>CANTUV010000006.1:30779427-32058854 GCA_947685225.1 Garcia nutans | reverse complement strand
TGATGATGATGATAAAAAATGAAAATTTAATTTTTAAGTCTTCTTTTATTCCTAGCCATATATATATATAATTAATTAATATTTATAATTTATAATTTATTATCTTCCACCACCTATAACAACCTTATGCCCAATATACGTACACTACATACACCCAATATATGTAATATACAAATATAGGATACAAGAATGTCACAACTGTGAGCGGTGATTTTCGCCCCCACTCCCGGTGGAATGGTTCTTGCGACTTCGGCACTGTTTAGGCTCGGGGCCTTAGAGAACACGGACCTAAGTCCGGAGAAAATGGAGTCGCCACCCGGACAGGCCGGGAAAAAGAAAGGGGTGGATGACTCGATTCCTAAGGAATCCCCAACCTCTTAATGGGTTCGAAAAGTTGGGTACGTGTGGGGAAGGTGAGAAATGGCCCAGCACCCCCACAACGCCCGGTTCATTGGAACCGGCCTCCTTTACAGGTCTTAATATTATAAAATTCTTAAGTATAATAACATTATCCATACTACACACAATAAAAAGAAAGCATCATTATATTAAAATCAAAGCAATGTCCAAACAAAACAAAACAAATAAATGGACACCCATCCAAGGATGGAAACATGTCCTTACATCACATGCCTAGGTAGGACACCCACCAAAAGGTAGAAACATGCCCTTTACATAAGTTCTAAAATAGAAAAGAAAATTAAATTACATGATGTTTAACTAATGAGGTACCCAACAAGTGGAAACATACCTCTTACATCTTTAGGAAGTCTAAGTTGATTGATAAAAGTAAATAATCATCCATAATAAATAAATCATTCATGAAGAGTATTAACCAAAATATAAAATAAACATTCATCCATGATAAATTAAATAAATCAAGTATTAAAATTAAATAAATTAAAGCATAAGAAATAAATCAAGGTATAAATAAATATGGAATTGAATAAAACAAATAAAAGTTCAAGTATAGCTACTTTTTCTATTTAGGGTTATTTACCTCATGTGTTAAGGCTTTGGAAATTCTAAAGTTTAAGCTACTATGACTTTTTAGGTAATTAAAATAGATTAGGTTTTATGTTTTTTAAAGGTTAGCAAGACACTTTGATTAAACAAATTAAGATTTGAATGATGAAATAATAAAAATTGAGTTTTAGACACTTTTGAAATATTTTTTAATTCATGTTTTTAAAATAGTAAATTGAGCTACTGTAGTTTTTTGAGTTTTTTATGTTTTTATGTTTTTTATGTTTTAAAGGGTTTAAAGTTCATAAAAATTAGGGTTTAAGGTTTTAAAAGGGTTAGGGTTTATTACTTTAGGTTTAAAAGATGATTTTTGGATTTTAGGCTTTTAGAATTTAGTTCACGTGTAATGTATAACTTTTAGGGTTTTTAAAAAGCAATTTGATATTTTATGAGATTTTATGAACTTAAACACATGAATTGAAGTTTTTATGAGTAGAAAAGATGTTTTTTAATGTTTTTTTGATGAAATAAAACCTACTTTAAAATCTTAAAAGATGCAGAATTTGATTTTGATTTTAATGAAAAATATGCTAAATTAGAGTTTTAAGGGTTTTTAAGAAGAAAAAATAACAATTTTAAATCTTTTTTATAAAAGAGAGCCACGATTTTAATGTTCTAATCTTGGAAAAATTAAATTAAAGTTCTAAGATTTTTGATTTAAAAAAACTAAAATTTTATAGATTTGGCTATTGTAAAACATAAATCAAAAGAATTAAAACATACCTTCTTTTGTTGATTCACCAAAAAATAACTCTTCTTGGATGAACTAGCTCCAAAGACAAGCTTTGATTGCCTCTTTTCTTCTCTCTTTTTCGTGCTACTGCTGCTACTGCTGCTATAAATATTAATTCAATTGAGTTTTTCCTTTCCTTCCTTGATTTGGTTTCAAAACCTAAAGCTATCATGAAAAGTTTTTTCCTCCTTTGATTTGGTTTAATTGGTCCTTATTTATAGTGGTTTTTAGGTTGTTTATTCTTAATTAATTAAGGTAAGTAATAATAAAAAAAAAGAAATTAAAACCTAATTGGATTAGAATTCTAAAAATTGCAGCTAAAAAATTCGCGCTGGCGAAAATTCTGGCGACGGGCCCGTGGGCGTGCCAGCGTGCCAGCCCGCGGGATCCTGCGGGCGAAACGCCCGCAGGCCTGCGGGGGAGCCACTGTTGGCCCGACGGGCCCGCGCGACCACTTTTTGCTGCCGATTTTTTTCTGACTCCGATTTTTATTTTTATTTTAAATTGTTTATTTTCATTTTTTACTACTAAAAATTAGATACTAAGGTAAAAATTATTTAATTAAAATTATTTTGGACCAATTAAACAACAAAAATCATTTTGGACTAAATAAAGCACAATGGACCGGATTGGGTAAAAAATTAAGGGTCTACAGTTTGCCCCCTGCTTGAATGATCTGAAACCTTAGTGAAAGAGAGTGAAAAGCAACAAAACTTAATTTTTGAGGTTTTGGGTTCTGGACCCGAAATTGGGTACTTAGACCCAAGATTGATTTAACTCATCTGACCTTTTATCAGTTGAGAATTCTGGTATAACTGGTTGTTCCATTTTTACGAATTGTAGGTCTTTACCCACCAAAAATAGATCTTTATCTATCAGAAACTATGTCTTTTACCTAGGAACATGGATCTTTATCCATTGGAGATTGGGTCTTTACCCGTAAAAATGGATCTTTATCCAATGGGGATCGGGTCTTTACCCTTGAAATATGGATCTTTATCCATTTGAAATCGGGTCTTTACCCTTGAAACAAAAATCTTTATCCTTCAAACTTTGGGTCTTTACCCTTTGAAACATGGATCTTTATCCATAGAAAATCGAGTCTTTACCCTTGAAACATGAATCTTTATCCATTGGAAATCGAGTCTTTACCCTTGGAACATGGATCTTTATCCATTGGAAATCGGGTCTTTACCCTTGGAACATGGATCTTCATCCATTGAGATCGGGTCTTTACCCTTGAAAATGGATCTTTATCCATTGGAAATCGGGTCTTTACCCTTGGAACATGGATTTTTATCCATTGGAAATTGGGTCTTTACCATTGGAACATGGATCTTTATCCATTGGAAATCAGGTCTTTACCCTTGGAACATGGATCTTCATCCATTGAGATCGGGTCTTTACCCTTGAAAATGGATCTTTATCCATTGGAAATCGGGTCTTTACCCTTGGAACATGGATCTTTATCCATTGAAAATTGGGTCTTTACCCTTGAAACATGGATCTTTATCCATTGGAAATCGGGTCTTTACCCTTGAAAATGGATCTTTATCCATTGGAAATCGGGTCTTTACCCTTGGAACATGGATCTTTATCCATTGGAAATCGGGTCTTTACCCTTGAAAATGGATCTTTATCCATTGGAAATCGGGTCTTCTTTGTTCTTTGAAGATGGGAGTGACAAGGCTAGTGGCTTGGCCGTGTCCCCTGGGTGTGTAAGCTTTTGTGTTTTTTCTTTGGTTCTTCTCTATTCATGGCTTAGGATGGGACACGGCCAAGCTTGTGACCGTGTCATGTGACACGGCCAGTGGCTTGGCCGTGTCTCCTGCCCGTGTCACCTACTGCCAAGATTTCCATTAAGGTGATGCGGCCAAGCTTGATTTGGCTTGGCCATGTCTTGCTTGATCCATGTTCTTCTTTCCTTGTTTTGATCTTCCAAGGGAGTTTTTGTACTTTAACCACTTTTCCCTTGCAGCTGCCTCTTCTTTCTTTCTTTTTTTTTTTTTTTTATTCTTCAATGATCATTGCAGGTTGTTGGCTCATTTGATCATGAGGCTGGACCATCTTATCCGCTAGGCATTGACATGAATTACCTGGTACATTTCTTATTTTGCAATAGTTTACGCTATATGTATGCATGATTATGTATGCTCTTACCTTTTTCCTTCTTGGCTCACAGCGGATGCTCGAAGATCAAAACAAGAAGCTTCAAGAAGAATTGGCTGCAAGTCATCAACAAACTTCTTATTTTGAAAGTTTATATCATCAATCCGAACAAAATTTTTGAGACTTCCGATTTCAAGGAATGAGGGATCCCGGTGCTTCTTCATCGAGAGGCTCCCAGGCTGATGACCATGAGATCCTTTCATCTGCTTCTAATGAGGACCATGCCAAATCAGAACTCTAGGGCAATAGGGATTTTAGTGCTTTTTCTTCAGATGATCCCAGGACCAGTAATTTGCCTCCTCCAACAGGCGACGACTTTTTCAAGTCTTTATTTGGTGGTGACCCACCACCCTCTTAGTGATATGTAAATATTGAAACAATTTTAAAACATTGAAAAATATATAATTTTCCTCGTTTACTGTAATCTCTCTCCTTCTTTTTTTTTTCGTTGCCCCCCCCCCCCTTTTTATATATATAAAATACATCATAATTAATCCACTTCTTTTTTTTTTAAACCAAATCCAAAATGGAAAAAGAAATTGTAATCACTTCCTTTCCTTGTGCCATATGGTCTTATACTTTTCCATCACCTTTTCCATTTCCCTTTTGGAAAAGGTTTATTTTCTCTATATAAATCACCTTGCATGCCATATTTCAATTCATAAGCCAAGAATCTCTCTTCCAAAGTGAATACTCTCCTTTTAGCAATTTCGGTTCCCCTTTATTCATCAACCATGACCGAGCACCATTTAAAGAAAATAAAAATTCTATTTAAGAATATGGATGCCAACCATTGGAAGCAAATTTCATGGTCAAAGCTTGATGTTTTAAAATGCTTTCAAAATGTCAAATTGGATCATTCCTTTTTACATGCCGCGGCTTCCTTGTGGAATACGGATTCCAGGGTGTTTAGAATTAATGGCTTTGAAATGTGTCCTTTGATTGAAGAATTTGAGGCCATTCTTGGACATCCCAATAATCAGCAAATGGCGTTACCTACATTGGTTTCCAAAACTCAGCAGAAGATGCAGATGTTATTTCAAATTTTGAAACCCGAGATTCTTCGGTTGATGAGAGGTGAAAAAATTCTACTTGCTCATTTGATTGACTTTTGTTCTTCTCATTTGTCTCCTACTAAGGCCTGGGGACGCATGCTTTGTCTTTACTTACTAGGCCAATTCTTACTTGTTTCTTCTGATGGCGATATTGATCCACGAGTATTGGATATCATGGATCAAATGGAAGGAGGCTTGTCGCCGGTACCTGTGATCTTAGCCGAAACCCTAGTTGGATTAGACCGATTTAAATCAGGATTGTCAAAGAGACTGACTGGGAGCTCGTTGCTGCTTCAGGTAATTACCTAAACTGCCCTTCCGGGTTTTCAATTTAGGTTTCTTTTTTATATTGCTCTAATTTTTGCCTAGTCCGCCCATATGGGTTTTCGGAACTAGCGAGCTGTCCTAATTTTTGCCTAAGCTGCCCTTGTGGGTTTTCAACTTAGTGGACCTCTTTTTTTTATTTATAATTCTTTCTTCACAGATTTGGCTTCAGGAGCGTCTTTGTTTGCTTGATACTCCCTCCATGGACTTTGCCAGATACCTGCCTCGTCATCACTCTGCTAGGAAACTATTCCACCCAGCTTCTTCATATGCTGACTGGATTGACTGGATCCACTCACGCTCTGAAGTTAATATCCGTTGGTTGGTACCTTGGTGGAAGATTTCTCATATTACCCTGTGGACATACCTGATGTACGTTCCCCTTGCTGCTCTTCGTCAAGGTACATGCTATGATCCTCGCCAACTTAGGCATCAGTATGGAGCTAAGCATCATGATTCTGACTTTGTTCTTGACCTAGACATGCCTTGCTTGACTGAAGTCTACTTGGATCGGCTGAGGCAAAGCTGGCCTGCACGTTACACTTATAGACTGCCATAGATTTTACATTTGTCAATTCAGAAAATGTTTTGTTAGGATGAAAAATAACTAAAGTAATAAAAGATGCTTCTTTTCCATTGATAATTTGTCATCACCTTTTGCAATTATGATTATTTATTTCATCTGTATCTGGTCAAATACTTATAACAGTGCACATAGATCAAATTTAATCATTAATTCTGTTTTATTAAATTGGGGAACAACCAAACATAAAGCCAGCATACACAAGATCACTCCTGTTGCCAATCAGCCCTTTCGGGTTTTCTAATTGACGATTTTCTCTCATTAGCCCTAATTGTTGCCTAGCCCGCCCTTTCTGGTTTTCGGAACTAGCGGACTGCTCTAACTTTTGCCTAGGCCGCCCTTTTTGGGTTTTCAACCTAGCGAGCTTTTTTTTTTTATATACAAAAAACCTCTTCAACCTGTCAATGTTTACTGGCTCACTGAATTCATTCCCATCCATGTCTGATAACTTCACTGCACCTTTGCTCATAACTTGTTTCATGACATATGGTCCTTCCCAGCTGGGTCTGAACTTCCCTCTTGGATCAGATACATTAGGCCTACATTGCTTCAATACCAAATCCCCAACCTTGAATCTTCGAATTTTGACCCTTCTATTGTAAGCCCGAGCTATCTTCTTTTGATACAGTTGGTGATGATACAGTGCCTTTAGCCTTCTCTCTTCTAATAGAGCTAACCGAGTGTATCTGCTTGCTACCCATTCTGTTTCAGGCAGCTCTGCTTTCAAGACTACTCTCAATGACTTGATCTCAATCTCAATTGGCAATACTGCTTCCATCCCATAAACCAAAGAGAACGGTGTCATTCCAGTAGGTGTTCGCACACTCGTCCTATATCCCCATAAAGCAAAGGGAAGCATCTCTGACCAATCCCTGTAAGTCTTGGTCATCTTGGACAGAATTTGCTTAATCGTCTTGTTTGTTGCTTCCACTGCACCATTAGCCTTTGGTCTATAAGGAGAAGATCGGTGATGATGGATTTGGTACTTGGAGAATAAATCCTTAACTGCCCCTTGAAACTGTACCCCGTTGTCTGATATCACACTAAGCAGAACCCCATATCTGCAGATGAGATTCTTTTCGATAAACCTAGCCATTTGACTTGCACCCAGCTTGTTGAAGGATTCGGCTTTGACCCATTTCAAAAAATAATCAACTGCTACCACAATAAAACGGTGCCCGTTTAAAGCTGTCGGATGTATCTCTCCTATAATGTCAATACCCCAAGTGGCAAAGAGCCAGGGTGAAGACATTGAATGTAGTTCTTCAGGAGGCATATGATTCAAGTTACCATACATCTGACATTGTTGGCACTTCTTGACAAACTCGATACAGTCTCTTTCCATAGTCAACCAATAGTAACCTTGTCGAATAATCTTCTTAACTAGGGCCAAACCACTCATGTGCGGACCGCAACTTCCCGCATGTATTTCAGACATGATGCGCTCCACTTCGGGCTTTCTTAAACATCTCAAATGCACCCCATCAGGCCATCTTCGATATAACTCCCCATGGAAGGTGATGTATTGCAATGACCACCGCCTTACGGCCCTTCTCTCTTTCTTTGTTGCCCCCGGCGGGTATTCTCTTTCCTCCAAAAATCTCCTTATGGTATCATACCATGCATCATGGTCTGTATCAATATCCATGATTGCTTCATATTCATAACAAGGAGTTGATGAATTGGTCAAGACCAGAGGCTTAAGGAATAAGCTAACAGGATTTTCCCATACCGAAGCCAATGTGGCTAGGGCATCAGCCATCTGATTTTCTTCTCTTGACAAGTGTATAAACCTACACCCCTTAAAATTTTTCTTTATCATGGTCAGGTAATGATGGTATGGTTTCAATTTTTCTCCTTTCAACTCCCACTCTCCATTTACTTGGGATACTACTAACAATGAATCACCATAAACTTCCACCTTATCCACCTTCATAATCATTAGGGTTTCCAAACCGAAAATACAAGCTTTGTACTCCACCATATTATTGGTCGCCCTAAATTTCAACTTTTTGGCTAAAGGGATGAGTTCCCCTTCGGGCGATTCTAGTATAACTCCCAAACCTGCTCCTCTCCTATTTGTTGCTCCATCAAAATACATTTTCCACCCTTGTACTTCAATTGCTTCTAAATGTTCATCTGGAAATTCCAAGATTACCTCTTCACTTTCTGGTAATGGTTGTTGAGCCAGAAATTCCGCCACCGCTCTACCTTTGATTGTTTTTCTGGTTACATACTCGATCTCAAATTCTTCTAGTATTATCAACCATTGACCATATTTCCCAATTAAAGAGGGTGTCTCCCTTAAGTATTTCATTGGATCTAACCTGGAAATTGCTTGCACATTATATGATTGAAAGTAATGCCGCAACTTTTTAGAAGACCAAATCACGGCTATGCATGTCTTTTCGATGATACTATACTTAATTTCATAAGGTAGGAGCTTTCTACTTAAGTAGTAAACAGCATGCTCAATCCCCGACTCATCTGCTTGGGCTAGCATGGCTCCTATCGACTCTTCTTCTACCACTAAGTATAGTAATAGAGGTTTGCCGGGTTTAGGTGGTTTCAAAACAGGTGGATTCAACAAATACTCCTTTATTCGATCAAATCCCTTTTGACATTCTTCGTTCCATACGACCGGCTGATTCTTCCTAAGCAACTTGAAGATAGGCTCACAGATTGTTGTGAGTTTTGCTATAAATCTGCTAATGTACTGCAGTTTACCAATAAATCCCCGAACTTCTTTCTCCGTCTTCGGGGCTGGCATATCCCTGATTGCTTTGACTTTGTCAGGATCAATCTCAATGCCATTCGGACCAATCACATGTCCCAACAATTTACCTGAGGTAACACCAAATACACACTTCTTTGGGTTTAATCTGAGCTTATACTTCAAAGCTCTATCGAAGAATAATTCCAAGTTCTGGAAGTGTTGCTCCCTTGTATTCGACTTCACCATCATATCGTCAACATATACTTCAACCTCTTTGTGCATCATGTCATGAAATAAAGTGGTGGCCATTCTTTGGTAAGTTGCTCCAGCATTCTTTAAGCCGAAAGACATCACCCTATAACAAAATATACCCCATGTAGTAGTGAAGGCAGTTTTGGCTTTATCCTCTTGGGCCATTAACACTTGATTGTATCCAGAAAATCCATCCACAAACGAGTGTAGCACACTAGAGGCTGCACTATCAATGAGTACATCTATATGAGGTAAAGGAAAATCATCCTTAGGGGAAGCCTTGTTTAAATCTCTATAGTCCACGCAGACCCTTATTCTCCCATCTTTCTTTGGCACAGGTACTATGTTGGCTAACCAATCTGGGTATTCTATCACTTCAAGGAACTTCACTTGTATTTGCTTAGTGACCTCTTCTTTAACCAATTCAGCCCATTCAGGTCTTAATCGTCTAAGCTTTTGTTTGACAGGTTTAATGTGGGTGTAAGTAGGAATATGATGCTCGGCTATGTCGCGATCTATCCCAGGCATATCTTCATAAGACCAAGCAAACACTTCTTCATATTTTTTGAATATTTTTTCAAATCTCTCTCTCTCATCAGGAGTAAGGTCGGATGCTTTGCTAATGTTTTTAGGATTTTCAGTTGTTCCCAAATTTAATGATTGTGTGTTAACAGAATTAATATTAAAGATGCTCATGTAACTGCTATTTGAATGTATGCAACCATCAGGAGAAACATCACACAAGTAAGCAAAATCAGACCTTATGGCATTCATTTTGGAAAAGAAAATATCATCATCCTCATACAAAGCAGACAAATTAAAATCAAAATCAAAATCATTGTTCTCAGAATCATAAAGCAGGATGTCTTCAAACTTCTCTTCAACCATGGCAGCAATCTCTTCTGGAGTCTTCTTGGCTTTTAGGGCAGCTTCATTCTTCTCCTTTGGAGTGGATTCTTTGTTGGTTGACAGGGTGAGCTTTTTCTTCACTTGCTCCACTAACTCAGCAACATCTGCAAAAATTTCAAAACCAGGAATTAACTTACCCATGAACATGATCGGCTCGGGCTTTCCTTGGAGTAGTCCGATAGTTGGAGCTTTGATAAAGATTTCTTCAAGTGGTGGGAAGCTCATCTTCTCATTCTTCTTTGGTTGAACATTATTGGCTTCATCATATCCCAACCCCTCCTTGGAAGTTTGAGTTTTAAAATCTGGTAATTTTGTTAAACCGGCTTTACCCTTTCCAAGGCCAGCTCCGGGAAGGTAATTCATGTTCTTCATCATATTCAAGACTTTGGAGCCCACTGCTTCATCATCAGAGATTATAGCTACTTGAAAACCATTGAGAGGCCTCTCAACCATTAGAGCATTAACAATCTCATTATCTTCAGCTTCAATGACCACTGTCTCATTTCCGTTGGGAAATTTGATCTTTTGATGAAGGGTGGAAGGAACTCCACCAAGAGGATGAAACCGTGGTCGTCCCAAGAGTAAGGCAAAGGTAACTGGTATGTCTAAAACAACAAACTCCATAATAGATTCAATTGGACCAACCTTGACGGCTGCTTTGAAAGTCCCTTAGGCATACCTCTTAGTGTTGTCATAAGCTCAAATTGTCACCTCGGTTGGGTTTAAATCTCTTGTTGCCATGGCTAGCTTTGGTAGTACCTTAAGTGGACAAACATTTATGGCAGACCCATCATCGACCATTACACAAGGAGTCCTCTTTCCCTTGACTTCTATTTTGATAAAGAGAGGGCGGATGTGGTCTCTCCCTTCCTCTGGTAAGTCCGCATCAGAAAAAGAAACTGCTCCCATACTAACTTCGCTCTTCTCTTGAACCTCTTCACATTTCATTATTTCCCCTATTTTTATGAAGTTAATCAACTCCTCCGGTGTTGTAGAGGTAGAAATCGGCATGCTAGCCAAGGCTTTAGCCATAGTCTCTCGGTGTTTTGTAGAGGTAGCTAACAGGTCCCAAATGTTAACACTTGCTTGGGTTCTTTTTAATTGCTTGAGTACAACATCATCTTCTTCCACTTCAGCTTCCTTCCCCTTATTAGTTTCTCCATCCTTAGGTGGTGGCCTTGCATAAGGCTTACCGGACCTAGTATTCATCACCTCATCTTCTTCGGGCTCAGACCAAGTCCACTCCTTCTTCTTGGGTATATCATCATCACTGTCACTTGAATCCCAAAACCTGTTGACCACACAAATTGCTACTTCCCTACCAATCATAGCTTGTTTGGCTTCATTAAATTCCACTTCTTCTTTGATTGCTTCTCCTCCCATATCTTGAAAAGAAAACATGACAAACTCCTCATGCAGACCTCCTCCAATCATGAAGGTTGATGGTGGTGGCACTCTATTGAACTTTGGCAATGGGTTATCTTTGGTATTTGGCTTGTTGGGCTCGGGTAGCTTCCCATTATCAATTAAGTTTTGGATCTCATGTCTCAATCTCACACATCTATCCGTGTCATGTCCTTGCGTTTGATGAAATTGACAAAATGCTTTGGTGTCAAAATTAGGTGGAAGAGGATTAGGCAAAGGACGAGGATTTAAGGGTTGTAGTAGTCCCTTTCTTTGAAGCTTGTTGAGAACCCAGGACATCGGTTTTCCCAATTCTGAAAATTGTCTCCTTGTTCCTTGGTTAGTAGCATTAACACCGACGGCCTTTTGCATGCTTTGGCTACCAGGTTGATAGCTCCCTTTCTCATTCCTTTTCGTTGCAAATCGGCTCTTCTCCCTGTCCCATTCTTCAATTTGTAAACCAGCTTGAAGAAGGTCTTTGAAATCACGGATGAGTGTATGAGACATCCTCTCACGAAGACTAGGTAACACCCCTCTCACAATCATCCTTATTTGATCGGATTCATCCGGCCTCTTCTTGAGTAAAGCAGCCTTGTTTCTCCATCTCTTGACATAGTCTACAAAATTCTCATTTGGCCTTTGCCTTATGGACTCCACTTCCATCAAGGTAACTTCCAATTCCACATTATATCCATATTGTTGGATAAAGGCTTTGTAAAGTAGATCCTAGCTCTTTTGTGTTTCATCATCTAAGGTATTGAACCAATTTTGGACAATAGGGTCCAATGAGAGCATAAAGTACCTTAGGGTTTGAGCCTTAGTAGCTCGGGCAGACTGCATGGCAGTGATATATTGCTTCACATGAAGATGAGGCTTTCCGGTGCCATTGTACTTTGCAAAGGAGGGCATCTTGAATTTATAAGGGACCTCATCATCTTGTTCAAATAACTTGTCAACTTCGGACATCTCTTCAGTTTTCAGCTTCTTCTCAAATTTCTTTTCTAAATCAGCAATCATCTTTTCAACATCAGATGTCTCGGTTGTTTGAATTTGTTCAGGCTCCATTGTCTTTGGTGAGCAAGTGATTGAGTCGTTGCTAGATACTTCATCTCCGGCATAGGTCGGATTGTTGTAAGCTTTTGAACTTTCGTAATCCAGGGCTGTGAGCCAGAGAGGACCAATGATATGAGATGCAAATGTATGCATGTATGCATGTATGCACAAACAAATAAGAACATATTAGGACGTTCCTTCCAACCTTATAACATCCACACACGAATGGCGAGTCTCTTTTCCTAGGCATATGGTTAACAAAATACCAACATGGGGTATCTTGCTTTCAAATAATTCCCTCGGACGTTTCAACCAATAGTTATATTTTTTAAAATGGAAATCAATTCATGATAATTCCCATTAATTAGGCTTTAATCCATTCAACCAACTAAAGTAGCTTTTATGCTATATTGGATTAAAACAAAATTAAGAGGTTTATCATAGATAGATTTCTCACTTGAAAAAGGTAACTAATGATTCATGCCAAAAGAACAAGCCCATGGTTAATTTATTCTTAGTGTAAACTAGGCCCACAATTGATTTTTGGTATTTCATAATTGACCTAAATATTTTGCAAGCTCTTTGGGTGAAAATAGTTTTGTTTCTAAGCCCATTGTAAAAGATTTTAGAAAAATAGATTTTGGGCTTAGTATTTGGGCCATGAGCCAAAGAATTTTTGTTTTGTTTTTAGAAAAATTTTATGTCCAAAGACTATCTTAAAAAGTTTTGAAAATAGCTTTGGTCTTTTGGATTTTAAAATATTTATTTTGAGCTTGCAAATGTACTTAGGCCATATTAGAAAAAGAACAAACCAAATAAGCCATGATTTAAAGTAAGATAAACTAACCATAGTCAAACAACATGCATTTGGGGTAAAACCTAAGGAAAGTAACTAGGTCAATTACATGAGCTTTAGTCTTTGGGTAGAAAGGCTTAAGTTCCCATAGCAAGTATATACCAAATGGTACGAGGCTATGAGTGGTTATGCCATGCTCGATCTCCATACCTTGAGTGAAAGTATGGTATCCCTTACATAACATAACACGGGTAACACGGGCGTCCTAACTCACGCACACAATGCAATCTAAGATGATGCAATGGATAATATCATTATAAGAAAGAATAGAATAATATAAAGACCAACGGAATCAACTTCTCTTATCCCCAGTGGAGTCGCCACTGTGAGCGGGGATTTTCACCCCCACTCCTGGTGGAATGTTTCTTGCGACTTCGGCACTATTTAGGCTCGGGGCCTTAGAGAACACGGACCTAAGTCCGGAGAAAATGGAGTCGCCACCCAGACGGGCTGGGAAAAAGAAAGGGGTGGATGACTCGATTCCTAAGGAATCCCCAACCCCTTAATGGGTTCGAAAAGTTGGGTACGTGTGGGGAAGGTGAGAAATGGCCCAGCACCCCCACAACGCCCGGTTCATTGGAACCGGCCTCCTTTACAGGTCTTAATATTATAAAATTCTTAAGTATAATAACATTATCCATACTACACACAATAAAAAAGAAAGCATCATTATATTAAAATCAAAGCAATGTCCAAACAAAACAAAACAAATAAATGGACACCCATCCAAGGATGGAAACATGTCCTTACATCACATGCCTAGGTAGGACACCCACCAAAAGGTAGAAACATGCCCTTTACATAAGTTCTAAAATAGAAAAGAAATTAAATTACATGATGTTTAACTAATGAGGTACCCACCAAGTGGAAACATACCTCTTACATCTTTTGGAAGTCTAAATTGATTGATAAAAGTAAATAATCATCCATAATAAATAAATCATTCATGAAGAGTATTAACCAAAATATAAAACAAACATCCATCCATGATAAATTAAATAAATCAAGTATTAAAATTAAATAAATTAAAGCATAAGAAATAAATCAAGGTATAAATAAATATGGAATTGAATAAAACAAATAAAAGTTCAAGTATAGCTACTTTTTCTATTTAGGGTTATTTACCTCATGTGTTAAGGCTTTGGAAATTCTAAAGTTTAAGCTACTATGACTTTTTAGGTAATTAAAATAGATTAGGTTTTATGTTTTTTAAAGGTTAGCAAGACACTTTGATTAAACAAATTAAGATTTGAATGATGAAATAATAAAACTTGAGTTTTAGACACTTTTGAAATATTTTTTAATTCATGTTTTTAAAATAGTAAATTGAGCTACTGTAGCTTTTTTGAGTTTTTTATGTTTTAAAGAGTTTAAAGTTCATAAAAATTAGGGTTTAAGGTTTTAAAAGGGTTAGGGTTTATTACTTTAGGTTTAAAAGATGATTTTTGGATTTTAGGCTTTTAGAATTTAGTTCACGTGTAATGTATAACTTTTAGGGTTTTTAAAAAGCAATTTGATATTTTATGAGATTTTATGAACTTAAACACATGAATTGAAGTTTTTATAAGTAGAAAAGATGTTTTTTAATGTTTTTTTTTGATGAAATAAAACCTACTTTAAAATCTTAAAAGATGCAGAATTTGATTTTGATTTTATTGAAAAATATGCTAAATTAGAGTTTTAAGGGTTTTTAAGAAGAAAAAATAACAATTTTAAATCTTTTTTATAAAAGAGAGCCACAGTTAAATTAAAGTTCTAAGATTTTTTATTTAAAAAAACTAAAATTTTATAGATTTGGCTATTGTAAAACATAAATTAAAAGAATTAAAACATACCTTCTTTTGTTGATTCACCAAAAAATAACTCTTCTTGGATGAACTAGCTCCAAAGACAAGCTTTGATTGCCTCTTTTCTTCTCTCTTTTTCGTGCTACTGCTATAAATATTAATTCAATTGAGTTTTTCCTTTCCTTCCTTGATTTGGTTTCAAAACCTAAAGCTATCATGAAAAGTTTTTTCCTCCTTTCATTTGGTTTAATTGGTCCTTATTTATAGTGGTTTTTAGGTTGTTTATTCCTAATTAATTAAGGTAAGTAATAATAATAAAAAAAAGAAATTAAAACCTAATTGGATTAGAATTCTAAAAATTGCAGCTAAAAAATTCGCGCTGGCAAAAATTCTGGCAACGGGCCCGTGGGCGTGCCAGCCAGCAGGCGCGCCAGCCTGCCAGCCCGCGGGATCCTGCGGGCGAAACGCCCGCAGGCCTGCCGGGGAGCCACTGTTGGCCCGACGGGCCCGCACGACCACTTTTTGCTGCCGATTTTTTTCCGACTCCGACTTTTATTTTTATTTTTATTTTTTATTTTTTATTTTTTATTTTCATTTTTTTACTACTAAAAATTAGATACTAAGGTAAAAATTATTTAATTAAAATTATTTTGGACCAATTAAACAACAAAAATCATTTTGGACTAAATAAAGCACAATGGACCGGATTGGGTCAAAAATTAAGGGTCTACAACAACCCATTTTAACAAAACAAATCTTCACTTATAAAATCTGTATAAACTTAAAACATTCAACTGATATCATATAAATAATAGATGAAATATTACTTGCTAAAATACATATGCATACTTCATTACCAAAGGTTTATCCAAAACTTTTTCGATAGTTTGTGGAATATACATATATATATATATGTATATCAAAATATATCATAATATACATGAAATCAATATGTACAAAAATATAAAATATTTACATGCTGGTAGTTTATCTCTGATCTTAATGTCCAACAATCAACTCTGCACTTAAAGTCTCATGCCTAGACTCGACTCGGTCTAGACGAACTCTCCGGCTCAACCGGATCTACCCTATCACCTACGCGATGAATCACAATCGTGCTAAGCCAAAAGCTTAGTGGTACAAACTTTGATAACAATATAGTTCAAAAGCAATGCTAATGCTCAACACATAAGGATATTATATCTCATAACATTATATCATTATATCTTGATAAATTGCTCAATTGTTTCACAATTCATAATTCACATAAAAGTAAGCACAAGCATGGGCACAAAAGAAACTAATATGCTATTCAAATCCTAGAGTTACTACTTTGGTCAAAGATGACACCATGTGTTTAGCCCGAATGCAAATCATAATCACAATGAGGATTACCTTATATGTGCCATCCCAACTAGGCTTCAAGGACTAAGCCAAACTCAGCTTCAAGGGTCTGCTACATCATGTAACACCCAACTAGGCTTCAAGGACCAAGCTCAACCCAGCTTCAAGGGACTGTTACATCTTAGGCATGTCGCTAAACACAAAACTCTAAAAATTGAATAACATATTAGGCACACAATTCTTTCATAATTCCATTATCAAATCCTTTCTCATTTTCTCATGATCAAACTAGGCACAATGCTTCAATATCTCATTTATATCAATATAGCCATCACCAATGGCTTTACATACCATCTTTAATTTATACATAACAAATTGCAATACCCATACGTTTTAGGCCAATTTCATATTTTGCACAAAGTTCACATTACATATAATGCATTTGTAACATTATACAAATCATAGCATATTTCTCATGCACCAATAATGTAGTAGGTCACTTAACACATTTTCCAACCAAATTTGTTAAGTTCCAATGTCATGTAAATATAAACAATTATTCAAAGTTTGTACTTACCTCTAAAAGCAACAAACACCACTTTCAACCTCCTCTTCCAAGATATCCCTTAATACTTGGATTGGGTAACTCAAGTCTCTTCAAAGCCTAAACCAAATGTGATTATAAATAATCACTTAGTGATAGACTTATGGGTATAAACAAAACCTCTCAACACAAGGATAAGATACACAAAGAAAAATAAGGAAAAGAACTATCTAGGGCAAACTCTACACATGGCACGCTCAACAACACGGGCGTGTCAATGACCGTGCCCTAAACCCATAACACAGAAGCTTTGACACACTCAGTGACATGGGCGTGTCAATGACCATGTCAAAACTTCTACAACACAGTAGCTATGACATGCTCAGTGACATGGGCGTGTCACTGCACTTGTCAATACTACAACATTATAGAAGCTGTGACACACTCAGTGACATGGTTGTGTCACTGCTCATATCACCAACACTGAAAATAGAACCATCAACACGCCCATAGGCATGGCCGTGTCACCGAGCGTGTCAGGCCAAAATCCTGATATCCATACATAATTGTCACATCCAACTATTATCTTTCATTAACCTTTTCAACTCCATACAAACTCAACCAAATCCATCACTATACCACATAATACTTGTGTAAACATCAAAAAAACTCAATTAAAAGCAAAAATACACAATTACAACCATGACTTCACAACTTAAAAGTTACACAATCCAAAACTCTTATTCTCTTCACCAAACTTAACCTTTTCTTCAATCCAACCCTAAATTTCATAGTTAACTAGACAAAAGAACTTCAAACATACCAATATTAACCTTTAACACATTCTACACCAAACATCCAACTCGCATAAATACAACTGCCAAAGAAAATAAAAGAAACAAGTTGGAAACTTACCAAATATGAAGAAAATCCTTAAAACTCCAACTTGAACACTTGAAATCCTTCAGTTACTTGAGATAGCAAGAAACAAATTCCTCTCTTCCTTTGATGAAGGTGGCCGGCTTCAATGGAGAAAGAAAAAGAAGAAGAAGATAATGGTCACCAACTCCACTACCAACTAATCCCTTTTAACCACACAATTATTCCTCAAACACTCTCCACCAAGTAAAATATATTACTTAATTATTATATACTATGTCATCTTCCACTAACCATTTAATTAATATCTTAATAACTAAAATGACATCTGACCATATTAAAATGTTGACTTATATATATTATGAGTTGAATTATATTGATAAGGAGACAAATAAAGTACCAAATGCTTTCAATGTGTGGATGGCTACACATGGATTCTTAGGCGAGCATGGCCAAACACTGTGGTATAATTCAGAATCATCAAGGATATATATAAGTACTTTGATTATGAAACTATTAAGGTTTTTAGATTAAATTTTTTTTAATAAATATTCAAATATTTGGTATTAGATTTTGTAGGAAGTGATGCTAAGGATCAAGAATCAATTCTACAAATGGCAATGAGTCTAGTCCTACTCCAAATGATGTTTTAAAAAATGTGCTTGGTGTTAGATCAAGTTATGTTCATGTTAAATAATTAGTATATAAAACAACTACTAGAAGAATGTATTGCAACTCTAGAAATCAAGAAGTAAATGAATTGAGGGATGAGATAAGATTGATTGCTTGTTTAAATGAACAAGATGAATGTAATAATCAGATAGAACAACTACATACTCTACTCAAACAACAAAAGCTCAATGATGAGGTAGCTTACCTACATGCTTGACTCAAGGAACAAGAACGAAAAAGTTTGGAGTTCATGAGAAAAGTTAAGAGTTTGGCAGAATATAAATCATCACAAACACGGGATATGGCCATAAGTATTTTTCAAATATATTTTTTTATTTAATACCTAATGTGGAACCCCGAGATTATTAGAATTTAAAACCCCTAACACACAAGTTCAGACTATCAAGAACCTAGGATGATTGTTTGTCCTGCTAAACCCTTAATTGACATACAACTAGAAATATATCTAATTGGGCAGAATAAAAGTAGAACTAGAATAAATGTATTACCTTGATAAGCTAATTTCAATTCGTGATACAACAAGAATAAGATGAAGCCCTCTCTTGAAGACAATTCAACCAAGCCAAAGGAGAATTAATAAAATTGATCAAAATTGTCATCTTACAACCCTAAATGAGATATAAAATACGTAAACTCTAATTAGGGTTACAAGGTGGCATTTGGCTTGCTCGTTACAACCCCAAGCTTAGACCAAACAGTACTCTTACTTTTTAAATAAATATTGGGCTTCAATACACATTACATATTAGGTCCACATGCCTGGATTAAATTTATGAACTATTCCTCTTCCATATTCTTCATAGTTAGCTCATCTTGGTGTCAAAAGCTTGTCCACCAATTCTTTCTTCCATGAATTGACTCACAAAGCTTTGGAAGGTAGATTTAAGCTTCTTGGCCACAATCTCTTAATTGGCCAACTTGGTAAAAATGAGTTACATGCCATGCTGACCATCCTTGCTCACATCGCCACCCTTGCTTGCATTAATACCACAACCAATTTTATGTATAATTAATAAGTATTATTACTATTTTTTATTAATCTTGTGTTTAAAATTATTCTTGTAATAACCTATTAAGTGATAAATGCTTGAAGATTGGCAAAGGAGTTGCATTGAAGTTTAGCTAGGATTAGTATTGCCACTGTAGTTCCATTTTGAATGTTATCATATATACTCATTGTTAGAAAATAAAAAATATATATATAATTTATATCAAATTCACTTATATTTATTTTAAATACTATTTATATTAGACTTAAAAATTCAAAACTTATATTTATATTATACTTTTATTGAAACTTATGTGAGTTATTATGTTGAATATTAATTTTATTATAGAGTATAATGAATTAAATAGTTCATTATTATTAACAGTGACAAAAATAATAAGGACAAAAGTCGTCCTCAAACAATTCTCATAAGGGGATGACTATTGTCCTTATATATTAGGAGGACTATGGTCTAACGGTCCTCTCCTTACATATTGGGGTCGATTATTATCTCTAAATTTGAAAATGACTATCGTCTCTTTGATTGGGGATGACTTTATTACTAGTTTAAGATATGACTTTCGTCAATAGTTTTGGATATGACTTTTGCTTTTAGTTCTGAAGATGACTTTTATCTCATTTTATGTTCTCTCCGTATTTAAGGACGACATTCGCTCCTAATTTTGAAGATGATAATTATTCATAGATTTGAGAACAATTAGCATTGCTTTGAGTGAAATGACAATTAAAGTAATTCTTATATGAGAAACGACTATCATCTTCATATTAAAGATAATTATCATCCCTTATTTGGGGATGACATTTTAAAAGAGGACGAAACATAGAGATGATTAATACCATTTCATACTTTAGGGACGATCTTTTATATTTTTTGGGTCAATTTTATGTGTTTTTACTATTATTATTATTATTATTATTATTATTATTAGTGGTTCTAGGCTACAATCCAATAATTGGCCGCTTTCTCAAGGGAATGACACAGTGAAAATGACTGATCATGTTAGGCTACAATCCAATAATCGGCAGCTTTCTCAAGGGACTGACACAGTGAAATCTCAAGGGAATGACACAGTGCAAAATGATATAGAAATTTGAAGTAAGCCAGGCAGAGGGAGAAAACGTGCTTCTGTAATTTGATTGTCAGAGCCATTAAACCTCCAAGAACATGAAAGAACAAAAAAAAGTGTTGTTTGTTTGTTTCAAATTATTTTTTATTTTCACAATATTTTATTCTTAAGATTTTAACTTATATCATATTTTGAATTTTAAAATTTAGAATATTACATATTTTATTTTTTAAAATATCATACTATAAAATATTTTTGCATTCAAACTCTTGAAAAATAATTTATTTAACAACTAAACATATTTAATTTTTAAATGATAAAAATAAATGACTAACTATAATAACTCCAAGATTATGAATAAAATTTTTAAACATTATTTTCATTTTTTGACAATTATATGAGTATAAAGTTGCTTGTGCCATATGTTATCAATTTCAAATTAGTAGTTTAAGAATATGTACTTTTTTCCTTTAGATAAAAAAATACTAATACTTTCTTTACATTCAGATGTTATTCTCAAATTTTGACATCTATTTTTCATTAATAAAATTTCCATTATATCAAACATGAAAAATAAAAATATCAAAAATGCTTGGAAATAGAACAGTTTTAAATAAAAATTAATTTTATCTAAAAATTCTTACTTAGGCAGTTAGGCATAGTCTATATGAACAGTCACATGCACATGTGGTGTACGTCATTATAACCTTCATCATTTTCATCCAAAAACATTAGAGCCACCCACCACTTAATCATATGCATAATCTTATCTCTTTGTCCCCTTTGCCTCTGCCTCTGTACAGAATTTCTTTTCCCATTGCTTTCCATAATTACTATGTTTTCTTCTGTGCCAAACCAAATTCAAAACATCAGTTTTCATCAATTTCTTCATCTCCTTCCATGGATTCAACGATATCTGAAATTGCTCATGACTACGCTCCTTTCCTTCGCATATACAAAGATGGCCGTGTAGAAAGACTCAAAGGGATCGATATAGCCTCAGCTTCTCTAGACCAAATAACCCAAGTTCAATCCAAAGATGTTGTATTTTCACCACAAGAAAACCTCTCTTCCAGACTTTACCTTCCGAAAAATGCCAGTCCTAACCATAAACTCCCTCTCCTTATTTACTTCCATGGTGGTGGCTTTTGTGTTGAAACTCCTTACTCTCCTCTGTACCATAAACACCTTAATAACTTTGTTGCAAAGGCAAATGTTATAGCAGTCTCTGTCGATTATAGATTAGCTCCAGAGCATCCTCTGCCTATTGGGTACGATGATTCATGGGCTGCACTTAAATGGGTTGCTTCCCATATTAACGGAAATGGTCCTGAAGAGTGGTTGAATTGCTATGCTGATTTTGGTAAAGTTAATTTGGCTGGAGATAGTGCTGGTGCTAATATAGCACACCAAATGGCTATTAGAAATGGGAAAGAGAAATTAATTGGTATTGATGTTGTTGGAATTGTTTTAGTTCATCCATATTTTTGGGGAAAAGAACCTATTGGTAATGAAGTTAAGGAAAGTGAAAAGAGAACTCCTATTGATGCTGTATGGTATTTTGCATGTCCGACAACAAGTGGGTGTGATGATCCATGGATTAATCCCCTTATTGATCCTAATTTGGGTAAGCTGGCTTGCAGCAAGGTGCTTATTATAGTTGCTGAAATGGACTTCTTGAAGGATAGAGGATGGCATTATTATCACAAGTTAAAAGAGAGTGGATGGGGAGGCTCAGTAGAGATTATGGAGATTACAGAGGAGGATCACGTATTCCATTTGGAAAAATCTACTTGCCCCAATGCTCAAGCTATGCTTAAAAGAATGGCTTCTTTCATCAATGAAAATGCAGCTTTGTACCAATCAGATTTTGGTTGAGCGACACTGAATTCCTCTTCAAATATGTGTGCTTACGGTTCACAGCTTACTTAGGCTAAGGTTGCTCAGCATATGAACTTGTTATTTTTTAATCTAATTCTGGTTATTTTGAAGGAGTCCTTTTATAGTGGGAGGAAAACAATTGATTTGAAAATGCCTTTTTGGTAGTCAAGTGACATGCCATCTAGAAAAGGCTGAAAAATGAGCTTGTTGGAGATAAAATTTGCCTTCACTTGTGTTTGTCAATGGAATAGACATGAATTTTTTTTTTTTGTCGACTCGCATGCTTTTATTATGTGTTTTACTGTAGCCATGTGGTAATTCTACTGAGGGAGTGGATGGTGGATCCTAGTCTTGAAAGGTTCTTCTAATGGAGTACAAGCACTACAAAGTTTTCATTTAATAACCCGTCCCTAATACATCAAATTTTGTTTTTATGTTGGCTTAGTGACAGAAAATTGCGTTGCTAAAATATTGGTTGCAAATTTTAAGGATATTTTATTACTGTTGCAAAATTTAAGCACATATTAGGGACGGACAAAATTTCCTTCAGGAAAAAAAAAAGGGAAAAAAATAAGGATGGATCATGCCTTCTCCATTTAAGAATAGTAAAATGAGGATGGATTTTGCATTTACTATCCAAGTAAGAATTATGGACAGACTTTTCCATCTCAATTTAAGGAGCGAATGAGGATAGGTATATATGTCCCTAATTAAGGGTTGATAATTTCATCTTTAATTGTTACTATTTTTTTTAATTTTTTAAAATCTAAAATATAAAAACGTGATTAATCTAGAAAAAAAAAGATATAATGCAGTAAAATATGAAACTAATATTAATCAACAATAAAATGTAATTATATAATGCAAAAAGTAAGGATGATAGATGTTAGTTAAAAATATATATATATATATATATGTATACTACTCTCTCTCTCTCTCTCTCTCTCTCTCTCTCTCTAGGATCATTATCATCAACAAAAACCCAACAAGGGGGGAAGATGATGAACCATCAAACTACTTGCTCATTCTCATTTGAGTCATCATTTGCAGGGGCGAAGCTAGAAATTGTAAAGAAGGGAGGGCAAATTTTTCTTTGTAAAGTCCTAACATCACTCTTATTAGAGAAAAAATATTGAGTGATGTATTTAATTTATTAAGAAATTGTTGAGTAAAAATTTATATCGTAATATTAGAAGTATAAATAATACAATAAAAATAAATAAATAAAAATTATAACCTTTTATTTTTCATAATATTTTTTTATTGTGCTTTTAATTTTTTTCTTAGGTCTTTGATTTATTGAATGAGTTCAAATTAAGTTAGTTTTTGCATTTGAAGAGTATCAATTTTTTTAGAAAAAAAATATATTTAATTGTGAAATGAATAATTTATTGATTTTTTTCTTGCATAAACTAAATAATAGGAGGCAATTTAAAATTTTGAAGAAGAGCAAATAAATAATTCTAATAATTTTCACAACTATATACATATAATTTTTTTTCTCAAAAGAGAAGGGGGGCAATTGCCCCCCTTCCCCTCAATGTGGCTTCGCCACTGATCATTTGCAGCTACTCATCCTGCATAGTACGAAATTGTTCACACTTCTGCTCAAATTGTTGGCACTCCCCCTCAAAAGGCTCCTTATGTTGTCTGAGCCCTTGATCCATTTATTCTTGAATAATGTCTCCAGCAGTATCTAGTCTCATAGTGAAGTGGCAAAATTGGTAAAGGAGTCTGGGTAGAAAGTTGAATCTTGTGAGCCTAGACCTTATATGTGTCAATTTTATTCAACATATGCCTCCAAACGTATTCTGCTGATATTTATTGGCAAAAGCTATGAACCATCTTCCAACTAAGATGCTAAAGAGACTATAGTCTCAAACTAATTCGATGATTATTTAGAAATATAGTCATTTAGAAATTTTAAAACTAAGTAGCAAAAAAAATTAAATTTCATGCAAAAAATTTATACTGAGATTCTTCATTAGGCTATTTACGGAAATACCATCCTTTTGTTGGTTTTTAAAAGAATATAAAAAAGAGAGCTATAATTTAAGCAAACATTGTATGTATTTCTCATTCCATAAAAAAAAAAACAATGAAGCCTTTTATAAGCTTTACATATGACAAAATCAAGATAATATAGAGAAAATTTTGCACATATTATTTTGCAACTATTCTATTAGCTACTAACATAACCATAGGAACTAATTTTGACTCATTTTTATTTTAATTTTGAATCATTTTCTCAACATGCTCTCTTGATTCAAAATTACTTTTAATTGCATATCTTTACTTTAATTCATTGTAGTTTATAGACATGTAGGTCATTTTATATTGCTCAATTTTGAGACATGTTGGTCTTCATCATTTTTAGTTTAAAGACTTAAAAGTTCTTTATCAAATTTTGCAATTTAAAGACTTGCTCAGGTCACATTAATTATATTTCAGTTTATAGACATGATGGTCCCTTGAATGTGCTTATGGTCATGATTATGATTGTGGTTATGGATATGGATATGGTTGTGGCTTATGATTATGGATATAGTTATGGTTGTGATTATAGTCATGAATATGGATATGACTATAGTGAAGGATATTGCTATGGTTATGGTTATGAGCATATTATTATAAAAACTTCATAGGCCCCTCTTCTTTTTTTTTTCTTCTTCATTTTCTTCATCACATGTCCCTCAAAGAATGCTCCGATACCAAATGTCAATTTTTAAAATAATATAAGAAAGAGAGCTAGAATTTAAGCAAGCATTGTATGTATTTCTCATTCGATATAACAAGACAATGAAGCCTTTATAGGCTTTACATATAACAAAATCAAGATAATATAGAGAAAAATATGCATATATTATTTTGCAAATATTCTATTAACTACTAATATAATCATAGGAACTAATTTTGACTGATCTTTATTTTAATTTTGAACCATTTTCTTAACACATTCCCTTGATTCAAATTACTTTTAATTGCATAACTTTATTTCATTTCATTGCAGTTTATAGACATGCCAGTCATTTAATATTGTTCAGTTTTGAGACATGCTGGTCTTCATCATTTCTAGTTTAAAGACTTGAAAGGTCTTTATCAAATTTTACAATTTAAAGACTTGCTTGGGTCACATTAATCTCATTTTTAGTTTAAAGACTTGAAAGGACTTTACCAAATTTTGCAGTTTAAAGACTTGCTTAGGTCACATTAATCATATTTCAGTTTATAGACATGATGGTCCCTTAAATATGCTTATGGTCATGGTTGTGATTGTAGTTATGGATATGGGTATGGTTGTTGATATAGTTATGGATGTGATTATAGTCATGAATATGGATATGACTATAGTGAAGGATATTGCTATGGTTATGGTTATGGGCATAGGTATGATGCAGACATTATTATAGAAACTTCACATGCCCCTCTTCTTCTTTTTTTTGTTATCCTTCTTCATTTTCTTCATCACATGTCCCTCAAAGATCAATGAACGCTTTGATACCAAAAGTTCATTTTTAAAATAATATAAGAAAGAGAGCTAGAATTTAAGCAACCATTGTATGTATTTCTCATTCGATATAACAAGACAATGAAGCCTTTTATAGGCTTTACATATAACAAAATCAAGAAAATATGGAGAAAAATCTACATATAATATTTGCAAATATTCTATTAACTACTAACATAATCATATGTACTAATTTTTGACTCATCTTTATTTTAATTTTGAATCATTTTCTCAATACACTCTCTTGATTCAAAATTACTTTCAATTGCATATCTTTATTTCAATTCATTATAGTTTATAGACATACCGATCATTTCATATTGTTTAGTTTTGAGACATGTTGGTCTTCATCATTTTTAGTTTCAAGACTTGAAAGGTCTTTATCAAATTTTGCAGTTTAAAGACTTGCTCAAGTCATATTAATCATATTTCTGTTTATAGACATGATGGTCCATTGAATGTGCTTATGATCATGATTGTGATTGTGGTTATGGATATGGGTATGGTTGTGGTTTATGATGATGGATATAGTTATGGTTGTGATTATAGTCATGAATATGGATATGATTATAGTGAAGGATATTGCTATGGTTATAGTTAAGGACATGGGTATGTTGTGGGTATTATTATAAAAACTTCATAGGCCCCTCTTTTTTTTTTCTTCTTCATTTTCTTCATTATAGGTCCCTCAAAGATCAAAGAACACTCCGATACCAAATGTTGGTTTATAAAATAATATAAGAAAGAGAGCTAAAATTTAAGCAAGCATTGTATGTATTTTTCATTCCATAAAACAAGACAATGAAGCCTTTTATGGGCTTTACATATAACAAAATCAAGATAATATAAAGAAAAATCTACATATATTATTTTACAAATATTCTATTAACTATTAACATAATCATAGGAACTAATTTTAATTCATCTTTATTTTAATTTTGAATCATTTTCTCAACACGCTCCCTTGATTCAAAATTACTTTTAATTGCATATCTTTATTTCAATTCATTACAGTTTATAGATATGTTGGTCACTTCATATTGTTCAGTTTTGAAACATAATGATCTTCATCATTTTTTGTTTAAAGACTTAAAAGGTTTTTACAAAATTTTGCAGTTTAAAGACTTGCTTAGGTTACATTAATCATATTTTAGTTTATAGACATGATGGTCCCTTGAATGTGCTTTATGGCCATGATTGTGATTGTGGTTATGGATATAAGTATGGTTGTGGTTTATGATTATGGATATAGTTTGTGGTTGTGATTATAGTCATGAATATGGATATGACTATAGTGAAGGATATTGCTATGGTTATGGTTATGGGCATAGGTATGATGCGGGTATTATTATAAAAACTTCACAAGCCCCTCTTCTTCTTCTTTTTTTTTTCTTCTTCATTTTCTTCATTACAAGTCCCTCAAAGATCAAAGAATGCTCTGATACCGAAAGTTGATTTTTAAAATAATATAAGAAAGAGAGCTAGAATTTAAGCAAGCATTGTATATATTTCTCATTCTATAAAACAAAACAATAAAGCCTTTTATAGTCTTTACATATAACAAAATCAAAATAATATAAAGAAAATCTACATATATTATTTTGCAAATATTCTATTATTTAATAACATAATCTTAGGAACTAATTTTGACTTATCTTTATTTTAATTTTGAATCATGAGTGGAGCTTTTTTAAAACCTTAGATGGATTAGAAGCATGGTGCATATCATTTGTCTCAATAAAAATCATTAATTTTGGTAATTATTTTGTATTTAAATTTAAGTAAAAACATTTTAATTAAATATAAATTTTAAGAATATGCTCTCCACCGGTATGCTTCATTAGACTATTGTTTAGTCCATCAATCTCACACTACTTGTTGTTCAAGGAGGTATGAGATTTTGTAATCAAGTTGTCCAATCTCCAATGATTTTGTTGAGAAATTATAATATGCCACTGCCAATATGAGTATTACATGTGGTGTGGCATTTTTGTAAATAAGCTAATATCATAATGTGGTAAATATTGATGATAATTAGGCGTTGACCCAACACAGCATGACACAATTATATACAGGCTACTGGATCATGTCAGATCATTACTTTTTAAATTTTAGTATAGTCCAGCATGACATTATTAATTTTTTAGGCCGGCATACCACGAAAAGGTGATAAACACGATGGATCTGCCGACCCGACTCAATTGCCATATATAGTTTTATGGCTGAAATTAATGATAAATATATATAAATTATATTTATTATATTATAATCAAATAAATCAATCAATACAAGATATAACACAAACTAAATTTTTTAATATTGGTAACATATTAAAAACTTGACTTGCAGAAATAAATAAAAATTATGCACAATATCGTTTTAATACAAATTGTAATGAAATTCAATTTTATTTGCAAAAAAAATATAAATTTTTTAAATGAAGATATAGAAAATTTAGATATAAGGCAAAATATGACACGGTTCAGCACGGCACGATACGATTATATATAGATCAATGAGTCATATTATATTGTTACTTTTTAAATTTTAATATAGTCTAATACAATATAATTAATTTTTTAGTCCAATATAATACCATACTATTAATGTTTTGAGCCGACGCGGCACAATATGAAGAGTCGCTGGCACGATGGATCTTCAATTGCCATATATAGTGGTAAATAAGCCAATTTCATAATATTGTTTGTAAATAGAAAATGCAGATTTTTTTTGGTTCCTCCTTTTTCTCTAACTCTCAAAAGCAACGAGTTGGCATAGGTAAGGGCAAAAGGGGAAAAAAGGAAAACTTTTTATTCTATTTATATATTTAAATGCTAAATTTTCTGTTTGGGAAATGTTAAGAAGAAAATTATTTTTTTTTATTTTTTTTTGTTTTCTTTTCCCTAATATTGAGGGTGTTTCTCAAAACTTAAAAGCTGGTCAAAACTGATTATAAGCAGTTTTTAGATTATAAGTTGTTTATTTAAGTGTTTCTGAAAACTTAAATAGTAGATTATAATCTGATTATAATCAGTTTTTTAAAAGTTGGGTTTTGCTACTTTTTTTAAGCACTTATTTTTTAAGCAGTTTTGACCAAGTAAAAGACCATGCTATCCCTATCTAATCTTTAATATTTCAAATTTGCCCACCCTATACACTTTAGTTCCCATCAAAGATTATTATTATTATTATTATTATTATTATTAAATAAATTTTATTATTATTATTATTGCAAAATAAATTTTGAATTGACATTTAAAAAATTATTTTTATACAATAAATAAACTCAGGGACAGTTTGGTCATTTTGATAATTTCTGCAATTAAAAATTGATTATAAGCTGATTTTACAGAAACACTTAACTGATTATAAACTGATTATCAGCTGATTATTAACTAGTTTACAGAAACGCTTAACTGCTTATTTTTAATCTAATTATAATCTAAAAATCACTTATTCACAATAAGCTGAAAAACTCCAGTTTTGAGAAACACCCTCATTGTAGACTCGATTGGGCATGGTGAGTACGATAGACACTTCAGGCAATCTGATCCTGACATCGATGATGTTAATAGAGTCGTCAAATATTGTTTTAGAAGATAAATAATTTTCTTTTGAACTTTGATTTTTTTGGGAGATAAATAATGTTTTTTATTTATTTTGCTAAATAATTCCTAATATTTTATTTTTCAATATCATTTCATTTTCGTGATTGAATTTTGTAGGATTATAACTTTTAATAATTTTTATGATATGGAGTAATCTGGATGCTTCACTGGCTTACTGGTCTTCTGTTGGTTTGATGGTAGCTGGTCTATTTGGTCTGTTAGATTTTCTTTCCAAGAAAGATTTTACTGGTCTGCTACTGGTTTTATTTGGTCTAAATTTTTCAATAATGTTAAGTTGGCTTTGAGTATGGGTAGTGAGTTGTGTGTTGATGGCTATTTGTTGTTGCTAGCTAATAATTGAAGTTTTTTTAGCCTATTTTTTTATCGGGTTATGTTGGTGGGATAAAAGAGTTCCCAGCTATTATTATAGTATTGATGCCACAAAAGGTGTTGGGCTAGATTTTTTTATTGCTTTTTTCTATTCTGAGTTTTTGTTGTCTATGAACTTTGGAGATAAGCATCTCCTGGTTTCTTTTGGGATTTAGGGTCCTTTTGTGTGTGTAGATAGTTGGACAAGATGTGAATTCAATTAGAATGCTATTCATTAATTGTACATATCCTTCTTTAGCAATAAAATGAATTTTTTGACCAAGAAAATTTTACCTATTAGTAAGGCTAAAGGGAAAGCAATTGCAGCAACTAGGGGGAGTTCTTCTAACAGAAGCCAGATTACAAGTGGTGATAATGGCAGGAGTTCCAATGTTGCGGTCATTGGTGAGGAAAGGCTGCCTGTAAAATGGTTGAAACCTCCTGATAAGGGAGGACGATAGGGTGTTTGGAATATTAGGGGTCTTAATGACCCTAGAAAGCAGTTAGAAGTGCGCTCTCTAATTGCTAAAAAGAAGTTATGGATGATAGGATTTGTGGAAACTAAAGTTAAAGTAAATAGAGATAAGTTTCTAAAAGCTTTAAGACTATCAGTGTGGGTATTGGAGTCTAATTACTGTAGTGCCGAGTTAGGTAGAATTTGGGTGATGTATAACCCAAGTATAGTTCAGTTACAGGTGATGCGAGTGACTGATCGGATTATCCAATGCAGAATTAAAAAAGATAATTTGGAGTTTTATTGGGCTGTTGTTTATGGGAGTAATTACTTATTGGAGAGATAGAGATTATGGAATGTAATAGAAGAGTTAGGGGTGAATTTGAATGGCCCTTGGCTGTTGCAGGGTGATTTTAATTGTATTTTAGGTGGCCATGAGAGGTCAGGAGGTGAAGAGCTAGATATGACAATTTGTGAGGATTTTAGAAAGTGTTTATCTAAGAATGGGTTGATGGACATTAGGTTCAGGGGAAATTGGTTTACTTGGTCTAATAATCAGGATGCGGAGAGCAGAATTTGGAGACATTTAGATTGGAGTTTGATTAATGTTGTATGGAATGAGGCATTTGGTATGTCAGATGGGGAAGTGATGCTTGCTGGTATATCTGACCATTGTCCCCTAGTTGTGTATATCAAGGAAGATAATCAAATTAGGAGGAGTAGCTTCAGATTCTTTAATATGTGGATTTCTAATCGAAGATACCCAGATATTGTCAGAGTTGTATGGAGGACAAGTATTCGAGGTAATGTTATGTTTAGACTATGGACTAAATTGAAGATGCTTAAGAAAGAGTTAGTAGTGCTGAATAAAGAAGAATATTCTGATATTTTGGAAAGAGTTAGGGAATGCAGGATTATGCTCTATAATTTACAAGAGAATTTACAAAAGGAGCCTTATAATTCTGACTTGATATTAGACGAAAGGGCTGTGATGAAACAATTTCGTGTATTACTACAGCAAGAGGAGGAATTTTTCAAGCAAAAATCCAAAGTAAATTGGGTGCAATTAGGAGATGCAAACACTAGATTCTTCTATAACCAAATGAAAGAAAGAAGGGTAAGAAACAGAATATCTAGCTTGGTTGTAAGTGATGGGGAGGTGACTTCAGATCAAGAAGAAATTAAACAGACAATTATACAATATTATAAGCAGTTGATTGGGTCTAATGATATGCAAAGAAGAAATGCATCTGCAGATGTAATTCTCAATGGGGAGCTTGTGAATGAGGATGAGGCAGTTAGTTTATGAAAGCCTATAGAAAAAGAGGAAATTAAACAGGCTCTGTGGTCCATCAGTAATGACAAAGCCCCAGGTATTGATGGCTTAATAGTTTTTTTTTTCAAGAAGTCCTGGAACATTATAGAGGAGGATGTTATAAATGCAATTATGGAATTTTTTGATACAGGTAAGATGTTAAAGTAGTTTAATGCAACTACTTCAATAATTTTACCTAAGGTAGCAAACCCCGCAGGATTGACTGACTATAGGCTAATAGCCTGCTGCACTGTGGTGTATAAGGTGATAACTAAGATAATTGCAAGGAGGTTACGGGTGGTTTTAAGTACAGTAATAAATTCAGCTCAGTCAACATTTGTACCAGGGAGAAAAATTACAGATAACATATTATTAGCCCATGAATTGGTGTATAACCAAGGTTGTCAAAATCGGGATTCTACCTTGAATCGAAAACTAATTCTAGAATCGTAAATTGGTAGAATCGTATTTGAATCGTAAGATTCTACGTTAAATGAAAATTTTACCACATTTCATAAATAAATTACATTTAACATGTTAAAGAACATAAAACCATAATTAAATGATTAATTTCACAAGTTTAAACATAGATTCAAACTACAAATTGAAATAAAAGACATAAATTAACATAAGTTATAAATAATTATTAAAGATATTAAGTAAGATCAAAGATATCATCATCATCCATTGCATCATTTGGAGCATCACCAACGTCCAAACCAATAACAACATCATCATCATCATGAGGGAGCTCCAAATCATCATCCATAGCTTCTCCATCTTGAGTCTCCAAATTCTCTACATCTTCAGCATCTTCATCTTCATTTTGTTTCTCCTCTCCTTCCTTTACAATCCACTCATCATCAGAGGAAACATCAAGTTCTTCTTCACTTTTATCAAGTTCACTTGGACCAATATTTTTCTTAACTCTCTTTTCAAACTTCAAGTTATACATTACAAACACCAAATCATTCATTTTTTTTTGGTATAATCGATTTCTTTTCTTTGTATGGACCTATATTAAAAGGACAAAATTATCAATTGGTAAGATGAATGTAAATGAAAATAATATAATAATGCAAAATGAAATATTATGTGAGGTTTACCATCTCAAATGTACTCCAATTTCTCTCACAAGCCGAAGAGCTACAAGTTAAACTCAAGATTCTTATGGCAAAATTTTGCAATTCTGGAGTATCAGATCCATAAGAACTCCACCAATTAGTTGGATCTTTCTTAGTTATCATTGATTTTGCTGATGTCCGCCCAAATGAACCTCTTGCATGCTTAAATTCCTCAAGATGCAAATCAATGATATCTCTCTCTTTAGAAGTTCGAATCAATCTCTCCATCACATCATAAAGTCCACGCATTACTTCTCGATCGGCTTGGAAAGTGGGACTATAATGAAATTGAGGATTAAGGTAGTATGCAGCAGCATGCAAAGGATGGTGTAATTGTTTTGCCCATCTTTTGTCAATAATTTCCCATATTTTTTCATAGCTTCATAGAAAGATATTCTCACCATAAATTAAAATTGCACAAAAGAAATAAGAATAAGAATTGATAAAATAAAAAACAAGTAATAAGATTAGTATAATAAAAAAAAGTAAATTTACCTTTTCTTGACTTTATTGAAATTATCTTGTATTTGCTCTTTAGCATGATCCACCTCCTCATATATGAAACCCATCGCCGGCTTGTCATCCGAATCAACCAAACGAAGTACCTTGATATGAGGATTAGCTGCCTTTAAGCTTATCAAGATTCCTTTCCAAAATTTATTTTCCACGACAAATGAGGTTAGAGAGGGAGCTAGAGTGGTTAGTGTTGGAGTTGGTGAGGCATCTGCTTCTGTGTCGGGGAGGCCAGTTGGTGATGAGGTTCCACCAGTTTGGCTTAGGCATATGGTAGAATTGATGAGGCAAGCCCCGGTACAGCAGCCACCGCCACCACCCCCACAGCCTTTAGTATCAGTGAGACAGTATGATAAATTAAGGAAGTTTGGAGCAGAGGATTTCTTGGGTACTATTGATCCAGCTGTAGTTGAGCAGTGGCTAGATAAAGTACAGAGAATATTTGTTCAGTTACAAGCCACTCCAGAAGAAAAGTTTGATTATGCAAGATCATTGTTACAGAAAGATGCATATGATTGGTGGAAGACAGTGCCTCATGCTATGGATGATCCACCTACCTTGTCCTATGCTGATTTTCTCAGGGAGTTTGAATTGAAGTATACTCCGAGGGAGTATAAAGATGTGAAAAAGATGGAATTTCTGAGTTTGAGGCAAGACCACCGGACGATGACAGAATATGAGTTAGAGTTCATCCGGTTGAGCCATTATGCTGGGGGTATCATATCTGATGAGATTGATAGATGCCAGAGATTTGAGGAAGGATTGAGGCCCTCCCTTATGTGTCATGTGGCTGGTTCTAGATATCATGATTTTTCCCAGCTTGTTGCAGCAGCTAGGAGTGTGGAGAGAGCTCAGGGTATTGCAGCAGCTGCTACAGAGGAAGAGACCAGGGTTAGGAGACCCCAGTTTGAGGCAGGGTCTTCATCTATGAAGAGAGGCAAGGGAAGTTTTGTTCCCAGGATTAGTAGGAGTCAGAGGCCAGCTGGTAGGTCAGTTCAGTTTCAGAGGCAGAGATCGAGACCTACAGTTTCAGTGGCGAGTGCTCCGACCCTAGTGATTCAGAGATCTACTCCTCCGGTATGTGAGTATTGTGGTAAGACCCATTGGGGTGTTTGTTGGAGAATCAGAGGATCAGCTGGATGCTATAGATGCAGATCGCCTGATCATTTTGTTAGAGAGTGTCCTGAGTTGCAGGAGCAGAGGTCGATAGATTCTGCAGTTTCTCGAGCTAGTATGAGGGGAGGTCGAGGGGGCAGAAGTTTCAACAGAGGGGGTAGATCTAGGTTCAGTCCTAGAGGAGGTTCTACATCCAGGGAGAATAGACCAGAGGAGGCTGGATCTTCTCAGAGGATGTATGTGATGCAGAGGCAGCCAGATGCTTCAGCAGTTATAGCTGGTACTTTCTCTTTATTTGGTATTTCAGTACTTGCTTTGATTGATTCAGGATCTACTCATTCATATATTAGTGCATCTGTATTGCCTGTGTCTAAATTGCATGCTGAATCCCTAGGATTTGATGTATTGGTGACAAATCCTTTAGGGCATAGTGTGATTTTTAGTAATGTGCACCGAGATAGTGCAGTATTGGTTCAGGGTGAGGAGTTCTTGGGTGATCTGATTGAAATGCCATTTAAAGAATATGATTTGATTTTGGGTATGGACTGGTTGTCTAAACATGGAGCTGTGGTAGACTGTCAAAAGAAATGTGTTACTTTGAGAACCGGTGATGGTAGAATTGTGATGGTATCTGGTGAGCGGAGACAGCTTGCATCCTTGTTTATTTCAGCTGTTTCAGCTAGGAGGTTGATTAAAAAGGGGTGTGATGCTTATCTTGCTCATGTTGTGGATACTAGAGTAGTGGGTTCTCGACTTGACAGTATACCCACAGTTACAGATTTTCCAGATGTGTTTCCAGAGGAGTTGCCAGGGTTGCCTCCTGAGAGAGAGATGGAGTTTGGTATTGAATTGTTGCCTGGTACCACTCCTATCTCTATTACTCCTTATAGAATGGCACCTGTTGAATTGAGAGAGTTGAAGGTGCAATTGCAGGAGTTGTTAGATAAAGGGTTTGTTCGCCCTAGTGTTTCACCGTGGGGAGCTCCTGTGTTGTTTGTGAAAAAGAAGGATGATACTATGAGATTATGCATCGATTATAGGTAATTGAACAAGGTGACTATCAAGAATAAATATCCTTTGCCTAGAATTGATGATCTCTTTGATCAATTGAAGGGAGCAGCAGTGTTTTCCAAGATTGATTTGAGATCAGGGTACCATCAGTTGAGAGTCAGAGATGAAGATGTTCCTAAGACAGCCTTTCATACAAAGTATGGACATTATGAGTTTCTAGTTATGCCTTTTGGGTTGACGAATGCACCTGCAGCTTTCATGGATTTGATGAATAGGGTGTTTAGACCCTATCTGGATCAGTTTGTAGTGGTTTTCATCGATGATATTTTGGTGTATTCGCGTAGTGAGGAGGAGCATGACAAGCATCTGCGGATTGTGTTGCAGATTTTGAGAGAGAAGCAATTGTATGCTAAATTGTCGAAGTGTGAGTTTTGGCTTGATCATGTGACTTTTCTTGGTCATATAGTTTCAGCTGATGGCATTAGAGTTGATCCGAGTAAAGTTGAAGCTGTTATGAATTGGAGTCCACCAAAGTCTGTGACAGAAGTTAGAAGTTTTCTGGGTTTGGCAGGCTATTATCGGCGCTTTGTGAAAGGATTTTCTTTGATAGCTACTCCACTTACCAGATTACTTCGCAAGGGAGTTAGATTTGTGTGGACAGATCAATGTCAGGCTAGTTTTGAGCAGTTGAGAGAGATGTTGACTCAAGCACCTGTTCTTACTTTACCTGTGGAAGATAAACCATATGTGATCTACAGTGATGCTTCACATAGTGGTTTGGGTTGTGTCTTGATGCAAGAAGGTAAAGTGATAGCTTATGCTTCTCGACAGTTGAAGCCGCATGAGCTTAATTATCCGACCCATGATTTAGAGTTAGCAGCCATTTTGTTTGCATTGAAGATTTGGCGACACTATTTGTATGGAGAAAAGTGTTTTATCTATACCGATCATAAAAGTTTGAAATATTTGGGGGTTCAGAGAGAGCTTAATCTTCGGCAGAGACGTTGGTTGGAGTTGATTAAAGACTATGATTGTTTGATTGATTATCATCCTGGTAAGGCAAATGTTGTTGCTGATGCCTTGAGTCGGAAGTCTTTAGCAGGTTTGCCAGTGTATTCGCTCTCGTTGCTTGTTGAGTTGAGAGCGTTGCATGCTAGTTTTGTACCTTGTGATGATGGTGCATTGTTGGCACAATTGCAGTTGAGGCCGGTATTGTTGGATCAGATTAAAGAGGCTCAGTTGGTTGATGAGAAAGTTCAGAAGATTGTTTCAAATTGTAAGAATGGAAAGAGTCGAGATTTCATTGTGAAAAGTGATGGGAGTCTTTGGTTTAAGAACAGATTGTGTGTACCTTATGATGCTATTTTGAGAAGGATTATTTTGGAAGAAGCGCACCAGTCAGTTTTTGCTATGCATCCGGGAAGTACAAAGATGTATCATGATTTGAGACAACATTACTGGTGGTCAGGTATGAAGAAAAACATAGCGGAGTTTGTGTCCAAATGTCTCACATGTCAGAGGGTAAAAGCTGAGCATCAAGTTCCAACAGGGTTACTTCAACCATTATCAGTGCCTGAATGGAAATGGGAAAGAGTTACAATGGATTTTGTGTCTCGTTTGCCATTGACTCAGAGGAAACATGATGCTATTTGGGTAATTGTTGATAGGTTGACAAAGACAGCTCATTTTCTTCCGGTTCGGACGAATTATTCTCTTGAGAGGTTGGCTGAGCTGTATATCCAGGAGATTGTGAAGATTCTTTGGAAGAATCACGGTAGAGAAGAGTCAACTTGGGAGAATGAACAAGCGATGCAAGATCAATATCCTCAGTTGTTTCAAACTTAATATCAGGTAATTTCGAGGACGAAATTTTTTTTTTTTTTTTTGAGGGGGAGAATTGTAATACCCCAAAATATACCCTAGAAGTTTGGTATATAATTGTTGTTTTATTTGGATTAAGTGTATTTGTGTTTAATTGGAAAGACATATGATGTAAGAGTAGAGTGCATATGTTATATATATTGTGATATATACAACATATACATAAGTCTATGGAAAGTCAAATGGAGATAGTGGAAGAAGATATTTGTTTGTGTTTGAATTAATAATTAATTAATAAGAAAATTAATGAATGGAGGAGGTTTATTTGAATTGTTTAATATTTTTAATTGCTTGGTTGAGAGGATTTTAAGGAAAGAGTAGTTGACTTTGGGTTTCTCTTTCTTCTTTCTTCTTTCTTCCTTCCTTGCCGTGATTCATTTTCTTCCTCTTCCTTTGCTTTTGTTTTGGCCAGCTAACAAAGAGACAAGAGAGCAAGATAGAGATTTTACCTTACAAGATCAAGATTGAAGAGAGTTTTCTAGAGATCAAGTTGAAGGTTTAAGAGTTCTTCATCTTTGGTAAGTTCTCTCTTGATTTCTTGTGTTGTTTTTGAAGTTATGTTTGGGTTTGTGAGTTGAAGTTGTGATGAGAATGTGTTTGGGTTGATTATGTTGTGTTTAAAAGTATTTGGTTTAAGTGGTTTTGGATTTTGGGGTTGGATTGAAGAAAAGAGTAAGTTGGTTGGGATAGATTGAGTTGAGGTTGTGTTTAGAGTTTTGATGAAGTTTGTGATTTGTGTTTGAGGTGTGTTTTGGCTTGTTTTGGTGTTGTTGTAAGTTTGAGATGGTTTTTGGGTATGTTTTGTTAAGGTTGTTTGAAGTGGATGTTGATGGATAGAAGTGATTTGTTGGTTGTGGTGTTGTCTTGGCCGGAATCTGGGTTTTTGACCTGACACGCCCAGGAGCACGTCCAGGTCCTTAGGCGTGTCGATGGTTCTGTGTGGCAGTAGGATTGACACGTCAGTAACACGCTCGTGTTATTGAACGTGTCATAGCCACTGTGTTGATGGGGGTTTGACACGACCTGTAACACGCCCGTGTTATAGAGTGTGTCATAGCTACTGTGAGTTTTAAGAATTTACACGGCCATGAGCACGCTCATGATGTTGGACGTGTCGATATTTCTGAGACACAGAATGTATTACACGCCCAGTGACACGCCCGTGGTTTTGAGCGTGTCAATGCTTCTGTGATTGTGGAGTTAGGGCACGGTCAGGGACACGCCCGTGTGGGTGAGCGTGTCAAGTTTAGAGTTTGCCCTAGTTGATTCTTAACCTTATGATCTCATGAGAGTTTCCTCATTCTTTTGAAATAGGTTGTGAAGAAGGTGAATTACCCTAATTCAAGTGGTGAAAGATTCTTGTAAGTGTAAGTGTTTAGAGTTGTGTGAGTTTCTTTTTAAGTAAGTTCAAACCACATTATTGCATACATTCATATGATATTGTGAATTGAGATATAATTGGCTATAATATGAATGTTGCGATGAGCATGTAAAATATGTGATAATGCCATTGATTATATCCATGTGAATAATGAATTAATTAATGAGATGATTGAAATATGTTTGTTTATATGATGATGAAATGTGAAAGATATGAGACCATGAGTGTTGGCTATGAGTATGGAAATGAAATGTAAAGTGAATTGAGAAAGAGATTGATAAAGAGATAAATGAAATAATTGTATGTCTAATATGTTTATTCAATTTTCAGAGTTCTGAGTTTGGCGGCATGCCTATGAATAACTGGATAGGTGAAATGACCGGGTCGTAAGCTGAATCCAGTTGATAAATGTGAAATGTGATGTTTTTGGGGTGAAATGACCGGGTCGTAAACCTCAAAAACATATTATTGGAACTAGATTGAGTGAAATGACTGGGTCGTAAACTCAAATCTAGTTGATTATCCATGGATATATATTGCCTACGGGGCTAGACACAAGGTGTCAATATGGACCAAATCAGTAACTCTGAACTTTGAATAACATATTAGTGAGTTTTGGGCCCGTGTCTGTCTTAATTGTAATATGTGATTTATGAATGAAGAAACAATTGAATAATAAGATCTAATATATAATTATGAAATGTGATATGATTATGTATGGTTTATGAAATGTATAATGGTGACATGTGCATCGCATTAAAGCATCATGGTTGTATTAGTTGCACTACTGAGCTGTTAGCTCAGCGCGATTGTGGTTCATCGCGCAGGTAACAGGGTTGAACCCGAGAGTTCTTCGAGACCAAGTGAGTCTAGACACTGAAGAGTTGAGTTTGGACTTAAAGATCAGAGAAGAGCTGCCAATCATGTATATATTTCATGTCTTGTAAATTTGGATCTTAATGTATTTGTATTTGAAAATATTTGATTTATTTTCCGCTGCTTTTAAATGAATATTTTATCTTTTATCTTTTATCATTTAATTTAAATGATTTAAATTTGGTTATGTTTTTAAAAAGGGATGTGTCATTTGTTAATTATAACGTGGCATTTCTATATTCAGTATACGTATATTATGATCGTATAAGCATGCTGTGTACGTATACGGGGTATAGGGGTGTTACAGCTATTTTGCCTCTTTCTTCCGTCAGGCTTTGGAATAGGGAAGTGAACTGAAGCGGCTTTTGGCAGAGCAAGATTAGATTGCAAATATGCAATTGAAAACCTGCAAAATCATGTAATGTAAATATTGTTTTTAATTATTTATTTGTTTGATTTTTTATTTATATATGTAATTATAATTTAATTTGTTTAATTTTTTGTTTATAATCTCATCCACTTCTAAGCGAAGGAATCATTTAAGAAATAGAGTCTAATCATTTGCTTTAGTATTTGATTACATTCAATCATGTTATAAATTTAGGATTCATTAATTTATTGGAAGTTGAATAAGTAAATGAACTGTTTGATAGGAAGCAAAAAAATACATAAATAAACTTGTGTGTTGTTTGCTTGATCATAGCCGTTATAATGTTAAATTATCAATCCAGGCCTACAACTTTATATATGTAACTATAATTTATTTAATTCTTTGTTTATACTTTATAAAGTTTATACATGTAATTAATTTATTTAATCAACTATAACAAATGACATATTGTTTGATTATTTTAATTTTTGATCTTTTATTGTTTGTTTCTAGTTAATTGTGAAAGTTCAAAATGGCTAGTGGATCTAGAACTTTAAGACAAAATGCACCGGGTAATAAAAGTGATGTAGCATGGAACCATTGTATAGAAATTCCAAGAACAAACAATAAAAAAAGTGAAGTGCAAGTATTGTAATAGGGATGTTAGTGGGGGAGTGTATTGTTTGAAGCATCATTTAGCTGGGACAAAATTAAATATTAGTGCATGCGTCTCTGTTCCTCAGGATGTGAGATCCCAAATGTTGGATGTTCTTAAGAATTTAGAACTTGACTCTTTGAAAAAAAGGGCCACAATTGAAGGCCATAGTGATGATGATGGTGACAATGATTCTTGTCCCAATGATAAAAGAAAAGAACCTCCTGAAAAAAATATTACATCTTTTTTCAAGAGGAGGAATGGGAGTACTCAAACCACCATCAATAATATGTTCAAAAAAGAGTTGAGAGAGGAAGTTTGCCAACAAATTGTTCGGTTTTTTTTTATACAAGTGCCATACCTTTTAATTGTGTAAAAAATCCCGAGTTTTTCACTATGTGCCAGTTAATAGGAAAATATGGTCTTGGATTGAAACCTCCATCATATCATGAAATTAGGGAAAAGTACTTAAAGTTAGAGGTTTTAAGAACAAAAGAAATTCAAAATGAGCATAAAACTGAATGGAAGAAAACTGGATGCTCCATTATGTCTGATGGTTGGTCAGATAAGAAAAGAAGATCTATTTGCAACTTTCTTATGAATAGTCCAAAGGGTTCTTTTTTCTTAAAATCATTGGACACATCTGAAATTAGTAAAACAGCAGAGAAAGTTTTTGAAATGTTAGATGTTGTGGTGGAGGAAGTTGGTGAAGAAAATGTTGTGCAAATAGTCACTGATAATGCAGCTAATTACAAGGCAACGGGAGAGTTATTGATGAAGAAAAGAGAACATCTTTATTGGACTCCATGTGCATCACATTGCATTGATTTAATCTTGGAAGATTTTGAAAAGGAATTGTTGGTTCATCATGTGACAATTGATAAGGCAAGAAAAATAACTACTTTTATCTATAGTAGAACTTTGTTGATTTCCATGCTTAGAAAGTTTACTAAAGGGAAAGATTTGATTCGGCCGGGCATTACTCGATTTGCTACAGCATATTTGACTTTGCAAAGTATCAATGACCATAAACATGGTTTACTAAGTTTGTTTTCATCAAATGTGTGGAAAAATTCTCTATTTGCCAAATTAGATGATGGAATAAAGGTTGAAATTTTTTTCATGGACAATAAATTTTGGAAAGGAATCTTGATATGCTTAAAGGCAGCTAATCCTCTTATCAAGGTACTTCGTTTGGTTGATTCGGATGACAAGCCGACAATGGGTTTCATATATGAGGAGGTGGATCGTGCTAAAGAGCAAATACAAGATAATTTCAATAAAGTCAAGAAAAGGTAAATTTACTTTTTTTATTATACCAATCTTATTACTTGTTTTTTATTTTATCAAATCTTATTCTTATTTCTTTTGTGCACTTTTAATTTATGGTGAGAATATCTTTCTATGAAGCTATGAAAAAAATGAGAAATTATTGACAAAAGATGGGCAAAACAATTACACCATCCTTTGCATGCTGCTGCATACTACCTTAATCCTCAATTTCATTATAGTCCCACTTTCCAAGCCGATCGAGAAGTAATGCGTGGACTTTATGATGTGATGGAGAGATTGATTCGAACTTCTAAAGAGAGAGATATCATTGATTTGCATCTTGAGGAATTTAAGCATGCAAGAGGTTCATTTGGGCGGACATCAGCAAAATCAATGATAACTAAGAAAGATCCAGCTGATTGGTGGAGTTCTTATGGAACTGATACCCCAGAATTGCAAAATTTTGCCATAAGAATCTTGAGTTTAACTTGTAGCTCTTCGGCTTGCGAGAGAAATTGGAGTACATTTGATATGGTAAACCTCATATAATATTTCATTTTGCATTATTATATTATTTTCATTTACATTCATCTTACCAATTGATAATTTTGTCCTTTTAATATAGGTCCATACAAAGAAAAGAAATCGATTATACCAAAAAAAATGAATGATTTGGTGTTTGTAATGTATAACTTGAAGTTGGAAAAGAGAGTTAAGAAAAATATTGGTCCAAGTGAATTTGATAAAAGTGAAGAAGAACTTGATGTTTCCTCTGATGATGAGTGGATTGTAGAGGAAGGAGAGGAGAAACAAAATGAAGATGAAGATGCTGAAGATGTAGAGAATTTGGAGACTCAAGATGGAGAAGCTATGGATGATGATTTGGAGCTCCCTCATGATGATGATGATGATGTTATTGGTTTGGACGTTGGTGATGCTCCAAATGATGCAATGGATGATGATGATATCTTTGATCTTACTTAATATCTTTAATAATTATTTATAACTTATGTTAATTTATGTCTTTTATTTCAATTTGTAGTTTGAATCTATGTTTAAACTTGTGAAATTAATCATTTAATTATGGTTTTATGTTCTTTAACATGTTAAATGTAATTTATTTATGAAATGTGGTAAAATTTTCATTTAGCGTAGAATCTTACGATTCAAATACGATTCTACCGATTTACGATTCTAGAATTAGTTTTCGATTCAAGGTAGAATCCTGATTTTGACAACCTTGCTTACTAGAGATGGAAAGTATACAGTAAGGTCAGCTTGGAATGCCTTAAGACAGAAAAAGGATAAGGTCAGTTGGTATAAACTGATTTGGGGAAGGGGACACATCCTGAGACAAAGCTTCATTGGATGGCTAGCTATAAATAATAAACTTGCAGTGAAAGCTAGGCTATGGAAGTGGAGAATTGTAGTTGATGATAGGTGCTGGTTATGTAAAAATTCTGCAGAAACTGTTGATCACCTATATTTTGATTGTGAATTTTCTAGTAACATTTGGATTCAAGTGTTAGAAAAATGTGAAATTAAAAGAAGCAAACTATAGTGGAGGAGGGAAGTCAGTTGGTTCTGTAGGAAGGTAGTGGGGAAATCTATTAAGGCTAGAGTTAGAAAGATGGCAATGATTGCTACTGTCTATTGGTGTTGGAGGGAAAGGAATGGTGTGGCATTCATGAATGAAAATGCCAATAGCAAAAGTGTGGGAAGGAATATAGCTAACTCAATGAAAGCTAGTTGTGGAAATTGTAATTGGTTAATGGATGGTGGGTGGAATACATGGGACTGAAAATAAATCTGTGACAGTAATGGATGGTTGATGGATAGTTTTTATGAACTTGTGTTAGCTAAAATCCTGGATCAGATGCGGATGGAATGGGCTAACAGGAATTGTACAATGTGAGTATGCAGTGGACGTAGTGTAGTAGCAGTGTTAGGTGTTGGGTTGTTAAATATGAGGGCAGTGGTATCTAGTAGAAATTGTAAGTGTGCTTTGTGGAGTTATACAGTGTGGGTGTGTTTGTTTTCTGCAAATATGGTATATAGAACTGATAGATGGCGTGTAAACAGTTCTTTTTGGCAATAAAATATGATTATTGACCAAAAAAAAATTTACCGATTAATTTTTTAAAGCAACCAAATGGAGATTTTTGGTCATTCATGAGCTATCAAGCTTTGTGCAATGATTAGTACATACTATTTATTTAACTTATTGTATTATAATAATAACGTTTCTAAATTGGCATGTCGTAGAATATTTTCTCTTGTAATTAATTTGTGATTGTTTGCTAATTGCATGTGTTGTGAAATTATAATTGATGATTTGTTCTTTTTGTTGCATGTTTCTCTTATATCTCTCTTACCAAACATTGATTTGGACTGAATGCTCTTTTACTAGTAGAAAATTTGAGATAATTATTGTTGCAAGTTTCTATTTTGACACTTTTTCTTTTTGATTGGATTAAGTTTATGTTAGTTTATTTTAGGGAGAAGGTGCAGTTTTGCCCCTATAGTTTTAGCAAGGGGACGTATCAGCCCCAAAAAAAATTTAGGGATAAAAATATCAGCATTGTGAAAAATACTGATATTTTTAACGTTCCTCTCGGTCGTCACTGTAGCTCCGTTAATAGATGAAGGATAGGTATTCAATAAATAATAGTGAGTGATTTAAATTCATTTTTTCCCTTTCTTCATCGTTAGAACCCTAAGATTCATTATATTTGATTGAAGAGAGAGAAGGTGTGAAAATTCTAAATTGTTAGCTAATCAATGTCGACCTCAATGAGTTCTTCCATAAATTTGACTAATTCGGCATCATTCAGAAGATATAATATGAAAATGGATTATGAGAGAGCAGTTGTATATTGCGATTATGAAAGGGAAGGAGGATTTCTAATTAAAGCTCCCAGGTAGACGTCATAGATGAATAATAACCCAAGTAGAAGGTTTTATGGCTGCCGAAATTACAGAGCAAGCTTTCAATGATTTTTCATATTAGGTAGTATGTAAATGGTATGGATCTTTGATTTAAGCATACATGAAATATCGAGTTTCCTATTGTAGGTCAAAAATTGTGGATTTTTTAAATGGCATGACGAGAAAATCATTAGCAAAACTAAAGAGCTTCTAAATATAATAAAAATGGAAAGAATGATACTGCTAGCTGAGAATCGAAGGTTGAAGGATAACACTAATGGGAAAGATTTTGAATTTGAAGGTGAAAGTAGTGCATTATGGTCAGAATTAAAAAGAATTAAGAAGTTGAATGTGTTGGATTTTGAGGCAACTAGGAAGAAATCTAAAATTTTCTTATATAATCATTGTTATATCTTGGGTTATGCTTGTGTTTATTGTATTCTTGTTGTAAGTGTATTGTTGAACATATATTAAAAGAAAATAAAGTTTAATTAATTATTATAAATATGTGTCCTGATATTTCTGCATTAATTAATAAGTTTTCAACCTGTTGAATGTTGATAATTGAGTGTTGGAGTTATTGATTATGTTGGATGAGATGTTTGATATAATGTAAAAATGCAGGTTGGAATTATATTGATGATGGATTAGCAAGGTTACTTGTGTTCAATTGATGGATGTGTGGGTAGTAGCAAGGTTGCTTCAGTTATACTTGTTTAGTTAACAAATTTGTCATTCTGGGCAAAATTCATATAACTTTACAAAAATACATATAATGTTAACATATCTCATCGAACTTCATATATTAATTTCAATCTGGTAAAAAACAAAGTACAACTACAATTCCCAATATTTATGAACAAAATGATCTGATCACTGGGAATTGGATTTGCATACATAACAAACTCTATATGCAATTGCCATCATACACAAAACAAACTACCAAACTGCCAAAAAACACATTTCAGTTTCAAAAAACACAAAATGATAAATTGCAGTAACATTTCCTATAACTCCAAAAATATTTATAGTGAACTTCATGGGTTTGATGGAGTTTGCTTGCTCTTTCTCTTACCCATATAGATATATCTTTGTTATTGCAGAGTATTTGCTGTAATTGTTGGTGTTCCTCTCCATTGCAAACTAGGAGCTTGAAATGGCAAATCTGTAGCATAAGTCACTTAAGAACCATGTTGTACAAAATTAATTGATCTTTGTTGTTTTTCTTTACTTGTTGAAGATTTAGTCTTCCTCATTTCTCTTTCATTGGGGATTGCATATCTTGTTTCAACATTCGGATCAACATCCAAAGCTGCTTCACCTTCTTTAATAATTCTTTCACTTTGCATTCCAGGCTACATTAACAAACAAACAATATTAATTAAGCAGTCACAAACATTGAAAAATAAAAAATTACATACATTTATTGTTGTTCTCCCAGTGTCTTCATCAATGTAGCAACCATATCCTATTGCTCGATTGGAATGCTCAGTTGATCCTCCTATCCTTGATTTGCTCTTGGTCACTTGTGTAGGTGTCTTCCTTGAAAGTCGAGGGATGCTTGTTGTTATTGATTGCTCTTGATTGAATCCTTGAAAACTTGTTGTATTGCTTGGTGGTTGTGGTACTGGTGTGCTTGATTGAGTACTTGCTTCAGTGCTTGTTTGTCCAACTCTTGTTTGAGTGCTTGTTGGTTGGGGAATTTGATGGTTTGTTTCAACCTTCAATCCATGGTTGGGAAAATGAAAATTGTTACAACTTATATATGGTCAGAATTGAAAATAACTAAATTGTTTGCTATACCTAATTTCTATAACCATTTTTATTGTATCCTTCTTCCTTGCACAATGAACAAGTTAGTTTCTTTCCTTTCTTTGATAGCTTGAATGTCTTTTTGGATGTGGGATTGGCTTTTGTTAAAGACCTTACTTTTTTTTTCTTGGTCTTCCATTCAATTTTACCAATGGTGGTGGTTCAATTGATGGAAATTCTTCAATCTTCATAAACTTCTTTCCTGGTACAGGTTGCAAGGGATATTTGTATATTGTCAGATAAGTGCTCCTATGGTACCACTTTGAAATTCTTCTCATCGGATCTAATTTTGAGTGATACATGGCACAAATTGCATGTTGGCATGGGATTCCAGTTAGGTCCCATGCCCTGCATGTGCAAATCTCCTTATCCAAAAACATAGTATGTCTATCATTTCCTTCTCCTATCTCCTATCCAACATCCCCATTGAACTCCACCTTACAACCAGCTGAATTATCATTGTTTACTTGAAATAGATCTATACAAGATGGAGCCCATTCATTTACCCACTTTTGACATTGATGCTTGGTGTCCTTAATTCTATTCATTGTCTGTAGCCTAATATCTTCAAGCATGCTTACAATTGGTTTGTGTCTAGTAGATATTATCCAAGAGTTGAATGTCTCAGAGATGTTATTGTCCACCATGTAGCACTTACTCCTATTACTGAAATAGGCCCTCACCCAATTATGTGGAGGGTACCTAAGAACATCTTCTGCTGCTTTTTTTTACTTAATTCCCCTAATTTCACCAATTTTTCTTTGAACTATTCTGGATAAGTGCTCCAAGCACATATCCAGAACTTCTTTTTCAACTCTCCACTCCTCTATTTCTTACACCAGTTGGCATATATATGTCTAGCACACCAACTGTGCTCTGCTTGAGGAATGACATTCATTACAGCATCAATTAAGCCTTCAAAAATAGAAGCAATATAGTTATAATGTAAATAAGTAAAACACATTATAATGTAAATAGAAGCAATACTCTAATAAACAAAGTGATATACCTTCTGTATATCAGAGATTATAGTGAGATTTGCTCCTTCTCTAAGATTCAGTTCTTGTATAAGCCAACATAGAATCCATCTCCAATTGTTTTCATTCTCTTTGTCTACTGTAGCCCAAGCTATAGGAAGCATCATATCATTTCCATCTTTCCCTACTGCTATAAGTATTTGACCCTTGCATACTCCCTTTAGAAAACAACCATCAAGTCCTATTATAAGCCTATAATCCTGTAACCATCCTCTCCTACAAGCATCAAGGCATATAAACATCCTTCTAAATACTCTTCTCCCTTCCCTCAATGATTCTTTACATAAGTCAATTTCTGCTTTAGTTTTAGGATTGCTCATCTTCAAAGCAGCAACATATGCTGTCAAATAACCAAATTGTGCTCTAAAACTCCTATCCAACTCCTGAATTATTTGTCTTTTGCTCTTTTACACTTTGCCAAGCTAATATTTATTTTTAACACCTGCTTAGCCTCTTCCTTCATGTCTTTACATTTAAATTCTGGTCTCTTTTAAATCTTATCCTTGAAATATTTAGCTAAGAAACCAGCAGTAGCACTAGGTATATTGTAGTGTCTATAACATCTATGCTTTGGAACTAGAGTTTTCACAGTAAGACCTAGATTCTTTCCATCCTTTGACAAAAGCATCACAAATGGACAATCATCATCTCAATCTTAGCCTATGAGGCTCACTAGGATTAATGTTAAGTTTCAGCCCTAATTTTACTCCATATCTAGAAACAGCTTCCCTAACTTCATTAGCATTTGCAAATGTCTACAGGAGGTGCTATATCATCTACCTCATATTCATCTTCACTAATATCTTCATTTGATTCATCTTTAACTACTGTTTCATCTCCCTCATCACCCTCACTAGCATAGCCAATAAGACCTAAGCTCCAATTTTCATCAGATCTGCCCCAACTAAAGCTGGCTTGTGTTAGTATTTCTGGGTAAGCTTATGTAGGAGTTTTATGTTGAGATTGTGTTTCAGGTGTTGGATCTACTTGGTCAAATTGGAATGATGTGTTGCCATTTTCATTTTCTAGTGTTGGGGAATTTTCTGATTCAACACGTGTGGGGTTTGGTGAATTTAAAGGACTTCTAGCTAAGCCCTCCCCTGTAGTGTTAGGGGATTTAAAATTATTTTCACTTTCACCTTGGCCAGCTGTTTCCCCTATTTCACACCCTTGCCAAGTTAATGTCAAAAGATCTTTATACACTACTGGGGTATCCACCTCATGTATAGAGTAAAATTCAATTTCAATAACCCAACTGTTACTGTTAATATGGTTTAAAATGCACCTAATAGTGTGATCACTATGCACTGAATACAATCCTTCCATAATTTCCTTTCCTGGAAAAAGCACACATATTTCTTTCACATTTGCAAATCCCAGTCCTTTATACCTCTCAACTATGTCCAAATAATTCAACCAATCAATATCAAATCTTGGTAAAACATCCAATTCACCACCAATATATTCTAAAACATGTTTACTATGGTCTTCCCAATTAACTACCCATCTACCCCCATAATTATACCTCAAAGTAACTGTATTATCTTCCATGTTGTATAAAGAAATAAAAACATTAATTAGTAAATTTAACATTAATATCTATAATTTTTTTTAAAAAAAATTAATATCATCTTATTAAATTAAATTTCTAATCAATTTCAGTTAACACTAACCCAATGAAACTGTACAATGTTTTGAATTAGCCCTAACCAAATTTGGGTAATCCTTGATATTTACTTAATAATTTTTGAAACCCACACTTAACCCAAACCCAAAATATGCTTTTAGTATAAAAAAATTGAAAAACCCCTACATGCATGTGATGAAGTCTTACCTGTAACAATGGAAATCTTATTTCATTGTCAATAATCTTCACCTTTCAATCAAACTTCCCTTCGTGCCCCTTATCTTCCCAGCCAACAACGGTGGTTCTACAAGTAAATAAGGAAATGATTTAAGGTTAGAAATGGAGATATGGGATATTCAATTTTTCCTTTCATGTTTCGATATTCAAAGAAGAACGATAAAAGAATAAAGAAAGAACTAAACCTTCAGCTGTTAACGGAGCTATAGTGACGATCGAGAGAGACTTTAAGAGAGGGGCAAAAATATCAGTATTTTCCAAAATATTGATATTTTTGTCTAATTTTTTTAGGGGCTAATACGTCCCCTCGTTAAAACTTTAGGGGAAAAAATACACCTTCTCCCTTTATTTTATTTAATATCATGCTATATAGATTTCATTTGCAATATGGTTTTTCATATTAGCAACTTCATAAAATCGAAGATCTCTTTATTTTTTTTTTAGGATTGAACATCACATGAGGTGACCCCGTTCTCAATCCAATATGGAGACAAGGTATATTCGTTATACCTTTCATGACTTAGCAAGTGGGAGTAGCATTTACAAGAGCTCTTTTCAAGGACTAGTACCCCGCTTTCCAGGTCTATAAATAGTAGATCATCATGGCAAACCACCTTTGTAAATAGACGAATACTTTTCCCAGTTTCGTTGCTACCATGTGTTTTACCAATCGATTAGATCTTCCTCTATTTACTATGACTATGATCACATAACTAAAGATACCTATCTTTTTCCTTGTGAATTCCTTCTTCGCGTGGATCATACCGACCAGAGGGGAAAGCATAGCCTGCAACTAATTTAGCTTTAGCTTTTAGGAGATCAAATGTAGCTTGATTAGTTTTTGCTATAAAAGAAATGAGGAACATAAACAATATAGGGAACAAGTTATAGATGTTCAAAATCACTTTGTAACTCAACCACCAAGAAAGATATCTATTTTTGCTAATAAGTGACTCGCCAATTAGTTAATCATAGACATTTTTAGTTAATGGTTATATAGTAGATGTACCTTTGAATTGCCAATTACCTTGTTCTATTGTTCATTGGTTGAATGCTTATCCTTATAGTTTAGTGTAAAATGAGTGTCATGTGGCTCAGGCTGACTACTGAGCAAAGAATTGTGGAACACTTGTATACTCCCATGTTCTTTACGGTATGTCAATACCATAACTTTTTGATGAGCAAAATGATATGGTGGTTGGGTTAACAATAATAATAGTATATATAATTCTTAACACTTGTTAGCAAAATGCTTGTGAGTCTTTGTTCCAATGTTCCTTCAATCTCCATTATGTGATGAAGCAACCTTGGCCTACAAGTTTTTACAACTACAAATCATAGCCAACCACATTACGGTAATTAAAATCTTAGGTTCTATAATGAAAAGTAAATGCACTTTTCTCTATTTGGTGCAACGGGAAATAAAATATCCTAGATCTAACAAGACCTGCTCCTATGGTAAGGGGCTGAAACTTTGCTATAATTCTTTCACATATTAAACTTTTTAATAGTTACATCTCAAACTACCTAACCATATTAAATTCTCATCATATTAGGAACAAAATCATTAATGTATAAGTAGCATTTCTCAAAGTAAAAAAACAATGTATGTTTATGTCATACTATCCATTTAATAAATCACATTATTTAAAACATCAAATAATAGTTAAGTATCACCTAATAATAATAAAAAAAAAAGAATAGTGTAAACCTAAAAAAGCATATGTTATTGTCTCCAAGTCAATTGAAAAATATACAATAAAATCCTCACAAATAGAAAAAATTAACTTGGCAATAAATAAATCTGATAAACTATTTATTTCAACGAAAATTAATTATAAATCTAGCATTTGATTTTGTTAAGAATTGAGATAATAGACTAGAAGTTTAATGTCACATCCATAAACAAAAGGAAAAAAAAATCTAAGAGGATAAATTAGGTATACCATTATAGTACTTTATGAACTTAATGACAAAAGAAGCAAATATAACTTTAAGGTCTTAAAATATTTTCAACAAAATTTTAGCACTTTAAATTTCTTATAGTTACATTAGAACTTAATTCCTACAAAAGAAATGATATTTTTAAATCTAGCCAAAGTAATATATATATTTCAAAAGGCTAAAAATATAATGTAAATTATAAACTTGCTTACTTGACTTTAAATGTGTCATTGACTTAATGCATTGTAAAATGCAAGTGTATGGAATATTATCATTTATATTTTAATTAACTCCATATACATAGGATAAATTTGAAAGCACAATTATCATATCATTATCTATAAGTTCTCAAATAATATATATATAATAAATAGTCTACTTGAGTTGACATTGTCATAACCATTTGTGATTCCATTTTCATTTGTGGTAGCATTACTATAGCCATTTTTTATTCCATTAGTATTTAGGATGGCATTGCCATAACTATTGGTAAATGTGTCGACATTTGAGTTGGCATTGTTATAATCATTAGTGATTATATTGACAATTGATATGGTATTGACATAACCGTTTGTGATGGTAAATCACTAATTTTATTTTTTTCTAGTACAAATAGAATATTTTTTGTATTAGATTGTCATGATATAAATAAAAGAAAAAATAGAAATAGAGTACATGTACTTGAATTTGATTATTATTTCTTTGACTTTGTCCTCCAATTTTCAAAATAGACCCTTCAATCTAGTATTTGAAACACCTTTGGGCTCAAATATTGGTGATCTAATATAGGGTTTGTATCCTTCTTTAATATCTCTTCATTAACATAATTAAAATCCTTATTTTGTATTGTTGCATCCATTTACTCAAATGCAATTGTGCTAATTCTCTATCAATCTCTTAGTCTAATTTATGAAAATCATTTTCACACAATTTTCTTGTAGTTTTATTTGCTTGGATTCTCATAATTATATCATAAGTACATCTCATCATGGTGTTGCAAAATACAGTTTCAATTTCGATATCATATATACTATTGTCCCAAGATAGCAACCACGGGGGGTGAATTGGTTGTTTTAAAGAAATGATGGTAAATTAAAAACTTGAAAGCAAGACAAAGAAAAGAGTAGAGTAGAGAAGAATGAACACAAGAGATTTGTAGTGATTCAAATTCCTCAATCCTACATCCACTTCCTCAACAACTTGTTGAGTTTCTAGTACCAATGAGTTTTTACAATCTCAACTCTAACTTAGTGTTTACACAAGCTCGCACCAAACTTTCAGAAGGTTTGATTAATTTTCTCACAACCCAATAAGAGTTTTTCCAAACTTACTCTAAAACTTAAGTGTTTCAAAACTCACACTCAAACTTATACAATAGTATTTAATGCTCACACTCAATAGTCAAAGAATACAAAAAGAAATTTTGATGCAAAGAAATGAAAGTTGTTTATCTTGGCTATATCAATCGCAATCTTGCTAAAAATGAGGTTTCTTGTGGTATTTATAGCCTTCGAGTCTTTAAGTAGCTATTTAATGTGGGTGCCAACTTGTTTGAATAATGTCTCCCACTTTATTTATTGTCCAGAGCAACTTCATGGTCGGACCATTAATTTTCCAGTTATACTTTCAAAAGTATGGTCATATTACTTCTAGTCCGGTCACACTTTTTAAGTTTCTGGCAAAAATTCTTCAATGGCTAGTACACGTGGCATTCACTAATTGAGTGGAAGAGTAACGACTATGAATTTGAAAATTATTGAAAAGTTTCGATCGGGAATGCATAAGGTTTGGTTGGACTTCTTATGGTATGCTCAAAATTTGGGAGTACCTTAGGTCGTAAATCTTACTAGATGATTTTGGACATTTTTCTTCTGCTCAGGTCTAGTTGGACTTTCCACTAGTCTAGTTGGACTTTGTCTGGTACACTAAGAAATTGGGAGTACTTTTGGTCATAAAACTCTCTGGATGTTTTTCTCAAAATTTCAATAAAAGGTACAATTGGACTCCATCTTGGTCTAAACAGACATGATGTGATCCAGTGAGAATTTGAGAGTACTCTTCCCCTATGAACCTTTTTGAGTAAATTTCACTTGAATTTCTAGGAGAGGACTGATCGGGATTCTTCATGGTCCACCCTTTGTATTTTCCCCAAAAAACTAAGTTCCTTCAAAATATAACTTGATACAAATATTAATTCTATTCAATTTGATTGCCTAAGATCAAAATAGAGTTCTTTAAGCTAAGAGCTTGGCTAACATAGACATCGACTTTTTTGCTCATATTCATGCATTCTTGTCTTTGCATTTTTTTTTCCATATACATAAAATGTATTTCTTGAGTATCTTAGTCATATTTTTTTATAATAAGAACCTTTAATGCATGCAAACCTAATAATTCCATTAACTCAAATTTCTTGTAACTGCATTTAACATCCATGGTAGATGAATCAAAATGGATTATACGTGTCCTCAAATTTTCTCCCTCTCCCGCAACTTCAAAAGAAGAAATACTTTCATGACTTTTAATTTATGACCAAATTGTGGCAACCTCATTGAGTAACTTATTCTGAAATAACTTGAAAATCTTATATGTATAAACTTTTGCTACATTATTCAATATGCCACTATTTTTAATGGCACAAGGAGGCATATCTTATTTACAATGGCAATGTTCATTTGCTATTTCTGAACACCATTCCTTTCCTAAATCCTCAAAGGAAAACACGAATTTACTTAGTGAAGTGGTCTTAATGGCTATACCATTTAAAACATTATTTGTGCTTTCGTTTTGTTGAGAATATTTAAATCCACCTAAAAAGACATCTTTGTTCGAAGTAAGACACTACTTTTGTGAATTTTTATATAAATTATTCAACCATTTGTGATTTCTAAGTTCATCAAATTCATTCATCATTTTATGCCATGTTTGTTGAAATTCAATTTCTGTTTCACACTTTTGTAAGCATTTATAAAATATTCGGAAAAATTTAGGATTTGAATTATAAACCCAAATGAGAAGGAGCATTTTTCTCAATATTCCATAAGCATAAGTGATGTCAACTATTTGGAAACACTTCTTTAATGGCATTAGTTATTAATGGAGCTTGATCAATGATAATTGTTTTAGGTTCTCTACGTCTCATTGATTTTAAGAATGTAATACTCTTATACCTTATATACAATACATATATCCCACATATATAGAGTACAGATACAGAATGTGTATAAGGTATAAAAATATTACATTCTTAAAATCAATGAAAGGTAGAGAACCTAAAACAATTATAATTGATCAAGCTCCATTAATCGCTAATGCCACAAAAATTGCCTATGAAAACCTCACACTTTCAATTAAAATTTCATTATCACAAATATACTTATACATACATAATATTCCCAAAACTCTTTATGTTATATACTTACACTCTCAATAAACATAGTTAACACCCATAAAATGTTTCGCAATATCACTTATACAAACTTAATATAATGTATACAATATATATAATAATTCAAAATGTATTAATATAAAAATTATACATGTATACACTTCTGGCACAATTGATCTTGTGGCACTTTAGATCACCAAGTATCTACAACAATCTGGGTTCATTTAAATAGCAACTCTCTTACCTGCGCAATTCACACAACCGCACTAAGATTTACAATTTAGTGGTACATATCTATAAATATTAAACATTATACATACACATTCTTACTTCTCATTTGATTCATCATATATATATACATAAGTGCATCTCTTTATTTTCTAATCTTAACTATCAAATCCAGTTCTCATATTATTAATTTCATGCCCCAATTCTGGTTAGGCCATCTCAGTATCTAGATCTAGTTCTGCTCAGGTTTATTAATATATGTATTTTCAATCATAAATTATAAATCATCTTATTCCATTATCCACAACACAATACGCATATATACATACACATATCACACACACACACACATTAGGCCCAAATAATCATATACAATATTTCAGTTCCAGAGACATTGTCATAGTCTATCACAACACCAGGGATCTAAGTGTTGCATTTGTCCCCTGTTGACATCTCTATGTCTAGCCCCGAAGGCAAATAATAGTGATGTCCAGCGTCTAGCCTGAAGGCAAATAATAGTGATACCTAGCATTTGACCCGAAAGCAAATAATAGTGATGCCCAACATTTGGCCCGAAGGCAATCATATAGCACTAAAAATAATTCTCTGAAGCAAGATACTATACAAGGGAAACACATATTTCATTTCACATTATCATTTAAACATCTGTAATTTTCATACTTCCAATATTTGCAACTCATTTTATCATCTTTATAGCCACAACCACAATGTGCCTAGTAAATCACATTTTTCATATACTCATGATCATGTCAAGCTATGATCACCATCACATATCTCACAAGTTATCACATTACACATTCATTTATCATCTTTATTTTCATAATATCTATATTAAAACAACTCAAAAACAACCCATTTCATGAATTATAATTATCTTCATCCCAAACTCAATGTTTACAAAATATTAAAAATTAGCAAAAACAAGCAAAAAGGAAAGAATACTTATAATATTGATTAATTAATAATAAATGTCTCAATTCCATCATCTTCTACTATCTGATTTTATTTTTAATTTTAATTTATTTTATATTCTTTTATTATCATACTTATCACTTTTTCATCCATAAATATATAATAATTAATTAATTTAAAGAATTTCAACCAATCAACTTATTTCCTTCTTTGACTTTTCTTTATTATCATCATCATCATCATCATCATCATCATCATCATCAACTTTTCCAACACTAATTTATACATCATATATATGTATTGTATATTTCATGTATATACAATACATATGTCTTATATTTCATATATTGTATGTCTTATATTTCATAAACATGTATTGTATATTTCATATATTTTATGTATATGTCTTATATGTGCCATTTATATTTTATTTATATTTTTACATATGCCTTTATGTACATGTTTTTGTAAGTATATAATATGTATATATATTTAATGTATATTTTTACTCATATATATATAATGTATATCTTATGTGCACATCAATTATTCCTTATATGTATATCATACATATATTAAATACATAATATGTATCCAACATATATAATAAATATAAGATATGTATATACTATGTATACACTAGATATACATTAGGTATATATAATACATATACCTCTTCCAATACTTTTAATTTATCTAAAATCATGGATATTACAAAGAATGACTTAGGCAACTATGTAAAAGAAGGTTTAGTTACTTTGCCAATGGTGTTTTACACCAACAAATGGCATACAAATCAAATTATATATATTTTTGCAATACGTGGTATAAAAAACAACCACATCTCCAAACAAAATCATAATCAATCCTTAATTTCCCATCATGCCAAAAAAAATTAGTCATTCTATTCTTTTGATCAACTTGAGTTGTGTAAAAGAACATCTCCCCTTCAATTTTTCTAAATTTAAAGATGATTTATTCGACTTTGAGAATCACATGCTTCAATTATAATCATCTTTTGCTACTAACATAATTATAAAAATTTCTTTTTGTAAATCCAACATACTCACTTCCACAAACTTCATTATGTATATAAGAATAAACATCTCTTGTACTTATGCTTGCATTTATAATTGAATCAGTCACATTAGCCTTAGGAATAATTAGTGCCCTATTATATCTCAACATCCCATCAGGTGACACAAATTCATGGTTATGGCTTGAATTAAATTTGTAATCTTCCACATATAATTTTTAACTGTAAAATGAACAATAGCTTCACAACCAGTTATTGTTTCAAATCAGTTATGATAACATGTTTCACAGGGATTTATTTTTTAGCTAAAACCTTCTCTTGAATAACAATATTCCTTTTGAAAGACATCCCTAATGCCAACATGACATCTAGTAGTTCTCCTTCTAATACTAAAACCAATTTGAATGGCATACTCATTATATAACTTATATGCCTCATCTTCACTATCCACAACTATACCCATTAATTGATCCACATTTTCTTCTGTTCAACTAACATATGGAGTTTCATTGTCAACATTATGCAATTCTTCATCATCTTTAAGACATGTAGCTACATTAAAATTTTGACAACTAATTAAATTATATGTTTAACATAACATTAACACTATCATTAAATAGACAATTAAAAACACCATAATAAATAAATAATTAAAAAAAATTTTATATTGGAATTTGACATTTTATTTTTTTTTTCCACAAATTGCAATTTTTTTTTTGCTATACCTGTAAATTTACAAAAAGGCATATGAGTATTAAAATTCCAACGATACAAGCATAGAAGATTTTGATTCAGTTCACATTACAACAAAACCATTTTTTCAAAAAGCATAAACACATATTACACAGAATATATTTGATTTCTCAAAACAATCATAACATACCCATATAGTTTTTAACTATTATTTCTTTGTTGAACAAAAAGCTTTTTCCATCTTAACTCTATAGATGTTGAATAACACAAACAACTTGTATCAATTATTATTGTAAATTTAATTACAAAACCTTTTGTAATTTAATCACATGCCTGTTTATTATTGTAATTTATTATTGAAAGTTAGATAAAAACAAATCAAGTTATAAATAAATTGTACAATAAAAAAACATAAAACAAACGTGATATATATTAAAAAAAGCTTATTAATTAAAATTTTTAATCTTTATTATTATTTAATTTTTGGATTTAAAATCAAAATTAGTAATAGCAATGTATCATTAAAAACCTAGAATCTATAAATATACATTAGTCTTCTGTTTTGATTTGTCTTACCAATCAAAATGTTATTGACTTGATCTGTCTCCTACTCAGTCTATAGTTATAAAAGATAGATGAAACACTTTTAATTAATATGCAATTTTCCTAATGTTTTAAGCATCCTTTGAAGCTTTTTTTTAATTAAACTTTATTTTTTTTTTACATGCGTGAAGTCCTAAAGCCTTTTTTTTCTTATGTTATGTTTTCATTCCTAAATAGTAAAGTCCAAGTTGTAAAACTCCTTTTGGATTGCCAAACCAACTAGGACCATGGTATTATATAAAAACTCATTTTTTGCTAGCTATTCCAAAACTTCTGAGTAACATAAAAAGGTTTTCACTATCCCTTTTGCCAATTGTAGAATGTTTTCTTATACTGGATAGGCTCTGTTTACTTAAAAATGTCTTCATTAATTGTAAGCCAATGATAGCATTCCTAAAAAAATAAAAATTATTTACTATTAAATTAATTATACACAAAATAATTATTTTTAAATGTTTCTTTATAAATGCAAAATTATAAATGTATTATCACAAATTTCTGCCATTAAAAATCACGCACACCTAGAGATACCTTTCTCCATATATATTCAATATAAGAGATAAACCTCATCTCCAACAGCCTTTTGTTACATTGTGAACCCCAAATTTTTTACCCAAGGGAAACACTCAACTTTAGATTCTAAATGAAAGCTCATGTGACCATGAATCCAATGCAATTGGATTCATGTGAATCAAATGTTGGATGGGCCCAAACGAGCCATTTGAAGTTTTCTATACAAACAAGGCACTTTGTGTTAGTAAAATCTTAGTTTTTCATCATTTTATTAAAACCTAGTTCGTTACAGTCATAATGCAACTTGAATCACCTAAAACGAACATCGAACAGAGGAGAGCAGGCTCCGGAAGTTTGTTGCACAACAATAGGCCCGTTACGACAGCACAACTGGCCCGATGAAGGTATCATACGGTGGTACAACAAGCCCGATAGGGAATGCCGTGCGGCAGCCTAGGGTGCCATAGGGAACCTAAAATGTGCCGCAAGGCACTAATTTCGTGGTACAAAACCCTAATTTGACTTTTTTTAATTGTTTTTTATTTTGACCTTTCAAACTTCTATAAATATGCTCTTTCTCCTCCTTTCTCTACACCCTATTCAACTTAGCAAGACCTATTTGCAAGTAGTCTAATTTCTGTTCTTTCTTCTATCTTTCTTTAAAGAAAAAGGTTTATTCTTCCTTAGTTTGAAACACCTAAAATTTGCTTCCTTAGCAAATTTAGGTGCTAACTTTTTTTCGTTTAGTTTTCCTTAAGCTAAATTGAATTTATTTGCTTCTTTAGCAAACTCTAACCCTAATCAAGGTGAAATTAAGGTCCAATCACACTCTTAAACTACCACCAATCAAAGCATCAAGGAAGAAGGTAAGAAAACCCTAATTTCCTTTTTTATTTTATCCTTTGTTGATGTTAACTCATTTTTCCCTAATTTTAAGGACCGTCTTTTGGTTTATAAAATCAAATTAAACATTTTGCCTTAATCTTTAAGGACTATCATTTGGTCCTTAAAATCAAACTAAAGTTAATTTTGATCTAGAATTAATAACTAATAAAATTAACTTCAGACCTAGGGTTTCATCTAGTTGAACCCAAAATCCATTTAAACATAGGCTCATCAAGTTGAACCGGATTTCCATATGTAAACTTAAGGTTTTATCAAGTTGAAACCTATTTAGACTTAGGTTCACATAGCATAGGTTAAAAACCCCATTTTTAGTTCAAAATTAACCATCTTGTTATGGTTAGAACTGCATAAACTTTGACTCCAATTCAAATGGATATGCAATCCCACTTGGAATTTCACTCCAAGTACCAAGTCCACTTTGCAAAATAAACTTTTTCTTTAAATCTCTAACCTTTTGTTGTGAACTAAAAACTGTCTTTTTCAGGAAAATACAAATTACCTAAAGTTTCACATGGCTGAGACACGCCTGAAGAGCCAGTTAAAGCAAGTAGTCAGTATCAATAGTTAAGAAATGTGTGCTCAATCTAGAATCCATAAGGCTAGAGTTAAGATCCCCTTATTTTGGATTTTGAAATGTAAATTTAATTTTGCACTTTATCTTTGCTTTCTTGTTATGGATATTACTCACTTAACTTGCCACATCATTTTTGTCATTTACATGAAATTCATTTTGTAAGTTCTTATTTAATCCAAGGTCAAACTTCTTTTACTTAGAATAAGCATAAACCTAGCCTTCGAATCCATCATTTGGTTTGAGGTTAGTAATTTTTATCCATGAGATATAATTAGAGTCAATTTTAGGGGTTTCCTTGAATTTTTTTCTTTTTAAAGTAAAATTGAGTGGCGAGTCATTTTCAAAACCATTTTACTTGAGCCAAGCATAGCCAATGAAGCTAGAGTGATCTTGACACTTTTCGTGAGACTTAGCCCAAATTTTTAGCACTCTAATTTGCATCCTTTGTGGGTCGAGCCAAGGCACTCATACTGGGGCCTCACATACATGAGTGTGAATTTGTATTTATCCATATCTTTATAGTTATTAGTTAATATTTGTATGTGTGTGCATGTGTGTATATATATATTAATGAGCTGCTACATATATATATATATATATATGAAATTCATTTTCTTTTTAATAAAATACATGTTCTCTGAATTCAATAAGGTCATGTACTTTGCTTAAGGGATACTTTATAATATATTTAATTTTTTATTTTATTTCATAAGATATTTTTATTTACAACAATTATAAAGAATAAATATAAAATATGAAACTTCAAAATTACAATTTTCTATATAAATCCAAATAATGAATTAACTTATCAATATAGCCCATTAATTATATATATATAATTGAACTTAATAAATTAATAGAAAATAAAAAACTAAATTTGTTTTTTTTTAATTTTCATATACTCACTTTATTTATTATAACTTGATTATTCTTTTATTTGTAAATGGATACTATTTTTTACAAGTTGAACCAAATTAAATATATAATTTGGTGCCAAATTAATTAATTTATAAATGGTAAAAAATTCACTAATTATTGATTGTCTTATGCTTTATTTTCAATTTCATAAATAAGGATTATTGTACTTGCCTTCTTCTTTTTTTCCTAATCCATCCCCTTCCTCTTTCATCTTCACATAACTCTAATACTCTTCTTCTTTCAAATGTTTCATAATTAGTGTTGGAGGATTCATCTTCATAATAGTCATCTTCATTATTATCTTCATCCTCTTTAATTTAATTGGGTTACCTTCTTCTTAGAGGATTTGTTGTTTGTGTTATACTAACTTTCACTCTACCAATCGGATAAGTTCTCAAGCATGTGACTTATGCGATCAAATATTTTCCTCAAAGTGTCATGAAATTATCTCGTGCTTAAAGTTACTCCTTCTATAGTTTTCTTTTTTAACAAAACTATAGAAAATAAGAGTAACTTTTTAAATAATTCAAAGTCACCCCAATTGAAACTATAGAAGGAGTAACTTTTTTTTTTTAAAAGTGACTTTGAATTATTTAAAAATTTTTGTTATTTTCAATTACTCTTACTTTGGAAGTTAGATTTCTTTTTTAGAAATTGGTTTTCTATTGGAAGTTGATCTTCCTAATTTAACATTATTTAGGAAGACTTGTTGGATAAGGCTCCAATTCTTTTTTACCAAGTAATCAAGAATCTTTCTCAAATAAGATTTGTATTCTTTCTATTCAACTAAAACACTCCTATATATATAATCTCAAAATGTAGCCATTTGTGTAAGCATAAAGATGTAGCCATCTTGTGATTTTTGTTTTAAACTCATAGTATGACTTGTAATTCTGCAAGATTATATGAAACTTTCGGGTGTAATTAGGCTAAAAGTTTTAAGTGTTCCTTTTTGTTTCTTATACCTTTTTAGTCTTTAGTGAAGTTTACTCTTCTTAGCTCGTGGAAGTAGGCTGACGCCAAACCATGTTAAATTTTTTCTTGCTCTTTTATTTTTCATTTGCTCTTTTATTTTTTTCAATTCATTTGCCACATCCGAGACCAACCTAGGTGTTTATGCATATGCATATATTACAAATTTCATTTTCATTTTTTTAAAAAAAAACTTTTCTTTTTAATTCTACTTAAGCCGAGAATCTCGAACCTAAGCTCTGATACCAAAATAATTGTAACACCCCGATACACTATATAAGTACCATACATATACCTTGTATACATACAGTAAGTATATAAAGTATAAGGATGTCACTATTCATTACAATTTAAAATGCTTACCTTAGTTCCAAACAATAATACATTTAATTTAAAGAACATTTACAAAATCATTATTCTTTTGATGATATTACATATATATAATTTACTTTATCTTTTCCAAATTCATTTAAGTATACGTACATTTTTATCAATATACAACATAATCAATTTGTACATGTATGCACCACCTTCTAGTTGGTCTCGAACTACACTGGCCCTCCTCGTGACACAGTGGTTTGACTTCCAGATCAATTATCTATTCACCTGCACGATTTACACAACCGTGCTAAGCTCGAAAGCTTAGTAGTACAAATAAATATTTCAAACATACATTACAGAAGAATCATACTTCATATTTTAACATCATGTATTATCATTTTCTTATCATATTTTCCCCTTTACAATGCATTCTTCATATATTTCCACTAATCTCATAATTTATATACATATACACATATATCATTACAACCAACCACAATTTAATGGCTTAGCAGAACATTCATGAAATAATACTCACCATTTCCACATCCTTATACATATTACACATCATGTTGTATTTTCATAATCACATCATTCAACATAGTTTCTCTATTATAATCATCTCATTCCATCATTATCATCATATATCTTAACATTATATCTTATTCCATAATTCACATTAAAGGAAAGACAAGCATGGGCCCAAAAAGGATCTAATATGCTATTCAAAGTTTAGAGTTACTGCTTTGGTCCATAATCACAATCATCAAGCCCATAGGCGATATATATATCTCTATCCATGGATAGTGTAACAGACCCAGTCTCTTGGACCTCAACCCAGATAGACCCGAGGAGATCCTCAACCCGGCTAGACTGTTACTGTTTTTGAGGCTTACGACCCAGTCTTTTCACCCCCAAAAACATCATATTTCACATATATCACATTTTTCAACTGGAATCGGCTTACGACCCGGTCTTTTCACCTATCCAGTGATTCATAGGCATGCCGCCAAACCCAGAACTCTGAAAATTGAATAACATATTAGGCACACAATTCATTCATTATTTCATTATCAATTCAATTCTCAATTCATAATACTCATCTAAGCAATCATGCCTCAATTATCTCATTTGCATCATTATAGCCAACAACAATGGCTTCACATCTCATCATTGAGGTTTTGCATCATTATAGCCAACAACAATGGCTTCACATCTCATTATTGAGGTTTTGCATCGCTATAGCCAACAACAATGACTTCACATCTCATCATTTCTCAATTCACATTAATGCAATTCATCATAAAAGTATTCATAATCAAATGCGTTGAACATACATTTTGAATAATTATCATCTCTTTCACATATCATATTTTATCATAACATCATATATTTAGAATATTCAACATACACTCCACCAAGTTCACATTATGCAAAACATAGCATTATTCATATGCATCAACAATGCAATAGATTACTTAACACATTTACAACCAAATGTGTTAAGTCTCAAAGTCATATGAATGTATGCAATAATGCAAGGTTTGTACTTACCTCAAGAACCACTCACACCAATCTATACACTTCTTCTTCCAAGAATTCTTCACCACTTGAATTAGGGCAACTTAACTTCTTCACAACCTAATCCAAAAAGAATAATACACATGAATTCCAATACAATTATTCACCTATTAATCTCATACTAGACCCTTATATCACAAATTACAAACCAACATCTCTCTCTAGGACCCCACGGTCGTGGCATCACAACCCCACGGCCGTGGGTTAGCAAACAAATCTGCCCACTTTTCTCTAAACCCCCACGGTCGTGTCCCTCACTTGCCACGACCGTGGCACTCATTTGCCACGACCGTGGCATCCATTTTGCCTCTGTTTCGGACCAAACTCATGTATTTTGTGTTTTTAACTTCAATAAACACAAACATATAGAAAATCCAAGATAATAATTGATCAAACTCATAACATACATCAATTACCAATTAATGTAACACTTATATAACTTCAACATATCTATATACTTCAATCTTTCATTATCATCATCTTCACACACTAACCAATTCAAATATAAGCTCAATCAATAGAAATCAATATAAGGAAATGAATACTTACTTGAATATTTTGCCAAATCTTCAATATCCACCTTTAATTCTCTCAAAACCCTTATGAATTTGATGTGTATGTAAATAAAATCACATCTCTCTCTCTCTCTCTCTCTCTCTCTCTCTCTCTCTCTCTCCACATTCAAGAACAAGAAGAAGAAGAAGAAGAAAGAAAGAAAATCTTCTTTCTTTATTCAAGCTTATCTTATATATATATAATAATAATATAATTAAACAACTCTAAAAATTCTCCACCACTAGATTTATTCTTCCCTTTGACTTTCTTTTCTTCTTTTTCTTTTGTCATTAATATCATTATTATTATTATTATTATTATTATTATTATTATTATTATTAATTAATTAATTAATTAATTATATACACTTACTTTTCCTACACCATTATATACATCATGTATATGTGATGTATATGTTGCTATATGTATATCTCATATATATTGCTTTTATATTTCCCATATTTTACAATTACAATATATACTTATCATTCTTCATTCACCTCTATCTCTTATAATATTTTCTTTTTAATTAACTTATCTTCTTTTGACTTCCATATCTTTGACTTGTATATATTATATATATATATATACACAACATATATACTCTCTCTTTACTTCTTTTCTCTTTCTATAAAACATATACATTAAATCCAAATAAAACAATAATTTCCAAAACTTTTAGGGTATACTTTGGGATATTACAATTCTCTCCCCCTTAAATAATTTCGTCCTCGAAATTATCTAGTATAGTAACAATCCATTCTTAACAAAATACCATCTTAACTTTCATATAAAGTTAACTATTTTCTTAAATTATTATGTCATCAAATCACATAACTTCTACTCTCCCCCTTAGAGTCAATCATCTTTTCTAAATTTCTTAACTCATCATTATATATATTTATATATCTTATTACTTTCTTAACCAAACATTCAAAATAACTCATTACATTCCCAATTTATTTATCTTTATACAAGAATCAGATCATCTTATAATATACTTATACTTCGTCCAATTATTACATTCAATATATTTTATCACTTCATCTCTTAATAAATACTCTCTTAACTTTAACCTTAAAATCATTGATTTATATCTTAATATTGATTATCCCGTCATTACAATCACTTTCAAAATAGATATTTATCAAACCTTAATTGATAACAATATCTTTATTCTTCATACACTTAATTCCTTCTTTAGCATGCTTCTCACTTAACAGAAATATTAGTGCAATGCCTTTAAACTTACTTTACAGGTAATCAACCTTTTCCCTTTTATCATCATTTATAACTGATATAACTCAATTCATTCATGTCCATTCATATATTAGAATATTACATCATATACATTATCACTTATATCTTATATTCTTAATACAACTATACATATTAAATCTCAACAATAATTCACAATCTTAGCGAAATCTAGATCAATTGATCTGTCTGTCACAATATACCCACGTTTCAATCTTGTTCGATTCAAACCAACAATTAACTTATTTAAGCTTATAATCAGATTTCTCAATATATATGACCTAATTCCATTAGGTCAAACTTATATTCAAATTCTAATCTCTTCGGATCCATTTTTTAACTTTTTGAGATTATGATCATTAATAACAAATCACTTCAAATTATCTTTCAATATACATATAATTTATTTTCTATTATCTTAGTACAATTCCCACAAAATTCTCATGATTATCTCATACCATATTTATTACCCATAGTTCACTCACTTAAACTTTAAGTCCATCCACTTATTCACTTTATACCATAAACATATTCAGTATAACTTCCAATCATTTTTAGTAATTTCTCCCATTTAACATCTCCTCACATTCATACCATTACTATTTATACAACAATTACCTTTTTATCACATTATCCATAACTCAAAATATTTTTACAGTTCTCTTTTCTTTCATACTTTCTATAATTATAAACAAATTTCTAACATAAAATGATAAAGTACAACTTTACCCATCATAACTCTTAACTATGTTTCTAGAAACATAATTATCAATCTCATCAAAACTGTACTACAGTCATGTTATCTCAGGCTCAAATCTGTGGATAACAAAACTAACCAGCCAAATACACTAAACAAATCATATGGCCATAGGAGATTAATGGTCACTCTTGTGGCTTATAAATCAATACTGTCCCTCTATTATTCTGCTTCCAACCTTTCCAATTACAATGCTAAGTTTGTATCGCAAGGATTACATATTCATTCTCTAAACTTTTGCTACACCAAGAGTTAACACATTTCAACTCCGTTTCAACCCAATTTGCACTCTATTATATGATCATCATTAGCCTAACTCATGTTTCAACAATATTACTATTAACATCTCTTACGTATACATATTCGATCATATACAAATCTTACAAAATTTCCATTTGTAACTCCATTTCTAATCTATCTCTTCTAAAAATTTTATACATTATACTTCCCCTTTTTCCTTACAATCTCTTATTATACACATATACATAGAATCTTTCCACATGTAAATACTTTAGGGCTCAAAATATTATATGATCATCAAGTTCAGTGATTACCATAACAATTTCACTGTCCAATATTACTCGAGTCCATTCTCACTCTCAATTTCATCACATAGTCTAGCTCTACGCAGGTCGGGATCTAATCTCTCTTAGGTTCACTAATACATGCAATATTATTCTCAATACCACTAGACCAGTAGTTATACCACGTACACATTTATAGGTCACATTCATAATGTAACTTACTTTCCACATTTCTTACATAATACAATTACATTCATATCGAAAAACTCATCCCACATATCCTATACATGTATACACATAATCATGCAATTTTATTTAATTCCTCTTTTTCATATAATCTATACAAATTTAATGTTTAATATTTTTCATTGCACATTATCATTCTCATTCTTTTAACATGACTTAAATTATTCGTCAACACAACAATTATATACATTCTAACCATAATAACACTTCATATACATCCTAGTCACATTTCTAATGTGACATCTCTCCACATTTGTTTTTAAAAGCATTTAGTATACCCTTCATATTCATTTTCATCATTTCCAGTCAAATTACTTAGAGTAACTCATTTTCACTTGCTTATTCATTTTCCCTTTATTACAAAACAAATTTTCATATTATCAATCACACTACCCCAATTCATAGTACTTTCTTATGCAATAATATTCATTCAAATTAGTTCATATGTTTAACATACATTAAACTATCGATATCTAAATAATCCTCATTGGAATTCCATTAAAACTCTAATTCTCAACTTACTACTTTACCTAAACTTCAATTTATACCTCTCGTTTTCTTAATATTAACTTTAAAAAACATTATATATATACTATAATGTAACATCAAAACATATCATTTTCACAATTATTAAAGCTCATTTCAAAAATCCAAATGTCACATATTACCACCTTTAATATGAGCTTTAACAATACTTAAGCATATCATATTTCTAACATTGACATCACAATGTTCGCATTAAAATAACAATACAAACAACACCATTATATCTCCTTACTTAACCAACATCATCTCTTTTCTTTAAAAAAAAAACTTAACTTTACATACCCAAACCTTAAATTGTCACACTTTGTCTATACCAATCAACTTGCTCAATATTCCACCATACTCTCTTCATTTTAATAACATATCTATCCATATTAACAATCCAACAATATTTCCTCTCTCTTGCAATCCAAACATAAAGTTTATTAGAAAGAGATTCAAATTGTAAAGGAAAGAGTACATACTTTAATCTTAATTTTGTTTTTAACTCATTTCCAACTTTATTCTCCTAGTCATTTCTTTATGACCTTTTTCACAAGCACACTTCCATAATCAAAAATTTCAAAATTTACTTTACTTAAGTAAACTTCAACTCTTTAATTTATCAATTATACTTGTACAAATTTTCCTATATCATTTCTTTCTCTAGTTTTATTTTCATGTAAAACCTCATTCACACACTATCATCTATCTCATCTAATTCAAATACATTACAATTCACATAATGCCACATCCGAGACCAACCTAGGTGTTTATGCATATGCATATATCACAAATTTCATTTTCATTTTTTTAAAAAACTTTTCTTTTTAATTCTACTTAAGCCGAGAATCTCGAACCTAAGCTCTGATACCAAAATAATTGTAACACCCCGATACACTATATAAGTACCATACATATACCTTGTATACATACAGTAAGTATATAAAGTATAAGGATGTCACTATTCATTATAATTTAAAATGCTTACCTTAGTTCCAAACAATAATACATTTAATTTAAAGAACATTTACAAAATCATTATTCTTTTGATGATATTACATATATATAATTTACTTTATCTTTTCCAAATTCATTTAAGTATACGTATATTTTTATCAATATACAACATAATCAATTTGTACATGTATGCACCACCTTCTAGTTGGTCTCGAATTACACTGGCCCTCCTCGTGACATAGTGGTTTGACTTCCAAATCAATTATCTATTCACCTGCACGATTTACACAACCGTGCTAAGCTCGAAAGCTTAGTAGTACAAATAAATATTTCAAACATACATTACAGAAGAATCATACTTCATATTTTAACATCATGTATTATCATTTTCTTATCATATTTTCCCCTTTACAATGCATTCTTCATATATTTCCACTAATCTCATAATTTATATACATATACACATATATCATTACAACCAACCACAATTTAATGGCTTAGCAGAACATTCATGAAATAATACTCACCATTTCCACATCCTTATACATATTACACATCATGTTGTATTTTCATAATCACATCATTCAACATAGTTTCTCTATTATAATCATCTCATTCCATCATTATCATCATATATCTTAACATTATATCTTATTCCATAATTCACATTAAAGGAAAGACAAGCATGGGCCCAAAAAGGATCTAATATGCTATTCAAAGTTCAGAGTTACTGCTTTGGTCCATAATCACAATCATCAAGCCCATAGGCGATATATATATCTCTATCCATGGATAGTGTAACAGACCCAGTCTCTTGGACCTCAACCCAGATAGACCCGAGGAGATCCTCAACCCGGCTAGACTGTTACTGTTTTTGAGGCTTACGACCCAGTCTTTTCACCCCAAAAACATCATATTTCACATATATCACATTTTTCAACTGGAATCGGCTTACGACCCGGTCTTTTCACCTATCCAGTGATTCATAGGCATGCCGCCAAACCCAGAACTCTGAAAATTGAATAACATATTAGGCACACAATTCATTCATTATTTCATTATCAATTCAATTCTCAATTTATAATACTCATCTAAGCAATCATGCCTCAATTATCTCATTTGCATCATTATAGCCAACAACAATGGCTTCACATCTCATCATTGAGGTTTTGCATCATTATAGCCAACAACAATGGCTTCACATCTCATCATTGAGGTTTTGCATCACTATAGCCAACAACAATGGCTTCACATCTCATCATTTCTCAATTCACATTAAGGCAATTCATCATAAAAGTATTCATAATCAATTGCATTGAACATACATTTTGAATAATTATCATCTCTTTCACATATCATATTTTATAATAACATCATATATTTAGAATATTCAACATACACTCCACCAAGTTCACATTATGCAAAACATAACATTATTCATATGCATCAACAATGCAATAGATTACTTAACACATTTACAACCAAATGTGTTAAGTCTCAAAGTCCTATGAATGTATGCAATAATGCAAGGTTTGTACTTACCTCAAGAACCACTCACACCAATCTATACACTTCTTCTTCCAAGAATTCTTCACCACTTGAATTAGGGCAACTTAACTTCTTCACAACCTAATCCAAAAAGAATAATACACATGAATTCCAATACAATTATTCACCTATTAATCTCATACTAGACCCTTATATCACAAATTACAAACCAACATCTCTCTCTAGGACCCCACGGTCGTGGCCTCACAACCCCACGGCCGTGGGTTAGCAAACAAATCTGCCCACTTTTCTCTAAACCCCCACGGTCGTGTCCCTCACTTGCCACGACCGTGGCACTCATTTGCCACGACCGTGGCATCCATTTTGCCTCTGTTTCGGACCAAACTCATGTATTTTATGTTTTTAACTTCAATAAACACAAACATATAGAAAATCCAAGATAATAATTGATCAAACTCATAACATACATCAATTACCAATTAATGTAACACTTATATAACTTCAACATATCTATATACTTCAATCTTTCATTATCATCATCTTCACACACTAACCAATTCAAATATAAGCTCAATCAATAGAAATCAATACAAGGAAATGAATACTTACTTGAATATTTTGCCAAATCTTTAATATCCACCTTCAATTCTCTCAAAACCCTTATGAATTTGATGTGTATGTAAATAAAATCACATCTCTCTCTCTCTCTCTCTCTCTCTCCTCTCTCTCTTTCCACGTTCAAGAACAAGAAGAAGAAGAAGAAGAAAGAAAGAAAATCTTCTTTCTTTATTCAAGCTTATCTTATATATATATATAATAATAATAATAATATAATTAAACAACTCTAAAAATTCTCCACCACAAGATTTATTCTTCCCTTTGACTTTCTTTTCTTCTTTTTCTTTTGTCATTAATATCATTATTATTATTATTATTATTATTATTAATTAATTAATTAATTATATACACTTACTTTTCCTACACCATTATATACATCATGTATATGTGATGTATATGTTGCTATATGTATATCTCATATATATTGCTTTTATATTTCCCATATTTTACAATTACAATATATACCTATCATTCTTCATACACCTCTATCTCTTATAATATTTTCTTTTTAATTAACTTATCTTCTTTTGACTTCCATATCTTTGACTTGTATATATATATATCTATATATACAACATATACACTCTCTCTTTACTTCTTTTCTCTTTCTATAAAACATATACATTAAATCCAAATAAAACAATAATTTTCAAAACTTTTAGGGTATACTTTGGGATATTACACGGTAGCTACCATTCAGTTATGCTTGTCTGATGAGATTTTGTGTAAAGTCATTCATGAGAAAACTGCCAAAGACTTATGGAAAAAATTGGAGTCTTTGCACGTGAAGAAAAATCTTACTAGCAAGTTAGTTGTGAAGAATCGAATGCATTTGTTTAACATGACTGAAGATACATTTTTGAAATCCCATATTAATGAATTCAATTATATGGATTCAAAAAAAATTTAGATACTAGTACTTAGACCAATGCTAAACAAATTGTAGATTTTATGTTTTAAAAGGTTCTACCATTGTGGGTTTACCTATAGGTTTGTATCCTATGTCAAGTTTGAATTCTAGTAATTTTGTGATTAAACCTCTTTTCTTAAGCAATATCTAGCCTTGTGTAGGCTTAATTGATTTTCGTAAAAATTAAGTTGCTAACTTTTTTTTGGAGAAGGTGGAGCAAAATTTTGTTTTTGGAACAAGAGAATTCAAAGTCAAGGTGGAGAATTATTCGAGTGACTTTAAATTATTTTAGAAGTTTCGTTATTCCCAAAGACTGAACTGGAGGCATGGGGCGTCCATTGTCTCCCCTTGGTTCCACCATATACATATATTATTTTTCTCTTTAAAATTAATTTTTGAATATTAATTATTTTAAAATTTTAAAATTAGTTTTTAATTTTTAATTTTGATAATTTATTGAGTATTATAATTATTTATAATTATTGTCTAATTTAAATTTAAATTTTTAGGTTTTAGTTTATTATTTTGATAATTAGGTTAATTATTTTAAATCTGATTATGATATGAATTTTGAATTTTTTATTAGGTTAATTATTTTACATTTTAATTATAAATTGAGTTTAAGGGTTTTGTGATTAGGTTAATTATTTTGTAAAAAAAATATTTTATCATATAAATTTATTAAAAATAATTAATTTAAACACATTCTTTAAAATATCTCAAAAAAATATATAATATTATTTAAAAATAATATATATTGTGTAATTTTTTAAAGTAACATTTAAATGTTAAAATAAAAATGATGAAATTTTCATTATTTAAATATTTAATATAAAAATAAAATTGAACATAAATATTTAATTTTGTAATATGAAAATAAAATTGAATATAAATTTGCCTGTAATTTTTTTTACTTGAAACTTTTTCCTCCTATTTACCTAAATCTTGATTCCACCACTGGTTATTCCCACTTATTCTTATTTTAGAATTTAATTTCTTTATTAAAAATTAATTTTCTATTAAAAGTTAATCTTCCTAATTTGATATTATTTAGGAATACTTATTGGATAAAACTTTAAATTCTTTTTGATAAAGTAATTAGAAATCCTTTTTAATTAAAATTAATATTCTTCCTATTTAAGTAATGCACTTCTATATATATGGTCTCAAGATGTAACTATTTGGGGAAGCAAAAAGATATAGCCATCTTGTAATTTTTGTTTTAAGCTCATTGTGTGACTTGCAATTCTTTGAGGGTGTGTGAGATTTTTTGGTATATTTGGATTAAGAGTTTTGAGTGTTCTTTTTTTTTTTCTTTTTAGTTTTTAGTAAATTTTACTCTTCTTTGCTCATGGACATAGGCTTACCCCAAGCCACAATAAATTTTTATTTTCTATTTTATTTTTATTTGTTCTTTTATTTTTCTTATTTTATATTTCGTTCTTTATTTTGTTATTCGCATCAAGACAACCCATATAAATATTTTTTTGTAGCTTTATTCTTAACAGTTTCTTCCTTCATGATTTTATTTTTATTTTCGAACAAATAAGCAAAAATTAAAATTTTTACACTTTTACTCCATCACATGCTTATATTACTTTTAATGTTTTGCTCCTCTCATAAATGAGTATTTTCACCCAACTTAGACTCTTTTCCTATTCTTAAAGCTCTTATTTATTTATTTACCTCTCAAATTCTAGAACTTTGACTCTTTATTGGATTATATCAAACAAAAATCAAAACTTTGTTTGTGATAAAAATTTATTAAAGTTGAATAATGAGATAAGAAGAATATTAAGGATCAAAAAGTAGTTTAACAAGTATCTTAAATAGGAGTACAGTAAAAAAAATTAAGCACAAATGAATTATGGAATAGGAAATTTGACAATTATAATTCCTTTTTGGAGTGGAAAATCCAAATTTTAACACTAATCACAAAAACTATAATTTAATACTATCTTGGCTTTATGGATGGATGATTTGTAGGGAGTTGTTGGGCAAATTTTGCGACTTCTGATAGGTTGAAAAGGAGATGGAAAAAATTTAAATTCTATGAAAGAGACTCGTAACATTGTTGCCTTCTAACAAACAACAATGAAAATTAAACAAAATATACATAAACCTGAATAGAAAATATGACAATTAAAATTCCTTTTTTGGAGTAGGAAATCCAAATTCAATACCCTTTTTCTAATTAGTACAGAACTTCTTCTTTTTTCTTCTTTAGGCACCTAATTTTTTTATTTTCTTCCTTTTTCTATTTTCCTTTTCACTTTGTTTTTTTTTTTTTAAATTTTTCTCTTTTTTTTTTTCAAACTTTGCACTCTTTTTTTTTTCAACATTAACACAAAAACTACAATTTAATACTATCTTAGCTTGTGGATGGATGATTTGTAGAGAGTTGGCAGGTGAATTTATTGACTTTTGGTGTGTTAAAAAATAGATACAAAAAATGAAAAAGTTAGAAAAAGAACCAAAAAACGAAAAGAATTTAAGTTATATGGAAAGACAATGATAATAGCAATAAAAATGAATTTTACGGAAATAATAAAGAGACTTGTAGCACTGTTGCCCCACTAACAAATAATTACGAAAAATAAACAAAAGATATGCAAATCTGATTAGTTGAACCAAAGCTTTGGTATCAAAACTAATGCGAACTTTGATGAAAGTTGATGAAGTCAAGAATAAGATTGAATAATTGCACAAAAAAGCACTGATCAAGTTTATAAAGTGGATAAAACTTAGATCCTAAATCTATATATGAGATTATAACCTATATTAAAATAAAAAAAGCCACAATCAATGATAAAAAATTGATCAATAAGTCAGTTTTGGTAAACTCCAAAAATAAAAGTTTGATAAGTTCAAATAGTTCTTTAAAGAACTAAGAAGAGAATTGATTCCACAAATAATAGCATTTTTATTTATTGATTGATTGTCAAATAAGCCACAACATGGGTATTTATAGGGGTGATAATCCCTTTTACAAAAGAAAAGTCCTAAATAAAATAACTCCTAAATAGAATACGAATTCCTAAATAGGTTTATAAGTAGAAAAGAAAATCAAGTATCTACTAGAAATTCTAAATAGGAATTCTAGGAGGTTTTAATCATCCTTTGTCTGGCACAATAATTAGGCCCAATTAAATATTTTGCTCCATTTGGATTATATTGATAATTTAAGAGGAAATTATGTTAATTCTGATGTTTTCTCACTAGATTTGTAATTATACGAGCCCGAAAGCTCTTTTTTTTTTTTTTACACATATACCTTTTACGCTTTTTTTTTTCAAAATTACCCTTTTGTTGGTATTTTTTTAATTTTATTTTTTTCTTTATTTTATTTTATTTTTTATTTAAAAAATTTTTTAATGTCACATTTTTCAATAATTACTCAAAAAAATAAACATATATACAATATATATAAAATACACATTCAACAATACAAACTATATCTACGTAATATTTTTAATATTTGTTTAATTTTATTTTTTTTAATTTTTATTCTCACAATATCTACACAATATTCACATAATATTCAATACTTTTTATATAAAATATATACAACTTAGATAGTAAAAATATAATATACACACAACACTTATGAAACATATACAAAACATCTACCAAATATCTACATAATAAAATTAATATTTTATTTTTATTTTTTTATGTGTATAATATGTAAAATTTATTTAAAAATAAATTTAATAATTTTTATTAATATATTTTTTATATATTTTATATTTTATTTTTTGTGAGTGTTATTTATTTTTTAATATTAAAATTAAAAATTTTTCTTAATAACAATTAATAAATTTTATATGCTAGAAAAATTAATTAAAATATGAATTTTTATTATTTTATTAAAATATTTTTATTTAATATTGAAGTTTTAAAAAAAATAATTTTTGAAGTAAAATATTGATTGTAGTGAGATAAATAATTTTTTTGAAAAAAAAATTCTTATTTTATTGAGGAATAAGATATTTTTAAAATTTTACTCCAACTTTTTATAAAAATGTAAATATTTTTAGCTTTTATATAATTTTTGGAATAAAATAATATTTTATTAGGTAGTTATGTAAATGTCTCATAATTTAATTAGGAGAAATTGCATTGTTTATGATACTTACTTGTGTTGTTTTCAAAGTTATGCCCTTTGTATTTTTAGTTCAAATTTATACTCATGCATTTTTTTCGTTTTTATGAATTTTTGAAATTAGTTTTTATTTTTTTATTTTAATTTTTATCTTTATATTTTAATTTTTTTATTCTTAAATAATTTTATTGGTGTAATATTCACAATATAAACACAAAAAATATAAATATATACATAAAATCTATAAAATACACACGCGATAAATAATATCTATACAATATACAATAAATATACATACAACATTTACACAATATTTATAAAATTTATTTAATATTTTTTTTAATTTATACACATAAAACATGCACACACCATATATTATAAATACATAACAGATATATGACATCTACATAATATCTATATAATATACACATAATATACATGCAACGTCTACATAATGAAAGTAATATTTTTTTAATTTATTTTTTATGAGTATAATATGTAAAATTTATTTTAAAATAAATTTAATAATTTTTAATAATATATTTTATATATTTACTTTTTTTATTTATAATGTATTAAGACATTTTTAAATTTATTCAAAATTTTATTGATCAAAAGGAATTGATCAAAATATTAAATTTTACTATTGCTGCTTTAATTAAAAAGAAAAATTGAAAAATAATTGAAATTAGCAATTTAAAAAAAATGTGAAAATCTATTATTTGTGAAATTTTTCTGGATAAAAACAAAATTTATAAATTTACCTTAAAATAATCTTGGTGAAAAGAAATACAGTAGTAAAAAAATAATTAAGTATATTAAGATTTAAACTGAATTAGTACAATAAAAATATCTTTTAAGTAGGGTGAAAAATTAATTTGTTTGCTTTTAATCTAACACTTAAAACATGGCTAAAAATATATATTAAAATAAAGTTAAATAATATAAAACTCTAAATCTAAATATAATTAATTGCATATTTATTTTAAATTATTTTTAAGATAATTAAATATATATTGTCAATTCAAAGAAAAATAAAATAATAATAAAAATCTAAAAATTCACTATTCTAGAACTATAAATCACAAAATTGATTAAAAATTAAAATAAAAGTTTAAGAAGTTAATCTTTTTAATTAAAGAGAAGAAGGGATCCAGCAAGTTAATTATTTTTTTTTTAAAAAAAAAAGAGACCACTTTGTTACTTAATTAAAATGTCAATGACAAAATAATATTTTTAAGTTATTTACTAGTATCAAAATACTAAGCTATTAAAAATTTTATATAAGTCATCATAACATATATTAATCTAAAATTAATAAATTATTTATAATATACAAATTTAAGAACTAAATTACATTTAAAATTTGAAAATACAAATAAAAAAATTCATAAATTTATAATAATATGATTAAAATATGAATTATTTATTAGATATATCTTATTGAATTGAATATTTAATATCAAGTTAATAGGGTCGGCTATTGTGAGCGGGGATTTTTGTCCCCACTCCCGTGTCGAATGGTTCTTACGACTTTAACACTGTTAGGCTCAGGGCCTTAGAGAACATAGGCCTAAGTCCGGAGAAAATGGAGTCGCCACCCGGACGGGCCGAAAAAAAAGAAAAGGGTTGATGACTCAATTCCTAAGGAATCCCCAGCCCCCTAATGAGTTAAAAAAGTTGGATACGTGCAGGAAGGTGAGAAATGGTTCAGCATCCCCACAACGCCCGGTTCATTGGAACCGGCCTCCTTTTCAGGTCTTAATATTATAAAATTCTTAATTAATACAATATTATCCATATTATATGCAATCATAAGAATAAACAAATACTTTATTAAAAATCATAGCAATGTTCAAATAAAATAAATAAATGGACATCCACCCGAGGATGAAAACATGTCCTTACATCGTCCAATATCCAAAAGAAAATAAATATAATAGGATACCCACCAATTGGTGGAAACGTATCCTTTACATTAATTCAAAACTTAAAATAACTTAAATTACATGATTCTCGCAACATGAGGTACCCAAAATATAGAAACATAACTCTTACAATGTTTTAAAACAAAAACAAATAAAAAAAAAGAACAACCATTCCTCATAAATAAATTATTCATCAAAGATATAAATCAAAGATATAAATAAACCATTAATCAAAATATATAATAAACATGCTTCTAACTTGAATAAAGCAATAAAGATACAATTTTAGGTTTATCTCTCAATTTAGGGTTTCTTAAATAATATTTAGGGTTTTGGGGAGAAATAATTTAGGGTTTTGTATTTATAAAAAAATAATTTAGGAGTTTAAGGTTTTAAATGAATTAGGTCACTGTGATAATATTTTTAAGAGCTTAATGAAGCTACTGTTAAGTTTTATATGAAAAATCCTTAAGCAAATTTGTATAGCATATTGATTAAATAACCATGCAATAGAAAACAAATAAATACCCTGAGCCAAGAGCCAATATATTTAATGGTTCTAGTTTATATGATTTTGAAAAACAATAACAAAAATATGCCCTTCATGTAAAATAATATATGAATTGATTTTAAAATAATTAACCTATTATGACTTTAATTAAATGAATAATGAATTCATCCAATATTTAAAATAATCAAAACATATAGTATTTATTTAATTTAAATCATACTGTCGTTTGTTGGCTCCACCAAAATTGTTTGAATGAGAAATCTGGGTGAGCTTGTCCAAGACAGTGAGTACACTGCCTTTGTAGGGTTTTTTGTATTGGTGAGTACACTGCCTTTGTAGGGTTTTTTGTCCAAGTTAGCTTAAGTTCTACCCTTGCCTCTCTTATTTATATCCACTTTCACTTGCTTAGTTTTTTTTACTGACACATCACTAGGTCTTTGTTTTGCATGATCAAACCACCTCAATTAGTGTTGTCTTCTCTTCTCTTATTTGCAATAGGAGATATCCCCAACCTTTTCTCAAATGATCTCATTGTAGATTCTATCTATTATACTATATCCACACATTCATCATATCATTCTCATTTCTGCAACATGCATTTAATCATGTATTATCTTTTCACTGCCTAACACTCATTATCATACATCATAGTATGTTGTATTGCAGTTTGGTAGAACTTTCCTTTTAATTTAACAAGCATTTTTCGATCACATAAAATTCACGTGACACTCATTCACTTCATCCAACCAGCTTCAATCATGCAGCTAATATCTTCTTCACAATCCCCATCCTTTTGAAGAATAGAGTCAATGTACTTAAAATAAGTGTTATGAGGCACTGTCACTCTATTTAAAATAACTTAGCCTTCCTCTCCATTTGTGATACTAAATCTATATTGCATATACTCAGTCTTAGTTCTACTTAACTTAAAAACTATAACACCCTAATACCCTAAATATGTATAATACATATATTCGATATATGTAAAATATGCATATACAATACTAGAATGTCATAGGTTAATCTTACTAAAGATTTTCATAATATTAAAATAAGATTAATTAATTACAATATTAAATTAATTAATTAAATTAATTAAAATATTAAGATAATATATATATGGTTAGAAAATTAAAGAAAAAAAAAGTTTTATGATTAAACTCTTCTTCTTCTTCTCCTCCATGGCCAGCCACTATTGTTAGATGAAGGAGGATTTCTTATCATCCAAACACTAAGATTTTGAAGAATGTTAAAGGATTGAAGTGATTTTTGGTGATTTTCCAACAAGTAAGTAAGTTTCTTACTTGAATTTTTAAGGTTCTTTCAAAATTATGAATACGTAAAATTATGACTTTTGATGGAGGTTGTTTTAATTGTTTAAATAGGTTTGTAAGATGTTAGTTTGATGAGTAAACAATAATTTTAAGGTTATATTAAAGAAAAGTTTGGGTTTGGCTAGTGTTTGGAAGAGAAAGTATGAAAATTAGGGTTTTAGAAAAGTTTTAGTAAAAAGTGGTGGTGCCTTTGGTTTTATGATTGAAATTATGTTGTTTAATTATGTTAATGATGGAAATGAACTTAGATTACCATTTGGAGTTAGTTAGAAAGAAGTTACAAAATTTAAGTGAGTTAGGGAACATTTTAGGATTTTGGAAGGAATGTTTCTAAATTTAGTTTTATTGCTTAAAATATGTTAAATATAATGTTATAGATGTATTTAAGCTTAAAACTCAATTTAGAATTGGTTGGATTGTAATTCTAGCGTTACAGTGCATTAGGGCTAAGAAAAGGGAAAATTGAAGGGTTGTGTTTTAATTGATGTTTTATAGCTTTAACACATTAAAATGTGATTTTAATGTATGTAATACATTCACATTTGATATATGTGTTGAGTAGATAGTATTTCCAACAACTTAGTAGTGAAGGGCATATTGAAAATTTGGTGGGAAAGTGAGCATTTTGATTTAGAAGTGCTTTTGTTAAGAGGTTAGTACATACTTTGACTGGAATGTGTGTATATGCACTTGAATGGCATGTTGCATTACATGTGATAATGATGACTACGCTACTTTGATGTAATAATATATATGAAAATAGCATAGATATATGTTTATGTTATCAAATGTATGAAGTGTGATTCAGTGAGCCACTTTAAGATGGCTAAATGCATTTAATAATGTGTTTATGGACAATGTATAATTATGCCAAATGCAGGCATAATTTGGCCATATTGAGAATGTGGCAACTAAACTAATGAAAAAGATGAAAATGTGTGGAAATAATGAAAAAAGATGAAAAATATACTAAAAGAATGAAAATTGGTATAATTGCCAAAGTGTGAGAAAAATGTGGAATTATTTGTATTATGTGTGAAACCTTATGTACTATCAGTTTTCAGAGTATTATTTTTGGTGTTATACGGTATACCAATTATTTGCCTTTTGACCAGATGTTGGACATCATTATTATTACCTTCGGGCCATATAATGGGCATCACATTTATTTGCCTTTGGGACTAGACGCTGTGTGTCAATATTATTTGCCTTCGGGCCAGACACTGGAGTCAAATGTTAGTCCAAAGTAATATCTCTAGAACTTGAATATTATATATGATTTTTTAGGCCCAATGTGTGAATGTGTAATATGATATATTAGACTAAAATTGATAAGTGTTTGTATTGGTACATTATAATGCATGCCACTTCATAAACTTAAAAAGAATTGCATTATTGCATCATTCTTACATTCTTATTTATATCAAAGAATGTATCATCAGGCATTTTGCTTAGCGCAATTTGTTTATCGTGTAGGTGATAAAGTTGATACAGAGAGTCTTACGGGACCTATGTAGGAGTAGAGTTTTCAGCTTATCTTTGGTGTTTTGTTTTGCTGCCATGTACTAGGACCAGTTGAAAGCATGTAATAATTTTATTTTGAAAAGTTATCTTTTAGTTATGTACATTAAGTTAGTAAATATGAAATTGATGTAAACTATTAAAGTTGGCTTAAATTTTGGGATTTATGGGTATGTATATGTATATATGTTTGTTTGAGTATTTTGGAGAAATGATGGGTTCTTAAAAGTATAAAATGGTTAAAAATATTTGGAAGTGTATTTTCTTACAGGTTGTGACAGTTGTTATTTTTAGGAATATTCATTTTGTAGGCAAAACTATGTTGAATTTTTTTCGGAGATTTTTTTAACCTTTTTCATGATTCACTATTCACATGTTGACTTTTACTATTTATCATTGACTATTATATGTCATATATATTCTACATATATTTAACATATATAGTCTATTCTTCTCACTTCTAAATCTTCATTTCTTTGTCAAATTATTTATTTTAGTTTAATTTAATTTAATTTTAGCAAATTTTGTGGATGTTACAAAAACTTTATATTCCAAAGTACTTCTCCACAACTCTAATGTTCGACTCACTCCTGCTTGAGTCTCATCTATTAATACAATATGCCTTGTTAGCTCATCCATGACCAAGGTAAAGAGATAAGGGTTTAAAGCTGAACCCTAGTGTAACCCAATAGAAACAGAAAAATCCTTAGTATCCCCTCTAATCGCATTGACATTATTGATTGCTCCATCATACATATCTTTCAAGACCTGAAAATATCTTATAGATACACTCCTGCACTCCAAGACTCACCATAAAACTTCTCTAGGGACTTTATCATAAGCCTTCTCCAAGTCAATGAAAACTATAAGTAAATCCTTCTTTATTTATTTGTACTTTTTCATCAAATCTATAATAAGAAAGATAGTTTCTATAGTCGATCGACCATGAATAAACCCATATTGTTTTAGGGAGATATAAGTGTCCAAATGCAACATCCTTATGCCCTATATATGTATAATACATATATCCTGTATATGTAAAATATGTAAAATATACATATGGAATATAATAATGTCACTGTAATAATCAGGAATAACTCCTCATTTCAACATTAGTTGTTGCCAAAAATAATTTAACTATTTAAACATAAATGTAATAGATAAATAAATATTTTAAAAAATAATTAAATGTCAAAAATATGTATTTAAAAGAAAATCTCTGAAAAAAATTCATCAGGGTTTTATTTGAAATTTTAATAAATCTCAAAGCAAACAAACTCAACCTGCATTTTAAAAATACTCCCAAAATATATATCTTCACAAAATCTACCATTTCTCCAAAATTATAACTTAATCACATTTACACCCAAAAGTTTCTCAATCTAAACAATAACCAATATAAGTACATATACATAATGTACATTATATAAAATCTTTCCCAATACTTATTTAATATACCAAAAAAAGTTCATGATGTCAAAATATATATACATGTATGCATTACTCTCCGAGTTGGTCTCGTGGCACGCTTAAGCTCTAAACTCCAATCTCAGTTCTAATCATACCAGTCTGCACTTCCAATCACCTGTGTAATACACACTATCGCGCAAAGCTTGATAGCTTAGTAGTACATAAATTGGTAATAACAATAATTTTGAAATTTAATGCATACCATCATGAACACAACACTCCTTATATATATATGTTCTTTGTCTCATAGCGTCATTAAAAACTATTATTGCATTACATCCATTAAACATATTTACATATTCATTATCTTGTGATTTGTTTAACACCATTATTTTATATTATTCACTTAATACACACTTCCACATCCTATATCATATCACAAAGCCAATCATGTTACCATCATAATTTAACATTCACTTGTATACTTTCATAAATTTCATCAAAATACTACCATCACATACATTGGGCCCAAGTAACCTTATATAATAATAAAGTTTCAGAGTCATTATTTTGGTGTATCATGACTTCGAGCTTCTAGCCCGAAGGCAAGTAATATCATAGATGACACCAAGTGTTTAGCTTGAAGGCAAATAATAGTGATGCCCAGTGTCTAGCCCAAAGACAAATCATGTACTGACATTCCATATCCATGTCACCGAATACAAACCTCTAGAACAAGATACTATACAAGGCAACACACATTTCATATCCATTCTCATTTTACATAATCATTTCTCATTTCTATTATGTCATATTATCTTGATAAGTGTATAATTGATGATATTTTTGTCCCTATTTCTTAATATATTTATTGTCAAATTGAGTTTAATTTATTTGTTCAAGTGGTTATTAGAGTTGATTCCAGGAACTTTTGACACGTTTGGATCTTAAGGTTATTTAGGCCAGAATCAAGGATGAAAGACAAGGGAAGAAGCTATTTTGGGCAGATTCTTCAAGTAACACGCCTAGTGACATGGGCGTGTCCGTGGCCATGTCATTCAACTACTTCACAGAAGCTTCGACATGCCCAGAGACATGGGCCTATCATTGAATGTGCCATTACTCCTGACTTATAGAAGTTGTAACACGCCCAATGGCATGGGCGTGTGACGCGGACCCTTAGCAACAATGGCAGCAAACCCAACGTATAACAATGGTAGAGAACTCCTTGAAACTTGATAATCACCTCCTAAGGAACCCAATGCCTATAAAGAGACGTGAACTCACTATGATTGAAGGATTTAGTTGGTAAGAAGAAGGAAAATGCCACAACTCTTGTTGATAAGTAAACCTAATTCTTGATGCAAAGAAAGAATTAAAGAATCCACTCTAATCTCTCTCACACGAAAATTCACAAGAAGAACTTGTAGAAGAATTCAAAAATTTTTATTAATTGTTGTATCTGAAATTTGGCCTAATAGTGCCCTTAAATAAGGGTTACAAAATTTCTAATTGCATATGGAAAATTAAGACTAAAACATTCCTAATTGCATAAGGAAAACATTAAGTATGGAAACAAAATCCTAATCCACTAAGGAAAATATAAAGTATGGAAACAAAATCCTAATCCACTAAGGAAAATATAAAGTATGGAAACAACCAAACTAATCCCTTCAACATAAGAAACGCCCCACACTATTTGGGTTGTCCATGGGCCTTAAATTACTTCCCAAGGCTTTATATGAACCCCCATGGACCTTTCTTGCACGTTATACCTCTTTAGCTAGCCTTTAGCTTCCACACTAAGCATCATAATCAGCTTTGGTGTGCCTTCTTCAAGCTCTATCTCCATCTTGAATGATAATTCTTGAAGCTCTTTGGAAATCTCTTCTTGAATATGCAAAGCCATGCTAGCTTGATATCTCTTTGCCTTGCTCCTAGTGATTGGTCCACTTGCTAGATTCAAGGGATCCTTTCTTGCATCATTCTCCCCCTCTTTAAAAAGATTTGTCCTCAAATATGCATCATCAAAAGGAGAAATATCACTTACATTGAAAGGAGCACTAACATTATACGTACCTGGTATGTCGATCTTGTAGGCATTGTCATTAATCTTCTCCAGCACTTGGAATGGGCCATCTCCTCTTGCTTGCAACTTGTTCTTCCTTTGGTTAGGAAACCTCTCTTTTCAAAAATGCACCCAAACCCAATCTCCTACTTGAAACTTCATCTCACGTCTCCCTCTATTTGCAAAATCAACATATCTCTTGTTCCTTTTCTCAATATTCGCCCTTGCTTTCTCATGCATCTCTTTCACCAATTTAGCTTTCTTCTCACCATCTAAACTAACAAGCTCATAAGAAGGTAAAGAAACAAGATCCAAAACTGTTAGTGGGTTAAAACCATAAACAAGCTCAAAAGGTGAATATCCTGTAGAAGAATGAATAGCACGATTATAAGCAAACTCAATAAATGGCAAACAATCTTCCCAAGAACTCAAATTTTTACTCACTAAAGCTCTCAACATGGTACCTAAAGTTCTGTTTACTACTTCTGTTTGTCCATCCGTTTGAGGATGACAAGTGGTGGAAAATAACAACTTGGTACCTAACTTTCCCCAAAGCACACGCCAAAAGTGAGACAAAAACTTGGTGTCTCTATCAGAAACTATGGATTTTGGTATCCCATGAATTCGAACCACCTCCCTAAAGAAGAGTTCGGCCACTAAACTAGCATCATCACTCTTATGACATGGGATAAAGTGTGCCATCTTACTAAACCTATCAATAACCACAAATATGCTATCTCTCCCCCTCTTAGTCCTTGGTAATCCTAAAACAAAGTCCATACTAATGTCCATCCAAGGAGAACTAGGAACGGGTAATGACATATATAAACCATGAGGCATAGACTTAGACTTAGCTTGCCTAAAAGCCAAACAAGCCTTACAAATCTGAATTACATCCCTTTTCATATTCAGCCAATAAAAGTGTTCATTCAGCATGTCTAAAGTCTTATCAACTCCAAAATGCCCCATCAAACCCCCCACAATGTGATTCTAATACTAGCAAATCTCTCATAGAACATCTAGGCATGCATAATTTCGAACCTTTAAAAAAAACCCATCATGTCTATAGAAAGAATTAAAAGCACCATGCTTATAAGCGTCATAAACATTGCCAAAATCAGAATCACCAACATATAAGTCCTTTATACATTCAAATCCAAGAAATTTAGTACTCAAAACATTAAGTAAAGCGTACCTCCTTGAAAGTGCATCTGCCACTACATTGTCTTTACCTTGCTTGTATTTGATCACATAAGGAAACTTCTCAATCTTCACAACCCATTTTGCATGTCTTTTATTCAACTTGCCTTGCCCTCTCAAATGCTTCAATGATTCATGGTTTGAATGTATCACGAATTCCTTGGGCAGCAAATAATGCTCCCATACTTCCAATGCTCTCACCAAAGCATATAGCTTCTTGTCATAAGTTGAATAATTCAGCTTTGCTCCATTAAGCTTTTCACTAAAGAATGCAATGGGCTTCTTCTCTTGCATCAAAACAGCTCCAATACCTACACCAGAAGCATCACATTCAATTTCAAAAGTAGAATCAAAGTTAGGTAAAGCTAAAACGGGTGTAGTAGAAAGCTTCTCTTTCAAAGCATCAAATGCTTCTTGTTGCTTCTTGCCCCAAACAAACCCCACTTCTTTCTTGATTATGCTAGTCAAGGGGGCTACCAAAGTAGAGAAATTAGGGACAAATCTCCTATAGAAGCTTGCCAATCCGTGAAAACTCCTCACTTCTGTCACACTTGAAGGATTCGGCCACTCTTGGATAGCTTTCACCTTCTCTTGATCAACTTCAATTCCCTGCATACTTACAACAAAACCAAGAAAAACAACCCTATCTAGACAAAAAGAACACTTCTTAAGCTTAGCATAAAGGTTTTGCTCCCTAAGGATTTCAAGCACTTTCCTAACATGTTCAACATGTTCTTCCTCAGTTTTGCTATAAATCAGAATATCATCAAAGTAAACTACCACAAACATACCTAAATAAGCTCTCAAAACATGGTTCATTAATCTCATGAAAGTACTAGGTGCATTAGATAAACCAAAAGGCATAACTAACCATTCATACAAACCATATTTCATTTTGAAGGCAGTCTTCCATTCATCTCCAGGCTTCATGCGAATTTGATGATAACCACTCATAAGATCAATCTTTGTGAAATATTTCGCCCCATGTAATTCGTCCAACATGTCATCAAGTCTAGGAATGGGATGTCTATACTTCACAGTAATCTTGTTCACAGCCCTACAATCAACACACATCCTCCAAGAACCATCTTTCTTAGGTACTAATAAGACTGGAAAGGCACAAGGACTAAGGCTCTCGCGAACCAAGCCTTTCTCCAAAAGCTCTTCAACTTGTCTTTGCATCTCTTTTGTCTCCATAGGATTGCTCCTATATGCTAACCGGTTTGGAATTGTAGAACCGGGTATGAAGTCAATTTGATGTTCAATCCCTCTTAATGGCGGCAAACCACTAGGAAGGTCTTCAGGAAACACATCCTTAAAATCCTGCAACAAAGACACAAAACTAGAAGGTAAAGAATCAAGAGATTCTTCACTGTCAGCAAGTAACGATTCTTTATACATAATAATGAGTACAGGCTGCCCTATATCTATCTCTCTTGCTCTTGCATAAAAAGTATGTTTTACTTTTTCTCCTTACTTATTTTCTCTCACCAATGGGCCATTTATTTGTTTGCTTACTTTCTTTTGACTCTCGGCCTCTTTTCCCTTTCTGCACTCACTCACTTTATTATTTTCTCTCTCCCTACCCTTAGAATTACCCTTGGGTGTTGAAGAGACATCATTGGCCGAATTTGAACCCCCTTGGTTCATGTTGGCCGAAACTTCTTTCTCCCTCTCTAGCATCCTCTTTTGATCTTCATACACCTCTTGAGGTGATAATGGTGCTAGAACAACCTTCTTTCCTTCATAAGTAAAGGTATACTTATTAGAAAAGCCATCATGTTGTGCCCTTCTATCATGCTGCCATGGTCTTCTTAATAGCAAATGTCCAGCTTGCATTGGCACTACATCACACAAAACCTCATCTTTATACCACCCAATGGAGAATGGTACCTTGACTTGCTTCAACACTTTTACTTCCCCAGCGTCATTGAACCATTGCAACTTGTAAGGATTGGGATGTTTAAAACTAGCTAACCCCAATTTATCCACCATTGTGCTACTAGCAGCATTGGTACAACTTCCACCATCAATGATAAGTGTACAAACCTTACCATTCACCAAACACCTAGAGTGGAAAAGATTCTCCCTTTGATCCAAGCCTTCTTCCTTGACTTGAATATTCAAGGCTCTTCTAGTAACAAGCATCTCTCCATGTTCAGCATTCAAGACTTGATTCTCCCAAGCCTCTTCATCATATTTTGCCCTATCACCACATTTGGCCTCCTCTTCTTCTTCATGTTCAGATTTTGATTCAATTTCCCCTTCATGGGTTGCAATCATCACCCTCTTATTCGGACATTGAGAAGTAATGTGTCCACTTCCCAAACACTTGTAGCATTTAATTTCCCTACTTGGAGTAGGTCTAGAAGGTGTTTCCTTGGCTGTTTTTGCATCCCCATCATTCGGTTTCTTGAAATTAGGATTGTAGGAAGAATTCTTTTGGAAAGAACCCTTGTAATCCCCTTTGTAGGAACCTCCACTCGAACTTGAACCCTTGAAGTTTGAAAAATTTCCACTAGCTTTAGAGTAGCTAGTTTTCGAAATAGCTTTATTCTTCAATCTTCTCTCTATCTTCATGGCTTTTTGAACTAACTCTTCCATTATGTTGAATTCATACATCTCCAATTCATTGGCTATGTTCAAATTCAATCCCCCAAGAAATTGTGACATCTTCTTGTCTTCATCTTCATCAATATTTGCCCTAGCCATGATCATCTCCATCTCTTTGTGGTACTCTTCCACACTTCTCCCACCTTGAACTAGTCTTGCTAGTCGATTGTACAAATCCCGAATGTAGTGAGATGGTACAAATCGGCTTCTCATTAGTTCTTTCAAGGTTGACCATTCAGGAATAGGGGTCATACCTTTCCCTCTTCTATTAGCTTTCAATTGATCCCACCAAAAGGTAGCATACCCTTTGAACTCTACGGCTGCCAAAACTGATTTCTTCTCTTCGGTGTAGTTATGGCATTCGAAAATCTGCTCAACTTTCCTCTCCCATTCTATGAACTCTTCTGCATTGTTCTTCCCTTCAAAGGAAGGAATCTTCATCTTGATGGAAGTAAGGTCACCATCAGTGGTAGGTTGATTTCCACCTTCATCTTCATCTTCTACCCTTTCGGCTGCTCCTAGGGCTTCAAGATTTCCTTGCCCTTCTCTCCTAAGCACTCTTCTAGCTCGCATTATGGGATTTGAATGTGCGGCTGGCTGCCCTTGTTGCACTTGCTGAATTCGTTGTGCTTGTCGTGCTGCATTCTCTTGCAATCTAGTATCCATCATCTCCATTCGACCAAGCATTGCTGCCAAAGTCTCATTAAGCCTAGCCAAGCTTTCGGCCATAGTTCCTTCTTTGCTAGTCTCTTCTCCTTTTCCAGCCATGTTAACAAACAAACAAATCAAAGAAACAAGATTAGTAATAATCGAAATTCACTCAAGTGTTTAGAATTACCTCACTTTTCTTGTCTTCCTTGATTGCACTTCAAAACCAAGCTCACCAACCAACAATGAAGCCAATAAACAAGACAAATTTGGATATAATGAATCAAAAACAACCCACACTTGGCAAGCTGCTTTATGGACCTAATCAATTCTACCCAAAATGCTAGCTTCTAGACTCTAATTCCCACCTAAAACACTCAAATAATATGAATATTAAGGTCTGATTTTCGAATTCCAAAAGCCCCTCAAAAGGTGAAATTTTTCGCCCAAAAATTTTATTACTTCTCACCCACCTAGATCTGATCCTTAGCACCCAAATAGCAAGAATATCAAACAATTTTTGTTGAGGTGGTTTTTTTTTTCTTCCTCTCACTATCCCCTTGATTCGGGACTTAATTTACTCCCAAGGACTTTTCGAAATCTGGACTTAAACACAAACTCTAGCTTTTGCTTTCTTTCAAGAACCTAATTCTTGGTTTCGAAATTCTCCAAGAATCCTTTCCTAGGTTTCGTTTTCACCCTAATAATACCCTCCTTCAATTCGGCCTTGATCAGAATTGATATATGACTTTTTTTCAAAAATTAAAGACTAGACTCTCTAAGAACCCTAAAACGCAGAAATTTAAAAGACCTAAATTAACAAACCCTAGAAAGACAAAGTAGATAAAAATTACCTTGTAGCAAGGCTCTGATACCAAATGACACGGACCCTTAGCAACGTTGGCAGCAAACCCAACGTATAACAATGGTAGAGAACTCCTTGAAGCTTGATAATCATCTCCTAAGGAACCCAATGCCTATAAAGAGACGCGAACTCACTATGATTGAAGGATTTAGTTGGTAAGAAGAAGGAAAATGCCACAACTCTTGTTGATAAGTAAACCTAATTCTTGATGCAAAGAAAGAATTAAAGAATCCACTCTAATCTCTCTCAAACGAAAATTCACAAGAAGAACTTGTAGAAGAATTCGAAAATTTTTATTAATTGTTGCATCTGAAATTCGGCCTAATAGTGCCCTTAAATAAGGGTTACAAAATTCCTAATTGCATATGGAAAATTAAGACTAAAACATTCCTAATTGCATAAGGAAAACATTCCTAATTGCATAAGGAAAACATTAAGTATGGAAACAAAATCCTAATCCACTAAGGAAAATATAAAGTATGGAAACAAAATCCTAATCCACTAAGGAAAATATAAAGTATGGAAACAACCAAACTAATCCCTTCAACATAAGAAATGCCCCACACTATTTGGGCTGTCCATGGGCTTTAAATTACTTCCCAAGGCTTTATTTGAACCCCCATGGACCTTTCTTGCACGTTGGACCTCTTTAGCTAGCCTTTAGCTTCCACACTAAGCATCATAATCAGCTTTGGTGTGCCTTCTTCAAGCTCTATCTCCATCTTCTTGAATGATAATTCTTGAAGCTCTTTGGAAATCTCTTCTTGAATATGCAAAGCCATGCTAGCTTGATATCTCTTTGCCTTGCTCCTAGTGATTGGTCCACTTGCTAGCTTTAAGGGATCCTTTCTTGCATCAGCGTGTCCCTTACCACGTCCCTAACTCAACATTGCAGTAGCAACAACATGCCCAAGGACATTGGTGTGTCACTGCCCATGTCATTAAAGTTCAAAACAACACCATTGACATGCCCATGGACATGGGTGTGTCCATGGGCATGTCAAGCAAAAATATCTGGGCTATAAAATTTGAGCTAGAGCGAATTAGGGAGATAGATTATTTTTTAGAGCCGACCTCCCAAGAAAAATGGAGTTTTTTGGCAGCCAAGAGTGAAGGTGAAGACCCAATTCTTACGAGATTTAATCTAAGATCTGAGGATTGAAGTGAAGAAACACAAATCATTCATTATGTATTGTTTGAATTCTTTTACTTATTTCCTCTATTTTGGTTTTCTGGTTATGAACATGAGCTAAACATTTTATCTATCTAGATATTGATGAACCCTAGCTTTATTGTATGAATTGAATATTTCTTATTAAATTAAATCATTTGATTGAGTTGTTTTATCCTTTTTATTCTTAATTTCTTATTTCCAATTGATAATAGCATGCTTATTGATTGGTTGCAATTTTCATATTATTGAATTGAGAAAGCTTGATATGAACAGAATGCTCAATAGGATTGAGGGTTGATTGGAGTGCTAGAGATAGACTTACAAGACCCTTTAGTTTAAAGTTCCTTGTTCTTATTGCAAGATCTATTTAATTATGCTTGAGAAGAGATTCCTAGCATTCTACTTAGTGATTAGAGATTAATTCACTTGAGAGAGGTTTTAATCTAATTTAGGGGAATGCCAATTCAGCTCTATTATTTGATTTAATTGAATTGATATCCATAAATACTTCTTATGGCTAGGGGGATTCAATATCTAGATAGTATTTTCATCACCAACTTTTGTTGCACAATATTTAATTTTCTTCACTTTAGTTTATTAAGTAATTTGTCTTTTATTTTAATCATCACACAAACTATTGATTCACTAAATAACAGTTAAAATTTGCACTAATATTTGACCTTGTCCCCAGTGGAATGATATCTTACTCATTGTTTTATTACATGAGCGACCTGTGCACTTACGGTAACACTGCGATAGCATAGATCCATCGTCAAGTTTTTGGCGCCATCGCCGGAGACAATGGTTTTTAATATTAGTAATATAATCAAGACTGTTGATTTAGTTTTTATTTTATTTATTTTAACATTAGTTCTTGCTTGTTGATTGTCATTCTAGGTACTTCTTCCCATTTTATGACCCGAGCTAGCTCTTTCCAGCTACTTGAATTAGATTAAGAGCTAGAGAGAACATTGAGGAGAAAGCGAATGGAAGAAGAGGAAGCAGTTTTGGCAGAAACGGAACCAAACTTTGAAGATCTTAGCTCAGAAGAAGAACTAAAAATGATGGCAGGAAATGAGCCAAGGACAATGAAGGAATTTGCCAAGCCTACTCTTAATGGGGCTAATTCAAGCATATAGAGACCGGTAGTTGTTGCAAATAAATTTGAGATAAAGACAAATGTAATTCAAATGGTGCAGTAGACTTGTCAGTTTGTTGGGTTCCCAGATGAAGATCCTAATGCACATATTGAGACTTTTCTGGAAATATGTGACACATTCAAGATACAGAATGTCTCAGAAGATGCAATTAGACTGAGGTTGTTCCCATTCACGCTTAGAGATCGATCGAATAAATGGTTGAAATCTTTCCCCCCCAAACACTTTCATCACATGGGGTCAATTAGAAAAAAAATTCCTAGAGAAATATTTTTCACCGTCCAAGACTGCCAAGTTGAGGAATGATATTTCATCTTTTCTCCAGCTAGATGGTGAAACTCTTTATGATGCTTGGGAAAGATTCAAAGATTTATTGAGAAGGTTTCCTCACCATGGTGTGAACCTCGGTTTTCCATCCGAAAAGGATTCGGATGAAAGTTCACTCGTTGTCGGGAGTCGCCACTCAGTTTATTTTGTTCAAAGGGAAAAACTAAGAAAACCCTTGGTTGACTCCAATTGATGCATCCAATGTTAAGGTTTCTAATCTACGAACCCAAGGAGGATTCGGGGACTATGTCATGTATTTGATTAATTTGCCAATTTAGAATTGAATCCAAAAGGAACACAGAAAGGAAGAAGAATAGATTGTTAGTAAATTGCGGACTTGTTATTTGAGGTGAATCTCAAATATGCCTACATACTCTCGTTTTTTATGAGAGATCAAAGCCCATGTAGTTCGGAAAAACCTATTTAAAGGCGATGAAAATTATGCTTCATGCATGTGTGTGTGTATGCTTCGTGCATTTTTCGGGCTTTTTTGCCAAAGTTGTTAATTTTAGCACTTGGTGCGAATTTGTGAAATTTAGGTACTTTGTACCAAAATAATGCAATTTAGGCCTTTGGCCAAAAGATTGATTTTAATTGTGAAATTTAGGTATTTTGTACCCAAAAAGATACAATTTAGGCTCCGTGCCAAAAGGTTGATTGATTCGCGGCTTCATGCCGAAGTGTTGATTGATTAGTTAATTAGGCCTTAGACCTAAAAGGATTAGGTCTTTGACCGAAAAGAAATTAAGAAGAAGATAAGATGCTTTATGACATGCTTAAATTGACAAATGATAAATTATCATACTACCTTGTTTAGGGTCCTTCCACTTCGAAGTTCCAGGTCTTGTTTTCTTAGATCTTGAAATATGATTCTTAATCCCTGCCACACGAGGTTAGATTCTTGCAAATAAAAGTCCAATAAGAGTTTTTTAGGCGTGAAACGAATTCGATAGCATGAGGCCCACCCGAAAAAGTCCAACCTCCCTTTTTGAAAACTTAGCAGCATTTTATAGGTAAAATTCGGGCTGGACGGCGGTCGGACCGCAGGTCCGGCGGTTGGACCGCCGGGGTCGGCGGTCGGACCGGGCGGCTCGCCGGAAAAACAGGAAGAGGACACGGACCGCCGAGCCCACGGCGGTCGGACCTCCGGTCCCAGCGGTTTCCCCCAAAAACCGCACCGAAATCCGCATTTTTTCCGTTCAAACCAATTTTTTGGGAGTTGCGGACCTCCAAAAATTATTCCGAGACCATACCTGTGATCCTTGCATCGTTCCGGACATTTCAAGTACCATGAAGATATACTTTCGGTGAACTTTACCGTGGACCTCCAGTCCGGCTCGGTCGTCAACAGTCTGAGAAAATCGGCTTTTCGAGCCTCAAAATTCGAGTATTCACAATTGCCCCCCACTGGGGTCCATAAAAAATGATTTATGGGGCCCAGTGGCCTTCTGAAGAGCGAATTTTGAGCGAGGGGTAAAAGACCCGCCTTTTGGCATTTCTGGATGGCTTGCAACACTTCTGATTTTTCTCTGATTGTATTCTGACTTTTTCTGTACCTGCACTTTTGTTTAGCACACACAGCACATATGTATGCATGATGTCCTCTTTTATTTTCATAAAGGTATTCATTTGCTTCTTTACAACCATTGCATGCACAACTAGACCAAGAGTCTTCAAAAGGTGGAAAGGATCAATATGGATAGATGTGGGGGATATTGGTGGATTGGGATTTTTATTTATTTCCAGTAAAGAACTTAGAAATAAATTTTAGGAATTTTTCCTTTACATGTACTTGAACTAGCTCTAGTAATGAACCAGAAGTACTACCAGGCTTTACTATGCTCTGCTATCAGTAATTATTTCTAGTAAAGAACTTAGAAATAATCCTCTAGGAAGTCAATCCGGCTGGGGAAGAACTTGAATTTTTCTGAAGTTGCCCCCAAATTATTCCCAATAATGAAGTTGCCGAAGTTTGGCCAATTGAGAAGCCAAGGAGACGTGCATTGTTGCAGGAGCTGGAGGGTGAGGATGTGGTTCCTCTTACCGAGGAGAAGACAGATGCTGCAGAAAGTTCCGGAACTAAGGAAGATACCGAAGACTCTGCCCCACGTAGAAGGCGTAGGATTTAGATCCTAGGTTTGACTCTTTTTTTTTGGACTTATGTTTTACTCTTTTTGATTGGTTTGACTTTTTTTTTTTTTGAAATGAATGACTCTTTTGGAATGAATGACCCTTCTTAGGATGAATGACCCTTTTTGTTTGCTTTCCAAGCATTATCTACTTTATTTACTTGCTCTAATTTTTGCCTAAGCCGTCCTTTTGGATTTTCAACTTAGCGAGCTCTTACCCATTCTTGCCTAAGCCGCCCTTTGCGGGTTTTCGACTTAGCGGGCCCCCACTATTGCCTAAGCCGCCCTTTGTGGATTTTCGACTTAGCGGGATTTTTCTTTCTTTTCTTTTTTTTTTATTTTTTATGTTGGCAAAAGAAAAATGAATCAATGGTTTTCATTAAAATTTAGATCGTGCTCAAGGAGAGCTGCCTACATATCTCGAATTAGTTTGCGAGAATCAGGTCTAATGTAGTTCATTACAATGCATGATTATACATAATATTTCTTTAGTTGATCCAGATTGCATGGGTTTATGAACTCCAGACCATCCAAATCAGACAAGATGACGGCCCCGCCGGAAAGTATTTTCTTTAAAATGTAGGGTCCCGCCCAATGAGGACGGAACTTCCCACGAGGATCTGTAACAGGTGTTCTAATCTCTTTCAAAACCAAACAACCTTCTTCCAACTTTCGATCTTTGACCTTTTTGTTGAAATGTCTGGCCATTCGCTTCTGATACCCTTGAATCTGATGTAGAGCTTGAAGTCTTTTTTCATCCAAACCCAACAACTGATGATGATAATTGCTGATCCATTCAGCTTCATTTATCTGACTTTCTTGAATTATCCTCGCCGATTGAACTTCCAGTTCAATGGGGAGTACAGCTTCCATTCCGTACACCAGGGAATACGGGGTTGCCCCAGTAGGAGTTCTAATTGATGTTCTATATCCCCACAAAGCCAGCGGTAACTTCTCATGCCAACGCCTATGTTCCTTGATCATTTTTTGTATGATCACCTTTATAGACTTGTTCGCTGCTTCTACAGCTCCATTTGTTTGAGGTCTATAAGGAGAGGACTTATGATGGTGGACATTCTTATCCTTCAAGAGCTTAGCAAATTCTGCTTGGAAATGAGTTCCATTATCAGTGATAATTTCAAACGGCGTTCCGTACCGACAAAGGATGTTGGTTCGGACGAACTGTGCTGCCTTTTTGGCGTCTAATTCTGCATAGGAAACTGCTTCAACCCACTTTGTGAAGTAGTCCACTGCTACCAAGATAAACTGATGTCCATTTGATGCTTTTGGATGTATTTTTCCAATTATATCTATTCCCCAAGTAGCGAAGGGCCATGGAGAAGTGATCGGATTCAGGGCAACGGGAGGTTGCTTCTACATCTTGGCAAATATCTAACACTGATGGCATTCTTGCACAAATGCCATGCAATCAGCATTCATGGTAGACCAATAATATCCTAGATTGGCAATTTTTCGAGCCAAGGCGATCCCATACATGTGTGGTCCTGATTCGCCACCATGTACCATTTCCATTATCTGCTTAGCCTCTGCTTCATTCACACATCTTAGGAGCATTCCATTCCAACTCCTCTTGTAGAGGATATCTTTATTAAGAATGTAACCTGTGGCTAGCTGCCTTATGGCCCTCTGATCAACCTTTGATGATCCCTCCGGATAACTTCCATCCTTGAGATAACCTTTGATATCCCAAAACCATGGTTTACCATCGGCCAAAATGCATTATGTGGGCAGGTTGCTTCTGAAGTTGAACTTTCAATGGACGAATGACTTTCCCCTCCTTGATATTGATCATGGAAGCTAAAGTAGCCAGGGCATCAGCAAACTGATTCTTTGCTCTTGGGAGATATTCGAAGGACAAATCATCGAATTGTTGTGCCAGATGATCAAGGCGTTGTAGGTAAGGAACCAAACGCCCTTCTCTTATCTTCCATTTCCTTAAGGCTTGTGATACTATTAAAATAGAACCACCGTAGACCTTTAGGTTCTTAATCCCTAGTTCCAGGGCGGTTTCAAGCCCATTGATACAAGCTTCATATTCTGCTTCATTGTTTGTGCAGCTAAAGTCAAGTTTAACTGAAAATGGAATGTATTCTCCACAAGGAGTTTTGAACACAATCCCAATTCCATTTCCATGATAATTGGATGCCCCATCAAAATACATCTCCCAAATACTCCTTTCCACATTCAAGAGGTCTTCGTCAGGGAAACCCACTTCTCGCATCTCGTCATTCACGGGTAATTCCGCTAATTGGTCAGCTATTGCGCCACCTTTCACAGCTTTCCTTTGAATGAATTTTAGGTCAAAGGCTGCCAATGTTGACACCCACTTAGCCATTTTGCTGTCCAAAACAGGCCTCTCCATAAGGAATTTCAAGGGACTCTGTTCTGCGATGACATAAGTAGTGTAAGAAGATAAGTAGTGTTGTAACTTCGTACAAGTCCAATACAAGGCTAAACACAACTTCTCAATCTTGTTATACTTTAACTCATAATCCAGCATCCTTTTGCTGAGGTAGTAAATTGCATTTTCTACCTTTTTATCTTCAGCCTCTTGAGCTAGCATTGCACCCATGGCTTCATCTGTTACAGACAAATACAAGAGCAGAGGTTTTCCCATTCTGGGAGGTTGTAGAATTGGTGGACTTAACAAGTATTCTTTGATCTTGTCGAAGGCCTTTTGGCAGTCTTCATTCCATTCTTGTGAAGCACCTTTCCTTAGTAGCTTAAAGATTGGACCACAAGTCTCTGCCAATTGCGATATGAATCGACTGATATACTGTAATCTACCTAGCAAGCCTCGAATCTCTTTTTCTGTTCTTGGAGGAGGCATTTTCAGAATAGCCTTCGACTTTGCTGGATCAACTTCTATTCCTTTCTTGCTGACCAAATATCCCAAAAATAAGCCTGAGGTTGCACCAAAGAGGCACTTTGCAGGATTAAGCTTCAAATTGTACTAGCGAAGTCTAAGGAAGAACTTCTCAAGTGCTTCAACGTGTTCTTCTGGAGATTTTGACTTAACAATCATATCATCAACATACACTTCTACTTCTCTGTGAATCATGTCATGAAAGACTGTTGTCGCCATCCTTTGGTAGGTAGCCCCTGCATTTATCAACCCAAAAGGCATAACCCTGTAGCTTAAAGTGCCCCATTCTGTAATGAAAGCTGTCTTCTCTTTGTCTGGTGGGTGAACTAGGATCTGATTGTACCCAACCGCGAGGTCAGTCATGGAAACCATCACATGCCCAGCCATCCTGTCTATCAGCAAATCGATGTGTGGTAGTGGAAAATCGTCCTTGGGACAAGCCTTATTCAAATCTCTGTAGTCAACACACATCCTGACCTTTCCGTCTTTCTTCGGGACTGGCACAATGTTTGCTAACCAGGAAGGATAGGCAATTGGTTCTATGAACCTATTATCCAGTTGCTTGGCAACCTCCTCTTTAATTTTCAAAGACCATTCAGGCTTCATTCTTCTCAATTTCTGCTTAACCGGCTTTGCACTAGGGTATAGCGGAATCTTATGAACTGCTATTGCTGGGTCTATTCCCGTGACATCACTTGCCTTCCACATGAAGCAGTCAACATATCTTCTGATGCACTCGACAACCTGTTCCTTATTCATACAATCATATGCAATGTATGTATGTTCATTTTCTTTGCCAATTATTATCTTTTCATTTATTTCTTTCATTTCATTTATTTCATTTTTGCTAGATAATACTTGGAAAGCAAAAGACACAGGGTAACCAAGAACTTGAACAGTTTTATTAATAATGGCGGAGTCATCCTCCAGAGTTACATCATTTTTGACATCAGGGTTTTCTATTCCTGAAGATAAGGAAGACTCAGAACTGGACTCTGACTCGGTGTTTGACTCGAGATTTAACTCGGTATAAGACTCGGGTTCAGGGTATGATACAGGACTAGGTTTGACTGTAGCAGCTTGTCCCTCCTCGGCATACCAGTTCATCAGTGGTCCATCTGTAGCCTTGATCAGCTTTGTGAAGTCCCTTTTGTTTTCAAAATTGGTTATCATAGCAACCTCATCAAAGAGACTAGGCCGCATGAAATCTTCCACTTGTGGTTCAGTTATAAGCTCTGGATCTTCTTCCTTCAACACTAAAACATCAGTGAACATCTCAAAACCCGGTAATTGCTTCCTAGTCATAGGAGAATAGAATGGCTCCTGGAAACCACAGTAAGGAACTGTTTTCCCAGGTTTGCAAAAGTGACCATTCAGAGTTCTAAAATAAGGGCGCATTTTGAGGCTTCTTGCCCCCCAATTCTTCTTTTTCTTCCTTCCATGCTCAAACTCTTCTACCTCCTCATTTGTTGGTTTGTACCCTAGGCCAAAAGTTCCCCTATTCTCAGGTTCTTCCCATGGCCGCACCACGGGTGTTTTCCTCCCAGACTTTATCATTTCCATTCCGGGCAGCAGACCTACCCTTAGCATCATTCCCACCAGGCAATTGATTTGGACCTCTCCAAAATCATATAAGATAAATGGCCCTTTGGGTTTTTCTCCTTCAATGCATTGGACTGTATCATAATGGAAACCAGTCAAGGTCATAGCGGTTTCGCCAGGAACAACCTCAAAGAGAGACTGATCCATGGTTCTCTTGTTGATTTCACAGGTGTCACCTTTGATAGTGATGATTTTTCCTTCAAAAGGGAACTTAAGTTTTTGATGTAATGAAGAAGGGACAGTATTACTCTGATGAATCCACGGCCTTCCAAGGAGGAGATTAAAGCTCGCGGGTACATCAATGACTTGGAAGGGCACTCTCATTTTCACCGGCCCAATAACAATTTCCAGAGTGGCAACACCCAAAATTTCTCTTCGAGTATTATCATATGCTCTAACAATCTGATCAGAAGGTGTAAGATCCGTAGCCTCCAACCCCAGACAGCTTGCTACTTTTAAGGGACATACATTTAAGGCTGACCCATTATCAATGAGAACCATGGGAACAGTCTTTCCCCCGGTTTGTATGGTGATGTATAGAGCATCATTGTGCTTACTGCCATCTTCTGGTAGGTCCGTATCAGAAAATCGGATACTCAATGTCTTGGTTGATTGGGTCAAAGTGGCTACCAAAGCTTCTGGGCTTATGTCTACTGATGTATCAAGCTGACTCAAAGCTTCGCTGAGAGCCTGACGGTGTGGGAATGAGGAAGCAAGGAGCTCCCAAATTGACACCTTAGCTTGAGTTTGTTTAAGCTGAGTGAGGACAGGGTCTTCTTTTGGCTCTGGTGTCTTCTTATGGGGGTGATTTGAGGTTGTAGGGGCTTTTCCCAAGTCGAGTGGCTGATATTGCCTTCCGCTTCTTGTCAAAGCGTCGACCTCTTCAGCAAGGTCATTCAAATCCAACACACACACTTCATTCACTTCTAAGAGAAGTTTGAAAGGATCAAACAGCTCTTCTTCCTCAGTGATGGCGTGGATGGAATGATTAGGCAAAGGGTTAGTATTAATGTTCGGTTGACTTCTGAGAGGAATGATGTCACCCCTATCCACCAAATCCTGGATGCGGTTTTTCAGAGTCCAGCAAGCATCTGTTCTATGCCCTTTTCCTTGGTGGTATTCACAATATTCATTGGCCTTATAACTGGTGGGTAATGGGTTTGGAGGTGGCCTTGGGTCCAAAGGCTTCAAATACTTCCCTTCTACGGCCTTTTTAAACACTAGATGAAGGGGCACCCCAAGGTCGGTATACTGCCTTCTTGGCTGATTTCTCTGCCCAAGATTGCCCACACGTAAAGGATTCGCAGGGGAAATATTGGCCACTTCATTGATTTTGCTTGAGGAAGCAGTTTGGCTCTGTTTTTTATATTTTGAAGTAGCTCCCTCATCTACTATCTTACCCAATTGTATCAAATCTTCTACCTTGGTTGCAGTCGCAATGAGCGATTTGAAAGTAGGTAGATATTGGGTTTGCAGTTGAGCTTGATATGTAGGCCTTAAATTCCTGATTATAATATCAATCTGCTCCTGTTCTGAAGGGCGATTGATCATTTGGGCGGCTTTTGCCCTCCACCTCGTAAGGAACGAGGAGAAGGGTTCATTGTTGTTTTGTTTGGTAGTCTCAAGTTCTCTTCTAGTGACATCCTCCTCAATATTGTAGTGGTATTGAGTGTTAAATGCATTGCAAATGTCTTCCTAGGTCTTAATCTTAGCACTGTCCAGGCTTACAAACCATTTTAGGGCAGCCCCAGTCAAGGATTGTTGAAAGAGTTGAGCAAAGAGCTCATCATTTAAATCCCAAGGGCTCAAGGCCCCCACATACATCTTCAAATGGGTTTTAGGGCAAGTGGTCCCATCAAATCTGTCCATCCCAGGCATCTTGAATTTTGGAGGCAATCTAGCTTGGGGAAACAAGGATAAGGAATCCATGTCTACCACCTCTTTATGAGTTTTCATGGTAGTGATTGACCTTTCAAGCAATTCAAGTTTCTTTTTCAGTTCATTAGTTTCATTTTTAGAGGGTGGATCCTCCAAATTGATGACAGGGGTATTGTTCTGAGCAGTCATGGGGGTACTAGTTTGCCCCGCAATAGGTTCTTTCCCCAAATTTTCAGAAGTAGTGGCTGTCTTTGGTGCCTCTCCTAATTTAGCCAGGATGGCTACCCTTTGGGCAGCTAAAGCTTCATCAATTCTCTCTTGCATTCTAGCTTCAATTTCCTTAACCTGTCCATCTAGCAAAGCCTTAATCTGTTCAATAGTAGCCATTTCAGTAATTGGAACAGTTGGTGAAATTGGGGTAGCAGGATTTGTGGGTGATTGGACAGTTGGAGTTGGTGTAGCTTGTGTGGGTGAAGGCACACGGATAGTGGATACCTGCAAAGGTTAAGGGTAAAGGATTAGGGTAGTGTGTAGGGTAGGAAGAACTCTTGGTCCACTTGTATACATCAAAAGTTTTCCCCAAAAGATTTTCCTCCAAAATAATGTTGTCATGTTGCATGAATGCACCTCATCACATCATAATTCATTTTAATGGAATGTGGCACTATCATTGGGTACATACAACCTAAGGGAAGGTTCTATTGTTCATGAAAAAATAGAGAATTGGCTCATCATAGGGACCCTTGAGTCTTGAGTAAGATATACCTAACCACATGTGAAACAAGGAGTTTCGCGTGGGTCCAACAGTACGATTACTCATGGGCCACTCCAAAAGGATTGGAATGGTTTGCGACAACAGGGAGGACGCTTTGGCTGTCCGTCGGCATAATCAAGGAGACCTGCCGGTCAGCGCTACTTGCTATCCAGACTCAGCATTTTGAACAAAAAGAGAAGAAATTCATTTGAAAACAATTTTTTATGCAATGGAGGAAAAGGATTCCCCCATATAATGCAAGAGAAAAAGATTCTCTGAATGTCAAAATAAATGCACAATTAGTCAAACAAGGGGTCCAATAAAGGAAAAGGATTCCTTTTGTCAATTCTCAATCCAATATCCCCAAGGAGGGGATATATATTGCTAGGGTACCCTGCAAAATGAATAAAAGTACCCTAAAGAAGGGCAAATCAGTTAAATGAATAATAGTCTATTAGGATCCCATAAATTATTTTTATTATTTTTATTTTTATTATTTATTTTTTTTATGGTCCCCAGAAAGATTTTTTTTTTCAATTTTCAATTCTAATGTCCTTAAAGAAAGGACAACAATTGCTAAGGTATCTGCAAAATAAATAAAAATAACCTAAAGAAGGGCCAGTTAATCAAATAAACCATAGTAGTCTACTAGGATCCCATAAATCATTTTCATGGTCCCTAGTGTCAAATTAATCAAATAAGCAATAGTAGTCCACTAGAATCCCATAAATCATTTTTATGGTCCCCAGTGGAGTCGCCAATCTGTGAACCTCGGTTTTCCACCCGAAAAGGATTCGGATGAAAGTTCACTCGTTGTCGGGAGTCGCCACTCAGTTTATTTTGTTCAAAGGGAAAAACTAAGAAAACCCTTGTTTGACTCCAATTGATGCATCCAATGTTAAGGTTTCTAATCTACGAACCCAAGGAGGATTCGGGGACTATGTCATGTATTTGATTAATTTGCCAATTTAGAATTGAATCCAAAAGGAACACAGAAAGGAAGAAGAATAGATTGTTAGTAAATTGCGGACTTGTTATTTGAGGTGAATCTCAAATATGCCTACATACTCTCGTTTTTTATGAGAGATCAAAGCCCATGTAGTTCGAAAAAGCCTATTTAAAGACGATGAAAATTATGCTTCATGCATGTGTGTGTATGCTTCGTGCATTTGTCGGGCTTTTTTGCCAAAGTTGTTAATTTTAGCACTTGGTGCGAATTTGTGAAATTTAGGTACTTTGTACCAAAATAATGCAATTTAGGCCTTTGGCCAAAAGATTGATTTTAATTGTGAAATTTAGGTATTTTGTACCCAAAAAGATATAATTTAGGCTCCGTGCCAAAAGGTTGATTGATTCGCGGCTTCATGCCGAAGTGTTGATTGATTAGTTAATTAGGCCTTAGACCTAAAAGGATTAGGTCTTTGACCGAAAAGAAATTAAGAAGAAGATAAGATGCTTTATGACATGCTTAAATTGACAAATGATAAATTATCATACTACCTTGTTTAGGGTCCTTCCACTTCGAAGTTCCAGGTCTTGTTTTCTTAGATCTTGAAATATGATTCTTAATCCCTGCCACACGAGGTTAGATTCTTGCAAATAAAAGTCCAATAAGAGTTTTTTAGGCGTGAAACAAATTCGACAGCATGAGGCCCACCCGAAAAAGTCCAACCTCCCTTTTTGAAAACTTAGCAGCATTTTATAGGCAAAATTCGGGCTGGACGGCGGTCGGACCGGGCGGCTCGCTAGAAAAATGGGAAGAGAACACGAACGGCGGTCGGACCGCCGCGGTTGGCGGTCGGACCGCCGGTCCGGGCTGTCGGACCGCCGGGTCCCAGCGGTTCACCCCCAAAAACCGCACCGAAATCCGCATTTTTTCCGTTCAAACCGATTTTCTGGGAGTTGCGGACCTCCAAAAATTATTCCGAGACCATACCTGTGATCCTTGCGTAGTTCCGGACATTTCAAGTACCATGAAGACATACTTTCGGCGAAATTTACCGTGGACCTCCAGTCCGGCTCGGTCGTCAACATTCTGAGAAAATCGGCTTTTCGAGCCTCAAAATTCGAGTATTCACACATGGGCTTCTGCTGTGGCTACAGATTCAAACTTTCTACAATGGATTGAATTATGCAAGTAAGCAGTCCATCAATGCAGCTGGCGGAGGTACCATAAATAATAAAACACCAGAACAAGCAAGGGATTTGATTGAAGATATGGCCCTTACCAATTATCAGTGGCAAACCCTAAGGGAACAAGGAAAATTAAGGGTTACTGGTTCACATCAATTGGATCTCGTAGTTGCTTTGATAGCACAGTTGGAAGCAATGAATAAAAAGATTTATTCTTTAGCTTCATCTTCAAGGAAATCAATGCAAGTAATGTCTTGTGAATGGTGTGGGGGTGGACATCGAAGTCAAGATTGCCAAAGTGACAATATGTTTGCTAGACAAGAGCAGGTAGATTATGTTGGAAACATGCCTAGGCAATAATAGAACAACCCCTATAACAACACATATAATCCAGGGTGGAGAAATCATCCCAATTTCTCCTGGAATAATCAAAATAATCCAAGGCCTCCTCCGGGATTTCAGCAGCCTCAACATCAACAAGCTGCCCCTCCAAGAAAGAACAATTTGGAGGAAATGATGGAGAAGTTTATAGCAGCTTCGAAAACCAAATTTCAATCGACAGAAACTACCCTTAGAAATCAGCAAGCCTCCATTCACAATTTGGAAAATCAGGTGGGGAAAATTGCCAAGTTACTCAGTGAATGACCACAAGGGAGTTTACCTAGCAATATCAAGGCAAACCCAAAGGATGAGCTAAAGGCAATTACTCTAAGGAGTGGAAAGGAAATTAAGGGTGGTGTAGTTGAAAAAGAAGCGGAGTCACAAACAAAAGAGGTTAAGAGACAGAAAGCAGAAGAAGATAACTCTACTGTCGCTTCTGGAGGGAAGGCTGCAGTGGGAAATGAAAAAGAAAATCAACCTCAAGAACCCAGTCCAGTAGTGAAGGAATACTGACCTCGAGTGCCATATCCAACAAGGTTAAACAAGGACAAGATGGATGCTCAATTTGGTAAGTTCCTTGAACTCTTTATGTAACACTCTTATACCCTATATATATGCAATACATATTTTCAGCATATGTAAAATACGTATATACGGTATAAAAATATCACAAACCGATTCAATAAAAATTTTCACATTTCTGTTTAAAGATTTCAAATACTAATATATAAAATAAATAGTATATAAATATTCTTTGCTTGTTATAGGAATCCAAAATAAATATTTTATATGAAAATCTCTGGGAAAAATTCGCCAGAGTTTTATTTATAATTTGGACGTTCCCAAAATTCTGCAAAACACAATCTACATAAAGTAAACACTCCTAATAAAAAATCAATTCACCATTTCACTAATACTTCTCACTTTCTCCATATTTTCTCAAAATACTTATATATAGATATATAAATTAACAACACATATAAAATCCCATTTGAACAAATTATTCAAAATATTCTTTACAATTTACATTATATAGTTCCAAAAAAAAAACATATCATAACATATATAATATCAAAATACATTGTAATATCAAATATCTACATGCTGGCAACTGGCTCTGATCATGATGTACCCAAAAAAACAACTCTTCAAGCTCAACAAATACAAACCTAGACCCGACCAGCTCTAGTAGAACACTCCGGATCTACCAAATCATCCATGACACCTGCGCGACGAATTATAATCGCACTAAGCTGAAGCCTAGTAGTACAAACTTTGATAATAATAATAAAACTCAATGCAATGCCAATGCACAATTCATATAGATGTCACATCATTCTACTTTTTTTATTTTTCAAATATTTCATAATCACAACCCATAACATTATATTGCTCAATTGTATCACAATTTATAATTCACATTAAAACAAAGACAAGCATGGGCCCAAAAAGGATCTAATATGCTATTCAAATTTTAGAGTTACTGCTTTGGTCCATAATGACACCATGTGTCTAGCCCCATAGGCAATATATCCATGGATAATGTAACAACCCCAATCTCTTGGACCTCAACCCGGCTAGACCCGTAGGCCCTAGAATTTTGGTCCTCAACCCGGTTAGACTGCTACAGTTTTTGAGGCTTACGACCCAGTCTTTTCACCCTAAAAACATCATATTTATCAGCTGGACTGGCTTACGACCCAGTCTTTTCACCATTCCAGCGTTTAGCCCGTAGGCAATCATAGGTATGCCGCCAAACCCAGAACTCTGAAAATTTAATAACATACTAGGCACACAATTTATTCATATTTCTCATTATCAAATTCTTTCATAATTTCTTTATCAAAACTTTTCTCATGATCAAACTAGGCACATTGCCTTATTATATCATCTTTTTCTCATCATTTTTTTTCATTTATTCACTTTTCTCATTATTAATCTCTTTTTCATTGTCACATATTCAATCTAGGCACATTGCCTTATTTTCACATTTTTTTTTCTCATTTTTCACATCTTTCTCATTTTTCTCACTTTTCTTATTTTTCTCATTTTTATCAATATTAATTCATTTCATTATTCCACATATCTCATTTTTGCATTCACAACACATTACCTAATTACTTTGGGTATTTTCACATAATATAAATATTTCACATTCTACATAATTTAGCCATTATCAATGGCTTTTCACAATGCATTTAACACATTTATGACATTACAAATGTCATAGCATATTATTCATACACAATCAATGAACCAAGTAACTTAACATATTTTTCAACCAAAATGTGTTAAGTCCAAATGTTATGCAAATATAAACATTATATTCAAAGTTTGTACATACCTCTACAAGCAACCCAAAGCAAGCTTAACACAATCTCCAATCATATCCTTCCAACTTGCCCTTCACCATTTGGATGAAGCAAATCAACCTCCCTCAATGCCAATACCAACTGTGATCATACATAATCATTTAATATCACATTCTAAGGTATTCTCAACATCAAACCATAATTAAACATCACTCTAAACCAAATCCCAAAATTAAGCTTCACCTCACTTTAACTTTGAAAAACCATATCAAGCCAATTAAAGTAGTGTTTTAAGTTTATTAATATCATTAGAAATATATTTTAGCATGTTTAAACCAATTACATTAATTAACCATATGCTTATGTCCAAAATCCTAAAATGACATAACCTTCACCATTAAAGGATCTCTATTCCAACTCAATCCAATTATTATTTCAATCTTATTTCTACCACTTATATCCTTAAATAACATGATTTAAGCATTAAAATCAAACAATTAATCATTCTTTGAAAATTCACTTTTCCAAAACTCTAAATCAATACTACTCTCTTTAAACTCTAATCAAACACAACCAAATCCAATATTTGACTTTAAAATACTTGTTTATGCATCAAAACAACTCATTTGGAATCAATTTGCACAATTAAAAATTATGATTTCAAAAACTCAAATGTTCCATAACCCTTAATTCTCTCTCTTCACCAATCTTACCCAAACTCAACCATTTCTTTAATCCAACCTTAAAATCATTATTTACTCATCAAAAGAACATCTTCCATACCCATTCCAATAATTATAACATGCACTTTCAAAAACTCAATTCATACATATTCATAAGCTTTAAAGAACTTCATAATTTTAGAAATAAAGCTTACTTACTTGTTGAAAAATCACCAAAACTACTCTTATTTCCTTGAAAGCTTGAAGAATTTGATTATGGAAGAAGCTAAAGATCTCCCTCTTTGGCCATGAAAGTCATCCTTGAAGGAAAGAAGAAGAAGAAGATGAAAAAAAAATGATTTTCTCTTTCCTCCCACTCACATTTTCAACCTTATATATATATTATTATTTTAATATATTTTTAATTATTTAATTAATTAATTAAAACCCCAAAATATTATCTTCCATCCAAAATTATTTATTTTTGAATTATTTTATTAATTTTAAATTTCTAAGATTTAATTACTAAAATACCCTTTTACTTTGACTTTTCTTTTAAAAAGTGTTGACTTTTATATGTTATGTATATTTTACATATATATCACATATATGTTCCACTTTTTCATTTAAAACCCCTTCATTTTTTATTTAAAACCATTAATTTAATTTATCCATTTAAATTATAATTTATTTTATTAAATTTTTAAAAATTAGAACTTTTCAAAAATTTGTGATATTACACATATGCACAAGTAATGTGTATCTTATATATACATCAAATGAACCTTATATGTGTGTTAAATATTAAGTATGTAATGTATTAATCCAACATATACAATTAATATACCATATGTATATGTTATGTATACTCTAGATATATATATTGAGTATATAAAATTTTATATCTCCAAATACTTATTTAATTTCTCCAAAATCACGAATGTTATAATTTTCTCCCCCTTAAATAATTTCGTCCTCGAAATTATCTAGTATGGTAATAAATCATCCAAATCATTATTTTACCAAATTACATAATTTCTATTCTGCCCCTTAGGTTCATTCTTAATTTTCTTTTTACCATTTCCTAACATATCATTATACTGTCTATTTACTCAAACAGTCACAACAAATTATTATATCATCAATCGAATTGTCATTAGACAAAAATTAGTTCATCTCTTTAATATATATACCCACACACCTATTACACTCAAGATATTTTATCACTTCATTATCTTAAAAATATACTTTCATCACCTTAAATTCAAATGTTGATAACTTTTATCTTAACACAATAATTTTACACATCTTCACTTTGATCCTACTCTTTATACAATTATCACATATTAATTTGACATCACTATTATACAACAGCAAAATCTTATTTCCTTAATAAGATTCATTCCCATTATACTATAACTAACATTTTTCTCTTATAATTATTTGAAACTGATATAACTTAGCTCCTTTCATATGCATATACATATCAAAATGCTGTATTAAGCACATTATCATATAGCTTGCATATTCTTAATACAACTACACACATTGAATTTTAATAAATACTTATAAACTTATTACATTTCGGATCAATTGATCTAACTATCACAATATGACCATCACAACCTTATTCTATTCTGACCAACCTTTAGTCTATTTTAAATTCATCAATCTGTTTTCAATTCATGACCTAATTCTATTAGGTCAAATTTATTCTCAAATTTTAATTCTCTTCAAATTCATCATTACAGATAATACTCATTTCCCCTAGTCTTGTTTACTTTACACAGCATTTTCATCAACTTATTCATTTTATACCACTTTTAAACATATTCATTATAATTCTTACTCACATTTCATAATTCCTTTCATTTACCATTTTCTCACATTTCTTATAGTTAGCATATTAACAAAAATCACTTTTCTTACACATCACTTAAAGCTCATCATATTTTCACAATTCTCTTTTGTTTCCACACTTTCTATAATTATAAACAAATTTCTAACATAAAATTATAAGATCCAACTACGCAAGCCATAAGTCTTGACCATGTTTCTTGAAGCATAACTATCAATCTCACCAAAACTATCCAACGGTCATGCCATAACAATGGTCACGTCTGTGGCTTATATGTAACACCCTTATACCCTATATACATACAATACATATTTTCAGCATATGTAAAATACGCATATATGGTATAAAAATGTCACATACCGATTTAATAAAAATTTTCACATTTCTATTTTAAAATTTCAAATACTAATATATAAAATAAATAGTATATAAATATTCTTTGCTTGTTATAGGAATTAAAAAAATAAATATTTTATATAAAAATCTCTGGAAAAAATTCGCCTGAGTTTTATTTGTAATTGAACGTTTCCAAAATTCAACAAAACACAACCTGCATAAAACAAACACTCCAAATAAAATCAATTCACCAATACTTCTCAATTTCTCCAGATTTTCTCAAAATACTTATATATAGGTATATATATATATATCAACATTACATATAAAATCCCATCTTAAAAAAAAATTATTCAAATCATTCTTTACAATTTACAATATATGCTTCAAAAACATATCATAACATACATAATATAAAAAATGTACATGCTGGCAACAAGCTCTGATCTTGATGTACCCAAAATAACTCTTCAAGCTCAATAAATACAAACCTAGACCCAACTAGGTTTAGTAAAACTCTCTGACTCTACCAAAACATCCATGACACCTGAGCGACGAATTACAATCGCGCTAAGCCGAAGCCTAGTGGTACAAACTTTGATAACAATATAGTCCAAATGAAATGTAAATGCACAACATATATATATATATCACAACTCATAACATTATATCTCATTATATTGCTCAATTTTATCACAATTCATTATTTACATTAAAATAAAGACTAGCATGGGCCCAAAAAGGATCTAATATGCTATTCAAATTTCAGAGTTAATGCTTTGGTCCATAATGACACCATGTGTTTAGCCCTGTAAGCAAAATATCCATGATAATGTAACAGCCCCAATCTCTTGGACCTCACACGGCTAGTCCCTTAGGCCCCAGTATCTTGGTCCTCAACCCGGCTAGACTGCTACAGTTTTTGAGGCTTACGACCCAGTCTTTTCACAACAAAAATATCATATTTATTAGCTAGCCTGGCTTACGACCCAGTCTTTTCACCATTCCAGTGTTTAGCCCGTAGGCAATCATAGGCATGCCGCCAAACCTAGAACTCTAAAAATTGAATAACATACTAGGCACACAATTTATTCATATTTCTCATTATCAAATTCTTTCAAAATTCCTTTATCAAAACTTTTCTCATTTTCTCATGATCAAACTAGGCACATTGCCTTATTATATCATCTTTTTCTCGCTTTTTTTTCATTTATTCATTTTTTTCATTATCAATTTCTTTCTCATTGTCACATATTCAATCTAGACACATTGCCTTATTTTCACATTTTTTTCTCATTTTTCTCATTTTTATCAATATTAATTCATTTCATTATTCCACATATCTCATTTTTACATTCACAACACATTACCCAATTACTTTGGATATTTTCACATACATATTTCACATTCTACACAATTTAGCCGTTATCAATGGCTTTTCACAATGTATTTAACACATATATTGTAACACCCCTTCCCAACCTACATGTGTAAGCCGAGTAGAGGTGCCACACTATCCTAATGTTGCTACCAATTTACTTAGTCAAATTTTAGTTCCGATTTTTACAGAAATTTTGCCATAGTTTCGCCTAGAAATTTGGATCCCAAGTGTCGACAAAACTTGTTTTTCTGATTTTTGAAAACATTTTACACAGACCAATGTGAATACCATCAAATTTAATGCACTCCCAATGAATTCACCTTATACCCTCAACTACAAATCTGCAAGAAGAGTTCACACTTCTAATACAACATAAAGTAAAGGTTTATGATTATTACACACTACTAACATACCATTGTAACATAGAAATTCTCTTTTATATTTATTCATATACATGCCACAACTAACTAACTCATAATGGAACTAAAAGATCTACCCCTCAGATTTGCTGTGGTCTGGTCGTTGCTTCCCCAAGATTTATCTACTGCTCCAAACCTACGAGTCAAGGAAAACTTAACTCGTTGAGCGTTGTCGCTCAGTGGGTACTTTACCGATGAAAATATAAGTAAAACATGAAAGCCTTTGAAATAAAAGGAAATAATTAAATCATAATTTAACCAACCTTAAACCAATAGAAATTGTTGTACATTCAGTGTGATATGCTTTCAATAATGTAAAATCATAATTCAAACTCATTGACATTATATAGTTTAAAGAAAAATAATATATCTTTGATTCAGGCTCTACTGGTATATAGGGAACCATAGTGATAAGGCAGTGGGCCTCCCCACTGTAACATAGGTGGGCCTCCCCACCGATATCAAATCACAGGAATGGGCCTCCCCATCCTGGTTATAACCAATGGGCCTCCCCATTGGCTTCAGTGGCCACCGATATCAGATCACAGGAATGGGCCTCCCCATCCTGGTTAACCAATGGGCCTCCCCATTGGCTTCAGTGGCCTCACAACTGAATAAAATATCATATCACAATAATGAGCAGTACTGCATGCGTTAGTATAGTGAACCATACCCTTATCTACCACTCCCACTATCCAGTAGAGCAAAAAGATTAAAATAATTCACTTTAAGTCTCAAACTTCATTTTAGAATGACTCGCGAAATCATTTTAAATTCCCATCGCACTTTGCCATTTATGTCGCGCAACACATTCTTTAGTCAAACCATTCCCCTTTTTTTGCATATTTAATATCCACAATAAACATATTAAACATTTCAAAGCATTCCTCAAAAGATCACAAATTGACCAAATGAATAGTGTCACGGCATGAAAAATCGGCAACGCAAAATGGCATGACCAAATGAATAGTAAAATCTGGGTTTTCGTCAAAATTTCAGTCCACTTCAGTCATGCATTTGACCAAGTAAATGATCTTATTTTTGGCTGAAATTTTACAGCAAACTTATTTCATATGTTAACTAATTTCACGTAAAATTTTGATGAAAAATTCATTCATTAGCTACCTCAAATAATTGCCACAAAAAGATCCAGAAAGCTGTCTTTTTGGGACCATTTCGGCCCAAACATATGAAATACATGGGATAGTTTATTTTTTTTTTGCAAATCAATATGAAGGCTTCTTTAATAGTAAATTGAAGATTCAAACACTTCCCTTTGATAACTTTTGCATGTTTAACTCAAATCAAACTAATTAAAGTCCAAAACAACTTACCAAATCAACTTGCCAAATTTTCTCAAAACATTTGGTTTCAATTAAATTTAAACAACCCAAAATTAATTATTCAAAGGTAAAGTACCAAACCTTGCTTTTCCTTGCTCTTCTTATCTATTTCATTTCCTTTCCTCTCTAATCTCCTTGATTTCCTCTGAATTTAATATGTCACATATTTAAGAACAAACCCTAGATATGAACATGATGCTACCTTATGATTTTCTAACAATCCTTTACTTATTCTTACTAATAATCACCATTTTCATCATTTCCTTTAAGTAGTTTATCATTTTTCACCATAATCATCAACTTACTAATTCTTTCCCAACATGAACATAATATCAAATCTTCCTAAACATAGCCTAATACCTAATTCTAATGAAAGAATAAGACTTAGGATGGTATCTTACCTTATTTCCTATTGAATTTCACTTGAGAAATGGCTTGGACTTGAAACTTGTCTCCTTGAAAATGGAAGGGAGGGGGAGCACGACTTAAAGAAGAAGAAAAGTGGTGATGGTGGTGTCTTTTTGATCCTTACTTGTGTTTGGAAGACCATAATTAGTTATTTATAATTTAATTTCTATTTAATTAATTTATTTATTTTCAATGGCCATGATTTGTCCAACACATTTGGATTTAATGGCTAGGATTTGGTTTATTTTCAATGGCCATGATTTGTCCAACACATTTGGATTTAATGGCTAGGATTTGGTTTATTTTCAATGGCCATGATTTGTCCAACACATTTGGATTTAATGGCTAGGATTTGGTTTATTTTCAATGGCCATGATTTGTCCAACACATTTGGATTTAATGGCTAGGATTTGGGTTATTTTCAATGGCCATGATTTGTCCAACACATTTGGATTTAATGGCTAGGATTTGGCCACTTGAAAGTGGTTTTTTGTTCTTTTAATATTTTGCCCCCAAAGTTATATTTAATTACAAAATCGCCCCTCCAGTGGAAATGTCCAAAATGTCCTTATCGGAAAATCGCCCGTAACTTACAAACCGTGCGTTTTCAGGAAAAATTGAAACCCAAGGTTATGACCCGATTAATCTCGAGAATATTCTTCCGGGGTCGGATATGGGCACTATTAAGAACTTTCGACACTTAATTTTTAAGTTTACATAGTTGCCCCTAACTTTTGAGAAATTTCCACTTAGGTCCTTTTGATATCCCTTCTTGACCTTGCTGTCTTTCTTTATTAATATCTTTTTACTCACAACTCCAAATTAAGTAATTCTTATTCCCACTGAAACTAGACATCCGGAGATATATTGTATCAAAATTTGAGGTCAATCCGAGCTATATCTGATTTTTGACTGTCCTTTGAAGTCAAGCCTACTATGCTGTCCTGAGGCAGCTTGCACATTGTCTAGTAAATCCATCATATCTTATTCTGTACAACTCGAAATTGAGTAATTTTAAGTTATACGTCTAGCTAAGACACAAATAAACAATTAAGTCTTCTTTGAGACTCTCTAATTCTGTCATTGACTTGGATGAAATTCGAGTTCAATTTATAGGTCATGTTCTAAACTCCTTTGCTCTAAGCCTAATTCATATCCTCAATGTCTGTTTCTTACCAATCTGGAATTCGGGATGTTACAATTCTATCCCCCTTAATTTAAGTTTCGTCCTGAAACTTACTCATTCTATATACTTGATGTTCTTTAACTACTGTCTATTGCTTTTGCCACTCTTTCACCTTATTAACTTGATTGCTCTTTGTCATCTTTCTATATTGTTTACGTATTGCCTTTTTTTGACTGAGATTAACTATTTTAAGATTCAACATGTTTTACCTTTTGTATTCTGTTTTCTTCCCATCTCTGCTCACTTGCTGTTTATTATTCTACAAGATTGTCCAATAGACTATTATGTGGTTCAACATGCTTTGACTTTTGTCACGATTTCTCATTTGAAACATCACTATTACTCTCTTGTATTTCCTTCAACTTTGATTCATGTTTGTTCTTTCTTATTCCTTCTTGTACGTTTTTCACTTTCTAATGTATTCATTTCTAAGCTTCCTTCTCTTTGCATTGTGGTTATTCTTTATTTACTTCTTACTGAATTTGTATGTCCTATGTATATTCGTGCAGTGTGGTAGCATTCCTTAAGTATCAACTCATCTGACTTTCCTTGTGTTGTCATATATACATCTCGAATAATAGCTCATGGGTGATCAGTCCATGATACCATCATTCTCGAAGTACTATTTATTTCATTACGTGTCTCGCTCTATGTTGGTTACGGCCGATCCCAACATAAGGTGAGAACATCTTTTTTTTTTATTACATTTCAAACTCTTTCTTTCCTTTCTTTTTCAAATATGTTTCAATTCACTTTCTGTTTATTTTCATATATACTTTTTTTTTCATCTGTTATTACATATTTTTCTTACTTAGCTCCTCAAGGTAATGACAGTAGAATCAAAGTGGAATGAGACAATACCATATGGAACCAGCATGGCATGGGTGGCCCTCACCACCGTTTCATTTCCATGGCACAGGTGGCCCTCACCACCTTTTCCATCAAACCAATGGCCCTCACCATTGGCCCCCAGTGACCCTCACCACTGAGTATATATATTGGTGCCAGATAAATATCAAACCAGTGGCCCTCACCACTGGCCCCAATGGCCCTCACCATTGAGTATAAAATGTTAATGCCATATAAATACACTCATCCCAACTCTGATTCAATCTGAATTACCAAGGTAAGCATATCTTTCTAATATTTTATTCTCTTTCCTTCATTCATATCAATGCACACATAGGCACAAAAATTCTCAAGTTTTCAGAACACATTACCAAACATTTCCAACATAAGTTTAAATAGTTCATTATATAAGGAACACATGATTTCAACCAGGTAAAGCATTAATCCTGGAGAATCTAACTAGTTTCGCTTCCTTTTCTTAGTTCTCAATTTTATTTTCTATGATTTGTTTTTTTTCTTGCCGTACTATTATTCTTCACTCTTTCAATTTTAGACTCTTGTATTATGGTCGGTATTCTATTTGTTATTATTCTTTCGGTGCTTTTACTACTTACCTCTCATAATTGCCTTAACCTTTATTGCATATATTTCTCAATTTTTTTTTCGTGCATATATATGAGTGTGAAGAACTCGAATCTATTAAAACGTAAAGCAGAACTCTAAACATAGACAACTGACCTGCAATCACGTCTAGCACTTCTTGCGACATCTAAAGAACAGAGCAAAATGTATACAATCCCATCATACGTAACGGCCCAGACCAACAACATTATCTTATCCTAGGTGGCACGTATATAAAGATCCCATCATCAACTAACTACCCAGAACCAACTAAACCGGAGCTCTGATACCACTAATTGTAACACCCCTTCCCAACCTACATGTGTAAGCCGAGTAGAGGCGCCACACTATCCTAATGTTGCTACCAATTTACTTAGTCAAATTTTAGTTCCGATTTTTACAAAAATTTTGCCATAGTTTCGCCTAGAAATTTGGATCCCAAGTGTCGACAAAACTTGTTTTTCTGATTTTTGAAAACATTTTACACAGACCAATGTGAATACCATCAAATTTAATGCACTCCCAATGAATTCACCTTATACCCTCAACTACAAATCTGCAAGAAGAGTTCACACTTCTAATACAACATAAAGTAAAGGTTTATGATTATTACACACTACTAACATACCATTGTAACATAGAAATTCTCTTTTATATTTATTCATATACATGCCACAACTAACTAACTCATAATGGAACTAAAAGATCTACCCCTCAGATTTGCTGTGGTCTGGTCGTTGCTTCCCCAAGATTTATCTACTGCTCCGAACCTACGAGTCAAGGAAAACTTAACTCGTTGAGCGTTGTCGCTCAGTGGGTACTTTACCGATGAAAATATAAGTAAAACATGAAAGCCTTTGAAATAAAAGGAAATAATTAAATCATAATTTAACCAACCTTAAACCAATAGAAATTGTTGTACATTCAGTGTGATATGCTTTCAATAATGTAAAATCATAATTCAAACTCATTGACATTATATAGTTTAAAGAAAAATAATATATCTTTGATTCAGGCTCTACTGGTATATAGGGAACCATAGTGATAAGGCAGTGGGCCTCCCCACTGTAACATAGGTGGGCCTCCCCACCGATATCAAATCACAGGAATGGGCCTCCCCATCCTGGTTATAACCAATGGGCCTCCCCATTGGCTTCAGTGGCCACCGATATCAGATCACAGGAATGAGCCTCCCCATCATGGTTAACCAATGGGCCTCCCCATTGGCTTCAGTGGCCTCACCACTGAATAAAATATCATATCACAATAATGAGCAGTACTGCATGCGTTAGTATAGTGAACCATACCCTTATCTACCACTCCCACTATCCAGTAGAGCAAAAAGATTAAAATAATTCACTTTAAGTCTCAAACTTCATTTTAGAATGACTCGCGAAATCATTTTAAATTCCCATCGCACTTTGCCATTTATGTCGCGCAACACATTCTTTAGTCAAACCATTCCCCTTTTTTTTGCATATTTAATATCCACAATAAACATATTAAACATTTCAAAGCATTCCTCAAAAGATCACAAATTGATCAAATGAATAGTGTCGCGGCATGAAAAATCGGCAACGCAAAATGGCATGACCAAATGAATAGTAAAATCTGGGTTTTCGTCAAAATTTCAGTCCACTTCAGTCATGTATTTGACCAAGTAAATGATCTTATTTTTGGCTGAAATTTTACAGCAAACTTATTTCATATGTTAACTAATTTCACGTAAAAGTTTGATGAAAAATTCATTCATTAGCTACCTCAAATAATTGCCACAAAAAGATCCAGAAAGCTGTCTTTTTGGGACCATTTCGGCCCAAACATATGAAATATATGGGATAGTTTATTTTTCTTTTGCAAATCAATATGAAGGCTTCTTTAATAGTAAAGTGAAGATTCAAACACTTCCCTTTGATAACTTTTGCATGTTTAACTCAAATCAAACTAATTAAAGTCTAAAACAACTTGCCAAATTTTCTCAAAACATTTGGTTTCAATTAAATTTAAACAACCCAAAATTAATTATTCAAAGGTAAAGTACCAAACCTTGCTTTTCCTTGCTCTTCTTAACTATTTCACTTCCTTTCCTCTCTAATCTCCTTGATTTCCTATGAATTTAATATGTCACATATGTAAGAACAAACCCTAGATATGAACATGATGCTACCTTATGATTTTCTAACAATCATTTACTTATTCTTACTAATAATCACCATTTTCATCATTTCCTTTAAGTAGTTTATCATTTTTCACCATAATCATCAACTTACTAATTCTTTCCCAACATGAACATAATATCAAATCTTCCTAAACATAGCCTAATACCTAATTCTAATGAAAGAATAAGACTTAGGATGGTATCTTACCTTATTTCCTATTGAATTTCACTTGAGAAATGGCTTGGACTTGAAACTTGTCTCCTTGAAAATGGAAGGGAGGGGGAGCACGACTTAAAGAAGAAGAAAAGTGGTGATGGTGGTGTCTTTTTGATCCTTACTTGTGTTTGGAAGACCATAATTAGTTATTTATAATTTAATTTCCATTTAATTAATTTATTTATTTTCAATGGCCATGATTTGTCCAACACATTTGGATTTAATGGCTAGGATTTGGTTTATTTTCAATGGCCATGATTTGTCCAACACATTTGGATTTAATGGCTAGGATTTGGCCACTTGAAAGTGGTTTTTTGTTCTTTTAATATTTTGCCCCCAAAGTTATATTTAATTACAAAATCGCCCCTCCAGTGGAAATGTCCAAAATGTCCTTATCGGAAAATCGCCCGTAACTTACAAACCGTGCGTTTTCAGGAAAAATTGAAACCCACGGTTATGACCCGATTAATCTCGAGAATATTCTTCCGGGGTCGGATATGGGCACTATTAAGAACTTCTGACACTTAATTTTTAAGTTTACATAGTTGCCCCTAACTTTTGAGAAATTTCCACTTAGGTCCTTTTGATATCCCTTCTTGACCTTGCTGTCTTTCTTTATTAATATCTTTTTACTCACAACTCCAAATTAAGTAATTCTTATTCCCACTGAAACTAGACATCCGGGGATATATTGTATCAAAATTTGAGGTCAATCCGAGCTATATCTGATTTTTGACTGTCCTTTGAAGTCAAGCCTACTATGCTGTCCTGAGGCAGCTTGCACATTGTCTAGTAAATCCATCATATCTTATTCTGTACAACTCCAAATTGAGTAATTTTAAGTTATAGGTCTAGCTAAGACACAAATAAACAATTAAGTCTTCTTTGAGACTCTCTAATTCTGTCATTGACTTGGATGAAATTTGAATTCAATTTATAGGTCATGTTCTAAACTCCTTTGCTCTAAGCCTAATTCATATCCTCAATGTCTGTTTCTTACCAATCTGGAATTCGGGATGTTACATATATGACGTTACAAATGTCATAGCACATTATTCATACACAATCAATGATCCAAGTAACTGAACACATTTTCCAACCAAAATGTGTTTAGCCCAAATATCATGCAAATATAAACAATATATTCAAAGTTTGCACATACCTCCACTAGCAACCCAAAGCAAACTTAACATAACCTCCAATCCTATCCTTCCAACTTGCCCTTCACCACTTGGATAAAGCAAATCAACCTCCCTCAATGCCTATACCAAATGTGATCATACATAATCATTAAATATCACATTCTAAGGTATTTTAAACATCAAACCATAATTAAACATCACTCTAAACTAAATTTCAAAATTAAGCTTCACCTCACTTTAACTTTGAAAAACCATATCAAGCCATTTAAAGTAGTGTTTTAAGTTTATTAATATCATTAGAAATATGTTTTAGCATGTTTAAACCAATTACATTAATTAACCACATGCTTATGTCCAAAACCCTTAAATGACATAACCTTCACCATTGAAGGATCTCCATTCCAACTCAATCCAATTATCATTTCAATCTTATTTCCACCACTTATATCCTTAAATAACATGATTTAAGTATTAAAATCAAACAATTAATTATTCTTTGAAAATTTACTTTTTCAAAACTCTAAATGAATACTACCCTCTTCAAACTCTAACCAAACACAACCAAATCCAATATTTGACTTTAAAATACTTGTTTATGCATCAAAACAACCCATTTGGAATCAATTTGCAAAATTAAAAATCATGATTTCAAAAACTCAAATGTTCCATAACCCTAAATTCTCTCTCTTCACCAATCTTACCCAAACTCAACCATTTCTTTAATCCAACCTTAAAATCATTATTTACTCATCAAAAGAACATCTTCCATATCCATTCCAACAATTATAACATGCTCTTTCAAAAACTCAATTCATACATATTCATAAGCTTTAAAGAACTTTATAATTTTGGAAATAAAGCTTACTTACTTGTTGGAAAATCACCAAAACTACTCTTATTCCCTTGAAAGCTTGAAGAATTTGATGATGGAAGAAGCTAAAAAGCTCCCTCTTTGGCCATGAAAGTCGTCCTTGAAGGAAAGAAGAAGAATAAGACTTTATTTTTTTTATTTCTCTTTCCTTTCACCCTTTAATTTTAAACCATATATATATATATATATATTAAAATAATTTAATAATTATTTATTTAATTATTTATTTAATAAATTAAAAGTCCTAAATTTCCTCTTCCATTCAAAAATAATTTATTTTTGAATTATTTTATTAATTTTAAATTTCTAAGATTTAATTACCAAAATACCTTTTTACTTTCACTTTTCTTTTAAAAAGTGTTGACTTTATATGTTATGTATATTTCACATATATATCACATATATGTTCCACTTTTTCATTTAAAACTCCTTCATTTTTTATTTAAAAACATTAATTTAATTTATCCATTTAAATTATAATTTATTTTATCAAATTTCCAAAAATTAAAAATTTTCAAAAATTTGGGATATTATACATATGCAAAAGTAATGTGTATCTTATAAACACATCAAATGTACCTTATATGTTTATTAAAAATTAAGTATGTAATGTATTAATCCAACATATACAATTAATATACCATATGTATATGTTATATATACTCTAGATATATATATTGAGTATATACAATTTATATCTCCAAATACTTATTTAATTTCTCCAAAATCAGGGATGTTACAATTTTCTCCCCCTTAAATAATTTTGTCCTAGAAATTATCCAGTATAGTAATAAATCATCTAAATCATTATTTTGCCAAATTACATAATTTATATTCTCTCCCTTAGGTTCATTCTTAATTTTCTTTTTATCATTCCCTAACACATCATTATACTGTCTATTTACTCAAACAGTTACAATAGATTATTATATCTTCAATCGAATTGTCATTAGACAAAATTAGTTCATCTCCTTAATATATATACACCACACACCTATTGCACTCAGGATATCTGATCACTTCATTATCTTAAAAATATACTCTCATCACCTTAAATTCAAATGTTAATAACTTTTATCTTAACACAATAATTTTACGCATCTTCACTTTGATCCTACTCTTTATACAATTACCACATATTAATTTAATATTACCATTATACAACAACAAAATCTTATTTTCTTATTAAATTCATTCCAATTATACTATAACTAACACTTTTCTCTTATAATTATTTGAAACTAATACAACATAGCTCCTTTCATATGCATATACATATCAAAACGCTGTATTATGCATATTATCATATAGCTTGCATATTCTTAATTTCAATAAATACTTGTAAAATTATTACATTTCAAATCAAATGATCTAACTATCACAATATGACCATCACAACCTTATTCTATTATGACTAACCTTTAGTCTATTTTAAATTCATCAATCTGTTTTCAATTCATGACTAATTCTATTAGGTCAAATTTATTCTCAAATTTTAATTCTCTTCGAATTCATCATTACAGATAATATTCATTTTCCCTAGTCTCGTTTACTTTACACATCATTTTCATCAACTTATTCATTTTATACCACTTTCAAACATATTCATTATAACTCTTACTCACATTTCATAATTCCTTTCATTTACCATTTTCTCACATTTCTTATAGTTACCATATTTACAAAAATAACTTTTCTTACACATCACTTAAAGCTCATCATATTTTCTTAATTCTCTTCTATTTCCACACTTCCTATAATTATAAACAAATTTCTAACATAAAATTATAAGATCCAACTACGCAAACCATAAGTCTTGACCATGTTTCTTGAAGCATAACTATCAATCTCACCAAAACTATCCAACGGTCATGCTATAATAATGGTCACGTCTGTGGCTTATAAATAAATACTGCCCTTCTATCATTCTTCTTCAAACATTTTCAATCACAATGTTAAGTTCGTATCGCAAAAATCACATATTCATTTTCTAATCTTTTGGTACACAAAAAGTTAACACGTTTCAGCTCTGTTTCAAAGCAATTTACTCTTGATCACTTGATCATCATTAGCCTAACTCATGTTTCAACAATATTATCATTAACATCTCTTATATATACACATTCGTTAATATGCTAATTTACAAAATTTCAATTTATTACTCCATTTCTAATCTATCTCTTATAAAAAATTTCATTCATTTTTTTTTTCACTTCCATACTTTCTTCATTATACTTTCCTTTTTTCTTACAATCTCTTATTTATACGCATATACTTTAGGCCCAAAACACTATACAATCATCAAGTTTAGTTGTTAAAATAACAATTTCACCGTCCAGCTCTATTCGGGTCCATTCTCAATCTCAATTCATCATATGACCTAACTCTTTGCAGGTCAAGACCTATCTCTCTTAGGTTTATTAATACATGTAATATCATTCACAATATCACCAGACACGTATTTGTATAAGGTAGTAAACACTCAATAATAATTTTTTTTAATCATCCACGTACACCTTTGTAAGTCATAATCACAATGTGACTTACTTTCCACATTTTCTTACATATCATATTTGTGTTCATATTGAAAAAAAATCTCATCACACAAATCATACAATTATACTCAATTCCTCTTTTATATACAATCTATACAAAGTTAACATTTATCACCTTTCAGAGAACATTATCATTTCTCATTCTTTTGACATTACTTAAGTTATTCATCAATTCAACATATATATACACTCCGACCACAACATAATTAACATCTTTCTTATTTAATTGCCCATCTCTTAAATAAGTTTCTTATTATATATATATATATATTAACACCTCACATAAATCTTAGTCACATTTTCAATGTGACATCTCTCTCACATTTTTTTATGAATTTATCATACCCTTCATAACCCTTTTCATCATTTCCAATTCAATTACCTAAAGTAACTCATTTTTACTTACTTAATCATTTCCCTTTTATTTCATAACAAATTTCTATATTATTAACCACATTACACGTTACATGATATTTTCACAAATAATATTATTCATTCAAAATTACTCCCACGCTTATTAAACATTAAACTATCAACATCTAAACAATCTTCATCAAAATTCTCTTACAGCTCTAAATTTCCAACTTACTACTTTACTTAAACTTCATTCTATTAATCTCATTTTCAAAAGCTAACTTTATAAACTTTATTTTTATATTAATATAACATCAAAACACATCACTTTCACAATTATGGAAACCCATTTTAAAAATTCAAATTTCATATATTTCAACCAACAATATGAACCTTACCAAATCTCATCCATGCCACATTCTCAATCTTAAGATCATAACATTTACTTTTAAAAACCACTAATTCATTTCCTTACACTAATTAACATCATCAATTAGATATCCTACTTTTACGTACTCAAGCCCTAAATCATGCATTATTGTTCCATAATAAATAATTCGTTATCATATGTGATTTCGCTCTTTGATTTTAATTATGAACTCTTTGTTGAAAATTATTAAAAATTCCATATTCCTTCTTCATACTTCTACCCATATGTATATAAATTTTCATAATTTTCTTCATTCATTTGTCTCATGAAATTAATTTATTACTCATTTATACAAAATTTTATGACTTCCTTAGTTTCATGTCACTCTCACTTTCAGTTTTTATATTCCTTATCAATTCTTTATAAAAGCTTATAAAATTTTATCCATGTGTACTTGACACATATATGGACATATATTTAAAATTTTAGATTTTTCCAAATTGATTTAATATATTTAAAAATTAAATCTTCCAAAATCAGAGAATCTGTCTCTTTAATAATTTCTCTGGCAGCACCCGGTTGTCCATTTGTTTCAGGTATCAAACCTAAATAAAATTTATGAAATTTTAACCATATGTTATAGGAATACATATGATATTATTTGTAAATGTTTAGAATTTTCTGGGTTGGTTTACCATAGTTTCTAAATTTATCTTTTTTTTTTTTCAATTTCTAAAGATTCTGAGTTGCTGAAATTTCTCCAACAATCTGTGTTCTTCTATTTTCTTAATTAGAGATCCATCTTTAAAATTTATAAAATTTTATACATTGGATTCTAACATATAGAAAAACTTTCTATTAAATATTCAAACTCATCCAATATTTCTAGATTTGTCCAAAAATTTAGACAATATCACTTTGTAGTACACCTATAAAATTTTCTGTAATTATCATGCTCATTTCTCAAACTTTTTATTTTTATATCTTAAATTATTTCCTAGATTATTTTTCAAATTTCACTTATTCATCAATTGAATCAGTTATTAATTTTAAATTTCAAATAAAAGTTTCGAAAATTCTTAATCCATAATCTCTAGAATGACGCTTCCACTACGCCACTTTAATCTATGAAACCCAGACACCATCTCAACTCATATCCATTATATCAAATGGACATTGCCACATCAGGGATCAGATAAATTGCCACTGCCAATGCATGCAGCACAATTGAAAAATTATTTTTTTTATTCCAATTTTCTCTCTCTATCATCCCACCTAGGTCGAGAACCTCAAACCTAGGCTCTGATACCAAAATAAATATAACACCCTTATACCCTATATACGTACAATACATATTTTCAGCATATGTAAAATACGCATATATGGTATAAAAATATCACGACCGATTTAATAAAAATTTTCACGTTTCTATTTTAAAATTTCAAATACTAATATATAAAATAAATAGTATATAAATATTCTTTGCTTATTATAGGAATCCAAAATAAATATTTTATATAAAAATCTCTGGAAAAATTCGCCAGAGTTTTGTTTGTAATTTGAACGTTTCCAAAATTCAACAAAACACAACCTGCATAAAACAAACACTCCAAATAAAATAAATTCACCAATTCACCAATACTTCTCAATTTCTCCATATTTTCTCAAAACGCTTATATATAGGTATATATATATATATATCAACATTACATATAAAATCCCATCTTAAACAAAATTATTCAAATCATTCTTTACAATTTACAATATATGCTTCAAAAACATATCATAACATACATAATATCAAAAATGTACATGCTGGCAACTGGCTCTGATCTTGATGTACCCAAAACAACTCTTCAAGCTCAATAAATAAAAACTTAGACCTGACCAGGTCTAGTAAAACTCTCCGGCTCTACCAAAATGTTCATGACACCTGCGAGACGAATTATAATCGATCTAAGCCGAAGCCTAGTGGTACAAACTTTGATAAAAATATAGTCCAAAAAAAATGTCAATGCACAACATATATATATATATCACAACTCATAACATTATATCTCATTATATTACTCAATTTTATCACAATTCATAATTTACATTAAAACAAAGACAAGCATGGGCCCAAAAAGGATCTAATATGCTATTCAAATTTCAGAGTTAATGCTTTGGTCCATAATGACACCATGTTTCTGGCCCCGTAGGCAATATATCAATGGATAATGTAACAGCCCCAGTCTCTTGGACCTCAACCCGGCTAGACCCTTAGGCCCCAGTATCTTGATCCTCAACCCGGCTAGGCTGCTACAGTTTTTTAGGCTTACGACCCAGTCTTTTCACCCCAAAAACATCCTATTTATCAGCAGGCCTGGCTTACGACCCAGTTTTTTCACCATTCCAGCGTTTAGCCCGTAGGCAATCATAGGCATGCCACCAAACCCAGAACTCTGAAAATTGAATAACATACTAGGCACACAATTTATTCATATTTCTCATTATCAAATTCTTTCATAATTCCTTTATCAAAACTTTTCTCATTTTCTCATGATCAAACTAAGCACATTGCCTTATTATATCATCTTTTTCTCACCTTTTTTTTTCATTTATTCATTTTTCGCATTATCAATTTCTTTCTCATTGTCACATATTCAATCTAGGCACATTGCCTTATTTTCACATTTTTTTTTCTCATTTTTCTCACTTTTCTCATTTTTCTCAATATTAATTCATTTCATTATTCCACATATCTCATTTTTACATTCACAACACATTACCCAATTACTTTGGGTATTTTCACATAATATACATATTTCACATTCTACACAATTTAGCCATTATCAATGGCTTTTCACAATACATTTAACACATATATGACGTTACAAATGTCATAGCACATTATTCATACACAATCAATGAACTAAGTAACTTAACACATTTTCCAACCAAAACGTGTTAAGCCCAAATGTCATGTAAATATAAACAATATATTCAAAGTTTGTACATACCTCCACTAGCAACCCAAAGCAAACTTAACACAACCTCCAATCCTATCATTCCAACTTGCCCTTTACCACTTGGATGAAGTAAATCAACCTCCCTCAATGCCTATACCAAATGTGATCATACATAATCATTTAATATCACATTCTAAGGTATTCTCAACATCAAACCATAATTAAACATCACTCTAAACCAAATCCCAAAATTAAGCTTCACCTCACTTTAACTTTGAAAAACCATATCAAGCCATTTAAAGTAGTGTTTTAAGTTTATTAATATCATTAGAAATATATTTTAGCATGTTTAAACCAATTACATTAATTAACCACATGCTTATGCCCAAAACCCTAAAATGACATAACCTTCACCATTGAAGGATCTCCACTCTAACTCAATCCAATTATCATTTCAATCTTATTTCCACCACTTATATCCTTAAATAACATGATTTAAGCATTAAAATCAAACAATTAATCATTCTTTGAAAATTCACTTTTCCAAAACTCTAAATCAATACTACCCTCTTCAAACTCTAACCAAACACAACCAAATCAAATATTTGACTTTAAAATACTTGTTTATGCATCAAAAAAACTCATTTGGAATCAATTTGCAAAATTAAAAATCATGATTTCAAAAACTCAAATGTTCCATAACCCTAAATTCTCTCTCTTCACCAATCTTACCCGAACTCAACCATTTCTTTAATCCAACCTTAAAATCATTATTTACTCATCAAAAGAATATCTTCCATACCCATTCCAACAATTATAATATGCACTTTCAAAAACTCAATTCATACATATTCATAAGCTTTAAAGAACTTCATAATTTTGGAAATAAAGCTTACTTACTTGTTGGAAAATCACCAAAACTACTCTTATTCCCTTGAAAGCTTGAAGAATTTGATGATGGAATAAGCTAAAAATCTCCCTCTTTGGCCATGAAAGTCATCCTTGAAGGAAAGAAGAAGAAGAAGACTTTATTTTTTTATTTCTCTTTCCTTTCACCCTTTAATTTTAAACCATATACATATATATATATTAAAATAATTTAATAATTAATTATTTAATTAATTATTTAATAAATTAAAAATCCTAAATTCCCTCTTCCATTCAAAAAAATTTTATTTTTGAATTATTTTATTAATTTTAAATTTCTAAGATTTAATTACCAAAATATCCTTTTACTTTGACTTTTTTTAAAAAATTGTTGACTTTTATATGTTATGTATATTTTACATATATGTCACATATATGTTCCACTTTTTCATTTAAAATTCCTTCATTTTTCATTTAAAAATATTAATTTAATTTATCCATTTAAATTATAATTTATTTTATCAAATTTTCAAAAATTAAAACTTTTCAAAAATTTGGGATATTACACATGCAAAAGTAATGTGTATCTTATATACACATCAAATGTACCTTATATGTGTACTAAATATAAGTATGCAATGTATTAATCCAACATATACAATTAATATACCATATATATATGTTATATATACTCTAGATATATATATATTGAGTATATACAATTTATGTCGTCAAATACTTATTTAATTTCTCCAAAATCACGGATGTTACATTATAAATAAATACTGCCTTTCTACCATTCTTCTTCAAACATTTCCAATCACAAAGTTAAGTTCGTATCTCTAAAATCTCATATTCATTTTCTAATCTTTTGATACACAAAAAGTTAACACGATTCAACTCTGTTTCAAAGCAATTTACTCTTGTTCACTTGATCATCATTAGCCTAACTCATGTTTCAACAATATTATCATTAACATCTCTTATATATACACATTCGTTCATATGCTAATTTACATAATTTTCATTTATTACTCCATTTCTAATCTATCTCTTATAAAAATTTTCATTCATATATATATATATATATATATTTCCATTTCCATACTTTCTTCATTATACTTTCCTTTTCCTTACAATCTCTTGTTTATACGCATATACTCTAGGCCCAAAACACTATACAATTATCAAGTTCATTTTTTAAAATAATAATTTCACTGTCCAGCTCTGTTTACGTCCATTCTCAATCTCAATTAATCACATGACCTAACTCTACGCAGGTCAAGACCTAATCTCTCTTAGGTCTATTAATACATGTAATATCATTCTCAATATCACCAGACACGTATTTGTATAAGGTAGTAAACACTCGATAACATTTTTTTTTAATCATCCACATACACCTTCGTAAGTCATAATCACAATGTGACTTACTTTCCACATTTTCTTACATATCATATTTGTGTTCATATTAAAAAAAAATCTCATCACGCAAATCATACAATTATATTCAATTCCTCTTTTACATACAACCTATGCAAAGTTAATATTTATCACCTTTCAGAGAATATTATCATTTCTCATTCTTTTAATATTACTTAGGTTATTCATCAATTCAACATACATATACGCTCTGACCACAACATAATTAACATCTTTCTTATTTAATCGCTCATCTTTTAAATAAGTTTCTTATTATATATATATATATATATATTAACATCTCACATAAATCTTAGTTACATTTCCAATGTCACATCTCTCTCACATTTTTTTTATGCATTTATCATACCCTTCATATCCCTTTTCATCATTTTCAATTCAATTACCTAAAGTAACTCATTTTCACTTGCTTAATCATTTCTCTTTATTTCATAAAAAATTTCTATATTATCAATCACATTACACCTTAGTTAGTACTTTTATAAATAATATTACTCATTCAAAATTACTCCCATGCTTATTAAACATTAAACTATCAATATCTAAACAATCCTCATCGAAATTTCCTTACAACTCTAAATTTCCAACTTACTACTTTACTTAAACTTCATTCTATTAATTTCATTTTCAAGAGCTAACTTTAAAAAACTTTATTTTTATATTAATATAATATCAAAACACATCATTTTCACAATTATGGAAACCCATTTCAAAAATTTAAATTTCATATAATGCAACCAACAACATGAACCTCACCAAATCTCATCCATATCACATTCTCAATCTTAAGATCATAACATTTACTTTTAAACAACACTAATTCATTTCCTTACACTAATTAACATCATCAATTAGATATCCTACTTTTACATACTCAACCCTAAATCATGTATCATTCATTTTTTTTTATGAACTCTTTGTTCTAAATTGTTAAAACTCCATCTTCCTTCTTCATACTTCTACCCGTATGCATATAAATTTTCATAATTGTTCTTATTCATTTGTCTCATGAAATTAATTTATTATTCATGTACACAAAATTATTTGACTTCCTTAGTTTCATGTCACTCTTACTTTCAATTTTTATATTCCTTACAATTCTTTATAAAAGCTTGTAAACTTTTATCCATGTGAACTTGACACATATATGGACTTATATTTAAAGTTTTAGATTTTTCCAAGTTGATTTAATATATTCAAAAATTAAATATTCCAAAATCAAAGAATCTATCTCTTTAATAATTTCTCTGGCAGCACCCAGTTGTCCATTTTTTTTCAGGTATCAAACCTTAATATATATTCATGAAATTTTAACTATATGTTATAGTAATACATATTATATTGTTTGTAAATTTTCAGATTTTTCTGGGTTGTTTTACCATAGTTTCTAAATTTATTGTTTCTCAATGTTTACAGATTCTGAGTTGCTGAAATTTCTCCAACAATCTGTGTTCTTCTATTTTTCTTAATTAGAGATCCATCTTTAAAATTTATAAAATTTTATATATTGTATTCTAACATATAGAAAAACTTTCTATTAAATGTTCAAACTCATCCAACATTTCTAGATTTGTCCAAAAATTCTGACAATATCACTTTACAATACACCTATAAAATTTTCTGTAACTATCATGCTCATTTCTCAAACTTTTTATTTTTATATTTTAAATTATTTCCTAGATTGTTTTTCCAATTTCACTTATTCATCAATTGAATCAGCTATGAATTTTAAATTCCAAATAAAAGTTCCAAAAATTCTTAATACATAATCTCTAGAATCGCTTCCACTGCACCACTCTGATCTATGCAACCTAGACGCCATCTCAACTCATATTCATTATACCAAAATAAATATAACACCCTTATACCCTATATATATGCAATACATATTTTCAGCATATGTAAAATACGTATATATGGTATAAAAATATCACAGACCAATTTAATAAAAATTTTCACATTTCTGTTTAAAGATTTCAAATACTAATATATAAAATAAATAGTATATAAATATTCTTTGCTTGTTATAGGAATCCAAAATAAATATTTTATATGAAAATCTATGGAAAAAATTTGCCAGAGTTTTGTTTATAATTTGGACGTTCCCAAAATTCAGCAAAACACAACCTGCATAAAGCAAACACTCCCAATAAAAAATCAATTCACCATTTCACCAATACTTCTCAATTTCTCCATATTTTCTCAAAATACTTATATATAGATATATAAATTAACACATATAAAATCCCATTTGAATAAATTATTCAAAATATTCTTTACAATTTACATTATATACTTCCAAAAAAAATATATCATAACATATATAATATCAAAATACATTGTAATATCAAATATCTACATGTTGGCAGCTGGCTCTGATCTTGATGTACCCAAAAAAACAACTCTTCAAGCTCAACAAATACAAACCTAGTAGAACTCTCTGGCTCTACCAAATCATCTATGACACCTGCGCGATGAATTATAATAGTGCTAAGCCGAAGCCTAGTAGTATAAACTTTGATAATAACAATAATACTCAATACAATGCCAATGCACAATGCATATAGATGTCACATCATTCTACTTTTTAGATTTTTTAAATATTTCATAATCACAACTCATAACATTATATTGCTCAGTTGTATCACAATTCATAATTCACATTAAAACAAAGACAAGCATGAGCCCAAAAAGGTTCTAATATGCTATTCAAATTTCAGAGTTACTGCTTTGGTCCATAATGACACCATGTGTCTAGCCCCGTAGGCAATATATCCATGGATAATGTAACAGCCCCAGTGTTTTGGACCTCTACCCGGCTAGACCCTTAGGCCCCAGTATCTTGGTCCTCAACCCGGCTACACTGCTATAGTTTTTGAGGCTTACGACCTAGTCTTTTCACCCCCAAAAACATCATATTTATCAGCTGGCCTGGCTTACGACCCAGTCTTTTCACCATTTCAGCGTTTAGCCCGTAGGCAATCATAGGCATGCCGCCAAATCCAGAACTTTGAAAATTGAATAACATACTAGGCACACAATTTATTCATATTTCTCATTATCAAATTCTTTCATAATTTCTTTATCAAAATTGTTCTCATTTTCTTATGATCAAACTAGGCACATTGCCTTATTATATCATCTTTTTCTCATCATTTTTTTTTCATTCATTCACTTTTCTCATTATTAATCTCTTTCTCATTGTCACATATTCAATCAAGGCACATTGCCTTATTTTCATTTTTTTTCTCATTTTTCACATCTTTCTCATTTTTCTCACTTTTGTCACTTTTCTCATTTTTATCAATATCAATTCATTTCATTATTCCACATATCTCATTTTTGCATTCACAACACATTATCCAATTATTTTGGGTATTTTCACATAATATACATATTTCACATTCTACACAATTTAGCCATTATCAATGGCTTTTCACAATGCATTTAACACATATATGACATTACAAATGTCATAGCATATTATTCATACACAATCAATGAACCAAGTAACTTAACACATTTTCCAACCAAAATGTGTTAAGTCCAAATGTTATGCAAATATAAACTTTATATTCAAAGTTTGTATATACCTCTACTAGCAACCGAAAGCAAGCTTAACACAACCTCCAATCCTATTCTTCCAACTTGTCCTTCACCACTTGGATGAAGCAAATCAACCTCCCTCAATGCCAATACCAAATGTGATCATACATAATCATTTAATATCACATTCTAAGGTATTCTCAACATCAAACCATAATTAAACATCACTCTAAACCAAATCCCAAAATTAAGCTTCACCTCACTTTAACTTTGAAAAACCATATCAAGCCATTTAAAGTAGTGTTTTAAGTTTATTAATATCATTAGAAATATATTTTAGCATGTTTAAACCAATTACATTAATTAACCACATGCTTATGTCCAAAATCCTAAAATGACATAACCTTTACCATTGAAGGATCTCCATTCCAACTCAATCCAATTATCATTTCAATCTTATTTCCACCACTTATATTCTTAAATAACATGATTTAAGCATTAAAATCAAACAATTAATCATTCTTTGAAAATTCACTTTTTCAAAACTCTAAATCAATCCTACCCTCTTCAAACTCTAACCAAACACAACCAAATCCAATATTTGACTTTAAAATACTTGTTTATGCATCAAAACAACTCATTTGGAATCAATTTGCATAATTAAAAATCATGATTTCAAAAACTCAAATGTTTCATAACCCTAAATTCTCTCTCTTCACCAATCTTGCCGAAACTCAACCATTTTTTTAATCCAACTCTAAAATTATTATTTACTCATCAAAAGAACATCTTCCATACCCATTCCAACAATTGTAACATGCTCTTTCAAAAACTCAATTCATACATATTCATAAGCTTTAAAGAACTTCATAATTTTAGAAATAAAGCTTACTTACTTGTTGGAAAATCACCAAAACTACTCTTATTCTCTTGAAAGCTTGAAGAATTTGATGATGGAAGAAGCTAAAAATCTCCCTCTTTGGCCATGAAAGTCGTCCTTGAAGGAAATAAGAAAAAGAAGATGAAAAAAAAATGATTTTCTCTTTCCTCCCACTCACATTTTCAACCTTATATATATTATTATTTTAATGTATTTTTAATTAATTAATTAATTAATTAAAACCCCAAAATATTATCTTCCATCTAAAATTATTTATTTTTGAATTATTTTATTAATTTTAAATTTCTAAGATTTAATTATAAAAATACCCTTTTACTTTGACTTTTCTTTTAAAAATGTTGATTTTTATATGTTATGTATATTTTACATATATATCACATATATGTTTCACTTTTTCATTTAAAACCCCTTCATTTTTAATTTAAAACCCCTTCATTTTTCATTTAAAACTATTAATTTAATTTATCCATTTAAATTATAATTTATTTTATCAAAATTTTAAAAATTAGAACTTTTCAAAAATTTGGGATATTACACATATGCACAAGTAATGCATATCTTATATACACATCAAATGTACCTTATATATGTATTAAATATTAAGTATGTAATGTATTAATCCAACATATACAATTAATATACCATATGTATATGTTATATATACTCTAGATATATATATATTGAGTATATAAAATTTTATATCTCCAAATACTTATTTAATTTCTCCAAAATCACGGATATTACACTTTAAACAACTGCACATTAATATTTCATTTGTTGAAGCTTTATCGCAGATGCCCAAATATGCTAAGTTTTTTAAAGATATCATTTCTAACAAAAGAAAACTTGAGGAAGTATCTTTGGTACAATTGTCGGAAAAGAGTTCAGCAATTTTACAGAAGAGATTACCTAAGAAATTAAAAGATCCTGATAGTTTTACTGTTCCATGTTTGATAGGTAATCTTGAAGTTCAAAGTGCATTGCCTGACTGAGGGGCTAGCATAAGTGTTATGCCCTACAAGATGTTTAAAAAGTTAGGAGTCGAAGTACCTAAACCAACACTCATGACCATTCAACTTGCTGATAAGTCAGTAATTCACCCTCATGGCATTATAAAGGATGTGTTAGTAAAAGTCAGGAATTTCATTTTCCCCAATGATTTTGTTGTCATTGATGCAGATGAGGATGCATATGTTTTGCTTATCCTTGGTAGGTCATTTTTGAATACAGCTCGTGCCCTTATCGATGTCCATGATGGCACATTGACCTTAAGAGTGGAAAATGAGAAAGTTGTTTTTAATATACATTATGCTATGAAGCACCCACTTACACTCAATGAGATGGATTCATGCAATGATATCATTGAGCATGAAACATTAAATTGTGTTGCTAACGTTGTTTCCAATGATCCCCTTGAGTTATGTTTATTGCAGGATAATGTTGAGGATCAGAAAACACTAGAGCAACTTGCTTATCTTGAAGCAAGAAAATCATTTAAGAGTCTGGCATATGAAACAATTGAAATGCCAAAAGAGGAGAAGATGCGGCCATCTGTGATTGATCCACCCAACTTTGAACTCAAGTCCCTTTTGTATCACCTTGAGTATGGATGATTGTACTTTTCACTAGTTCATACTTTTATTTTTGTTTTGTTTTGTTTTCTTCATTTTCCTTTTCTTTTGTTTTTATTTCTTTCTATTTTTTTTATATATAAATGAATCTTCACCATTTTGCATGTCAGTTTTTTTTGTCATGTAGCTAAGTCGACATATCAACGCTTTTGGAACCCTATTTATATATGTTGATTCAGGACATGTCAGGACATTTCTCTCTCTTTTGTTCTTTTTATTATTTTACACACATTAGGGACAATGTGTGTCTTAAGTGTGGGGGAGGGCATATTTTATAAATTGAGCTTTTATTTTCATTTTTTGCCATTGGTTGCATTTGTCTCAATTAGTTTCTTTGTTTTTATTTTTTGATTCAAGTAAACTAGATTGCTATTATAATATGAAGTGAAATGGTTCCTCTTTTCACTAAAATAATGATTGATTTAATAAACGACAATATCTTGTTAAGGTTGACTCAGTTTTCTTAATTGATTGCTAAAGACTAAATGTGATAGTTTGAACTAGGTAGTTGATTGATGAGAGTTGCACATTTGAAATTTAAAACCTTAGTTACATTTTTTAGTATAGTCCAATTCTTTAGATACTTGAGTCAAACTTAGTATGATATCATTATTATCTTAAGTTCTTAACCACTTTGCTATAAATTAAAAAAATAAATTTATTAATTAAACTAATTTTTCAGGAGCATTGAAAATTTATCCCTGTTCCATTGATTTTAATTCTTGAATTAAAATAAAAGAGTTGGAATCATATATAGTGCTAGTAGCCATTTGAATGATGATTCTAACTGAGCAATTGGGGGTCGGCATCACAAATATTTGCTTTCGCGTAAAAAAGTTAGTATTAGTTCAAACAAGTCAGGCTCCTTTTAAAAAAAAATAATGTTTCACGCAATGCATTTTATGAAGGGGTCAAAGAACTTAAGAGAAAACTTACTTCCTTGCTTCGTTCATGACTTTTGAGTTCTTGAAATTTTATGCTCAATCTTTTAACTTTGAACTTTTAAATTTTAGATCTGTTAGATTTTTGTTTTGAAACTTCTTAATTCAGCTACCATGTTTGAGATTTAGTTTTTGATTGAGAATGTTGGTTCTAATTCAAGTATTGTAAAAACTTTTGTTTTCTTTGGATATAGGGTCTTTTATTTCTACCTATTATAGTAATTTAGTTTGCTTGAGGACAAGCAAAAACTCAAGTATGGGGGAATTTGATAAGTGTATAATTAATGATATTTTTGTCCCTATTTCTTAATATATTTATTGTCAAATTCAGTTTAATTTGTTTATTCAAGTGGTTATTAGAGTTGATTCCAGGAACTTTTGACACGTTGGGACCTTAAGGTTATTTAGGCCGAAATCATGAATGAAAGACAAGGGAAGAAGCTATTTTGGGCAGATTCTTCAAGTGACATGCCCAGTGACATAGGCGTATCCGTGGCTGTGTCATTCAACTACTTTACAAAAGCTTCGACACGCCCAGAGACATGGGCGTGTCACTGAACGTGCCATTACTCCTGACTTATAGAAGCTGTGACACGCCCAATGACATGGGCGTGTCCCTTACCGTGCCCCTAACTTAACATTGCAGTAGCAACAACACTCTTAAAGACATGGGCGTGTCACTGCCCATGTTATTAAAGTTCAAAACAACACCATTGACAAGCCCATAGACACGGGCGTGTCCATGGGCATGTCAGGCAAAAATATTTGGGCTATAAAATCTGAGCTAAAGAGCGAATTAGGGAGAGAGATTATTTTTCAGAGTCGACCTCTCATGAAAAAGAGAGTTTTTTGGCAGCCAAGAGTGAAGGTGAAGACCCAATTCCTGCGAGATTTAATCCAAGATCCGAGGATTGAAGTGAAGAAACACAAATTATTCATTATGGATTGTTTGAATTCTTTTACTTATTTCCTCTATTTTGGTTTTTTTGGTTATGAACATGAGCTAAACATTTTATCTATCTAGATATTGATGAACCCTAGCTTTATTGTATGGATTGAATAGATCTTATTAATTTAAATCATTTGATTGAGTTGTTTTATCCTTTTGATTCTTAATTTTTTTATTTCCAATTGATAATAGCATGCTTATTGATTGGTTGCAATTTTCATATTATTGACTTGAGAAAGCTTGATATGAACAAAATGCTCATTAAGATTGAGGGTTGATTGGAGTGCTAGAGATAGACTTACAAGACCCTTTGGTTTAAAGTTCCTTGTTCTTATTGCAAGATCTATTTAATTATGCTTGAGAAGAGATTCCTAGCATTCTACTTAGTGATTAGGAATTAATTCACTTGAGAGAGGTTTTAATCTAATTTAGGAGAATGTCAATTCAGCTCTATTATTTGATTTAATTGAATTGATATTCATAAATACTTCTTATGGCTAGGGGGATTTAATATCTGGATAGTATTTTCATCACCAACTTTTGTTGCACAATATTCAATTTTTCTTCACTTTAGTTTATTGAGTAATTTGTCTTTTATTTTAATTATCACACAAACTATTGATTTACTAAATAACAGTTAAAATTTGCACTAATATTTGACATTGTCCCCAGTGGAATGATATCTTACTCACTGTTTTATTACTTGAGCGACCAGTGCACTTGCGGTAACAATGGGATAGCATAGATCTGTCGTCATATCTCATTTCAACATATTCAATCACACTTTTATAACACAATACTCATTTAATTTTAATATTTTTTCACATTTTCCAAGTGATCAACCTTATCATGATCACTTTCATATTTCCACATTCTCAACTATCATTTTTACATTCTTATCACAATTCACAATTATATACATAATTCAACATACATTACATATTACCTAAACACCATTGCAGTGTAAATATTTATTACATTACCACTAGTTATCTCATAATTCCATAATTTATACATAACATTAATACTAGCCATAATTCCATTTCTTAACATCACATTCATAAAATATTACCATTTTCCATAATCATGCATAATTCCCTTAATTCAATATAAAACACCCCATTTTTATTAATGTAATTCACCTCAGAGGCAATAATTCCCTTAACATAAAAATGTACTAAGCCAAATCAAATGCAAATGAGTTATACAAAATCAAAGTATGTACTTACCTAGGAATATGCCAAAATCCAAGCCAATTCTCCTCCCAACTCCAACTTTCATCAATGCCCTTCACTTCTTTAATTAGGCAAGTTCACTCTACTCAATGCCTAATCAAATTATGAGTTAACACAATCCATTAGAAACATAATTCTTCACATTTTAACTACTCAAACTTCAAATTCCACAATTCTATCAAAAATTCAATTTTTGCCCTAATACACTTTAATTTTAGAAATATATTCTAATCAATTATTTTTACAAATTACTCTATAATCAATTACAATCATAAGTTATCCATAATCAAATATTTCTAGAATTTAGTCCATAATCATTTATCATCACAAATCAATTCATTTAATCAATTTATAATCTTCCATAAGCAATTTGAATCAATAATAAACCATTTAATAACAACTGAATATATACATATATACAAGCACATACCTCTTTCCAAAAACTCCTATCTATCATCTTTTTCTCCGCTTCCTTTGATTTTTTATTGATTTCCTTGAAGAATCCCTCAAAATCTAGCTATTTTCTCTTAAAACCCTAAATAATTTACAAAGAAGCTTTGGTCTTAAAGTTAATTTGAAAGAAATAGAAGAAAGAAGAAGATGGAAAATAATGGTAGCAGTGACTACGAGTTGAAGAAGAGGAAAAATGATGGAAAAAAAGTCTAATTTGGCTTTTATATATTTTCACTTTTCCAAACTACCCCCACCTTTTTTTCATAATTAAAAAAATGTTTAAATATTGAAATATTAAAGATTTTTCTCTAATGTTTAAATATTGAAATATTAAAGATTTTTCTCTTTCTTAATTTTTATTTTATTTATTTATTTTTTTACTTTCCCTTTTTCCTTTTTTACCTTTTTACTTTTTGAGTTTCACTATTTACTTTTTATCTTTTATGAAAATGTATATATTATATATATGTTATATATATATCATGTATACACTAGGTATATACCTTGCATATCTTTCATACAACACTCTATTTGCTCTCCATATACTTTAATTAATTCTAATAAGACTACAGATATTACACCAAATGTAAATAGTGTTTCATAACTCTCTCTTAGGAGTGGTAGTGGGTTAGGTAATTTTGAGTACCAGACCTTGTTATATAAGGTTTTGTTAGTATATTAATGAGTTTGGGATGGGTATTAAAAATCTTACCCGTGTCGAGTCAAAGTCGGGTATGGGTTGATAGACTAGGATACTCACTATCCGAACCCGTTTACATATATGGGTTTGGCGTGGGTATTAAAAATCTTACCCGTGTCAGGTTTGGATTTATAGACTAGGATACTCGCTATCTGAACCTGTTTATATATATGGGTTCGGGTAACATGTACCCACAGGTACCGTACCCATTTACCCCATTTACAATATATGTGTGTGTGTGTGTGTGTTTTTTTTTGTTGTGGTTTGAACCCATGACTTCTTAGAGGAGATTAATGCATTTCACCACTCAACTACATTAACAACTTTATTAATTATATAACTCAAAAATAAATAAATCATATATGTAAGCATATATAATTTATACATTTAAGTCAATATTATATATAATTATTATTATTTTATATAATTAATATAAAAAAAATTGAATTGTACATATAATACAATTGATATATAAAAATATAATATATCATATAAGATTAATTATATATATTGCATATAATACATAATGGTTAATGTTATAAAGTTGATTATAATTAATATAACATCATCAATATCAAATGATGTTATATGTATATATAGTATAATATACTAAATGATATATATACAATGTAACACCCCATCTTAGCCTACGTTTATAGACCAAGATGGACTGTTATCTCATGGTGGTTGTGTCTTAATATTTTATTTATCCAATTTTAAGTACAGATTTTTAAAAAAAAATTTGTCATAACCTCCCCTAAAAATGGAGGTCCCAAGTGTCGCCAAAACTGATTTTTCTTATTTTTGAAAAATATTTTGTTTCACAATTCAACTCAAGCACACTCCCAATAATCCACCCTTATAACCTCAACTACAATCCTGCAAGAAAAGTTCACACTTCTATATCATTTCTCAAGATTACATATCATTTGCTAAGTTTCATTACCATACCACTGTTTATTCTTTTGTTACATACACCATAATACTTAATATGTTAACAAACCTTTACAATAGATATAACGTATATGCCATACTACTATTTTATGTCAAAAGTCCTATCCTAATCACCGTCGAGCTGATGCGAGCCGCTGCAGAAATGCTGATCTTCTATACACTACCTGCGAGTTAGACTTATAACTCACTGAGCAATTTATTGCCCAGTGGGTACTTTAACCATTGCCATACAATGTCTACTCGATATCACATATAAAAGTAGAATACTGCATAATTAAACTATTTTCATACAATCATCATATTTATCTTTTCTAATTAAGTTAAGATTCACATTCTGTATGTAAACAACATGTAATATAACTTCATTATAATTACGAGTTAATCTGCTCCACTCGATAATTATGAATACACCGATCTCGAAATGAGGCCTCATATAGAGTTACGCGTGGTCTTGACCTCACACGAATAATTGTCATGGTCTTGGTCTCACACGATATAGAATAACTGCGTGGTCTTGGTCTCACACGACTAGTTGCCATGATCTTGACCTCACACGATATAACCGCGCGCGCGTAAGTAATATCCTGACCGAAGCCGTTAAGACAGTACTGCCGGTAGGATGGCATGCCAAACCCCCATTCTAGACCGGTTTTACCCATTTACTGAGTAGAGCATAAATAACATTTCATATATACCTATTCACTTCATATATATACCACATATTCTCCATGTATATACAATATATATTTACACAAATATCACATATGCTCACATATGTATCATATGTATTCACATATTTTCCATCTTAATTTATTCTTCATATCATAATTAAACTCAATACTAAAAATAAAATGATAAAACACCCACACCAAGTTTTTGACCAAGTTAATAATGAAAAATTACCATATGATCAATAAACTCTGGTTCCTGACCCAACTTGATCCTTGTTTTAGAAAATTTGTATAAAATAATCCACTTGTCTAAAAACTCTAAAATTTTTACAGAATTTAGTTTTACATCTTAAAATCATTCCTTTAAAGTTTCAGATCAAACTGAACACAAAATCTTGATCAACTAGTTCACCCAACCAGACTGCTCCAGTTGCCCTTCATCCTGGCAGCAGTTCTGAATTTTATAAATTCCGTAAATTAAATTCAATCAATGTGGTTCCAAATTATTTTTCTCAAATACTAGACTTATTAAAAAACAACATATCCAAAATTTAACTCAAGATAATTTTTCTATATTTAATTAAAAATCATACAAGTCACAGCATTTTACTAATTGTAAAACAGAAAAATTTCAAAAGGAGTTCAATGGTTTAAGTACCAAACCTTGCTCTTTAATTCCCTTTTGCTTTTCCTCTTGTGGCCGAAATTTGTAAGTGGAAAAGAGAGGGTTTGTTCTTCATTTCATGATATATATATATATATATATATGAGAAATGATGATCACCTTATGTGTTGGATAAATCCTTTAAGACCACTTGTCCACCCTTCTCTTTCTTCATTTAATACTCATGCTAAATGGTAACTTTTGATTGGCCAACAAGAGATTTTTATAGTTTTCTTTCCCATTACTCATTGGATACCCTAAAGTTGTCCCGTGTTACCCATACGGTCCCGACACGAAACCGGGCCCACTTTACGTTCCGGCGATTAATTAATCATATCTCTTAAACCGTACAGTTCCACGAGTCAAACTACATATAGTTTTGATCCTCTCGACCTCTACTTTCTATTTATAAGGTCTATTTTAGGTTTCCAAGTCATTTTGAAAAATTACCAATAAGCCCTCAACTTTTTACAAAATTCCCTTTAGGTCCTTTCTTTGCTCGGGTTTTGCCCGGGTTCCGTTTCTACTGACGATCGTTTCATATTCAACCCCTCGACGTCCTCTACTTACTCTTATGTTTATTTTTTACTTTGGATTCATGTATAAATCTTAATAAAAATGACCAAAATGCCCCTAGTCTACATGTCTTCATTTCTCTTTAACGGGGCATTTTCTGGAAAAACCGTTACGCGTAGTTGTGACCCGATTTTTCTCTACTTTCCATTTTTAGAATATGTTATGTGCACTATTAAGAACATCCAGTACGACTTTTGGAAATTACTCTTAGGTCCTTAGCCTTTTGAAAAATTACATTTAGGTCCCGTCGACTTCACGGGCCTCCTTTGCACACCGATTTTTGTTTTTGACTATCTCGAGCCTCTATTTGACCACTTATTTATGTCCTTCTGGCCTAATACTCGACTACCTAAACTTTGGGATGTGACAGTTCTACCTCCCTTAATTTAAGTTTCGCCCCGAAACTTGCTTGTTCATACATGTAAATACATTGCTAATAATAGTCATACATATATATATATATATACTTAAAACACAAATTTTAAATTTAAATACCTTCCTTTTCTTCTCTTGTTTTATTCTCCTCTACCCTCATGCAATATACTCTAGCTGGTGCTCTTGGTTCGGGGCGATCTACTGATTCCGAGTACGTTCCTGCTTGGTTGTTACTACTTGCTCTACCTCTGCCTCTGCCTGTAACTCTACTTCCAATTACAGATGGTTGTTCCTGTGCACTAGGTACTGTTATAACTTTCTTTGGGCAATCCTTTCTCAAATGGCCCCTTTCACCACAGCCCCAACATACTCCATCTATTGCAAACCAACAATTTCCAAGATGTTTCTTTCCACAAATTTCACAGGTTGGATATTCCACTCTATTAGTTCCTGCCGAACTCACCATTGGTGAAGTTGAATAACCTGACCTCTGTACTGTTCCCTGGCTTTGTATTTATCTTAGGGGTCCAGAAAATCCACTCATAGATTTCTTACTAGCAGGCTGATAACTACTTGGGGTGCTCTGAACCTGTTCCCTTTTTTGCTAGATTTTCTGTTGACTACTCTTCATATTCACTTGTACCTTCTCAACATCTAGTGCTTTTGCTACTAATCTTGAAAATTCAGTATTCTCCAGCACTACTAATTGGATCTTAATTTCATCATTAAGTCCTTCCAAAAATTTCTCACATCGTTCAGCTTCAGTTTCTATTAACTTCCTCCCATACTTACTGAGGCGCGTAAATTCTTTCTCATACTCTAATACTGTCATTCTACCTTGCTTCAAATGGATGAACTCATTGCGCCTTGCAGCTAAATATGCATCAGTTATATATCTCTTTTTGAACTCGCTCCTGAAAAATTCCCAAGTCCGTTGTTCCAGTGGAACCCGTTGCTGAGTGGTATCCCACCATATGTATGCCTCCTCCGTCAGGAGTGACGTAGCACAAATTACTCTTTCTTTCGGAGTGCATCGAAGCTGGTCAAGAAATCTAATGATACTATCTAACCAATATTCCGCTTCCTCAGATCCCTCTTCATGACCAGCCTTAAATTCTTTTGCACCATATTTCCTCAGCTTCTCAATCGGGGGTTTCCTATCCCCCTCAGCAGCAGGGCCTCTTCCGGCCATTTGTTGGAATGCTGCTGCTATCTGCCTAAGGTAAGTTTTCGGACCGGGTACTTCGGCTGCTGCTGGCCCTAATCCTAGTCCATGGGCTTCCTCAACACCTATTGGTGCGGAGGCTTGGGATTTTGTCTCCTGTTCCATAGCTTGTTGCGTGTCTAGAGACATCCTATAATATAAAAATAATCAGCAGTCTGCACAGCTCAACACATAGCCTTTTTCATATATGGCATGTACATTAGACTCAATAACTCATGCTTAATTATTCTCGACTCTTTCTTTTCATATATAACTATTTTACAAATACTATAACTACTACAGGATATCCCGTTTTACGTTGGTAATGGCCACTCCCAACATAAAACGTATATCCTTCTATATTTTCCTCTTCCTATCAAAAGTCTTTCCAACTCACTTCGTTTACTATCTCCCGATATCTAATTATCATACACTTTCCTATGTCTAACCGCCCAGGAACGGCTAAACCAATGCTCTGATACCACTAAATGTAACACCCCATCTTAGCCTACGTTTATAGACCAAGATGGACTGTTATCTCATGGTGGTTGTGTCTTGATATTTTATTTAGCCAATTTTAAGTACAGATTTTTTAAAAAAATTTTGCCATAACCTCCCCTAAAAATGGAGGTCCCAAGTGTCGCCAAAATTGATTTTTCTTATTTTTGAAAAATATTTTGTTTCACAATTCAACTCAAGCACACTCACAATAATCCACCCTTATAACCTCAACTACAATCCTGCAAGAAAAGTTCACACTTCTATATCATTTCTCAAGATTACATATCATTTGCTAAGTTTCATTACCATACCACTGTTTATTCTCTTGTTACATACACCATAATACTTAATATGTTAACAAACCTTTACAATAGATAAAACGTACATGCCATACTTCTATTTTATGTCAAAAGTCCTATCCTAATCACCGTCGAGCTGATGCGAGCCGCTGCAGAAATGCTGATCTTCTATACACTACCTGCGAGTTAGACATATAACTCGCTGAGCAACTTATTGCCCAGTGGGTACTTTAACCATTGCCATACAATGTCTACTCGATATCACATATAAAAGTAGAATACTTCATAATTAAACTATTTTCATACAATCATCATATTTATCTTTTCTAATTAAGTTAAGATTCACATTCTGTATGTAAACAACATGTAATATAACTTCATTATAATTACGAGTTAATCTGCTCCACTCGATAATTATGAATACATTGATCTCGAAATGAGGCCTCATATAGAGTTACGCGTGGTCTTAACCTCACACGAATAATTGTCATGGTCTTGGTCTCACACGATATAGAATAACTGCGTGGTCTTGGTCTCACGCGACTAGTTGCCATGATCTTGACCTCACACGATATAACCGCGCGTGGGTAAGTAATATCCCGACCGAAGCCGTTAAGACAATACTGCCGGTAGGATGGCATGCCAAACCCCCATTCTAGACCGGTTTTACCCATTTACCGAGTAGAGCATAAATAACATTTCATATATACCTATTCACTTCATATATATACCACATATTCTCCATGTGTATACAATATATATTTACACAAATATCACATATGCTCACATATGTATCATATGTATTCACATATTTTCCATCTTAATTTATTCTTCATATCATAATTAAACTCAATACTAAAAATAAAATGATAAAACACCCACACCAAGTTTTTGACCAAGTTAATAATGAAAAATTACCATATGATCAATAAACTCTGGTTCTTGACCCAACTTGATCCTTGTTTTAGAAAATTTGTATAAAATAATCCACTTGGCTAAAAACTCTAAAATTTTTACAGAATTTAGTTTTACATCTTAAAATCATTCCTTTAAAGTTTCAGATCAAACTGGACAGAAAATCTTGGTCAACTAGTTCACCCAACCAGACTGCTCCAGTTGCCCTGCATCCTGGCAGCAGTTCTGAATTTTATAAATTTCGTAAATTAAATTCAATCAATGTGGTTCCAAATTATTTTTCTCAAATACTAGACTTATTAAACAACAACATATCCAAAATTCAACTCAAGATAAGTTTTCTATATTTAATTAAAAATCATAAAAGTCACAGCATTTTACTAATTGTAAAACAGAAAAATTTCAAAAGGAGTTCAATGGTTTAAGTACCAAACCTTGCTCTTTAATTCCCTTTTGCTTTTCCCCTTGTGGCCGAAATTTGTAAGTGGAAAAGAGAGGGTTTGTTCTTCATTTCATGATATATATATATATATATATATATGAGAAATGATGATCACCTTATGTGTTGGATAAATCCTTTAAGACCACTTGTCCACCCTTCTCTTTCTTCATTTAATACTCATGCTAAATGGTAACTTTTGATTGGCCAACAAGAGATTTTTATAGTTTTCTTTCCCATTACTTCTTCCCACTTGTCCCTCTTCTCATTGGATACCCTAAAGTTGTCCCGTGTTACCCATACGGTCCCGACACGAAACTGGGCCCACTTTACGTTCCGGCGATTAATTAATCATATCTCTTAAACCATACAGTTTCACGAGTCAAACTACATATAGTTTTGATCCTCTCGACCTCTACTTTCTATTTATAAGGTCTATTTTAGGTTTCCAAGTCATTTTGAAAAATTACCAATAAGCCCTCAACTTTTTACAAAATTCCCTTTAGGTCCTTTCTTTGCTCGGGTTTTGCCCGGGTTCCGTTTCTACTGACGATCGTTTCATATTCAACCCCTCGACGTCCTCTACTTACTCTTATGTTTATTTTTTACTTTGGATTCATGTATAAATCTTAATAAAAATGACCAAAATGCCCCTAGTCTACATGTCTTCATTTCTCTTTAACGGGGCTTTTTATGAAAAAACCGTTACGCGTAGTTGTGACCCGATTTTTCACTACTTTCCATTTTTAGAATATGTTATGTGCACTATTAAGAACATCCAGTACGACTTTTGGAAATTACTCTTAGGTCCTTAGCCTTTTGAAAAATTACCTTTAGGTCCCGTCGACTTCACGAGCCTCCTTTGCACACCGATTTTTATTTTTGACTATCTCGAGCCTCTATTTGACCACTTATTTATGTCCTTCTGGCCTAATACTCGACTACCTAAACTTTGGGATGTGACATACAATAATATATATACTACTTAATATATACCATATTATTTTCACTATACTATATGGTAAAAATAAAGTATATATATGTAAAAATAAAATATATCTATATAGTAAAAATAGTTGATATATATAATATATATTACATATTATTATATTTATATACTATGTATTATATGTGATATATATGCTATATTATACATATATATGCTTTACACTATATATACTATATATTATATGTAAAATATGTATACATTATGTACTACACTATTACATATATATTATGTATTATAAGGGCTATATATATAATCAATTATTTTCATTATATACTATAATATATATTATATATTATTATTTTTACTATATATTATTATATATATAAACTACTTACTATAATATAAATACTACTTAATATATACTATATTATTTTCACATTAATATATATGGTAAAAATAAAGTATAATACATATATATGCTTTACACTAGATATATAATATATTATATGTAGCATATGTAAACATTATATACAACAATGTTAATTACATATATATATATATATTATGTATTATATGGGCTATAAAAATATTATCAATTATTTTTCATTATATACTATAATATATATTATAGATTATTATTTTTATGATATATATATTACTATATATATACACTATACACTATATATGCTATAATATAAATACTACTATAATTATTTCTCTTTTAATCTCCATCTAATTATTGCATACTATATATTAAATGTAGTATAGCTATACATTATATACTACAATATTACATATCTTTTTAAAAATATTACATATATATATATTATGTATTATATGGGCTATATATATTGTCAATTATTTTCATTTTATACAATAATATATTGTATATTATTATTTTTACTATATGTATAATTATATATATATACATTATATACTATATATAATATAATATAAATACTATTATAATTATTTCTCTTTTATCTCTACCTAATTAATGCTCAAAAAATATATATGTATTATATTTTATTTTTTTATCATTAATCGTAAAAATAATATATTATATAATACATATATTAGTTATATTAGTTAAAAGAGAAATAACAAAATACATAAATAATTACAAAAAAAAGGTAAAGAAAAAAGATAGAGATGAATTAAAGAGACAACAACAGAGGATCTGATAAAAAAAAAGGAGATAGAGGATGTGTAAGAGAGAGAGAGAGAGAGAGAGAGAGAGTGAGGGGCATTTTCAAGCATTTTCTGATGGCCATTTCCAGTGAGGTTGGTGGCAGTGGATTCGTCTCCTCACGAACTTCATTTCTATACCTACCATGCTGCTTGAGGTTCATTGGAGAGAGAGATTAGAGTTCGTGACCATCGAGTTTTCTCTCTTATTTTTTGGCTAAATGATTGTGAATGATGGTGAGTAATCACCACTTCTAGACTCCTGACGTTGAGAAGATGCCAATGGTGCCCATCATGTCCTCCAGATCCACCATTTTTGGCGACGCATGGCCGACCGGAGCGACTCTGGTGAAAGCTCCAATGATGTTCCAGCGAGCCATGTTAGAAGCCTCATTTTGATGCTTTTGACGCATTAATGACTATTATTAGATCAAATTTCACTGGGTGAGCTTTGGATTACTAAATTCTATTTTAAAATTAATTTATATCAATTTTTTCTAGGTTGTGTTTAATATTTATGAAGAATAATTAATGGATTGAAATTAATTAATTAATTAATTGATAGAATTATGATGATTAATTGTCAGTTGGGTGATGAAAACTTTAATTGTGTACTTATTTTTATATTTATAGTACTTTATTGAATGTTTAATTATAATGTCATTGTATTATGTTTAATTATAGAATTGAGTAGTGTAACATTAATGTAGTAAAATTATGGTAGCATTAAATCTTTATTTATAATTATTTAAGTGAAAATATTATAATTATATAATTTATAGTATATTGTATTTTACATAAATTATCTTAGTCGGGTATTTAAAGGGGTTCGGGAACTGGTAGGGTATTTTTCGCGGGTACCCTACCCGTTGCTACTCATACTCTCTCCTGCAGTTTCATGGTGTGGCTCACATGCTTTATACCTGTTAGACAAATGATCTTAATTTTGATCCTTGACAACTCAAATGGATGATCTATTTAACTTGTGTTTGAAGAATCTTGTTGCAGGATTAGGTTGCTTCAATTGAAGGTGAACAGAACATTTCTAGCGGTCGCACCTCAGCTAAAGACGACCGCTCCATGCAATTACAGGATGAAACCTTGTCACAGTAGGTTTCACGGTCAGAAGTTCGACCTAAGTCGCGACCGCTCCTATAGAATAGCGACCGTCCAACTATGTGAACGACCGCTACTCAAGGAACTTAAATCATTACAATCATAGTAAGGTTCGCGGTGACAAGAACGGTGAATGACTCGACCTCACTTACCACTTTAGCGACCGCCCATTCAAAGTCGCGACCGCCCCACCATTCAAGAAGAAATTGCTTAAAGAGACAGTAGTGTTCGCGTTCTCAGGTGCGTCCAGAAATTCGACGCGAGAATATGAGTTCGACCGCGAAATGCTACCAAGGGCGACCGCGAGATTCAAATTATGGCGGACATCTCTTTTGCTCTATCAGAGAATGACACGTGACATGACCGTTGTAAACCCACTTCAATATTCAAAAAGGTCGACCGCACCTTTGCTTGGCGCGACCGTCCCGACAAACACAGCATGGGCAAGAACCGGTCCGACAAACACATCATGGGCAAGATTCCAGCTGCAGAGCACTAAAATTCGACCGTTGAAGCTTTTTCAAAAGTAGCGACCGCCCCTGGTTAAAAGGACCACCGCGTGAATCATAAGCGCGACCATCCTTGTATGAAGGGCGACCGCTAAGTGCTTCGGACAGTTTAAGTAAAGAAGGTCTAAGCTGCCAAGACTTTATTCTCAATATCAATAACGGCTAGTAAGACCACATTGGCTATAAATACAATGCTTCTATGAGAAAACAAAATATAGACGCAAGAGAAAAGATTTTCATAGCCAAGCAACAAATTTTCTTTTACTTAAACTTGCATTTGAATTGTAATGAATGTTAGGTGTTAGCATTGAAAACACCATTGTATAAGTTTGAGTGTGAGCTTGGGAAACACTTGGGTTGTGAGAGTAAGCCTAGTAAAACTCTTGTTAGGTTGTGAGAGTAAGCCTTGTAAAACTCTTGTTTGGGTTGTAAGTGTGAGCCTAAGAAAAACACTTGTGAAGTTAGGTGTGAACTTGTGAAAACACCAAAGTTGGAAGTGAGCTTGTAAAAACTTCAAAGATTAGTGGAACCTTAACAAGTTGTTAAGGAAGTGGATGTAGGATTGAAGTAAATCTGAACCACTATAAATCTTGTGTGTTCTTTCTTTCTTCCATTACTCAACCAACTCTCTATTCAGCATTTCTTGTTTGTTGAGTTTTTTAAATTGTCATTACTTCTTGAGGAAACCAATTCACCCCCCCCCCTCTTGGTGGCCATCTTGGGACAACAATACCTCTGTAGTTTGAGTAATTTTGAATATATCATTTATTCTTAAAAATAGATATCAAATTATTTTCTCTCTATTTCTCAGGCATTTTCTTTATACTCATGATCTTATTAAACAAAGTAGTCAACTACGCAACTCTTACATCTCCCAAACAATTTTACACCTCAATGGTATTCCATCTGGGCCATAGGCTTAATCAATTTTCATTCTCTTCAAAGCTTCTTTGACTTTAGAAAACCTAATTTATCTAGTGTACTTCACATTTTTCTTAGCTATGTCCTCCAAACCTTGAATGTTTTCGCTATAGTTACCATTAATAAGATCCTCAAAATAATTTCTTTATCTTTTTATAATATCCTCCTGTTGAATCAAAACTCTATTCTCTTCAACTTTGATATACTTGGTTTAAATTTCAATATTCATTTTTCCTTATTTTAGCCAATTTATAGATAGCCTTTTTTCCTTCCTTTGTCTTAAGTTTCTCATATAAACTCTCTAAAGATTGTGCTCTTTCTTGATTAACTGCCTTTTTAACATCATTTTTTACTTATTTGTATTGCTTAAAAGCCCATCACTACATCTGGGAAAACTCTTATACCATTTTGTAGACCTTTAATTTTGGCCCTAATAAATTCTATCTTAATTAAAAAGGGTCAGGTCAGGTCCAATAAGCTTAAACCTAGTCCGGTACAATTTTAAAAACTTTAACAGCATGAATTAAGTCCATTTTAATTTTAAAAGCCCAAAACAAAGATGGACCAACCTGATCTGACCCAAACCAGCTTAGTCTAACCCAAAAGCCAAAGACCATGTCAAATTGGAGAGCCAATTCAACATGGGCCAAATCTCATGTCGAATTGGCACTTGCCATTTCGACATTAGCCTTGTTCATGTCGAATTGGCAAGCCAATTAGACATGGACAAGGCTCCATGTCGAAATGGTATGGCCTTCTGTGTCAATTTCAAGCAATTTTAATTGTAATAGGACTGAATTGACTTGGCTTTTCCAACACGATTTAGGACTCTAGAACTTTTCCCTAATTTGGCTTATAAATAGTCAATTAAATAAAGAAAAGGGGGAGCCATAATAATTAAGAGCGACAGAGAGTAATTAATAAGCAGTAAGTAGAAATTAATTAACACCCTCGGCCAGGATTTGAAGAAACAAACATAGAAGCAAAGAAAAGGGGAGTCAGTTACCTCGACTAAGGCAGTAGCTAGGCAATTGCCAAATTGTTAGAACTCGACCAAAGAACTAAATTGATCCAGGCCCTCAACTTATCAAACAGCTAAGCTTGGTTCAAGAAATCTGATTTGGTGGAGCCAATAATGCAGGTATAATTTTTATTAACCCATTCAATTGAGCCTATTAATTAGCTTCAATACCATCTTCTACTGTCTTACCAAAATACAAATTAAACTCTTTGACTAATTTCAATACCTTATTGTGTTACTAAATTATAAGTGGGATTTTATGAGTCTTTTATAGTAAGCTATGAGTTTAAATTTAAAATTAATCAAAAGATCAACAAACCTTAATTCTGTAAAATCCAAAACCGTGATCAATTAGGTTTAGCCCAAACTTGCATGTTTTAGTATAACTAACATATTAAGTTTTAGATTTGCATATTAAAACCCTAATTTTTAGGATCAAACCCTAATTTCACAATAAAAACCTAATTACACAATAAAGCATATTTTGTAAATTGTTTACCTTTCGGGGGTGCTGCCCCCTTAACCCTCACTCGCTAATCGGCTGGCAAGACCACTGTAGGCGCGACTCACATCATTGCACCCTATAAAAGTTGAAGTTTACATAAATTTAGGTATGATGGCATCAAGATTACAAAGGATTCATCCTCATTGAAGCATACTCGTGCTGCTCCATAGTCAGAAGCATAGGACATTAAAAATAATAAGACTCTCTTAGAGCTAAAAAAAAGAAAAAAGGAAAGAAAAAGAAAGAAAAAAGGAAAAAAGAGAAAGGAAGGAAAAAATAAAGAAAAAATAAAGAGGAAAAGAGAAAAAGAAAAAGAAAATAACAAAAGTTTGAAAGAGCAGTTTAGAAAGCCAACAGAGTTCTTTCTACCTGAAATAATAAGACTTCCACTTAGTCTATAAGAAAAAGTTGGACTTGAATTAGTCTGAGTCAACCATCTTGAAAGTCTTAGACTTGATATTATAAAAGGGGAAAGGGGAAGATTGATGAACTACCAAAACAAAAATAAAAAGGGCAAAGAAAAAAGGGTATTGTGCTTTTACAAATGCATAAGAAAAAAGATTGAAGTTGTCTTAATTAGATTGAGATTTCTACCAAAAAGATAGAAGAACATTCATAAAACAAGATAACAAGATGCTTAGAAGGTGAAGATGACGAATTCCTCCAACAACATATGGCTCCAACCAAAAGTTTGTAGTGTGAAGATTTGTCAGTAGTGTCATGACAGCTCTAGTTTAAAAAATGATCTTCGCTTAAACCATGTCCCTTATAGACCCCATTTCAAGCCTATTAAAGACCTGTTAATCTCTTTTAATAGGTAGAGTCTATTAGTGGAGATTGTTTGAAAAAGCATGCATATGAGATAGACAATATTTAAACTCAATGAAACCTTTGGCCAAGTAATGTGTATGTGCCAATCTAAAGTGCAACAATTCTTGCTCAAATAGAAATGATTCCCAAGTTTAGTATGGTAACTAGGGTGATGATGTTATAGATGTGTTAATTTGAAAGACCAAGTCCTGAGGTATATTGACATTGATTTGACAAAGCCAACATTTGATTTTTTTTTTAAAAAAAAAGAGAAAAAATGGGTTTTTTTCACCATGTAAGCCCTTAAGTTTAGGGAAGTACGTTGCACTGTCGAACCTTAAAGGACACATTGGGCAAAAGTAGGCTAATAAAGGATCATTTGTAATGAAGAAGCTATCAACTAATGTATTAATCATGGTTTGAACTAGATGTCTCATATATCTCTGGCTATCTTGTTGGGGCCCCACTACTCATGTTTTCTATATATTGAAGATGAAGCAATGGATGTGACATCTCCAGATGTTCCAAATGCAAGACCTATATGAATATCCAGAAGGTATCAATAAGAGTACATAAGCCTATCACCTCGGTCTGTGAGTCAATAGAATCACTATAAGTATCACCCATGCATATCTTACATACTATGCATACATGAGCATATTGCACTTTTGCTATTAGAGTAAATAGGTGATACCCTGTAGAACAAATCATGAGAAGCAAACATAGCTTCAGGGGGCATGAAAGGCCCTCTACTTGAGAAAGATCCAGTCATTTTACAAAGATGAAGATGCATGCTTGTGCAAAGAATGAAACAAAACAAAAGCATTTTTTGAAGCCTAATGGGCACAAAATCATCTATTTGAGCCTACACAGGGGACAAAACTTCTCCTCTCCAATTTGTAAGTTTGTGCATGTACAAAATATTTTCAGACTCTCTTTCAATATTTTTCCATGCAGGAGGCAAGAGAGGATATGAGAACTAAAAAAAAATGAATTTTTTGCAAAGCAAAATCCATTAAAGAATGGAACAAGTCACTAGAAGAAAGCCAGAATTCTCAATAGAAGATTAATCAAGCTAGAAGAGTTTAAGTTGATTCATTGAAGAATGGAACCAAGTGTCTAGAATAAATTTAGAACTCTCAAAATGACCAAAGGATGGTCAAGCTAGAAGAGCTAATGTTGTGAGTTAAGAACCGAAATCCAGTCTCTAGTCGAGAATCCAAATTCGGTCTCAAGTCAAGAACTCAAAATAAGCCTCAGATCAAGAACCCAAATTCGGTCTCGAGCATAGAACCCAAATCCAATCTCGAGTCCAAAACCTAAATCTAATCTTAGGTCAAGAACCAAAATCTAGTCTCGATTTGACAACCCAAATTCAATCACAGGTCGAGAACCCAAACCAAATCTGCATCCAAAACCCAAATCCCATCACGGTCCAGAACCCAACCAATCCAGGTCCAAAACCTAAATCTAATCTCGGTTCAAAATCCAAACCAATCCAGGTCCAAAATCCAAACCATTCCTGATCCAAAACCTAATTCCAATCTCAGGTTCCAGACCCAAAATCTAATCTCGGGTCTAGAACCAATCCTCATCTAAGATCGGCTCCAAGTCCTATTGTTTTTCACTCTCTTTTACCAAAATTCAAGATTGTTCAAGTAGGGGATAAAATTGTAAACCCTTAATTTTTGCCCTAATAAGTTCAGTCTCAATTAAAATGGGTTAGGTGAAGTCCAAGAAGCTTAAACCTAGTCTTGTACAATTTTAAAAGCTTAAACAGGTTGAATTAAGTCCAGTTTAATTTTAAAACCTAAAAATAAAGATGGACCGACCTGATCTGACCCAAACCAACTTAGTCTAACCCAAAAGCCAAAGACCATGTAGAATTGGAGAGGCTACTTGCCAATTCGACATGGGTCTTGTTCATATCGAATTGGCTTGCCAATTCGACATGGAAAAGGCTCTATATCGAATTAGTATGGCCTTTTGCACCGATTTCAAGCAATTTAATTGTAATAGAACTGAATTGGCTTGGCTTTTCTAATGTGGTTTAGGACTCTAGAACTTTGCCCTAATTTGGCTTATAAATAGCCAACTAAACATAAAAAAAGGGGGAGCCACAATAATCAAGAGCGACAGAGAGCAAATAATGAGCAGTAATTAGAAATCAATTAATACCCTCGACCAGGACATAAAGAAATAGAAACAGAAGCAAAGAAAAAGGGAGTCAGTGACCACGACCAAGGCAGTAGCTAGGAAATTGCCAAATTGTTGGAACTCGACCAAAGAACTAAATTGATACAGGCCCTCAACTTATCAAATAGTTAAGCTTGGTTTAAGAAATCTGATTTGGTGGAGCCAACAATGCAGGTACAATTTTTATTAACCCATTCAATTGAACTTATTAATTAGCTTTAATACCACCATCTATAGTGTTACCAAAATACAAATTAAACTCTTTGACTAATTTCAATACCTTACTTACTGTGTTACTAAATTATAAGTGGGATTTGATAAGTCTTTTACAGTAAGCTATGAGTTTAAATTTAAAATTAATCAAAAGATTAACAAACCCTAATTCTATAAAATCCAAAACCCTGATCAATTAGGTTTAGCCTAAACTTGTATGTTTTAGTATAGCTTACATATTAAGTTTTAGATTTGCATATTAACCCTAATTTTTAGGATCAAACCCTAATTTGACAATAAAATCCTAATTCCACAACAAAACATATTTTGCAAATTATTTATCTTTCAGGGGTGTTGCCCCCTTGACACTGATAACTAAGGCACTCAAATGGTAGAACATGTAACACCCTGATACTCCATATAAGTACTATACATACACCTGGTATACGTACAGTGAGTATATAAAGTATAAGGATGTCACCTTTCGTTACATTTTTAAAACCTTTAACAGAGTTCAAACCACAATACATAAATTTAAAGAACATTTACAAAATCATTATACTTTTAATGAGCTTACATATATATCATAATCTTATCTTTATCAAAACTTCATTTATACATATTAATATACTCTTGTCAGAAATACATCATAATTAAAAATTATACATGTATGCATCACCCTCTGGTTGGTCTCGATAAACTCTTACTCTTCTCGTGGCATAACGAAAGACTTCATATCTTCCACCTAGACACCTGTACGATTACACATCCGCGCTAAGCCCGAGAGCTTAGTAGTACAAATATATCATATAAACATACATTATAGAAATTCTAACATATAATGAAATATCACGTCCATGTACCATTAGTTTCTTATCATGTTTCTCCTTGTGAATTGCAACTTTCATATATCTCAACTAATCTCAAATATTATATACATATCATTATCACCAACCACAATCCATCATTAATACTCACAATCAATATATCAATATACACATTACACATCATACTTCATAACATTGTTTAATTCACAATTCACCAATCATAATCCATCACTAACATTCACAATCAATATATCAATACACACATTACACAACATACTTCATAACATTATTTTGTTCACAATTCATCAATCATGAGTCACATTGCAAACAAAGTCAACCATAGATCTCATTACTCATTTATTTCAACATTTGTATATCATATTGACAACAAAGACAGACTCGGGCCCAAAAGACACTAATATGCCATTCAATTTTCAGAGTTAATGCTTTGGTTCAATCATCACATTGATCATTATCCCAACTAGGCTTCAAGGATTAGGTTCAACCAAGCTTCAAGGGGAACAAAGCATGCTAAGTATCAACCCAACTTGGCTTCAAGAACCAACCTAGCTTCAAGGTTTGTAACATCTCAATTAGGCTTCAAGGATTAGACCCAACCAAGCTTCAAGGGGAGTAAAACATGTTAAACTTCAACCCAACTTGGCTTCAAGGATCAAGTCCAACCTAACTTCAAGAGATTGTTACTAATATTAGGCATGCCACCAACAACAAACTCTGAAAATGGAATAACACATTAGCCACACAATTCATTTATTATTTCATTAGCACTTTCATTCTCAATTCTCATCATCATCTAGGTAAACATGCCTCATTTATCTCAATTGAATCATCCTAGCCAATCACAATGGATTCACATCACATTTGAATCATCATAGCCAAACACAATGGCTTCACATCACATTTTATCTCAATTCACATTATACACTATATCATCCAAACATACATAATCAATTACATTGCACATGTATCTTAAATTCATTGTCATATAAACCATATGTCCATTTATTTCACTTTGATCATTATTATTAACCATGATAACATCACATTTCATTATTTCTCAAGACACATTTACACCATTCATCATTAAAACATTTATCATAACAAATTGCATTGCACATACCTTTTTGGGTAATCATTATAGTTTTCACACTATACAAATAACAACATTAGTCACATTGTATTAACAATATAATAATCTAGTTAACATTGTTTTAAGTTTCAAAATCATATAAAAGAATGCATCTAGGTAAATTTGTACTTACCTCAAGAGCTACTCCCATCAAGCTATACATAATCAATTACCTCATCATATCCTTCACATTTTACCTATAGCATCATTAGTGTAACATTACAAAGTACATTATTCATATAACACATTACCATTCACAAGATTCACAATGCATAAAACATAGCATTGTTCATATAGTATCATATGCATCATCAAATGTATGTTCAATCTCATCCATACAAGAAGAGCAAAGAACCATCACAGTAGCCAACACACTCAAGGGACACGGCCAAGCTTGTGGCCGTGTCTCTCAACACCAAATCAAACCGAGACAAACACGGGCAAGGGACACAGCCGTGTCTCTCAACAAAAATCAGGCAGTGGCGAACATGGGCAAGGGACACGGCCGTGTCTCTCCAAAATCTATCCAACACGGCCAAATTTCCATAGACTTGGCCGTGTTTCCCAAAAATATTTAGTCTTGGCTGTGTCTCTTCTTAGGTTTGGCTGTGTCTCACAAGAACAAAACCCTAAACATAGCCACACTTCTTTTGATTGAATTAAAACACCTTGTACACAACATAACCACATTCCAATGAACATAATCAAGATCAATAACACTTATTTTTCATGTTCAATCACAATATTCACATTAACCATACATCAACAACACATTTAATCACTTACTTCTTCAAAACCCTAAAACCAAACATCACCCTTAACTTACCATCTTCAAACCAAAACCAACACCAATTCAACCTTTTAACTTACAATCAATTTTAACACTTATAAGCACATCTTAAACACACTTATTCATAAAATCAACAATTCATAAATCACCTCAAACACCATTTCAAAATAACAAAGGAAAACAAGAGAGTACTTACCAAAATTAAGGAAATTCCACAAATCTCCAACTTAATCCTTTGATTCTTCCTTCAATTTGAGCTTAGAACATCACAATCCTCTCTTGCTCTCTTGCTTCCTCTTGTCTTTGGGTGAGCCGGCCAACACAAGAAAGAAAGAAGAAAATCTCCTCAAAAATCAAAGTCAATTTCTCTTTAAATCTCCACCAAGAATTTCACATCAAGCAATTACCTAAACACCCTTCTTTACTTTGTTTTAACTTCCTTTAAAAACAATTACCCTTTTTGTAATTTCACATATCACAAGTTAAAATATCTTCTTACTTTGACTCCCCAATTGACCAACTTATATGTTACATATATTACAATATACACAACATATACATTCTCTTAACACACTCATTTCCTTTGCAAAAACATATATACATTTAATTCAAATCAAAACAACAATTGTATCAAAACTTCTAGGCACACTTTGGGATATTACAATTCTCTCCCCCTTAAATAATTTCGTCCTCGAAATTATCCAGTACAGTAATAATTCATTCTTAACAAAACATCATCTTAATCCTCATAAGAAGAAACTTGATTAGCCTTCGAGACATAAGACCTCGGCTTAGTCCTTAACTTCAATCCAGGTGGATAATCTATGATCTTATAACACTATTGAACATTATGTCTAGGAAGATTACAATGTGTACAAACAGACCGTTTAGAAGTATTGATATTCTGCCTATATTCACCAGACTGAGAATTCCTAGCATTAGCAGCATTCACAATAGGCAAAGATTGAACAACAGAACTTAGATCACCAAGAAAAAGATTCTCAGGATGCACAAATTGACGTTCATGTTGAGCAACTAAGGCAAAAACCTTATTAAGCGAAGGCAATGGCTCCATTAAAAAAAATCTGAGACCTAACTGTGTTATAACTTTCATTCAATCCTAAAAAAAAAATGCAGAACATAATCAGAAGATTGATAATCCCTAATCTTGTTAACAGCATTACAAAAACAAGCAGGATTACAAACACAACTCACAATCGGTCTCAAATTAATATATTCATCCCAAAGAATTTTTAATTTTGTAAGAACTCAGTTACAGACATCTCACCCTGTCAAAGACCATAAATCTTAATATTAATTATCCCCTCCTTATCATCACTTTCAGAAAAGACATTTATCACTCCTTAATTGATAATTATATTTTTATTTTTCACACACTTATTTCCTTCTTTAGCATGATCCTCATTTAAATAACTAACTCAATTTATATATGTTCATTCACATATTAGAATATTACATTATCATGTATATCTTATACTCCTTGTACAATTATACACATTAAATCTCAATAATAATTCATAATTTTAACAAAATCCGGATCAATTGATCTATCTGTCACAATATACTAACGTCTCAATCTTGCTTGATTCAAACCAACAATCAACTTATTTTCAAGTTCTAATCTCTTTAGATCCATATTCAACTATTTGAAACTATGATCATTAATACCAAATCACTTCAAATTATCTTAGTACAATTCTCACCAAATTCTCACGATTATTTCATACATATTTTATTCATAGTTCATTCACTTCAACTTTAAGTCTATCCACTTATTCACTTTATACCATAAACATATGTAGTGTAACTTTCAACCACATTTTATAATTTCTTTCATATATCATCTTCTCACATCTCATATCATTACTATATTGGCATAATTATATATATATATATATATATATATTTTCTATCACATGGTTCATTGCTTAAACAATTTTCACAATTCACTTCTCTTTCCATACTTTCAACAATTATAACAAATTTCTAACATAAAAGTTAGGTAGTACAACTTTACCAATCATAACTCCTGACCCTGTTTCTTAAAACATAATTATTAATCTCATTAAAACTGTACTACCGTCATGTTATCTCAGTCCCAATCGGAAGATAATAAAATTAATCGACCAAAACATACTAAACAAATCATAGGATTATAAAAGATGAAGGGTCATGTTTGAAACTTATTAATCCATATGATTCCTCTATTATTCTGTTTCCAACCTTTCCAATTACAAAACTAAACCATATCACAAAAATTACATATTCATTCTCTAAATTTTTACTACACCAAGAGTTAGTACATTTTAACTCCATCTCAAAATATTTTACTCTTGATTATCAGATCATCATTAGTCTAACTCATGCCCAACAATATTATCTTTAACATCTTCTTCAGATAACATTTGATCATATGCAAATTTTACACAAATTTCATTCATTACTCCATTTCAAATCTATCTTTTATAACCATTTTCCTATACTATACTTCCCTATTTCCTTATAATCTCTTATTATACACATATGTATAGAACATTTCCACACATCAATACTTTGAGCTCAAAACATTATATAATAATTTAATTCAATTGTTATCATAACAATTTCACTGTCCAATATTACTCAAGTCCATTTTCCTTATCCATTTCATCACATAATCTAGTTCTGCACAAGTCAAAACTTAATCCTTCTTAAATCTGCTACCACATGCAATACCATTTTCAATAATATTAAAAATGCAATTACATAAGATAATAAACATATCACATACACATTCATAATGTCTCTCACTTTTCACATTCTTTACATAATACCACTTCATTCATATCGAAGAACTCATCTTCCTTATTCTATACATGTATACACATAATTATGTAATCTTATTAAATTTCTCGTTGACATATCATCTTACAAATTTAATATTTATTACTTTCCTTTGAACATTATCATTCTTATTCTCATTTGCTTATCCACTTCCCTTTTTATTTCACAACAAATTTTCATACTATCAATCTCATTACCAAATTCGTAGTATTCTCATATAAAATAATATTCCTTCAAATAACTCATGTGTTTAACATACATTAAACTATCGATATTTACATAATCTTTATCAACATTCCATTGAACCCTAAATTCTCAAATCACTATCTCACCTAAACTTTAATTTACAAATCTCATCTTTTCTTAATATCAACTTAAAAAAAAAATATGTTATATATGTATACATATCACAAAACAACATCAAGACATATAATTTCCACAATTATCAAACTCATTTCAACAATCTAATGGTCACATATGACCACCATTAACATGAGCTTTTGCAATATCCAAACATATCACATTTCTAGTATTGAAATTACAATTAATAATACAAACAATACCAATTTATCTTCTTACTTAATCAATATTATCTATTTTTCTTTTTAAAATCTTAACTTTACATATCCAAACCTTAAATTGTCACGCTCTGTCTATATCAATCAACTCATTCGATATTCCACCATAATCTCTTCATTATAATAACATGTCCATCCATATTACCCTTTCAACAATATTTCCTCTTTCTAATAATCCAACATAAGATTTATTAGTAAGGAATTCAAATTGTAGAGAAAAGAGTACATACTTTAATCTAGATTTTATTTTCAATTCATTTTCAACTTTATTCTCCTTTTCATTTCTTTATACTTCAACACATTTAACAATTTACTTTACTTGAATAAATTCCCATTCTTTAATGTAACAATTTAACTTATATTAATTTTCTCATATTATTTCTTTCTCCCATTTTCATTCATGTAGAACTTCATCCACACACTATCATCCATCTCATATAATTCACATACATTTCAATTCACATAATGCCACATTCGAGACCAACCTAGGTGTTAATACATATACATGTATTACCAATTGCATTTCAAAACTCTTCTTTTTAATTCATTTTAAGCATTTCAAAATTTTTTTCTTTTTAATTTCACTTAGGCCGAGAATCTCGAACCTAAGCTCTGATACAAAAATAATTGTAACACCCTGATACTCCATATAAGTACTATACATACACCTGGTATACGTACAGTGAGTATATAAAGTATAAGGATGTCACCTTTCGTTACATTTTTAAAACCTTTAACAGAGTTCAAACCACAATACATAAATTTAAAGAACATTTACAAAATCATTATACTTTTAATGAGCTTACATATATATCATAATCTTATCTTTATCAAAACTTCATTTATACATATTAATATACTCTTGTCAGAAATACATCATAATTAAAAATTATACATGTATGCATCACCCTCTGGTTGGTCTCGATAAACTCTTACTCTTCTCGTGGCATAACGAAAGACTTCATATCTTCCACCTAGTCACCTGCTCGATTACACATCCGCGCTAAGCCCGAGAGCTTAGTAGTACAAATATATCATATAAACATACATTATAGAAATTCTAACATATAATGAAATATCACGTCCATGTACCATTAGTTTCTTATCATGTTTCTCCTTGTGAATTGCAACTTTCATATATCTTAACTAATCTCAGATATTATATACATATCATTATCACCAACCACAATCCATCATTAATACTCACAATCAATATATCAATATACACATTACACATCATACTTCATAACATTGTTTAATTCACAATTCACCAATCATAATCCATCACTAACATTCACAATCAATATATCAATACACACATTACACAACATACTTCATAACATTATTTTGTTCACAATTCATCAATCATGAGTCACATTGCAAACAAAGTCAACCATAGATCTCATTACTCATTTATTTCAACATTTGTATATCATATTGACAACAAAGACAGACTCGGGCCCAAAAGACACTAATATGCCATTCAATTTTCAGAGTTAATGCTTTGGTTCAATCATCACATTGATCATTATCCCAACTAGGCTTCAAGGATTAGGTTCAACCAAGCTTCAAGGGGAACAAAGCATGCTAAGTATCAACCCAACTTGGCTTCAAGAACCAACCTAGCTTCAAGGGTTGTAACATCTCAATTAGGCTTCAAGGATTAGACCCAACCAAGCTTCAAGGGGAGTAAAACATGTTAAACTTCAACCCAACTTGGCTTCAAGGATCAAGTCCAACCTAACTTCAAGAGATTGTTACTAATATTAGGCATGCCACCAACAACAAACTCTGAAAATGGAATAACACATTAGCCACACAATTCATTTATTATTTCATTAGCACTTTCATTCTCAATTCTCATCATCATCTAGGTAAACATGCCTCATTTATCTCAATTGAATCATCCTAGCCAATCACAATGGATTCACATCACATTTGAATCATCATAGCCAAACACAATGGCTTCACATCACATTTTATCTCAATTCACATTATACACTATATCATCCAAACATACATAATCAATTACATTGAACATGTATCTTAAATTCATTGTCATATAAACCATATGTCCATTTATTTCACTTTGATCATTATTATTAACCATGATAACATCACATTTCATTATTTCTCAAGACACATTTACACCATTCATTATTAAAACATTTATCATAACAAATTGCATTGCACATACCTTTTTGGGTAATATTATAGTTTTCACACTATACAAATAACAACATTAGTCACATTGTATTAACAATATAATAATCTAGTTAACATTGTTTTAAGTTTCAAAATCATATAAAAGAATGCATCTAGGTAAATTTGTACTTACCTCAAGAGCTACTCCCATCAAGCTATACATAATCAATTACCTCATCATATCCTTCACATTTTACCTATAGCATCATTAATGTAACATTACAAAGTACATTATTCATATAACACATTACCATTCACAAGATTCACAATGCATAAAACATAGCATTGTTCATATAGTATCATATGCATCATCAAATGTATGTTCAATCTCATCCATACAAGAAGAGCAAAGAACCATCACAGTAGCCAACACACTCAAGGGACACGGCCAAGCTTGTGGCCGTGTCTCTCAATACCAAATCAAACCGAGATAAACACGGGCAAGGGACACAGCCGTGTCTCTCAACAAAAATCAGGCAGTGGCGAACATGGGGAAGGGACACGGCCGTGTCTCTCCAAAATCTATCCAACACGGCCAAATTTCCATAGACTTGGCCGTGTTTCCCAAAAATATTTAGTCTTGGCCGTGTCTCTTCTTAGGTTTGGCTGTGTCTCACAAGAACAAAACCCTAAACATAGCCACACTTCTTTTGATTGAATTAAAACACCTTGTACACAACATAACCACATTCCAATGGACATAATCAAGATCAATAACACTTATTTTTCATGTTCAATCACAATATTCACATTAACCATACATCAACAACACATTTAATCACTTACTTCTTCAAAACCCTAAAACCAAACATCACCCTTAACTTACCATCTTCAAAACAAAACCAACACCAATTCAACCTTTTAACTTACAATCAATTTTAACACTTATAAACACATCTTAAACACACTTATTCATAAAATCAACAATTCATAAATCACCTCAAACACCATTTCAAAATAACAAAGGAAAACAAGAGAGTACTTACCAAAATTAAGGAAATTCCACAAATCTCCAACTTAATCCTTTGATTCTTCCTTCAATTTGAGCTTAGAACATCACAATCATCTCTTGCTCTCTTGCTTCCTCTTGTCTTTGGGTGAGCCGGCCAACACAAGAAAGAAAGAAGAAAATCTCCTCAAAAATCAAAGTCAATTTCTCTTTAAATCTCCACCAAGAATTTCACATTAAGCAATTACCTAAACACCCTTCTTTACTTTGTTTTAACTTCCTTTAAAAACAATTGCCCTTTTTGTAATTTCACATATCACAAGTTAAAATATCTTCTTACTTTGACTCCCCAATTGACCAACTTATATGTTACATATATTACAATATACACAACATATACATTCTCTTAACACACTCATTTCCTTTGCAAAAACATATATACATTTAATTCAAATCAAAACAACAATTGTATCAAAACTTCTAGGCACACTTTGGGATATTACAGAACATGCCTTTACATATCTTAAAACCCGAATGATAATTGAATCTATATTAATCATCCATAATAAATAATTAATTAAATTACATGATTAATCATCAACAAGTAATCTAAACATATCATTCATCCATCATGAAATAAATCAAACAACCAAGATCAAGGTATAAATATACAAATTAAAATAAATAAAGTTTGTTTAAAAGTGCAATTAAGGGCTAAAACATCCAAACTAGCATTAAACCTAAAGGATTAAGGTCCCGGACTAGGATTTCTATAGAATTAGGGTCTTGGATTAGGGCTTTCAAGAATTTTGAATTAGGGTTTTAGGATAGGGCTTTAGGGCTTTAGAATTAGGTTTTAGGATTAGGGTTTTAGGTCTTTAGGATTAGGGTTTTGGATTAGGGTTTTAGGACTTTAGGATTAAGGTTTTATGATTAGGGTTTATGATTAGGGTTCAATGTTAATATTCAACTACTACAATTAAATTCATAACTTTATAGCCACTGGATATTGGCTTGCATAGACTACTGCATGTGATGGCATTACTTTAAGGAATCATAATGGTTACTATAAATTTAAACAAGTTAAATCATCAACATGGCTACTGTGAGTATTAAGTAAATTAAGTCATAAATACCAAACCTTCGTTGTTGATTCCACCCAAATGAATGTGTTGAATCAAGCTTACTTATGCCATTGCCTAAGTAAACATTTATACTGGTTGAATGAACCAAGCTGGAGGCCACAGCTATTGCCTCCTTGGTTGCAGTGTGTTAATTATATTTTCCTTTTTGTGTATTTTGTTGCTTTTCTCTTGATAATTGCTAGGTTAATTGTTGATGCATTCGTCTTCTGATTAAACCTATATTTATCTGAGAAAATTAGAGTAAACTCGTTCTACAATTCTCAATTTTCAAAAAAAAAAACTCTCTACTCATCCTATTACAATTTGAATTAGAAGCTAGTTCACACTGAATCCGAATGTAATTAGGCCTAAAATGCTAAGTTAAAAATTGAGATTGAAGACCCATGGTAAATTGGCTAGTCTAATTCACCATGGGCTTTTTTCCATGGCAAATTGGCCAAGCCAATTGGCCAATTCGCCATGGGCTAGCCTAGTGACGAATTGGCTAAGCGAGTTTTTCAAGATTTAATGGTATGGGCTCGGACCGGCTTTGTTTGTGATTATTTATTGAATCGAACCTATTTTGGTATTTGTTTAGATCAATTTTGTATATATTTTTTAGGATGTTTTTGTTGATTTTAAGTTAATTTTCATGTTAATTTGTGCTTAAGTTTGTTTGAAATTGTTGATTTAGGTTGAAGAACATTTGATGGAGCTTTTTAATCAAAATTTGGTGGACTTGTTGGAGAAAAACATGTGACACGGCCAAGCTTGTCATGGCTTGGCCGTGTCTCTCATCAAAAGAAGAAGAAATCAAAGACAAGGCAGGACACGGCCAGGGCTAACCAAGCTTGGCCGTGTCCCTTAAGCAAGCATGTCTAGAAGCAAACGGCCATGAGACACGGCCAAGCCACTGGCTGTGTCTCACCAAAGGAACAAAAGGGCAAAGAAAGAAAAGAAAGAAGCAGAGACTGACACCATCAAGGGACATAGCCAAGCCACTGGCCGTGTCACATGACACGGCCGTGTCCTTGGCCGTGTCACCCCTTGGACAAAAACAAACAGCAAGGGACACGGCCAGAAGCTTGGCCGTGTCCCAAGAAAGAAAAACATGAGACACGACCAAGTTCCACATGGCTTGGCCGTGTCACCCTGGATCCCTTAGCTAGCTTGCACGAGGTGTAAATTGTTGGGTTTTAGTGGGTGACAAAAAGAACAAAAAAAGAGTGAAAGGTGGAAGGATTTATGGAAGAAATATATAAAGAAATTGCAAAGTGGGAGACAAAGAGTGATGGGTGTCTTAAAAATTCAAAGTGGAAGAGCATGGAGGGAAGAGAAAAATAGATTGAATATATTGAGTGGACATTCTCTACACCATTATCATCTTCTTCCTTGGTTCTTGCTTATGAGAGTAAGACACCATTTCCCCATCTTCATTCACCATTTCCTTTCACACATCAAGAGCAAAGACAATCATTGGAGTTGAAGTGAGTAGCTAGTTCTTGAGGATTAGGGTTTTAAGAGGCTTGATTGGAGATTTGAGAACTTGAGAGAGCTATCATCCATCCTTCAAGAAGAGAGCCATTGGTTCAAGAGAGCTTGGAAGTTCATCATCACACGTCAAAGAGGGAGCTACGAAAGAGACAAGGAGTCCGATTTTTAGCATCTTCAAAAGGGGTTTTTCCAACTCTTTCTTTTAATCCATTTCTTATTTGTTGTTGTTGTATTAAGAACATTAATATTGCAATGAATAACTTTGATTTGGTTTATATTGAAATGAGCATTTGTTTAACGAATATGATGAGCTAATTTACTCATGCTTTGGGTTGTAGTATATTTGATTGAATGATTTGATTTGATGATTCCATTGATATACCTTGTTATTTATTGATTGCATTGAAATTAAAGGTAAATTGATAGATTGGCCACCTATTGATTACTTAATATTGAATGACGGACCAAGAGGAGAAGTTTAATATCGGGACTATGCAATTGACTACCCTAAGAATGAATTAGAAATATAAGTTCTAGGGGTTTATTAATTTGCTAATGTAAAATAGTTGGTGGTTGTTGATTCATAAATGTGAAAACTAGTGAATTGATAATTGACTAATTAACCTAAAGGAACAAATTAAGGTACAAGGTTATATTGATGGATAATTTTATAATTAAACATTTGATTAAATGGACCTACAACCCTAGGCACCATTTCCATAATTGAATTTATCTTGCATAAAATCACTCATTTTCATTTCTACGATTAATTACGATTCACCAATCCAATCACACAATCAAGTTTATTATTTCATGTTAATCGAACTATTACATGCAATTCCTTCCTTGTGAGACGACCTTGGGGCAATCACCGTTATTGCAATAGCCTCGTATACTTGCGAGTGCCGCTTTGTAGTAGTGTTAATTTAAGTGCAACAGTATTTAAATATTAAATCAGACTAGGTTTATGCACTTAAAAATTAAAATGACTTAAAAACTAGACCTACCTAATTTAAAGCTATAAACTAGTTTTAAGCTTTAAAATTCGAACCGATCTTAGCTTGGCCTTCTTCAATTGAGATCGAACTAGCTAAGGGCCAAAATTAAGGGTCTACACTTATAAAAGGAATGTTTCCACTTTGTGGGTGCCTTATTTATTTAATTTGTTTCAATTTATCTTATTTAAATTTGGGGATTAATGTAAGGGACACGTTTTCACTAATTAGTGGATGTCCTATTTTTATTTACTTGTGTTTTGGACATTTGATATTGTAAGGACATGTTTCCATCCATAGATGGGTGCCCATTTTAATTGGTTTGTTTAAACTAATAATATGATGAATGTTTATTTTTAGTTGCATATAACATGAATAATGGTATAATAATATAAGAATCTAATAATATTTAGACTTGAAAATGAGACCAGTTCTAATGACCCGGGCATTATGAGGGCGTTGGGTCATTCTCACCTTCCCCATGCATACCCAACTTTCAGAACCCAATAAGGGGGTTGAGGATTCCATAGGAATCGAATCATCCATCCCTTTCTATTTTCCCGACCCATCCGGGTGGAGACTCCTATTCTCCCGGCTTAGGCCTATGTTCTCTAAGGCCCTGAGCCTAACAGTATCAAAGTCGCAAGAACCATTCCACTGGGAGTGGGGGCGAAAATCCTTGTTCACACATTTTCTTTTACTTTTTACTACTTTTTATACTTCCTTATTCCACCACGACGACTCTTTCAAAGGTTGCCCACATCTTTTAGATTCATCAAGTACTTTTCTAGCTACTCATTTAATCATTGTACATATGCCTACCCACATATATTTTGTGACATTTATATCCACCTCCCAACCTCCATCTTTGACCAACTCATCCTTAAACATCATTTGTTTTCTATCTTTTAAAGTCCACCATCTAATCTTAGGAATTCTATTCATCCTAGGCCTCCTTATCTACCTTTTAATCTTAACATCTAAAGCCACTAACCTATGTTGAGTGGTCAAAGCCTTACCTAGAATAACCTTGCAATCCTTACATCTAGTTTGATTAGATTTTCTTGTAAGTATGAAGTCAATTTGTCTTCTGTTTTGCCCACTTTTAAATGTTACTAGATGTTATTCCTTTTTTATAAAATATGTATTTGCCAATATCAAATCGTGGGCCATAACAAAACCAAAGATAGCCTTGCCTTCTTCATATCTAATTCCAAAACCATATCTTCCATGCACATTCTTAAAATCCACTTTCTCCTTTCCTACATTTCCATTTACATCCCCTCCAATAAAAATGTTCTCATCGTTCATAATCTCTTGCATAAGCTCATCTATATCCTTCTAAAATTTTTTCTTACTCTCCCCATCCAAACAAACTCGAGGAGCATATGCACTAACTATGTTAATGGTCTCCTTATGGAGCACAAGTTTTACTAAAATGATCCTATCACCTACTCTTTTCACAATTACAACAGTCTCCTTCAGAAACTGATTCATAATTATACTTACTCCATTCTTATTGTTTGTTTGTTCCTATATCTCACACTTTATATCCTGAATTCTCAACTTCTTTACTCTTCCCTCCTACAAGTTTAGTCTCTTGAATGCAAGCAATACTAATTTTTCTTCTCTCCATAGTATTAAAAAGTTCCCTCAGTTTACTTATAAGAGATCCAATATTCCAAGTTCATATTCTGATCTTTCTTTTGTCTCTTTTTATAGAAGCATCTACCATCACCTAAACTTGTACCACTCATATTTTGGACTAACTTCTTTACCTACATCTGTCCTTGATGTGAGAACCCTTGCTTATTTAGCACCACATCCGGGCATCGACATGGTGCATCATATTTATTTTGATTAATTATGTATATATTTTTAGGGTAATTTTATTGGTTTTAAGTTAATTTTTCTTTTAATTTGTGTTTATTGTGTTTAAAGATTGCTTGAAGTATTTTCTTTAGGTTGAAGTGCAAAACAATGGAGATTCAATTCAATTTGACAGATGAAGTTTGGAGAAAAGCATATGACATGGCCAAGACACTTTATGGCTTCATCAAGGGCAAGAAAGACAATGAATAAGTAAGACACAGCCAGGACAACTTGGCTTGGCATGTCCATCAACAAGTTTGGGTAGTAGAGAACACAAGCAAGGGACATGGGCAAGCCACTGGCCGTGTCACATGACACGGCCAGGGTCTTAGCCGTGTCCCACCTGAGGAACAAAGAAAGAAAGAAAGAAAGGAAGCAAACATACAAAAGAGGACACTTTTAAGAGATACGGCCAAGCCACTGGCCATGTCACATGACAAGGCTAGGGTCTTGGTCGTGTCACACCTGGAAAAGAAAAGAAGGAAAAGAATGAAGCCATGGACACTGCCTAATGGCTTGGCCGTGTCCAATGAAAGTTTGAGTGACACGGCTAGCCACTCATGACTTGGCCATGTCCTGTGTGATTTCTTGAATTATTTTCATGATTGGTTGAGAGACAAGTGGGAGATGACATGCAATATCTTTTAAAAAGAAATCATAAAAATGAATAAAAGAGGGATGGTTTTATGGGATGAAATATTAAATAAGAAAAATGAGGGGACAAAGAGGGTGAGTGGAGTTGAAAACATTCTTTTTGGCTTAAGAGAATTAGAAAAAATAATTGAGAGAAGGATAGAAGAATGGGGTACACGATGGAACAAGGGACCATACTCTCCATACACTCCATCATTTTTATCTTATCACCTTGCTCTTGGTTTAAGGAGTTCTTAGTTTTGGTTCTTCTTTTGGGGAGAGAAGACATAATTCTCTCTTCATCTTCATTTCCATTCATCTTTCATTTCTTCCATAGACAAGAGCAAAGACAATTCTTAGGATTAAGTGAGTGAACAAGCTTTCAAGAAGGTTAGGGTTTGAAGAAGAATTGATTGAGGAGTGCAAGCTTGAAAGAGTTACCACTCCACCTTTCAAGAAGAGAGCCAATGATTGAAGAGGGTTTGAAAGTTCTTCATCGCATCAAAGTGGAAGCTACGAGGAAGACAAGTAGTTCAACTCTTAGCATCTTAAAAAGGAGTTTTTCATATTCTCTATTTTAATTCATTTCTTGATTGTCGTTGTTTGTTAAAACATTAATATTTTAATAGAAAAATGTGAGTTGATGTATATTGAGATGAATACTTATTTTCAATTGATGATGAGCTAATTTAGTCATGCCTTATGTTGTAATATATTTGATTAGATGACTTGATTTGATAATTCTATTAATATACCTTGTTATTGGTTGATTGCATTGGACTTAAGATTAGGTTAATAGAATGACCACCTATTGATCACTTAATATTGAACGATGGACCAAGAGGTAAAATTTGATATCAAAACTATGTAATTAACCACCCTAAGAATGAATTAGAAATATAAATTCTAGAATTTTATTAATTAGCTATTTCAAAATAATTGGTTGGTGTTAATTCATGAATGTGAAAAATAATGAATTGGTAATTACTATTTAAACTCAATGACCAAATAAAAATATAAGGTTATATTAATGGATAATTTAAGAATCAAGCTTTGATCAAATTGATTTACAATCCTAAACACTATTTCAAAAATTAAATTAATCTTGCACAACTACTACTCTTCTTTACTTTTAAATTCTAATTACAATTCAACAATTCAACAACATACACTCAATGTTATTATTTTTCTTTAATCAAACTATTGTAAAATAATTTCTTCCTTGTGAGATTACCTTGGGGCAATCACCATTGTTACAACTACCTTGTATACTTGAGAGTGTCGCATGTAGTAGTGTTAATTAGAGCATAATAAGTTTTTGGCACATCTGCCGGGGAAGACAATTTTTTGTTAGTAGTTTAATTCTTTTATTTGAATTCTTTAATTGTTTAAAGTGTTTCTTTTTGAATTGCCTAGGTGGTTTATGCAAGGACGAAGGTCCCAAGGAAACGAACTTGTTCCATTTATAGATGATATTCATAGACTTTCAAGAATTAAGGGAGTGGATCCTTTGGGACAAGAAGGAGAAGAAATCGAAGAGCAATTTGAGGAGACCACGGAGGTAGAAATGGGTGACATAGAGGAACCACCTATGAAGGAGTTTTCCCTATCGATCATTAGAGTAACTGTGAGCGGGGATTTTCGCCCCCACTCCCTGTGAAATGGTTCTTGTGACATCAGCACTATTTAGGCTCAAGGCTTTAGAGAATACGGGCCTAAGCTCGAAGAAAATAGAGTCGCCACCTGGACGGGCTAGGAAAAAGAAAGGGTGGATGACTCAATTTCTAAGGAATCCCAAACCCCCTAATGGGTTCAAAAAGTTGGGCACGTGTGAAGAAGGTGAAAAATGGCCCAGCACCCTCACAACGCCCGGTTCATTGGAACCAGCCTCCTTTGCAGGTCTTAATATTATAAAATTCTTAAATATGACGATATTATCCATATTACATGCATTCATAAGAATAAATAAATACTTTATTAAAATCACAACAATTTCCAAACAAAGCAAATAAACGGACACCCATCCGAGCATAGAAATATGTCCTTACATCATCCATGTCTAAAACTAAATAGGACACCCACCGAAAGGTGAAAACATGTCCTTTACATTGGTTCGAAAAATTTTAAAATAAAACAAAATATATGATGCTCACGACATGAGGTACCCAAAACATGGAAACATACCTCTTACAATGTTTTGAAATAAAAAAATCAATAAAAATAGCCAACCATTCATTATAAATAAATCATTCATCAAAGACATCAATCATCAATCAAAATATATAATAAATATTCATCTAATTTAAATAAAACAGTAAGTATATAAATTTAGGGTTCATGCATCAATTTAGGTTTCTTTGGTTTTATGTTTAACAAGTAGGGTCTTGTGATTTAGTTTACTGGATTAATCAATTTGATAAATATTTAATATAAAAAAAGTAATATAGCTACTGGGTGTTTTAAAGATTTAGTCAGAAGTTTTGTGGAAATAATATTAAAGTTTTAGGGTTTTAAATAAATAAGATTGAAGATCATGAAAATTGAATTTTAAGTTGGGTATTTGGAAAGAATAGGCTACTGTGAATCTTTCAGAAAAATAGATTTCGTTAGGGTTTTAAGAAAACAGTCTATTGTTTTGTGGTTTTAGAAAAGTGTAATTATGGTTTTAGATTTCAAAAATATGTTTTACGGGTATTAAGGCATTAGGGTTTTGAAAAGTAATTTTTAGGGTTTTAAATAGAGTTTGGATGGTAAGTAGAACAATTGATCAAATAAAAAAAAACATCATCTATTGTATGTTTAAAAAATTAATCAATTTGAATGATGAAGCTACTATAAATATAAATAAGTCAATAGAAACTCAAACCTCCATTGTTGGCTCCACCACAATTTGAATTCTGGTTGAACAATAAAAAAGATAGTGTGGGCTGCCTTTGATGGATTATTTTTTGCTTGCTGACTGCCTCTTCCTCCTTCAAGTCCAAGGTTCTGAATCTATTCTGAAAAAGTCTCACTCCTTCTAAAAGTCCGATTCCCTTTTTAAAAGATCAAAAGTCTCCTTTTGTGTGTTTTAATGTGGTATTTATAAGAAAAAATAAAAACGTAATACTAATTGGTTAAGGAAATAAAAACTATTTAGGAAATAAAATCAAAAACCAAGTAAATTAGGGTTTTGGAAAAACTGCACGTGGGCCGAGCTATTGGCGTGCGAAACTGTGCTGGTGAAAAATTTCCTGCGGGGCGTTGCTAGCTGGGCAAGGGCTGGGCTTGGACCACAGGCCAATTCGCCGCAGGTTTTTCCTCCGTTGTCGATTTTTATTTATTTTTATTTTTATCTTTTTTTATTTTTATTAAAAATAAATATTATAAGTAATAAATATTATTATTTAATTAAAATACCATAAAAATTATTTTGGACTGTTTAAAAATATTGGACTTGACTGGGTCAAAAATTAAGGATCTACAGTTTGCCCCTGCTTGAGCGATCTGAGACTACAACAAAAGAGAGTGAAAAGTAATATGATTTTTAACTGGGGTTAGATTCATACTGGACTCTATAACCAAGGTTAGTTTGAGTTCTAGACTCAAAAATAATTTAGGTTCTGGACCCGCAGAGATTTTTGGATTTGGGTTCTGGACCCTAGATAAGTTCTGGACTTAAAAATAATTTGGGTTCTGGACCTGAGATAAGTTCTGGACTTAAAAGTAATTTGGGTTTTGGACCCGAGTTAAGTTTTGGACTTAAAAAATAATTTAGATTCTAGACCCGAGGTAAGTTTTGGACTTAAAAAATAATTTAGGTTCTAGACCCGAGATAAGTTCTGGACTTAAAAAATAATTAGGTTCTGAACCCGAGATAAGTTATAGATTTAAAAATAATTTGAGTTTTGGACCCGAGATAAGTTTAGGACTTAAAAAATAATTTGGATTCTGGACTTGAGATAAATTCTGGACTTAAAAAATAATTTGGGTTCTGAATTCAAGATAAGTTCTGGACATAAAAATAATTTGGTTTCTAAACCCGAGATAAGTTCTGGACTTAAAAATAATTTAGATTTTGGACCCAAGATAAGTTTTGAACTTAAAAAATAATTTAGGTTCTGGACGCGAGGTAATTTCTAACTTAAAAATAATTTGGGTTCTGGACTTGAGGTAAATTCTGAACTTAAAAATTAATTTGGGTCATTAGTTAAAAATATTATTATTTAAAAATAAATATTATAAGTAGTAAATATTATTATTTAATTAAAATGTCACAAAAATTATTTTGGACTGTTTAAAAATATCGGACTGGACTAGGTCAAAAATTAAAGATCTACAGTTTGCTCCTTGCTTGAGCGATCTGAGACTACAGCAAAAGAGAGCAAAAAGCAATATGATTTTTGACTGGGTTTAAAGCCATACTAAACTCCATAACCAAGGTTAGTTTGAGTTCTGGACTTAAAAATAATTTGGATTCTAGACCCGTAGTGATTTTTGGATTTGGGTTCTGGACCCAAGATAAGTTCTGGACATAAAAATAATTTGGATACTGGACCCAAGATAAGTTCTGGACTTAAAAAGTAATTTAGATTTTAGACCTAAGTTAAGTCCTGAACTTTAAAAAAAATTAGGTTCTGGACCTAAGGTATGTTTTGGACTTAAAAAATAATTTGGGTTCTGGACCCGAGATAAGTTTTGGACTTAAAAATAATTTGGGTTCAGGACCCGAGATAAGTTTAGGACTTAAAAAATTATTTAGGTTCTGGACCCGAGATAAGTTCTGGGCTTAAAAAATAATTTGGGTCCTGCACTGGAGATAAGTTCTGGACTTAAAAATAATTTGGGTTCTAGACCCGAGATAAGTTCTGGACTTAAAAATAATTTGGGTTTTAAACCCGAGATAAGTTCTGAACTTAAAAAAAATTTAGGTTCTGGACCCGAGGTAAGTTCTGAACTTAAAAATAATTTAGGTTCTATACCCGAGATAAGTTCTGGACTTAAAAAATAATTTGGGTCATTAGTTAAAAATATTATTATTTAAAAATAAATATTATAAGTAATAAATATTATTATTTAATTAAATATTACAAAAATTATTTTGGACTGTTTAAAAATATTATACTGGACTGGGTCAAAAATTAAGGATCTACAGTTTGCCCCGTGCTTAAGCGATCTGAGACTACAGTAAAAGAGAGCGGAAAGCAATATGATTTTGACTGGGTTTAGAGCCATGCTGGACTCCATAACCAAGGTTAGTTTGAGTTATAGACTAAAAAATAATTTAGATTCTAGACCCACGGTGATTTTTGGATTTAGATTCTGGACCCGAGATAAGTTCTGGACTTAAAACTAATTTGGGTTCTGAACTCGAGATAAGTTTTGGACTTAAAAAGTACTGGACCTGAGATAAGTTCTGGACTTAAAAAGTAATTTGGGTTCTAGACCTGAGATAAGTTCTGGACTTAAAAAATAATTTGGGTTCTGGACCCAAGATAAGTTCTGAACTTAAAAACTAATTTTTCTTCTGGACTCGAGATAAGTTCTGGACTTAAAAATAATTTGGGTTCTAGACCCGAGATAAGCTTTGGACTTAAAAAATAATTTAGATTCTGGACCCGAGATAAGTTTTGAACTTAAAAAATAATTTGGATTCTGGACCCGAGATAAGTTCTGGAGATAAAAATAATTTGTATTCTGGACCCGAAATAGGTTCTGGACTTAAAATATAATTTGAGTTCTAAACCTGAGATAAGTTATGGACTTTAAAAAAATTTGAGTTATGGACCTGAGGTAAGCTTTGGACTTTAAAAATAATTTGGGTTCTGGACCCGGAATAAATTCTGGACTTAAAAATAAATTGGGTTCTGGATCCGAGATAAGTTTTGGACTTTAAAAATAATTTGTGTTTTAGACCCGGGATAAGTTTTAGACTTAAAAATAATTTGGGTTCTGAAATCGAGATAAGTTCTGGACTTAAAAATAATTTGAATTCTGGACCCGAGGTAAGTTCTGGACTTAAAAAAATAATTTAGGTTCTGGACCCGGGATAAGTTCTGGACTTAAAAATAATTTGGGCGATAGACTCAAATTAAGTTCTGGACTTAAAAGTGATTTGGGTTCTAGACCCGGTAGTGAGTTCTGGACTCAAAAGTGATTTGGATTTTGGACCCGGTGGTGAGTTCTGGACTCAAAAATAATTTGGGTTCTAGACCTGGTGGTGAGTTTTAGACTAAAAAATGATTTGTATTCTGGACCCAGTGGCTGCAAATGATAATTGTAGTTAGTAGGATATTAATAAAAAAATCTGCAAAAAAAAATTAGATATTTTTTAGCTGCCCTTCATATCTTTTCCTTGCCCCCTGCATGGCAAACTATTCGAAAGTGAGTTTAAAAATATTTTGTATATGCATAAACTCAAAAATTAAAATGGAAAAACTTTACCCCCTGTGTAGGCTCAAACCAATGATTTTTCTCATGCAAGCTCTGATTGATGTTTGTATATTGTCTAGCTCATCGAATAAGCATGCATTTCTTCTTTCTTTTGCAAAATTACTGGAGCTTCCTCACGCAATGGGCTTTCCATGCCTCTGATTCCATATTCGCTTTATGATTGCTTCATAGAATATTACTGTTTATTTTTTACAAAGAAAAATGGAGTGTGATATGCTCATGTATGCATGATATGCTTGAATAATACTTATAGTGATTCCATTGACTCACAGACCGAGGTGTTCAGCTGAAGTGTTCTCATTGACTCCTTATAGATGCTCGTTCAGGTCTCAGAGAAGGCTTTGCTTTTATGGCTTTTATCTTAAAGATGTTAAACACATGAGTGGTGAGGCCCAAGTAGTATAGTCAGGGATTCATCCATTTTGAACTATGATTCAGCATGTCAGTTGGTAGCTTCTTCATAACCTTGCAAATAATTTGTTACTTTGCCCAATGTGTCCTTTGACGTTCGACTGTTTAACATATTTCCCTTAACTTAAAGGTTTTTATAATAAGAAAATAGTTTTTTTTTTAAATCAAATGTTGACTTTGTGTCATTGTACCTCATGACTCGATTTTTAGAATTAAAATATCTATAATATGACAACCTTAGTTACCGTACTAAAATCAAAAATCATTTCTATATGAGCAAGAACTGTTGCACTTCAGATAGACACATACACATTACTTGGTCAAAGATTTCATTGAGTTTGAATATTGTCTATCTCATATGCATGCTTATCCAAACTATCTCCACTAATAGACTCTACCTACCAAGAGAGATCAACAGGTCTTTGATATGCTTGAAATGGGGCATATAAGGGACATGAGTTAAGCGGAGGCCAATTGTAAATTAGAGCCATTGTGACACAATGGGCAAACCTGCACACTACAAATTTCTTGTTTAGACAGTTGGAAGCAGGAATAAGATAGAGCTTTGAACATTCTTCTTTCTTCTTGATGTTAATCTGGATCTTGATTGGGACAACTTTTGCCTTTACAAAAAGTTTGGTACCCATATTCATCATCATTTCTTTTTCTTTTCCCTTTTCTTTCTCTTTCTTTTTCTTACTCTTCCCTTTCTTTGAGCATTTTATCATTTTATCATTCTTCCCTATAGGACTGTCAAGTATTGGATGACCTTTCTTCTATCTCTCTAATTTTGATTGAATCTTTGGTTGAGTTGGACCAATTCAAGTCAAACTGTCCTTATGGAAGTCTTTTGCTACTTTAGGTAAAAGAGAACTTGGTTGGCTTTCTAAACCGTTTTGGGTTTTATTTTTTCTTTTTTTCTTTTTCTTTTTCTTTTCTTTCTTTCTTTTTTCCTTTCTTTTCTTTCTTCTTTTTTTTGTCATCATTTTTTCTTCTTCTTTTTCTTTTTCCTTTTTTTTGGTCCTAGTTCCAAAAGAGTTGTCTTGTTTGAACCAACTTGAGTTTCTAATAATGGATGAGTGGAGTGACATAAATCTTCTTTTACAGGGATAAATCATTTGTTACTCTGATGTTATCTTGATAGATTGGAGATATTAGGTGAACTTCAATGACCCTTATGGTCTTGAGAATATCAACTATCCTTATGGTTTTGGCTATGCATTCCATTCTTTGATCTTCTTGTCTCTTCACCTTAGTGATCATCAGATTTGTCATAAGTATCACAACAGCTCAGGGTAGGTCATCGGGGTTTATAAGTCAATAAATAGAGAGCTAAAATTTCATGAAGGCTCAAAGGGACAACTAGGGATTGATGTCAATAGGGTTGATACTAGTTGTTGGCTAACCAAATAATGCCTAGATCATTTCTCCCTTAAATAAGCAAAGTTCAATTTCACCTCGAAAATTTGTCAAAGCATGTTCTAAGATTGACTAGGACCTATACAAAGGTAATTATACAGGAGCCCTCTCTAAGTAAGGATACACAACTCAATGCTATAGAGCAATTCTCTCACCTAGTAAAGTCATTCAAGGCACGATGCATAAATATATTAATTCATGAATTATCAAGCTAAATTCCTCATTGGTTGAGCACCAAAATGAACAAAGACCAACAAAAATTTTGATGAAAGTAATTTATTCAAACAACTTTAAATTTGAAAAATACGATTGTTCCATGAAACACCAAATAAAGAAAATAAAACAAAAAAAACAAATAATCCAAGGGAAGTTTATTAGTTAAGCTTCTTCTCCTTTCACATCTTCAGTATTCCCATCTTGAAAGGAGGATAAGACAAGATCTTCCTCCAATCCTCCTCCTACCATGAAAGTTACTGGTGGTGGCACTCTGTTAAACCTAGGCAAAGGATTGCTTTTGGTATTGGGCTTATCCGGCTCGGGAGCTTACCATTGTCAATCAAATCTTGGATCTCGTGTATTAGACAAGCACATTTATCCATCTCATGCCCTTGCATTTGATGAAATTGACAGAAGGTCTCGGCATTAAAGTTTGGTGACAAAGGATTATCTAGTGAACGAGAAGCCAACAATTGTAACAACCCCTTCTTCTCTAGCTTATTGAAAACCCAAGATAAAGGTTTCCACAATTTTGAGAACTGTCTTTTATTTCCTTAACCAGTTGCATTAACATCAATTTCCTTTTGCGTGCTTTGATTATCCGACTGGTATTTCCCTTTCTCATTCCTTCTTACTGAAAAGTGATTCCTCTCCCTTTCCCATTCTTCAATTTGCAAACCAGCTTGGAGAAGATCTTTGAAATCCTGGATGAGTGTATGAGACATCATGAAGACTAAGCAACACCCCTCTCACAATCATTCTTATTTGATCAGATTCATCGGCCCTCTTCCTGAGTAATGTAACCTTATTCCTCCACCTTTTTACATAGTCCACAAAATTCTCATTCTGCCTTTGTCTAATGGACTCAATTTCTATTAAGGTAATTTTCAGCTCGACATTGTACCCATATTGCTGAATAAAAGCCTTGTAAAACATGTCCCAATCTTTTTGAGTACTTTCCTCTAAGATGTTGAACCAATTTTAGACAACAAGGTCCAATGAGAGCATGAAATATCTTAGAGTTTGAGCCTTAGTGGCTCGGGCAGACTGCATAGCAGTGATGTATTGCTTCACATGGAGATGAGGGTTTCCAGTACCATTGTACCTAGTGAAGGAAGGCATCTTGAACTTATAAGGGACCTCCACATCTTGTTCAAATAGTTTATCGATCTCAAACATCTCTTCGATTTTCAGCTTCTTTTCAAACTACTTTTCTAGGTTAGCAATCATCTTTTCAACATCTAAAGTTTCAATTTTCTCCACAACTAATCTTTCAACAACCTTCGACTCCTTCTTGTCATGAGGATCTTGGAAGTATTGTTCCCAGTCATCATCATTAATCATTACCTTATCATCATCAAAAGCCACTTCATCAACCTTAGCCTTCCCTTTGTCCTTTGGCTTCTTGGTGCTGGCAAATGTTTCGGCATTGTTTCCTAAAATTGCAGCCAATTGGTTCTTCATGGTCTCAGTCAGGGTTTCCTTTAGTTCTTTCATTTCAGCATTGAGGGCATCATCCACCATTCTTTGAATTTGTTCGGGCTCCATTGCTTTTGGTGTGAAAGTAATTGAGTTGTTGTTGGATTCTTCATCTTCAGGTAGGTCGGATTGTCGTAAGCTTTTAAAATGTTGTAATTCAGGGCTGTGAGCCAGATAAAATTAATGATATGTGATGCAAATGTATGTATGCATGTATGCATGTGTGCACAATCAATAAACAAACAAGGATAAATAGGACGATCCTTCCAACCTTATAATATTCACACATGGTTGGCGAGTATCTTTTCCTAGGTAATATGGTTAACAAAATACCAATATGGGATATCTTATTTTTGAATAATTCCCTCGGACATTTCTTCCAATAGTTATATTTTCAAAAATGAAAATCAGTTCATGATAATTTCCATTAATTAGGTTTTAATCCATTCAACCAGCTAAAGTAGCTTTTATGCTATATTGGATTAAAACTAAATTAAAAGATTTATTATAAATAGATTTCTCACTTGAAAAAGTAACTAATGATTCATGCTAAAAATAAGCCCATGATTAATAATTCTTAGTATAAACTAGGATCACAATTGATTTTTGGTATTTCGTAATTGACCTAAATAATTTGCAAGCTCTTTTAAAAGATTATGAAAATAATTTTGTTTCTAAGCCCAAAATATTTTAGAAAAAATTGATTTTGGGCTTTATATTTGGGTCATGAGAAAAGAATTTTTGATTTGTTTTTTAGAAAAGTTTTATGTCCAAAGACTATCTTGAAAAGTTTTGAAAATAGCTTTGGTCTTTTGGACTTTAAAGAAAAATTTATTTTGAGCTTACAATATACTTAGGTCATATTAGAAAAAGAACAAACCAAATAAGCCATGATTTAAGCCAAGATAAATTAACCATAGTCAAACAACAAACATTTGGGGTAAAAACCTAAGGAAAGTAACTAGGCCAATTACATGAGCTTTAGTCTTTGGGTTAAAAGGCTTAGGTTCCCATAGCAAGTATATACCAAAAGGTACAAGGCTATGAGTGGTTATGCCATGCTTGATCTCCATACCTTGAGTGAAAGTATGGTATCCCTCACATAACACAACACGGGTAACACGGACATTCTAACTCACACACACAATGCAATCTAATATGATGTAATGGATAATATCATGATAAAAAAGAATAGAATAATATAAAGTCTAACGGAATCAACTTCTCTTATCCCCAGTGGAGTCACCACTGTGAGCGAGGATTTTCGCCCCTACTCCCGGTGGAATGGTTCTTGCGGCTTCGGCACTGTTTAGGCTCAGGGCCTTAGAGAGCACGGGCCTAAAACAGGAGAAAATGGAGTAGCCACACGGATGGGCTGGGAAAAAGAAAGGGGTGGATGACTCGATTCCTAAGGAATTCCCAACCCCCTAATGGGTTTGGAAAGTTGGGTACGTGTGGGGAAGGTGAGAAATGGCCCAGCACCCCCACAATGTCCGGTTCATTAGAACCGGCCTCTTTTGCAGGTCTTAATATTATAAAATTCTTAAATATAATGATATTATCCATATTACATGCATTCATAAGAATAAATAAATACTTTATTAAAATCACAACAATGTCTAAACAAAATAAATAAACGAACACCCATCCGAGGATCGAAACATGTCCTTACATCGTCCACATCTAAAACTAAATAGGACACCTACCGAAAGGTGGAAATGTGTCCTTTACATTGGTCGAAAAACTTTAAAATAAAATAAATTACATGATGCTCATGACATGAGGTACCCAAAACATGGAAACATACCTCTTACAATGTTTTGAAATAAAAAAAAAATCAATAAAAATAGCCAACCATTCATTATAAATAAATCATTCATCAAAGACATCAAACATCAATCAAAATATATAATAAATATTCATCTAATTTAAATAAAACATTAAGTATATAAATTTAGGATTCATGCATCAATTTAGGTTTCTTTGGTTTCATGTTTAACAATTAGGGTCTTGCAATTTAGTTTTCTGGATTGATCAATTTGAGAAATATTTAATATAAAAAAAGTAATATAGCTATTGGATGTTTTAAAGATTTAGAATTTTGAAAGTTTTATGGAAATAATATTAAAGTTTTAGGGTTTTAAATAAATAAGATTGAAGATCATGAAAATTGAATTTTAAGTTGGGTATTTGAAAAGAATAGGCTACTGTGAATCTTTCAAAAAAATAGATTTGGTTAGGGTTTTAAGAAAATAGTCTATTGTTTTGTGGTTTTAGAAAAGTGTAATTAGGGTTTAGATTTCAAAAATATATTTTACGGGTATTAAGGCATTAGGGTTTTGAAAAGTAATTTTTAGGGTTTTAAATAGAGTTTGGATGGTAAGTAGAACAATTGATCAAATAACAAAAATATCATATATTATATATTTAAAAAATTGATCAATTTGAATGATGAAGCTACTGCAAATATAAATAAGTCAATAGAAACTCAAACTTCCATTGTTGATTCCACCACAATTTGAATTTTGGCTGAACAATAAAAAAGACAGTGTGGGCTGCCTTTGATGGATTATTTGTTGCTTGCTGACTGCCTCTTCCTCATTCAAGTCCAAGGTTCTGAATCTATTCTGAAAAAGTCTCACTCCTTCTAAAAGTCTGATCCCCTTTTTAAAAGATCAAAAGTCCCCTTTCTGTATGTTTTAATGTGGTATTTATAAGAAAAAATAAAAACCTAATACTAATTGGTTAAGGAAATAAAAATTGTTTAGGAAATAAAATAAAAAACCAAGTAAAATAGGATTTCGAAAAAACTGCACGCGGGCCAGGCTATTGGCGTGCGAAACTGCGCTAGCAAAAAATTTTCTTCGGAGCACTACGAGCTAGGCACGGGCTGGGCCCGAACCAAAGGCCAATTCGCCGCAAGTAAAACTTGCAACGAATTGGCCTATGGAACTTACGGATTGCCGAATGAAGATTAAGTCAACTTGGACTGTTTAAAAATATTAAACTGGACTGGGTCAAAAATTAAGGGTCTACAGTAACCACATCATGTATCCAGTTAAGCAACGCAGCAAGAAATTATGAACTCAAAAACACTCATTATAGTATGCTGCCATCCTTCCATGGATTACCGAATGAAGATCCTCTCAACTTCATTCGAGATTTTTACACAACATTGCATACATTCCCTTTGCAAGCATTAATGGAGGATGAACTCAAAATGAGATATTTCCTATACAGTTTGAAAGATAGGGCAAAAGCGTGGTTGATGACCTTACCAGATAATTCCTTGACCATTTGGACTGAAGTGTATAACAAATTCTTGGGAAAATTTTATTCACACCAAAAGACAAAGGAGGCTAGGGGGAGTGTTGCAATTTTCACCTAATTTGATGGAAAACCATTTCATGAGATGTGGGATCGCTTCAAATATTTATTGTTTCAATGCCCTCATCACTATTATTCATAACAATTACTCAATCAGTTCTTTTATGGTGGGCTAACTCAATAATGTCAAAACACAATGAATAATGCTGTAGGAGGGGCAATGGGTGAGAAAACAGCTGCTGAAATGGTTACATTGTTTGAAATGTTGGGAGCAAATTCTCAATAAAAGAGTATTGAGGAAAGGAGAAGAGGAGCATATAAGCTGAATGGAAACTCAAAAATTTCAAGGCAAGTTGCCGAGTTGATAAGGCAAGTTAAATTGATGAATGCTAGAAGAAACTTGCCGGTGTCAAGCCAAGAATCATGTGCATCATATGGTGTGATAGGCCACAATGCAAATTTATGTCCTTCAAACTTTGACCAATTTCAAGAAGGGCAAGAGCAAGCTTTTGCTTTTGAAGGGTTCTAACAAAGGGGTAGGAATGACCCATACTCAAATTCTTATAACCCCGGTTAGAGAAATCACTCCATTTTTTTATGGAAGAACCAACAACAAGCTCCACCTCAACATTCTTACCAACCTTATCAAAGGGGACCCCAATTTCAAGGGCAAAGTTCAAATCATGAGCAAGTCAAGAAACATTCACTTGAAGATAATTTGAATACTTTCATTCAAATAAGCACTCAAAATCAAAAGGTGAACAATAAACGGTTTGACTCTTTGGAAGCCTCAATTAAGAAGGTAGAAACTCAAGTGGGTCAATTGGCTAATCAACTGCAAGCTAATCAAAAAGGAAAATTTTCAAGCCAACCAGAGCAAGCCAAAGCAATCACAGTTTTAAGAAATCGTAAGGTATTGGTGATAATAAAATTGATGATTCTTTGGATGCAGGTACAATGCAAGAGAATGGCGAGGAAATGCAAGAAGGCAAAGCTCAACCAAGTGAACCGAAGGAAGTTAGTGAGGAGGCATCAGTTGCACCAAAACTACACAAATCTCCAAATCCGTACAGGCTGCCAATTTCTTTTTCGAGCAGGTTAAAAAATGAGAAGCATAATAATCAATTTTTGAAATTTATAATATACTCTCAAACGTGAGTATTAACCTCCCCGTACTTGAGGTGATTAAAAACATGTCATACTATGCCAAATTCTTTAAGGAGCTTAACACTAAAAAGAAAAGGTATGAGTTGAATGAGAAGGTGATAGTCTCGGAAGTAACAAGTGTTGTTTTACAACACAAGTTATCTCCAAAACTGAAGGATCCTGGAAGCTTTATAGTTAACATCTCTATGGGGAATGGGAAAGAAACTATTAGTATGTGTGATTTAAGAGAAAGTATTAATTTGATGCCATACTCTATTTACTTGAAATTAGAGCTAGGGGAACTCAAACCAACTAAAATGGTTTTGCAACTTGTGGATAGAACTCTTAGATATCCTAAGGGAATCGTAGAAGATGTTCTAGTTAAAGTAGGTGGTTTGATTGTACCCATTGATTTTATTGTCTTAGATATGGGAGAGGAAATTCCTAGGGATTCTGAACATACAATTTTGTTTGGGAGACCTTTTATGGCCACAACTAGCACATTAATTGATGTTAAAAATGAAAAATTGACCATGACTATTTTAGGTCAAACTGTAGAATTTTCAATTTTTAACACTTCCCCTATTCCCACTACTGCTTTGTATGAAGACTGCTCTTTCATTAATTTTATTGATAATCCTGTTGAAGAAGTCTGGTGAAGACAAGTTAGAAAGGGCTCTAAATTTGGAGGAAGAAGTTGAGAGTTCAAATGAAGAGAGTAAGGAATGCAAGTCCATGTTGGACAGTGAGAGTGTTGAGGAGGAATTTGAACTTTAAGAAGAGGAGATTCAACCAAAAGAAGTTGAACTTAAGGAACTCCCAAAGCATTTGAAGTATATCTTTCTTGGGGAGAATAACTCTCAACCAGTGATAATCTCTGCTACTCTTAAGAGTGATGAAGAAGATAAGCTTATAAAAATGTTGAAAAAAATTCAAGAAAGCTATAAGTTAGGGGTTGAGTGATATTAAGGGTATTAGTCCCTCTATGTGTATGCATAAGATCTTTTTAGAGGAAAAGGCTAAACTAGTGAGAGAGCCTCAAAGGAGGCTTAACCCTAACATGAGTGAAGTAGTAAAAAAGGAAGTTCTTAAATTGCTTGATGAAGGGGCAATTTACCTCATTGCTGATAGTGAGTGGATTAGTCCCATTCACATTGTGCCTAAGAAAAGCAGGTTTGACTGTGGTTCAGAATGAGAAAGGAGAGTTGGTATCTACAGGAACACAAATCGGGTGGCAAATGTCCTTAGATTATAGGAAATTAAATAATGTCACTAAAAAAGATCACTTTCCTTTACCATTTATTGATCAAATGCTTGATAGATTATCTGGACATGCTTTTTACTATTTTCTTGATGGTCTTTCAGGTTACTACCAAGTCCTTATAGCACCAAAGGATCAACCCAAAATGACTTTCACTTGTCCCTTTGGGACATTTACCTTTCAGAGGATGTCGTTTGGACTTTGTAAAGCACCAGGAATATTTCAAAGATGTATGCTTTCCATTTTCTCTGATATGTTGGACAAGTGTATTGAGGTATTTATGGATGATTTATCTGTCTTTGGTAATTCTTTTGATGATTGTTTGCATAAATCGACTCTTGTACTTGAAAGATGTATTGAATGTAATCTTACTTTGAGTTGGGAAAAGAGTCACTTTAGGGTTGATCATGGCATTATTTTGGCACATGTTGTTTCCCATAAGAGGATTGAGGTAAACAAAGCTAAGGTTGATTTAATCATGAATTTACCACCACCCACGTCTGTTAAGGAGATTAGAAGTTTTTTGGGACATGCTGGATTCTATAAAAGATTCATAAAAGAATTTTTCAAAATTTCACCTCTTTTGTGTCATTTGCTTGGAAAAGATGTCCCATTTATTTTTGATAATAAGTGCTTGAAGCTTTTGAAATTTTGAAAGAAAAATTAACTTTCTCCCATATAATTATTGCCCCAAATTGGGATTTTCCATTTGAAATCATGTGTGATGCATCGAATTATACCATTGGAGCTGTTTTGGGCTAAAGAGTGAACAAATTGATATGTGTAATTTATTATGCAAGTTTATCTTTAAATGATGCACAAGTGAATTATACAACCACTGAAAGAGAAATGTTAGCTGTGGTATTTGCACTGGACAAATTTAGATCTTACTTGATAGGTTCTAAAGTCATAGTATTTTCTTACCATACAGCCTTGAAATACTTATTGACCAAACTACAAGCTAAACCTAAGCTCATTAGGTGAGTGTTGATGTTACAAAAATTCGATGTTGAAATCAAAGATAGGAAAGGAAGTGAGAATGTAGTAATCAACCATCTTTCTAGATTGAACTCTCATGATAATGATGCAGAAACTGATTGTGAAAATGCTTTTGAAAATTTTTCGGATGAACACTTTTTTGCTTTAACTCAAGCACCATGGTATGCAGATATTGCTAACTATCTTTCTTGTGGTGTTGTGAGAAAGGATTTGAATTTTTAGGCAAAGAAGAGGCTCTTGCATACATGTAAATACTATTTTTGGGATGAGCCATATTTATTTAAAATTTGCAGGGATGAAATCATAAGAAGTATGTGTGCCGAAAGAAGAACAAATACAAGTGCTATAATTTTGCCACAACATGTATTGTGGGGGACATTTTGGAGGAAAGAAGACCGCCGAGAAAGTTCTTCAAAGTGGTTTGTATTGGCCTACTCTTTTTAAGGATGCTTATAATTTTTGTATAAGATGTGATAAATGCCAAAGAGTAGGGAACATTAGCAAAAGGAATGAAATGCCTCTCAATATTTTTATTGTGGTTGAAATTTTTGATGTATGGGGAATAGACTTCATGGGGCCATTTCCCAAATCATTTAGCTTTGACTATATCCTTCTTGCATTGGATTATGTGTCTAAGTGGGTTGAGGCTATCCCCACTAGGACTAATGATTCTAATGTTATTTTGAAATTCTTAATGGAGAATATTTTGAGCAGGTTCAGAACCCCAAAGGCAATAGTGAGAGATGGAGGAAGCCATTTTTACAACAAATGGTTCAAAAAGTTGACAACCAAGATGGGCATCCAACACAAAGTGGCAACTCCATACCACCCCCAAACATCCAGACAAGCCGAGATCTCCAACAAGAAAATTAAGGAGATCTTGGAAAAGACGGTGAGCACAATAAGAAAGGATTGGTCAATCCAACTTTCGAAATCATTGTGGGCTTATAGGACTACTTTTAAAAAGCCATTGGGAATGAGTCCACATAGGTTGGTCTTTGGAAAGGCTTGCCACCTACAGGTGGAATTGGAGCACAAGTTTTATTGGACAATAAAGACCACAAATATGGACTTAGAAGAAGCAAGGGAGCAAAGAATGTTACAAATTTCCAAGCTTGATGAGCTTAGGAATGAAGCCTATGAGAGTTCAAGGATCTATAAGGGAAATACAAAAGATATGCATGACAGAATAATCCTCAGAAGGACTTTCAAATCGGAAATGAAAGTCCTCCTATTTGATTCAAGAATGCTATTATTTCCCAAAAAATTGAAGTCTCGTTGGAGCATACCATTTCAAGTAATTCAAACATTCTCATATGTGATTGTTGAGTTACTCAATTTGAAAGCCAATGAGACATTTAAGGTATGTAATATCCCAATGTATGCCTAGAAGTTTTAATACAATTGTTGTTTGATTTGAATTAAATGTATATATGTTTTTGCAAAGGAAATGATTGTGTTAATGGAATGTATATGTTGTATATATGTTAATATATATAACATATATGTTGGTCAAATGAAGAGTCAAGGGAAGAAGATATTTTTATTTGGGATATGTGAAATTACTTTAATGGGCATATAAGTGTCAAAGGTTAAGTTAAATGGATGAGGGCATTTAGGTAATTGCTTGGCTAGAATTGCTTGGTGGAGATTTAAAGAAGAAAAGAAGTTGACTTGTGTTTATTTTCTTTTCTTCTCAATTGTGTGCCGGCTATCCAAGAAAAGAGAGAGCAAGAGAGGTGTTCTAAATGCTAGAATCAAATTGAAGGAAGAATCAAAGGGTTAAGTTGGAGATTTGTGAAATTTCTTCATTTAAGGTAAGTACTCTCTTGTTTATCTTTGCTATTTTTGAAGTTATGTTTGAGGTGGGTTGTGATGTGTTGAGATTATGAATAGGAGTGTTTGAGATGAGTTTATATGTGTTGAGATTGATTGTAAATTAAAAAGGTTGAGTTGGTGTTGGTTTTGGTTTGAAGATGATAAGTTAAGAGTGATGTTTGATTTTAGGGTTTTGAAGTGGTAGATGATTAAATGTATTGTTGATGTATTGATAATGTGTATATTGTGATGAATATGTAAAATAAGTGTTAATAACATTGATTACATCCATTTGAATGAGGTTAAGTTGTGTATAATGTGTTCTTGATTCAAATAGAAGAGTTTTGGCTATGTTTAGGGTTTTATACATGAGAGACACGGCCAAACCAAGGAAGAGACACGGCCAAACTAAAGGATTTTTGAAAGACACGGCCAAGTCTTTGGAAATTTGGCCGTGTTGGATGATTTTTGGAGAAGACACGGCCGTGTCCCTTGCCCATGTTTGCTTCTGTTGCTTTTGGATTGAGAGACACGGCCACAAGCTTGGCCGTGTCCCTTGGGTGTGTTGGCCACTGTGAATTTTTCCTTTCTCTTCTTACATGATTGAGATTGAACTTACATTTGACAATGCATATGATACTATATGAACAAGGTTATGTATTATGTGCATGATGAATCTTGTGAATGATAATGTGTTATGTAAATAATGTACTTTGAAATGTTATACCAATGATGCTATAGGTATAATATGAATTGAGATATGAAATGATATGAAGCCATTGTGATTGGCTATGATGATTCATTTGAAAGACATAAGGCATGTTTGCCTAATTGATTATGAGAATGGAGAATGGAATTGATAATGAGATAATAAATGAATTGTGTGTCTAATGTGTTATTCATTTTCAGAGTTTTGTTGTTGGTGGCATGCCTAATGGTAACAATCTCTTGAAGTTAGGTTGGATTTGATCCTTGAAGCCTAATTGAGATGTTACAACCCTTGAAGCTAGGTTGGGTTGGTTCTTGAAGCCAAGTTGGGTTGATACTTAGCATGCTTTGTTCCCCTTGAAGCTTGGTTGAACCTAATCCTTGAAGCCTAGTTGCGTATATGATAATGATAAATGTGATAACAAAACCAAAGCATTAACTTTGAAAATTGAATGGCATATTAGAGTGTTTTGGGCCCATGCTTGTCTTTGTATATAATGTGATTCTTGAATGGTAAAATCAATGGAACTATGAAAATGTAATATGAATATTGTTATGACATTGAACGTAGTATGATGTGGTAATGTGATGTGCTTCTATGTATATGGTTTATAAAATATAAAGGTGTGATGTTAGCTTTCACCTATGATGTTATCTTTATGATTTAGATGTGTGACATTGCATTGCTTTAAAGTATAGTGTTGGTATATTTTGTACTACTAAGCCGATGGCTTAGCGCGATAGTGTTTGATCGCGCAGGTGACAGAGTTGAACCTGAGAGTTCTTCAAGACCGAGTGAGAGTATACATTGAAGAGTTCATTTTGGGACTTAAAGATCAGAGAAGAGCTGCCAATCATATATATATTCTATGTTTTGTAAACTTTGATTTATAACATATTTGTAATAACTTCCGCTGTGAATTGATAAACAGTTTTATATATATATGGTGTCTTTTGGATTTCTTTTAAATGTTTGAAATTGGTTTCATTTATTTACAAAGATATTTGTTGTGTTTTCTTTTTAAACTGTGGCATTTACTATATTCAGTATACGTATATTACGATCGTTTAAGCATGCTTGGTACGTATACGGGATATAGGGGTGTTACAAGGTAAATGGACAAAGGGTGATGTCCTACTTTGAAGAAATCTATGATGCAAAACTGTTTAAGGTCTGGTGTTTATCGACAAGTGATGCAACAATGTCCAACTACACGACATTAAAGAAGCGCTCTATGGGAGATAACCCATTGGTTTGTATTTCTTTTCGTTATTAAATTTTTTGCATTTTAGATTTTTATATTTTAATTTCTGTTTGTTGAAATAAGAAAATGGAATAGGTTCTTTGATCGGTTTTTATTTTGATGGTGTTTTAGGGAAAAGATATGAAGAGAAATAACATTGACTTGGGTGACACAGTCTAAAACCATACTTAAAAAAAATACATGCAAAAATGGCAGTGTTGGACACTGCCACTTGACACGGCTAAGCCATTGTTTGTGTCAAGCATGGCCTAAAAATCCTTGGAAATGGCAGGCGTGGACATGGCAAGGCAACTTGGGCAGTGTCTGTGGCCGTGTCACTTGGACATGGCCAAGATGCCAGCCCGTGTCCCCATCATTTCACCCTGCATTTAATTTTACAGAAGCAAACACCTTCACTGGACACGGCCAAGCCACTGGCAATGTCCATCCATAATGACTTGACACGTCCAAGCCATTTCAAGCTTGGCCATGTCAACCCTTTTAAAACCCAATTAAAAGCTTGATCTTTCATCTTCTTCCCCAAGTTTAAAACCTAATCTCCATTCTCTCTCTCTCTCTCTCTCTCTCTCTCTCTCTCTCTCTCTCTCCCTCTTGACTCTCTCTCTCAAATCACCATACCCATCCCTTAAAACCTCAAATCACAAGAGGAGGTAGTCTCCATCATCCTCTTCATCATTTTCAAAGAGAATGGCTCTTCTATCAAGGGGTTTCTTTCTAATGAGGTATGTAAGCGAAGAATCCCTTTATGCTCTTCAAATCAAGGAAAATTTTCATAGATATGTGCAAAACCTAGGGTGGGAGAGATTGGTTTTCCTTAAACCTTTGCAATTCCAAGAACTTACCATTGAATTTCTAACCTCTCTTAAGGTTGAAAGAGATGAACAGAAGATTTGCACTAGGATAGGCTTTAAATTGCTTGGGAAGCCATATGTTATTAATATTGCTAAATTGAATGCTATTTTTGATTTCCACCAAGAAGGGAAAAATGTGTGTCTAAAGGTTTTAAACAACAATTTGCATGGGGAGCAATAGGCTTCAGTGGAATGTATGTGGCCAAATTGGCCAAGGCAATGAAATTGGTAAATCCTGCCTTGAGATATTTACATAGGTTTATGTCTTGTGGGTTCTTTGCATGAAAAGAAAGCTTGAGTGTGGTAGAATTAAGTGAGCTATTTTTCTTAGATTTTTCGAATAATGCCATACCCTTCAGTATCGACTATTGGTTAGCTGATGTTTTTGATAATGTGGTAAATAGAAAAGGGGCGCAATTTGTATAGGTGGATTAGTGACCACCTAACTATGGCACTTATTGATAGTTTTGACTCGAGCACATGCAATATGACTAGAATTTTAGGCAGTGATTCATTAGACCTTGCTACTCTAGAAAAAATGTGCATGGTTACCAAGAGGGGCGGGGCTTATGTTATGGCTTTTGAAGAGCAAGTTGCACAAGGGGATCGGCAAAAGAGACCAAGAGCTTATGAAGAGTCTGACTCGGATTCACTCAATTTGGATGAAGATGCTTCGATTCTGGAAAATCAAAAGATTATCAGTCAGATAAAAGCCCTAGAAAACAAGGTGGATCACAATCATGCGGAAGTCCTTAGCCCATTGCAGCTCATTAACACCAATCTAGCCAAAATTCTTAGTCTCCATCCGTCGACAGCATCATCGTCACACCCTCCACCTCTGTAGATTTTTCCTACTCCAAATTTTTAGAACACTTCTTATTTTCTTATTTTCAGTTGTTGAATTTTTTTAATTGTTATTTTTATTTACCGCTTTATGTTATTAAAACTCTATGTTTTTTTGTTATTGTATATTTATTGCTTTTTGTTCTTAAATAATTAATGTTTTGTGGATGAAAAGGTAGCACTTGACTCACAAAGAAAATAATGGAAAATAGGTTGTACCTTAACTCTTCTTCTTTTTAATTATCCTTGTTTCCATTGAGGACAATGTAAATCTTAAAGTGTGGGGTGCTAATTTTTTGTTCATAAATGCAAAGTTGTTATTTTTCTTGATTTAGTTGTTTTATGCAAAGTTTTTATTTTTCTTAAGTTTTTGTTATAGTTATTTTGTTAAGTGTTGTGCCTTATTTTACATTTTGTTTTGATGAATATTGATAAGCTCAATTGTTATAAGCTTATTGATAGATGACCTCTTAATTTTTGAAGCATGAATTGAGAATTGGATAAAATTGGTGCTTGTTGTTGATTTGGATGGATATTCCTTGCATTGCCTTTTAAACTTGTGAGAAATTGAGCCTTTTAAGTTGGATGCCAACTTTTTTTTTTGTGTATGAACATCCTTGATTGATTAATTACTATAACTTGCTTTGACATGCATTTTGAGACTACATAAAAATTTTAATCAGATATCAATATGATTAAGGTAATTAAGTGAACCCATTTTAGCTTAAAAAGACCAACCTTATATTCAACCTTATTTAGCCAATTTTGAGCCTATTTTATTTCTTCTTTCCTTTCTTTTTCACAACACTAATAGTCTTGAACCATTTTGTTTTGTCTATTACTCTTTCATTAGGTCAAGAGCATTTTAAGAGCGTTAATGATTAAGTGTTGTCTTAAATAAGTGTGGGGTTATATTTGGTGGATTTAAAATTGCAAACTATTGTGTTCTTTAGTTATAAACCATATTTTGATTCAAAAAAATTAATAATAAATAAATAAATGATGAAAATCAAAATAATAGAAGTTGTTATTCTTTTTGGAAGGGTTGAAATAAGTTTGGGAATGATCTTCGCAAATTTAATAAGTGGAGTCCGTAAAATGTTCTTTAATGTCTAGTAGTAGGTGAGTGGAAGGTGTTTTGGGATTGTTCGGTTGTATTACATTGCTTACTTCATTCTTGAAGTGCTCTTGAACTTAGTGGATAAACTCACTCTCCCAAATGTTATGCCCTTACCTTAGCCCCATTACAACCAAATGAAAGACCTTATGATTGATGATTGATTAAAATTTAGTGGTGGAGATTTATTGATAAGCAAGCTTATGGTGATAATCTTTCATTGCATGTTATGAGCATAAACATTGCCTTATTAAACACTTTAAAGGGTTAGTGAGGGAGTGACAACATTGGTTATGCATAGAAAGCCACAAAATTACATAAGTGTTGGTTTTGTTCGATTTGACAATGATTGTGAATTTAATAAAATGGGAGTCTTGATACATCCTTATAACTCTTGAACTTAACTAAATTTTTCTTGTTTTTAGTCTTTTTTTATTTTAACTTTGCTTGGGGACATGCAAAGGATTAAGTGTGGGGTAGTTGTTTTGATTAATTATGTATCTATTTTTAGGGTAATTTTATTGGTTTTAAGTTAAATTTTCTTTTAATTTGTGTTTAAAGATTGCTTGAAGTGTTTTCTTTAGGTTGAATTGCAAAACAATGGAGATTCAATTCAATTTGATTGATGAAGTTTAGAGAAAAGCATGTGACAAGGCAAAGACACTTCATGGCTTAGTCGTGTCCCTCATCAAGGGCAAGAAAGACAAGGAACAAGCAAGACAAGGCCAGGACAACTCGGCTTGGCCGTGTCCATCAAGAAGTTTGGGCAGTAGAGAACACAAGCAAGGGACATGGCCAAGCCACTATCCATGTCGCATGACACAGTCAGGGTCTTGGTCGTGTCCCACCTGAGGAATAAAGAAAGAAAGGAAGGAAGCAAACATACAAAAGAGGACACTTTCAAGAGACATGGCCAAGCCACGTGACACACCCAATGTCTTGGCCGATGTCACACCTGGAAAAGAAAAGAAGGAAAAGAATGCAGCCATGGACATGACCTAATGGCTTGGCCGTGTCCAGTGAAAGTTTGAGTGACATGGCCAAGTCACTCATTACTTAGGCGTGTCCTGTGTGATTCCTTGAATTATTTTTACGATTGGTTGAGAGACAAGTGGGAGACAATAAGAAATATCTTTTAAAAAGAAATCATAAAAAAGAATAAAAGAGGGATGGTTCTATGGGATGAAATATTAAATAAGAAAAAGGAGGGGACAAAGAGGGTGAGTGGAGTTGAAAACATTCTTTTTGGCTTGGGAGAATTAAAAAAATAAGGGAGAGAAGGATAGAAGAAGGGGGTACACGTTGGAACAAGGGCCATACTCTCCATACACTCCAACTTTTTTATCTTATCACCTTGTTCTTGGTTTGGGGAGTTCTTAGTTTTGGTTCTTGTTTTGGGGAGAGAAGACATCATTCTCTCTTCATCTTCATTTCCATTCATCTTTCATTTCTTCTATAGACAAGAGTAGAGACAATTCTTGTGATTAAGTGAGTGAACAAGCTTTCAAGAAGGTTTGGGTTTGAAGAAGACTTGATTGAGGAGTGCAAGCTTGAGAGAGTTACCACTCCACCTTTTAAGAAGAGAGCCAATGATTGAAACGGGCTTGGAAGTTCTTCATCACATCAAAGTGGAAGCTAGGAGGAAGATAAGTAGTTCAACTCTTAGCATCTTAAAAAGGGGTTTTTCATATTCTCTATTTTAATTCATTTCTTAATTGTTATTGATTGTTAAGAACATTAATATTTTAATAGACAATTGTGATTTGATGTATATTAAGATGAATATTTATTTTTAATTGATGATGAGCTAATTTACTCATGCCTTGGGTTGTAGTGTATTTGATTAGATTACTGGATTTGATAATTCCATGAATATACCTTGTTATTGGTTGATTGCATTGGACTTAAGGTTAGGTTGATAGATTGGCCACCTATTGATCACTTAATATTGAACAATGGACCGAGAGGTGAAATTCGATATCGAAACTATGTAATTAACCACCCTAAGAATGAATTAGAAATATAAGTTCTAGGGTTTTATTAATTAGCTATTTCAAAATAATTGGTTATTGTTAATTCATGAATGTGAAAACTAATGAATTGATAATTACTAATTAAACTCAAGGAATAAATTAAAATGCAAGGTTATATTAATGGATAATTTGAGAATCAAGTTTTGATCAAATTGATCTACAACTCTAAATACTATTTCAAAAATTGAATTAATCTTGCACAACTTCTACTCATCTTTACTTTTAAATTTTAATTACAATTTACCAATTCAACATCATACACTTAATTTTATTATTTTATTTTAATCAATCTATTGCAAAATAATTTTTTTCTTGTAAGACGACCTTGGGGCAATAACCATTGCTACAACTACCTCGTATACTTGCGAGTGTCGCTTGTAGTAGTATTAATTAGAGCGCAACAAGTTTTTTGCACAGCTGCCGGGGAAGGTAATTTTTGTTAGTAGTTTGATTCTTTTATTTTAATTGTTTAAAGTGTTTCTTTTTGAATTACCTAGGTGATTTATGCAAGGACGAAGGTCCCAAGAAAACGAACTTGTTTCATATATAGACGATATTCATAAACTTCCAAGAACTGAGGGAGTGGATCCTTTGGGACAAGAAGGAGAAGAAACCAAAGAGCAATTTGAGAATAACACGGAGGTAGAAATGGGTGACGTAGAGAAACCACCTATGAAGGAGTTTGCCCGACCGATCATTGGAGTAACCACATCATGTATCCGGTTGAGCAACGCAACAAGAAATTATGAACTCAAAAACACTCATTATAGTATGTTGTCATCCTTCCATGAATTACCCAATGAAGATCCTCACAACTTCATTTGAGATTTTTACACAACATTGCATATCTTCCCTTTGCAAGCATTAACGGAGGATTAACTCAAAATGAGATGTTTCTCATATAGTTTGAAAGATAAGGCAAAAGCATGGTTGATAACCTTACCGGAGAATTCTTTGACCACTTGGATCGAAGTGTACAACAAATTCATGGAAAAATTTTATTCACATCAAAAGACAAAGAAGCTTAGGGAGAGTATTGCAACTTTCACCTAATTTGATGGAGAACCGTTTCATGAGACGTGTGATCTCTTCAAATCTTTATTGTTTCAATGCCCTAATCACTATTATCCACAATAATTGCTCAATTAGTTTTTTTATGATAGGCTAACTCAACAATGTCAAAACACAACATTGCTCACCATTCTACGTACTAATACAATCACAACACCTGAATTATCCCTTATCAACACTCCCATCCATGCAGCACATCAATAAAAAAATGTAAGAAGCATCGGTTCTAATTTTCAAAACATTCACCTCATGGGCGAGCCATCTGCTATCGCAATCTGGTATCACATTCTCCTTCGAATTGGTTGTCTAGTATTCCAAAAGGATTCTACAAGCTTTGCTTATTATATGCTCTCTAAAGATTGGGTTCCTGAATGTAGGATATGATTATGTTCCAACCATATGCTCCACAACACCATATCAAACAACTCCAAAGCTTATGCATCCACTTGTACTTTGATTTTCTGAAACCAAGAGAAAGTGGACATCTCATTGAAAGCTTCAGTTTGCAGTCCAAGGGGGTGATAACATCTAATTGCTCTAATTCTTTCACAATCTCGGAATATATGCGTTATTGACTCAATATTCAAACTACACTGTATATAGAGAAAAAAGAAAAAGAAAAAGATAATTAAATGAAATATTATCTATCACAACGACCATGATTGTTTATAGCAGTTTTAATATATATATATATATATATAATGTATTCAACATAAAAGAAAAAAGTAGAGTATATAAATAATTTAATTACTGTTTAAAAATCATAAATAAATTTATATTGGCTTACTTTAACTGCAGTTCTGGAACATCAAATGAATCCCATTTTTGTATATTAAAATTTTAAAATGACGAACAAAACCATTTTGCTTCAACATCATTACATTGATTTAACATAAAGTGCCCATCTATTCTTAACCCACTAATTATTGCTGTATTGATGTCATGAAATACTGTTCAATTCAATTATTAAAATGACATAAATATATTAAATCATACTTGCATAGTTGCATATATGTATATACATATTACAAGATCTTCATGATAACTGAAAATGGCATTATTCACAAAAGGCTGACAATTTACTGGAACATAATTTAACTAAAACTAAAACCCAGGCGAGATGGAGAGATCTAAGGTCCCTTGGTGCCTCAATTAGCTTGACTGAGAAAAGAAACGATCCTTTTAAGCATAGCCACGGCATTGTCACAGGTGGGTTTCATCAAATGGAAAACATGGTCCTCGTCTTTAGCTTCCATTATCTCAACTTCTCCTTCCCATCCACTCTTTTTCAAACTTTCCCAGTAATGCCAACCCCTACTTTTCAACCCATCCTTCTCAGCAACCATAACAAGGACTTTACGACACCCAATCTTACCCAAATTTGGATCAAGACTTGGATTAATCAAAGGATCATCAACCCCACTTGAACTTGGGTTAGCAAATTGCCAAAATTTCTCAACCATTGACCTAGATTCCAAATTCTTGGACTCATCCCCAGTTGGTTCTTTCCCCCAAAAATAAGGATGAATTAGAACAATACCTATAATATCAATACCAATAAATTTCTCCATACCATATTTAATACCCACGTGATGGGCTATATTGGCACCAGCACTATCTCCTGCAAGAAAAACTTTTCCAAAATCAGCATAAAGATTTAACCAATTTTCAGGACCATTTCCATTAAAATGAGAAGCAACCCATTTAAGGGCAGTCCATGAATCATCATATGCAGCAGGAAGATGATGTTCTGGAGCTCTTCTGTAATCAACTGAGACTACTACAATATTAGCCTCTACAACTAATGTGTTGAGGTAGTTATGGTAAGTAGGAGAGAAGGCGGTTTCAATAAAAAAGCCGCCGCCGTGAAAGTAAACTAGTAAAGGGAGTTTTTTGTTAGGATCGGCGGATTTTGGGAGATAAAGTCTTGAAGAAAGATTATTTTCAGATGAATAAAGAACATCTTTGGATTGGACTTCGGTTTTAGGATCGAGAGAAGGAGGGACGATTTGGGTGCCCAAGAGTCTCTCTATAGTGCCATCTTCATATATCTTTAACATTGGAGAGAGATCAATAGAAACCTTAGGCACCGATGAATCCATGAAAAGCAAGGTTTGAAGGACTCGGGCTATCTTTTTCTACAATTTGAAGCCAATCAGAATATGATTGTTTCTTGCTGCAACCTAGCTATGTGTTGTGTATATATGTGAGTTGTTGATGATGTGTTGTGAATTATGAATTATAAAACCATGAATGTTGTTAAGTAAATATATGGTGGTATATTGGTGTACTTTACTTATGGATGAGTGTTTATTTAAGATAGTGCATTTTCGTATGAAGAAACTGAATACTTTAATTTAATTATTTATTGTTATTAAAACATGTAGCACTAAAAAAATTACTTAGTGTAGTTAGATGTATCGTGCAGGTGACAGGACTACAAAGTAGAGCAGTCCTGTGTGAGATGACCTAGCAGTGTCTATTTTGCCACAAGATCAATCATGGCAGCATTGCATACATGTATAACTTTTAGATATTGAACTTTGGTTTTGTAAATTCTAGGACAAATTATATCTTTATTAACTTATATTGAGAATGTTATATAAATATGTACATTTATAATATATTGTGATGAGAGATGTGTTGGATTTAATGTGTAAATTAATGAAATGGGGGTTTGGTGGATTAGTTGTAAACTTTATTTTGGGAGTGAAATTTTATGCAAGTTGTATGATCATTGAAATTGAGATTTATTAAAATTACAAATAAAATTCTGGCGAAATTTTTCCAAAGAATTACTTTTATAAATTTGTAATTTATTTTAAATATTAAAGTGAGGGTTTTATACGTAAATATTGCGGTGTCTTTATATCTTAAATATGTATGTTACGTATACGAAGGTATATGTATTATATGTTTTTAGGGCATAGGGGTATTGCATTTATTTTGGTATCAGAGATTATGTTTGAGATTCTTAACCTAGGTGTATTTTGAAAGAAAGAAAGGAAAAAATTTAAAATTTTAATTGAGTTTTAATACATGCATATGCACTAACACCTAAGTTGGTCTCTGATATAGTAATATGTATTTGTTGTTGCAGATATATGGTGAGATGATGTCTTGAGGATGCGAATTAGAGGATTTTGTAGGGAGTATGGCTCTAGGTGAGGATGGAGCCAGAGGTAGAGTTAATGCTGGAGAGGCTTCGAGGGTAGTTAGACCTAAGCTTTAGGGTCCTGCACCATGGGTTAAAGAGATGGTGGAGTTGCTTTGTCCTGCCCCAGTACAGCAGCAGCAGCTGTAGACTAAGAAGTATAACAAGTTGAGGAAATATGGGGCTATAGATTTCTTTGGTACTATGGACCCAGCCTAGGAAGAGTAGTGGTTTGATAAGGTGAAGAGGGTGTTTGTCTAGTTACAGGCTACTATAGAAGAGAAATTTGATTGTGGTATTTCCCTTCTACAGGGAGATACACGTGATTAGTGGAAGACAGTTCCTTAGGGGTTGACTGATCCACTCTCATATGATGATTTTTTTAGGAAATTTGGAAAAAGTACACACCTAGGGATTATAAGGATAAGAAGAAGAGAGAATTTCTTGATTTGAAACAGGGAGAGAAGAGTGTAACATAATATGAAAATAAATTTTTGAGGCTCAATAAATATGCAGGAGGGATTATAATTGATGATGTGGATAGATGTAGGAGATTTAAAAAGGGATTGAAGTCATCTATTATGTGTATGGTGGTTGCAGTGCAGTATGAGAATTTCTATAAGTTGGTGTCAGTGACACGTAGTGTGAAGAAGGCCCAGGAGCTTACAGCTACAGCTAGGATAGAGGAGATTAGAGCCAGGAGATCTCAGACTGAGATAGAGTTAGTATCTCTCAAGAGGTGGCGAGAAGATTCTTTGCAGATTGCTAGTGAGGGTTAGGGGCAATCTAGTAGGACTATACAGTCAAGGCAGAGGCTTGTATCATAGACATTAGTGCCCCTACCCCTACATTTCAGAGGTCTATTCCACCCACTTATTCCAGTGTGGTAGGACGCACATGGGTATCTGTTTGGTAACCCAGCTTAGGAGGCTGTTTTAGATGTGGATCTAGGGATCATTATATAAGAGATTGCCCAAAACCACCAAGAGTTAGGTAGATGAAGACTAGTGTGCCCATATCGAGTATTGAAGGAGGTAGAGGTGACAGAGGAGGTAGGGCAGGATCTAGTCAGAGAGGAGGGTCTGCATTAGTGGGCAGACAGAGAGAGTGTAGGACCACGTAAAGGGTTTATGGATTATGGAGAAGGCAGGATACCTTGGACGTGGATAAAGGTAAAATTTTTCTGCTGGATATTATTATTTATGCATTAAATGGTTATGATATTTTGATCCTAATGAAATTGAGGGTTCTATGTGTTAGTTTAACAATTGAAGGAAATGATTAGGAATATATTTAAGGGGGAGAGTAAAAAAATAAATGAATTGAGGTGGTAATTAGTTTTATCAAAATTTTGGAGTTGAGCTTGTTCGAATGATTTAGTTTGCTAGTAGATAATTTTGAAGATGAAATTACTCAAGGGGGAGAGAATTATAATATTCGTAGTTTTTATTAAATTAAACAAGTATTTGGTGATTTATTAAAGTGTTAATAGAGGTATATGTGGGTATGTGCCTAATGTATACACAAAAAGTATATAATATATATAAAGAATATACCTAATATATACCTATTGTATATGTTAAATACATATTGTACACATAATATATATAAGATATATACATATTGTACACATAAGGTATATATTATATACACAAAAGGTATATATTATATATACATTGGTTATATAAAATATATAAAAGGTATAAAGGACATATAAGTACACTTAAAATATAAAAGACATATACATAAATATTTATAGGTGGAAGATTGAAACAAATAATTAATTAATAAAAGAAAAAGAAAGTCAAAGAAGAAAGAAAACATATGGTGGAAATTACAAATAAATAAATAATTATATTATTATTATTGGATGTGAAATGAAAAAGAAAGACCACAAATAACTATTTTCTTTCTTCTTTAGTCTCCACGGCCGATTCTCACTTATAGAAAAAGAGAGAAAATAGTTTTTCAAATACTTCAAAATAATTAAGAATTTAAAGGTTTCAAGTGGATTTTTGAAAAAAAAAATCAAGAAACAAGTAAGTAATATGTTACACCCCATTTTTAGAAGTGCGAAGGTCTTAGAGTCCAGATAGGCTTAAGGCCATCAAGTACCACGTAGAATCTAACTAATTTATGAATTCATACAAATTGGTTAAATGTACCAATGAATTAAAATTTTATTTTATAACTTTTATTATATACTTATAATTTTATGATATATTATTATTATACATTTATTTTCATATTCTATACACACATAAATATTTTTTATTACATTATAGTTTACTTCCATAATTTATCAAATTATTCACAACAGTACTACGAAGCAACTAGAGTATAGCACAAACATAATTATTTAATTACATATGATAGTATTTGCTAATTATATTACTCTCAAACTTTTTGCTGGAAGAAGAAATCAAGAAGCTGATAATTATGGATCACCTCTACCTGAAACCACAAACGATAAGGTGAGTCGTCAACTCAGTAAGATTATAGTGTCATAAGGGTAGAGTGTACAATAAAAATATTTCAAGGTTGGCTACACAATAAAGGTATAACAATAAAATTCAATCCACGAGAAAAGCCCACAATAATTGGACCAATATCACACAAAAAATAAATCACATAATATGACAGATAATACATAGCAATAACACTGAATAAACTTATTGTTATTTCAGTGCTATCACACATCATATTCACATAAGGGTAGCTTCTACCCTACAAATCTCAATCTTCTATGTGCACATAGCCTAATGGCATATCTCCCATCAAGTTGAAATTCCGTCATGTTGGCTAATCAAATGGCTTGGTATGATCACATAGGCCTAGACACCACATTAAGTTTCACAATCCATAATTAAAACACAAGTAATAAAATAATATCAAATGGCTCAAGTATCAATAATGGTTCAAATTTCATCAAAGAATTTCAAAGTGAAAAAATAAGGGATGAACACTATAACTCACCTCAAATATGCAAATTTGATTCTTCTAAGTCATTGAGAATTATTGGTTGTTTTGATGGCAATACTCGACCTACATTTACATCCACACATAAATCACACATTTATGTTTATTTTTAATTTATTATTTGTCATTTTTGTCTTAATTATTTATTAGTCACTTATGCCATATTTTAACATCTTAATATTTTATAAAATCTATTTTGTAATTATAAATTTAAATATCATAAAATTATATTATAATAGGGCTATATAACAGAGTAAGTTCAAATATGTGTCATATGCCTATAAAAATATACATTGGTTCTTCAAGTCATTTGATTTATTTATTCATTAAATTAATATTTATAATTTTGGGAACATTAAATAAACACATTAAAATTTATATTTATCTATTATATGCTTATATTTATAACCAAAATAAATATATTTTATTATGTTCAATTTAGTCACAAGTCAACAAAATACTTAAATTCCAGAATTTGAGTAGTTTGTATTCATTTAATTGTATATTAATTTCTTCAAATTCATTTGCCATAAAATTTTTTTAGTGTGTTTCCAATGTCATATATAAACTCTCTGTAAATTTTCACAAATTATAGAGTTTATTTATATAGGTAAATAATTCAAATACAACGGCACAATCTCAGTGATATTCATTCAGACTATTAAAATGAGCAGCTTGTATTCACTTACTCACTCATTTTTCTTCATCATTTTGACTTGCCCTTTTACCACATCCTTATTAAATTCAAATACATCTTTCTATAAATTTTTATGAATTTTAAAGATCATTTTTATATTGAAATAAATAAAATACAGTAGCTAAATTATAAAAAGTTTAAACTGTATAATTGGGACAGATTTGAGTATTAGGGTTTATAGCTTCTTTCCTTTCAATTTATTTCAATATAAATAAATTTTCAACATCCTAAATACTTAATTAACAATTAAAAATGATAATTTCTAGCTCAGGTTCAATAAATAATAGATTTAAAGTTAGAATAAATAAAATAAAAGATTAAGGCTCAGAATTTCTAGATTCTTACCTGTAGGAGTTCCTTTGCCTTATTTGCCTTTATATCACTTTGTTAATTTAATTTTTCACTTTGGTTCATTTATATCACTTTGTTAATTTAATTATTTTCACTTAAAATTTTTAATTTTAATTTATTTTATATGATTTTAATGTATATTATAATGTTAAGATATTATTAATTAATTTATAATGCATTTTAATTAAAATACCTAAAATTTATATATATATAAGTTACCGTAGCTAAGGTATTTTAAAATTTTCATTTTCAACACTTTAGTAACTTGTCAATTTCACTTCTTTATATATCAACGATTCTTTAATCACTATAGTAAGTCATTTTGTTTCTCCAATAGTTTATATATAAATATAATTTGTTATTTTATATCTTACAGTTAGTTGGTTTGATTCACAGTCGTTATGAGTTGTAGAATTTTCAATTCAAGTACTTTAGAGTTTTTGTTTATATTACTTTATCATATTAAAAATTTATTTGCATCAAGATTTTTCCTCGTTTTATTCATTAATTTGTACAATTTTTAAGCTACTAGATTTTTATTTCATCTAGGGTATTGCATAATATTTCTTTTAAGCTTGTTTTAATTAATTTTAAGTTTATGGGTAAGATGGCTAGAGAGAGAAATTTGATTTAATTTATTAAATTAATAGAATTAATGTGAGAATGATGAAAATGTGATGATTTATTTACTGATTTGTTAGGATGAACAAAGTTGGTAAATTTAGAGTTATGGAAAGATGATGTTTAAATTAAGATTTTAGTGTGAATGGTTATAATTGTTGAAAATGATGAATTTAATGTTGTTTTAATGTATATATTATGATTCTATAGTTAGAATTTCAATATGGATGAGTTTGGATGAAGTTAGGGCTTAGGGACAACTTATGTGACATTAGGATTTTTGAAAGAAATACCTATAATTATTGAATTTAAGTGTTTTGATGATGTTTTGAGATATAAGTAATGATTTTATGGTTAAAGGTTAGATATGAGTGAATAAAGTTTGAACAAATTAGACAAGGGTGAAAATAATATTTTGTTGAGATTTTAATAGGAATTGATTGAATAATGATGATTTGACATATATTGAGCACAATAATGATTTTAAATGAATAATGTTGTTTGTTCTGTGAACTATTTATGTGTAGGATAGGAATTCCCTAAGAAGACCATTAGGGTTTTGGTGAAATCAAGAAGTGGAGAAGGGATTGAAGTAGTTTTAAAGCTTTATTAAGGTCAGCATATATTTAAATGATTGAGATTTTATTAAATGTGATTTTGACATAATGGCTATGGTTGTGTTGTAATGTGGATATTCACATAATCTATACAAGGTGGCATAGTTATGTGATGTGTGTCATAGTGGGCATTTATCCAATATAGAATTAATTTTTATACATGGATGTGTGAAGTATATTAATTTTACGTAGTAAGATGTACTAAATGGATACGCTTATAAAAAGTGATAAAATGTGTGGAATGAGTCACATTATGAATGTAACTAATGGTTATCATTTGTAAGTGTACTTTAATGTGCAATGTTTGTGAAATGTGGGGAGTGAAACACATTGTGATGTGACTCATGGCTATGCATACTATAATGTGGAAATGGTCTTGGAAAATGTGATTGGTATTCTTGTAATAAGGAGACGGCCTTCGGGTGTTGTCTCCAGTGTTGAGAGAGGGCGGCTTTCGGGTGATAAATTGACACTTTTTCCTCGGTTTCGAAAGGAGACGCCCTTCGGGTGATATTTGACACTTGCCTTTGGTGTCAATAGGGGACTGCCTATGGATAATATGTATAACACTTTATCCATAGTGTAGGACCTTTAGGTCATTTTAACTAAGTTGTTGTGCTTAGTGTGTGTGAGTATGTGTGTATGTGTGAGTTGTTGATGATGTGTTGTGAATTATGATTTATAAAACCATGAATGTTGTTAAGTAAATATATGGTGGTATATTGGTCTAGTTTTATGTATTGATGAGTGTTTGTTTAAGATAATGCACTTTTGTATTAAGAAATTGAATACTTTAATTTAATTATTTATTGTTATTAAAACATGTACCACTAGACAAATTGCTTAGCGCGGTTGGATGTATCGCGCATGTGACATGACTACAGAGTAGAGTAGTCTTGTGTGAGCTAAGCTAGCAGTGTCTATTTCGCCACAAGACCAATCGCGCTAGCATTGCATACATGTATAACTTTCAGATATTGAACTTTGGCTTTGTAAATTCTGGAACAAATTATATGTTTATTAACTTGTATTATGAATATTATATATATATATATACATTTATAATATATTGTGATGAGAGATGTGTTAGATTTAATGTGTAAATTAATGAAATGGTGGTTTTGTGGATTCGTTGTAAACTTTATTTTGGGAGTGAAATTTTATGCAGGTTATGTGATCGTTAAAATTGGAATTTATTAAAATTACAGACAAAACTCTGGCAAAAAATTTTCAGAGAATTACTTCTATAAATTTGTAATTTATTTTAAATATTAAAATGAGAGTTTTATATGTAAATATTATGGTATCTTTTTATCTTAAATATGTATGTTACGTATACGAAGGTATATGTATTATACATTTTTAGGGTTTAAGAGTGTTACAATCAAAACCTTTGGCATGGTGAAAACTTGATCACTATATATTGTGCAACTGCTCAAGAGGTTTGTGGGACTGCATAAGTAAAGGAGAAAAAAATGCAAATTTCACATAAGAGATAACGGTCAGAGTATGCGGTGGAACATTGGGCTCCCAAGGTCCCGTGCGACCGTAAGATATGGCAAGCTGGCAAAGCATGGCACCCAACACTCCTATCGACCTACCATTGAAATGATCCGTTGATTAAAATTTAAATTGTGTGACCGCCCAAATGACATGGCCACTTCCAAGCACCTCTTAGCAAAGAATTAAAAAATTTGTCCACTCAAATTATGTAAAATTCCATTAGGACTTTAATGTAATGGCTAGTTGGACTCAACATGGCTATAAATATGATAAGAAACATCAGTTTCCAAATAGAGATATATTTTCACATAGCTAAGTTGAACAATTTTATTTACTTTGCATTAAATTTTCTTATTGTAATCCTTGAGTGTTGGGTGTGAGCATTAAACACCATTAAAAAAGTTTATGTGTGAGCTTTGAAATACTTAAGTTATAGAGTGAGCCTAGAAAAACTTTTATTGGGTTGTGAGGAAATTCTGAAACCTTATAAAAGTTTGATGTGATCTTGTCAAAATACCATGTTAGGATTGAGCTTGTAAAAGTCCAAGGATAGTAAAATTCTCAACTTGAAGTTGGGGAGTGGACGTAGGATTAATTTGATCCGAACTATTATAAATCTTAGGTGTTTACTCTTTTTTACTCTATTCTCTTCTTAATTTCCTTATTTTGTTGTTTTAAATTTTAATTTGCCATCACTTCTTTAAAATAACCAATTCACCCCTCTCTCCTCTTGGTTGCTATCTTGGGATAATAATTTGTATCAAAGCTTCAAAATTTCAAGAGCTTAATTGTGAAACTTGATCCACAATGGCTGCAACCACTCATACTACTTCAACTTCCAATTCTACTTCCACAGTTTCCTCTCATAGAAACCTTAATTCCTATCTTAAACCCTACTTATATGGAACCGATTATTTTTATTAAAAACACAAGATGTATTTGTTCCTTGATTGTGAGAAAATTGAGCTATGAAAAAGTGTGAAAATGAGTGAAAACCTCCTACTGATGAAGTTGATGGTGCTCAAGTACCTCTTCGTAGAGTACAATAGACCGATCTTCAAGAAAGGGCTCTTTACAAAAATAATAGAGCAGCCTCTATTTTGGTGAATTTGATGTCTAAAAAAGAAGGTGGAACAGTTCAACATCTTACTTGTGCATACAATATTTGGAAAACTCTTGAGAATTATCAAGAGAGTATCACCCAAGTGAGATTCACCAAAACTTAGATGTTTGTGTATGAGTACGACAAATGACAAATGTGGCAAACTGGAATGACAAATTGGTTATTTGCTATTGTCAACAACTTGAAGAAATATGGAAAACCATATGATCTAGGTGATGTCAATAGTAAAATATTGAGAGCACTTAGAGTTAAGAATAACTTTGAGTAAAAAATTTCTTCAATTGAAGAAGCTCATGATCTTAGCACACTAAGAACTGATGAGCTAGTTGAAAAACTTCTCAACTTTGAATTACATACTAAAAAAGAAGATGATAAGGGTGAGAAAGACAAGAAGAAAGTCATAGCTCTTAAAGCCACTCAAGAAAAAGAGAGCTCAACTAAAGATTATAGTGATGAAGATGTGGAAATGGTCATAATGTCAAAAAGAGAAAGTAAATGGAAAAGAAGGAGGAGATTTCAAGCTAACAAAGGAACATAATCTAAACTCTCTTTTAAAGACGAGGAGAAAAAGAATGAAATTAAATACTATAAATGTAGCAAACCAGGTCACATCAAAACAGAATGTCCCAAACTCAAGAACAAGAAAAAAATGGGACAAGGAAAAGAAGAAATCTCTCAAAGCTACATGAGATAATGACTCTTCAAGTGAAGAAGAGGAAAAAGAGTAATGAATTACAAATCTTTGTCTCATGGCTATGGGAGATGATGAACACTCTAATGAGGTAGGTACTCAATATTTAGACATTAATTTAAATTATGACAATGTTGATGATGTTTTGGATGATGATGATTTAGTTGAGCATATGAACCTAAAAGTCTAAAAATATTTTATAAAGAAAAATGTTCTAAGCTAGAAGAGGATTTTGTTTCTTTAAAAAATTTCACTTTAGAATTAAAGACTTCAAATGAATAATTAATGAAGTCTTTGAATGAAGTATCAAAAAATTTCATCTAGCTTAGATAAATAAAATTTTGAAAGAAGAAATAAATGAATTAAAAAACTCTATTTAAAAATTTCATAAAGTAAAGGAGGCCTTAAAACCGCAAGAAAAGGTAGGGCAAATGTGTGGAGAGGGGTGCGATCGCTAGGGCAAATGAGCGACTGCGAGAAATGTAGGGCGATCGCTAAAAGGCGGAGGTGAAACTCAAAATTTTGGCAGTAAAGTTCGCGGTGGCTAGTGCAGTGAGAAGGGTGAACACTAGGATAGTTGTGAGATGATGAAGAAGGTTGTGCGACCGCTAGACACAAGGCGAACTAGGTTACAAAAATTTCTAAGGTTTCCTAACATATTCAACTCTTTGCAGCTTCGAGGGTTTAAGAGCTTTTCTTGGGTGGCTGCAAACTAATGGGAAGAACTTAAATGAAGGAATTGTATCAACATCAATTTTTTTTAAATTAAAGGAATTAAATCAAACAAGAAAGAAAGACACAATTGAATTAAACAAAATTTTGGGATTTATGCTCATAATTTGCAACACAACGAAAGCGAAGAATAAGGGATTGAAGACAAAAATGGATTCTTTTTTTTTTTGAATAAGATGAATGAAGAACAACAAAGAATAGGTTTTAAAGAAGATGGATAGATAAATAGTAAAGTGAAACCTGATTTCAAAGTGAAGCTCTGATACCAAACTGATGCAAACAAACAATATATTAAACTGGAGACTCCCTTGCCTTTAAGCATGATATCGATCCCTTGAAAAATAAAATCTGATACTTGCTTAATTCGAGATCCAAATCTAACATGTAGAAGAGAACCTTGGAATTAACCTACCTCAAAGCAATTAACTTTGCAAGTAGAACCCTTGATTCAACCAAGAACCAAGAAACAAAAGATAAATCTCTTCAAGAACAAAAGTCTTTATAATTTTATTAATCCATCAAAAGCTCCTAATACAATATGAAATAAGAGGTATTTATTCCTCTAACAAGTAACCCTAAACCTAGTTATAAAAGAATAAAATAAATTTTATTAAATTAATTAAATCCTAACAAAATAAGGAAATAGAATTAATCTAAAATTCTTATAGAAACTTGGAAGCCAATTATCTATATGATAAAGGGCTTTTGACAAAAATACAAGAAAATTTAAAATTTTTAAATTTATCATATTTATAATTTATTTACCAAAATACTAGACTTTATAAAATATTTATCAAAATACCAGATTTTTATTAGTTTGCAATGAATTTACAATGAGTTTATCATGGATTTATGATGAGTTTATAGATTTTATATAGTTTATAATAAGTTTATTATGAATTTAAAATAAAATGACTAAAATACACCTAATAAAAAAATTTTTAAAAATATGGTGGAAGGTGTCATTTTTTCTCTGATAAAGTTCGAATCTGAGCTTGGGCTCTCCATAAAAATTGTAGGTCTAAAAGTGTAGATGAATTTGGGCTTTTGAATCACTCAAGAATCGCCAGTTATGGCCCTTTGAAGTAAACTGGTTCAGACTGAACTTCTGCTCCGATCTAGTTTCAAATTTATTTTTCAGGTATAAATTTGAACAACTGTTTGGAGGCCCAAACAATCTTAAATTTGTACAAATAAGCTCATTATGAAAAGCTTAAAAAATCTTTTAAAAATATCATGAAGATTACTTTCTCATTTTAGAACTTCAGGGTCATCAAATTCCATTCTATAAATTATTAATTTAATAATTAAAATTAATAAATTAAAGTAATAATTACTAATTTAATAAATTATTATAATAAAATACTAATTTATAAAATTTAATTTTAAGATTAATAAGTTATATATATTTTTTATTTTAATAATAATTGAGTTTAATATACTTAAATATTCAGTTGAATAATTTTAATTACATATAAAGTAACTATCGTAGCATGAATTGAGGTGTAATTTAAATAGCAAAACTCTTCTTTTATAAATAAAAGGTGAATAAACATGAACATCTAGATATGGCAACTTGCTCAAGGTATTTTTAGAATTTAATGAGACACCTTAATATTAGACCACGTCAGTTTATATGCTGGCATGGCGGGTTGAAGGTTGCCCAATATATATGAAAAAAGAAAAAAGAAAAAACCTAGAATGATGATAAAATGCAACGAGTGAAAATTATCCAAATCTAGTTAATTATATTGATACCCATAAATAATGTTCAATTCGATGATTTACATGAAATAAGTATATTAAATTATGCTTGGATCGATATAGTATAAGATTTTCATAATCATTGAAGCTAGAAATATTTTGGAAAATCTATAACACCTTACAAGAACATAATTCAATTAAAACTAAAAATAAAAATAAAAATCCAGATGACACGTATGGATCTAAAGTCCGGATTGAGGCCTCAGTTTGCTTGATTGAGGAAAGAAACAATTCTTTTAAGCATTGCCACAGAATTGTCACAAGTGGGTTTCACCAAATGAAAAACATGATCCTCATCTTTAGCTTCCATTGTCTCCATTTATCCTGCCCATCCACTCTTTTTCAAACTTTCATAGTAAAGCCAACCCCTATTTCTCAACCCATCCTTCTCATCAACCATAACAAGGACCTTATTACACCCAAACTTACCCAAATTTCGATCAACAGTTGGATTAATTAAAGGGTCATCAAGTCCACTTGAATTTGGGTTAGCCAATTGCCAAAGTTTTTCACCCCATGATTTGATGAACAAATTCCCAGGTTCATCCTCAGTTCTTTCCCACCAAAAAAAGGACGAATAAGAATAATACCTTTGATATCAATACCAATTAATTTCTCCATACCATATTTAATACCCATATGATGGGTTATATTGACACCGACACTTTCTTTTTTTAATATTTTTGGCCAAAATTTTGATTTGGACAAATTATTTTTTTTTTATTTCGTTCATGACCAAACCAAAATTACAAGTGTTCGGTTTGGCCATGCATTTTTTTTTTTATTTCTACATATAGCCAATGGCCAAAACTTTATAATAATAATAACAATTAAAATTAAAATTAAAATATAATTAATAATTAATAATTATATAATTACTAATAATTTTATTATTATTATTAATATAATTATTAATTATAAATTATAATTATAATTATAAATTAATTAATTATAATTATATTATTATTGTTATTATCAATTATATAATTACTAATTATATTTATTAATAATAACAATAATTAATAATTATATTGGGCCCAAATAATTAACAATTATATTTAGGCCCATATATAATTAATAATCATATAATTAATAATAAATAATAATATAATTAATAATTATATAATTTTATTATTAATATTATTAATATATTTATAATTAATAATTATATAATTACTAATAATTAATAATAAAAATGATAATAATTAATTATTCTAATAAAAAGGCATCTACTACTAAATTAATTTTAACATTATGTAATTATGATGTTATACTCTTTAAATAATAAAAATTAGATTATATTTAAAAGTCTAATTCAATAACAAAACTCAATATTTCATATAAAGTATTATAGTGGAATTGTAAGTGCAATAATTATGTAATTACTAATTATATTATTACTAATTATTAACTATATGATTATTAATATTAATTATATATTTATTAATTACATATGGGCCCAAATATAATTTTAATTATTTGGGCCCAATATAATTATTATTATTAATACATATAATTATTAATTAATTATTATTATTTGTTATATAATTATTAATTATAATTATATTTTAATTTTAATTATTATCATTTTAATAATAATAATAATAATAATAATAATAATAATAATAATAATATTATTATTATTATTATTATTATTATTATTATTATAAAGTTTTGGCCAATATGCCTTTGTACAGAATTAAAAAAAAAAAAGATTATGGCCAAGGTAGTTTCGGTTTGGTCATGAACGAAATAATAAAAAAAAAAAATTTGCCAAACTGAAATTTGAGTTTTGGTTTGGCCAAAAATATTTTTAAAAAAATTTAAATAAAAATTTAAAATTTTAATTTATATTTTGACTCCTATAATTGAGTATATGTGATGGAAGGTTTCATATTTTGATAAAATATGAAAATTTTCTCAATTATTTTGGTAATAAAAATCTCTCTCTTGCAAGAAAAACTTTTCAAAAATCAAAATAAAGATTTAGCCAATTTTCAGGACCATAACCATTAAAATGAGAAGCAACCCATTTAAGGGCAGTCCATGAATCATCATATGCGGCAGGAAGATGATGTTCTGGAGCTCTTCTATAATCAGCTGAGACTACTACAATATTAGCCTCCGCAACTAAAGTATTGAGGCAGTTGTGGAAAAAAGGAGAGAAGGCAGTTTCGATTCAAAAGGCGCCACCATGGAAGTAAACTAGTAAAGGAAGTTTTGGTTAGGATGGGTGGATTTTGGAAGATGAAGTCTTGAATAAAGATTGTTTTCTGGTGAATAAAAACCATCTTTGGATTGGACTTGGGTTTTAGGATCAAGAGAAGCAGGGACAATCTGAGTGCCGGCGAGCCTCTCTGCCTTGCCATCTTCATATACCTTTAGAATTGGAGAGAGATCAATAGAAACCTTGGGCACCGATGTATCCATGGAAAGAAAATTATCTTTCTATAATTTGAAGCAAATCACTGTATGACATATTTATGGTTGTGACCGTGATTAATAGAGAAAAGGAGATGAAGTGAACGGTAATTCCGTCTTTTAAATGAGTGATACTTGTGACTGTGGCTTCATTTGTTTTGTATGAAATAAATTGAATAACCATTTCCAACGGTCAGCTCTATTTAAAAAAAAATCATCGTCAGAATAACGGGTTTAGAAATTATATACTCTCGGAATCACATATTAAATTAAAGAAATATATAAACTATATTCAAAAATCTTGTACAAGCTAATGATTTTTTTTTTGAACTGATACAAGCTAATGATTAACCAGCACTAAGTAGCGATTTAAAATATTTTATCTTATTTTAAATTTAAAAAATAAATTATACAATAGTATAATTAATATATAAAAAATAATATTTCAAATATAAATATATATAATATGAAAAAAACTCATATTCACATATTATAAAAATATTTATATTATCTAATATATTAAAATATTTTTTGAATTGATTCAAAAATTTATGATAAAAATAGTTAAATATTAATTTTTGATTCTATTACTTAAATTAAAAAGGAAAAAAATAGAAAAATAATTGAAATTAGTAATTTGAATAAAATAAATGAAAATTTATTATTTGTTAAAATTATTTGAAGAGAAAGAAAATTTTAAAATACACTTGAAAATAATATTAGTAAAGAGAAATATAAAAATGGTAAAAGAATAAATAAATATATTGAAATTATAATTAAGTTAGTAGAGTAAAGATGCATTTAAGCCAATAAAAAAACTATTAAAAATAATACTTAAATAATATACAATTTTATATCTAATTGTAATTAAGAATATGTTATTTTTTATGATAATTAAATTTCTATTGTAAATTTAAAAGTTAAAATAAAATAATAAAAAAATTTAAAAAGTCGCTATTGTAAAAATTATAAGAAATAAAATTTAATAACCCAATTTTTTTATTATTTTAAAATTTCAAACTATTTATATTATTTATTAATTTATTATTCAAATTATAATTTTAGTTTTTTTAAAAAATAATAAATAAAATTAATATGTTATTTTATTTACTATAGAAAAAACTAATATATATAAATAATAATAATATGAAAAAAAAGAGGAAACGAACAAAAAAAAAAGAATTGTTTTACATTGTCGTGAATCAAACTTTAGGCAAATAGCTAGAACACCAGAGAGTATACTGTTAGGCTAAGTAGTCTATGCATAAATCCATTTCCACTTAAATAATATTTAAAATCAAAGAAGTGTATATAAAAGTTAAACCAATTAGATTTGCGAATTAATTGAGGAAGATAAATTATTGAAATGACAAAATATAAATTATTGAACTGACATAATATGTTGGTAAATATTTAAATAATATTAAAAAGACACATTTTTTATTTTTATTTACCAAGAGACATATTGATTATCTAGGTACTTTTATAGACTTTTCAAATTAGAATTTTGATATTATCAAGAGAAAAAAAAATTTGTCAATAAATATTTTAATGATATTTAAAAGATGTGATTTTTTTTATTTTTATTTACAGAGAAATAATGATTCCCAAGAAAATTCTAAAGACTTTTCATATTAGAATTTTAATATTGCTGACTAAAAATAAATATGTATTTACTAAAAATAAATATTTATCAATAAATTGTATCATTCTTGTACCATGAGGTCATTGCATGTCCAACAATGGAAGCACCACGGAAAGAAATGCATGATCAAGAGCAAGTTGTTAGGGAGGAGATGGAACCGGACATCTAGGCCCAGCTGTAACAGTTTTTTAGTAATGCCATTCCCTTTTTTTCTTCCCCAATATTCAGGAAAAAATAACACCATGTTTTTTTTTAATTTTTTATTTTTTATTAAGAGTATTTTAATTATTTTATTATAAATTTCAAATAAACTCATTATAAATTATGTAAAATTTATAAATTCGTTATAAATTTATTATAAACTCTCTGTAAACTAATAAAAATCTGAAATTTTAATAAATATTTTATAGATAAATATTTTATAAATATAATATATTTGAATTTATTTTTAATTTTTTTATATTTTTATTAAAAGCTCAATATTCAGCTATTTTTTCAATACCTCCGGTTCTCCACCTCCACCTGGCTACTTCCACCTTTCACTTAGTAGTTATATCTACTTACAGTTTATAGACATTTATTTATTTATTTTCATTGGTGCTGCATAAATTTATTACTTTATTTGTTATTTTTGTACATTCATATTAATTTAATATGTATATTTCTTTTATATATTCTTAACTCTTAACTCAAATATGATGTTAAAATTATTTTCTTTAATAATTTTGAAATTTTTATCAAATTAAAAAATTATTAAAAAAATTATTTGCCCACGAATTTTCTCTATCTCTATTAATTTCACTGATAACTTTTCAAAAAAAAAAGAAATATTAAAAACATTAACAATAACAAATCTGTTGGTATTTAGTTTACTAAACGATCGATAAATATTGGTATTTATCGGCAGATTACCAACGATAATTTAAAACTATAAAAGTATTAAAAATATTCACCAATAGAATATCTGTACGTAAATAGCAACGGATTAGTAATACATTGGCGTTTGAAGTTTAGGGATATTATTTTTCCTCCTCAAAATAGTCAGTAAATGCCGAGAGATCCTGCTTATTGACAAGCACACCATGGATTGATTTTTTTTTTCCCCGAAAGCTATCCATTAATATATTTACTGATATAATTTTTTTTATTGACGAAAATTTCTATCCGTAAATCAGTTGATTCTTATAGTGATTAAGTTAGGTCGTCATATTGAACAAGTTGCGCAACGAATTGGAGTAGAGCGAATTCGAATTATATGGATCCAGTCATTCAAAGTTATGTGCTCATTCCAACGGTTATGAACCAAATTTGGAAAGACAAACGTAACTCGAACTATCGAGTAAGATCATGACCTGTGACCTTTAAATTAAATGGTTTAATTTTTCTTTATTTGTTCCTGATCCCATCCATTGGTAATAATAAATTATATTTGTAACAAAGAATAACAATTTATATTTATTTTGTTAAAAATTATTAATAATTTTACTTGTAATTTTTATTATTTTATTTTTATTATGATGATTTGCTGTATTAATTATTTTAAAATAATGTGATTAATTAGATCGTATTAAAAGATTTTGATAAATTAAAAAAAAAAACTTTTTTGTGGTCATTATGCTGTCATCTTTGTTTTTTTCTTAAATGATATCATCATTGCTTACGTTGCCCAACTTATTATGGTTGATTTTTTAATTATAGATTCAACAATAATTCAGTTTTTTTAGTACAATAATTCAGTTTGTTACTATATTCAATTTAAGATTCAAAATGTTTGCATTTGTTTTCTTGCTTTTCTTCTTGTTTTATATACTAGCTGACTATGCGTGAAAGCTACTGCCCACAAACGTTATCATTCTTATATACAACCATTCTCTTCCTTGCAACAAAAATCTATCTTCCATATCCAATCTTAATTCATTTTTCTCAGTTTATGGATTCAGCAAAGCCTGAGATTGTGCTTGATTTCTTTCCTTTTCTCCGAAAATACAAAGACGGCACGGTAGAGAGACTGATGGGCATCGACACTGTCCCGTCTTCTCTAGATCCTAAAACCAACATTCAATCCAAAGATGTTGTCTATTCACAGCAATTCAATTTATCCTCCAGACTTTACCTCCCAAAAAACACTAATCCTAACCAAAAACTTCCTCTCGTAGTTTACTACCATGGCGGTGGCTTTTGTATTGAGACACCCTTTTCTCCTAATTACCATAATTTCTGCAACACATTAGCCGCAGAGGCCAATATTATAATAGTTTCTGTTGATTATAGAAGAGCTCCAGAGCATCATCTCCCAGCTGCATATGAAGATTCATGGACTGTGCTAGAATGGATTGCTTCCCATTTTAATGGAGATGGTCCTGAAGAATGGATCAATTGCCATGTTGATTTTGATAAGGTGTTTCTAGGTGGAGATAGTGCTGGTGGCAATATTGCTCACCATATAGCTATGAAATATGGCCAAGAGAAATTATCTGGGATTAATGTTTTAGGTATTGTTTTAATACATCCATATTTTTGGGGCAAAGAACCTATTGGTAATGAGGTTAAAGAATCAGAAATAAGAGCAAAAATTGATGGGATGTGGTTTTTTGCATATCCTGAAACAAGTGGGTGTGATGATCCTTTAGTTAATCCAGCAAAGGATCCAAATTTAGGCTGCTTAGGGTGCAGCAGAGTGCTCATTTTTGTTGCTGAAAAGGACTTTTTGAGAGATAGAGGATGGTTTCATTATGAGAATTTGAGAAAGAGTGACTGGAAAGGGGTGGCGGAAATAGTTGAAGCTAAAGAAGAGAACCATGTGTTTCATTTGTTCAATCCTGAGTGTGAAAATTCAAAGGATTTGGTTAAAAATGTTGTATCTTTCATAAATCAATAAGATAAGGTCTGATTACCTGTTTATGGCTATTAGCTCACGGGTTTCAATTTTGTAGCACATAAATTATGTAGATCGAATCTTATTAAATAGCGTTCTATTTAAGTTTCTTATCTTGGTTTTATCTCCGATCTTTTGTAATTTTATTATGGTCTACTACTTATTTGAATCATTTTTTCAAAAAACAAAGGGAAATTCATTACTTTAAAAAAAAGTATCAAAAGCATACCAAATTAACCTACTCCAGAATTTTGACTTGTTTGTGATTTTTGTTCAGATGGCCAGATCAACTGTAAGATATTTTCCTCTTTCAAAAAAAAAAAAAAAAAGAACTGTGAGATATTGTGCACTTATCTGTCGTCAGAAATAGTTGATAAAATTACGGATATTGCTCCTCTTTCCCGTTTTGCTCCGGAAGATAAATTGTTGTGGACTATAACTCCCTCACGTAAGTTTACAATCTCCTTGGCTATCCTAGGGATTTTTACAAAAAATATGAGAGCAATATTTATTAAGATATAGGATTTATTTTCATATTTATTAAAATACGAGAGTTAAAAATTCAAATAAAAATTTAAATTTTGGGTTTAAACTTTTGCCTCTTATTTTATTTTTTTTTTCAAATTAAAATGTAGAGTTTCAATTTATTTTAAGTTTGGGTTTCAAATATTTTTTTTAAATTATCAAACTGAAACTAATTTGAATACTTTTTTTTTCAATTATCAAATTAAAATTTATAGTTTCAATTTGAATATATTTTTTATTTCATAATTAACAAAAAATTCAAAACGAAATTTACAGGCGTCATATTCCCACGCGGGGAATCTCTACTAATAAGGTGAGGGCACAACAGAATTTTCATATATTTTTAATTATTTTAATATATATTTTAATAATTTTAATTAATTATGAATTTATTTCAATATATATTTTAATTATTTTAAGTAATTATGAAATTATTTTAATAATTATGAAATTATTATTTTAATTTTCATATATAATCTTATTTGATTATATAATCTTATTTGACCAATAATAATAATATATTTATTTTAAAATGATCTATATAAAATAAAATACTGGACTCACTAAACTTTACCAACCAGTTGATAAAATATTTTACTTAGGAGGAAGGGTTGGAGAAAATATTTTACTAAAAAGTGGATTGGAGAATCCACATGACAAAAGACAATCATACTTTTAATTTAAAATATGATAAAACAAGAAGAGATGTTATAAGAGTAGTTTAAGTATTACTTAATTTTTTTCTTGTGAAGTTGGATTGCAACCAAATAAGTTAATATTTTTTCAATATATTTTTTCAGTATTTTATTACATCTTTCAAATACAGCAATATAATCTTTCTCAGCAAAATATAATTCCTATAATATATCTCTGTAAAATATATTTCTAGTAATCAATTTTTTCAGTAATTTATCAAACGCACTATTAGTTATATATTTGTAATTTTTTTTACTTGGCATATTAAAGCATTAATTATATGAATATTGAAAAACCATAAATTTTGAATATATATTGAAATAATTTTTTTATTTATTAGGAAATAAGGAGAGTGAATGTTAAGTATCCCACATTGATAAAATATAATAAATGTGTGTTACTTATAATGGCTTGGACAATCATCACCTCATGAGCTAGCTTTTGAGATTGAGTTAGGCCCAATTCTATTTTCTTAATATGGTATCTGAACCACGATCTAATCTCTCAATGTTGGGTCACCCGCAAATGTCCAGTCTTGCAAACTTCACGTTTTAAATTTCTCGCATGTGCTTGGGCCTAGGCTTGAGAGGGTGTGTTAAGTATCCCACATTAATAAAATATAATAAATATGTGCTCCTTATAATTGCTTGAGTAATTCTCACCTCAAGAGCTAATTTTTAGGGCTGAGTTAAATCCAAATTTATTTTCTCAACATTGAATAGCAAATGTTGAAATGCTGAGATAATGTCAAGTGACATCAAGTGAGACTACATTTGAAGACTGAAGTTAATTAAGCTCGTCTGGTATTTAAACCAAAGGGTCTTTCGGAAGCAAGAAAATTATGTTTGAATCATCTCATGGACTGCAATTTTTTTCAGGTGTATTCAAATGGAGCATTCTCTAAATAAAATCCATTAGTAAATATGTATACTAGTAAAAAGAACTTGTATAAACAATTACAGAATAATTTTAAGTAGCAGAGTAGGCATGAAAATAAAACCACACAACAAATTTCTAGATAAATCCCAGGTTGTAAGATTTGTAAACCTGGAAACTGATCCTGAAAGCATGTTATGAAAGGGGAAGAAAACTTAATTCCCTTAAATGAAAGGGGAAGAAAACTTAATTCCCCTAAAACCTAAAATATGCATAGATCACTAGATTATTCAAATTAAATTGCAAAGGGCAGAATTACGTACCTGACATCATCGTATGTTTATGCTGAAGACGATTCTGGGGTTTGTCGCCTTCCAGGGGATACACACTTTAGGTTATGCGGAAGCACTACTGAAGGAACGTAATGTTCTCTAAAATTGTTATGTTCCCCCGAAGACCACGACCTCTTATTTATAACTGATGATGATGATTTCTATTTTGGTCCTTCAACAAAATAGAAATTCTTATCGGTCTCTACACTTATAATCCTATTACGAGTAGGACACCTCAATAGTCAACAATCCTAATTTGATCAAAACTTTAATTGACTATTTTAATTTGACTGCAATACATATTTAAATATTTAAATATATTTAGCTCATACTTATGATTAATTAGAGGATTAATTTTATTAATATAAAATTAATTCTAACAATCTCCCACTTGGGCTAACATATATTAAATATAAATGTATATACCTTAATGAGCTCATAAAAGCAGTCATACTAAAGGTGCCTCAAACAATCTCGTCCATTGATTATATCGATAAAGGACTGAAGGGTCAGTCGCTACATTCATCGTGACTCAAACCACCATCAATCACATTACCAATGCTCTCAAATGACATAGATCAATAATAGGAGTGTAGCATGGAAACTACATGTAATGTGATCTAATCATGCCTGTTTCCAACTGGTCATACTTTAGTGAGATCAATCAATAATAATACAGAGTGTAACAAAATAAATACTTTATTTTCTGCAGAAACTGAGTATTAATAACATAATATATCCATTACAAAATAGAGTATACACAAATATAATGTAACCATAATGAACAAACTCCCACTGAAACTAAATAGTCTCAAATAATGTGACACCATATGAGCAATGTGCTCATGAAAAACTTTCGGTATCACAGCCTTAGTGAGCGGATCCGCAATCATGGAGTTCGTTCCAATATGCTCTATGGATATCTGTCCACTCTGTACTCTCTCCCTCACAGCCAGAAACTTTATCGCATGTGCTTGGGCCTAGGCTTGAGAGGGTGTGTTAAGTATCCCACATTAATAAAATATAATAAATATGTGCTCTTTATAATTGCTTGAGTAATTCTCACCTCAAGAGCTAATTTTTAGGGCTGAGTTAGATCCAAATTTATTTTCTCAACATTGAATAGCAAATGTTGAAATGCTGAGATAATGTCAAGTGACATCAAGTGAGACTACATTTGAAAACTGAAGTTAATTAAGCTCGTCTGGTATTTAAACCAAAGGGTCTTTCGGAAGCAAGAAAATTATGTTTGAATCATCTCATGGACTGCAATTTTTTTCAGGTGTATTCAAATGGAGCATTCTCTAAATAAAATCCATTAGTAAATATGTATACTAGTAAAAATAACTTGTATAAACAATTACAGAATAATTTCAAGTAGTAGAGTAGGCATGAAAATAAAACCACACAACAAATTTCTAGATAAATCCCAGGTTGTAAGATTTGTAAACCTGGAAACTGATCCTGAAAGCATGTTATGAAAGGGGAAGAAAACTTATTTCCCCTAAATGAAAGGGGAAGAAAACTTAATTCCCCTAAAACCTAAAATATGCATAGATCACTAGATTATTCAAATTAAATTGCAAAGGGCAGAATTGCGTACCTGACATCATCGTATGTTTATGCTGAAGACGATTCTGGGGTTTGTCGCCTTCCAGGGGATACACACTTTAGGTTATGCTGAAGCACTACTGAAGGAACGTAATGTTCTCTAAAATTGTTATGTTCCCCCGAAGACCACGACCCCTTATTTATAACTGATGATGATGATTTCTATTTTGGTCCTTCAACAAAACAGAAATTCTTATCGATCTCTACACTTATAATCCTATTACGAGTAAGACACCTCAATAGTCAACAATCCTAATTTGATCAAAACTTTAATTGACTATTTTAATTTGACTGCAATACATATTTAAATATTTAAATATATTTAGCCCATACTTTTGATTAATTAGAGGATTAATTTTATCAATATAAAATTAATTCTAACAATCTCCCACTTGGGCTAACATATATTAAATATAAATGTATATACCTTAATGAGCTCATAAAAGCAGTCATACTAAAGGTGCCTCAAACAATCTCGTCCATTGATTATATCGATAAAGGACTGAAGGGTCAGTCGCCACATTCATCGTGACTCAAACCACCATCAATCACATTACCAATACTCTCAAATGACATAGATCAATAATAGGAGTGTAGCATGGAAACTACATGTAATGTGATCTAATCATGCCTGTTTCCAACCGGTCATACTTTAGTGAGATCAATCAATAATAATACAGAGTGTAACAAAATAAATACTTTATTTTCTGTAGAAACTGAGTATTAATAACATAATATATCCATTACAAAACAGAGTATACACAAATATAATGTAACCATAATGAACAAACTCTCACTGAAACTAAATAGTCTCAAATAATGTGACACCATATGAGCAATGTGCTCATGAAAAACTTTCGGTATCACAGCCTTAGTGAGCGGATCCGCAATCATGGAGTTCGTTCCAATATACTCTATGGATATCTGTCCACTCTGTACTCTCTCCCCACAGCCAGAAACTTTATCCCAATGTGTCTCGATCGAGAAGAACTTCTGTTATTGTTGGAGAATAAAACCGCTGAGTTATTATCACAATATAACTTTAATGGCCTTTCAATACCATTCACAATACGCAGCCCTGTGACAAAGTTCCTCAGCCAGATTGCCTGATTGGATGCCTCATAACTTGCTACAAATTCTGCTTCCATGGTGGAGGTAGCTACTAGAGTTTGTTTCACACTCTTCCAAGAAATAGTACCGCTAGCCAAGAGATATATGTAGCATGATGTGGATTTCCGACTGTCTTGGCATCCCGCGAAATCAGAATCAGTATACCCAATGATCTCAAGCTGATCTGATCGCTTGTATGTGAGCATATGTCCCTTAGTTCTCTGAAGATACCTCAAGACTCTTTTGGCTGCTTTCCAATGATCCATTCCTGGATTGCTGAGATATCGTCCTAACATGCCAACTATGAATGAAATATCTGGATGAGTGCAAACTTGAGCATACATCAGACTCCCAACTGCTGACGCATAAAGAATCTTCTGCATCTCCTGAATCTCAAGTTCACCCTTTGGACACTGATCAAGACTGAATTTATCTCCTTTAGCAACTGGGGTATCAATTGGTCTACTGTTGTGCATACTAAATCTCTTGAGCACTTTCTCAATATAGCCCTTTTGTGATAATCCAAGAATATCTCGAGTATGGTCTCGATGTATTTGAATCCCTAATATAAAAGAAGCTTCACCTAAATCTTTCATCTCAAAGTGTTTTGAGAGAAAGACTTTGTTCTCGTGCAGCAAGTCCTTACAGTTAGTAGCAAGCAATATGTCATCCACATATAAGGCCAAAAAGATAAACCTACTCCCACTGAACTTGTGATACACACAATCTTCCACAGCATTTGTCTCAAAACCGAAAGAGACAACTACTTCATGGAACTTGAAGTACCACTGACGAGAAGCCTGCTTGAGTCCATAAATGGATTTCTTTAATCTGCATACCAGTCGCTTTGGGTCTCCAGATATAAAGTTTTCTGGCTACACCATATAGATGGTTTCATCAATGTCTCCATTGAGAAACGCAGTCTTCACATCCATTTGATGTAACTCAAGATCAAAATGTGCAACTAGAGCCATGATTGTCCTAAAAGAGTCCTTCGATGAAACCGGAGAGAAGGTCTCTTTATAGTCAATCCCCTCTTTCTGAGTGAAGCCTTTAGCTACAAGACGTGCCTTATATCTTTCCACATTACCTTTAGAATCCCTCTTGGTTTTAAATATCCATTTGCAACCAATGAGTTTCTTTCCTTCAGGTAATGGAACAAGATCCCAAACTTGATTGTCTTGCATAGATTTATATTCTTCACTCATTGCCTCAATCCACTTATGAGAGTTGGAATCCTGCATAACATGATGAAAGCTGATTGGATCATCTTTCACCATGTCTACAGTGTCCTCATATTCCTGAAGATATACTACATAATCATCTGGAATAGCATTTCTTCTCTCTCTAGTGGACCTCCTTAAAGGCACAGGTTCTGGCTCAAATTCTTGAGGTTGTTGAGCTTGTTCTTGAGGAAGTTGTTCAACATTGTCTTGTATTGGAACTTGATGTGCTTCTGGAACAGTGACAGGCGTAGGAACCAGAACACTGTTAGGAGCAATGATAGGAATCAACACTGAGTGTTCCTGACTCGATCCATCCTCAAAGACAATGTTTCTAACCTTACTTCTTCCCCAAACTCAACATCCTCAAAAAATTTTGCAATTTCCGTCTCAAAAATAGATCTGGAAATAGGATTATAAAACTTAAAACCCCGAGATCGCTCAGAATAACCAACAAAGTAGCTACTAACAGTTTTGGAGTCTAATTTTGTCTCATTGGGCCTATAAGGCCTAGCCTCAGCAGGACATCCCCAAACATGAAGGTGCTTTAGACTGGGCTTACGTCCAGTCCAAAGCTCATAAGGTGTTTTTGTAGTTGCTTTAGTTGGTACTCTATTAAGAAGATAGACTGCTGTCTTTAATGCTTCTTCCCACAGAGACTCAGGTAAAGAAGAATGACTAATCATACTTCTAACCATATCCATAAGAGTCCTGTTACGTCTCTCAGATATACCATTCATGCTGGGTGTACCAGGCATGGTGTATTGAGGGACAATACCACAGTCCTGTAGGAAAATAACAAATGGTCCTAGACGTTGTTCACCTGAACCGTCATATCTACCGTAGTACTCACCACCACGGTCAGATCTAACGTATTTAATTTTCTTTCCAAGTTGGTTTTCAACTTCGGCCTTATAAGATTTGAAAACGTCTAGAGACTCTGATTTCTCATGAATGAGATATAGGTACATGTAACGTGAGTAATCGTCTATGAATGATATGAAGTATCTTTGGCCATTCCTTGTTGCTGTAGGAAATGGACCACAGATGTCCGTATGTATTAATTCTAAGACGTTTGATGACCTATTGGCACATAATCTCTTTTGTTTGGTCTGTATACCTTTAATACACTCAACATAGGAGTCCAAATCTGTGAAATCAAGTGTATTTATGATACCATCTGACACAAGATGCTCTATTCTAGATTTGGATATGTGACCCAAACGTCTGTGCCATAGAACAGCTGAGTTATCCATATTCAGCTTCCTTTTATACCTATAGTACTAACTTGCAGGGTCTCATTATAAGAGGCATCGATATCTAACATATATAGATTATGAAGTGCATACAAGAAACCAGTACCTAAATTTTTCGAATCCATAGATAAAGTAACTTTATTGTTTCCAAATGAACAAGTAAAACCAGATTTGTCCAAATGGAAAACAGAAATTAAATTTCGCCTAAAAGACGGAATAACAAAAGTATCTACTAGATCCAAAAAATTTTCAGTTCTTAAACGCAATCTAAAATGTCCTATCGCCTCTACTTCTACCGGTTCGCTAGTTCCCATATAAACGTATCTTTCACCGTCAGTTGGCTTTCGGTAACTTAGGCAACCCTGCATTGAAACACTTATGTGACTAGTAGCACCAGAATCTATCCACCAAGTGTTTCTAGGTACCGAAGTTAAATTAACTTCAGAACAGACTAAAACCAAATATTTTCCCTTATCAGCAGTCTTATTATCAGTATTTTCATTCATAGGGACAAAGTTGGGATTACAAGGCATGCTAGCTGAATTCAGAGAAAATAAATAATAAATGACATAAGCTCACAATCCACAAAAAATTGAAACAAATCACAGAAGTAGAGTTCAAATATTGGAAATAAGATACCGGACACAACATTAATATTCTCATCTTTGGACATAAAATATTAACTGTAATTGGTATCTTAACGCAGTAATCAAATATTGACAATTCAGTCCTGTCAAATAATAAACCTTCCTTTGTGCCGATTTATTATCCACATGGATGAACACATAATAATTATCACATATTTATTACCGCAATGTATCTCAATTCAGCCAGATAGCAACCTTCCTTTGGGCTGATTTACTACCCGCAATAAATTTTAATACACCTGTCTAATATCCCAAATAAATTAATTTACACAACAGAGGTCACTTTGGTAACTTTTTGCTTCAATTAATTTATTATTAAAAATATTAAACACAATCAGGATTAAAATTCCAAAATTCGAACTCAATTTAATAAAATTAAATTTTAAATTACAATTAAAAATCACAATTTTTTTTAAACACCAAATAAATTTGCCCCCCCCCCCCCCCGGAAAAATAATTTAGCCACTAACAAACCTAATTTAATGACTAAATTATAAATTTGGGCCAAAATAATCAATAAATTAAATTCTGGATAAAACCAGAAATTTTGGGGCTAAATTGAATTTACAAAGAAATTTCGGGCTAAATTAAAATAAATTTAAAGTTTTGGGGTGAAAAGAGGATTATTAGAAATTTTGAGGTTCAATATCGGATTGTTCAGAAAATTGGAGGATTAAAAGGAAATTGAACAACCAAAAGCCCAAGTTTAAGCCCAAGCCCAAGGCCAAAAGTCCAAGCCCAAATCAAAAGCCCCAATTCAAGATATTCATCATTCAAGAAACTGTTCTTCAAAGAACAGTTTCGAATTTTTTTTAATTAATTAATTAATTACATAATTAATTAACCCAAACCAAATCAAACCAAAATTAATTTCAGATTACTAAACTCGATTTCAAATTAATTCTAAAAAATTACAATCACAGAATTAATTTTCTAGAATCAAAACAATAATCAATACCGCAATTTAATCGGAAAATTTAGCAACCTAGCATAGGGCTCTGATACCAATTGAAAGGGGAAGAAAACTTAATTCCCCTAAATAAAAGGGGAAGAAAACTTAATTCCCCTAAAACTTAAAATATGCATAGATCACTAGATTATTCAAATTAAATTGCAAAGGGCAGAATTGCGTACCTGACATCATCGTATGTTGATGCTGAAGACGATTCTGGGGTTTGTCGCCTTCCAGGGGATACACACTTTAGGTTATGCGGAAGTACTACTGAAAAAACGTAATGTTCTCTAAAATTGTTATATTCCCCAGAAGACCACGACCCCTTATTTATAACTGATGATGATGATTTCTATTTTGGTCCTTCAACAAAACAGAAATTCTTATCGGTCTCTACACTTATAATCCTATTACGAGTAGGACACCTCAATAGTCAACAATCCTAATTTGATCAAAACTTTAATTGACTATTTTAATTTGACTGCAATATATATTTAAATATTTAAATATATTTAGCTCATACAGAGTTTTCTGGGGTTTTATGCAGTGGCTGAAATTGAGACTGCTAATCAACAGTTGGTTAATGCAGATGAGTATCTAAATGTGATAAGGGCTGCTGGACTAGGTCCAGATTTGGTGGATCAGCCCTGTAGCAGGGATGAAGTTTCTGGTGATTGTGTGATTTGTTTGGAAGAATTGTCTGGCGCGGTTAAGGATATCATCAGGATGCCTTGTAATCACTTGTTTCATGAACAGTGTATCTTTCAGTGGTTGAACGATCGCGATGCATGTTCAAGTTGTCGATCTGAAGTTTAGGATTTTTTTTCCCGAATTTTAGTTAATGTTTAATTTTGTTGAGTTCTTGCAAATATTGATTAATTTGAATTTTGCCATGTAATTTTGTTTACACATATAATAGAACGATTTTTTTTTCTTGCGAAAAGGCCTGGGATATAAGTTGGATTATTGTTCAATTTGTTAGAATTTTTAGACTTCATGAATAATTTTATTCTTGAGCTTCATAAACATTAGAGTGTTGGGCTTTTATAATTGATGGGCTTTCGTCAAATTGGGCTTCATGACAAAATATCATTTTTTCCTTTCAACTTTATATCCCATTCTTTTTTTCTTTTTTTTTTTCTCGATGTGGGACAAACTCACTGCCAACACTCTCACTCAAGTGCAACTAGGCTGGATTTCAAATTTCTTTTTAAAGCTCAGTTGTAACTTGGACTTTCTTATTTCGGACTCATGTGTTCGACTTCGACCTAATTGCAGTTTTCCGCTTGTTGACTGAATATTGGCTCATTCTTTTCGGGTTTAGAGGATCAATTTTATATTTTTGCCATAAGCACTGATCTTGGCTCTTCATTTAAATCAGAGAATTAGTTTCAAATTAATCCATAGTCTATTTTTTATGCATGGCCCATTTCATCATCTAAGTGTAATTTGCTTCCTCATGGGTATTGTCACTTGAACTTAACTTGACCAAGATCTTTGGCCCGTTTAGGCATAGAGACTCTAATAACATGTTAGGTTTTTAGACTCCATAGACAATTTTCTTCTTGGGCTTCTTTGAATATTTGAGTATTGAGCTTCTTTGATCAATGGGCTTACTTCAAATTGTGCTTCATGACAAAATAGTTTGGGTCATTTTATCCTTTTTGCCTCAACCAACTTATATTCCCTTTATTTTTTTTTCTTTGTTTTCCTAATGTGGGATACAACCCATTGACAATACTCCCCTCAAGTACAATTGAGCTAGACTTCACATATTTTTTGAAGCTCAGTGGTCACTTGAATTTTCTTGCTTAGGCTCATAGGCTCGACTTCGGCCCAACTTCAGTCTTCAACTTATTGACTAAATATTAGCTCCTTTTTTTTTTTTGCTCAGAGAATCTAACTTCATATTTTGTTACAAGGACTGATCTTGACTCTTCAAGAAGAAATTAGCTTTTAAACTCTATAGATAATTTTTCATGTTAGATTTTTTTACTCCATGGATAATTTTTTGCTTAGGCGTCATAAATATTAGAGTGTTGGGCTTCTACAATTGATGGCTTCCTTTAAATTGCATTTCATAACAAAATAGCCTTAGCCATTTTATCTTTTCCCCCATCAACTTTATATCCCATTCTTTTTTTCTTTCTTTTCCCGGTGTGGGACAAACCCACTGCCAACACAATTTGCAGTCAAGGTTAGTGTTAAATTTTACATTTATAGAGAATTAAGTTGAACAGCTCAATGACTATACTGTTTGCTAACTTTTAAATGATTAAATTGATAAATATGCTTACATAGAATCTATTTCTTTCTATATTTGATCTTTCCTCAAAACCATTGTGTCCTTGTGAATTAGCAAAATTAAAGGCCTAAAAGTGGAAATAGATACAGTATGACACAAAATTTAATTTGTTATAAATCTTCTTAAAAGCCACTTCTGTCAAGTCAGAGAACAACTCTTCTGTGAATAGAAATTAGTCCTCTCCCTTGTTTTCTAAAGGATCTTTATCTTGAACCACATTGACCATATCTGGCCTCAATTATGGTAACACTCCTGTTACTCAACTTCAAAATCAAAAGGCAACAAAAAAAAAAAAGGTTTTGAATTCAATTGCACTAAATGCAGCCTAAATACATAAAAAGCAACAATTTTGTCAAGACTAAGTTTAGTAACTACATATATGTCTGCATCAGCACTCAGTAGTATAACTGTTTTAAGGAAATGTAGAGTAAAAAAATGTTCTCTTCAGTTCATTATTATCAAGTAACATCAACACAAAGTGAACACTTAACTAAGACGTGGAAAAGTTTAGGCTACCAAGACTAATATATCATGGGACACAAATTCAAAGCAACAGTAGAGAAGATATTGAGACACAAATCCAAAGCAAGCATAATAAAACACAAGTTGAAACTTAACAACATTTGCTGGATTGCTGAATGTCCATGGTTGCTCCAAAACTTTCTTTAACCATTTTCTTTTTTCGTGCCAATCCAGATATTGAAAAGTACTTTAGAATTTGAAAAAAGAATTTTTTAGAATTTGAAAAGGATTTTTTTTTCTTTTTCGTTCTTTGGAAAAAGGAAATTAATGTAAAGAGATGTACATTTAATTTTGAGACAAATTAGCCAAATGATTTTGTTACATGAGCAATATTTAAAGTATATAGAATAACTAAATCACCGAGTATGATAGAATGAGCATATGATATTTTTATTTTAATATATATACACAATCAAATGACAAGCAAAAGGAAACCTGCAATTAGAAACATAAGAGGCATTGGGCATCCTTAGATCGTTATTTCAGCCCTAGTGGCGCAAATACATGGCTTACCTCTTCTCTCTTCTTAATGATTCGTACTTTATCTAAAGGTCAGTTTTGTTGTTTCAAATAAAGGTATTTAGCCTTACTTTCAGCAGTACAAACCGAGCTCCTAAACAAACAGTTTCAGCCCTGAATTTATAGACCGAAGCCTTAATTCAAGAAAGAATTTAAAAACATTTCAAAATTTTGAAAGAATTTATGAAATCACAAAATATTTTTTGATATCAAATTCTTTATGCATTGTGTCATGGTCAGAACACAAGGACACGTGCCTGGCATTAGGTAACAAGAAAGCACATAGCTTTTAAAATCTATAATCCAGTCTCGCTAACAACAAAATTATACCATGACAACTGTAATAAATAAAATCAGGCCTATGAGTTACCAGTCATGCAAAACTTACACAAACATAATATTACTGCCACTGAGAGCTACCATCTAATTCATCTCAATCACCATCACCTTACTATTTAACAAAAGTATCACATCAACCAAACACTAACCAACTTTTTAAAAAAAAATAGCCACCCACTTCACTCAACAAATATCAGAGTAATAATACGGAGAGCAATAATGCAAGACAATATGAAAATAATTATTACATAATTTAATGTAATAAAATATCTTTTTTGCCTAAGGATGAAAGGTATGAGATGATTCAACAAAACTTAATTTCTTCTAGCTCAACCTGCAACCTAGAAAATAAAAATAAAGGGGGACGACGGTGAATATAACTCAGTAAACGATACTCATCAATTAATGTGTAATGTTTGAGCCCTTATCATTCGATTAGTATGTTCATACATCTTGCCAAACATACAATAAATCTATTAAAATTAATATGTTGTTCTTATAGATGTTTTTATAATTTAAGATTTTATATATATTTTTGTTTTAGCTTATTATTTGTGGATTGTAGTAGCAAAGTTTACTCTAGAAGCTGCATTGTGTCTTTTGATATTTTGCATGAGAAACTAAAAAGATAGATAAGAAGAATGAAATAGATACAATAGCTAACACCCATTGCTTTATAATTTTGAAAAATTTCTCTACTCCATTTTTTCCCTCATTCCTCATAAAAACTAACATAATGGTACCGGAGTCTGACTAGTTGCTATATTTGGGGCATGACAAAAAAGAAATCGACGAAAACAAAACGCCGTTGACAAGGAAAAGCAATGGTTGCTGCAAACAATCAAGGTTTGAGCATTCACCAACTTTCCATTCCAATTTTTAATGGTGAAAATTATGATTATTGGAGTTTGAAGATGAAAACTCTTTTCAAATCTCAAGATTTATGGGATTTAGTTGCAAATGGGTTTGAAAACCTGAATCTACAACAACTCTTTCAAATGCCCAAAAAGAAGCATTGAAAGAGAATAGAAGAAAAGATGCAAAAGCTCTCCTCTTTATTCAGCAAGCTATTGCTGAAATTTTATTTTCAAGAATCATAAGAGTTTCGAAAGCAAAAGAGACTTGAGATGTTTTACAGGAGGAATTTCAAGGGAATTCAAAAGTTAGAGCCTCTAAGCTTCAAACTCTTTGAAGAAAGTTAGAGAATATGAAGATGAATGAGTCTCAAAGTTTGAAAGAATATTTTTCTGGACTCACTAAGATAGTGAATCAAATGGGGCATCTTGGTGAAGTTCATACAAATCAAAAAAATTATCGATAAAATTCTTACAAGTTCGTCTGAAAAAGTACGGTGTCTATTATTGAAGAGACAAAAGATATTGACACCTTGAAGATTCAAGAACTAATGCATCATTATAGATCCACAAGCAAAGATTGTTGAGGCACTTGGAAAAGTCTGTTGAAATTGCTTTACAATCTAACCTTAACCAAAAAACCAAGTGAGTTATCATCTTAAGAGTACCTAAAAAGGGAGTCATATAGAAGTGGCAGAAATGCAAGAGGAAGAGACCAATGAGAAAGAGAAAGAAGCAATTTTATTAGAAATTTAGATGATGAAAGTTCAAGTCAGAAGTATAATATTTGCAAAAGAAGCAGCCATGTTGAGAAAGATTGTTGGTTTAAAGGAAAGCCACAATGTTATAATTGTAAGAAGTTTGGGCATGTGCAAAAAGAATGTAGATTAAAGAATCAACAACAAGCAAATGTGTCTGAAGAAAAAGAAGAGGCACAAGGTGTGGTTTATGCAAATTGTCAAGTGGCAAAAGGAAAAAGTGATAATCTTTGGTTGCTTGATATTGGATTTAACAATCAAATGATAGGAGATAAGAGCATTTTTTACAAAGATAGATGAGAGAATAAAGGATGAAGTAAAAATGGGTAATGGAGTTTGTGTTGATGCAAAAGGGAAAGGCGCAATTGCATTCAAACAAAGCAAGGAATGAAGCAAATTCATGATACATTACTAGTTCCTAATTTGGATAAAAACTTTCTTAGTGTTTGATAACTCATGGTGTAACATCCATGTTTTTATATAGTACAATTAAAAAATTAATATGAAGGGTTAATTGGAGTGATGAAAGAAGGATATTCAATTGATATGCCTAATAAATAAATAAGATATACATAAAATACACATTGGAAATATAATATATACATGGTATATATCTAATATGTATAATTTCACAAAAAAACAAAGGTAAAAAGTAAAAAAGTTAAAATTAAATATAATAATAATAATAAAAGAAGGTTTAAATTGAATTTTTGGAGGGAGGAAGACTAAAAATACCATAATATTTTATTAATTAATTATTTTGTAATTATATATAAGAGAGGGGTAAAATTAGAAATGTTGGATATAAAAAGGCTCGTATTCTTTTTCCTTCTTCCATGGTGACCGAATTTCTTTAGAAGAGGAGAGGGATTTCTACTTCATCAACTACACCAAATTTCACAAGAATTTCTAACGATTCAATGTGATTTTGAATATTAATCAAGAATTAAGTAAGTAATCTTTCAATTTAAGAAGCTTTTCTTTAAATTCAAGGTTAGGTGAATTTTAGGTTTGTGATGGAGGAAACTATAATTATTGAAATGGATTGTTTTCAAGTTATTTTAATATTTGCATGTGATGATTTTACGGTTGGATGATGAAAATGAGTTTATTTCAATGAAGTTTGAAAAGGTAGTAGGGAAAATTAATTATTAATTATTTTATATAAATGAATATAAGTATGATACTAATGGAATAATTTTACTTATTATTTGGTTTATGAGTGTTTTGTCCAAAGTTGCCTAAGTGGAGGATTTTAAGGTTTGTGGAAAGTGATGCGTGGAGAGTGGATTTGAATTGATATTGGAGCTTGTTAAGGTCAGTACATACTTTGATAACGTGTGCTTTCATTAAATATGATTTGGCATATTTACATTATTACTCTGAAATGTATTAAGTTATTTTGATATGTGGTTATTCACATAATCTATGCATTACTATTGAAAATGTGATTTGTACATTGGTATTGTGAAAGTGAAACACATTGTGAATATAATCAAAGAATTATATTCAATCTGGGAATGGTTGTGAAATGTGTTAAAATATGGGAAAAATGTTAAATGAGTTAAGAATGATAAAAATGTGATATGTGTGATGTTGTTGCCCTGCACAATTACTTGTTCTAGAAAATTAAATTTAGTATTGTCAAGTTGGCATGCCAATGATGCGTTATGATATTTTTTATGTTTTCAGGAGAGAACGCTGATATCATATTTATTATTATACCTTCGAGCGAGATTAATTGGTGTCGAGCACTGTTGTGCTCAGGGTGATATATATATATATATAATACTTAAATCCTCGGTGTTAATAGGGGATAACCTTTAAGTGATATATATATATGACACTTAGATTCCTAGTATCGGACCTTCGAGTTACGATAGGCTAAATCAATTAATAAGTGAGCATTGTATTGCAATGATAACATAAAGCATACATTATTTTATTAAAATATTTTGTGTTATCAAAATATATACCACTAAACTTATAGATTAGCGCGATTTAATTTTATAGTACAAGTGATAGGACTACTGAGAGAGGAAGCCCTGATAGACTTAATCAAGTTTAGCTTTTAAGTTGTTTTTGAAGCTAAAGACTCTTGCCACAAGACCTTTTCAATTGGTGCTAATATGCATATCATGTAAATATAACCTTTGTTTAAATATATTATGTTTAAGTACATTTTGAGATTTTATAAATATGTTTGTAAAATGCCGACATTGTAAATTTTTATAAATTGTAAACAATGTACAATATACATATATATATGCTTGTGAAATACATGGTGGTGATGTGAGAAATGGTGGATTTTGAGAAATTGCATATATTGGGAGTGTTTTTCTCTTTACAAGTTGTGTTTATTAATGTGAATTTTTCTTGAAATTACAGATAAAATTCTAGCGACTTTTTCTCAGATATTTTCTTATAAATTTATTGAATTACTAAACATATTTGTATTTATTTAATAAAATTTATCATTTAAAAGTTGTAATTTGTTTTTGGTATCAAGTATAGGAACTTCTATTATTAATTATTGTAGTATTCTTATACTCTGTATATGTATTTTACATATACGAGATGTATGTACTATATGTATATAGGATATAAGGGTGCTACACATAAAATATGGATATGTTATTTATTATGAGGATGATGGTTGAATGATTTATGATAAAAGGAATGGAAAGAAATTTATGGTAAAGATAAAAATGCAGAAGGGCAAAAGTTTAGAGCTCACCTTTAATTATGGAGGAGATGTTGCTTTACAGGCATAAATTAAACATGTGTCTTGGCAATGGCACGAAAGGCTAGGACATTTATGTTAGCCAAATCCTTGGCCTAATATACATTATTTTGATCTTAGGCAATCAAATTGAACATCACTAATATTTGTGCTAAGTTGTACTTTGCAGAAACTTTAAAATTTGGATAATTTGGAGAAGGCCCAACCAAACCAATGGTAAGTCTGACCAAACCAAAGGCTGAAACTCCCAAACTAAAAACATACAATAAGGTTCACGACCAGTGTTGCTCATAAATTCTCAGCGCACCATAGTATCTCGTTAGGACCAGAGGCTAGTTCGGCCAGACCAAACCTAAAAATCAATCCAGTAGAGTTCCTATCTAGCTAGTTCTCCCAAAATCTCAACATACCTAAAAGTCCGACCAGACCAATGTAAGGTACAACCAGACCAAGCCAAAAGAAAAATTGTGCAAAATTTCCAGTAAGGTTCATGCCTAATGTCACGCCTAATTTTTCATCATACCAGAAGTAATCCGACCGGACCACCATATATCCTGACTAGACTAGTGTAACGGGATTCAAAAAGTATAATCCTTATATGTCAGATCAGTTATTGAATGCCACGTGTACTAGCCATTAGATGAATGTCCCAAAAAAAATTAAAGTTTACAACCGGAGCATAATCAATTCGACTATACCAAGTCAATTTCAATCGAACCAAGGATGTTCCAATCATGAAATAACTTTCAACAATAACTAAAGTGGGAGTCATTGACTAATGAAGTTGGCACTTACTAATTACCCTTTCAAATGGCTAGTTAAACATTGAATGGCTATAAATACTTTAGTAAACTTCATTTTTCAAAAGAGAAGTGAATCATGTAGCCAAGAAAAAACATCTTTCATTACATTGTATTACAATTTTCATTTATTGTATTTGATTATCGGATGTAAGCATTAAGCATCATTATAGAAGTTTGGTGTGAGCTTTAAAATATTAGGTTTTAGAGTGAGCCTCAGTAAAACTCTTGTTGGTTATGAGGAATACTCAAATCATTATTAAATTTTGGTGTGATCTCACTGAAACACCAAGTTAGAGTTGAGCTTGTAAAAACTCATAGCTAATGGAACCTAAATGAGTTGTTGAGAAAGTGGACATAGGATTAAAGAATCTGAACCACTATAAATTGCTTGTGTTCACTTTCTTCTTCTCTACTCTTTTCTTGTTTGCATACAAAATTTTAATTTGTCCTCACTTTCACTAAACAACTAATTCACCCTCTCTCCCCTTCTTGGTTGCCATTAAGGGATAATAATTAGTATCAGAGCCTCAAATTTTCATTAAGCTTAATTATGAAATTTAGATCCATAATGGCAGCCATTCCTTCCCATACCACTTCAACTTTTACCTCCACTACCGTTGCTCCATCCTATGGAAACCTAAATTCCTATCTTAGACCCTATTTTGATGTAACCGATTACTCTTGTTGGAAATACAAGATGTATATGTTCCTAGATAGTGAAGAATTGAGCAATGAAAGTGTGTTCTTAATGAATGAAAACCTCCAACATAAGAAGTTGAAGGAATCTAAGTGCCTATTACTAGAGCACAATGGATTGAAGTTCAAGAAAGAGCTCTTTACAAAAACAACCAAGCTTACTCTATCTTGGTAAATTCCATGTTAAAAGAGGAAGTTGGAAGACTCTAGCACATTACTAGTGCATATGACATTTGAAAAACTCTTGAAAACTATCATGAGGGCATCACCCAAGTGAGATTCATAAAAATCCAAATGCTTATGCATGAGTATGAACACTTCAAAATGAAGCCAAACAAAAATGTTATCGAGATGACAAATTGGTTGCTTGCAATCGTTAATGACTTGAAGAAATATGGCAAGATGTATACTCAAGAAAATGTAAATAGCAAAATCTTGAGAGCACTTAGAGAACATCTGAAGAAGAACTTCGAGTCAAAGATTTCTTTCATTGAAAAAGCTCATAACCTTAGCAAGTTAAGGACCGATGAGCTAGTTGGAAAACTTCTCACCATTGAAATGCATATGCATAAGGAAGAAAACAAAAGTGAGAAGGACAAGAGGAAAGCAACAGCTCTCAAAGTAATAAAAAAAAAGTTGAGAGCTTAAGTAAAGATGATAGTGATCAAGATGAGGAAATGACCATGCTATCAAAGAAAGTAAGTGAAAGGAAAAGAAAGAGAAGAGATGCAAGCTAATAAGGGAACATTCCCGAAAACCTCTTTCAATGACAAGGATAAGAATAATGAATTTAAATGTTATAAATGTGGCAAACTGGGTCACGTCAAAACTGAATGTCCCAAATTCAAAAATTTATTAAAAAGTAATCTAGCAATTATATAGAAGTCTTGAGAAGTGACAAAGTTAAAGAATATACTTCATGGGAAATTGACAAATTTTGTGAAGATGAGGACATAGAAAGATAGCTTATAATTGCCTACACTCCACAATAAAATGGAGTTTCTAAAAGGAAGAATCAAACAATTATGGAAACTGTAAAAACAATGCTCAAAAATAAAAGTTTGGCTAATTTATTTTGGGTTGAAGTGGTCTATACTGTAGTCTATTTGATAAACATATGCCCAAATAAAGCATTGTAAGATTAGACTCCATGGGAAGCTTGGAGTGGGAGAAAGTTATCAATGAAACATTTAAGAATTTTTTATAGTATTTATTATGCTCGAGTTCTAAAAGAGAGTAGGCACAAGCTTGATGAAACAAGTGAGATGACTAAAAATCCAAAGGCTATTGGTTATATAACTTGATGAAAAATACAATCATTATAAGTAGAGATGTGATGTTTGATGAAGAAGCTTGTTGGGATTGGAAGCAACACAATGTTCAAAGATAAAGTGTTGCATTTGAAGAAGGAGCGACATATAAAGAGAAAAATGATGAAGAATCACCACCAATATCACCTAGAGTTAACCCATCATCTTCCTTAAGTGATGGATCAAGTTCTAGATCTTCAAGTCCTAATAGTACACCAAGAAAGATGAAGATCATTACTAAATTTATGAATTTTATAACTACTTGTGAACCTCGATTTTCTACCCGAAAAGGATTCGGAGGAACGTTCACTTATTGTTGGGAGTCGCCACTCAGTTTATTTTGTTCGAAGGGAAAAACTAAGAAAACCCTTGTTTGACTCCAATAACGCGTCCAATGTAAAGGTTTCTAATCTGCGAACCCAAGGAGGATTCGGGGACTATGTCATGCATTCGACTAACTTGCCAATAAAAGAAATAAATCTTAAAAGGGATGAAGGAAAGAAAACAAACAGATTGTTAGTAAATTTTGGACTTGCTATTTGGGGTGAATCCCAAATATGCCTACATACTCTCATTTTTATGAGAGATCAAAGCCCATGTAGTTCGGAAAAGCCTATTTAAAGGCAATGATGCATTATGCATGTGTGTGTGTATGCTTCATGCATTGTTGGGCTTTTTGCCAAAATTGTGAGATTTTGAGCACTTAGTGCTAAATTTAATGAAATTTGGGTACTTGGTACCAAAAAGTATGCAATTTAGGCTTCATACCAAAAAGATTAATTGATTCATGGCTTAATGCCGAGATATTGGTTGATTAGTTAACTAGGCCTTAGACCTAAAAAGATTAGGTCTTTGACCAACAAGAAATTAAGAAGAAGGTGGAATGCTTAAGATATGCTCGAATTGACAAATGATGAATTAGGATATTACTTTATTTACAATTTTTCCACTTCTAAGTTCCAGATCTTGTTTTCTTGGAATATGATCCTTGCTTCCTGTAACACAAGGTTAGAAGTTCTTAAGCATGTGAAAATAAAGAATTCGACAGCACGAGGTCCCGGGATGCCAAAAGCCAACCCTTGTTCTGAAAATTTGGAGGCTTTTTATAGAAAAAATCGGGCTGGCCGCCGTCCACGGCTGGCGAGCCGCTGGGAATGCGACCAGCCGAAAAGATGAAAAAAAGCAAAAAGCAGTGGCGGCTCAGCCGCCGGGGTCACAGCGGCCGGGCCGCCGGTCCCGGTGCTTCTGGCCCCAAATTTGTCTGTCGGCTTGCACGATTTTCGCTCAAACTGATTTTTCGGGAGCCACATGCTTTCAAAAATTATTCTGAGACCATATCCGTGATCCTTGCATCGTTCCGGACATTTCAAGTACCATGAAGACATACTTTCGGTGAACTTTTACCGTGGACCCCCGGTCCGGCCCGGTCATTTGCAGTTTGAGAAAATTGGCTTTTCGAGCCTCAAAATTCGAGTGTTCACAATTGCCCCCCACTGGGGCCTATAAAAATGATTTATGGGGCCCAGTGGTCTTCTGAAGAGCGAATTTTGTGCGAGGGGTAAAAGACTCGCCTTTTGGCATTTCTTGATTGCTTGCAACACTTCTGATTTTTCTCTGATTGTATTTTGACTTTTCTGTACCTGCACTTTTGTTTAGCACAAACAGTACATATGTATGCATGATGTCCCCTTTTATTTTCATAAAGGTATTTATTTGCTTCTTTACAACCATTGCATGCACAACTGGACCAAGAGTTTTCAAAAGGTTGAAAGGATCAATATGGGAAGATATGGATTGAAAGCTGTTGCCACCCTTAGAGGTGTAGCTGTGGATTGGGATTTCTTGCATGCTTGTATCAGATTTTGGGATCCCCAAGCTCACGTTTTCATATTTAGTGCCCGGATGGAGGAGATGTGTCCTCTTTTTGAGGAATTCTGCTCAATTATTGGATGTGACCCAAATGCCCCTCTTGTAAGGCATGAGGTTCAAGTTGGCTATGTGGGGTCTTTTCAGAGGCTTTTCAACTTTACAAGGCCTCAAGCTCAAGCTATGATTATGGATGGGAATAAGGCAATGCTGCTTCTTTGATTGATGCATTCCTGACTGCTAATTTTGAAGATGAGATCCAACTGAAGCATAGGATGCGAGCTTTTATTCTGTGACCCTGGCTTTGGAGATTTAAAGCTTTGCCCCATGATTAGGCAGATGGAAGAACTTAACTGCATTGGTGGTATGATTCTGGCTGAGACTATTCAGAGTCTTGACAGAACTGCACTCAGATTTAAAAATTGGACTGTTACCCCGATCATTCTTCAAGTAATTCTGTTATACTTTTTGCTTTTTCTCATTTCATCATCTCTCTTTTTCCTTTGTAAAATAGAAAGGATCTATTTTTTCAGGTTTGGCTGAGAGACCATCTCCGAGTGGTTGCTGTTCCCCATGCCTTGACTTATAACCCTTCTCAGTACCGCACCAGAAGAATCCAGATTTCTTTTCCCTCTATGGCTAAATGGATCATCTGGTTGTATGAGCTTGGGCCAGAAGAATTGTTGTAGTTCATCCCTTGGTATAGAATTTCTCGATTCATGGAGGCAAATGCAATGCATAACCATGTCTACCTTCTTGGCTTCACTCATAGTACATGGTATAGTGCTTCTCGTGTCCTCAGACAGATGGAAATTGATCAGAGGGTTCCTCTTCCTGTTGGGCTTTCCATTGCTTCCCCCATTACTCCCGGAGTTACTCGAGCTGTTCTACAAACTTGGGTTAGGAACCATCAGATGATCAGGCCTTTTGCTGAGCCTTCCCTTATTCAGCCTACTCCAGAGTATAGGACCTGGTTTATAGCTGAAGTTTGGCCCGTTGAAAAACCCAGGAGGTATGCCTTGCTGCAGGAGCTGGAGGGAGAGGAGGTGGTTCCTCTTAGCGAGGAGAAGATAGATGTCGGAGAGAGTTCCGGAACTAAGGAAGATACCGAAGACTCTGCCCCACGTAGGAGGCGTAGAATTTAGATCCCAGGGTGACTCCATTGTCTGCTTTTTTGGGTTGTCTTTTTACCTTTTTGGTTCTTTTGACATTTTGGGGTTATGACTTGACTTTTTGATTGGTTGGATATTTCATGGGATGAATGACTCTTACTGAATGACTCTTTTGTAACAAATGATTTTTTTTTGTAATGAATGATTCTTAATGAATGACTTTCTTGTTTGCTTTCCAAGCATTATCTACTTTATTTATTTGCTCTAATTTTTGCCTAAGCCGTCCTTTCAGATTTTCAACTTAGCGAGCTCTTACCCATTCTTGCCTAAGCCGCCCTTTGCAGGTTTTCAACTTAGCGGGATTATTTATTTATTTATTTATTATTATTATTTATTTTTTTTTATAATATTAGCAAAAGAAAAATGAATGGATGATTTTTATTAATATTTAGACCGTGCTCAAGGAGAGCTGCCTACATATCTCGAATTAGTTTGCGAGAATCAGGTCTACTGTAGTTCCTTACAATGCATGATTATACATAATATTTCTTTAGCTGATCCAGATTGCATGGGTTTGTGAACTCCAGACCATCCAAATCAGACAAGATGACGGCTCCGCTGGAAAGTATTTTCTTTAAAATGTAGGGTCCCTCCCAATGAGGACGAAACTTCCCACGAGGATCTGTAACAGGTGTTCTGATCTCTTTCAGAACCAAACAACCTTCTTCCAACTTTCGATCTTTGACCTTTTTATTGAAATGTCTGGCCATTCGCCTTTAATACCCTTGAATCCGATGTAGAGCTTGAAGTCTTTTTTCATCCAAACCCAACAACTGATGATGATAATTGCTGATCCATTCAGCTTCATTTATCTGACTTTCTTGAATTATCCTCGCCGATTGAACTTCCAGTTCAATGGGGAGTACTGCTTCCATTCCGTACACCAGGGAATACGGGGTTGCCCCAGTAGGAGTTCTAATTGATGTTCTATATCTCCACAAAGCCAGCGGTAACTTCTCATGCCAATGCCTATGTTCCTTGATCATTTTTTGTATGATCACCTTTATAGACTTGTTCGCTGCTTCTACAGCTCCATTTGTTTGAGGTCTATAAGGAGAGGACTTATGATGCTGGACATTCTTATCCTTCAAGAGCTTAGCAAATTCTGCTTGGAAATGAGTTCCATTATCAGTGATAATCTCAAATGGCGTTCCGTACCGACAAAGGATGTTGGTTCGGACAAACTGTGCTGCCTTTTTGGCGTTTAATTCTGCATAGGAAGCTGCTTCAACCCACTTTGTGAAGTAATCCACTGCTACCAAGATAAACTGATGTCCATTTGAGGCTTTTGGATGTATTTTGCCAATTATATCTATTCCCCAAGTAGCGAAGGGCCATGGAGAAGTGATCGGATTCAGGGCAACGGGAGGTTGCTTCTGCATCTTAGCAAATATCTGACACTGATGGCATTCTTGCACAAATGCTACGCAGTCTGCATTCCTGGTGGACCAATAATATCCTAGATTGGCAATTTTTCAAGCCAAGGCGATCCCATACATGTGTAGCCCTGATTCGCCACCATGTACCATTTTCATTGTCTGCTTAGCCTCTGCTTCATTCACACACCTTAGGTGCATTCCATTCCAACTCCTCTTGTAGAGGATATCTCCATTAAGAATGTAACTTGTGGTTAGCTGCCTTATGGCCCTCTGATCAACCTTTGATGATCCCTCCAGATAACTTCCATCCTTGAGATAACTTTTGATATCCCAAAACCATGGTTTACCATCGATCAGATGCATTACATGGGCGGGTCGTTTCTGAAGCTGAACTTTTAATGGACGAATGGCTTTCCCCTCCTTGATATTGATCATGGAAGCTAAAGTAGCCAGGGCATCAGCAAACTGATTCTTTGCTCTTGGGAGATATTCGAAGGACAGATCATCGAATTGTTGTGCCAAATGATCAAGGCGTTGTAGGTAAGGAACCAAACGCTCTTCTCTTATCTTCCATTTCCTTAAAGCTTGTGATACTATTAAAATAGAATCACCGTAGACCTTTAGATTCTTAATCCCTAATTCCAGGGCGACTTTAAGCCCATTGATGCAAGCTTCATATTCTGCTTCATTGTTTGTGCAGCTAAAGTCAAGTTTAACTGCAAATGGAATGTATTCTCCACAAGGAGTTTTGAACACAATCCCAATTCCATTTCCATGATAATTGGATGCCCCATCAAAATACATCTCCCAAATACTCCTTTCCACATTCAAGAGGTCTTCGTCAGGGAAACCCATTTCTCGCATCTCATCTTTTACGGGTAATTCTGCTAATTGGTCAGCTATTGCGCCACCTTTCACAGCTTTCCTTTGAATGAATTTTAAGTCAAAGGCTGCCAATGTTGACACCCTCTTTGCCATTTTGCTGTCCAAAACAGGCCTCTCCATAAGGAATTTCAAGGGACTCTATTCTGCGATGACAAAAGTAGTGTAAGAAGACAAGTAGTGTTGTAACTTTGTGCAAGCCCAATACAATGCTAAACACAACTTCTCAATCTTGTTATACTTTAACTCATAGTCCAGCATCCTTTTGCTGAGGTAGTAAATTGCATTTTCCACCTTTGTACTTTCGGCTTCTTGAGCTAGCATTGCACCCATGGCTTCATCTGTTACAGACAAATACAAGAGCAGAGGCTTTCCCATTCTGGGAGGTTGTAGAATTAGTGGACTTAACAAGTATTCTTTGATCTTGTCGAAGGCCTTTTGGCAGTCTTCATTCCATTCTTGTGAAGCACCTTTCCTTAGTAGCTTAAAGATTGGACCACAAGTCTCTGCCAATTGCGATATGAATCGACTGATATACTGTAATCTACCTAGCAAGCCTCGGATCTCTTTTTCTGTTCTTGGCGGAGGCATTTTCATAATAGCCTTTGACTTTGCTAGATCAACTTCTATTCCTCTCTTGCTGACCAAATACCCCAAAAATAAGCCTGATGTTGCTCCAAATAGGCACTTTGCAGGATTAAGCTTCAAATTGTACTTGCGAAGTCTAAGGAAGAACTTCTCAAGTGCTTCAACATGTTCTTCTGGAGATTTTGACTTAACAATCATATCATCAACATACACTTCTACTTCTTTGTGAATCATGTCATGAAAGACTGTTGTCGCCATCCTTTGGTAGGTAGCCCCTGCATTTATCAACCCAAAAGGCATAACCCTGTAGCAGAAAGTGCCCCATTCTGTAATGAAAGCTGTCTTCTCTTTGTCTGGTGGGTGCACTAGGATCTGATTGTACCCAACCGCGAGGTCAGTCATGGAAACCATCATATGCCCAGCCATCCTGTCTATCAGCAAATCGATGTGTGGTAGTGGAAAATCGTCCTTGGGACAGGCCTTATTCAAATCTCTATAGTCAACACACATCCTGACCTTTCCATCTTTCTTCGGGACTGGCACGATGTTTGCTAACCAGGAAGGGTAGGCAATTGGTTCTATGAACTTATTGTCCAGTTGCTTGGCAACCTCCTCTTTAATTTTCAAAGACCATTCAGGCTTCATTCTTCTCAATTTCTGCTTAACCGGCTTCGCATCTGGGTATAGTGGAATCTTATGAACTGCTATGGCTGGGTCTATTCCCGTGACATCACTTGCCTTTCACATGAAGCAGTCGACATATCTTCTGATGCACTCAACAACCTATTCCTTATTCACACAATCATATGCAATGTATGTATGTTCATTTTCTTTGCCAATCATTATTTTTTCATTTATTTCATTTATTTCATCTATTTCATTTTTTCTAGATAATACTTGGAAAGCAAAAGACACAGGGTAACTAAGAACTTGAACAGTTTCATTAATAATGGCGGAGTCATCCCTCAGAGTTACATCATATTCGACATCAGGGTTTTCTATTCCTGAAGCTAAGAAAGACTCAGAACTAGACTCTGACTCAGTGTTTGACTCAGTACAAGACTCAGGTTCAGGGTGTGACACAGGACTAGATTTGACTACAGCAGCTTGTCCCTCCTCGGTATACCAGTTCATCAGTGGTCCATCTGTGGTCTTGATCAACTTTGTGAAGTCCCTTTTGTCTTCAAAAATGGTTATCATAGCAACCTCATCAAAGAGACTAGGCCGCATAAAATCTTCCATTTGTGGGTCAGCTATAGGTTCTGGCTCTTCTTCTTTTATGGCTAAAACATCATCGAACATCTCAAAACCCGGTAGCTTCTTTCCAGTCATAGGAGAATAGAATGGTTCCTGAAAACCACAGTAAGGAACTGCTTTTCCAGGTTTGTAGAAGTGACCATTCAGAGTTCTAAAATAAGGGTGCATTTTGAGGCTTCTTGCCCCCCAATTCTTCTTTTTCTTCCTTCCATGCTCAAACTCTTCTATCTCCTCATCTGTGGGTTTGTACCCCAGGCCAAAAGTTTCCTTATTCTCAGGTTCTTCTCATGGCCGCACTACGGGTGTTTCCCTCCCAGACTTTATCATTTCTACTCCGGGCAGCAGACCTACCCTTAGCATCATTCCCACCAGGCAATTGATTTGGACCTCCCCAAAATCATATAAGATAAATGGCCCTTTGGGTTTTTCTCCTTCAATGCATTGGACTGTATCATAATGGAAACCAGTCAAGGTCATGGCGGTTTCGCCAGGAACAACCTCAAAGAGAGACTGATCCATGGTTCTCTTGTTGATTTCACAGGTGTCACCTTTGATAGTGATGATTTTTCCTTCAAAAGGGAACTTAAGTTTTTGATGTAATGAAGAAGGGACAGCATTATTCTGATGAATCCACGGCCTTCTAAGGAGGAGATTAAAGCTCGCGGGTACATCAATGACTTGGAAGGGCACTCTCATTTTCACCGGCCCAATAGCAATTTCCAGAGTGGCAACACCCAAAATTTCTCTTCGAGTGTTATCATATGCTCTAACAATCTTATCCGAAGGTGTAAGATCTGTAGCCTCCAACCCCAGACAGCTTGCTACCTGCAAGGGACATACATTTAAGGATGACCCATTATCAATGAGAACCATGGGCACAGTCTTTCCCCCAGTTTGTATGGTGATGTATAGAGCATCATTGTGTTTACTGCCATCTTCTGGTAGGTCTGTATCAGAAAATTGGATACTCAATGCCTTGGTTGATTGAGTCAAAGTGGCCACCAAAGCTTCTGGGCTTGTGTCCACTGATGTATCAAGTTGACTTAAAGCTTTGCTGAGAGCCTGACGGTGTGGGAATGAGGAAGCAAGGAGCTCCCAAATTGACACCCTAGCTTGAGTTTGCTTAAGCTGAGAGAGGACAGGGTCTTCTTTTGGCTCTGGTGTCTTCTTATGGGGGTGATTTGAGGTTGTAGGGGCTTTTCCCAAGTCGAGTGGCTGATATTGCCTTCCGCTTCTTGTCAAAGCGTCGACCTCTTCAGCAAGGTCATTCAAATCCAACACACACACTTCATTCATTTCTAAGAGAAATTTGAAAGGATCAAACAGCTCTTCTTCCACAGTGATGGCGTGGATGGAATGATTAGGCAAATGGTTAGTATTAATGTTCGGTTGACTCCTGAGAGGAATGATGTCACCCCTATCCACCAAATCCTGGATGCGATTTTTCAGAGTCCAACAAGCATATGTTCTATGCCCTTTTCCTTGGTGGTATTCACAATACTCATTGGCCTTATAACTGGAGGGTAATGGGTTTGGAGGTGGCCTTGGGTCCAAAGGATACTTCCCTTTCACGGCCTTTTTAAACACTAGATGAAGGGGCACCCCAAGGTCGGTATATTGCCTTCTTGGCTGATTTCTCTGCCCAAGATTGACCACACGTAAAGGATTCGCAGGGGCAATATTGGCCACTTCATTGACCTTGCTTGAGGAAGTAGCTTGGCCTTGTTTCCTATACTTCGAAGTAGCTCCCTCATCTACTATTTTACCCAATTGTATCAAGTCTTCTACCTTAGTTGCAGTCGCAATGAGCGATTTGAAAGTAGGTAGGTATTGGGTTTGCAGTTGAACTTGATATGTAGGCCTTAAATTCCTTATTATAATATCAATCTGCTCCTGTTCTGAAGGGCGATTGATCATTTAGGCGGCTTTTGCCCTCCACCTCGTAAGGAACGAGGAGAAGGGTTCATTGTTGTTTTGTTTGGTAGTCTCAAGTTCTCTTCTAGTGACATCCACCTCAATATTGTAGTGGTATTGAGTGTTAAATGCATTGCAGATGTCTTCCCAGGTCTTAATCTTAGCACGGTCCAGGCTTACAATGTAATATCCTCATATATGCCCTAGAAGTCTTGGTTATGATGTTTTTATTGTTGTTGTTGTTATATTGGATTGTATATATATGATAATTGCAAGAGAAAAGAAATTGGGAAAGAAAATAGGGTTTAGAGAGAATGGTATATGTTGTGTATATGATGATATATATAACATATAGATGGGTCAAAGGAAGAGTCAAAGGAAAAGAGATATTTTTGTGTTGAGTGTGTAATTACTTAAATGGGCTTATATGAGACAAAAGGTGAGTTATATGGTTAAGGGTATTGAGGTAATTTACCTTTAGAAATCTCTTGGTGGAGATTAAAAGATGGAAAAGTGTTTGACTTGTGGCTATTTTGTTTTCTTTTCATTTTGGGTGCCGGTGATTGAAGGAGAGAAAGAGGAAGAGAAGTGTTCTTGATGCTAGAGTTCAATTGAAGAGGCAATCAAAGAGTTTGGTTAGAGATTTGTGAAATTTCTTCATCTAAGGTAAGAAATCTTTTGTTTTTCCTTTGTAAATTTTGAAGTTATGTTTAAAGTGAAGTGTGATTTGTTGATGTAATGATTTGGTGTATTTGATATGTGTTTGCAAGTGTTAGAATTGATTTAAAGTAAAAAAATTGGAATTGGTGTTGGTTTGGTTGTGATTATGGAAAAATAAGTGAAGATTGATAGTGGAAAATCAAGAGTAAAGTTTGAGTTAGGATTTTGAGATGGTTTGTGTTCAAATGTGTTGTTTAAGTGGTTATTGTGATGAATATGTGTTATGAAATGAGTTATATCCATTTGAGTGAGTTTGTGTTTGGAATTATATGTTAAAATGCATTTGGAAGAGGGTTGGTTACATTTAGGGTTTATGCATGAGAGAAACGTAATTTGGGACGGTCGCTATTATTCTAGTGCGGTCGCGACTTAGGTCGGGCTTCTGGCCGCGAAACCTACTGTAATAATGTTTTATCTTTTGATTGTGAGGTGCGGTCGCGACTTAGGTCGGTCTTCTGGCCGCGAAACCTACTGTAATAATGTTTTATCTTGTAATTGTATGGGGCGGTCGTATTCAGGTGAGGCGCGACCGTTAGAAAGGTTATGTTCACCTTATTGGAAGCAATCTAATCCTACAACAAGATTTTCATATACATGTTAAAATAGATCATCCGTTTGAGTTGTCAAGGATCAAAATAGATATCATTTGTCTAACATCATTGTTGAATCATGAAATGTGTGATGATATGGAATTGATAATGCATATGATATTACATGAATAAGGTTATGTATTGTGTATTGTGAGGCTTGTGAATGGTGATGTGTATTATGAATAATGTACTTTGAAATGTGATACTAATAATGCTATATACACAATATGAATTGAGATATGAAATGCTATAAAGCCATTGTGATTGGCTATGATGATATAATTGAATGATGTATGGCATGTTTGCCTAATTGATGAGAAAGATTGATAAAGAGTTTGAAATAAGTGTATGTTTAATATGATATTCAGTTTCAGAGTTCTGGTTTTTTTTGGAGGCATGCCTATTTAATGAAAGTTAACAGTCTTGCCGGGTTGAGGATCTCTTCAAATTGAGTTGAATTGAGGTCCAAGAGACTGGGTCTGTTACACTATGATAATTGATATTATGAAATATTAGATTTGTAACAGTCTTGCCGGGTTGAGGATCTCCTCGAGTTAGATGAGTTGATGATCCAAGAGACTGGGTCTGTTACACTATCCATGGATAGAGATATATATGTATATGTTGCCTACGGGCGTGATAATGGTGTTTATGAACTGAAACAGTAACTCTGAATTCTGAATATCTTATTAAATACTTGATGGGCCCATATGTGTCTAGGTTTTATGTATAACATAAATGTTGTTCTAATGTAATGAAATGTTAATATTACTTATATGATGAAACGGACTATTCACGGAATATTGTTTATTGAGTATGATCTTTACTAATTGTGTGTGTATCATTGATGTTGATTTATTAATACAAATGTGAAACATTGCATTGCACTAAAGCATAACATTAGCATGAATTGTCTTACTAAGCCCTTGGCTTAGCGCGATAGTGTTTAATCGCGCAGGTAATAGAGTTGAACCCGAGAGCTCTTCTAGACCGAGTGAGAGTAAACATTGAAGAGTTGATTTTGGGAACTTAAAGATCAGAGGAGATTTGCCAATCATGTATAACTCTTTTATATTTTGTAAAGATTTTGTTTATATTGTAAATATATATATGTAATGATAAATATGTACTCAAATGTTTTCATATGTGTAAATATTTTATAACTTCCGCTGTGTACTACTTAAATGTATTAACATATCTATAATGTATATTGAGAAAGATGATGGTATTATATAAAAATATTTTGAATGTTGATGAAAAGCCGTAGCACTCCTATATTCGGTGCACATATGCTACATTGTGGTGTTGTAGTGTGTGTGTACTGAATGTGGGGGTGTTACAATTGTTTTGGTATCAGAGCCTAGGTTTGAGATTCTCAACCTAGGTAAAATGTAAGAAAAAGACTATTTTGACTTTAAAAGTGGTTTTGAATAACATATATATTTGGGATTGGCAACCTCTGATCTTTAATAAGATGTAGTATGCTGTGTTTGCAGTGTTAGGTTGTGATGGATTCTCACTCACGTCAGTCGATTGAGGGTAGTGCCGAGAGTATTGCTCCTGCTGAGGGAGCTAGAGTTGATAGTGTTGAGGAGGCACCTACTTCGGTGTCGGGTAGACCAGCTGGAGAGGAGGTTCCGCCAGCCTGGTTTAGACATATGATGGAAGTTATGAGGCAAGCACCAGTGCAACCAGTGCCACCACCCCCTCAGCCTGTGGTACCAGTAAGGCACTATGATAAACTAAGGAAGTATGGAGCGGAGGATTTCCTTGGTGCTACTGATCCAGCTGTAGCAGAACAGTGGCTTGACAAAGTACAGAGGATTTTTATTCAGTTGCAAGCCACATCGGAGGAAAAGTTTGATTATGTAAGATCTTTGCTACAGAAGGATGCATACGACTGGTGGAGGACAGTGCCCCATTCTATGGATGATCCACCGACCTTGTCATATGCGGATTTTCTGAGAGAGTTTGAATTGAAGTATACTCCTAGGGAGTACAAAGACATGAAGAAGATGGAGTTCTTAAGCTTGAAGCAAGATAGCAAGACGGTAACTGAGTATGAGGTTGAGTTTATCCGATTGAGCCAGTATGCTGGGGGCATTATAGCTGATGAGATAGATAGATGCAGGAGATTTGAGGAGGGATTGAGGCCCTCTATCATGTGTCTAGTGGCTGGATCTAGATATCACGATTTCTCCCAGCTAGTGGCAGCAGCTCGGAGTGTGGAGCGAGCTCAAGTTATTGCAGCTGCTTCAGAGGAAGAGGTTAGGGTTAGGAGGCCCCACTTTGAGGCAGGGTCTTCTTCTGTTAAGAGAGGTAAAGGAAGCTTTGTTCCTAGAGTTAGTAGGAGTCAAAGGTCAACTGGTAGGTCAGTGCAGTTCCAGAGGCAGAGATTTAGACCTGCAGCTTCAGCGGCGAGTGCTCCAACCCCAGTGACTCAGAGATCCGCTCTACCTGTGTGTGCTCAGTGTGGTGGATCACATAGGGGTGTTTGTTGGAGGTATAGTGGGTCAGCTGTGTGCTTCAGATGTGGATCTCCTGAGCATTTTATTAGAGATTGTCCAGAGAGACAGGAGCGGATGTCAGTTGATACTGCAGCTTCTCGACCTAGTGTGAGGGGAGGTCGAGCAGGCAGAGGTAGCAGCCGGGTAGGCAGATCTGGGTTCAGTGTTAGAGGAGGTGCTACATCCAGGGAGAGTAGACCAGAGGAGGTTGGATCTTCCCAGAGGATGTATGTTATGCAGAGGCAGCCAGATGCTTCGGCAGTCATAGCTGGTACTTTTTCTTTATTTGATACTTCAGTACTTGCTTTGATTGATCCGGGTTCCACACATTCTTATATTAGTGCATATGTTTTGCCTGTGTCTGATATGCATGCTAAGTCCCTAGGATTTGATGTTTTGGTGTCAAATCCGTTAGGGCATAGTGTGATTGTGAGTAAGGTGCACCGAGACAGTGCAGTGAGGGTGCAAGGTGAGGAGTTCCTTGGAGATTTGATTGAGATGCCATTTAAGGAATATGATGTGATCCTAGGTATGGATTGGCTATCTAGACATGGAGCTGTGGTAGACTGTAAAAGGAAAATTGTTTCTTTGAGAACTGCTGATGGTAGAGAGGTGATAGTATCTAATGAGCAGGAACAGCTAGCCTCCTTATTTGTTTCAGCTGTTGCAGCCAGGAGGTTGATTAGAAAGGGGTGTGAAGCTTATCTTGCTCATGTGATAGATACTAGAGTGAAGGGTTCTCCCATTGATAGTATTGCCACAGTTGCAGAGTTCCCAGATGTATTCCCAGAGGAGTTGCCAGGATTGCCTCCTGAGAGAGAGGTGGAGTTTGGTATTGAATTGTTGCCTGGTACCACTCCTATCTCTATTACTCCTTATAGAATGGCACCAGCAGAATTGAGGGAATTGAAAGTGCAATTACAGGAGTTGTTGGATAAAGGATTTATTCGCCCCAGTGTTTCTCCTTGGGGAGCTCCTGTGCTATTTGTGAAGAAGAAAGATGGTACTATGAGATTGTGCATCGATTATAGGCAATTGAACAAGGTGACTATTAAAAATAAATATCCTTTGCCTAGAATCGATGATCTCTTTGATCAATTGAAGGGTGCAGCTGTATTTTCTAAAATTGATTTGAGATCTGGGTACCATCAATTGAGAGTTAAAGCTGAAGACATTTCCAAGACCGCCTTTCGGACCAGGTATGGACATTATGAGTTTCTAGTTATGCCTTTTGGCTTGACGAATGCACCTGCAGCTTTTATGGATTTGATGAATAGGGTGTTCAGGCCCTATCTGGATCAGTTTGTAGTGGTCTTCATCGATAACATTCTGGTGTATTCGCGGAATGAAGAGGAACATGACAAGCATTTGCGGATTGTGTTGCAGATTTTGAGAGAGAAGCAGTTGTTTGCCAAATTGTCGAAGTGTGAGTTCTGGTTGGATCAAGTCGCTTTTCTCGGACATATTGTCTCAGCTGAAGGCATTAGAGTTGATCCGAGTAAAGTTGAAGCCATTTTAAATTGGAGTCCACCCAAGTCTGTGACAGAGGTTAGAAGTTTTCTGGGTTTGGCAGGCTATTACCGGCGGTTTGTGAAAGGGTTTTCTTTGATAGCTACTCCACTCACCAGATTGCTTCGTAAGGGAGTGAGATTTGTGTGGACAGATCAGTGTCAGGCTAGCTTTGAGCAGTTGAGAGATATGTTGACTCAAGCGCCTGTTCTTACTTTACCTGTTGAAAGCAAACCATATGTGATCTACAGTGATGCTTCACATAGTGGTTTGGGGTGTGTTCTGATGCAAGAAGGTAAAGTTATAGCTTATGCATCTTGACAGTTGAAACCGCATGAGCTTAACTATCCGACCCATGATTTGGAGCTAGCAGCCATTGTGTTTGCATTGAAGATTTGGCGACACTATCTGTTTGGGGAGAAATGTTTTATCTACACTGATCACAAAAGTTTGAAATATTTGGGTGTTCAAAAAGAGCTCAATCTTCGGCAGAGGAGATGGTTGGAATTGATTAAAGACTATGACTGTTTGATTGATTATCATCCAGGTAAAGCAAATGTTGTTGCTGATGCCTTGAGTCGGAAGTCTTTAGCTGGTTTAACTGTTTACTCGCTCTCGTTGCTTGTTGAGTTGAGAGCTTTGCATGCCAGTTTTGTACCTTGTGATGATGGTGCATTGTTGGCACAGTTGCTTTTGAAACCAGTTTTGTTAGATCAGATAAAAGAGGCTCAGTTGATTGATATGAAGATTCAGAAGATTATTTCAGATTGCAAGAATGGGAAGACTAGAGATTTTATTGTGAAAGGTGATGGGAGTCTCTGGTTTAAGAACCGATTGTGTGTACCCGATGATGCTGATTTGAAAAGAGTCATTTTAGAAGAAGCACATCAGTCAGTGTTTGCTATGCATCCGGGTAATACAAAGATGTATCATGATTTGAGACAGCATTATTGGTGGATTGGTTTGAAGAGAGACATTGCTGAGTTTGTATCGAAATGTCTCACTTGTCAGAAGGTAAAAGCAGAGCATCAAGTTCCAACTGGATTACTACAACCATTATCAGTACCAGAATGGAAGTGGGATAGAGTGACGATGGATTTTGTGTCTGGGTTGCCATTGACACAAAAGAGGCATGATGCCATATGGGTAATTGTGGATAGATTGACTAAGACAGCTCATTTCCTTCCGGTTCGGATGGATTATTCTTTGGAAAGGTTAGCTGAGCTGTATATCCATGAGATTGTGAAGTTGCATGGGGTTCCAACTTCTTTAGTGTCTGATCGAGATCCCAGGTTTACTTCAAGATTTTGGAAGAGTTTGCATAGTGCTTTGGGTTCTCGATTACACTTCAGCACTGCTTTTCATCCACAGACGGATGGACAGTCAGAGAGGGTGATACAGATTATTGAAGATATGTTGAGAAGTTGTGTCATTGATTTCTCTAGAAGTTGGGATAGATTTTTACCTCTTGTGGAGTTTGCTTACAACAACAGTCACCAATCTAGCATTGGTATGGCACCATTCGAAGCATTGTATGGCAGACGGTGTAGGACACCTCTTTGTTGGAATGAGCTTGGAGATAATAAGTTGGTTGATCCTGATTTGATTCAAGAAACTAAAGAGAAAGTAAAAGTGATACGAGGCAGGTTGAAAACAGCTTCAGACCGACAGAAGTCTTATGCAGATCTGAAAAGGAGAGACATAGAGTTTGATGTTGGGGATAAGGTATTTCTGAAAGTTTCTCCTTGGAAGAAGATTTTGAGGTTCGGTCGGAAAGGAAAATTGAGTCCTCGTTTCATTGGACCGTATGAAGTTTTGGAAAGAGTTGGGCCAGTTGCGTATCGACTTGCTTTGCCACCTGAGTTGGATCGTATTCATAATGTATTTCATGTTTCTATGTTGAGGAGGTACAGATCGGATCCATCTCATGTATTGCAAATTGAATCAATCGAAGTGAGCCCAGATTTGACTTTTGAAGAGGAACCATTTGCTATTTTGGCACATGATGTGAAAGAGCTGAGAAACAAGAGAGTGCCATTAGTGAAGGTTTTATGGAAGAATCATGCAAAAGAAGAAGCAACTTGGGAAAGTGAACAATCCATGCGAGAGCAATATCCTCAGTTGTTTCAGAGTTGATATCAGGTAATTTCGAGGACGAAATTTTTTTTTTAGAGGGGGAGAATTGTAATATCCTCATATATGCCCTAGAAGTCTTGGTTATGATGTTTTTATTGTTGTTGTTGTTATATTGGATTGTATATATATGATAATTGCAAGAGAAAAGAAATTGGGAAAGAAAATAGGGTTTAGAGAGAATGGTATATGTTGTGTATATGATGATATATATAACATATAGATGGGTCAAAGGAAGAGTCAAAGGAAAAGAGATATTTTTGTGTTGAGTGTGTAATTACTTAAATGGGCTTATATGAGACAAAAGGTGAGTTATATGGTTAAGGGTATTGAGGTAATTTACCTTTAGAAATCTCTTGGTGGAGATTAAAAGATGGAAAAGTGTTTGACTTGTGGCTATTTTGTTTTCTTTTCATTTTGGGTGCCGGTGATTGAAGGAGAGAAAGAGGAAGAGAAGTGTTCTTGATGCTAGAGTTCAATTGAAGAGGCAATCAAAGAGTTTGGTTAGAGATTTGTGAAATTTCTTCATCTAAGGTAAGAAATCTTTTATTTTTCCTTTGTAAATTTTGAAGTTATGTTTAAAGTGAAGTGTGATTTGTTGATGTAATGATTTGGTGTATTTGATATGTGTTTGCAAGTGTTAGAATTGATTTAAAGTAAAAAAATTGGAATTGGTGTTGGTTTGGTTGTGATTATGGAAAAATAAGTGAAGATTGATAGTGGAAAATCAAGAGTAAAGTTTGAGTTAGGATTTTGAGATGGTTTGTGTTCAAATGTGTTGTTTAAGTGGTTATTGTGATGAATATGTGTTATGACATGAGTTATATCCATTTGAGTGAGTTTGTGTTTGGAATTATATGTTAAAATGCATTTGGAAGAGGGTTGGTTACATTTAGGGTTTATGCATGAGAGAAACGTAATTTGGGACGGTCGCTATTATTCTAGTGCGGTCGCGACTTAGGTCGGGCTTCTGGCCGCGAAACCTACTGTAATAATGTTTTATCTTTTGATTGTGAGGTGCGGTCGCGACTTAGGTCGGGCTTCTGGCCGCGAAACCTACTGTAATAATGTTTTATCTTGTAATTGTATGGGGCGGTCGTATTCAGGTGAGGCGCGACCGCTAGAAAGGTTCTGTTCACCTTATTGGAAGCAATCTAATCCTACAACAAGATTTTCATATACATGTTAAAATAGATCATCCGTTTGAGTTGTCAAGGATCAAAATAGATATCATTTGTCTAACATCATTGTTGAATCATGAAATGTGTGATGATATGGAATTGATAATGCATATGATATTACATGAATAAGGTTATGTATTGTGTATTGTGAGGCTTGTGAATGGTGATGTGTATTATGAATAATGTACTTTGAAATGTGATACTAATAATGCTATATACACAATATGAATTGAGATATGAAATGCTATAAAGCCATTGTGATTGGCTATGATGATATAATTGAATGATGTATGGCATGTTTGCCTAATTGATGAGAAAGATTGATAAAGAGTTTGAAATAAGTGTATGTTTAATATGATATTCAGTTTCAGAGTTCTGGTTTTTTTTGGAGGCATGCCTATTTAATGAAAGTTAACAGTCTTGCCGGGTTGAGGATCTCTTCAAATTGAGTTGAATTGAGGTCCAAGAGACTGGGTCTGTTACACTATGATAATTGATATTATGAAATATTAGATTTGTAACAGTCTTGCCGGGTTGAGGATCTCCTCGAGTTAGATGAGTTGATGATCCAAGAGACTGGGTCTGTTACACTATCCATGGATAGAGATATATATGTATATGTTGCCTACGGGCGTGATAATGGTGTTTATGAACTGAAACAGTAACTCTGAATTCTGAATATCGTATTAAATACTTGATGGGCCCATATGTGTCTAGGTTTTATGTATAACATAAATGTTGTTCTAATGTAATGAAATGTTAATATTACTTATATGATGAAACGGACTATTCACGGAATATTGTTTATTGAGTATGATCTTTACTAATTGTGTGTATATCATTGATGTTGATTTATTAATACAAATGTGAAACATTGCATTGCACTAAAGCATAACATTAGCATGAATTGTCTTACTAAGCCCTTGGCTTAGCGCGATAGTGTTTAATCGCGCAGGTAATAGAGTTGAACCCGAGAGCTCTTCTAGACCGAGTGAGAGTAGACATTGAAGAGTTGATTTTGGGAACTTAAAGATCAGAGGAGATTTGCCAATCATGTATAACTCTTTTATATTTTGTAAAGATTTTATTTATATTGTAAATATATATATATGTAATGATAAATACTCAAATGTTTTCATATGTGTAAATATTTTATAACTTCCGCTGTGTACTACTTAAATGTATTAACATATCTATAATGTATATTGAGAAAGATGATGGTATTATATAAAAATGTTTTGAATGTTGATGAAAAGCCGTAGCACTCCTATATTCAGTGCACATATGCTACATTGTGGTGTTGTAGTGTGTGTGTACTGAATGTGGGGGTGTTACATACAAACCATTTTAGGGCAGCCCCAGTCAAGGATTGTTGAAAGAGTTGAGCAAAGAGCTCATCATTTAAACCCCAAGGGCTCAAGGCCCCCACATACATCTTCAAATGGGTTTTAGGGCAAGTGGTCCCATCAAATCTGTCCATCCCAGGCATCTTGAATTTTGGAGGCAATCTAGCTTGGGGAAACAAGGATAAGGAATCCATGTCTACCACCTCTTTATGAGTTTTCATGGCAGTGATTGACCTTTCAAGCAATTCAAGTTTCTTTTTCAGTTCATCAGTTTCATTCTTAGAGGGTAGATCCTCCAAATTGATGACAGGGGTATTGTTCTGAGCAGTCATGGGGGTACTAGTTTGCCCCACAATGGGTTTCTTTCCTAAATTTCCAAGAGTAGAGGCCGTCTTTGGTGCCCCTCCCAATTAAGCCAAGATGGCTACCCTTTGGGCAGCCAAAGCTTCATCAATTCTCTCTTGCATCCTAGCTTCAATTTCCTTAACCTGTCCATCTAGCAAGACCTTAATCTGTTCAATAGTAGCCATTTCAGTAATTGGAGCAGTTGGTGAAATTGGGGTAGCAGGACTTGTGGGTGATTGCACAGTTGGAGTTGGTGTAGCTTGTGTGGGTGAAGGCACACGGATAGTGGATACCTGAAAATGTTAAGGGCAAGAGATCAGGGTAGTGTGTAGGATAGGAAAAACTCTTGGTCCACTTATATACATCAAAAGTTTTTCCCAAAAGATTTTCCCCCAAAATAATGTTGTCATGTTGCATGAATGCACCTCATCACATCATAATTCATTTTAATGGAATGTGGCACTATCATTGGGTACATACAACCTAAGGGAAGGTTCTATTGTTCATGAAAAATAGAGAATTGGCTCATAATAGGGACCCTTGAGTCTTGAGTAAGATATACCTAACCACATGTGAAACAAGGAGTTTCGCGTGGGTCCAACAGTACGATTACTCATGGGCCACTCCAAAAGGATTGGAATGGTTTGTGACAACAGGGAGGACGCTTTGGCTGTCCTCCGGCATAATCAAGGAGACCTGCCGGTCAGCGCTACTTGCTATCCAGACTCAGAATTTTGAACAGAAAGAGAAGAAATTCATTTGAAAATAATTTTTTTTTATACAATGGAGGAAAAGGATTCCCCCATATAATGCAAGAGAAAAAGATTCTCTGAATGACAAAATAAATGCACAATTAATCAAACAAGGGGTCCATTAAAGGAAAAAGATTCCTTTTGTCAATTTTCAATCCAATATCCCCAAGGAGGGGATATATATTGCTAAGGTACCCTGCAAAATGAATAAAAGTACCCTAAAGAAGGGCAAATCAGTTAAATGAATAATAATAGTCTAATAGGATCCCATAAATTATTTTTATTATTATTTTTTTATTTTTTTTATTTTTTTATGGTCCCCAGAAAGATTCTTTTAGTCAATTTTCAATTCTAATGTCCTTAAAGAAAGGACAACCATTGCTAAGGTACCCTGCAAAATAAATAAAAATACCCTAAAGAAGGGCAAGTTAATCAAATAAACAATAGTAGTCTACTAGAATCCCATAAATCATTTTTATGGTCCCCAGTGGAGTCGCCAAATTGTGAACCTCGGTTTTCTACCCGAAAAGGATTCGGAGGAACGTTCACTTGTTGTTGGGATTCGCCACTCAGTTTATTTTGTTCGAAGGGAAAAACTAAGAAAACCCTTGTTTGACTCCAATAACGCGTCAAATGTAAAGGTTTCTAATCTGCGAACCCAAGGAGGATTCGGGGACTATGTCATGCATTCGACTAACTTGCCAATAAAAGAAATAAATCTTAAAAGGGATGAAGGAAAGAAAACAAACAGATTGTTAGTAAATTGTGGACTTGCTATTTGGGGTGAATTCCAAATATGCCTACATACTCTCGTTTTTATGAGAGATCAAAGCCCATGTAGTTCGGAAAAGCCTATTTAAAGGCAATGATGCATTATGCATGTGTGTGTGTATGCTTCGTGCATTGTTGGGCTTTTTGCCAAAATTGTGAGATTTTGAGCACTTAGTGCTAAATTTAATGAAATTTGGGTACTTGGTACCAAAAAGTATGCAATTTAGGCTTCATGCCAAAAAGATTAATTGATTTATGGCTTAATGCCGAGATATTGGTTGATTAGTTAACTAGGCCTTAGACCTAAAAAGATTAGGTCTTTGACCAACAAGAAATTAAGAAGAAGGTGGAATGCTTAAGATATGCTCGAATTGACAAATGATGAATTAAGATATTACCTTGTTTACAATTTTTCCACTTCTAAGTTCCAGATCTTGTTTTCTTGGAATATGATCATTGCTTCCTGTAACACAAGGTTAGAAGTTCTTAAGCATGTGAAAATAAAGAATTCGACAGCACGAGGTCCCGGGATACCAAAAGCCAACCCTTGTTCTGAAAATTTGGAGGCTTTTTATAAACAAAATCGGGCTGGACGGCGGCCGAGCCACTGGGAATGTGACCAGCCGAAAAGACGGAAAAAAGCAAAAAGCAAGTGGCGGCTCGGCCGCCAATCCTGGCGGTTCGGCCGCCGGGGTGACGGCGGCCGGGCCTCCAGTCTCGGCGGCTGATCCGCCGGTCCCGACGCTTCTGGCCCCAAATTTGTCTGTCGGCTTGCACGATTTTTGCTCAAACTGATTTTTCAGGAGTCACAGGCTTTCAAAAATTATTCTGAGACCATATCCGTGATCCTTGCGTCGTTCCGGACATTTCAAGTACCATGAAGACATACTTTCGGTGAACTTTTACCGTGGACCCCCGGTCCGGCCCAATCATTTGCAGTCTGAGAAAATTGGCTTTCCGAGCCTCAAAATTCGAGTGTTCACACTACTACATAGTTGAACCATAAGTTTTGAAGTAGCCATTAAAGAAGATGTTTGGAAGAAGAACTACAAATGATAGATAAAATAAGACATGGGAGTTGAATACAAATCAAAAGTTCGAGAAGTTGTTGGAGTGAAATGGATCTTCAAAGTAAAGTAAATTTTGTATATATTATATAATGTGTATTTTATGTATATATATATATGTAATGTGTATTTTATGCATACATTGAGTATATACTATGTATCTTATATATATTATATTTATATCTTGTATTTTCATCTTCTAGTATACCTAATTAATTCTCCATATTAATTATTCCAATTATACCAAAAATGCAGATATTGCAAAAGAAGCAAGGTATATGTACTCTTATTGTTGCAATTTATATTGATGGTCGTGTTTTCACTTGAAATGATTTGAAAATGATTTATGAGATTAAAAGGAGATGATAAGGAGATATAAAATGAATGATATGGGGTTGTTACATCATTTTTTTTGGCATTGAAATTTATAACAAGATTATGGAATGTTTACTTGTCAAAAAATTATGCTAAACTTATGTTGAAAAATTTTCATATGCTTGGTTGCAAAATAATAGCAATACCACTTGTTGCAAATGAGAAGTTGATGAAAGATGTAGGCAATGAAGTGGGTAACACTCTATATAGAAGTGTTATGGGACGTTTGTTGGATCTTACAATGACAAGGCCAGATATCATGTTTGCTTTAAGTTTGTTGTCTATATTTATGTAAAACCCAAGCCATTTTCATCTTGGAGTTGCCAAATAAGTTCCTTGGTATATAAGAGGAACCTTAACTTATGGAATCAAATATTGGAAGGGGGAAGAGCTGAAACTAATTGTTTTTTGTGATAGTGATTGGGCTAGTTTTGAAGATAACATAAAGAACACAACAAGTTTTGTTTTCTCACTTGGTTTTGGAGTATTTTATTGGCAATCAAAGAACTAAGAAGCAGTTGCGCACTCCTATGCTAAAGCTAAATATATATCAGCCAAAATGGTAACTTCGCAAGCTATTTGGATAAGAAGAATTTTAGAAGATATGGGTGAAAAGCATGACAAAGCAACAAATATGTAATTTGATGGGATGACCAACCATAGAGACCTGCATAACTGGTCTTACTTTCTAGTGTGTTTTGGAAGTGCAAAGGGACCTTTTATTTATAGAGAATTCAAGGGAAGCAAAAAGGACAAAATTCCAATGTGGGAATAGGAATTTGACGTGCTGGCTGCCCTCAAGCAAACTACCTTCCTTTTGCCCATTCAGGCCCATTTAGTGTCCAAATTGTGTGATTCTAATTGCATAGAAACCTTTGTCATATGGGTTTCAATCCAGGTGCAAAATTAGGGGGTCCACAATATTAGAATAGAAATATACAAGACATCAACCATTAAATTTATACTTGAAGACACTGAATTTCGATACAGTATCCCTTGTAACTAGAACAATTCTCCTTGAAACAAAAATAAAGAAATGAATAGTTTTAAATAACTTGTATGACTTGCAATAGTTGTTGTCTTCACATGCAAAAATAATGATGACAAACTATATAATTATTCTTTTGGATTAATGTTGAAAGTAGAAATTGATGAGCATGTAACTTAATAGCCAAAAGAGAAAGGTTTTTATTTTGTACATTTGTAATGACCTTGGGTCATCAATTAGGCTTCCAACATTCAGTTGCAGCAATGTGTCATGACACTAGAACTTGATAAGAAGGATAGTAAGTTGGACCAAAATTAGGAGCAAGCAACCGAGAGTCTTTTCTCGTAGGAACAAATGCTAGATGGGCAATTATAATTTAGTGATTATGTTATAATTGAATTGTTAAAGCATGTGTAGTTAGTTAGAATAGAAGTGAGTGCAATACAACAAGATTAAGAGATTGTATGAGAGAAACTCCTCTAAAGGTAACTGATATGAAACAATGGAGGTATTACGAAAATCAAATACAACTCTTTATTTTCTCTCTCAAAATCATCATCTCTCTACTGCAATTTCTTCTCTCTTCGTCCTACTCATCCTCTTCTTCTTCTCCTCCTCTTCCTCCTTCTTCCTCTGTTTTTAAGTTAGGTTCATGACAACTTGGTATCAGAGCTTTGATTAGATCCTATGAAGAGTTAATAATATGAGTAATCCAATGAAAAATCAATCAGTAGCATATTACGATCTTGAATTATGACTTTGGAAAATCATTGAACACTATAATTTTGATATAATTAGAGTTAGTTGTATCCAAAAGAAATTAGAAGAAGAATTTAACATCAATTTATCACACAAGAAAGAGTTTATTAAGAAAGAAATTATGAAATTCCTTTCTCTAGATGAAGATGGTAAAAATGAAGAAGAAGGTGCAGAAGAGTTTATGCAAAATGCTAAAGAAGATTCTGAAAATTCAATTCCAGTTGTTATTGAGCAAATAAAAGAAGGAGATGAAGACGTTATAGAAAATACAAAAGACATCTCTAAAAATCCAATTCCTAGCTGTAAATCGGTAATTGCTTCTTCTTCTCTCACACTGCATTCATGTGCTTCTTCTCTTAGCTTTAATTTCCTTCCAATTTCATATAATTTCAGTTCACTCTCCACCCTCATTCTCTCGTTTGCTAACGCATCATCTGTTTTTCTATTTGACTCTCTATGGGCTTCATCTTCCTATCCATTCCTTTCCAAAATCCTTCTCTCTTACCAAATAATATCATATTCTTCCTCTCTCTCTCTCTCCTTCCCTATCTTTCTTTCCTTCCTAAATTCTTCTATGCTTCGATTTCTCTTTGTGCAAGGTTGTATTAGATAAAAGATTCTCTAATTTTAGTACTGTGTTTTTTAGAATGGAATTGATGTACAATTAAAAATTGTAGCGATTATGGATTGATGTTTGGAGCATGTCTTATGTGTTTAACGGAAGATGAATTTGAAAGGTGGAGAAGGCAAAGAAAGAAAATAAAAAATCTGTTCAAAAAAAGTTATGCATTGAAGCTGTTTGAAAAAATGCAAAATAGAGAGAAACATAAGCTCAATATTCTGCTCAAAGAAAATTTGAAGTTAGCTATAAGGAAGAAGGTGCAATAGGCTACTGAATTACTAAGGTTGCAAAAAGAATGGGAAGTTAAAGGCTCATTCCTTCTTCCTTGAGGACAAGGAAGCTCTCAAAGGAAGGGGTAATGTCATGACCTTAGGTCATCAATTGGCCTTCCAACATTCAGTTGCAGCAATATATGTGTCATGACACTAGAGCTTGATGAAAAGGATAGTAGGCTGGACCAGAATTAGTAGCAAGCAGCCAAGAGTCTTCTCTCGTGGGAGCAAATGCTAGAAGGGCAATTATAATTCAGTGATTATGTTATAATTGAATTGTTAAAGCACGTGTAAGTTAGCACAGAAGTGAATGCAATACAGTTGGATTAAGAGATTGTATGAGAGAAACTCCAATAAAGTTAACTGATATGTAACAAGGGACATATTATGACAATCAAATACAACTCTCTATTTTCTCTCTCAAATCTTCGTCTCTCTACTGCAATTTCTTCTTTCTTCCTCCTCTTCTTCTCTTGCTTCTTCCTCTGTTTTTAAGTCAGGTTCATGACAATATTTTATACTAAGTACGCTCGTTACATAGTTTGTCATCATTGTTCCTACTCAAATATCTAAGAACAAAGACAAATCTCATTCCATACTCACTCAGGAACGATTATGACAAGTGCATCAGTTCAAACTCAAGGAAATCTCATGATTATATATGCAATCATAAACAACTGTTCTACACATAAAAAGAGATATTTCAACACAAGCAGAGGCAAATTCCACGACTGTTCTATTTGAAGTACAACCATGCAACTAATATTGAAAACATAACACCTATACAAAAGCAAATTCTTAGACTGTTCCTTCATAAGAACCACCATACCAAGAAGATTCACATTTCAACAGGAATCATAAACACTCCATAAGACTGTTCCAACTTTAGTATGACCATTCCAAATATGAAGATATCTAATACTCCCTTGCACCAAAATTTGAAATCCATAGATTAATGGGAAACCTGTTAATGCAATAGTCCACGACCGCTCAAAATAAAAAGCCCTAGTTAAGATTAAACCACTTCTTTCTTCGATTCCAATGAGTCCCAACGTTTGCACTGGTTAGGCTTGGTGTCAAAATATTCTCGGGCTCATGAGCTTCAAAATAATAGTAAGCTTGTCCTAAAACATGATCAGAATCGACTAGTATTGCTGCTAGAGCTCTGATCGGCAATAAACACTCCAACTGCTTCTAGCGGAGTGTGTGATGATTTTCAGTAAAGATTTTAGATATAGTTGGTGATTTCTGACTCATTGGAGATGGAGCAACATGATGGTGGCAGCAGTAATATTAAGGTGGTGTTTAGTTCAAATTTCAAAATAAAAATATATAATCAAAATCAAAATGAAATAGAATCATTATCAGAATGGCTATTCATTTTTTTTATTTAGTTCAGTCTAGAATTAGAATCGTATTCTCTTTGAACTTGTTTAAATTACAATGTAATCGAAGTTGAAAAATCAATTACTATAAAAAATATCATAACAAATAATTAAAATGTATCATCATTAATTTATTTAAATTGTCCTAAAAATAAAAAATGGTTTAGTTATATGAAAAATTAAATTTATTTTGTTTAAAAATTCAGAAATATTATGATTTAAAAAATGAATAAAAATATCAAATTTACCACATTTTATTATAAAAAATTCAAAAAATTAGTTTAATTTTGTTAAGAAAAAATAAATTAAATTTATTTAAAAATTCAAAGATTTATAACTAGAAAAAAATATGAAAAAAGACTCAATTAATTATATTTTATTTTAAAAATCTAATTTAAGTTTATTAAAAAAAGAAAAATTATATTTATTTTATTTTAAAAATAAGAAATATTTATGATTAGAAAAAACCAAATTAATTCTATTTATTTTATTTTATTTAGTATTATAAAATGAAAATAGAGAAAATCAAATCTGAATATGTATAGGAGATATGTATTTACTATTAAATTATGTCTCGACGTGCATATTTATTTTATTTTAAAAATATAAAAATAAATTTTAATTCTATTCTATTCTAAATAAAATATATTTTTTTAATTTTTAAGTTCAGTTAAAAATTAAAATTGATTAATAAAAATAATAAGAAAAATGAAGAGAATAACTCAATTTTTTGGATAATGAAATTTTTATTCTCTGATCTATTTTATCAATTGAACAATAATAATAAAAATAATTCATTCTCGTTTTGATTATCAACCCAACCAAATGTCTTTCAAATTTATCTTAAATTAGAAAAATAATATAAATTGAAAAAGGTGACTCGGTGGTTAATATAAAACTCAATCAAATTCAAAATTTCTATAATACCTATGCTGTACTTTATCGCAGTTAAAGAAGTCCAACAAAAGCCACGCAACGGTACTACGACCACTTGAAAAGGTTGATCACCTAGATTTTTTTTTTTTGAGCAAATGGTCGATCACGTAGTTGTTCCCTTTCTTTTTAATCTACAAACCCAATAACTTAATTCAATCTTATGACACTTTTATTTTTCCCTGCCAGTAACAGTTAAATGATATTTATTGTTTCTAAATTTATCACTAATATTTATCATTGCACAAATTTAAATTTTTAACAACTAAAGAAAAACTATTTTCACATACTAATTTTTGACTCTAGTCAGTGAGTGAAGGGTGCACCCGCGAAGCAACAACTGCCTCCCTTTTCTTTTTGAAAATTTATATATATATATATAATATTTTTTAAAATTTTTTAAATTTTTTATAAATTTTTTAAAAAAATTTAAAATCCCCCCTTTTTTTTATTTTTACAAAAAGTAAAAAAAATATATAATAAATTATTTATTCTATAGTAATAGTTCTCATTTAAAAAATTGACAAAATATTAATAATATATAAATGCAAAAAAAATAATAAATTTTTTAACTAAATTAATTTGAACATATTTATAAATTTATTAACTAAATTAATTTGAACACATTTAATAAATTAAAGAACTCATTTATTTTAATTATTTTTTAAGAAATTATATTTATTATTTAATTTTTTTCTTTTTATTTTATTTTTGTTATGAATATTTTTTTTATAATTAAACTCATATATTAATATTTTTTATTAATTAATTTTTTAATAATAAAAATATATTATTAATTTTATTTTAAAGTTTGGTTTAGGATGGAAGAAGGAAGAGAATATTGAAACTGAGACGTGGATGCGGTGGTGCGGTGGCAAAAGCTAAGGCAGATCGTACTGTTATAAATTGAAATTTAAAAGCGACGGTGAATTAGATAAAATTCAATCAAAAGTGTTTTAATTTTTTTTTTATTTTCACCGTATATATATTTAATATATAGATATAGGCCTAATTCTATTCAATCACTTAATTTAATCCTTCAGTAACCGACACATTTTTTCAGTTTCCCGCTCTTGTTTTATTCCGTGACATGCGCTTTTGTCACGTGTTTCACGTGACCTTAGGAAATAGAGCAGAGTGATGGGTCTGTCCTTTCTTTCGCTGGCGCATACTTTACCAGCAACTTTCTTAGTTACACGCGCAATGGCGAAGCGCGTTAAATAACAGAGTCCGAGCAGCTACCCATATTCTAAAACTTAAAATAATCGAGATACATACAGCACGACTAAGGTTGCGGCCTGTCTTGTCTCCCACCTCTAGTTTGCCTCACCTACTGAATTACCTCACCGACACAAATTCTTTACTTTCTTTTTCTTTTTATGGATAAAAATTTGTAATTAAAAAGCAATTAGATTTGTTGTTTTTGTATTATTTGCTGTTTTAGGTTTAATTTCTTCCTATTATGAATATTAAGTCTTTCTTTACAAAATTTTCAAACCTTTTTCTCAGCAACCAAGCAGGATTAAACAGGGAAGTTAAATTTTGAGAGAAAATTCACATTTGATTTTTCATCATTCCCTCGGACACACCTTTTGAGGGTTTACTTTAGACCTATAAAAATTACAACTTTATATTTAAAAAAAAATAAAAAGTAAAAAAATGTAATGATACAAGCAATTATCAAGACCCAGTTCAATCATCATCGACATCATCATCTCCAGATGGTAATGATATAATTTTTGCAGTTGATAATGGCGAAGATGATGATGTTGAATTTTCACAAAATTCAAAGCTATTAGCTTCCATTCTCTCCACGGCAAAATGCCCCAATGAATCCACAGTCTCCACCAAATTCTCTTCACACAAGAACTCATCACTGAAAATTCCCTCAACTCCTCTATCAATCTCATGAACAAATACATGGGTCTCCTTGTCACCTCCTCTCTTGCTTCTCGCCATCACGGCCGCTGTAAATATCGGCGACATTCTCCCCGGCGCGGCTGCAAAATACCCACGTGGGCCATCGACCAGAATCACATCCCAGGAAATTTCATAGATGTGATTTGGCATATCGTTTATGCCCAATTTGCAATCTGAGAATAACAAATTCTGTACAGGCCTACACTCATCTTTAATTTGTGATTTTGTAACAGAGAGAAGATCTGCCATTTCGCTTACTTTGGTCGTGTATTGTATATCATAAGCTTCAATTTCTGGGTGGTTCTTCTCAAAATTCGAAACGTAATACTCACTTTCGTCTAGAAAAATTGTCCGGCCATGTAAATTGAGAGATTTCCATAAAAGGGTCTCATGGGTAAGGCCGAAAATGAGAAAGTTGCAAGGAGAGCAGTCATGGAGAACAGTGGCAATTGCAGAGAGCTCGGCTGAAGACATGTGAGGAGTAGTGGAGTTAGAGGTAGAAGTATAGTGGAGTAAAGCAGTTGTGACCGATAGTGGGAGGGAGGACGTGGAAATGGCCAAAGTAGAACTACCAGCGGTGGTGACGCTGGAGATGGTGGAGGAAAAGAGAGTAAAAGTGAAAACTAAAGTAAAGAAAGAAACTACAAATACGAACCAGAGGCGGGGTGAGGAAGGGGATTTTTGAATTGAAGGGTGAAGAAGAATAAGCTTCGTGTTTGTGTTGTTCTTCATCTTGCTTCCGTGATCTTGCTTCGTATGGGATTGAATTTTGTTTGAAATTTTGATTTTTTTTTTGAAGTAAGATCTTTATTTTTCTTTCTCTTGTCAAGTGTGATATTTGTTTGAATTTGTCTATGGAAATGGCAGAAAGAAAGAAAGAGAGACAGAGGAATCTACGGAGGAGATTGAGAGAGTGATAATCCCAAGGGGAAAGAGACAGATGGGGGGCCACATAGATTGGTTAGTACTTGGTAGGGTATGGAGAAATTGGGTGGGAGTTTCATTTTTGGAGGCGGGGCAACTTAATGTTTGCTAGTTGCTACAGTTGTGCCACTTCGATTTAATTAATAGTTATAATGAACTTTCCTTTTTTTTTCTTATTAATTTATATATCCATATCTTAAAATTCATTACCATATCCATGGATTTGATAACATGGCAAATTCATAATTAGGATTTGTTATGACAAATATATTAATTTAGAGCATGATTCCTCGTCAATATAAAATAAAATCATGCTAAATAGAATGATTCCTCTTCAATATAAAATAGAATGATTCTTCTACTTTGGGAAAAGCCAAAGTAGAAGTATCAGTCAATATAAGATATTGTGGTGCACCTAATTAACGGAAGAAGCCTCTTAGGAACATATTTAACTCGATATATAATAGTGAAGTTATTCAACAAATTCAGTATTCTATTCAACAAATGGTTTGGTACATCCAAATTCCAAACCTCTTATATAAATAAATAAATATATATAACTTAATAAGCTACTCGATTAATTCGGTATAGCAATAGTATGAAGTTATAACTAACATACTTCTTTTTTTTTCAGCTTTTAAAATAAAAAATTAGTGTTGTTATGACAATATTTTTTAATAGTGATTTTAAAAATTTAAAAACAGTGATGTTATAAATATCATGTCTTTAAAAATTAAAAATATTGATGTTATAACTATCACGCTTTCCAATTTTCAAAATAAAAAATAGTGATTAAAATGATAAATTTTTTATTTAAAAATTAAAGATATTATGTATATGAGACACAACCTCATGATAAATACATATTCTCTTGCATAATAAATCTATAATTGATTTTATTATATTAATACTAAAAAAATTAAAAATAACAAATTTGTTTATATGGCATTTTTATTAATTTTTTTGATATTCACTCAAGGGCACAAAGAAACAAATGATAAAGAGGTTAAATGCAAATATTCATATATACTATTGAATAAAAAATTAATGTCAAATTGTTGGCAACGGACTTGATTTTTCTGGCCTAATAGTAAGGAAGCCCATCCATAGGAAAAAGGCCCACAAGTCTTGATAAAAGAGTAGTTACAAAAGAGAAAGAAGGTTGATGCCTTAGTAACCGTTAGCTATGGAAGAGGTAATTGTAATTGCTCTCCATGATCTGCAAGTGCTGGAAAACTAGGCATGAAATTGAGAAAGCAGAAGATAAAAATGAAAAGGAGAAAAGAACAAGACACATAACATTTTCTAGAGAAAAACTCGATCAAACCATACAAGCCTAGATTTCATAAGCTTTCAGTGAATCTTTCTTCAATTCTTGTAATTATAGTTTATTTTAAGTCATCGAAAGTTGTTTTTCCTTTCAATTATTGAAACCTAGACAATCTCATTCATTAAATTTAAATGGTATTACTGTGGAATTCAAGCTATTTATCTGCAAAGAGCTTGAGATTCCTTTTTCTTTAGGTCCTTTAAGAAAATTCATAGTCGCTTGATTAAAAGCCAATGTAAAATGTAATCAAATTGAGGTATCAACACCTCTGGTACACTCTTTCCACAGACTGTTAAAGGCCAACAATATTTTCTTAAGGCCTTGAGGAAATAATTTTGGCACGCCCAGTGGGATCGTTCGAAAGCAATGCCACCGAAAAAGAATGTGAGAGATACTATCGAGCCTAGTAATCTGGATGTTGCCGCTGCAACAGCAGGGCAAGAGGGATACCGTTAGCCAAACCCTTGGCATGATTACCCTATTTTTTATCTTAGGTAATCAAATTGAATAAAACTAATATTTGTATTAAGTTACATTTTGCAGGAAGATAAAATTTTGAAGAAAACTTGTAACACCCTTATACCCTATATACGTACAATACATATTTTCAGCATATGTAAAATACGCATATACGGTATAAAAATGTCACAGACCGATTTAATAAAAAATTTTACATTTTTATTTTAAGATTTCAAATACTAATATATAAAATAAATAGTATATAAATATTCTTTGCTTGTTATAGAAATCCAAAATAAATATTTGATCCTACTCTTTATACAATTACCACATATTAATTTAATATCACCATTATACAACAACAAAATCTTATTTCCTTATTAAAATTCATTCCAATTATACCATCTAACACTTTTCTCTTATAATTATTTAAAACTAATATAACTTAGCTCATTTCATATGCATATACATATCAAAACGCTGTATTATACACATTATCATATAGCTTGCACATTCTTAATACAACTACACACATTGAATTTCAATAAATACTTGTAAACTTATTACATTTCGGATCAATTGATCTAACTATCACAATATGACCATCACAACCTTATTCTATTATGACCAACCTTTTGTCTATTTTAAATTCATCAATCTGTTTTCAATTCATGACCTAATTCTATTAGGTCAAATTTATTCTCAAATTTTAATTATCTTCGAATTCATCATTACAGATAATATTCACTTCCCCTAGTCTCGTTTACTTTACACATCATTTTCATCAACTTATTCATTTTATAACACTTTCAAACACATTTATTATAACTCTTACTCACATTTCATAATTCCTTTCATTTACCATTTTCTCACATTTCTTATAGTTACCCTATTTACACAAATCACTTTTCTTATACATCATTTAAAGCTCATCATATTTTTACAATTCTCTTCTGTTTCCACACTTTCTATAATTATAAACAAATTTCTAGTATAAAATTATAAGATACAACTATACAAACCATAAGTTTTGACCATGTTTCTTGAAGCATAACTATCAATCTCACTAAAACTATCCAACGGTCATGCCATAATAATGGTCACATCCTTAGCTTATAAATAAATACTGCCATTCTATCATTCTTCTTCAAACATTTTCAATCACAATGTTAAGTTCGTATCGCAAAAATCACATATTCATTTTCTAATCTTTTGATACACAAAAAGTTAACACGTTTTAGCTCTGTTTCAAAGCAATTTACTCTTGATGACTTGATCATCATTAGCCCAACTCATGTTTCAACAATATTATCATTAACATCTCTTACATATACACATTCGTTCATATGCTAATTTACACAATTTTCATTTATTACTCCATTTCTAATCTATCTCTTATAAAAATTTTCATTCATTTTTTTTTCACTTCCATACTTCTTCATTATACTTTCCTTTTTCCTTACAATCTCTTATTTATACGCATATACTTTAGGCCCAAAACACTATACAATCATGAAGTTCAGTTGTTAAAATAACAATTTCACTGTCCAGCTCTGTTCGGGTCCATTCTCAATCTTAATTCATCACATGACCTAACTCTACACAAGTCAAGACCTAATCTCTCTTAGGTCTATTAATACATGCAATATAATTCTCAATATCACTAGACACGTATTTGTATAAGGTAGTAAATACTCGATAAGATTTTTTGTTTTAATCATCCACATACACCTTCGTAAGTCATAATCACAATGTGACTTACTTTCCATATTTTCTTACATATCATATTTGTGTTCATATAGAAAAAAAAAATCCTATCACACAAATCATACAATTATACTCAATTCCTCTTTTACATACAACTTATACAAAGTTAACATTTATCACCTTTCTGAGAACATTATCATTTCTCATTCTTTTGACATTACTTAGGTTATTCATCAATTCAACATATATACACACTCTGACCACAACATAATTAAAATCTTCCTTATTCAATCGCCCATCTCTTAAATAAGTTTCTTATTATATATATATATATTTTTTCTAACACTTCACATAAATCTTAGTCACGTTTTCAATGTGACATCTCTCTCATATTTTTTTTTGCATTGATCACACCTTTCATATCCATTTTCATCATTTCCAATTCAATTAACTAAAGTAACTCATTTTTACTTACTTAATCATTTCCCTTTATTTCATAATAAATTTCTATATTATCAACTGCATTACACCTTAGTTAGTACTTTTATAAGTAACATTACTCATTAAAAATTACTCTCATGCTTATTAAACATTAAACTATCAATATCTAAACAATCCTCATTGAAATTCCCTTACAACTCTAAATTTTCAATTTACTATTTTACTTAAACTTCATTCTATTAATCTCACTTTCAAGAGCTAACTTTATAAACATTATTTTTATATTAATATAACGTCAAAACACATCACTTTCACAATTATGGAAACCCATTTTAAAAATTCAAATTTCATATAATGCAACCAACACCATGAACCTCACCAAATCTCACCCATATCACATTCTCAATCTTAAGATCATAACATTTACTTTTAAACAACACTAATTCATTTCCTTACACTAATTAATATCATCCATTTAGATACTTTAATTTTACACACTCAACCCTAAATGATGTATCATTGTTCCATAATAAATAATTCGCTATCATATATGATTTCACTCTTGATTTTAATTATGAACTCTTTATTGAAAATTTTTAAAAACTCCATATTCCTTCTATACTTATACCCATATGCATATAAATTTTTATAATTTTCTTCATTCATTTGTCTCATAAAATTAATTTATTACTTACTTACACAACTGCATGACTTCCTCAGTTTCATGTCAATCTCGCATTTAATTTTTATATTCCTTATCAATTTTTTATAAAAGCTTGTAAACTTTTATCCATGTGTACTTTACACATATATGGACTTATATTTAAAGTTTTAGATTTTTCCAAGTTAATTTAATATATTTAAAAATTAAATCTTTCAAAATCAGAGAATCTGTCTCTTTAATAATTTCTGGCAGCACCCGGTTGTCCATTTTTTTCAGGTATCAAACATTAATAAAAATTCATGAAATTTTAACCATATTTTATAGGAATACATATGATATCGTGTGTAAAGTTTTAGATTTTTCTGGGTTGGTTTACCATAGTTTCTAGATTTATTTTTTTTCAATTTCTTAAAATTCTGAGTTGCTGAAATTTCTCCAATAATCTGTGTTCTTCTATTTTTCATAATTAGATATCCATCTTTAAAATTTATAAAATTTTATACATTTGGATTCTAACATATAGAAAAACTTTCTATTAAATTTTCAAACTCATCCAACATTTCTAGATTTGTTCAACAATTCAGACAATATCACTTTGCAGTACATCTATAAAATTTTCTGTAACTATCATGCTCATTTCTCAAACTTTTTATTTTTATATCTTAAATTATTTCCTAGATTAATTTTCTAATTTCACTTATTCATCAATTGAATTAGCTATAAATTTTAAATTTAAAATAAAAGTTCCAAAAATTCTTAATCCATAATCTCTAGAATGATGTTTCCACTGCGCCACTCTGATCTATACAATCCAGACACCATCTCAACTCATATCCATTATATCAAATGGACATTGCCACATCAGGGATCAGATAAATTTCCAGTGCTAATGCATGTATTACAATTGAAAAATTATTTTTTTATTTCAATATTCTCTCTCTATCATCCCACCTAGGTCGAGAACCTCAAACGCAGGCTCTGATACCAAAATAAATGTTACACCTTTATACCCTATATACGTACAATACATATTTTCAGCATATGTAAAATATGCATATACGGTATAAAAATGTCACAGACCGATTTAATAAAAATTTACATTTCTATTTTAAGATTTAAAATACTAATATATAAAATAAATAGTATATAAATATTCTTTGCTTGTTATAGAAATCCAAAATAAATATTTTATATGAAAATCTCTGGAAAAAATTCGCCAGAGTTTTGTTTGTAATTTGAACGTTTCCAAAATTCAACAAAACATAACCTGCATAAAACAAACACTCCAAATAAAATCAATTCACCAATACTTCTCAATTTCTCTATATTTTCTCAAAATACTTATATATAGGTATATATATATCAACATTATATATAAAATCTCATCTTAAACAAAATTATTGAAATCATTCTTTACAATTTACAATATATGCTTCAAAAACATATCATAACATACATAATATAAAAAATGTACATGTTGGCAACTGGCTCTGATCTTGATGTACCCAAAACAACTCTTCAAGCTCAATAAATACAAACCTAGACCCGACCAGGTCTAGTAAAACTCTCCGGCTCTACCAACACGTCCATGACACCTGCGCGACGAATTATAATCGCGCTAAGCCGAAGCCTAGTGGTACAAACTTTGATAATAATAAAAATGTATAGTAATGCCAATGCACAATGCATATAGAGGTCACATCATTTCACTTTATTATATTTTTCAAATATTTCATACTCACAACTCATAACATTATATTGCTCAATTGTATCACAATTCATAATTCACATTAAAGCAAAGACAAGCATGGGCCTAAAAAGGATCTAATATGCTATTCAAATTTTAAAGTTATTGCTTTGGTCCATAATGACACCATATGTCTAGCCCGTAGGCAATATATATATCCATAGATAATGTAATAGCCCCAGTCTCTTGGACCTCAACCCGGCTAGACCCTTAGGCCCCAGTATCTTGGTCCTCAACCTGGCTAGACTGCTACGGTTTTTGAGGCTTACGACCCAGTCTTTTCATCCCAAAAACATCATATTTATCATTTATCAGCTGGGCTCGGCTTACGATCCAGTCTTTTCACCTGCCCAGCAATTCATAGGCATGTCGCCAAACCCAGAACTCTGAAAATTGAATAACATACTAGGTACACAATTAATTCATTTATCTCATTATCAAATACTTTCACAATTCATCTCTCATTTTATTTCTCATAATCAAACTAGGCTCATTGCCTTATTTTCACTTTTTTTTTCTCATTTTTCACATCTTTCTCATTTTTCTCATTTTTTCTCATTTTTATCAATATCAATTCATTTCATTATTCCACATATATCATTTTTGCATTCACAATACATTACCCAATTACTTTGGGTATTTTCACATGATATGCATATTTCACACTTTACACAATTTAGCCATTATTAATGGCTTTTCACAATGCATTTAACACATATATGACATTACAAATGTCATAGCACATTATTCATACTCAATCAATGAACCAAGTAGCTTAACACATTTTTCAACCAAAATGTGTTAAGTCCAAATATCATGAAATATAAACATTATACTCAAAGTTTGTACATACCTCTACTAGCAACCCAAAGTAAGTTTAATACAACCTCCAATCCTATCCTTCCAACTTGCCCTTCACCACTTGGATGAAGCAAATCAACCTCCCTCAATGCCTATACCAAATGTGATCATACATAATCATTTAATATCATATTCTAAGGTATTCTCAACATCAAACCATAATTAAACATCACTCTAAACCAAATCCTAAAATTAAGCTTCACCTCACTTTAACTTTGAAAAACCATATCAAGCCATTTAAATTAGTGTTTTAAGTTTATTAATATCATTAAAAATATATTTTAATATATTTAAATCATTTACATTATAACAATACACTCTTATACACAAAATCTCAAAAATGGCATAACCTTCCCCCATTGAAGGTTTTCCATTCCAACACAATCCATTACTCATTTTAAGCTTATATTCATCACTTTTAACACTAAACAACATGCTTAAATAAATAAAAACACACAATTCAACCACTTTGGAAAATCAACCCTAAATCTCCACTTCCATTCTCAAACTCTAACCAAACACAACCAAATCCAATATTTGAATTTAAAATACTTGTTTATGTATCAAAAAAACTCATTTGGAATCAATTTACACAATTAAAAACCATGATTTCAAAACCCCAAAAATTACATAACCCTAAATTCTCTCTCTTCACCAATCTTACCCAAACTCAACCATTTCTTTAATCCAACCTTAAAATCATTAATAATCAATCAAAAAAACTTCATTAATATCCAATTAAGCAATTAAATCATGCTACTATAGAATTCCAAAATTTACATAACATACTTTTCCATAGAATTTAAAAATTTGTTAAGAAAGGTTACCAATTGATGAAGAAACTTTTAAAACTCCACTTGAATCCTTAAAATCTCTTCAATTTTTGGAGTATGGAAGAAGCAAATCCCTCTCTTGAAGCCATGAAATTGAGCCTTGAAGGAAAGAAGAAGAAGAAGACTTTATTTTTTTTATTTCTCTTTCCTTTCACCCTTTAATTTTAAACCATATATATATATTAAAATAATTTAATAATTAATAATTAATAATTTATTTAATAAATTAAAAGTCCTAAATTCCCTCTTCCATTCAAAAATAATTTATTTTTGAATTATTTTATTAATTTTAAATTTCTAAGATTTAATTACCAAAATACCCTTTTACTTTGACTTTTCTTTTAAAAAGTGTTGATTTTTATATGTTATGTATATTTTACATATATATCACATATATTATCCACTTTTTCATTTAAAACCCCTTCAATTTTCATTTAAAACCATTAATTTAATTTATCATTTAAATTATAATTTATTTTATCAAATTTCCAAAAATTAGAACTTTTAAAAAATTTAGGATATTACATATATGCACAAGTAATGTGTATCTTATATACACATCAAATGTACCTTATATGTGTATTAAATATTAAGTATGTAATGTATTAATCCAACATATACAATTAATATACCATATGTATATGTTATATATACTTTATATATATATATATTGAGTATATACAATTTATATCTCCAAATACTTATTTAATTTCTCCAAAATCACGGATGTTACAAAACTTGAAAGGTACGATTGGACCACACTGATGACCGACTAGACCCTTGATATCAACATGAGTATTATTTACACAGAAAAGTTCACGGTGTAAAGTACTCCTAAAATCTCACCATACCATCGGCAGTCCGCTCAGAACATGGACAAGTCCGATCGCACTATTGGTTGTGATAAATGAATATTCACACAGTACGTTTTACGGTCAGAAGTACTCCCATTTTCTCAAAGTACCGTCAAAGTCCGATAGGACCATCACAGATGCCGATCGGATCTTTGAAGCATAAATTATACAAAACATCCAGTAGAGTTCACGACCAAAGGTACGCCCAGAAATTGAATGTACCATCAGACTTTTGACAGGACTAGATGCAAGTCCGACTGGACTATTTAAATATTCTTCAAATTAGAATTCGTTATATCTCCACTCAATTAGTGGATGACATGTGGACTAACTGTTGAAGGAGCATTAGTCAAAATTTCAAAAAATATGACCAAACTTTATATACTCCGACCGAACTTATTGAAGTACAACTGGATTGTGGATAAGTTTGACCATGAAAATGCTCTGGACAATAATTTAGTGGGAGACAAGAATCAAATATGTTGGCTCCTATTTAAAATGGCTAGTTGAAGACTTTAAGGCTATAAATACCTCAAGTATCTTCATTTTTTAGTAAGATTGTGATTGCAATATCCAAGATTAACAACTTTTATTTCTTTGCATCAAAATTATATTTATATTGATTGACTGTTGAGTGTGAGCATTAAACACTATTAAAAGTTTGAGTGCGAGCTTGGAAACACTTAGGTTATTAGTTTGAGCTTGGAAAAACTCTTGTAAGAGTTGTGAGGATTGATCTCAAACCATTGTAATAGTTTGGTGCGAGCTAGTGAAAACACCAAGTTAGAGTTAAGCTTATAAAAACTCAAGGCTAGTGGAATCTTAACAAGTTGTTAAGGAAGTGAATGAAGGATTGAGGTAAATCTGAACCACTATAAGTCTTTGTGTTCTTTCTTCTATACTATACTCAATCTTCTTCTACATCTTCTTCATCTCTTGCTTTTGAATTTTAAATTTATATTAAGCAATTTACCCCCCCCCCCTTCTTGGTTGCTAATTTAGGACAACAATTGGTATTAGATCTAGTAAATTTTGTTAATCTTAATTGTGAAATTTGATCCAAAATGGCAACCATTCCACCAATAAACACCTCCACATATGGAAACCTAAATTTATTCCTAAGACCCTATTTCAATGGAACATATTATTCCTATTGAAAACACAAGATGTATTTATTCTTAGATAGTGAAGGAATTGAACTATGGGAATTTTTTAAAAATGAGTGAAAACCTCCTACTAATGAAGTTGATGGTGTCCGAGTTCCTCTTTCTAAATCACAATGGTCAAGTGTCAATGCGAAAGATTGGTTCAAGAATAATAGAGCAACCTCCATCTTGATGAATTCAATATCAAGAGAAGAAGGTGGGAGAGTCCAACATCTCACTTGTGCACATTGCATTTGGAAAACTCTTGAGAACTATCATGAATGTACTACCCAAGTGAGGTTTACCAAGAAGCAAATACATTTACATGAGTACAAGTTATTCAAGATGAAGCCCAATGAAAATGTAACTGATTTGATGAACTGCTTGCTTTCCATTGTCGATGAATTAAATAAATATGACAAGATATATGATCAAGGTAATGTTAATAACAAAATATTGATAACTCTTAGAGCAAGGAAGAGCTTTGACTCAAAAGTTTATTCTATTAAAGAGGCTCATGACCTTGGCATCTTGAGAACCGATGAACTTGTGGGTAAGCTACTCACTTTTGAACTTTAAAATAAAAAGGAAGAAGAGCAAGGTGAGAAAAAGAAAAGGAAATCAATAGCTCTTCAGGCAATCGAAGAAGTTGAGAGCTCAAGTAATGAAGATAGTAACGATGAAGAAGAAATGGCAATGCTTTCAAAAAGAATAAGTGATTGGAAGATAAAGAGAAGATTACAAGCTAACAAAGGTGCATTTTTTAAATCCTCATTCAAAGAAAAAGATAAAAAGAATGAAGTGAAATGTTATGAATGTGGCAAATTCGGTCACATCAAATCAGATTGTTTCAAGTTGAAGAACAAAAAGAAGTGGGATAAGGAAAATAAGAAATCACTCAAAGCTATATGGGATGATTCTTTCTCAAGTGAAGAAGAAGAAGAGGAGGAGGAAGGAATTGCTAGTCTATGTCTCATGGCTATTGAGGATGAAAATGACTCTAATGAGGTATGCCTAAAATCTACTATCAATAAAAATGTTTGGTTTATGGATAGTGGATGCTCAAGGCATATGACGGGTAATGTAAAACTTTTTACAATACTCACTTACAGGCATGGATGTAATGTTACTTTTGAAAATAATGCTAAAGGTAAAATCATTGGCATTGGTTCCATTGGAATGCTTGGTACGAATATAATTGAAAATGTGTGGCATATTGATGGGTTAAACATAATTTGATAAGTGTAAGTCAATTATGTGATAAAGGATATGATGTAAGTTTTGATTCTAAAGGATGAAAAGTTACCAATTCAAATGGTGAACTTGTATTCAAAAGAGTTAGAATTGGCAATACGTATAAAATTTACTTGCATTGCAATAATGCATTTGAATATTTGATTACCATTAGTAATGATGCTTGGTTATGGCATAAAAGTCTAGGACATACTAGTATGGATCACTTATAATGCATTAGTAAAGAAGAACTAGCTGATGGTCTCTGTAAAGTAAAATTTGACAAAGATAAGACTCATGAGCCTTATCAATTTGGTAAGCAACATAAAAGTTCATTCAAATCTAAAAATATTGTAAGCACTTCTAGACCCTTAGAACACATTCACTTGGATTTGTTTAGACCAAATAGAGTTGCCAGCTTAGGTGCAAGTTATATGCATTTATACTTGTTGATAATTACTCAATGTTTACATGGATAAATTTCTTGGCTCAAAAGAATGAAATTTTCAATTATTTTAAAATATTTACAAAAAAAGTTCAAAATGAAAATGGCTATGTAATCACATCTATTAGAAGTGATCATGACAAATAATTTGAAAATAAAAACTTTAAAAATTTTGTAATGATTTTGGTATTTCACACAACTTTTTGGCTCCTAGAACACCATAACAAAATGGTGTGGTTGAAAGAAAAAATAGAACATTGGTTGAAATGGCTAGGACAATGCTCAATGACTATGATTTACCATCTTACTTTTGGGCGAAAGCCATTAATACTGCATTTTATATTTCAAATCATATTTACAAAAGGCATTTGATAAACAAAATTTCTTATGAGCTATGGAATGGAAGAATACCAAAATTTCATACCTTAGAGTGTTTGGATACAAATGCTTTATATTGAATACCAATGACAGTCTTGGAAAATTCTCATCCAAATTGGATATATATTGAATACCAATGACAGTCTTGGAAAATTCTCATCCAAATTGGATATGTAACACTCCTATACCTTATATACATACCATACATATACCCCGTATACGTATAATACGCATATAAAATTTAAGGATGTTACTTTACATTATTGTTTAAGCCCTTACTTTAGTCCACATCAATTATATTTTTAATAAAAGAACATTTTCCATTATCAAATCTCATTCTTTTAAAAGTGACATTTACAAAACCATTATACTTTTCATTAGATTGCATATATATAAATTTACATTGTCTTTTCCGAAATTCACTTATGTACATATACATTTTTATCAAAATACAACATAATAAAATTGTACATGCATGCACCACCTTTTAGTTGGTCTCAAAACACTCTTACTCTTCTCGTGGCACAACTATTTGACTCCCAGATTAACATTCTACTCACCTGCATGATTTATACAACCATGCTAAGCTCGAAAGCTTAGTGGTGCATATAAATAGCATATACATACATTGCAAAAAATCTCATTCACAACACTAACATCATTTATCATCATATTCTTTGTATTTTCTTTATTATTATTAGCTTTATATTTATATTTATACTTATATATATTTATATATCATCCGTAATTCTTAACATCATTATTTTCTACCAGAAACACATGCATAAGCATGGGCCCAAACAATTAATACATCATTCAAATCTCAGAGTTACTGTTTTGGTCCATAATGATACCATGTGCCTAGCCCCGAAGGCAAAACATTAATGTAACAGTCCAACTAGGCCTAGGCTTACGACCCGATCTTTTCACCCAGCCCAGCTTCAAGGACCTGTTTCTGAGGCTTACAACTCGGTCTTTTCACCTCAAAAATATTTTAACAGCGACACCAAGCGTCTGGCCCCATAGCCAAATATAGGCATGTCACCAAACACAAAACTCTGAAAATTGAATAACATACTAGACACACAATTATTTCATATTTCCATTATCAAAGTCTTTCTCATTTTCTCATGATCAAGCTAGGCGCATTGCCTCATTTATCTCATTTATATCAACACATTATATAATCATAACGTATCTCATTTTATACAATCTAGCCATCACCAATGGCTTTACATAATATCTTTAATGTATACACAACAAACCACATCACCCAAATATTTTGGGTCATTTTCATATTTTGCACATAGTTTACATTTCATTCAATTTAGCCATTAACAATGGATTTTCATAATGCATAATAATGCATACATAGCAATTCACATGTCTTAGCACCATGTTTATAAATACTTAATGTATCAAGTAGCTTAACATATTTTCCATCCAAAATATGTTAGGCCAAATGTAATGTAATCACATTCTATTTATTAAGAGTTTGTACATACCTTAGGAAACATTCCAAAATAAGCTTTAAAACTTCCTCTAACATTCTCTTCTAAGTTGCCTTTCAATACTAGGATTGGGCAAACTACTCTCTCTCAATGCCTACACCAAATGTGATCATAAACAACCATTTAATATCACATTCTAAGGCATTCTCAACATCAAATCATTTAAATAAGAATTGCAAATGAAAAATAAAGAAAAGAGTTATTCTCAAGTGACACGTCCAACAACACGGGTGTGTTAATGACCGTGCCATTAACTCACTCACATAGAAGCTTTGACATGTCCAATGACATGGGCGTGTCACTGCCCGTGTCATTCATTCTGCCTCATAGAAACTTTGATAAGCCCAATAACATGGGTGTATTAATGGCCGTGTCAATTATCTTATCTCACAGTAGCTACGACACGCTCAAAGACATGGCCGTGTTAATGGTCATGTCATCAGCGTTGAACTCGGCACTATTGACATGCCAATGACATGTCCATGTCAGGCAAAAGTTCTGCATTTCAAACTCTCAACCATATGAACACAATCATTCCAAATGCAATACTACAACACCCTTAATCATCATCTTAGTTTATATCCATAATTCACCCATCAATTCAACACTTATATAACTCTAACATATCATAACTATCATCTTATTCAATCAATAATTACTTTCTCTCATAACACATTCAAAGAAGAAGAAAGAAAAGAAATCTCTTCTCTTTTAATCCAACCTTAAAAATCATCATTAGCTACTCATAACACCTTCATACATATCCAAATAAACTATTAAAACATGCTAATACACAATTCCCAAATTCAATAGGTCATTCTTCCATAGAATTCCAAAGAAACATGCAAAATGATAAAGGAACTTACCAATTGATGAAGAATCCTCAAAATCTTCACTTGAATCCTTGAAATTACTTTAATTCTTGGTGTATGGAAGAAGAAAGCTTCTTGCTCACTCTCTCTCTCTAGCTCACGTTCAAAGAAGAAACAAAAGAAGAAGAAGAAGGAGCAAATTCCAATTTCTCTTCCTTTCCATCCTTATATATATATTAATTATTCTTTTATATGTGTTGTATATGTTTGGTATATGTATATGTCATATTTAGTTCAAATATATTTCAAATATACATTTCACTTAAAATTCTTTCATTTTCCATTCAAATCATTTATTTAATTTATCCAAAATTTAATTTAATTTATTTAATATTCAAAAATTAGGGGTATTACAGGATGAAGGCATATTTTTAGGATATTCATCATCTAACAAAGCATATAGAGTATTTAATAAGAGAACACTGGAAGTTAAAGAATCAATGCATGTTATTTTTGATGAATCCTCTAAACTTGATCAAAGGAAAGGTAGTGTTCTTGATGATTTTGCAGGTACATTTGAACAACAAGAAATAATTAATGTTTCAAAGAATAATCATGATGAATAAGAAGAAGAGTCTCAAGAGCTACCTAAGCATTCGCAATACAAGAAGGATCATCCAAATGAACTAATCATTGGTGACACCTCAAAAGGAGTAACTACTAGATCTCAATTTAAATACTTGGATGCTAAAATTGCTTTTGTTTCTCAAATTGAGCCAAGGACCATTGAGGAGGCTCTTAGTGATGAATGTTGAGTAATTGCTATACAAGATGAACTCAACCAATTTGAGAGAAATAATGTGTGGGAACTTGTTCCTAGACCTAAAGACCATATAATTATAGGATGGAAATAGGATTATATAAATAAGCTTGATGAAAATGGTCTCATTACTAGAAATGAGGCAAGATTGGTAGCCAAATGCTATAACCAAGAGGAAGGTATTGACTATGATTAGATATTTGCCCCCGTAGCTAGATTAGAAGCTATTATAATATTACTTGCATTTTTCATGTAACATGAATTTTAAACTTTTTCAAATAGATATTAAAAGTGCATTTCTGAATGGGTTTATTAATGAAGAAGTTTATGTTGAACAACCTCCCAATTTTGAAAATTATAAATTTCCAAATCATGTTTTTTAAACTTGCCAAAGCACTATATGGATTGAAATAAGCTTTAAGAGCTTGGTATGATAGACTTAGTGCATATTTGCTTGAAAATGGTTTTTCAAAATACAAAGTTGACACAACTCTTTTTGTTAAAAAGAAAATGAACAATATTTTGATTGTACAAATTTATGCTAATGATATTATATTTGGTGTTACTAATGAATCTTTGTGCAAGGAATTTACTTTTTGGATAACTAGAGAATTTGAAATGAGTATGATGGGCGAACTCAAATTCTTCTTTGGACTACAAATCAAACAATGCAAGGATGAGATCTTCATCAACCAATCCAAGTACACAAAGGCACTCCTCAAGAAATTTAGAATGGATGGTTGTGAAATTTGCAAGACTCCAATGAGCACATCCTTGAAACTTGACAAAGATGAAAATGATAAGGTAGTAGAAGAGAAGAAATATCGAGGTATCATTGGATCACTATTTTACTTAATCACCTCTAGACCTGATATAATGTATAGTGTATATTTGTGTGCTAGATTTCAAACATTCCCTAGGATATCATATTTGAATGCCACTAAAAGAATTTTGAAATACTTGAATGGTAAATTGCATTTAGGACTTTGGTATCCTAGAAATACATCATTTGACATTTTAGGCTTTTTGGATGCGGACTATGCCAGTAGTCTTTTGAATAAAAAAAAAACACAACTAGCGCATGCCATTTTCTTGGTGAATGCCTAGTTTCTTAGTTTAACAAGAAATAAATGTCAGTTGCTGTATCTACCATAGAAGCCGAATATGTTGCTGCCTGTTTTTGTTGCACTTAAGTTTTTTGGATAAAATAACAATTATTGGATTATAACAAAACTTTTGATCATATTCCCATTAAATGTGATAACACTAGTACAATTAACCTATCTAAAAATCTAATTCAACACTCTAGGTCAAAACATATAGATGTTAGAAATTATTTCTTAAGAGACAATGTCCAAAACCAAAATGTTGTCTTAGAATTCATTGATACTCAAAACCAACTTCCTGATATCTTTATAAAACCCTTAAATGATGAAATGTTAAACTTCATAAAGCAACACTTAGGGATGATGGATGGCAACACCTTAACGTATGAATCAGAATTACTTGAAAAACTTATTTTACAAGATCTAAATTTCCCATCTATATAAATTTTTGATCATACATTGAAGCTTCTAATTAAAACATATAACTTCCCTAAAAAAAAACTCAATTTTTGGATTTTCTTGATCGGACCACATTACAGTATGACCGTACTTGTTTGAAAATCATTGACTTTAAATTTTTCATAAAAGTATGCCCATACCCTCTGTGGTATGACCGAAATATTTTAAAATTTTCTGACCGTTGTGCCTAAAATCAAAATTTCATTTGGTCCTAATATAGTCTAACCATACTTTCTATGGTTTTTTGAATTTTTCCAACGGACTCAAAGTAGTCCGACCGAAATTTTACTCTGGATTCAAAATTTTCTAGCCATTGGAACTCATTCAAAACGTGCAAATTACTCCTTCAATAGCTATAAATGGCTAGTTCTTAACCAAAAAACTATAAATACCCCCCAATATTAGTGTTTGCTACCTTTTATCAAATTCTAAATACTCAAACACTTAAAACACACAAACTGTCTCAAAAATTTTTCTTTCCTTCATCTATTTCCTCAATCAAACTCAGTGGCTCTCAAAGAGCAAAAAGAAAAGAATCAAGAGCTGAAAAAGGGAAGAAAATTACTGCCTCTTCTTAACAAGAAGAAACACCAAGAGGAAGCCATAAGATAAGATTCAAAGATGATGAAGAAAGACAAAGGTATGCTATCCTTAAAGGCAAAATTGTAGAACCACAACGTCTCTTCTCCACCCTCACTTTTGAAACCTTAGGGATTAAAAATAATGTTAGAGGTTGTCTTCAAACCTTAGGATGGGAGAAATTTATGTTTCTTGAGCTTGATGACCTTGATTGGGAGACCTTGACAAAGGAGTTTCTTACAACCTTGGTTGTTAGCCAAAAGAGCACCAACCTCTTAGGTAATTATGGGATATCCTTTAGATTCTTTAACCAAGAATATGGACTTACCTTAGAGGATTTTTCATCTATTTAGGATTTTCAATAAAAAGAAATTTCTCACATCTCAAATACTGTCCTCACTTCTGAAGTTCAATTGGAATTTTGGAAAGAAATTTCCATTGAAACCTTACTTCACAAGCAATCCAATGCCAAGAACCTTAGGACCTTGACCTATTAGATGTTACATAGGATTATCACCTATACAATAAGTGCTAGGGGAGAAAACAATGAAAAAGTAACATAAAATGATCTCCTCTTCCTTTATTGTCTCATTAAAAGTTAAGCCATCCAAACTGAAAAATTTCTAATTGACACATTCCTACATATTAGGTAAACCAAAGCTGGACTTATTCTTCTCTCTTCCCAAATAACACAAATTACTAAATATGTTGGTGCACTTACACTAACAAACAAAGCCACTCTCTCCAATCCTCTTGATCCTATAAAAAAAATCCATAAATATAGGCTATCTCAAACATGCCAAGTGTATTAGGGATGATAATGGGATATATGTCTACCTTTTAGGAGCACTAGGTGCTAGAGCCCAACAAAGAAAAATACCTAAGATTGTAGAAAAAGGTGAAGAGACATTTCAAATGGAATATCCTAAAACTCTAACCATAAGATCTCAATCCTCTATCCTCCAACTTCTCCAAGATATTCATGGTCAAGTGAGCTCCCAAGGAACAAGAATTGATAGCCTTACCAATCAAATCTCTCATCTTCATCTTGACATTCAACAAATTCAAGAATCTTTAGGATTACCAAAATGTTTTGATGATGAATCAAGATTATCTCCTTCAATCCATGGCTCCTCTCCTCATAAAGAAGAAGGTGACGCTGTTGTCTCTCACCCAAGGGAAGAAGAAGAGGAAGGGGATGGAGGAAGTGATGATGATGATGACAATGATAACCACAATGATTAAACTTAATTTATCATTTATCATTTCATTGTACTTATATTTGTTTAATAATTTCAATGTTGTTCTTGTGTTTGTTTAATGAATGCTTCATTTTTAATGAATTGAATTTATTTAACTCTTTCTTTGAATGTTTTTGCCTTTGTCAAAGGGGGAGAAGTGAATTGAATTGAATTGAATTGAATCAATTTGAATAATTAAAGTTAACATTAAAAGACCAAATGCATAACACAAACTCAATTTACATGAATCACTTATTAAGGGGAGCAAATCAACTCAATTTCACTTAAACAGACTTTCAACTCAATTTAATTGCCAAAGTAAAAAAGGGGGGAGATTGTTAGCCAAACCCTTAGCATGATTTCTCAATTTTTGATCTTAGGCAATTAAATTGAATAAAACTAACATTTATATTAAGTTACATTTTGTAGGAAGATAAAATTTTGAAGAAAATTTGAAAGGTACGATCGGACCACACTGAAGGCCGAACGGACCCTTGATATCAACATGAGTATTATTTTCACATAAAGGTTCATGGTGGAAAATACTCTCAAAATATCACCGTACCATCGGCAATCCGCTCGGACCATGGATAAGTTCGACCATACCATTGGTTGTGTTAAATGGAAATTCATACAGTAAGTTTCACGGTCAGAAGTACTCCCATTTTCTTAGAGTACTATCAAAGTCCAACTGGACCATCACAAATGTCGACCAGACCTTTGAAGAAGAAATTGTCCAAAACATCCAGCAGAGTTCATGACCAAAGGTATGCCTAGAAATTGAATGTACCATTAGACTTTCAACCGGACCATATACAAGTCTGACTAGACTATTTAAATATTCTTCAAATCAAAAGCCGTTATATCTCCACTCAGTTAATGGATGACATGTGGACCAATTGTTGAAGGAGTATTAGTTAGATTTTTAAAAAGTACAACCAAACTTCATATTCTCTGACCGAAGTTATTGAAGTACGACCAGATTATGGATAATTTTGACTATGAAAATGCTCTGGACAATAATTTAGTGAGAGACAAGGATCAAACATGTTGGTTCATACTCCAAATGGCTAGTTGAAGACTTGAAGGCTATAAATACCTTAAGTATCTTCATGTTTTAGTATGATTGTGATTATAATAGCCAAGATTAACAACTTTCATTTCTTTGCATCAAAATTATATTTATATTGATTGAGTGTTGGGTGTGAACATTAAACACCATTAAAATGTTGAGTGTGAGCTTGGAAAAACTTAGGTTATTTGAGTGAGCCTGGGAAAACTATTATAAGGCTTGTGAGGATTGATCTCAAACCATTGTAATAATTTGGAGTGAGCTAGTGAAAGCACTGAGTTAGAGTTAAGCTTGTAAAAATTCAAGACTAGTGAAACCTTAACAAGTTGTTAAGGAAGTGGACGTAGGATTGAGGTAAATCCAAACCACTATAACTCTGTGTTCTTTTTTCTATACTCTACTCAATCTTCTTCTACATCTTCTTCATCTCTTACTTTTGAAATTTAAATTTACCACCAATCTTCATATCAACCAATTTACCCCTCTTGATTGCTAATTTAGAACAACATATATGTTCCATCAATGGTGGAACAAATTGAGAAAGGGGGTCTTTCCTTGTCAGAGATTCCTATAGAACAATTAAATGTAGAGAGTACCAGGGAAGGATCTATTATCGCTAATGAATGGGATCAAATGACTTTAATAGATTTTCTCAAACATGTGTTAATATCACAAGTATAGATTCGGGACACTCAAAGAAAATTCCAAGAATCATAGGTCCAAATATAAAAGCATCAAGAAGAAATGTTTTGGACTGTGAGTGGAGGGAATTTGACATTTGGGAAACAAAATCATTCTCAGGAGACAAGTCCATATGTGCAAAATGCAGGTATGCATTCTTCTAAACAAGTGATAGAAGAGCTCGAAGGGCATTCTATAAATTTAGAGTTAGAAGATTGGCATAGGCCTCAGGGCCATGCTGATGAAAAATATGTTCCTCCTCCTAGAAGGGAAGAGTTGAATGGAAATAACAAAGTTACCAATGGTAATGGCCATGTTAATGGTAGGCTAAACCAAGCCCCATATATGTTTGGAATGACTAATCCTCATACACAGCCACAAGTTTATGATGCAGATTTTCCACAACCCTTGGTCTTGAGACCATCGCAATTAATTCCACAAGAAAATTGGCACATGGGTAATGTTGATATGGATGCTGTAAAGAAAATTGCTCAGGAGCTTTATGGACCTGGCCTAAGACAAATGGGCTATCCAGAATTTGTGAAACCTTATCCTGAAATGATAGATCAGGAAAATAGTTATCCAAGAGGATATCATATTTTAGATTTCTCATTGTATTCTGGAGAAGATGGTTAATTCTCCATAGAACATATTGCAATATTTACTATTTAGTATGGTGAACTGGCTAATTATGATAAGTTTCTTTTTACAAGTTAAGATTGTTTTCCTAATTCTTTAATAAAAAATGCATTTACTTGGTACACAACTCTTCCTAGGAATTCAATCTTTACTTGGCAAGGAATGGAACATCAATTCTATACAAAGTTCTTTAGGGATAAGCCTGAAGTATGCATAGGTAAATTGTCCAGAGTAACTCAAAGAGTAGGGGAAACCACTGACAAGTTTATTGCCAGGTTCAAGAAGATGAGGAATAGGTGCAAAGTATATTTGCCAAAGATAAAATTTGTGAAGATGGCACAAAGAGGTTTAGATTTGGAGTTAAGGAAAAAGTTTCAATGGATGGAGTTTAGAGACTTTTATGAATTGTCCGCTAAAGTGGCCGATACAGTGATAAGTAGAGTATCATTCCCATGAGAAAGGTTATTTTAAGTACTAAACAATTAAACTGTTTATTATTTGAATAACAAGAGTTGGTTTAAGATTAATTTAAACTTTTAAAAAAGTAAATTGTTGAAATTGAATCTAATAATATGAAACTTAAGGTTATGTCACCTTTATGAGTTTATTTTGGATTTTCTAAGTTGTTGATTTTTAATTCAATTTCCCTTTTTATTAATGGTTGAATTCTCCTTAATTAAGCTTAAGTCTCTCTCAAGTACTAAAGCTAATATCAATTTAACCCTTATGTCTACTCTCATGATCATAAGTAATTAAATCAATTCATTAAGTTTTGTGAGAATCTTGAATCAACCTCTTAAATGTTTAACCTTATCTCGAAGTGAAAAAATTGTTTAAGATTGTTATCTCCATGGACAAATATTGTGCTTCCACTCTCGCTCCATCACACAACATCTCAATTTAATTAATTCTTAACTAGATAATCAAAGTATTAAGATCAAAGATAACAAAATAATTAAAGATAAACTTAATTAAATCAATTAGGCAGTAAGTATTCCATAATAAACTCAATAAAAGGGACTAACCCTAAAAAGAGTTTAGTTCCTCATATTTAAAATAAAAACACAATATTTATTAATTAAAACATAAAAATAAGAAAGAGCAAAAGTTCTTGATTTGGAGAAGAACTCCTTTAGGACTCCTTGAATCTCTTCTTTGAAACCCTATTTTACTCTTCGTTCAAAATAGACACTAGAACTCAATTGATACAAGTTTTGGGTATAAAGAATTAACCTTACTATTCTCTCACTTGTATCTAAAGCTCTCTTGTTTATAAAACACACACTAACTTTATCTAAACTAAATTAAAGACTCATCTATCATAACATCAAAAACTTGAATCTTTGGAGGAATGGTGTTTATATAGAGTGCTTAGAGGCTTCTTGATGGTGGCAAGCTGTCAAATGCAAGTTGCAGTTGTTTAGATCTTCAAAATTCAATTTTTTCGGCTCAAAGTCATCATTTTCTGCCCCACAGTCATGGCATATGGATGCCATGGTCATGGCCTGGGTTTATTTGGACACCTTCGAGCCATTTTCAGCTGTAAATGGCTGCTTTGTGGGCCATGATCATGGCCTTTTGATTGCCACAATCGTGGCATTTGAATTGAGGCTACAAACTCTAACTTTTCTTCCTATTCTTGACTCAGGTAGTAAGGAAATGGATCCCACGGTCATGGCTTTTGATTTGCTTTTGAAATATGCAAAATCCCTTCAAAATAGAGCCAAAATCAATGCCACGGTCATGGCTTTTGAGCCCCATGGTCGTGGCTTTTGAAATGCTTATGCTTTTGCAATTTCTATCATTGAATTTGGACAACTTTAAATCAAATCCCATGGCCATGGCCTTTTGACAGCCATGGCCTTGGGATTCAAAACGAATCTAGACCTCTTGAATTTTTATCTTTAATTTCATTTTCAAGTTCATAATCATGTATCATGATTTATAAGACCATGTATGTAACATCCATGATTTTGGAGATATAAAATTGTATATACTCAATATATGTATCTAGAGTATATATAACATATACATATGGTATATTAATTGTATATATTGGATTAATACATTACATACTTAATATTTAATACATATATAAGGTACATTTGATGTGTATATAAGATACACATTACTTGTGCATATGTGTAATATCCTAAATTTTTGAAAAGTTCTAAATTTTGAAAATTTGATAAAATAAATTATAATTTAAATGGATAAATTAAATTAATAGTTTTAAATGAAAAATGAAGGAGTTTTAAATGAAAAAGTGGAACATATATGTGATATATATGTAAAATATATACAACATATAAAAGTCAACACTTTTTAAAAGAAAAGTCAAAGTAAAAGGGTATTTTGGTAATTAAATCTTAGAAATTCAAAATTAATAAAATAATTAAAAAATAAATTATTTTTTTAATGGAAGAGGGAATTTAGGACTTTTAATTTATTAAATAAATAATTAAATAATTAATTATTAAATTATTTTAATATATATATATATATGGTTAAAAAAAAGATGAAAAGGAAAAGAAATAAAAAAAAAAAGTCTTCTTCTTCTTCTTCTTCTTCTTCTTCTTCTTCTTCCTTTAGCACATTTTCCATGGGAGTTTGGAGCATGAATTTGATTCTTCCATACTCCATAAATTGAAGGATTTAACAAGTTTCAAGTGGATTTTTGGTGATTTCCACCAAAACTAGTAAGTTTCCAACTCTTTTCTTTGAATTCCTTAGAAATTTGTATTATGTGAGAATTTAGATTTTGATGTAGTATATTATAATTGTTGGAATTGGTGTGTATGATGTTATTTTGGGTAGTTAACAATGATTCTAAGGTTAGATTGAAGAGATGATGGAGTTTGGTTAAAGAATAGTGAAGAGAGAGAATTTAGGGTTATGGAACTTTTGGGTTTGGGGAAACATGAGCTTTAATTGTGCAAATTGGTTCCAAATATGTTGTTTTGATTCATAAACAAGTATTTTAAAGTCAAATATTGGATTTGGTTGTATTTGGTTGGAGTTTGAGAATGGTAGTATTGATTTAAGGTTTTGGAAAAGTGAATTTTCAAAGAATGATTAATTGTTTGATTTTAATGCTTAAATCATGTTATTTAATGATATAAGTGGTAGAAATAAGATTGAAATGATAATTGGATTGAGTTGGAATGGAGATCCTTCAATGGTGAAGGTTATGCCATTTTAGGATTTTGGACATAAGCATGTGGTTAATTAATGTAATTGGTTTAAACATGCTAAAACATGTTTCTAATGACTTAAAACACTAATTTAAATGGCTTTATATGGTTTTTCAAAGTTAAAGTGAGGTGAAGCTTAATTTTGGGATTTGGTTTAGAGTGATGTTTAATTATGGTTTGATGTTGAGAATACCTTAGAATGTGATATTAAATGATTATGTATGATCACATTTGGTATAGGCATTGAGGGAGGTTGATTTGCTTCATCCAAGTGGTGAAGGGCAAGTTGGAAGAATAGGATTGGAGGTTGTATTAAGCTTGCTTTGGGTTGCTAGTAGAGGTATGTACAAACTTTGAGTATAATATTTATATTTGCATGACATTTGGACTTAACGCATTTTGGTTGAAAAATGTGTTAAGCTACTTGGTTCATTGATTGAGTATGAATAATGTGCTATGACATTTGCAATGTCATATATGTGTTAAATGCATTGTGAAAAGCCATTGATAATGGCTAAATTGTGTAAATTGTGAAATATGCATATTATGTGAAAATACCCAAAGTAATTGGGTAATGTGTTGTGAATGCAAAAATGAGATATGTGGAATAATGAAATGAATTGATATTGATAAAAATGAGAAAAAAATGAGAAAAGCGAGAAAAATGAGAAAGATGTGAAAATTGAGAAAAATGAGAAAAAAAATGTGAAAATAAGGCAATGAGCCTAGTTTGATTATGAGAAATAAAATGAGAAATGAATTTTGAAAGTATTTGATAATGAGATAAATGAATTAATTGTGTGCCTAGTGTGTTATTCAATTTTCAGAGTTCTGGGTTTGGCGGCATGCCTATGAATTGCTGGGCAGGTGAAAAGACCGGGTCGTAAGCCGAGCCCAGCTGATAAATGATAAATATGATGTTTTTGGGGGTGAAAAGACTGGGTCGTAAGCCTCAAAAACCGTAGCAGTCTAGCCGAGTTGAGGACCAAGATATTGGGGCCTAAGGGTCTAGGCGGGTTGAGGTCCAAGAGACTGGGGCTGTTACATTATCCATGGTATATATATTGCCTACGGGCTAGACACATGGTGTCATTATGGACCAAAGCAGTAACTCTGAAATTTGAATAGCATATTAGATCCTTTTTGGGCTCATGCTTGTCTTTGCTTTAATGTGAATTATGAATTGTGATACAATTGAGCAATATAATGTTATGAGTTGTGAGTATGAAATATTTGAAAAATATAATAAAGTGAAATGATGTGACATCTATATGCATTGTGCATTGGCATTACTTTACATTTTTATTATTATCAAAGTTTGTACCACTAGGCTTCGGCTTAGCGCGATTGTAATTCGTCGCACAGGTGTCATGGACGTTTTGGTAGAGCCGGAGAGTTTTACTAGACCTGGTCAGGTCTAGGTTTGTATTTATTGAGCTTGAAGAGTTGTTTTTGGGTACATCAAGATCAGAGCCAGTTACCAGCATGTAGATATTTGATATTACAATGTATTTTGATATTATATATGTTATGATATGTTTTTGGAAGTATATAATGTAAATTGTAAAGAATGTTTTGAATAATTTGTTCAGATGAGATTTTGTATGTATTGTTAATTTATATATCTATACATAAGTATTTTGAGAAAATATGGAGAAATTGAGAAGTATTGGTGAAATGGTGAATTGATTTTTATTGGGAGTTTTTGTTTTATGCAGGTTGTGTTTTTTTGAATTTTGGAAACATTCAAATTACAAACAAAACTCTGGCGAATTTTTCCCAGAGATTTTCATATAAAATATTTATTTTGGATTCCTATAACAAGCAAATAACATTTATATACTATTTATTTTATATATTAGTATTTGAAATCTTAAAACAGAATTGTAAAATTTTTTATTAAATCAGTCTGTGACATTTTTATACCGTATATGCGTATTTTACATATGCTGAAAATAGATATTGTACGTATATAGGGTATAAGGGTGTTACATTTATTTTGGTATCAGAGTCTAGGTTTGAGGTTCTTAACCTAGGTTTGACCTCCTTTTATTTTCACCAATTTTCCATGATTTTGAGACAAAATAAGTTATTTCTTCATACGTGTAACTCCATACTTGAAATAATGAATATTCTAGCTTTCACAATAAAAAATGATCAAATTCAATTGATAGTAATAAAAAGATAACTAGAATAATCATAAAATTATATGCAAAATATGGTCTTATCAATTTACATATCACTGGTACTGTGACATACCCTTTATTGGAAAAGAAAATGCAAGATGTATGTGTGAACCTCGGTTTTCCGCCCGAAAAGGATCCGGGCGAAAGTTCACTCGTTGTCCGGAGTCGCCACTCAGTTTATTTTGTTCGAAGGGAAAAACTAAGAAAACCCTTGTTTGACTCCAATAATGCATCCAATGTAAAGGCTTCTAGTCTGCGAACCCAAGGAGGATTCGGGGACTATGTCATGCTTTTGATTAACTTGCAAAAATGGAACAAATTTAAAGACAAAAAGATTGTTGGTAGTTTGTGGACTTGCTATTTGGGGTGAATCCCAAACATGCCTACATACTCCCGTTTGAATAGGAGATCAAAGCCCGTGTAGTTCGGAAAAGCCTATTTAAAGGCGATAAAAATTATGCTTCATGCATGTGTGTGTGTATGCTTCGTGCATTGTCGGGCTTCATGCCAAAGATGTGAGATTTAGGTACTTTGTACCAAAAGAGTGGAATTTAGGCTCCATGCCAAAGGTTGATTTTAATTGAGTCGGGCTTCATGCCAGAGTTGTGAAATTTAGCACTTAGTGCTAAATGGTGCAATTTTAGGTACTTTGTACCAAAAGAGTGCAATTTAGGCCTTTGGCCAAGTGTTGTCGGGCTTCATGCCAAAGATGTGAGATTTAGGTACTTTGTACCAAAAGAGTGCAAATTTTGGGCCTTTGGCCAAGTGTGGTTGGGCTCCATGCCAAAAATGTGAATTTCAGCACTTAGTGCTAAATTGTGAAATTTTAGGTACTTCGTACCAAAATGGTGTAATTTAGGCTCCGTGCCAACAGATTGATTTTAATTGTGAAATGTAGGTACTTTGTACCAAAAAGATGTAATTTAAGTCTTTGTGCCAAAGAGGCTGATTGATTAGTCCATTAGGCCTTAGACCTAAAAGGATTAGGTCTTTGACCGAGAAGAAATTGAGAAGAAGATAGAATGCTTATGATATGCTTAAATTGACAAATGATGGATTAGAATATTACCTTGCTTAGGATTTTCCCGCTTCGAAGTTCCAGATCTCGTTTTCTTGAACCGGGGATTATGATTCTTGATTACAGATTGTTTCCTGCAGCACACGGTTAGATTTATGCAAATAAAAGTTCTTAATCGTTTTTAAGCGTGAAAAGAATTCGACAGCATGAGGCCCACCCGGAAAAGTCCAACCCCCTTTTTCTGAAAATCTGAAGCCTATTTATAGGCAAAATCGGACTGTACGGCGGCCGGGCCGCCGGTCACGACGGCCGAGCCGCCGGTTTCTGCGGCCGGGCCGCTGTGGATGTGACAAGCCGAAAAGACGAAGGTAGAGATCTCCAAAAATTATTCCGGGACCATATCCGTGATCCTCACGTCGTCCCGGACATTTCAAGTACCATATCGATATACTTCCGGTGAATTTTACCGGGGACGTCCGGTCCGGCCCGATTTTCAGTAGTCTGAGAAAATTGGCTTTCCGAGCCTCAAAATTCGAGTGTTCACAGTATGGAAGAAGGTTCCCACTTCAAATGCACAACCTTAGTATACATTTGATGTTTCAAAAATAGAGGCTATTTTTTATTTTCTACTTAAGGAAAAGTTCATAAAACTACCTCCAGATCATCATGTCCCTATTGCTAAAAAATTAAAGGACATGAGTATTATAAGTTCCATAATTCTAAAAATCATTCCACTAGCTCTTGTTGGGGATTTAAGAATGTATTACAAGACAGGATCAATAAAGGGATTCTCAAGTTCCCTGAAAAGAAAGAGGCTATGTTGGTGGATGAAGACCCTTTTCCCTTTGTGAATATAACCAACTTTAATTTAAGGTCACTGTTGGATGTAAAAAGGGGTAGAGTGTTGTGTAGAGATTTGAGAGAGTAGTAAAGGAAAAAAGGTTTAGGTACCTAAAGAGTGCGGACTACATCAGAAAATGGAAAAAGCAAAAGAAAGTAATAGAGTAAACAAGCCTAAGTGGAAACCTAGATTTGTAACTCCTCCACCGGTGAAGATAGAAAATCAATGGCGTAGGGTAGACCATAAGGAATTTCCATAGTTACTTACAAGAACATAGAAGAAGATATTGCTCATTGAAAGGGCTATAGAAAGAAGGCAGAATACTAAAGATGAAGAGTGCAAGAGAAAAGAGTTGGATAATTAAAGTTTTGGAGATAATGAACAGGAGCTCATAGTCATGGAGGTACAAAAGTTAAATCCAAGTTTGGTCAAAAGATGACAAAACATGAAGAGGGTGATTCTGCAAATGAAAAATATGTTTTTAGGGGAGGATTTTCTGTTGGAAATATTCATATTTCTTTCTTATGTTTAGTTACAAAACTGGTGCTTCCATCAGATTTTAAGGCACAAAGCAAAGTGACGGAAGTTGTAGTGGAAGTAGATTCAGCTTGGGGGGCAGCACCAAAGTTGGAAACTTTAGATGAAGCATATGGAGGAATAACTATTCAAGCCACATGGCCGAATAGTTCTAAGAGGATAGCATTTGAAAAACCTTCTGTAGAAATGACAAAGCATATTCGTCCACTATACATTAAAGTATATTTTGATGGAAGAAGAATTATAAAAGTATTAGTGGACAATGGGTTAGCTGCTAATGTTTTGCCATATAGGATGTTAAGAGTCTTAGGGATAAATGAGGAGGATTTAATTGCAATAGATGTAACTGTGTTAGCCTTTAATGGTGAAGTAACACCTGCCATTGGAATCTTGCCAATACAATTGTTAGTGGAAAGTATAATGTCTATGGAAGCATTTTTTGCTGTTAATTATTTAGCTAATTATAATGCTTTATTGGTTAGGGATTGGATTCATAAAAATGCCTGTGTTCCTTCCACTTTGCATCAAGTACTTTTATGTTGGAAAAGGAAATGAAGTGGAAACTATTTAGGCTGAGGAAAACCTTTTTTCTGTATCTGCAGAATGAATTGAGGCCAGATATTATGAACAGGGATTTGGTCCTACCTATTTTAAAGGAAAGAAGAAGAATGGTAGTCCTAAGGAGGTGTATATATCTTATATGGACAAGCAACAAATACAAGACCAATCCAAAGCTCTCCTCAAACCCACTACAATAATGCCTTTTAGGCTGTAGGTTTGCAATTATTGAGGAGGTGGAATGATTAAAAGAACTATAGAGGGAGAGGCAGTAGTTGCAGCTACCATGCGAAAATGTTACTTGCAGTGCGTGTGTGAAGAGTTAGAAGAGGTGGAAGTTTATAGAGCAGAAGTAATTTTTGAAGATGACAAAGAAAAAACAAAAGCTAAAGAAATACAATTTAAAGATTTGGTTCAGGCTCTAAAGAAATTTGAAGATGTTCAACCTGAAACGCAAGATGCATTGGAAGGTTAATTTGGGAACACTAGAGGATCCCAAAGTTACATATGTCAGTTAATTACTTGTTGAAGACTTGAAACAGAAATTAGTATGCCTGTTGCATGAATATAAAGATTGTTTTGCTTGGAGCTATGAAGATATGAAAGGTTTGGACAAAAGGTTGGTAGAACACCGTCTTCCAATCAAATCAGGTTTTAGGCCATTTTAATAGCCACCAAGGAGGATGTCCAAAGAAGTAGAGGCTAAAGTGAAAGAAGAAATAGAGAAATTGTTGCGGGCCAAATTAATCATGCCTGCAAGGTATGCAACTTGGCTTTCTAATATTATACCAATAGTGAAAAAGAATAAAAAAATGAGAGTTTATGTAGATTTTAGAGATTTGAATGCTGCTACTCCAAAAGATGTATATGTTATACCTGTGGCAGATAAGTTAATAGATTTTGCTACTAAAAATGAATTATTGTCTTTTATGGATGGATATTCTGGTTATAATCAAAATTTAATTTTGGAAGATGACATTTATAAAATGACATTTAGATGTCTTAGTTCAATAGGAACTTTTGAATGGCTTGTAATGCCATTCAGTTTAAAAAATGCTGATGCAACTTATCAAATAGCTATGAATGACATTTTTTGTGATATAATAGGGAAAGTTTTAGAAGTATATATTGATGACATTGTGGTTAAATCTAAGAAAGCCAAAGATCTGTTAATCATTTAAGAAAAAGCTTCGAAAGAATGAGAATCCATAAATTGAAATTAAATCCCTTGAAATGTGCATTTAGGGTGAGGGCTGAAAATTTCTTAGGATTCCTGGTGCATCATAAAGGTGTGAAGGTAGACAAAAATAAAATTAAGGCAATTATTGAAGCTAAGCCTCCAAAAAATAAAAAAGAATTGCAAAGATTTTTAGGTCAGATTAATTATTTAAGAAGATTTATCTCTAATTTGGCTGGTAGAACAAAGGTTTTTTCAAAACTTTTGAAATTTAAAGCTTCTAAAAAATTTGTGTGGAGTCTTCAGCATCAGGAAGCTTTTGACAAGATAAAAGAATGTCTAATAAGTCCTCCTGTATTAGTGCCTCCAAGAGAAGGTTATCCTTTGAAAATGTATATTTTAGCAGCTGATAATTCTATTGGATGTTTGTTGGCATAAGATGATTTTTAAGGAAGAGAGCAGGATATTTGTTTTCTTAGCCACCTCTTGATTAACACGAAAGTGAAATATTCTTCTTTTGAAAAGTTGTGCTTGGCATTATTTTTTGCATTCACCAAGCTTCGCCACTACATCATTAGAAGTAGAGTGTATGTAGTGTTTGCCATAGACTTGATTAAGTATATGCTAAATAGACCTCTCATTATTGGAAGAATTTGGAAGTGGGCTATAGCTTTGGCAGAATTCTCTTTAGTATACTTTCCTCAAAAGTCAGTGAAAGGCCAAGCAATAGCAGGTTTCTTGGCAAATCATCCTTCTTTAATGCAACAACAAATTAATAGTTATGAATTACCTATTTACTCTATAGAGACTTATATGTGGATTCTAAAGTTTGATGGATCTAGCACCAGTATAACATCTGATGCTGGGATTATAATTACAACTCTAGATGGGGTTAAAACATTGTTGTCATTTCACTTGGGATTTGAATGTACAAATAATCAAGCTAAATATGAAGCATAAGTGATTGGATTGGAAATATTGCAAGATTTGAAAGCTAAAAATGTGATGATAATGGGAGATTCTCAACTGGTGTTAAAATAGGTAGCTGGGGAATATAAGTGTAATAGTTTGCTGCTTGCTCCATATTTTATTGCTGCAGTTTAGTTAATAAATATTTTGAAGAGGTTGGTTTCATGCATATTCCTCGGGAAGAAAATTGGGAAGCAAATGAATTATCTAAAGAAATTAGGATTAAGGATGATAGAAGGACTAATAGAAAAATTAATTGTGGTGCAAAAGAAAATCATCCTTTAATTAATAAAAGAGGAATATAAGTGAATTTTTTTTTCATTGGATGTTAATGTGGCTAGAGACTGGAGATAAGAAATCAGGAGATATTTAGATTGTCCCAGTCAGAAAACTTCACACTGCATCAAGATTCAAGCATTAAATTATGTCTTGATAAATGGTGAATTATACAGGAAAGGATAAGATGGTTTGCTACTAAGGTGTCTAGCTCAGACTCAGGCTTTTGAAGTCATGAAGCAAGTGCATGAAGCTGTTTATGGAGCACATCTAGCTGGAGTGAAAATGAAATGGTTAATCTGTAGGCGTGGCTATTTCTTGCCATCCATATTAAAAGATTATATTACTTATGCTAAAGGTTGCCATCAGTGTCAAAAATATGGAAGCATTCAAAGAGTACCAGCAGATGACATGCATGCAGTAATTAAACCTTGGCTTTCATGGCTGAGCTATTGATCTGATTGGAAAAATATATCCAACTTATTCCAAGGGGCACAATTTCTTGATTATAGCCACAAATTACTTTATAAAATGGGTAGAAATTGTGCCAATGAAAAAAGTAGAACAACAAGATGTTATACAGTGCATCAAGGAACATATTATTCACAGATTTGGTATTCCTCAAACCATAACTACTGATCAGGAAACTATGTGTAGACCCTTGATTTTGGCCCTAAGCTAGTTCGGTCATAATTAAAGATGGCTTAAGTACTTATCGGTCCATTCTTAATGGCTTAAACCTATTTTAAGCTTTTATTTTGATTGGTCCAATTTTTATAAGGCCTAAATGAGTCTGGTTTAGTTTTTAAAACCTTAAAACAGTCAGAAAATGAGTTTTATAGCCCTGAAACGGTCCGAAAGTAGAATTGGGTTGATATGGATCATACCATATCGAAATGGGCCTGCCCAATTCTATATGGATGGTCCAATTGAATTAGGTAAGGCCTAATTTGATATGGACCATGTCCATATAGAACTAGGGTATGCCTAACTCAATATGGACATCCATATTGAATTAAGGCATGCCTAATTCGATATGGACAATGGTCCATATCTAATTAAGGCATCCCTAGTTCGATATGGACCTTGTCCATGTCAAACCAGGGCTGCCAATTCGATATGGACCCTGTTCCATGTCGGATTAAAGTGTTTTTAGTTCGATATGGTCATATTTTGGCCTCAAATTCAATTTGTTTTAGTTCAATATGGCCACAATTTATCTAAAATTCATATTGTTTTAATTCGATATGCTTCAGAGAAACCATGATTAAATAGGAAAGTAATACTGGCTTAACAGACTTAACCTATTATTTTCTTATAAATACAGGTTTTAACAACAAGTAGCTGGTAGCAACTATCAATAACAAGTAGCATTAAGCAATATTGATGAGAGAAAGAAGCAACTAGAAGGTAGTATACAAGAATTAATTATAAAAACCCTAGCAGCCAGCAAAGAGACAGAGAGTTAACAATGAACACAACATATTACAAAACCATAAAGATTACACCACAAAGGTAGTAGCATACTGTCTTTGATTTGCTCAGCCAGAGTGTTAGATTGTTGCAAGAGAGGTTTGACCAATGATCAATTATGGTGGATCCAACAATAAAGGTTTGGTTTTATTACTCAGTTCATTTAAAGTTACGGTGGTATCTTCAATTATTTGCTTTATTTGATTTGTTCAATTATTTAAATACCCAGCAGCAACCCTTATTCATTATTTTCATGCAGTAGATATGTTCCTCTAGTAGCTTGTTTCATTGATTTCCTCATGTCCAGTAGCATATTTCATTCGTTCCAAAATCAACATAGCTTAATTCATTCAAACATTGTTTCATCCAGTAGCTTAGTTAATTGATAATTCATTTTTTTTGAATATCCAGTAGGTTAAGATTTAGTTTGAACATCTAATTTAATTTCCCAAAACCTAGTTATCAATATTTAAAACCCTAGTTTAGGAAAACCCTAATTTCCATAAATATATAACCCTAGCTTACATAGAAACCCTAATTGTCCAACAATACTTATTTTGAAAATCGTTTACCTTTTGGGGGCGCTGCCACCGATCCCCCGCAAGGGGCGCTGCCCCTTTGACCCCTGCCCGTGTTCATTTTATTGCTCATTTTATTTAATTAAACTATGTTTATTTAGATTTTAATGATGTAAAAGGCATGTTTTCACTCGTGGATGCCTTATTTTCTTAATTTACTCATTTTATGTAGTTTAATTTATTTAAAGACTTTGAATAATTGTAAGAGACACATTTCCACCTTTTGGTGGGTGTCCTATTTTATTTAGTTTCTTTATGGACATTTGTAAGGGCATGTTTCCATCTTGTATGGGTGCCCATCTTTGATTGATTTGTTTCAATTAATAATATGATATTTTATTTCATTAATTGTACGTAGTATGGATAATATCATAATGTTTAAGAATTTAATAATATTTAGACTAGGAACAAAGGCCGATTTCAATGACTTGGGTGTTACAAGGGTGTTGGGCCACTTCTTACCTTCCCCATGCGCACCCAACTTTTTGAACCTAATAGGGGGTTGGCGATTCCTTAGGAATTGAGTCATCCACCTCTTTATAGACCCTTAATTTTTGACCCAGTCTGGTCCAATAAATTTTTTGTGTTATCTTAATTAAATAATACTTGTTTTAGTATTTATTTTTTATAATTTTTAAAAAAATCATTATAATGATAAAAATAATAATAATAATAAATAAATAAAAATAAAAATCGGTGATGAAAAAATGGGCAACAAAAAATTTCGTCGCTAAAAGTCATTGGACAAAATGGCCTTAGGCCATTTCGCCCGCAGGATTTATGGTTTCACCTGCAATTTTCCACGCAGCGCCCCAATTCTCGCTTGCAAGCTCACAGCCCGTCGCAGTTTTTGCAAGCGAGATTTTTCCAATGCAATTTTTTTCGAAACCAAATTCTATTTATTTTTGGTTTTCTTTTCTTAATTAATTATAGTTTCCATAAATAATTTGAATTAATTTTCTAAATTTCCAATAAATAAGACTAAAAAAACACAGAAAAAGGGAGAGAACTTTGGACTGGGACTTGGACTTGGGGGGAAAACAAAAAGGGGATCAGACTGGACTTTAGGAGGAACGATCAGAATTGGAAGAAGAAAAAGGAAAACCTAAGACTAGAATTTTGAACTTGGGACTTCAGATTTTTGAGGAATAAGCAAAGCCATCAACAATTTTATCAAAGGCAGCAACTTTGCCTTTGTCTTCGTTCATCCAAGAAGCAATTTTTGGTTGAACCGACGTATGAAGGTTTGAATCTCTAATTTATTTTTATTTTCTTACAGTAGCTTTGTTTTTTTTATTCATAAGATTATACACACAAAACCTTGATTTATAAATATGTAGTAACGTTGATCTTCGTTTTAATGACATAAATGATCTTTTCTGTTTCTTCTAAACCTTAAAAACCCTAAAAATACTTTTTTGTTTCTTCTAAACATTAAGAACCCTAAAAATACTTTTCTATTTTTTCTAAACCTTAAGAACCCTAGAAATACTTTTCTGTTTCTTCTAAACCTCAAAAACCCTAAATATTTCCTTTTTCAAGAAACCCTAAAAAAATACTCTTTTGTTCCCAAAAACCTTAAATCGTTTTTCCTATTTCAAAAAGCTTTTAAAAAACCCTAAACTATTTTCTTCCAACTCTTTTCCACAACTTCCAAATGTTTTGTTAAATCACCAAACTCTAACTTATTTTACAGTTTCTAAAAATCACAATTACTTTATAAAACTTTAAACTATTTTCTTCAACTTCAAAACCAAAACAGTAAACCCCCAAACCAATTATTCTAAACCCTAATTTCCCTAAAACCTAATTCCCTCAAAACCAAAACCATAAACCCTAGTTTTCCTAAACCCTAACCCTAATCCTTAAAACCTTATAAACCTAAACATTCAAACTCAATACAATAAATCCAAAACAACAATCCAGTAACCAAGAGATATAAAGCTAAATGTCTTAAAATGTCAAAACCATAATTTCATGATTTTACCCCTCAAACCCTAATTTGATTAATCAAAGAACCTTACTAATTTCTTAAATTATAAAACCCTAATCCATTTCAATTCTCTTAAAACATCCAGCAGCATTATTCATTTAAAAAATAATATTAGTTACTCAAAATTCCAAAATCCTATTTTTTAAATTCTAAACCCTAAAATCTTAATTTTCAACACCAAAACCTATAATCCTAGAAGCCAATTTTTAAAATTTTTTAGGGCACTGCCCCCTTGACCCTCGCCTGCTAACCGGCTAGCGGGATCGCCGTATGGGCTCGTCGAAGAAATCAATATTCATTTGTGTATAATGAGTCCGCGTATTTAACTTTCCTTTTCCCAAAGCCCTAATTTAGTAATTAAAATTCTAAAATCCTATTTTAAGATGCGAACCCTAAGTTATATATTTATTGCTTTATTTAATTTTAGATTTGATTATGTAGTTTATTATATGCTTTGATTTATTTAAGTTCAATGCTTGATTTATTTAATTTATCATGGATGGAAGTTTAATTTCTATTTTGATTGATATTTAATATCTTTGATGAATGATTTATTTATGATGAATGGTTGTTTATTTCTATCGATTTATTTTGATTTTCAAATGTTGTAAGAGGTATGTTTCCACTTTATGGGTACCTTCTTAATTAAGTTCCATGTAATTTAAATTGCTTTTATATTTTAGACCAATGTAAAGGGCATGTTTCTACCTTTTGGTGGGTGTCCTATTAGTTTAGATGTGGATGATGTAAATGACATGTTTCCATCCTCGGATGGGTGTCCATTTATTTATTTTGTTTGGACATTGCTTTGATTTTATTATAATGATGCTTTATTTTAATTGTTGCATGTAATATGGATAATATTGTTATATTTAAGAATTCTATAATATTAAGACCTATAAAGGAGGCCGGTTCCAATGAACCGGGCATTGTGGGGGTGCTGGGCCATTTCTCACCTTCCCCACATGTATCCAACTTTCCGAACTCATTAGGGGGTTGGGGATTCCTTAGGAATCGAGTCATCCACCCCTTTCTTTTTTCCCGTCCTGTTCGGGTGGCGACTCCATTTTCTCCAGACTTAGGTCCGTGTTCTCTAAGGCCCTGAGTCTAAACAATGCCGAAGTCGCAAGAACCATTCCACCGGGAGTGGGGGCAAAAATCCCCGCTCATAGTGGAGACTCCACTGGGGATAAGAGAAGTTGATTCCGTTGGTCTTTATATTATTCTATTTTTTCTTATAATGATATTATCCATTGCATCATATTAGATTGCATCGTGTTCGTGAGTTAGGACGCCCGTGTTACCCGTGTTGTGTTATGTAAGGGATACCATACTTTCACTCAAGGTATGGAGATCGAGCATGACATAACCACTCATAGCCTCGTACCATTTGGTATATACTTGCTATGGGAACCTAAGCCTTTTAACCCAAAGACTAAAGCTCATGTAATTGGCCTAGTTACTTTCCTTAGGTCTTACCCCAAATGCATGTTGTTTGACTATGGTTAATTTATCTTGGCTTAAATCATGGTTTATTTGTTTTGTTCTTTTTCTAATATGACCCAAGTACATTTGCAAGCTCAAATAAATTTTTCTTTAAAAACCAAAAGACCAAAGCTAATTTCAAAACATTTCAAAATGGTCTTTGTATATAAAACTTTTCTAAAAAAAAATCAAAAATTCTTTTGCTCATGGCCCAAATACTAAGCCCAAAATCCATTTACAATGGGCTTAGAAATAAAATTATTTTCATCCAACCTTTTCTTACAAAGAGCTTGCAAATTATTTAGGTCAATTATGAAATACTAAAACTCAATTGTGAGCCTAGTTTATACTAAGAATAATTAACCATGGGCTTGTTTTTGGCATGAATCATTAGTTACTTTTTCAAGTGAGAAATCTATTTATAATAAACTCTTAATTTAGTTTTAATCCAATTTAGCATAAAAGCTACTTTAGTTAAAAGGATTAAAACCTAATTAATAGGAATTATCATCGATTGATTTCCATTTTTGAAAATATAACTATTAGTTGAAACGTCCGAGGAAAATATTGAAAAACAAGATACCCCATGTTGGTATTTTGTTATCCATATGCCTAAGAAAAGAGACTTGCCATTCGTGTGTGGATGTTATAAGGTTGGAAGCAAATTCTGAATTATCTTTCTTTGTTGATTGTTTGTGTATACATGCATACATTTACATCTCATATCATTGATCCTTTCTAGCTCATAGCCCTGGATTACGATAGTTCAAAAGCTTACGACAATCCGACCTACCCTAGAAGCGAAGAAGCTAGCAACGAATCGATCACTTGCTCACCAAAAGCAATGGAGCCTGAACAAATTCAAAGAATGGTGCATGATGCCCTCAATGCCAAGATGGAAGAAATAAAAGAGGCCCTAACTGAGACCATGAAGAACCATTTGACTGTAATTTTAGGAAATCATGCCGAAGCATCTGCTAGCACTAAGAAGCCAAAGGATAAAGGGAAGAATAAAGTTGGTGAAGTGGTTTTTGATGATGAAAAGGTGATCATTGATGATGATGATGATTGGGCTCAATACTACCAAGATTCTCAAGACAAGAAGAAAGAACCGAAGATTGTTGAAAGATCATCTATGGAGAAAATCGAGATTTCTGATGTTGAAAAGATGATCGCAGATTTAGAAAAGAAATTTGAGAAGAGGTTGAAAACCGAAGAAATGTCTGAAGTTGACAAATTATTTGAGCTAGATGAAGAAGTTCCGTACAAATTCAAGATGCCATCTTTTGCAAAATTTGATGGAACCGGAAATCCTCATCTCCATATGAAATAGTATATCACTGCCATGCAGTCTGCCTGAGCTACTAAGGCTCAAACTCTAAGGTACTTTATGCTCTTATTGGACCCTGTTGTCCAGAATTGGTTCAATACCTTAGATGATGGAACACAAAAGTGTTGGGATTTGCTATACAAGGCCTTCATCCAATAATATGGATACAATGTCGAGATGGAAGTTACCTTAATGGAAGTGGAGTCCATTAGACAAAGGCCAAATGAGAATTTTGTGGACTATGTGAAGAGATGGAGAAACAAGGCCGCTTTGCTCAAGAAGAGGTCCGATGAATCTGATCAAATAAGGATGATTGTGAGAGGGGTGTTGCCTAGTCTCCGTGAAAGGATGTCTCACACCCTTATAAGGGATTTCAAAGATCTTCTCCAAGCTGGTCTACAAATTGAAGAGTGGAAAAGGGAGAAAAATCACTTTTCAATAAGAAGGAATGAGAAAGGGAACTACTAGTCTGGAAATCAAAGCACGCAAAAAGAAGTTGATGTTAATACAACTGGTCAAGCAAAAAGAAGGAAGTTTTTAGATTTGGGGAAGCCTTTGTCTTGGGTCTTCAACAAGCTACAAAAGAAGGGACTATTACAGCCATTGGCCCCTTGACCTTTGCTGAATCCTTTACCCCCAAAATTTAATACTAAAGCCTTTTGTAAGTTTTATCAAACACAAGGACATGAGACAGACAAATGCTTGGGACTAAAACATGAGATCCAAAATTTAATTGACAGTGGTAAGCTGCCTGAGCTTGATAAGACTAGCACAAAAGACAATCCTCTACCAAAATTCAACAGAGTGCCACCACCAGCAACCTTCATGGTAGGAAAAGGATTAAAAGAAGATTTTGTTTTATCATCCTTTCAAGATGGAAATATTGAAGATATGAAAGGAAAAGAAGCTTAAACTCAACAAACTTTTCTTAGCTTGAATGTTGCGTTTCAATTTTACTTTCTTTAATATTTTGGTACTATTGTGTTTTTCAAATTTAAAGTTGCTTGAAATAAATTACTTTCATCAAAATTTTTGTTGGTCTTTGTTCATTTTGGTGCTCAACCAATGAGGAATCTAGCTTGATGATTCATGAATTAATATATTTATGCATCATGACTCGAATGACTTTACTAGGTGAGGGAATTGCTCTATAGCATTGACTTGTGTATGCTTACTTAGAGAGGGCTCCTGCATAATTACCTTTGTCTAGGTCCTAGTCAGTCTTAGAACATGCTTTGACAAACTTTTGAGGCTAAATCGAACTCTACTTATTTAAGGGAGAGATGATCTAGGCATTGTTTGGTTAGCCAACAACTAGTATCCACCTATTAAATATCAATCCCTAGTTGTCCCTTTGAGCCTTCATAAAATTTTAGCTTTCTTTTCATTGGCATATAACCCCAACAACCTACCTTGAGCTATTTTGATACTTTTGACAAGTCTTATGATCACTAAGGCGAAGAGGCAAGAAGATCAAAGAATGGAATGCATAGCCAAAGCCGTAAGGATAGTTGATGTTTTCAAGACCATAAGGGTAGTTGAAGTTCTCCTAATATCTCTAGTATATTGAGACAACATCAGAGTAACAAATGATTTATCCCTGTAAAAAAAAGATTTATGTCACTCCACTCATCCATTATTGGGGACCCAAGTTGGTACAAACAAGACAACTCTTTTAAAGCTAAAACCAACAAAAAATAACAAAAAAAAAGAAAAGAAAAGAAGAAGAAGAAAAAAAAAGAAAAGAAAAAGAAAAAGGACAAAAAAAAGGAAAAAAGAGAAGAGAAAAAAAAAGAAAAAAAGAAGAAGAAAAGAATACCCAAAATGGTTCAGAAAGCCAACTGAGTTCTTTTTTACCTAAAGCAGCAAAAGGCTTCCATTTGGTTCATAAGGACATTTTGACTTGAATTAGTCCAACCCAACCAAAGATTCAATCGAAATTGAAGAAAAAAGAGGAATACCATCCAGTTCTTGAAAGTTCTGTACTTGACAATCCTACAAGAAAAAAAGGATAAAATGATAAAATGCTCAAAGAAAGGGAAGAGTAAGAAAATAAAAGGAAAGAAAAGGGAGAAGAAGAAAAGAAGAGAATTTGGGTGACAAACTTTTTGCAAGGGCAAAAACTATCCTAATCAAGATCCAGATTAATGCCAAGAAGATAGAAGGAATTTGGAGTCTAGAAAGATTGCTCCCAACTGTCTAAAAATCCAACAAGAAATTTGCAGTGTGAGGGTTTGTCCATTGTGTCACACCAGTTCCAATCTCAAAATGGCCTTCACTTAAACCTGTGTCCCTTATAGACCCCATTTCAAACCTATCAAAGACCTGTTGATCTCTCTTGGTAGGTAGATTCTATTAGTGGAGATAGTTTGAATAAGCACGTATATGAGATAGACAATATTTAAATTCAATGAGACCTTTGGCCAAGTAATGTGTATGTGCCTATCTAAAGTGCAACAGTTCTTGCTTAAATAGAAATGATTCCCGAGTTTAGTATGATAACTAGGGTTGTCAAGTTATAGATATGTTAATTTAGAAAAATCAAGTCCTAAGGTGCATTGACATCGATTTTGGCAAAGCTAACATTTGATTTCAAAATCAAAAATTCAAAAAATAAAAAATATTTTTGTCACACGAAGCCTTCAAGTTAAGGGGAGTATGTTGAACTATCAAGAACACATTGGGCAAAGAAAATGATTACTGGCAAGGTCTTGAAGAAGCTACCAACTAACATGCTGAATCATAATTTAAAATGGATGTATCTCAACTGTTTGGGGCCTCCATTACTCATATTTTCTATATCCCAAAGATAAAAGCCGTAAATGTGAAGCATCCTGTCATTCCGAAGTAAGGACTGAACAAGCATCTCAAAGGAGTCAATGAGAATACTTCCGCTGATCACCTCAGTCTGTGAGTCGATGGATCGACTGTAAGTATTATTCATGCATATCATGCATACATAAGCATATCACATCGCACTTTCTTGTCTTGTATTGTCTATTCCTTGTCAAAATGAACAGCAAACACCCTGCGAAGTAAAGAATCAAAAGAAGATATTTGTTTGTGGAAGCTCTAGTTGTTTTGCAAAAGAAGAAATATGTGCTTGTGCGAAGAACTAGACGGCAAAAACATCAATCAGAGCCTGCATAGAAAAATCATGGGTTTAAGCCTACATAGGGGGCAAAGTTTCTCCTTTTCAGTTTTTGAGTTTATGCATAAACAAAATATTTTGAATATCTGGGCAAGGAGAAGATATGAGGGCTAGCTAAAAGGGCTGAATTTTTTGTTCATGTATAATTAATGAACAAGAAAAAAAATTCTCAAAAGAATAAAAAAAAATCAATCAAAAGAGAAAATTAGAATTCTCAAATGCAAAAGACAAAAGGTCAGTCCAGCTAAAAGAGCTGAAGCCAGGGTAAAGATCCGATTTCCAATGGATAAAGATCCATGTTTCAAGGGTAAAGACCCGATTTATAATGGATAAAGATCCATTTTTCAAGGATAAAGACCCGATCTCTAATGGATAAAGATTCACATTTCAAGGGTAAAGACCCGATTTCTAATGGATAAAAATTGATTTTTCTAGGGTAAAAACCCGATTTCCAATGGATAAAGCTCCATGTTTCAAGGGTAAGACCCGATTTCCAATGGATAAAGATCCATGTTTCAAGGGTAAAGACCCAATCTCCAATGGATAAAGATCCATGTTTTAAGGGTAAAGACCCGATTTCCAATGGATAAAGATCCATGTTTCAAGGGTAAAGACCCGATTTCCAATGGATAAAGATCAATGTTTCAAGGGTAAAGACCCGATTTCAAATGGATAAAGATCCATGTTTCAAGGGTAAAGACCCGATTTCCAATGGATAAAGATCCATATTTTAAGGGTAAAGACCCAATCTCCAATGGATAAAGATCCATGTTCCTAGGTTAAACACCCAATTTCCAATAGATTAAGATCTATTTTTGGTGGGTAAAGACTCACAATCCATAAAAATGGAACAACCAGTTATGTCAAAATTCTCAACTGATAAAAGGTCAGTCAAATCAAATTCAATCTCGGGTCTAAGTACCCAAATCAAATCCAAGAACCCAAAACCTCAACCATCTCAAAAATTAAGTCTTATTACTTTTCACTCTCTATTGCTGTAGTCTTAGATCGTTCAAGTAGGGGGCAAACTGTAGACCCTTAATTTTTTACCCAGTCCGGTCCAATATATTTTTTGTGTTATCTTAATTAAATAATATTTATTTTAGTATTTATTTTTTATAATTTTTTTAAAAAATATTATAATAATAAAAAATAATAATAATAAATAAATAAAAATAAAAATCAGCGACGAAAAAATCGGCGACGAAAAATTTTGTCTTTGAAAGTCATTGGACGAAATGGCCTTGGGACATTTTGCCCGCAATTTTCCACGCAGTGCCCCAATTCTTGCCAGCATGCTCGCAGCCCATCACAGTTTTTGCCGGTGAGATTTTTCCAACACAATTTTTCCGATACCAAATTCTATTTGGTTTCGGTTTTCTTTTCCTAATTAATTATAGTTTTCGTAAACAATTTGAATTAATCTTCTAAATTTCCTATAAATAAGATTAAAAAAACACAGAAAAAGGGAGAGAACTTTGGACTGGGACTTGGACTTAGGGGGAAAACAAAAAGGGGATCGGACTGGACTTTAGGAGGAACGATCGGACTTGGGAGAAGAAAAAGGAAAACCTAAGACTAGAACTTTGAACTTGGGACTTCAGATTTTTGAGGAATAAGCAAAGCCATCAACAATTTATCAAAGGCAGCACCTTTGCATTTGTCTTCGTTCATCCAAGAAGCAATTTTTGGTGGAACCAACGTATCAAGGTTTGAATCTCTAATTTCTTTTTATTTTCTTACAGTAGCTTTGTTTTTTTATTCATAAGATTATACACACAAAACCTTGATCTATAAATATGTTGTAAGGTTGATCTTCTTCAATGGCATAAATGATCTTTTTTTGTTTCTTCTAAACCTTAAAAACCCTAAAAATACTTTTCTGTTTCTTCTAAACCTTAAGAACCCTAAAAATACTTTTCTGTTTCTTCTAAACCTTAAGAACCCTAGAAATACTTTTCTGTTTCTTTTAAACCTCAAAAACCCTAAATCTTTCCTTTTTCTAGAAACCCTAAAAAAATACTCTTTTGTTCCCAAAAACCTTAAATCGTTTTTCCTATTTCAAAAAGCTTTTAAAAAACCCTAAACTATTTTCTTCCAACTCTTTTCCACAACTTCCAAATGTTTTGTTAAATCACCAAACTCTAACTTACTTTACAGTTTCTAAAAATCACAATTACTTTATAAAACTTTAAACTATTTTCTTCAACTTCAAAACCAAAATAGTAAACCCCCAAAGCAATTATTCTAAACCCTAATTTTCCTAAACCCTAATTCCCTCAAAACCAAAATCGTAAATCCTAGTTTTCCTAAACCCTAACCCTAATCCTTAAAACCTTATAAACCTAAACATTCAAACTTAATACAATAAATCCAAAACAACAATCCAGTAACCAAGAGTTATAAAGCTAAATGTCTTAAAATGTCAAAACCCTAATTTCATGATTTTACCCCTCAAATCCTAATTTGATTAATCAAAGAACCTTACTAATTTCTTAAATTATAAAACCCTAATCCATTTCAATTCTCTTAAAATGTCCAGTAGCATTATTCATTTAAAAAATAATATTAGTTGCTCAAAATTCCAAAACCCTATTTTCTAAATTCTAAACCCTAAAATCTTAATTTTCAACACCAAAATCTACAATCCTAGAAGCCAGTTTCTAAAATTTTCTTGGGCGCTGCCCCTAACCCATCAAGGGGCGCTGCCCCATTGACCCCCCGCATGCTAACCGGCTAGCGGGACTGCCGCATGGGTCGTCGAAGGGGTCAATATTTATTTGTGTATCATGAGTCTGCGTATTTAACTTTACTTTTTCCAAAGCCCTAAATTAGTAATTAAAATTCTAAAATCCTATTTTAAGATGCGAACCCTAAGTTATATATTTATTGCTTTATTTAATTTTAGATTTGATTATGTAGTTTATTATATGCTTTGATTTATTTAAGTTCAATGCTTGATTTATTTAATTTATCATGGATGGATGTTTACTTTCTATTTTGATTGATGTTTAATATCTTTGATGAATAATTTATTTATGATGAATGGTTGTTTATTTCTATCAATTTATTTTGATTTCCAAATGTTGTAAGAGGTATGTTTCCACTTTGTGGGTACCTCTTTAATTAAGTTCCATATAATTTAAATTGCTTTTATATTTTAGACCAATGTAAAGGGCATGTTTCTACCTTTTGGTAGGTGTCCTATTAGTTTAGATGTGGATGATGTAAAGGACATATTTCCATCCTCGGATGGGTGTCCATTTATTTGTTTTGTTTGGACATTGCTTTGATTTTAATATAATGATGATTTATTTTAATTGTTGCGTGTAATATGGATAATATTGTTATATTTAAGAATTCTATAATATTAATACCTATAAAGGAGGTCGGTTCCAATGAACCGGGCATTGTGGCGGTGCTGAGCCATTTCTCACCTTCCCCACATGTACCCAACTTTCCGAACCCATTAGGGGGTTGGGGATTCCTTAGGAATCGAGTCATCCACCCCTTTCTTTTTCCTGGCCCGTCCGGGTGGTGACTACATTTTCTCCAGACTTAGGTCCGTATTCTCTAAGGCCCCGAGCCTAAACAGTGCCGAAGTTGCAAGAACCATTCCACAGGGAGTGGGGGCAAAAATCCCCGCTCACACTCTTTATTTTTCTCAGCCTATTCAGGTGGCGACTCTATTTTCTTTGGGTTTAGGCCCGTGTTCTCTATGGCCCTGAGCCTAAAGTGCTGAAGTCGTAAGAATCATTCCATCAGGAGAGAGGACAAAAATCCCCACTCACACTATGTTAATAAGGGATGAAATGAAAGATTTTGTTGAGGATTATGGAATTAAGCTAATAAAGTCTACCCGTCCTTAAGCTAATGGGCAAGCCGAAGCATCTAACAAAATTCTTATAAACATTATGGAGAAAATGCCAGAAGATAATCCTAGAGAGTGGCATAAGATTTTATCAAAAATGTTATGGGCTTATAGAACATCAAAAAGGAGTGCCACAAGAGTTTCTCCATTTTATTTGTTTTATGGGCATGATGTTGTTTTACCAATGGAAGTAGTAGTTCCTTCACTTTGAGTAGCATTACAGAATTAGTTGGTACTTGATGAATACATAAAGGAAATGGCTATGGAGTTAGAAGATCTTGAAGGAAATGAGAATGCAAGTTTTCAACCATAAGCTGGTGCAGAAAAAGAGGGTAGCAAGGTCATACAATAAAAGGATAAAAATAAGAATTTTGATGTTGGAGATTTTGTTTGGAAGGTAATTTTACCTACTTGCACTAAAGACAAGGAGTTTGGGAAATGGTCTCCTAACTGGGAAGGTCCTTCTAAAGCTTACAAAGTGCTAGATAGAAATGCATACTAGTTGGCAAGTTTAGAAGGAGAACCGCATAGGAGAGCATTTAATGGTAAATATTTTAAAAAATATTATCCTTTTATGTGGGAATTAAGGGAATTAAACTAGTCCCTATTGATTTTATTTTAAATTGTTGAAAACTGCATGGCCAAATTATGGCTAGTTATGTGTTGAAAATTAAATAACATTTAATAAAATTAAAGCTGGCCTAATGGCCCCTGAGGTTCAAAATATTAAAGCATGAGATTAAACAAGTACAATCTTTTAATATTTTTTTAATATTTTGATTAGAAAGATAAAGCAACTTATGGTTAATTGAAATCCTACAAGTTCTTGAACAGGCCAAAGTCATGGCCACAAAAATTTTAAAAGAAACTATGACAATTAAAGCAAATGAATATTAGCAACTTGGAGAGCACTCCACTTGGCAATAGCCTATCGAGGGCAAGTTAGTTCACTCGTCTACGAAAGCAACACATTTCTTCCAGGATTCCAGAGAATATTTGAAAGCATCAACATTCTGCTTATATTAGTGATATTGAGCTTTTAATTTTTGCCTTCAGCTAGCATGTCTTTTTGTTAAACCTTAAGCTTTTTAATAGCGGTCAAATGCTCTTGGATTTGATCATTATGGATGTGGAATTGAGCTTTTAGAGTGTTGATTCGAACAACACAATCATGTTTCTTTTTGTATCTCCACTTAATGGCTAGCTTGATCTCGTTGCATTTGAGTGATCTTCTCAGAATAGTCAGCACTAATTTTGGTAGCAGCAACCACAACAATAAACATTGACTCAGCTTCTTTCATCAAAGTGGAAACCACTTGTTTGGATTCCTCTTTAGTTATAGAAGATAGTAAACTGGATAGAGAAGCAAGAAGAGCATCCTTCTCTAGAGGAGTCATTAAAATAATATATTTTGAAAGACAGAACATGGTTATTCTTTGCCAGTTTAATTACAGCAGGGGTAACAGGATTGGTGGCAGGAGAAAGGGGGCTGACCATCTAGACTAAAGGTGTAAGGTCTACTTTTTCATCATATTCCTCAAGAATTGAAGCAATGGTATTCTTCAAGATAATCCATGTGGAAAAGAGGTTAAAAGTAATTTTTATTGATAAAAGTCACATCAAAATCAATATGAGAATAGTTAACACCTTAGAAGTCGATGTACTAGCAATTGGGCAAGTGAAAGCTCTTATTAGCGACAAGGGGTCAGTTTCAGCAGATAAAAAGGCCAAGTTAGTGGTAGCATCTTCTGGTTGATCAAAGACTGTGTTTTCTTCAATTCCATTGGAAGAATAAGTTGAGGACCTTTTCCTTTGGAAATTGTTTGATCAGTGGATACCTCTGAGGAAAGCAATACGGAGGTAAGTATAAATAAAGAATTAATGGAAATAATTCAAGTTAGGCTTACTTGGGTGGGAATCATCAGCATCTAAGACATCAAAAGGAGTGTCAATTGTATTAGATACTTTGGTCTTTAGGGTAATTTGGTTAGATTTTCTGGATCTTCGAATTGCAGGAGCCTCATGTTTTGTTTTGGCTTTCTTACAACTAGATTTGGATTCTTTGGGTTGAAAGGGAGTCTTAGCCTATTTTCCTCTGGAGTGAGAAATGTGAATGCCTAGATACAAACCTATAGCTTAGTAAGAATATATGTTCATAGTCAATGAGAAGAAGAAGTTATTTACCTGAAGAAGGCAAAAGTGGTTGGACGTTGGAATGCCACTAGTCATCAAAAGCTGCAAGATGGGCTCTGGAAACAGAAGTAACATGACAAGTTAAGGGAATTTGTTGGGCCATAAGTTGTTCAACAATTTGTTGAGAGAGTGTTTAAAAAATTCTTAGAAGTCCAAGAGTATGCTCAGGAATGGTAGTAGAAAACCAAATTGAGTATTCCACAGGTTAAGAGTGTAGGTTTCTGTGGAAATGGGGCAGGATGTAGGATGAATTTTAAAAGCATAAGCTGCTCTAAAAAATAGGAATCGAGGGGAGTAAAGACATAAAACAAGCATTTTCTAACTGTGAACGGGAATTTTCACTTCTACTCCCGGTGGAATGGTTCTTACGACTACAGTACTGTTAGGTTCAGGGCCTTAGAGAACATGGGCCTAAGCCTTGAGAAACTGGAGTTGCCACCCGAATGGTCAAGAAAAAATAAAGGGGTGGATGACTCGATTCCTAAGGAATCCCAGACCCTTTAATGGGTTTGAAAAGTTGGGTACGCGTGGGGAAGGTGAAAATGACTCAGCAGCCTCACAGCGCCTGGTTCATTGGAACCAGCCTCCTTTTTAGGTCTATATATTATTAAATTCTTAAATATTATAAAATCATCCATACTACATGCGATATTCAAAATAAATAATCATTGTATTGAAATCAAAACAAGTCCATACAAAATAATAAATAGGCACCCATCCATGGATGGAAACATACCTTTACAAATGTCCAATGTCCAAAAGGTAAAATAAAATAGGACACCAACCAGTTGGTGGAAAAGTGTCCTTTAAAAAATCCAAAAACTCAAAGTGGAAACATGTCTTTTACAATTCTTAAAACAAAAATAAACCAATAAAAAAACCATTCATCATAAAAATAAATCATCCATCATAAATCAAATAAAAATAAATCATCAATCAAGACAAATAATAAATAAACATGGATTAATAATCAATTCTACATTTAAATATCATATTAAACAATAGATGTATAAACTAGGGTTTTATTGATATGAATTACGGTTTGAAAAAATATGATTAATGTTTTAAGGTTTTAGAAAAACTCAATTAAGGTTTAGAATTTTAGGAAAACAAGATTAGGGTTTTATGGTTCCATATAAATACAATTAGTGTTTTTTTTTATAAAACTAGGGTGTTAGAAAAACAAAGCGAGGGTTTTTGGTTTTTAGAAAATAGGTTACTGGATTGGAGTTTTAGGATATTAGGGTTTGGGCAATAGGTTACTAGATTAGTTTGGTTTTGAACTTGATTACTTGATTGGGGTTTTGGTTATTTGAAATTGATTACTGGATTAGTATTTAGGTTATTGGGTTACTAGATATTTAGGTTTTAAGAAATTACTTTGCTATTGTGATACTAAAACTTTTGATTAAATAAACTACTGAGATTACATTAATGGATTTTGGCTACTAGGATATTGACTTATGATAAAAGATTGCATAGTAAATAAACTTGTGAATGGCTACTGGATGGAACAAATTTAAATACACAACCTATTATAAATTATAAAGCCAACAACCATTAATCATGCTTTAAACAAAGCTGATATAAATCCACACTGAGGAATATAGCACACTGAAATTAATTTAAAGAGAGGATAGTTGAATTCAGTATTTAAAAACCATCATCAAAGCATCTTAGTATTTAATTTAAATGAATTAAGATTAGAATGTACTGTCGTTTGTTGGCTCTACCAAAATAATATGTTGATCCAAGCTTTTACTTACAACAAATTGAAACTCTGGCCCAGCAAATTAATGACGGTATGTCACTGCCTTTGTATGGTGTATCTTAGGGTTCTGTGTCTTTTCTTATTTTCTATTTACTGTTAGGGTTTGATTGTGTTGCCCTCTCTCGGCTACTTGTAATCCTGTATTTAAAAAAAGTAGTAGGTTAAAAACTCGCAAACCACTCTTAGTTTCCTATTTAAGCATGGTTGTTCTGAGGCATATTGAATTAAAATAATTTTAATTTGAGATCAATGGTGACCATGCCGGATTAAAACAATTTGAATCCGAGGCCAATCAAGACTATGTCAAACTAAAACCACTTTAATTCGACATGGACTAAAGTCCATATCGAATTGGTAACCCTAATTCGACATGGACAAGGTCCATATTGAAATAGGCAATGCCTAATTCGATATGGATATCCATATGGAATTAGGGTTGCACTAGTTTGATATGGACATGGTCCATATCAAAATAGGCAATACCTAATTCGATATGGACCATCCATATTGAGTCTAATTTGCTTTCGGACCATTTCTGGGCTTTCAAACTTGCTTTCGGACCATTTTAAGGCTTTAAAAATTAAACCAAACTTATTTAGGCCTTATAAAAATTGGACCAATCTAACTAAAAGCTTAAAATAGGTTTGAGACATTAAGAATGGACCGATAAGTACTTAGGCCTTCTTTAATTGGGACAAAATTAAACCAACTTTTATGTTGCTTACCTAGTTGACAAGGTTCACATGTTCTATCTTTATCAAATTTTATTTTAGGGAGTCCATCAACTAGCTCTTCATTACTAATGCATTTTAATTGATCCATACTAGCATGACCTAGTCTTTTATGCCATAGCCAAGCATCATTGTTAATGGAAATCAAACATTCAAATGCATTATTGGAATGTATGTCAATTTTAGATGTGCTGCTAATCCAAGCTCCTTTGAATGCAATTTCGCCATTTGGATTGGTAACCTTACATCTTTTAGAGTCAAAGTTTACAAGATATCCTTTATCATATAATTGACTTACACTAAGCAAGTTATGTTCAAACCATCAACAAGCCATACATTTTCAATCAAATTCTTGCCAAGTATGCCAATTGAACCAATGCCAATAATCTTACCTTTAGCATTGTTTCCAAAGATGACATTACCTCCAAGCTTATAAGTAAGAATTGTAAAGAGCTTCGCATTCCCCATCATATGCCTTGAGCATCCACTATCCATAAGCCATGTGCTTTCATTGATAGTAGATTTTAGGCACACCTATAAAACAATAATGCTCATCTTTTCTTAGGCACCCAAATGAAGTTAGGTCCTTGGGGGTTAGTGATAGAAGGATCTTCTAACTTGAGATGAGCCTTTCTAATGTTGCAAAATTTGGTTTTATGACTAAATTTCATACAATATGTGCATTAAACAAATGTTCTATATTTATGCACTTTTCTATTGACATTCAATGTGCTATGCATATAATTGCAAGTGTGTGATTGCTTTTGTGCATCCTTGTGCTTATGTGTATGTCTAGTATACATGAATGCATGATTTGCTCTTAGAATTTTGGTTCTATTGCCTAGTGAACCTTGAGTAGTCTTTTTGGGACTCTTAGGCTTGGTATGTGTATTTTTGTCCTTTACAACTTCAGCACTAGAAGTTTGAGTTGTAGAAGCTTTTACAAATGTTGGTATACTAGATGTAGTGTTGGTTGAGCCATTGAGTCCTAATCCATGTTTCAAAGAGGGTGATCTTTGATTATCTACCAATGTGTCTAAAGCCTCTTTTCCTTTATGAAATTTTGAGATTGACCCATTTTGTTCTTTTAGCTCATGCTTCAAGACACTACAAAAAAAACAGCAATCTGCGACACCATTAACGACAAAATCAACGACCAAAAAATGATAGCGACAATATCAGCGACGAACAACGAGAAAAATCGAGCGGACGGTAATGTCCTGGTCGCTAAAAAATCAACGACAAATCAGTGACTAATTGTGCGTGTCGTTGATTAGTGACAAATCAGCGACAAAACAGAGACAAATTCAACGACATTTTCATTTTTGGAGGGAATTATTTATTCCCGCTGAAAATCGTCGCTGATTTAGCTTTGGTCGTTGAATTCATCGCTATTTGGGTCGTTAATTTAGTCGCTGAATTTGTCGCTAATTTGCTCGCTAAATTGTCGCTGATGTGTCACAGAATATGTCGCAATATTTTTCTCGTTGTTTCAGTCGTTGATTTGTCGCAGAATTCAATATTTTATTTGTCACCTTTGGTCGCTGATTTTGTCGCAATTTTGTAATTGTTTGGCTATATTTTTCTAGTATTCCTTTTTTTTTGTCTACACATTTTTAAGAACCTGTTGAATTTCAAATATAATAACCAAACCTGTTTATAAAATAGTCATTCATTACAATAATAATCAAATAACACAACATTCATAATTAAGTTATTAGTGGCAATAAGTATACATAAACAATTTTTTATAGTACAAATTTTTTGTTTCTCTAGTGACTTTAGACCATGAAGATCCCTCAAGACTTGGCAACCTCCGAAAAATCTTCCACACAGCATTAGCTACTAATTTGGAATCCATGCACCTGAATAAAAAATGAGTTCAGTAAGGTGCACTTGTATAATCATCCAATCATACAATTTGGATCTACTTTTAACAATGGTATAAACAAATGAACCCTCAAATATTTTGTGAACATGTCAAACATTAAATCTCATTACAGCAAATCTTTGTGGTTGAATGTTAAATGTAAATCAACAAAAGCAGTTTTGATTTTTGGGTTTTATTTTGAGGTGAGATACAGACTTCATAATAGGTAGAATGGAAAAAAAAATAAATAATAAAAATAAAAAAATTATTTTCTGCTATAATAAACTAATATTTCTGTATTTGCTTCATTAGGTTTAAGGAAACAAATGAAGCAAATATAGAATTAAATCTCATTAACCCTTTTCTTTTGGTCTTTGAGAGCTTGATAATGGAAACCTATCATTCAAACTGGATAAAAAAAAACATTGAAATAATAACCTCAAAATAAGAAATATGAATTATTATTGTTATAACAGTCAAGAATTTATTAGAAGAGAAATAAATAATAATCTCTAGAACTCAAGTGTCTGAGTTTTCCTAGTCTAATTAAAAATAAAGGAACTCAGATGAAGGGTTAAACTGTACATTGGAAAATATAGAAAATGTGATAAACCTAAGTGTGATTATTAGAAGTCCTGAAAACATAACCAAAATAGAGTATACAAATTCTAAGCCTAAATAAGTAAAGAAAACATATAATACACTATCTTTGCCATAGATAATAAAGCAAAAAAGTGGAAGAGAATGAAATGGGGTTGTAATATGTAATAACATGTCAAGTAAACATGAAAGAATAGGATGAGATGAGAGTTACTAGGCATATGACTTGCTTGTGAAATAAATATAAAGTCTGCATTCAGATCACATGTTGGAAATTCAACACAAGATAAGAAAAGATATAAACAGCATTCCAAAGCATGCCCAAATTAAGCCAGAGAAAGCCAAGCATTGTCTGCAAAAAAAATGGCCTGGGAAGTGATCGATTAAGCCACAAGCCAAGCAAGCGAAGAAAGAAGTTTCAGCAGATTTTTAAAACAGAAGGTATTGTCCATAGAAAAGCACAATTAAAGAAAATTTACATTACAGGAAAAGCAAGTTGGGGTTATGTTAGAAAAGGAAAAGCAAATCACTGTACACTTTCTATGAACTGTTAACTTCATATAATTCACATTGCCATACCTGTGGAGCCATTGGTGAAGGAGTATTATAAAATGGCAAGTTTGGAGGGCCACCATTAGCAGGTTGATTAACAGCTCCTCCTAACATAGCAGCTCCCGGGATATCTCTTAGGTTATTGCCTTGTGTATGCTTCAGCTGCCTTGGACTAACATCTTCTGGGCCAAAATTTCTAGCATTGAGCAAATTACGATCCTCATTGGGGATATGCATGTTTTGGGAGGCTGATGCATGGGTTAAGTATTGCTTTTGAATGCAAAGGGCAGCTGCTTCACCAAAAAATGCAATTGCCTCTTCAAAAGCACCTAGAACGTTAAAAAAGGAAAGGCTTTAAAAAAAGCACATATATACATTAAGAAAATGAAACTCCATTTCTCAACTACAAGAAATTCTTTAAATTTGAGTAGGAATGCTTGAAACACGGAGAGCAAGAAAAATAGAGCCACAAGGATGTTAATTTCAATGAGCAGACCTAATTCGCACAGCTCCTCATATGCAGCCCAGAGCAAAGGATCTATAGCCAAAGCTTGCTTGAAGTGATTAATGGCACTTTTTCTTCTATCAGTATACCTAACCCAGATAAAAATTGACAGATAAGGAACTGATATACTTACTAATATATTATACGGATAGAAAAATCATATCAACAGATCACCAAATAAGAATCAGAATTTCAATAATTATATGATGGCTCACATATATAAATATGACACCAAACACAACATAATTTATCTTCAGATAGGTCTGAAAAAAGTATCAATAGAACTTCAAATGCTTACAAGTTTTGCAAGATGCACCTATGTTTCTATAGTGTTTAAAAGAAAAAACAAATAGTTCAACCAAGAGATTTCAGCAACAAAAAAATCCTAAAACAAATAGTTCAACAAAGAGATTTCAGCAACAATAAAAATCCTAAATGGCAACATCTATTCTGTCACTTCCATTGTTTCTCAAGTTTATGTTGCAGAAATCTGTTTATGAGGTAATAACAGGAACATCATATCTTACATATCCTTTTTTTTTATCGAATTAAATGTGAATACAAGTCTTCACAGGCCAGCTTTAGGTTTTAGGCCAGCTTTATAATTCCAAATACTGCTTCAGCCCAACTTGTATTCAACGGTTTCCTTGATTTAATAGGATTTCGAAGCCATATGAAATCAACACCACATATATTACCCCTATGATTTCTGTGGCTCACCCACTGAGGGAGGTAGTAGGGAGCATGAAAGCATATTTGTGGTAAGCAATACACAAAAAAAATGCTGTGATCTAGACATTCAAACTGGAAGAGAAACTGACCTTGTGGGCATCCGCATCACTATCAGTATATTGATGAGCAATATCAAATGATGAAACAAACCCCTGGGATCTAAGGAATTTGTGTAGCCAGCATTCTGCTTCCTTACCATTTGATAACTAATAACTAGAGGATAAAAGTTTCAATGATGGCTTAAGCCATATCCAGTATCCCCTCCTCCACTACCCCAAAACCCTATCCCAAAATCACCAACAAAAGCATGGGCAAAATTTTAATTAATTGGACAATTTCATGTTCATTCAATTGCCAGAGCATGTTCTTGTTGGGCAACAGACATATCAAAATCTAAAGAAAGCAAGGAAAGGGGAGGAAAAGGCTTATAAATGCGCCAATAATCATAGCAGATGATATACCTGCATAACCAAGTAAAATAAATAAAGCAAGGTAACATCCAAGTACTTATTAAGCAGCACCTAAATGACAAACTGAAAAATAGAAAATATGCAGTCTAAAGAACACTTGTAAAGACTTCAAGACCTGAAGCAAACATTGAAACCTGTGTGATCAACTGATTTCCCAGTTTAGGTTTATGAGTTATAATCCAATAAAATTACTCCTCTCAATTCTATCATCTAAAAGAATTATATCGTAGCTAAATACATTTTTAAATTATATATGGATCCAGCTGACATAGTGCTAAACAATCAACCAGAGCACAGCAACTGAATACAAAACATGAAATCTGCCTGTCAACATTCCCATAAATATTGAAGACAGGAAGAATTCTTTGTGCACTGCATTGATCAGATAAGAAGCCTGAGAAACAAATTAAAAAAGTATTAGGAATCCCATTGACTGAAGCTGAAGAATCTAAAATTACATACTTAGCAAACACATTCTAAAATAGCAGCTGTTACAATTATGCAAATTCAGTTGTTACAATCTCCCTGCAACTAATAATATACACTCTCTATCCCAAATTGATAGACATACTTTTCTTTTTCATTTGCCCCAAATTATGCAAATTTATATTTCCAATAAAAATACTAATTTTTCTTAATCCTTATGAAATAAAAAGTATCAAGTTGAGAGAGTGAAAAAATTCAGAAAGGAAAAAATGTTCTTCGTGTAAAAATCGGACCTGCATCTTCGCTTGACTTATGATGATGAAGATGAAAATTTAGAGTGATTTCGTAGAAAGGAGCTTGCCAAACGCGGCCGAGTTGTACAAGAGACTGCTCATTTACAGGCTTTGGTAATTTTCTGTTTCGTGAAGAACAACAATCACTTCTTAAATCTCTCATAATCGCTAAAAGATCAGTAGCCGCCATTAAGCATTCTAATGCCTTCAATAACATAGGCCGCGCTTGCTGCCAAGAATTGAACAAGAATTACCATTAAGAATTCTAATGCCTTCAACGAAAGACTGCTCATTATTAGAGTCGAGCAAGAATTGCCAAAATAAAACCTAAATCAAATCCAAAGCAAGTAAAATATGAATTGATAAAGCTTACCTGGTGGCGTTGATCGGCAGCTAGTTCTCTTTCGTTTAAGAATTGAGATTCTTTCTCTTTTTTCTTTCGTTTCTTCGAACTTGAAGAGAGGTTAGCTCCATCGCAATCTTGATTGGCGCGTTTGGATTCGAAGAAACGAGAATAGTATGTCGTTGGAGAAACCCTAAAACGAGTATATGACAAGTTTATACTAAAAATATATTTAATATATACTTTTAAAAATTAAATATATATTTAATATATTAAATGTTTATTCAAAATATACTTCTAAAAGGAGTATTTTTAAAATTAAAAATTAAAAAAGAGTATTTTTGAAATTGAAAAAGAAAAATATATATTTTTAAAAATATTTTTATTTTTTAGAATAATTTTAAAGAAACTCCTTTTTTAATATTATGTATTTTTTATGTATTTTTAATATATTAAATATATATCTCATATATATTTTTAAAAAATGAATATATTTTTAATATATCAAATTAGCTCAGATTAGTCCCTCTCTCCATCTCCTCTATCAGTCAATGAAGCTCAAAACAAACCCAAAACCAAAAAAAAATTAGATTTCCCAGTTAGTCGCAAATTTGAACCCATGAAGCCACCTCCGAATAAAAATAGAAGACCCAGAAACTTACACAAACTCAGTTGCACAAAAGTGAATTTACTGAACTCAAATGCCTAAAAGAGCTGCTCCTAAAAACTGATCAGTTCCTCATCAATAGAGAACAGTTTCGACCTCAAGATAGGGACTTAATCAAAACGAGAACTATAACCGACTCCACCTTCAACCAATGCACGTAAATCTTCAAATTACCCAAAAAATCAGAAAGACCCGGATGTAGCAAGTCGGTTTTTTTTTTTTTTATCAAATTTGTAGCTTTGATTTTGAAATTGGTGAGATAAAGTAGAGGGGAAAGTGAGAAGGGCAAAAGTAAGACAGAAATTTAAGAGAAAGACAAAAGATTCGAAAAGGGAAAAGAGATAATATGTCAAAATTGGGGGCAATTTTTAGGGATTCCAAATAAGAAGAAGAAGATCATCGTCTTTCAGAAGGGAAAGAGCAGAAAAGTGCTCTATTGTGGGGCAATTTCTTGTAATATATATTTAAAATATACTTGAAGTATTTTTAAAATTAAAAATTAAATAAAGGATATTTTTTAAATTAAAAAGAAAAATAAATATTTTTAAAAATATTTTTATTTTTTTAGAAGATTTTGAAGAAATCCTGTATTATATTCGGAGGATTTAAAAATTGCCTTTCAATTTTTGTAATACTTATACATTATATTATATTATGTGCTAAATAAATTAGAGACTAATCTGCGACCAAAATATTTTTCTCGCAAATCAGCGAGCAATTTAGCGACGAATTAGCGATAAATTCTTTAAAATAGAAAATAAAATTAATTTCTCGCTAATCGGTCTCTATATTCTCGCAAATTAGCGACTAATCTGCGACCAAAATATTTTTCTCGCAAATCAGCGAGCCATTTAGCGACGAATTAGCGACAATCAGCTTTAAAATAGAAAATAAAATTAATTTCTCGCTAATCGGTCTCTATATTCTCGCAAATTAGCGACTAATCTGCGACTAAATATTTTTCTCGCAAATCAGCGAGCCATTTAGCGACGAATTAGCGACAATCAGCTTTTAAATAGAAAATAAAATTAATTTCTCGCTAATCGGTCTCTATATTCTCGCAAATTAGCGACTAATCTGCGACAAAATATTTTTCTCGCAAATCAGCGAGCCATTTAGCGACGAATTAGCGACAAAAAACTTTAAAATAGAAAATAAAATTAATTTCTCGCTAATCGGTCTCTATATTCTCGCAAATTAGCGACTAATCTGCGACAAAATATTTTTCTCGCAAATCAGCGAGTCATTTAGCGACGAATTAGCGGCCAATTACTTTAAAATAGAAAATAAAATTAATTTCTCGCTAATCGGTCTCTATATTCACGCAAATTAGCGACTAATCTGCGACAAAATATTTTTCTCGTAAGTCAGCGAGCCATTTAGCGACGAATTAGCGACCAATTACTTTAAAATAGAAAATAAACACATTCTTTACTAATTTGTCGTAAATTAGTCGTAACGTCGTCGCTGATTGTCGGCGCCAAAATTTGGCGCAAAATTCAGCGACACATTCAGCGAGAAACTACTTTTTATCGCTATTCAGCGGCAGATTCTACAACCATTTTTTTGTCGTTAATCAGCGACACATTTAGCGACCCATTCAGCGACGGAATGTTGGAAAGACGCTTATCTTGATTCTTTGTCGTAAAGTTGTCGTTGATAAAGTCGCTAATCAGCGACGAAATAAGAGTTGTCGCAGAATGCGTCGCTGATTGCGCTTTTTTTTGTAGTGAGATTACATTTTCTAAGCCATGTGAATTTTTATTTAATTCATCTATTGATTTCAACAAGTGTTCATTTGAAGTTTTTAATTCTAGTGTATAATTTTCTAAGCATATAAAAACTTTTTCTAACTTAGAACATTTCTCCTTATAGAATTTCATCTTAGAAAAATATTTTTCTACTTTAAGGTTCATATGTTCAATCAAATCACTATCATCTAAATCATCAACATTATTATCATCATATACAATTATATTAAAGGATTGAGTACCTACCTCATTGGAATCATCCTCAATAGCCATGAGACATAGATTTGCAATTCCTTCCTCTTCTTCTTCTTCTTCTTCACTTGAGGAAGAATCATCCCATGTAGCTTTGAATGACTTCTTCTTTTCTTTGTCCCACTTCTTCTTGTTCTTTAAATTGAAGCAATCCAATTTGATGTGACCTGATTTATCACACTCATAGCATTTTACTTCATTTTTCTTATCTTTATCTTTGAAAGAGGTTTTAGAAATGGTACCTTTGCTAGCTTGTAATCTTCTCTTTCTCTTTCATTCATTCATCCTTTTTTAGAACATTGCCATTTCATCTTCATCATCGCTATCTTCATTGATTGAGCTCTCAACTTCTTTGATTGTTTTGAGTGCTATTGGTTTCCTCTTTTCTTTCTCACATTGTTCTTCTTCTTTTTCACTTTGTAGCTCAAAGATGAGTAGCTTTCCCATAAGCCCATTGGTTCTCAAGGTGCTAAGATCATGAGCTTCTTCAATGGAGGAGACTTTTGATTCAAACCTCTTTCTTGCTCTCAGAGCTCTCAAGAATTTTCTATTTACATCACCTTGATCATACACCTTATCATACTTCTATAGTTCATTGACAATGGCAAGCAAGTGATTTGTCATGTCGGTGACATTTTCATTTGGTTTCACCTTGAATAGCTCATACTCATAGACATGCATTTGCTTCTTGGTGAACCTCACTTGGGTAGTGCTCTTATGATTGTTCTCAAGTGTCTTCCAAATGCAATGTGCACAAGTTAAATGTTGAACTCTTTCACCTTCTTCCCTAGAAATGGAATTCATGAAGATGGAGGCTACTCTATTGTTCTTGGACCGATCTTTCACATTAGCACTTGACCATTGTGTTTTGGGAAGAGGAACTTGAACACCTTCAACTTCATGGGTAGGAGGTTTCCACTCACTTTCTACAAAATCCTATAGCTTAATTCCTTCACTATCTAGGAACAAGTACATTTTGTATTTCTAATAGGAATAATCCATTCCATCAAAATAGGGTCTAAGAATAGAATTAAGGTTTCCATAAGAGGTTGAGGTAGATGAAGAAGAAGTTTCCATTGTGGATAAAATTTCACAATTAAGTTTAATAATTTTTTTAAGCTCTAATACCCATTTTTGTCCCAAGATAGCAACCAAGAGGGTGGGAGGGGGAGGTGAATAGGTTATTTTGAAGAATGATGGCAAATTCAAAATTCAAAACTAAAAATTTAAGAATTAGAAATGTAGAAGATGTAGAAGAAGGTTAAGTAGAAGATGGAACAATGAGCACAAAGATTTATAGTGGTTTGGATTTACCTTAAACATACATCACTTCCTTAACAACTTGTTAAGGTTCCACTAGTTTTGAGTTTCTACAAGCTTAACTCTAACTTGATGTTTTCACAAGCTCATACCAAACTTTATAATGGTTTGAGCTCACACACCTCACAACCCTTACAAGAGTTTTCCCAAGCTCACTCTCACAACCTAAGTGTTTTTAATCTCACACTCAAACTTAAGATGGTGTTTATTGCTCACACCCAACACTCAATCAATACAAAGTTTAATTTTAATGCAAAAAAATAATATGTTCAAGTAGGCTATTACAATCACAACCTCTTGTAAAAATGAAGTTACATATGATATTTATAGCCTTTAAGTCATAAACTAGCCATTTGAGGAGTGGTCCAACATGTTTGATTTTTTTCTTCCACTAATTTCTTGGCCAGAGAAATTTTATGGTCGGACTTACCAAGGCCTGGTTGAAATTCTTTAATTTCGGTCAACTAACATAGTGGTCTGATCGTACCTTTTGAAATTCTGTTGAATGCTCTTCCAATAGTCGGTCCACGTGGCTTCCACTTATTGAGTGGAGGTCCATTGGCTTCTGACTTGTGAATTATTTAAATATCCCGGTTGGACTACATCATAGTTCGGTCAGAATTTTATTGGTCAAGTGAAAACTGAGTGTACATCTGGTCGGGAATTTCTCTAGATGTTTTTAACAAAATTGGCTTGAAAGGTCTGGTGGTTCTCTAGCTTGGTTTGGTCGAACTTTATATGGTATGATCAGAATGTGATAGTACTTTTGACTATAAATCCTTCTGTGTGATTTGTAGCATTTTCATCTAATAGTATGGTTGAAATTCTTCAAGGTTTGGTAGGACTTTGTGAGGTACGGTGAGAATTTGAGAGTACTTTCCACCGTGAATCCTTCTGTGACATTTTGCTCAAATCGTCATTGAAGGTCCGGTCAAACTTCTTGATGGTCTGATTGAACTTTACATATTTCCTTGAAAAAATTAACTTCCTGCAAATTGTAACTTAATACAAATGTTAGCTTAATTCAATTTGATTGCCTAAGATAAAAAATAGAGTAATTGGACTAACATCATTTTTATGTTTTATTTAAAATTATTAATTTTGTTAACTTTGTCCTAATTTTCAAATTTTGTTGCAATTATAATCAAGTGAGATAAATTGATTAAAAATTGAAATTAAAAATAACATTATATTCATAATTGATCATTAGAAAGGGTTGTAAAATTTAGTTTTAAAGTTGAAACCTTCAGTAATGGGCTTCTCAAACAATTCAATGCTTGAACACCTATAAGTTGGTAACAGGAATATAAAAAAAATATGAAATATCTTGATTTTTAGTTTTGTTGCATGTTAAATATAAAATAAATATAGGATTTTATATGGAATTGAATGATTTTGTAAACAATAGATTATAGTATCTATGTAATAATGTTTTTTGAGTTAAGTTCATTCAACTGATAACACTTGTCTTTGATAACATTGTTGTTTTTATTTGATTACATTATAGTCTCAATCTTCTAATTTTACTTTCTATATTTTTTTCTTTGGATCACAAACCATCACGACTCTCAAATGCATATACAAATAAAAAATTAGAAAAGATAAGATAAACTTGTCAATTTCATAATGTGATTATTTAGAAATATCATATGATTATTCAAAAATGTCATGTGTTGGTCTTTTAGATAGTCAAGAGGGTGAGTGAATTGGTATTTTTGAAGAATTAAGACTAATTTCAAATTTCTATTGCAAGTAAAAAGGATAAGTAAAGAGAAGAAAGAACACACAAATTTATAGTGGTTCGAACATCCACTCCTCAATAACAAGTTGAGCATTTCACTAACTTAGGATTTATAAGTTAAACCCTAACTTGGTGTTTCAACAAGCTCACATCAAACTTTTATAAAGTCTGAGAATCCTCACAACTTAACAAGTGTTTTCCCTTTATCCCACTCTTTAATTAACTCAATTACAATGATATTTTATAGTCACACCCAATACTTAACTACAATAAATGACAAGGCAATTAAGAATTAAATTTGCAAGAGTTTAGACAATGAATGCTCTAAAATGGAAATAAATTATGTTTGGTGGTGTTTTATAGCCCTCTTCCTCTAAAAATCCCATTTGAAATGGGTATGGGAAGATTAAGCTTTTCACCAACCAAATCTCTTACATTAAATGCTTATCAGGTGAGCCTAGTGGTTGTTTGCCTTGTTAGTATGGTCGTGAGGCCCTACTTCGCGGTCTTCCTTTAGAATGATGCAGTTGCTAGATGATAAATATGTGTACTAGGTAGTTTTAACAACAAGTACACGTGGCATTGATAGGTTGGCACAAAACACTATGTACCAAGCTTTATAAACTTCATGATCGCACTCCATACTGATGCGGTTGCACCTCCATCATTTTGAATTTCCCTTGAAACCAACCTTTACCCATGGCATCTAATCATTGGTGAGAGGAAACCTACCAAATGTTTGATTGGTGCAGTCGCGCCATTTCTATATAGCAGTCAGAGAAGGACTCTCGAGTCAAGAATATGGCCACTAATAACATTGCAATATCTACTATCATTCCAAGTGATTTCAATGGTCTAGTTGTCGCATTGAGACATGGTTCTATCACTAAACCTGGTTTAGTACCCATCTTCATGCCCACACCGATGACTGTGAACTCTACTGTAAGTTCTAAGATTTCAACTTTTAGGTGCAGTCACTCAAGCTTCTAAGCTATCACACCACCTTAGTGTGTGGTTGTTCTTGTAGCCGTAAATAAGACCGCAAACCTTATTGTGATGTTTTTCTTTTTCTTAGCTCTTGGTGTGGTTGCACCCATTGAATGGATGGTCATGAGATCTGCCTTGTGTAGAGAACTCATAGGCAATTAAACCTAAATAATAAAACCTAAATAAAAACAATGAAGTTTAAGGGAATGAATATTTAATCTTGTAAACTTCCCCTCAATTCATGCTTATGGTCTTAATGACCTTAATGTGTTGAACTTAAGTTAGAATTTCATTAAGTTTGGGTTCAACTTATAATGATTATTAAGAATATTAAGATTAGTTGTTCATATATTTGTTAAGATTTATTTATTCATTTCATTTCAACTTTTCCTCCACCTTTGACAAAGACAAAAAGAAAAATTGCAATATCAAATGAGGAATTCATAAGAGCGAAAGTAGATTGCATTAAAATAAAAGCATAGTACATAAAAATGCAAAATACAAATGAAATCATGTATGGCAATACATCTAAAGTCCATAAAAATAATGAAAATCACACACTAAAAACTATAAGATAGAAAATAAAAAAAAAGAAGATAGAAAATGATAAAAAATTTAAAAAGAAAACCTAAAGAAAATAGCCCTAATCAGATTGTGTTTCTTCATCTTATCTTTTTCAATCATTAGTTCCTTTCCTTTGTCTTTGGGGTCTTTTGTAACTTTTTCCTCTCCACTATAATTCCCCTCTTCTACTTCAATTGAATCCTCCTCATAAGGACTCTCCACATGGCCACTCACATCCTAATCCATCAAATCACATTAAGGCAAATACATCTTACCTTGCATGTCATAAAGGTCATGGTGGATGTGGGAAAGGAGGCCAATTTTTTGTTTCAAGTTTTTTGAAGCGCTTTGATATATCTTTCCTAAAATGGGTGAATTATTTTTGGAGAGAGTGTAGGTCTTTTAAGATGAGATTGTTGGAGGTGGAACTACCCATATATGAGCTAGAGTGTTTCACTTTAACTTCTAAATTTTCATCTCCTTCCTCCCATTGTACTATAGTATACCAAGGCCTCTTCTTCTCCCTCTCCACAACTCTCTTACTTCCAAACATATATTTGTATGTATTGTTAGCTTTCTTGGCACATCTATTATGTTCAAGAGATGCAAGAGTATGAGCATTTGGAGCATTTTCAAATGGGTTTCTCAAGGTTGCAATGTTAAGGTCATTAAGAATTAACTGATTCCTTGCAATTTGTATTATTTGAGAGGAAAGGAAAAATGTGCTAGATTTATGGATTGCATGATGGTGAAGAGTATCAATTAAGAACTTAAGGGGTATTCACCTTTATGTTGTTCAAAAGTGGATGGAGAAAGAAAAGGTCTCTTTGGGTCACCTTTTCATTTCCATCTGCCCTTTGGTCAATGGTATAGGTGATGATGCAAAGAAGCATCCAATAGGTTAGGGATTTGATATGCCTAGACTTTAATTCTTTGGTTAGGGAGGTTTCAACAGAAATTTCTTTCCAAAAATTAGAAGGAATTTGGAATGAGAAGTTTGGATCATCATAGGTTATGAGTCCTTCAGTTTGGAAACCCCAAATGCTAGTAAACTCATTAAGTGTCATGGAAAAATATCTATCAAACAACTTAAATCTAACCCCATGCCATCCAATAGTTGCACTATCACTCTTCTCAATTTGTAGACTCGTTAAAAATTCTCTACTAAGACTAGGGAACCCAACCTCATCTAGAAAGACAAATGTTCTCCACCTTAGATTGTTGAAAAGACCATAACTCTCATCCTTAATCACTAGAGCTATAAGTATACCTTCATAGGGAATCTTAGTAGCTACCATCTTCTTTTTAACCATCAAATTTCTAACATCTTCCTCTAAATTCTCATGATGAGGCTTATGTATTTTCTCACCTCTACTATTAGGAGCAGGAGAGGGAGGTTCTTGACCACCTTCCCTACTATTTATCCCAATAGGCCTATTTCCCTTATCTTTAGAAGCAATTTTCTTCTTAGGTGCCATTGGAAAGAATTTAGCCAAAGAATTTAGAAGAAAAGATGAAAGAATGAGAGCAAGAGCCTTGGTTGGTGTTTGAGAGAGTTTTGGGAGAGCATGTAATGTCCTGAATTTTTAAGTAGTGAATTTCTAAATTATATGGATATTGGACTATGCATGGTATTGATAGTGACCCAGATAACTAAAATTAATGAAAAAGGGGTTAGACAAGCCTTAAAAAGTTGAAAGTTAAATCCGAATATAGATGAAACCAATATTTTTGAAAAAAATAATTTTAAGTGATAAAAATTATGAAAATACCCATATAACCTTAGAATCAAATTTTATTAAAATTGGAATGAGAAATATGAGTAGTAAAGCTTTAAATTAATTAAAGAAATTATTTTTATGATTTTATGGAAATAAAAATTAGATTCAAAAATAAATTAAGAAAGTGAGCTCACCAAAGTTATGGTGAGCACACCTTATAGGATTACAATCCTAAGATATTATTAAAGGCCAAATTCGACTTTGTTTCTTTTATTTTTTCTTCTTCTACCCATAGCCACCACATCTCCATCACTATTTTTATCTTTCTTCTTCTTCTTCCATTAATTTACTTAAAAACTAATTAAGCTTTTATAAATAATTCATAATTTTAGTGGAATTTGATAATTTTATGAATAATTCTTCAAGAAAGTTATCATAAACCAAGAGATTGAAAGAAAGAGAGGGGGAAAAAGCTATTTGGAAAGGTTAGTGTTTGTATATTTTCTATTTTTGTATTATTTGGATTTTCTTTGATTTTAATTATTTGTGGAAGGTTTTGAATTGATTAATTGGATTTAATTGTGAAAATATTGATTAGTAGTTAATTAGAGAAGGGATTTGGTTATGGAATTTTTATATCATGAAGCAAAATAATGTTTGTAGAATTTAAAAATATATTGGTTGATTTTTAATTTTAAAATCATGTTTAAGAGAACTATTGAACATTTAAGTGTTAATTTAGGGTTATGTAAAAATTAGAGTTTTAGTATGGATGCACATAATTATTGAAATAGAATAATTTAATGTTGTTATAGTATATATATGGTGATTTTATAGTTGAAAATTTAATATGGTTAGGTTTGGATGAAGATAAGGTTTATAGCAAGAATATGTGAAAATAGGGTTTATAAAGGGATATTTATTGAATTAAGGTGTTTTTATGTTATTTTGATATAAAAATAATGAGTTTATAGTTAAATGTTGGAAATAAGTAGGTTTGGTTGAAGTTTGAATGAGTTAGTAAGGTTAATTAATGTTTTGGTAAGATTTGGGTAGAATGGATGTAATGGGAATTTAAATAATTAAATTATGTTAAAATGGAAATCTAATGCTATATTTAAACTTAAAACATGGTTTAGGATTGGATGGTCTAGATTTTCAAAATTAAAGAGTTAAATGGCAATTTGAGAACTGAAGGTTGGAGATTGAGATTGATTTGGAATTGGCCAAATTTGAGGTTAGTAAATATTTTAATGGCTTGTATTTTTTATAATCTATGTATTATTGCATAGTTGTGTGATAAGAGTGGCAATGGATCTTTATCCATTGTAAAATGTTGATTGGATATGATTTATATGATATATATGAATGTTACGTAATGTGATGTGTGATATGTGTATGCTTGTATAAATGTGGAAAAAATAGAAAAATGTGGGAAATTTGGAAATTAATGAAAAGCAATAATAAGATGGAAAATTTGAAATGTGATTGGGAATATGAGAAATGGTAATGGAATAGTTGGAAATGTGATGTGAAAGTGATCATAGCACGGTATGATCACTTGAAAATGGAAAATAGGTATGAAATGTGGGAATTGAGAAAAGTGATGAAAAAGCAATGAAAAATAAACAATGAAGAAATTGGTTATGTTTAAATAATAATATGTGTACAATGTGTGTTTGCCTTGTATAGTATCTTATTCCAGAGAATTATTTTTTGGTGCTATTGATATGATTTGCCTTCAGGCTAGATGCTGGGTGTCACTTATGAAATGATTTGCATTCGGGCTATACACTAGGCATCACTATTATTTGCCTTCAGGGCTAGACACAGAGGTATCAACAGGGGATGGTTGCGATACTTAGATCCTCGACGTCGCGATAGACCATGACGGTATCTCTGGATTTAGAATACTGTATAAGGTTATTTGTGCCCAATGTGTGTTTTTGTAATATATGTTTATGTGTATATATGTGTTAAGTTGTAAATGGATTAGTGTGATTAAGTTTATTATGTGGTATTATGATTAAAGTGATGAGCTTGATGCTCAAAGAGAAAGAGATCATGAGATGGTGATCATGATATGAGATGATCATAAGTAGTTGGGAATTGTAAGTGAGATTATGGAAAGTGATCATTAATAAGATGATCACATGAGAAGTGTGCAAAATGAAATTGATAATGTATGTGAATGCCTACATGTTAGAATGTTGGTGATATATTTATGTATGGTGTATAAATTAAAAATTAACAAATGTTTTATAAAAATATTATAAAGTTATAAATTGAGAGAGAGTAAAGTAAATATGTATATATTATTTATTATTATTTTTAAATACCACTAAGCTTGTAAGCTTATCACGGTAGTGTATATCGCACAATTAGAATTATTACTGTTCAGAGAAAGAGCTAGGCTGTGGTTGATACTTGGTGAGTTAGGGTGCCACAATACCAACTTTGCCATTTGCATTCATGTAAAGTCATGATTTTAAGTATTTTGGTTTATTGCATTGAATTATAACACTTGAGTTTGCCTTAAAGATTTAAGATGGTTACATATATCTGTATATACTTATGTAAGTATTTAATTGTAAAAACTAATGTTTTAAATGTCGAGACTTGAACGTGAATTATTGAATTGGTGTTTTAGAGATGGGTGAAAACTATATTTTGGGAGTGTCTATTCCTATGCAGGTTGTATTCTTGATATTTTCGAAATTATTGAAATTATAGATAAAACTCTGTCGAAAGTTTTCCAGAGATTTTCTTATAGATGTGTAATTTTAACATATATTGTCTAATATATATACTTATTTGTTAAATCAATTGTCCTTTAATGCATAAATTATATTGTATAAATTATAATTTTTTTTAAACAACAGGCTAGTGACATTCTTGTATTCTACATATGTACTGTACATATATGGTTATATGTAATGTATGTATATTGGGTATAAGGGTGTTACAGATCTTGAGTGTTTAGAGCAATGTTTAAGCTTTGGATGCTTCAAAAAATCTTCTAAAACTGAATTTGGGTTTGATTTATACAGAAAAATTGAAAAACTAGTCGTTTTATACTATTAGAGGGGTAAAAATGTAAAAAATATAGATTTATAATAGTTATTATTAGCCAAATATCCTCTATTTTTATCTTTAGCACTCAATTTGAATAATGCATTTAATGTGTTTTGAGATGCTTAGTGCAGGAATAAAAGGCTCAACATATTGCCAGAACAGAGCAAAAATAGTGGTCACCCCACATCCAAGGGTGATCGTCCTTGGAGCTTTGAAAAACAAATAAAGTCACAGTAGTGTTTGCGATGAGAAAATCGACCAAAGGAATGATTGCAAAAGGTAATCCGCGACCGTCCATATATTGGTACAACCGCACCTAAAGTGACAAATGCTCCAACACTTATAGTAAGGAGTGTGGTGATAGGCGCGGTATGAAGAGCGATCACACAACACTGTTTCATGACCGTCCTCGTCCATGGGCGATCGTCCATTCATTTCTAAGATAAAATCACATAGATTGGCAGTAGAGTTTGCGGTCTAAGGTGAGCTTAGAAGTTCAATGCTAGTCATCCAATTTGACTGCTATCTCAGATAAGGGCAACCACACCTTTCATATTTTGGTGGAAAATCACTTTATCAAATGAAGCAATGACACATGAAATGACAATTTAAAGAGCAACAATTAAATTTAAAAATGGCAACCATCCCTTACCCTTGGAAGACTATCTTGATAGTCACTATTTGGGAAAGAAATGGGAAAATTCTCACTATCAGAGCACTAACATTTGGCCATTCAAAGATTTTCAAATGGAGTGACCATCCCTATCCAGCATATGACTGCCTAACATGCCAGGGCGACTGTCCATTATTCAAGGATGACCGTTACCTGAGCAAAACTCAATGTAATCATAAACGCTAGCCTAATAGAATATAACACATTACTTAGATTTGCTAGTTAGACCAAATTGGCTCTAAATACCCCTAGAACTCTCACTTTTAAAGAGTGATAGTGATTGTTATGAATGTGCTTTGAAACACTTAGGTTTTAGAGTGAGCCTGGAAAAACTATTGTTGGGTTGTAAGGAAATTACTCAAACCTTGTAAAAGTTCGGTGTAAGCTTGTGAAAACACCAAGTTAGAGTTGAGCTTGTGAAAACTCAAGATTAGTAGAACCTTAACAAGTTGTTAAGGAAGAGGATGTAGGATTAAGGTAATCCTAAACACTATAAAATCTTTTTGTCTATTTTTCTCTACTCTATTATACTCTTGCCTTGTTTTGCCTTTCGTTTTTAATTTACCATCACTTTCTCAAAACAACCAATTTACACTTCCTCTTGGTTACTATCTTGGGACAATAATTAGTATCATAGCCTCAAAATTTCAAGAATCTTAATTGTAAAATTTGATCCACCATGGCAGCCACTTCTAACACTTCAACCTCTTCAAATTATGGAAATCTCAATCCCTACCTTAATCCTTACTTTGATGGAACAAATTAATCTTATAAACATAAGAACTTGTTCCTTAACAGTGAGGGAGTTGAGCTTTGAAAATGTATGGAAAAAGAGTGGAAGCTTCCTATTCATGAAGTTGAAGGTGTTTAAGTGCCTTTCCCTAGAGAAAAGTGGACCAATGCTTAAGAAAGGGCTTTCTACAAGAACAATAGGGCAGCCTCCATCTTGATGAATTCCTTGTCTAGTGAAGAAGGTAGAAGAGTGCAAAATCTCATATGTGCATATATCATTCGGAAAACTCTTGAGAATTTTCATGAGGTTACCAACCAAGTGAGGTTCACCAAGACCCAAATGCTTGTACATTAGTATGAACTCTTTATGATGAAGCCCGATGAAAATTTCATTGAAATGACGAATCAGTCACTTACTATTGTCAATGACTTGAAGAAATATGGAAAATTCTATGATCAAGTGATGTCAATAGAAAAATATTAAGGGCACTTAGAGCCAAGAAAAAATTTGAATCAAAGGTCTCCTCAATTGAAGAAGCTCATGACCTTAGCATACTAAACTTCTCACCTTCCAATTGCACACCGAATAAGAAGATGATGAAGGTGAAAAGGACAAGTAGAAAGCAATTGCTCTCAAAGTCACTAAGGAAGTTGAGAGCTCAAGTGAAGAAGATAGTGATGATGATGAGGAAATGACCATGCTATCTAAAAGAGTAAGTGAATGTAAAAGAAAGAGGAGATGGCAAGCAAATAAAGGTAATTCATCCAAAACCTCTTTTAAAGAAAAGGAGAAAAATAATGAAGTGAAATGTTATGAATGTGGCAAACCAGGTCACATTAAAACGGATTATTTCAAGATGAAGAGCAAGAAGAAATGTGATAAAGAAAAGAAAAAAATCTCTCAAAGCCACATGGGATGATGAATCCTTAAGTGAAGAATAAGAAGAAGAGGAAAAGCAAGGCATTACAAATTTATGTCTCATGGCTATTGGAGATGATGTTGATCACACTAGTAAGGTAGCTACTCTATCCTTAAATATTAATTCATGTAATGATAATGTTGATGATACTTTAGATGATAGTGACTTAGTTCAACATATGAACCTAAGAGTCCAAAAATATTACTCCAAGATAAAATTCTATAAAGAAAAATGCTCCAAGCTAGAAAAAGACTTTGTTTCTTTAAAAAATTTTACTTTAGAATTAAAGATAACAAATGAAAAATTATTGAAATCTATTGATAAAATGTCTAGAAATTCATCTAGCTTAGAGAACATTTCCAAAGAATATGATATTCTAAAAGGAGAAATAATTGAACTAAAGAACTCTATTTCTAAGTTTCATAAAGGAAAGGAAGCCTTAGATACATTGATTAGTATTCAAAGGTCTCCTTCCTCTATGTATGGCTTAGGGTTCAATGGCTCTACTACTACCTCATCCAATACACCAATATTTGTTAAAGCCTCTATAACTCAAACCTCAAGTGTTGATGTTGCAAAGAATACAAATACACATACTAAGTCTAAAAAGTCCTAAAAAGACTACTCAAGGTTCACTAGGCCCTATAACTAAAATTCCAAGAGTAAATTATTCATATATGTACATAAGGCATGAACACAACCACAAGTATGCATATAAGCAATCCTATCCAACACACACTTGTGATTGTCAATTTAATTATTTAAGATTTAAAAGAAAAAGAATGCAAAAACATAAAACCTCATATCAAGGCCAATATTGCATGAAAATTGGACATAAAAGTACATTTTGTTACATTAGGAAGACTCACCTCAAATTGGAGGATCCTTCTACAACTAACCCCCAAGGACCCAAGTTCATTTGGGTACCTAAAAGAAGATAAACATTATTGTCTTATAGGTATGCCTAAAATCTACTATCAATGAAAGTGTTTGGCTTGTAGATAGTGGATGCTCAAGGCACATGACCGGCAATGCACAACTCTTCACAACTCTTACCTACAAGCAAGGAGGTAATATGACATTTGGAAATAAAGTGAAAGAAAAAATTATAGGCATTGGTTCTATTGGTATAATTGGTAAGAACATGATTGATGATGTATGGTTGGTTGATGGATTGAAACATAATTTGCTCAGTATTAGTCAATTGTGTAACAAAGGATATGATGTCAATTTTAACTATAAATGATGCAAAATTATTTCTTCTAATAGTGAACTTACATTCAATGGAACTAGAATTGGCAACACTTATAAAATTGACCTACACTCTAATCATGCTTTTGAATGTTTAGTCACTATTAGCAATGATGCTTGGCCTTGGCATAGAAAATTAGGACATGCTAATATGAATCAATTATATTGCCTAATCAAAGAAGAACTTGTAGATGGACTCCCCAAAATAAAATTTAATAAAGATAAAATATGTGAACCTTGTTAATTTGGAAAATAATACAAGAGCTCTTTCAAAACTAAGAATTTTTTAAGAACATCTAGATCTCTAAAACTAATTCATTTAGACTTGTTTGGACCAAATAGAGTTACTAGTTTAGGTGGTAAATTATATGAATTATTGCTTGTTGATGATTATTCAATATTTACATGGGTTGATTTCTTAGCTCAAAAGAATGAAGCTTTTAATCATTTCAAAATTTTTGCAAAAGGAGTTCAAAATGAAAAAAGGCTATATAATCACATCTATTAAAAGTGATCACGGTAAAGAATTTGAAAAAGATAACTTTGAAAATTTTTGTAATGAACATGGAATATCACATAATTTGTTTTAGCTCATAGAACACTACAACAAAATAAACAAAACTTCTTATGAGCTATGGAATGGAGGAAAACCCAAAATTTCATACCTTAGAGTATTTGGATATAAATGTTTCATATTGAATACTAAGGACAACCTTCAAAAATTCTCATTTAAATTGGATGATGGTATATTTTTAGGGTATTCACCTTATAGTAAAGCATATAGAGTATTTAATAGGAGAACTCTAATAGTTGAAGAATCAATGTATGTTATCTTTAATGAATCTTCTAACCTTGATCATGTGAAAGGTAGTGTTCTTAATTATTATGTAGGAACATTTGAAGAGCTTGAAATAAACTATGATCCAAAGGAAGACAATGATGGCTAGAATAAAGTGTTAAACAAGAAGAGACTCAAGAACTACCCCAAGAGTGGATTATCAAAAGGATCATCCAAAAGAACTGATCTTTAGTGACACTTCAAAGAGAGTATCTACTAGATCCAAACTTAAATACTTAGATTCTAATGTTGCTTTTGTTTCTCAAATTGAGCCAAGGACTATTGAGGAGGCTCTTAATGATGAATGTTGGGTGATTGCCATGCAAGAGAAACTCAACCAATTTGAGAGAAATAAAGTGTGGGGGCTTATTCCTAGACCCAAAGATCATCCAATTATTAGTTGCAAACAGACATATAGGAATAAACTTGATGAAAATGGTCTCATCACTAGAAACAAAGCTAGATTGGTATCCAAAGGCTATAACCAAGAGGAAGGCATTGACTACGATATTTGCTCCCATTGCTAGATTAGAAGCTATTATAATTTTACTTACTTTTGCATTCCACATGAAATTTAAACCTTTTTAAATGGATGTCAAAAGTGCATTTTTGAATGGCTCTATTAATGAAAAAGTCTATGTTGAACAATCTCCCAGTTTTGAATATTATCAATTCCCATATCATGTTTTTAAATTAAATAAGGCATTGAGCTTGGTCAAATAGACTTAGTGCTTATTTATTGGAAAATGGTTTTATAAAAGGCAAAGTTGATACTACTCTTTTTGTCAAAAAGAAACTGCATAACATCTTAATAGTATAAATTTATGTTGATGATATTATATTTTGTGCTACTAATGAATTTTTGTGCCAAGAATTTTGTAGACCCTTAATTATTTACCCAGTCTAGTCCAATATTTTTTATAGTTCAAAATAATTTTTTTAGTATTTTAATTAAATAATATTTATTTTAGTATTTAGTATTTATTATTTTTAATAAAAATAAAAAGGTAATATTTGTAAAGTTAAAAAAATAAATAAATAATAAATAAATAAATAAAAATCAAAGACGTCGCTGAAAGTGAATTGGCTTAGGCCGATTTACCGCAGGAAATTCCTGCGGCGAATTGGCTGGCCCATGCCCCAGCTCTCCCGTTCGCACGCAATTCTCGCTGGCCCGCCCGTAGCCCGCTGTTGCGCTTAAATCAACACTATCACAAAGCGGCACTCGCAAGTATACGAGGCTATTGTAGTGACGGTGATCGCCCCAAGGTCGTTTCCCAAGGAAGGACTTGCAAGTAATAGTTCGATTAGCATGGAATAATAAATTCGATTTTGTGATTGAATTGGTGGACCGTAATTATCCTTAGAAATTAAAACGAGTGATTTTATGCAAGAGAATTTCAATTATGGAAATGATGCCAAGGGTTGTAGGTCTATTTAATCAAATGTTCAATTATCCGATTATCCATTAATATAACCTTGAATCTTAATTTGTTTCTTAAGATTAATTAGCCAATTATCAATTCACTAGTTCTCACATTTATGAATTAACAACAACCAATTGTTTAACATCATCAAATTAATAAACCCTTGAACTTATATTTCTAATTCATTCTTAGGGTAGTCAATTGCATAGTTCCGATATTAAACTTCTCCTCTCGGTTCGTCATTCAATATTAAGTAATCAATAGGTGGCCATTCTATCAATTTACCTTTAATTCAATGCAATCAACAAATAACAAGGTATATCAATGGAATCATCAAATCAAATCATTTAATCAAATATACTACAACCCCAAGCATGAGTAATTTAGCTCATCATATGTTTTAAATAAATTCTCAATTCAATATAAACCAAATCAAAATTATACATTGCAATATTAATGTTCTTAATACACAATAACAAATAAGAAATGGAATACAAGGAAGAGTTAGGAAAACCCCTTTTTGAAGATGCTAACAATCGGACTCTCGTCTCTTTCGTGGTTCCTTCTTGGTGTGTAATGATGAACTTCCAGCTCTCTTGAACAATTGGTTCTCTTCTTGAAGGAGTGGATGATAGCTTTCTCAAATTCTCAACCCTCCAATCAAGCCTCTTAAAACCCTAATTCTTAAGAACTAATAACTCGCTTCAAAACCAACAATTGATTTTGCTCTTGGTGTGTGTGAAGGAATGGTAAATGGAAATGGTGAATGGTCTTCCTCTCTCAAGCCAAGAACCAAGGAAGAAGATGATGAAGATGAAGAACCAGTGGGAAGTGTAGAGAATGTCCACTAAAAATATTCAAATCCCTCTCTCTCATCCCCATGCTCTTCCACTTTCAATTGTTTAAGACACCCATAATGCCTTGTCTCCCACTTACTAATTTCTTTATACCTTTCTTCCATAAAATCCTCCCACTTTTCACTCTTTTTTGTTCTTTTGTCTCCCACTAAAAACACACCAGCTCATTTCTCGTGCAAATCAGCTAAGGGCCCAGGGTGACACGGCCAAGCCAAATGGAACTTGGCTGTGTCTAGTGACTTTCTTACTTGGGGACACGGCCAAGCTCCTGGCCGTGTCCCATTCTGTGTGCTTGTCCTTGTGAGACACGGCCAAAGACACGGCCGTCTCATGTGACACGGCCAGTGTCCTGGCCGTGTTCAGTGATGGTGTCTGTTTATGTGTCTTTCTTTTCTTCTTTGCTCTTTTGTTCCCTTGGAGAGACACGGCCAATGGCTTGGCCGTGTCTCCTGGCCGTGTTCGCTACTGGACTTGTTTCCTTGAGGGACACGGCCAAGCCATGTTAGTCCTGGCCGTGTCTCATGTTTGTCCTTGATTCTTCTTCTTCTGATGAGGGACACGGCCAAGCCTTGGCAAGCTTGGCCGTGTCACTTGTTTTCTTCAACAAGTTCACCCATTTTTGATTCCTTAGCTCCATCAAGTGTACTTCAACCTAAATCAACAACTTCAAACATATTTAAGTACAATTAAACATGAAAATTAACTTAAAACCAACGAAAACATCATAGAAAATGTATACAAAATTGATCTAAACAATTACCCCACACTTAATCCTTTGCTTGTCCCCAAGCAAAGTTAGAATCAAAACAAATAAAACAAGATGATATTGTCAAGTTCAAGAGTTATAAGGATGCATTAAGACTCCCATCTTATTAAATCCGCAATCATAATCGAATCGAGAATAATCGGTACTCAAGTAACTTAATGGTCAATCAATGCATACCAAAATTGTCACTCCCTTACAAACCTCTCAAGTGTTTAATTGGGTAGTGTTTAAGCTCTCAACATTCAATGAAAGATTAGGACTATAGGCTTGCTTATCAATCAATTCTCCACCACCTAATTGTTAGGAAATTAAGGAGATCACTGCAAACAAAAACACGCAGTGGAAAAATATTTGATCTCTGATTTCCCACCAGGATCCATGCTGTTCGTTTAATTCGACAAAAGTGTTCAAAGAACTAACCTGTTGATGATTCGAAATCACAGTTTTGAAGAGATACCTCGATCGCGAAACACCCTCTATCGCGTATCCACACGAATGCTACCGTTTGGAGTGCTAGCTCTCTGCAACAGCGAAGGCTGGAAAAACGTTTTCTCTAAAAACGTATTAGGGTTACCTTTTTCGTTCCTCTTTGTTTTTATTGTTACCTCTGAGAAGACTTAACGTCTGGAGTGAATATAATCACTCCAGAATCCAATTCAAAATTGGATACGGAAAGTCAAATTCAGAATCCAAGTCTAATTAGGATTCTGAATACATTATCTAATAATAAATATAATTGGATAAGGTAAGTCAAATTCAGAATCCAAATCTAATTAGGATTCTGAATATATTATCTAATAATATATATATATAAAAACGAAAATAATAATAATAATAAATATTAATATCTAATATTAATATTATTAATATTATATCCAGCCCAAAACGCATTCTTGTGTGTGACCCGATAGGCCCATATTAATTGGCAGTCAATTTAATCTCTATTAAATCAACAAGTCATAATTGGCCTCTAGCAAGGCGTTACAACTACCCAATTAATATAAGGAATGTCCAATTTGCCTAATAATAGTATATGCATTAATCCCTTTGTCACACGATATCTAGCTTGAACATAAGTCATGGTCAACGTCATACTTATATTGTCCAAACTTATGATTACTCGATCTCCAAGTAGACTGATAAAAACAAATGAAATTGATCACATTATCAATTCATTTGAGCACGGCCATGCATTTCACAGTCTCACTTATCGAGGGGCCCAAAAGATATCTCTCTCAAAGAGAGGGACAAATTCTATCTTGATTGTTCATTATCCTCTACATAATTTCTATCATATATGAACATAACCTTTATTACTATCCAGTTACGGATAATGTTTGATCATGTCAAAATATAATAGTCCTTATATTGGAAACTATGACAATCTCAAGTCAAAGAATTATTACATAACTATCATGAGATTTACTTATGACACTAACCCATGTAGTAATCTCATGATGGGTCTATCCAATACATTGTTCTCTAACAAGTATTTATGAAATTGATTTGTATCACTATACACATAACCATCTGATGATCATCAAATCAATGTTCATACTGGTTAAGAATTATTTATTTTTTTTATCTCTATAACAATAATAAACCAGGGACAAATATCAAAATTGTGTAACATGCAAACAACAATAATGATAATAAAACCTCATTTATTAATAATGAATGTATAACATAAAGATCCAAACAAATGGCCTAGGGCACATACACTAACAATCTCCCACTTGCACTAGGCCTACAAATTTCTAAGACCCATAGATCTAGTGTGCTGATCATGCTTGACCCGTGAGAGAGGCTTTGTTAATGGATCTGCTATGTTATCATTTGTGTCAACTTTGCATATCTTGATATCTCCTCTATCGATAATGTCTCGAATGAGGTGAAAACGCCTGAGTATATGCTTAGATCTTTGATGAGATCTAGGCTCTTTTGCCTGTGCTATGGCACCATTGTTGTCACAATAAATGTCCACAGGATTTGCAATGCTAGGCACCACTCCTAGCTCAGTGATGAATTTCTTCAACCAGACTGCTTCCTTAGCTGCATCTGATGCTGCTATATACTCAGCCTCTGTTGTAGAATCAGCCACAGTGCTTTGTTTTGAACTCTTCCAACTAACAGCTCCACCATTCAATGTGAATACAAAACCTGACTGCGATCTAAAATCATCTATGTCAGTTTGGAAACTAGCATCTGTGTAACCATTTACAACTAGCTCATCTTCCAAACCTCCATAAACCAAGAATACATCTTTAGTCCTTCGAAGGTACTTAAGAATATTCTTGACAGCTGTCCAGTGACCTTCACCAGGATCAGCTTGAAATCTACTAGTTGCGCTTAATGGATATGAGACATCTGGTCTAGTACATAACATGGCATACATAATAGATCCTATAGCAGAAGCATAAGGAATCTTATTCATTCGATCTCGCTCATCAGATGTCATAGGACATTGACTCTTGCTGAGATGAATGCCATGAGACATAGGCAAGAATCCCTTTTTGGAATCTTGCATGTTGAACCTCTTCAACACTTTATCTATGTATGTACTTTGACTCAGGCCAATTATCCTTCTAGATCTATCTCTATAGATCTTTATACCAAGGATATAGGCAGCCTCACCTAAGTCTTTCATTGAGAAAGAATTCCCTAACCAAGTCTTAACATTTTGCAAGGTAGGGATATCATTCCCAATGAGTAATATGTCATCCACATATAAGACTAAAAACACTACTGCACTCCCACTAACCATCTTGTAAACACAAGGTTCATCTTCATTCTTGATGAAACCAAAGTTCCTAACTGTTTCATCAAAACGAAGATTCCAGCTTCGAGATGCTTGCTTCAATCCATAAATGGATCTTTGAAGCTTGCAAACCTTTGTAGAATTCTCAGGATTTACAAAACCCTCAGGTTGTGTCATATACACATCCTCAAGCAAGTTTCCATTAAGGAAAGCGGTTTTGACATCCATTTGCCATATCTCATAATCATAGTATGCTGCAATGGCAATGAGAATTCTAACAGACTTAAGCATAGCAACTGGTGAAAAGGTTTCATCATAGTCTATACCATGAGTTTGCTTGAAACCTTTTGCAACAAGCCTTGCTTTATAGGTCTGCACATTCCCATCCATGTCAGTTTTCTTCTTGAAAACCCATTTGCAACCAATAGTCTTAATACCCTCTGGAGGATCAATTAAAGACCAAACCTGGTTGTCAAACATAGATTGCATCTCAGATTTCATGGCTCCAAGCCATTTGTCTGAATCTGGACCTGACACAGCTTCTTGATAGGTAGTAGGCTCATCTTGATCTATGAGCATTACTTCACTATCATCAGTCACAAGAAATCCATATCTCTCTGGATGACGACGTGTCCTATCAGACCTGCGAGGGATTTGTGTTACATCTTCAGACTCCACAACTATTTGTGGTTCTGAAATAGGCTCTATAGACGGCTCAATGATTTCTTGTGGTACTTGAGTTTCCTCAAGTTCTACTATACTCCCACTAGTTCTCTTAGAAAGAAATTCCTTTTCCAAAAAGATCCCATTTCGAGCAACAAACACTTTGTTCTCTGAAGGAGTATAGAAATAGTATCCTTTAGTTTCCTTAGGATACCCCACAAAATTACATTTGATAGACTTTGGAGCTAACTTATCTGAAACTGGTCTTTTCACATAAGCTTCACAACCCCAAATCTTAAGAAAAGACAAACTAGGTGTCTTACCTGTCCATATCTCATATGGTGTCTTTTCAACCGCCTTAGATGGTACACGGTTCAGAATGAATGCAGCTGTCTCCAAGGCATAACCCCAAAAAGATAAAGGAAGATCCGCTTGACTCATCATTGATCGAACCATATCTAATAGAGTTCGATTTCTCCTTTCAGAAACTCCATTCCACTGTGGAGTTCCTGGAGGAGTCAGTTGTGAAACAATTCCACAATCCCTTAGATGATCATCAAACTCTTGGCTCAAATATTCACCACCTCGATCTGATCGAAGTAGTTTAATTGTTTTACCAAGTTGATTTTGTACTTCATTTTGAAAAGTTCTAAACATTTCAAAAGACTCATGCTTATGTTTCATTAGGTAGACATAGCCATACCTACTGAAATCATCAGTAAAAGTAATGAAGTATCGAAATCCTCCTCTGGCACTAATGCTAAAAGGACCACATACATCTGTATGTATCAAGCCCAATAAATCATTAGCCCTTTCACTATGACCAGTAAAAGGATCCTTTGTCATCTTACCAAGCAAACAAGACTCACATGTTTCAAATGATTCAAAATCAAATGAATCTAATAATCCATCTTGATGGAGCTTAGAAATGCGTTTCTCATTTATATGGCTAAGGCGACAATGCCATAAATAAGTAGGGTTTAACTCATTTGGCTTAGTTCTCTTAGAAGTTATGTTATAGATATAATTACCATTAGAATCATCAAGATTAAGGATATAAAGGCCATTATAAGAATTTGCAATACCATAAAGCAGATCATTTTTATCAAAAATAGAACATTTCTTATTCTTAATAAAAAATGAATAACCTTCATCATCCAAAACAGATACTGAAATAAGATTCCTACTCATAGTAGGAACATAAAAGCAATTGTTCAAAATTAACAAAAACCCATTGGGCATAACAAGCTCATAAGTTCCTACAGCTATAGCAGCAACTCTTGCTCTATTGCCAACACGTAGGTCCACTTCGCCCTTCTTCAGCATCCTACTCCTTTTGAGTCCCTGCATATTTGTACAAATATCAGATCCACATCCGGTATCTAATACCCAGGAAGAAGGAATAGATAAATTAATTTCTATAACATAAATACCTGAAGATGTAGTCGCACTACCCTTCAACTTCTTTAACTCATCCAAATAGAGTTGACAATTTCTCTTCCAATGCCCAGGCTTGTTGCAATGGAAACAAGTCCCTTCCTTAGGAACTTTAGCCTTAGGTACAGGTTTTGGTTTAGCTTGTCCCTTGGACCCTTTAGCACCTTTTGCCTTACCCTTGCCTTTAGTATCTTTGCCTTTCTTTTTCATTTGTTTAATATTGACATTCAATATTTGGGTAGGCTTTTTGATATTCCCCTCAGCAGTTTTGAGCATACCATGTAGCTCAGGAATGGATTTCTCCATGTCATTCATGTTATAGTTCATGACAAACTGTGAGAAACTGCTAGGCAATGAATGTAGGATCAAATCCGTGGAGAGTTCTAAACTCAGGGGATATCCAAGTCTAGCAAGGTGATCTAGATAGCCTTTCATCTTCAAAACATGAGCACTAACAGATTCACCTTCAGACATTTTGCAGTCAAATAATGCAACAGCGGTGTTAAACCTATCTTGCCTAGCCTGTTGTTGGAAAGCTTGTTTGAGATGCACACTCATCTCATAAGCCTCTAAGTGTTCCAGATCCTTCTGAAGTCCTGGACACATAGTAGCCAACATAAGACATCCTATGTCATTGGAATCATCTACATGCTTCTTATGCTTACTCTTAGCAGCATTAGAAGCATCGGCAGGAGGTGGGTCAGGGATAGCTTCATCAAGCACGTAGGACTTTTTCTCTTGTTTGAGAACAATTCTCAGGTTCCTAAACCAGTCAACAAAATTAGTCCCACATTCTTTCAGTTTTTCCTTCTCAAGGATAGATCGCAGTGATAAGGTGGAATTGTTATTAGCAGCCATCTGTTGATAAATATGCAAAGTCAAATTTTAATTAATAATGAGGTTAAAATTATTTAAACTCCTACTAAAAAATATAACCCTCTAAAGAAATATTTTAGTAGGCTAAGATCCGTATTTCACTTAATTCTAAACTCAGCTTTGGCGTGACGCTTAAAATCAAGTTATTTAGGTAGGTAACATCTTTACCAATTACATCTCATGTAACTCTTAGTAATTATGGAATATTGACATCATATATCATAGCATGTTGAATTCCATCTAATGCCTTAGGCCCAAAACCATTTTGATAGCCTAATTAAGTCTAACCAATTTTAAAACATATGAGTAGCACTATTACTCATCCTACTTAGCTAGGAATGTTTAAAGTATATTGCTTTGGCAATACCTACTTTAATACAATCTTAGTTTTGATAGGTGTTCAAAACGTGGATGGCATTTAGACTTAAATTATTAATGAGGGTTCAACTAAATTATTATCATGTCTTGCATTACATATCATTATATTTTAGCATCCTATATGCATATATATAATTTATCACATAAGCATCATATACCAAATGACAAAATATGTAAACGTGACATAGCATGGCCAAACTAAATATGATCTTCAAGAGACCAAATGAAGATCATAAAGGCAACCCTAGGTGAAAAACCTATCTATTACAACACTTGCAATATTACATATCTTCAAAACTTGAGCTTGTGCTTCCATCACCATGGAACCATCTTCTCCTTGGTATGAATCTCCATCACAAACATTGTAGCTTGAATCTTCATATATTACAATAAAAGAAAATCTAACTACTAGTAAAATAAATTACAACAAAATAAACGACACGCAGGCCGTATTTACCCAAAATAAAGATATGAATAAACCAATCACATAGGTCATAAGGCCATGCTATGCACCATGCCAAGACATCAAACAAACATAACATATTCATCACCAACATGTTAAATAGAAACAAATATATTGACATTCTTAATGTCGCGGTAACGAACTATAGGGCGCGAACATACGGCGGTCCCGCTAGCCGGTTAGCGGGCGGGGCTCCCGCTGGCCGGTCAGTGGGCGGGGTTCCGAAGGGGCAGCGCCCCTGGGCGGGGTCGAAAATCATTTTAATCAACCAATCATATATACGTGATCATCTCATGAAAACGAAATTAAAAACACCAATCCTTTCTCATCATATGAAAAACGAATTAGGGTTTTACAGAAACGAAACCAAAAACCAATCCTTTCTCATCATATGAAAAACGAATTAAGGTTTTATAGTTAACATGCCATACGAAATCAATATATCTCATGTAATCATATCAACATGGCATTTTCGACTTAAACGAAAACAACAAGTGGCTCTGATACCACTGTTAGGAAATTAAGGAGATCACTGCAAACAAAAACACGCAGCGGAAAAATATTTGATCTCTGATTTCCCACCAGGATCCATGCTGTTCGTTTAATTCGACAAAAGTGTTCAAAGAACTAACCTGTTGATGATTCGAAATCACAGTTTTGAAGAGATGCCTCGATCGCGAAACACCCTCTATCGCGTATCCACACGAATGCTACCGTTTGGAGTGCTAGCTCTCTGCAACAGCGAAGGCTGGAAAAACGTTTTCTCTAAAAACGTATTAGGGTTACCTTTTTCGTTCCTCTTTGTTTTTATTGTTACCTCTGAGAAGACTTAACGTCTGGAGTGAATATAATCACTCCAGAATCCAATTCAAAATTGGATACGGAAAGTCAAATTCAGAATCCAAGTCTAATTAGGATTCTGAATACATTATCTAATAATAAATATAATTGGATAAGGTAAGTCAAATTCAGAATCCAAATCTAATTAGGATTCTGAATATATTATCTAATAATATATATATATAAAAACGAAAATAATAATAATAATAAATATTAATATCTAATATTAATATTATTAATATTATATCCAGCCCAAAACGCATTCTTGTGTGTGACCCGATAGGCCCATATTAATTGGCAGTCAATTTAATCTCTATTAAATCAACAAGTCATAATTGGCCTCTAGCAAGGCGTTACAACTACCCAATTAATATAAGGAATGTCCAATTTGCCTAATAATAGTATATGCATTAATCCCTTTGTCACACGATATCTAGCTTGAACATAAGTCATGGTCAACGTCATACTTATATTGTCCAAACTTATGATTACTCGATCTCCAAGTAGACTGATAAAAACAAATGAAATTGATCACATTATCAATTCATTTGAGCACGGCCATGCATTTCACAGTCTCACTTATCGAGGGGCCCAAAAGATATCTCTCTCAAAGAGAGGGACAAATTCTATCTTGATTGTTCATTATCCTCTACATAATTTCTATCATATATGAACATAACCTTTATTACTATCCAGTTACGGATAATGTTTGATCATGTCAAAATATAATAGTCCTTATATTGGAAACTATGACAATCTCAAGTCAAAGAATTATTACATAACTATCATGAGATTTACTTATGACACTAACCCATGTAGTAATCTCATGATGGGTCTATCCAATACATTGTTCTCTAACAAGTATTTATGAAATTGATTTGTATCACTATACACATAACCATCTGATGATCATCAAATCAATGTTCATACTGGTTAAGAATTATTTATTTTTTTTTATCTCTATAACAATAATAAACCAGGGACAAATATCAAAATTGTGTAACATGCAAACAACAATAATGATAATAAAACCTCATTTATTAATAATGAATGTATAACATAAAGATCCAAACAAATGGCCTAGGGCACATACACTAACACTAATCACAATCAAGCATCAATCATAAGGTCTTTTAATTGGTTGTAATGGGGCTAAGGGAAAGGTATGACATTTGGGAGAGTGATTTAGTTCATTTAGGTCAAGAGTACTTCAAGAGTGAAGTAAGCAATGTTGCATGATCAACAATCCCATTTGTTTAATTTGCAAAGATGATTTCCAAACTCAATACAACCCTTCCCACAAGAACAACAACTATTATTTTGATTTTCTTTATTTATTTCATCAATTATTTATTTATATTTTTTTTATTTTTTTTATATAGGGTATCCAACTAAAGAGTACAATAATTTGTAATTTAGAGCCTATTGAGTTCAACCCCACACTTTATTAAGCACAACACTCCATTAATGCTCTTGAAATGCTCTTGATCTAATGAACGGGTAAAGTTAAGTTATAATGGTTCAAGCCGACGGTGTTGTGAAAAAGAAAGAAGGGAAAATGAAATAAGCTCAAAGTTGGTGAACTAAGGTCGGATGTAAGGTTGGTCTTTTTAAGCCAAAATGGGTTGCCCTAAATTGCCTTAATCATGTTGATGCTTAATTGAAATTTTTATATAGTCTCAAAATGCATGTCAAAGCAAGTTCTAGTAATTCATCAATCAAAGATGTTCACACATAAAGAGAATGATAAGTTGATGGCTCAATTCCTCACTAGTTAATGGCAATGCAAAGAATAACCATCAAAATTGACAATAAGTACTAACTCTAATCAATCCTCAAATTCATGCTTCAAAAATTTAAAAGTCATCTATCAACATTCTTATAACAATTGAACTTATTAATATACATCAAAATCAATTATAAAACAAAAGAAGAAACTTAACAAAGCAAGAACACTTACGAAAATAACAAAACAAAAACATTTACGAAAATAGACAATTTATATTCATGAACAAAAGGCTTAGCACACACCCCACACTTAAGTTTTACATTGTCCTCAATGGAAACAATGATATGTAAAGTAAAAAGTTAAGGTACAACATGTTTTTCCATCGATCCTTTGTGACGCAAGTGCTACCTTTTCATCCACAAACAACCATTGTTCAAGAGCAAAATACAATATATAAAATAAACATAATATAAAGAGTTAACATTAGAATCCGAAACAACAAAAACATGAAATAACTACAAATAAGAAAATAACAAGTGATGTCAAAAGGTTGGAGCTGGTAGGATCTACGGTGGTGGAGGATAGGACGATGATGCCGCTGATGGGTGAAGGCTCAGAATTTTAGCGAGGTTGCTGTTGATTAGGTCCATTTGTTCCATGACTGCAGTATGATTACGGTCAATTTGTTCCATGGCTGCAGCATGGTTTCGGTCAACCCTGCTTTCCAATGCTTCAATCCTATGAAGGAGCTCCTGATTGTTCGGTATTGGAGCATCTTCATCTAAATTTAGAGAATCCGAGTCGGAATCCTCCTCGACTCGTGCTCTCTTTTGGCGGCCCTCTGGGACCTCAGTCTCAACTGAACCCATAACATACGCTCCTCCTTTTCTTGAAACCATGCGCATTTTCTCTAGGGTGGCAAGATCTAATGAATCATTCCCCGATATCTTAGTCAGTCGGCAATTGCTCGGGTCAAAATCATCAAGGAGTGCCATTGCTAAAATTGTAACTAATCCTCCGATACAAATGGCACCCCGCTTTTTATGTCCCACACTGTCAAACACATCGGCTAACCAATAGCCGGTACAAACGGGTACGTTATTGCTAGCACAGTCTAAAAAGTATAGTTCGCTTAGTTCTACAACCCCTGTGCTTTCTTTTCTTGCAAAAAATCCACACGACATAAACCGGTGTAAGTACCTTAGGGCTGGATTTTTCAATTTCGTAGCCTTGGCCGATTTGGCCACATAGGTACCCGAGCCCAAAGCTCCCCATGCAAATTGTTGTCGAAAACTCTTAGGCACACATTGTTCCCCTTGTTGGTGAAAACCAAATATATCGCTCAATTGATCAATTTTTAGCACAAATTGTCTCCCCAGCAGTTTAAAGTGTAACCTAATGCAAATTCTTTGATCATTTTTTTCAACCTTAAGTGTGGTTAAAAATTCCAATGTAAGCTCCTCAAATTGCAAAGGTTTAAGGGAAACAAATCTATCCCACCCAAGATTATGAACAAATCCATAGAAATTATTTCGAATATTAAGAGCATCGAGGGATTCTTCATTAACATACCTCGTCGGAAAGAAACCCCGAGCTAGAAGAGTTGCTCTCCTTGGTGCTGACGATGATGAAGATGGAGCTGAAGGTGGAAGTCGCGTCCTTTTGTGGTGAGACACCGTTTTTGTTCTTGTCATTTTGATGATTTGGTGAAAATGAAAATTTCTCAAATTTAATTGATTTTAATGAGAAAAGAAAAGAAGTAGATGGGTTAAAATCAGTTTTGGTGAAGAAAAGTGAAAGATTTACTTTGATTTTGAAGCTTGAAGATGGTGGCTATGGAGGTTTTTAGAGAGAGATCGAGAGAGGGAGCGAGAGAGAACGAGAGAGGAGAGAGAGAGATTTAGGGATTTAGAATGAACAGCTGGGCAAAAATCGTGATTTTAAAACAAAAAGTTTAGGTGACACGGCCAAGCTTGGTGAAGCTTGGCCGTGTCTGATGGTTTTTGAGGGACACGGCCATGGACACGGCCGTGTCCCTTGAATGTGTCTGTTTCTGGATAAAAAAAAATTGAAAGGCAATATGAGTGACACGGGGAGAGGCTTGGCCGTGTCTGTGTGACACGGCCAAGGACATGGCCAGGACCTCTGGCCGTGTCTGCCTCTGTGACTTTGATGCTTGTTGGACATGGGCAAAGACACGGCCAAGACCTATGGCCATGTCTGCTTCTGTGTCATTTGGTATTTCTTGACACGGGCAAGGACACGGCCAGGACCTCTGGCCGTGTCTGCTTCTGCCAAAATGGTTTTGAATTTTTTTTATTTGGTTTATTTGTGTCACCAAATCACCAAAGATGCAGTCTTCTTCTTGATTTAACCCTGAAACACATTCAAGAAAAATAAAAACCGATCAAAGTACCTATTCCGTTTTATTTAACTAAACATGAAATTAAAATTGCAAAATATAAGATTATAACAGCGAAAAGAAATGCAAACCGATGGGTTGCCTCCCATTCAGCGCTTCTTTAATGTTGTATAGCTGGACATTGTTGCATCATTCGTCAATGAACACCATGCTTTCTACCATTTTTGCAACTTCGATGTCTTCCAAGTAGGGCTTTACCCTTTGTCCATTGACCTTGAACGTCTCGTTGGTCTTTAAATTAAGTAACTCAACAACCCCATATGGAAATGTTTGAGTAACTTGAAAGGGTCCACTCCAACGTGACTTCAATTTCCCGGGAAACAACCGCATTCTTGAATTGAAGAGAAGGACTTTCATTCCCGGTTCAAAAGTCCTTCGAAGAATCATCCTGTCATGAATAGCTTTGGTCTTTTCCTTGAAGATCCTCGAACTCTCATAGGCTTCAGTCCGAAGCTCATCAAGCTCGGAAATTTGCAGCATTCTTTGCTCCCTTGCTTCACCTAAGTCCATATTAGTGGTCTTTATTGCCCAATAAGCCTTGTGCTCCAATTCCACCGGGAGGTGGCATGCCTTGCCAAAGACCAACCTATAGGGACTCATTCCCAATGGGGTTTTATAAGCAGTCCTATAAGCCCACAATGCTTCCGAGAGTCGGATTGACCAGTCCTTCCGACTTGTGCTCACTGTCTTTTCTAAAATCCCCTTGATCTGCTTGTTTGAAATCTCAGCTTGCCCGGATGTTTGGGGATGATATGGAGTTGCCACCTTGTGTCGGATGCCCATCTTGGTCATCAACTTTTCAAACCATTTGTTACAAAAATGGCTTCCTCCATCACTCACTATCGCCTTGGGGGTTCCAAACCTGCTCAAAATATTCTCCTTCACAAATTTTAACACAATGTTAGCATCATTTGTCCTAGTGGGGATTGCCTCAACCCACTTAGACACATAATTCACTGCTAGAAGAATATATTCAAAACCAAATGATTTGGGAAATGGCCCCATGAAATCAATTCCCCACACATCGAAAATATCAACCACAATAAAAATATTAAGGGGCATTTCGTTCCGTTTGCTAATGTTCCCTACTCTTTGGCATTGATCACATCTTATACAAAAATGATAAGCATCTTTAAAAAGAGTAGGCCAATACAAACCGCTTTGAAGAATTTTTTCGGCTGTCTTCTTTCCTCCAAAATGTCCCCCGCAATACAAATTGTGGCAATATTGTAGCACTTGTTTTTGTTCCTCTTCCGGCACACATCTTCTTATCACTTCATCCCTGCAAATTCTAAACAAGTAAGGTTCATCCCAAAAATAATACTTACATGTATGCAGGAATCTCTTCTTTGCTTGGAAGCTCAAATCCTTTCTCACTACACCACAAGAAAGGTAATTAGCAATATCAGCATACCATGGTGCTTGAGTTAAGGAAAACAAGTGTTCATCCGGGAATTTCTCAAAAGCATTTTCACAAGCGATTTCAGCATTATTTTCACACGAGTTAAGTCTAGAAAGATGGTCGGCCACTACATTTTCGCTTCCCTTCCTATCTTTGATTTCTACATCGAATTCTTGTAACATCAACACCCATCTAATGAGCCTAGGTTTAGCTTGTGGTTTGGTCAATAGGTATTTCAAGGCTGTATGATCAGAGAATACTATGACCTTAGAACCTATCAAGTAAGATCTAAATTTGTCTAGTGCAAATACCACAGCTAACATTTCTCTCTCAGTGGTTGTGTAATTTACTTGTGCATCATTTAAAGATAAACTTGCATAATAAATTACACACATCAACTTATTCACTCTTTGGCCCAAAACAGCTCCAATGGCAAAATTCGATGCATCGCACATAATTTCAAATGGCAAATCCCAATTTGGGGCAACAATTATAGGGGCAGAAGTTAGTTTTTCTTTCAAAATTTTAAAAGCCTCTAAGCACTTTTCATCAAAAACAAATGGGACATCTTTTCCTAACAAATGACACAAAGGACGTGAAATTTTGGAAAAATCTTTTATGAACCTCCTATAAAATCCTGCATGTCCCAAAAAACTTCTAATTCCCTTAACTGATGTGGGTGGAGGTAGGTTCACAATTAATTCAACTTTAGCCTTGTCTACCTCAATCCCTTCATGGGAAATTACATGCCCTAAAACAATTCCATGATCAACCATAAAGTGACTCTTTTCCCAACTTAATGTAAGATTACATTCAATACACCTTTTAAGTACTAGAGTCAACTTTTCCAAACAGTCATCAAAGGAGTTACCAAAAATGGAAAAGTCATCCATGAATACCTCAATGCACTTGTCCAACATATCAGAAAATATGGAAAGCATACACCTTTGAAATGTTCTCGGTGCATTGCAAAGTCCGAATGGCATCCTTCGAAATGCAAACGTCCCAAAGGGACAAGTAAATGTAGTCTTTGGTTGTTCTTCCGGTGCTATCGGGACTTGGTAGTAACCTGAAAGACCATCAAGGAAACAGTAAAAAGAATGTCCAGATAATCTATCAAGCATTTGATCAATAAATGGCAAAGGAAAGTGATCTTTCTTGGTGACTTTATTTAATTTCATATAATCTATGCACATCCGCCACCCAGTTTGTGTTCGTGTTGGTACCAACTCTCCTTTTTCATTCTGGACCACTGTCAACCCTGTTTTCTTTGGCACAACATGAACGGGACTAACCCATTCACTATCAGCAATAGGGTAAATTACCCCTTCATCCAATAATTTAAGGACCTCCTTCTTAACAACCTCGCTCATGTTAGGGTTTAGTCTCCTTTGAGACTCTCTCACCGGTTTAGCCCCTTCCTCTAAAATGATCTTATGCATGCACATAGAGGGACTAATACCCTTAATGTCACTCAACCCCCAACCTATAGCCTTCTTGAATTTTTTTAACATTGTTACAAGCTTATTTTCTTCATCACGGGTAAGGGTAGCAGAAATTATGACTGGTTGAGAATTATTTTCCCCAAGAAAAATATATTTCAAATGCTTGGGGAGTTCCTTAAGCTCAACCCCTTGTAGTTGAACTTGCCCTTCTTCAACTTCAATTTCCTCCTCAACACTCTCATCGTCCAAAATGGATTTGTCTTCTTCATTCTCCTCATTGGAAATCTCTGCTTCTTCTTGCAATTTTAGAGCCTTTTCTAGCTTGTGTTCACCATTTTCCTGCAAGAAAACTTCTTGGACAACACTATCAGTAATATCAATGAAAGAGCAATCTTCATATAAAGCACTAGTGGGAATGGGGGAAGTGTTAAAAATTGAAAATTCTACAGTTTGTCCCAAAACGATCATGGTTAATTTTCCATTTTTAACATCAATTAAAGTGTTAGTTGTGGCCATAAAAGGCCTCCCTAACAAAATTGCATGCTCGGCATCCCGTGGGATTTCTCCCCCCGTGTCTAAGACAATGAAATCGACGGGTACAATCAAACCTCCTACTTTTACTAGAACATCTTCTATGATTCCCTTAGGGTATCTAAGAGTTCTATCTGCTAATTGTAAAACCATTTTGGTCGGTTTGAGTTCCCCTAGCTCTAGATTCAGATAAATTGAGTATGGCATCAAATTAATACTAGCTCCAAGATCACACATGCTAATGGTCTCTTTCCCATTCCCCATAGAGATTTTAACAATAAAGCTTCCAGGATCTTTTAGTTTAGGAGGTAACTTATGTTGTAAAACGGCACTTGTTACTTCTGAAACTATCACCTTCTCATCCAACTCATACCTTATCTTCTTAGTGTTAAGCTCTTTTAAGAATTTGGCATAAGATGGCATATTCTTTATCACCTCTAGTAAGGGTAGGTTGATACTTACCTTCGAAAGCATGTTGTAAATTTCAGAAAATTGCTTATCATGCTTTTCATTTTTTAACCTGCTGGGAAATGGAATTGGTGGTCTGTACGGATTTGGAGATTTGTGCAGTTTTGGTGCAACTGATGCCTCCTCTTTGTCCTCCTCAAGCTCATTTGGTTCAGCTTCTTCTTCTTGCATTTCCTTGCCATTATCCTGTGTTGTACCTGCAACAAAAGAATTATCAATGTTATTATCACCAATTTTATTATCAAGTACCTTGCCGCTTCTCAAAACGGTGATTGCTTTGGCTTGCTCCGGTTGGCTTGGAAATTGATTAGCCAATTGGCCCACTTGAGTTTCAACCTTCTTAAGCGATGCTTCTAAAGAGTCAAACCGCTTATTGTTCAATTCTTGATTTTGAGTGCTTACTTGAATGAAAGCATTCAAGTTGTCTTCAAATGAAGGTTTCTTGACTTGCTCTTGATTTGAGGTTTGCCCTTGAAATTGGGGACCTCTTTGATATGGTTGGAAGGGTTGTTGAGGTGGAGCATGTTGTTGATTTTTCCATGAAAAATTGGGGTGATTCCTCCAGCCGGGGTTATAAGAATTTGAATATGGGTCATTCCTACCCCTTTGTTGGAACCCTTCAAAAGCAAAGGCTTGCTCTTGCTCCTCTTGAAATGAGTCAAAATTTGAGGGGCACACATTTGCTTGATGGCCTACAAGACCGCATGATGCGCATGACTCTTGGCTTGGTCCCGACAAGTTCCCTTTTACATTCAACAATTTCACTTGCCTTGTCAGTTCTGCAATTTGCCTAGCCATTTCTGAGTTTGCACTTATCTCATGTGCTCCTCTTCTTCTTTCTCCAATGCTCTTTTGTTGGGAATTTGCCCCCAACATTTCGAACAATGCAACTGTTTCTGCAGCTGTTCTTTCACCCATTGCACCCCTCTGCTGCATTATCCACTATATTTTGAGATTGTTGAGTTAGCCCATCATAGAAAAATTGATTGAGCAACTGTTGTGGATAGTAGTGGTGAGGACACTGAAATAGTAATGATTTGAAGCGATCCCTCGCCTCGTGAAATGGTTCCCCGTCAAATTGGGTGAAAGTTGCAATACTCCCCCTAAGCTCCTTGGTCTTTTGATGAGAGTAAAACTTTCCCATAAATTTGTTGTAGACTTCAGTCCATGTGGTTAACGAATTCTCTGGTAGGGTCATTAACCACGCTTTTGCCCTGTCCTTTAAACTGTATGGGAAACATCTCAGCTTCAGTTCATCTTCCGTTAATGTTTGCAAAGGGAACGTATGCAATGTTGAATAAAAATCTCGAATGAAGTTGAGAGGATCTTCATTCGGCAGTCCGTGGAAGGATGGCAGCATACTATAATGAGTATTTCTAAGTTCATAGTTTCTTGCTGCGTTGCTCAACCGGATACAAGATGTGGTCACTCCAATGATCGGTCGAGCAAACTCCTTCATGGGTGGCTCTTGTGCATCACCCATCTCTGTTTCTGTGTTCTCCTCAAATTACTCTTCGGTATTTTCTTCTTCTTGCTCAAAAGGATTTGGTCTCTCGGATCTTGACCGTCTATGGATATTGTCAATAAATGGAACAAGTTCGTTTCCTTGAGACCGTCGTCCGTGCATAAAGTACCTAAGCAATTCAAAAAGAACACTTTAAACAATTAAAAAAAAATAAAATAAAAAATCAAACTATCACAAAATTGCCTTCCCCGGCAGGGCGCCAAAAACTTGTTGCGCTTAAATCAACACTATCACAAAGCGGCACTCGCAAGTATACGAGGCTATTGTAGTGATGGTGATCGCCCCAAGGTCGTTTCCCAAGGAAGGACTTGCAAGTAATAGTTCGATTAGCATGGAATAATAAATTCGATTTTGTGATTGAATTGGTGGACCGTAATTATCCTTAGAAATTAAAACGAGTGATTTTATGCAAGAGAATTTCAATTATGGAAATGATGCCAAGGGTTGTAGGTCTATTTAATCAAATGTTCAATTATCCGATTATCCATTAATATAACCTTGAATCTTAATTTGTTTCTTAAGATTAATTAGCCAATTATCAATTCACTAGTTCTCACATTTATGAATTAACAACAACCAATTGTTTAACATCATCAAATTAATAAACCCTTGAACTTATATTTCTAATTCATTCTTAGGGTAGTCAATTGCATAGTTCCGATATTAAACTTCTCCTCTCGGTTCGTCATTCAATATTAAGTAATCAATAGGTGGCCATTCTATCAATTTACCTTTAATTCAATGCAATCAACAAATAACAAGGTATATCAATGGAATCATCAAATCAAATCATTTAATCAAATATACTACAACCCCAAGCATGAGTAATTTAGCTCATCATATGTTTTAAATAAATTCTCAATTCAATATAAACCAAATCAAAATTATACATTGCAATATTAATGTTCTTAATACACAATAACAAATAAGAAATGGAATACAAGGAAGAGTTAGGAAAACCCCTTTTTGAAGATGCTAACAATCGGACTCTCGTCTCTTTCGTGGTTCCTTCTTGGTGTGTAATGATGAACTTCCAGCTCTCTTGAACAATTGGTTCTCTTCTTGAAGGAGTGGATGATAGCTTTCTCAAATTCTCAACCCTCCAATCAAGCCTCTTAAAACCCTAATTCTTAAGAACTAATAACTCGCTTCAAAACCAACAATTGATTTTGCTCTTGGTGTGTGTGAAGGAATGGTAAATGGAAATGGTGAATGGTCTTCCTCTCTCAAGCCAAGAACCAAGGAAGAAGATGATGAAGATGAAGAACCAGTGGGAAGTGTAGAGAATGTCCACTAAAAATATTCAAAATCCCTCTCTCTCATCCCCATGCTCTTCCACTTTCAATTGTTTAAGACACCCATAATGCCTTGTCTCCCACTTACTAATTTCTTTATACCTTTCTTCCATAAAATCCTCCCACTTTTCACTCTTTTTTGTTCTTTTGTCTCCCACTAAAAACACACCAGCTCATTTCTCGTGCAAATCAGCTAAGGGCCCAGGGTGACACGGCCAAGCCAAATGGAACTTGGCTGTGTCTAGTGACTTTCTTACTTGGGGACACGGCCAAGCTCCTGGCCGTGTCCCATTCTGTGTGCTTGTCCTTGTGAGACACGGCCAAAGACACGGCCGTCTCATGTGACACGGCCAGTGTCCTGGCCGTGTTCAGTGATGGTGTCTGTTTATGTGTCTTTCTTTTCTTCTTTGCTCTTTTGTTCCCTTGGAGAGACACGGCCAATGGCTTGGCCGTGTCTCCTGGCCGTGTTCGCTACTGGACTTGTTTCCTTGAGGGACACGGCCAAGCCATGTTAGTCCTGGCCGTGTCTCATGTTTGTCCTTGATTCTTCTTCTTCTGATGAGGGACACGGCCAAGCCTTGGCAAGCTTGGCCGTGTCACTTGTTTTCTTCAACAAGTTCACCCATTTTTGATTCCTTAGCTCCATCAAGTGTACTTCAACCTAAATCAACAACTTCAAACATATTTAAGTACAATTAAACATGAAAATTAACTTAAAACCAATGAAAACATCATAGAAAATGTATACAAAATTGATCTAAACACCCGCAGCAACTTTTGCCAACGTAATTTTTTCCAGTGCAGTTTTTTTCGAAACTGAATTTTATTTGGTTTTGATTTCTTTTTCTAAATGGTTTTAATTTCCTTAGATAATTAGAATTAGGTTAGGATTTTTTTCCTATAAATACCACATTAAAACACTTCAGAAGGGATTTGGACTTTGGGGAGACCAAACTTAGATCTTTGTTTACAAACCATCGCAGTAGCTATTTTGTTATAAGTTTATTCGGTGAGCTATTTTAATTTTTCAATAATAAATTTGGCTTTCAATGATTATTTCACCTAAAAAATACATAAGTAGTTTTTACAATCAATATTAAAATCACACTAAACTTTGATTATGGTGAAGCATCAAATTCTAAATTCAAAATCATAATCTATAGAATTAAAGTTTCAAACCATAAAACCCTAAAACTTTAATAGCTTTAAAACATTTTTTTCAAATCTAAAATCCTAATTACACCTTTCTAAAAACCAAAACAACAATCTGTTTGTTTAAAACCTTAACGAAATCCCTTTCTTTAAATCACAATAGCATTATTTTCATAAAAACATCAAAACCCTAAATCTTTAAAACATCTAGTAGCTATGTTATTATTTTAAAATATTTCTCAACCAATTAAACTAGTATATACAAAACCCTAGTTATTAAACATAAAACCCTAGAAAACCTAATTGATGCAAGAACCCCTAAAGTTAATATATTTACTGTTTTATTTAAATTGGATGAATGTTTATTATATATTTTGATTGATGTTTGATGTCTTTGATGAGTGATTTATTTATGATGAATGGTTGTTTACTTTTATTAATTTATTTTGATTTCAAAATATTGTAAGAGGTATGTTTCCTTTTATGGGTACCTCATTAGTCGAACTTTATGTTATTTAATTTATTTCATATTTTTGGGATTAATGTAAAGGGCATGTTTCCACCTTTTGGTGGGTGTCCTATTTAGTTTTAGATATGGTCAATGTAAGGACATATTTCCATTCTCGGATGGGTGTCCATTTACTTGCTTTGTTTGGACATTGCTTTGGTTTTAATATAATGATACTTTATTTTAATTGTTGCATGTAATATGGATAATATCATTATATCTAAGAATTTTATAATATGAAGACCTGAAAAGGAGGCCGGTTCCAATGAACCGGGCGTTGTGGGGGTGCTGGGCCATTTCTTACCTTCCCCATATGTACCCAACTTTCTGAACGTATTAGGGGGTTAGGGATTCCTTAGAAATCGAGTAATCCACCCATTTTTTTTCCCGGCCTATCCAGGTGGCGACTGTAACACCCTTATACTCGATATAAATACTATGCTTATACCTCGTATACATACAATACGTATATAAAATATAACGATATCACTTTTCATTTTTGTTTAAAACCTTTAACTTAATTCCAAACAAAAATACATTTTATTTAAAGAACATTTACAAAATCATTATACTTTTGATGATATTACATATATATAAATTACCTTGTCTTTTCCAAAAATTCACTTATGTATATATACATTTTTATCAAAATACAATATAATCAAACTGTACATGTACGCACCACCTTTTAGTTGGTCTCAAAATACTCTTACCCTTCTCATGGCATAACGTTTTGACTCCCAGATCAACCATCTATTCACCTGCGCAATTTACACAAACGCCCTAAGCTCGAAAACTTAGTAGTACAAATAAATATTATAAACATACATTACAGAAAAATCATACTTCATATATTAACATCATGTATAATCATTTTCTTATCATGTTTTCCATTTTCAATGCACTTTTCATATATTTCCACTAATCTCATAATTTATATACATATACACATATATCATTACAACAAACCACAATTCAATGTCTTATCAGAACATTCATGAAATAATACTCACAATTTCCACATCCATATACATATTACACATCATATTGTATTTTCATAATCTCATTTTGCAATATCAAGACTTAGCTCTGCTCAAGTCTTTCAACATTTCATTTCTCATCATTCAGCATAGTTTCTCAAGCCACATTCATTTTCAGTAATTTGCTTATGTATTCTGATCATATCATTCAATAATTATCATCATTTATCTCATAACATTATATCTTATTCCATAATTCACATTAAAGCAAAGACAAGCATGGGCCCAAAGAAACTAATATGCCATTCAAATTCCAGAGTTACTGTTTTGGTCCAATAGCCACATTTATCAAGCCCTTAGGCGAATCATTATCACAATGAGAAACATCTCATATGTAACATCCCAACTAGGCTTCAAGGACTAGGCCCAACCAAGCTTCAAGGGGAGCTCAGCATCAACCCAACTTGGCTTCAAGGACCAAGCCCAACCCAGCTTCAAGGGATTGTTACTTTTAGGCACGCCACCAATAACAAAACTCTGAAAATTGAATAACACATTAGGCACACAATTCTTTTACTATTTCATTATCAATTCCATTCTCATTTTCTCATAATCATCTAGGTAACCATGCCTCAGTATTTCATTTGCATCATTATAGCCAACAACAATGGCTTCACATATCATCATTAAGATATACATAACCAATTGCATTGGACATACATTTTGAATGATCATTATATCTTTCACATTATGAAAATCATAGTATTAATTAAATATATCAACAAAGTAATAGATTACATAACACATTTACAACAAAATGTGTTAAGTCTCAAAGTTATGCAAATGTATGCAATCATGTAGGGTTTGTACTTACCTCTAAGAGCAACTCACACCAATTCCAAACTCCTCTTCCAAGAATCCTTTAACATTTGGATTAGGGAAACTCAAATCTCTTCAAAACCTAATTCAAAGGTGATTATACACACTAGCTTAGTGATACACATAAGAAAATAAAAATAAGAACTAACTAGGCCAAACTCTACACATGACACGCTCACCAACACTGGCGTGTCCCTGATCGTGCCCTAAACCAACAACACAGAAGCTTTGACACGCTTAGTAACATGGGCGTGTTACTGGACATGTCAGTCATTCTGCCTCACAGAAACATTGACACGCCCAATAACATGGGCGTGTTCATGGCCGTGTCAATTACTTTATCTCTCAGTAGATATGACACGTCCAATGACATGGCCGTGTTAATGATCGTATCACAAATGTTAAACTCAGTACCGTTGACACGCCCAATGACATGGCCGTGTCACTGGCCGTGTCAGGCAAAAATTATGTATTTCGAACTCTCATCCATGTAAACACAATCACTCCAAAATCCATACTACAACACCCTTAATCAACATTTAACTTAATATTGACTGTCCTGTCACTACAGTCATTTTCAAAAGAAACACTTATCAATTTATAACAATATTCTTATTTTTCATACACTTAATTCCTTCTTTAACATGTTTTTCACTTAACATAAATATTAATACAATGCCTTTAAACTTACTTTACAGATAATCAACCTTTTTCCTTTTATCATCATTTACAATTGATATATCTTAACTCATTCATATCCATTCACATATTAGAATATTACATCATATACATTATCACATATATCTTATACTCTTAGTACAACTATACATATTAAATCTCAATAATAATTCGCAATCTTAGTGAAATCTAGATCAATTGACCTATCTGTCACAATATACCAACGTCTCAATCTTATCCGATTCAAGCCAACAATTAACTTATTTAAACTTATCATTAGATTTCAATATATGATGTAACTCTATTAGGTCAAACTTATATTCAATTCTAGTCTCTTCGGATCCATCTTTTCAACTTTCTGAAATTATGATTATTTATAACAAATCACTTCAAATTATTTTTTTTAATATTCATATATTTTATTTTCTATTATCTTAGTACAATTTTTACATAAGTCTCATGATTATTTCATACCATATTTATTACCTATAGTTCATTCACTTAAACATTATTTCCATTAACATATTCACCTTATACCATTATGAACATATTCAGTATAACTTTCAATCACATTTTGTAATTTCTCCCATTTATCATCTCCTCCCATTTTCATACCATTACTATATTTACATAATCACCTTTCTATTACATTATCCTTAACTCAATACATTTTCACAGTTCTCTTCCCTTTCCATACTTTCTATAATTATAATCAAATTTCTACCATAACATTATAAGGTACAACTATACCAACCATAACTCTGGACCATGTTTCTTGAAGCATAACTATCAATCTTACCAAAACTATCCTATGGTCATGTCATCTCAAACCCATGTCTGTGGATAACAAAACTAACCGGCCAAAATACTAAACAAAACATATGGCCACAGTAGATTAATGGTCACGCCTGTGGCTTATAAATCAATACTGCCCCTCTATTATTCTTCTTCAAACATTTCCAATTACAATGCTAAGTTTGTATTGCAAAGATTACATATTCATTCTCTAAACTTTTGCTACACCAAGATTTAACACATTTCAACTCTGTTTCAAAACAATTTGCTCTTGATCATTTAATCATCATTAGCTTAACTCATGTTTCAACAATATTATCATTAACATCTCTTACGCACAACATTCGATCATATGCAAATTTTACACAACTTCCATTTATTAATCCATTTCTAATCTATCTCTTATAAGAATTTTCATGCATTATACTTCCCTTTTTCCCTTACAATCTCTTATTATACACATATACATAAAACATTTCAACACGCATATACTTTGGGCCCAAAACATTATATGATTATCAAGTTCAGTTATTACAATAACAATTTCACTGTCCAATATTACTCGAGTCCATTCTCACTCTCAATTTCATCATATAGTCTAGCTCTCCGTAGGTCAAGACCTAATTTCTCTTAGGTCTACTAACACATGCAATATCATTCTCAATACCACTAGACAAGTAATTGTATAAGATAACAAACACACAATAGCATTTTTTTTTCTTCTTCCACATACACATTCATAAGTCACATTCATAATGTGACTTACTTTCCACATTTTCTTACATATTACAATTGCGTTCATGTCGAAAAACTCATCTCACATATCATATGCATGTATACACATAATCATGCAATTATATTTAATTCCTCTTTTACATACAATCTATACAAATTTAACATTTATTACTTTTCATTGAACATTATCATTATCATTCTTTTGACATGACTTAAGTTATTCATCAACTCAACATAAATATACACTCTAACCATAATAACACTTCACATAAATCTTAGTCACATTTCTAATGTGACATCTCTCTCACTTTTTTTTTTATAAATGCATTTAGCATACCCTTCATATCCATTTTCATCATTTCCAGTCCAATTACTTAAAGTAACTCATTTTCACTTGCTTAGTCATTTTCCCTTTATTTCAAAACAAATTTTCGTATTATCAATCACATTACCCAATTCATAGTACTTTCATAAGTAGTAATATTCATTCAAAATAGCTCATATGCTTAATATACATTAAACTATCAATATCTAAGTAATCCTCATTAAAATTCCATTGAAACTCTAAACTCTCAACTTACTACTTTACCTAAACTTCAATTTACTAATCTCGTTTTCTTAATATTAACTTTAAAAACATTATATATATACCATAATGTAACATCAAAACATATCATTTTCACAATTATTAAAGCTCATTTCAAAAATCCAAATTTCACATATTACCACCATTAACATGAACTTTAATAACACTTAAGCATATCACCATTCTAACATTAAAATCACAATATTTGCATTAAAATAACACTATTATATCTTCTTACTTTAACCAACATCATCCCTTTTTTAAATTTTTTTTTAAATTTACATAACCAAATCTTAAATTTTCACACTTTGTCTATACCAATCAACTCACTCAATATTCCACCATACTCTCTTCAATTTAATATCATATCTATCCATTTTAATAATCGAACAATACTTCCTCTCTTAAGCAATCCAAACATAATCTTTATTAGAAAGGGATCCAAATTTTAGAGAAAAGAGTACTTATAACTCCTGATTTTTTTTTTCATATCATTTCTTTCTCTAGCTTTACTTTCATGTAAAGCCACATTCACACACTATCATCCATCTCATGTAATTCAAATACATCACAAATCACATAATGCCACATCCGAGACCAACCTAGGTGTTAATGCATATGCATGTATCACAAATTTCACTTTTCAAAAATTTTCCTCTTTTCTTTTTAAATCTACTTAGGCTGAGAATCTCAATCCAAAGCTCTAATACCAAAATAATTGTAACACCCCTATACTCTATATAAGTACTATACTTATAGCTAGTATACATATAGTACGTATATAAAATATAAGGATGTAACTTTTCATTTCCGTTTAAAACCTTTAACTTAGTTTCAAACAAAAATACATTTTATTTAAAGAACATTTACAAAATTATTACACTTTTGATTATATTACATATATTTAAATTACCTTATCTTTTCCAAAAATTCACTTATGTATATATACATTTTTATCAAAATACAACATAATCAAACTGTACATGTATGCACCACCTTCTAGTTGGTCTCGAAATACTCTTACCCTTCTTGTGGCATAACGTTTTGACTCCCAGATCAACCATCTATTCACCTGCGTGATTTACACAACTGCGCTAAGCTCGAAAGATTAGTAGTACAAATAAATATTATAAACATACATTACAAAAAAATCATACTTCATATATTAACATCATGAATCATCTTTTTCTTATCATGTTTTCCTTTTTCAATGCACTTTTCATATATTTCCACTAATCTCATAATTTATATACATATTGTAACACCCCTTCCCGACCAATGAATAAGCCGAGGAGGAATGCTACATCAGGATACGAGCTCTGGTTATGTCAGCTTACTTAATGTTCCTTATAAAAATTTTCCAAAAATTTTGACGGAGTCTCCCTTAAAATTCTAGGTCCCAAGTGTCGACAAAACTGATTTTTCTTATTTTTAAAAAACATTTTGTTTCACAATTCAACTCAAGCACACTCCCAATAATCCACCCTTATAACCTCAACTACAATCCTGCAAGAAGAATTCACACTTCTATATTCACAACCCAACTCAATTTAAAACCATACAGTTATTATACATTACTAGATTTACATGCTACATCAAGTTATCTCTTTGTATTGTTCAAATAAGTACATGGCAGTTTCTAATACCAAAATACAAAATGAAGAGCACCACCTAAGTTTGTTGATGACCGACAGATCGCAGGACTCCTCTGCTTGCTACTGGCTCCTTGCTAATAGCCTATGAGTTTAGAAGAAACTAAACTAAGCATTGCTTAGTGGGTACTTTAACTAATTATGGAAAATAAATAATAAAAGCATAATGCACTTTTAAAAGCAATGAGTCGTATTGAAAAATAATATCACAGTAAAAATAATCCATACATGTCATATATTCAGTTATTATCATTTTATCAGTTCGCTCCACAAGGTAATTTGGTAGACTAACGTATGGTAAGGAACTAACTGAAACAACTGTATATATATTCTGTGGCTGTGGCCCTAAAAAAATTGCGGACCAAGCCCTGTGGAATCTGTGGTCGAAGCCCTCGGATCGGAATCCTATATAACTTGGGCGATTGCCCTATATAACTCGGACCGAAGTCCTATATAGCTCGGGTCGTCACCCTATATAACTCGGACCGAAGTTCTATATTAAAGCAGCACTGCATATAGTATGATATATCATACCCTTACCCTACTCAGTATTATCCCAGATGCGCAGCGAAGCCAAAATTTTCATGCCATTTCTTAATCGAATATGCATTATACAATTATCGACTTATGTTTCTTATATTATTTTAACGTGAAATATCATATTTTGTCATTTTAATAACATATTATGCTCATTTATATGCATAAGGAATCAATTGGATTACTTTTGATAAATGACCAAATGAATATTAGCAAAATGACCATATGAATAGTAAATTCTGGTTTTGGACTCAACTTGATCCTTATTTTGAAAAATTGTATAAAATAATCTACTTGACTAAAAACTCTAAAATTTTTACAGAATTTAGTTTTACATCTTGAAATCATTCCTTTAAAATTTCAGATCAAACTGGACACAAAATCTTGTTCAAGTAGTTCACCCAACCAGAGTGCTCCAGTTGCCCTGCATCCTGGCAGCAGTTCTGAATTTTCTGAATTCCGTAAAGTAATTCAATCAATGTGGTTCCAAATTATTTTTATTAAGTACTAGACTCACTAAACAATAACATATCCAAAATTCAATTGAATATTATTTTTCTAAATCTTATTAAAAATCCGGAAACATGGCTGTCTCAGTCAAGGTACCTCCTAGAGCAGGTCTAACAGAAATAATTTTTCCATAATCATAACCATTCCGAATTCAACTCAAATTATTTTTCAGTCATTCTAAATGCATTGAGGCACAACATATCAAAAATTCAATTTAAGAACATTTTTCTATATTTAATTAAAAAATCATACAAGTCACAGCATTTCACTAATTCTAAAACAGAAAAATTTCAAGAAAATGAACAAACAATTAGTTAAAGTACCAAACCTTGCTTTTCCTTTCTCTTCTTGTCTATTTCACTTCCTTTCCTCTAATCTCTTTGATTTCCTATGAATTTAACATGTCACATATGTAAGAACAAACCCTAGATATGAACATGATGCTACCTTATGATTTTTCTAACAATCCTTTACTTATTCTTACTAATAATCACCATTTTCATCATTTCCTTTAAGTAGTTTATCATTTTTCACCATAATCATCAACTTACTAATACTTTCTCAACATGAACATAATATCAAATCTTCCTAAACATAGCCTAATACCTAATTCTAACGAAAGAATAAGACTTAGGATGGTATCTTACCTTATTTCCTATTGAATTTCACTTGAAAAATGGCTTAGACTTGAAAATTTTCTCCTTGAAAATGGAAGGGAGGGGGGAGCACGACCTAAGGAAGAAGAAAAGTGGTGATGGTGGTGTTTTTTGATCCTTTACTTGTGTTTGGAAGACCAAAATTAGTTGTTTATAATTTAATTTCCATTTAATTAATTTGTTTATTTTCAATGGCCATGATTTGTCCAACCCATTTGGATTTAATGGCTAGGATTTGGCCACTTGAAAGTGGCTTTTTGTTCTTTTAAATTTTGCCCCCAAAGTTATATTTAATTACAAAATCGCCCCTCCGGTGGAAATGTCCAAAATGCCCTTGTCGGAAAATCGCCCGTAACTTACAAACCGTGCGTTTTAGGAAAAAATCGTGTGCCACCATTATGACCCGATTAATCCCGAGAACACATTTATGGCATCCGTTAGGGTCACTATTAAGAATCGACACAACTTTTTGAAAAATTACTCTTAGGTCCTCGGCCTTTCGAAAAATTACCTTTAGGTCCCGTCGACTTCACGGGCCTCCTTTGTACACCGATTTTGTTTTTGACTATCTTGAGCCTCTATTTGACCACTTATTTATGTCCTTCTTGCCTAATACTCGACTACCTAAACTTTGGGATGTGACAATTCTACCTACCTTAATTTAAGTTTCGCCCCGAAACTTACTTATTCATGCATGATTCTTACGTGTAATTGCACATCATTAATATAACTAATAATCATCACATATACACACATATGTACTCAAGACACTGATTTTAAACTTATGTACCTTCATTTCCTTCTTCTGCTTTATTCTCTTCTGCCCTCATGTAATATATCCTGGCTGGCGCTCTCGATTCAAGGCGATCTACTGTCTCTGATCTTGTTCCTATTTGATTACTACCATTTTCTCTGCCTCTTCCTCTTTCTCGACCTTTACCGCTGCTACTTGCTACTTGTGTTCTTTTAGGAACTTTTGAAATCTCTGCCACATTTCTAGGACAATCCTTCTTAAGGTGATCAATGGCACCACAAAGTATAGAAGCTCCAGTAACTAACCAACATTCTCCCCTATGCTTTCATCCACAATTCTCACACGAGGGGTATGGTGTATATTCAGTCCTTCCAGAACCTTTACTTGATCCACTGCTTATTCCTCCCGTGCTGGCTACTGAGGTAGCTTGAAAATTAGGTCCTTTAGATGGTCTTAAATTCTGCTTTACACTCATAAAGGATCCTTCAACCTTAGCTCTCTTGCTAGCAGACTGATGATTACTTGGGGCACTCTATGCTTGCTCTCTTTTCTGTTGAATTCTCTATTGACGATTCCTCGGATTTACTTGCACCTTTTCAACATTCAATGCTTTAGCCACCAACTTTGAAAACTCTGTATTATCCAATGCCACTAGCTATATCTTAATTTCATCATTAAGTCCTTCTAAAAATTTCTCGCATCGCTCAGCTTCAGTTTCTATTAACTTCTTTCCATACTTACTAAGGCGCGTAAACTCCTTCTCATATTCTGATACCGTCATTCTGCCTTGTTTCAAATGAATGAACTCATTGCGCCTTGCAATCAAATATGCATCAGTGATATACCTCTTTTTAAACTCACTCTTGAAGAATTCCCAAGTTCGCTGTTCTAGTGGAACCTGCTGCTGCGTGGTATCCCACCATATGTACGTCTCGTCTGTCAGGAGCGAGGTAGCACAAACCACTCTTTCCTCCGGAGTGCATTGGAGCTGGTCAAGAATTCTAATGATACTATCTAACCAATATTCTGCTTCCTCAGATCCCTCTTCACGACCAGCCTTAAATTCCTTTGCACCATACTTTCTTAACTTCTCGATCGGGGGTTTCCTATCTCCCTCAGCAGCAGGGCCCCTTCCGGCCATTTGCTGAAAAAACTGTTGCAATCTGCCTAAGATAAGTCTTCGAACCAGGTATTTCAGTTGATGCTGACCCTGGTCTATGAGCTTCCCCGACATCTGCAGACCAGATGCTTGCGATTCTACGTTTCATTCCATAGCTTGCCACGAATCTATAGACATCCTACATTGACATAAATAGCTATCTGCTTAATTCATCAACATATAACTCGATTATCAATTCCTATCTGGCATGTACATCTACCTATTCATCATATAACTTTCTCCTTACTTTATCTTACATGGCACACATAGTTACTTACTTACTACCTATCTCCCAGAATCGACTAAACCAATGCTCTGATACTACAAATTGTAACACCCCGTCCCGACCTATGAATAAGCCGAGGAGGAATGCTACATCGGGATACGAGCTCTGGTTATGTCAGCTTACTTAATGTTCCTTATAAAAATTTTTCAAAAATTTTGACGGAGTCTCCCTTAAAATTTTAGGTCCCAAGCGTCGACAAAACTGATTTTTCTTATTTTTGAAAAATATTTTGTTTCACAATTCAACTCAAGAACACTCCCAATAATCCACCCTTATAACCTCAACTACAATCTTGCAAGAAGAATTCACACTTCTATATTCACAACCCAACTCAATTTAAAACCCTACAGTTATTATACATTACTAGATTTACATGCTACATCAAGTTATCTCTTTGTATTGTTCAAATAAGTACATGGCAGTTTCTAATACCAAAATACAAAATGAAGAGCACCACCTAAGTTTGTTGATGACCGACAGATCGCAGGACTCCTCTGCTTGCTACTGGCTCCTTGCTAATAGCCTACGAGTTTAGAAGAAACTAAACTCGCTAAGCATTGCTTAGTGGGTACTTTAACTAATTACGAAAAATAAATAATAAAAGCATAATGCACTTTTAAAAGCAATGAGTCGTATTGAAAAATAATATCACAGTAAAAACAATCCATACATGTCATATATTCAGTTATTATCATTTTATCAGTTCGCTCCACAAGGTAATTTGGTACACTAACGTATGGTAAGGAACTAACTGAAACAACTGTATATATATTCTGTGGCTGTGGCCCCAAAAAAATTGCAGACCAAGCCCTGTGGAATCTGTGGCCGAAGCCCTCGGACCGGAATCCTATATAACTCGGGCGATTGCCCTATATAACTTGGATCGAAGTCCTATATAGCTCGGGTCGTCACCCTATATAACTCGGACCGAAGTCCTATATTAAAGCAGCACTGCATATAGTATGATATATCATACCCTTACCCTACTCAGTACTATCCCAGATACGCAATGAAGCCAAAATTTTCATACCATTTCTTAATCGAATATGCATTATACAATTATCTACTTATGTTTCTTATATTATTTCAACGTGAAATATCATATTTTGTCATTTTAATAACATATTATTCTCATTTATATGCATAAGGAATCAATTGGATTACTTTTGATAAATGACCAAATGAATATTAGCAAAATGACCATATGAATAGTAAATTCTGGTTTTGGACTCAACTTGATCCTTATTTTGAAAAATTGTATAAAATAATCTACTTGACTAAAAACGCTAAAATTTTTATAAAATTTATTTTTACATCTTAAAATCATTCCTTTAAAATTTCAGATCAAATTGGACACAAAACCTTGGTCAAGTAGTTCACCCAACCAGACTGCTCCAGGTGCCCTGCATCCTGGCAGCAGTTCTGAATTTTGTGAATTCCGTAAACTAAATTCAATCAATGTGGTTCCAAATTATTTTTCTCAAATACTAGACTCACTAAAAAACAATATATCCAAAATTCAATTGAAGATTATTTTTCTAAAGTTTATTAAAAATCTGGAAACATGGCTGTCTCAGTCAAGGTACCTCCTAGAGCAGGTCTAACAGAAATAATTTTTCCATAATCCTAACCATTCCTAATTCAACTCAAAATATTTTTCAGTCATTCTAAACGTATTGAGGCACAATATATCAAAAATTCACTTCAAGAAAAGTTTTCTATATTTAATTAAAAATCATACAAGTCACAGCATTTCACTAATTCTAAAACAGAAAAATTTCAAGAAAATGAACAAACAATTAGTTAAAGTACCAAACCTTGCTTTTCCTTGCTCTTCTTGTCTATTTCACTTCCTTTCCTCTAATCTCCTTGATTTCCTATGAATTTAACATGTCACATATGTAAGAACAAACCCTAGATATGAACATGATGCTACCTTATGATTTTCTAACAATCCTTTACTTATTCTTACTAATAATCACTATTTTCATCATTTCCTTTAAGTAGTTTATCATTTTTCACCATAATCATCAACTTACTAATACTTTCCCAACATGAACATAATATCAAATCTTCCTAAACATAGCCTAATACCTAATTCTAATGAAAGAATAAGACTTAGGATGGTATCTTACCTTATTTCCTATTGAATTTCACTTGAAAAATGGCTTAGACTTGAAAATTTTCTCTTTGAAAATGGAAGGGAGGGGGGGAGCACGACCTAAGGAAGAAGAAAAGTGGTGATGGTGGTGTTTTTTTATCCTTTACTTGTGTTTGGAAGACCAAAATTAGTTGTTTATAATTTAATTTCCATTTAATTAATTTGTTTATTTTCAATGGCCAGGATTTGTCCAACCCATTTGGATTTAATGGCTAGGATTTGGCCACTTGAAAGTGGCTTTTTGTTCTTTTAAATTTTTCCCCCAAAGTTATATTTAATTACAAAATCGCCCCTCCGGTGAAAATGTCCAAAATGCCCTTGTCGGAAAATCGCCGGTAACTTACAAACCGTGCGTTTTCGAAAAAAATCGTGCGCCACCATTATGACCCGATTAATCCCAAGAACACATTTATGGCATCCGTCAGGGTCACTATTAAGAATCAACACAACTTTTTAAAAAATTACTCTTAGTTCCTCGACCTTTCGAAAAATTATCTTTAGGTCCCGTCGACTTCACGGGCCTCCTTTGCACACCGATTTTGTTTTTGACTATCTCGAGCCTCTATTTGACCACGTATTTATGTCCTTCTTGCTTAATACTCGACTACCTAAACTTTGGGATGTGACACATATAGACATATATCATTACAGCAAACCATAATTCAATGTCTTATCAGAACATTCATGAAATAATACTCACAATTTGCACACCCATATACATATTACACATCATATTGTATTTTCATAATCTCATTTCCAATATCAAGACTTAGCTCTGCTCAAGTCTTTCAACATTTCATTTCTCATCATTTAGCATAGTTTCTCAAGCCACATTCATTTTCAGTAATTTGCTTATGTATTGTGATCATATCATTCCATAATTATTATCATATATCTCATAACATTATATCTTATTCCATAATTCACATTAAAGCAAAGACAAGCATGGGCCCAAAGAAACTAATATGCCATTCAAATTCCAGAGTTACTGTTTTGGTCCAATAATCACATTTATCAAGGCCGTAGGCAAATCATTATCACAATGAGAAACATCTCATATGTAACATCCCGACTAGGCTTCAAGGACTAAGCCCAACCAAGCTTCAAGGGGAGCTCAGCATCAACCCAACTTGGCTTCAAGGACCAAGCGCAACCCAGCTTCAAGGGATTGTTATGTTTAGGCATGCTACTAATAACAAAACTCTGAAAATTGAATAACACATTAGGCACACAATTCTTTTATTATTTCATTATCAATTCCATTCTCATTTTCTCATAATCATCTAAGTAACCATGCCTCAATATTTCATTTGCATCATTATAGCCAACAACAATGGCTTCACATATCATCATTAAGATATACATAACCAATTGCATTGTACATACATTTTGAATGATCATTATATCTTTCACATTATGCAAATTATAGCATTAATCAAATGTATCAACAAAGTAATAGATTACCTAACACATTTACAACGAAATGTGTTAAGTCTCAAAGATATGCAAATGTATGCAATCATGTAGGGTTTGTACATACCTTTAAGAGCAACTCACACCAATTCCAAACTCCTCTTCCAAGAATCCTTTAACATTTGGATTAGGGCAACTCAAATCTCTTCAAAACCTAATTCAAAGGTGATTATACACACTCACTTAGTGATACACATAAGAAAATAAAAATAAGAACTAACTAGGGCAAACTCTACACATGACACGATCACCAATACGAGCGTGTCCCTGATCGTGCCCTAAACCAACAACACAGAAGCTTTGACACGCTCAGTAACATGGGCGTGTCACTTGACATGTCATTCATTCTACCTCATAGAAACATTGACACGCCCAACAACATGGGCGTGTTCATGGTTGTGTCAATTACTTTATCTCTCAGTAGCAATGACACGTCTAATGACGTGGCCGTGTTAATGGTCGTGTCACAAATGTTAAACTCAGTACCATTGACAGGCCCAATGACATGGTTGTGTCACTGGCCATGTCAGGCAAAAATTATACATTTCAAACTCTCATCCATGTAAACACAATCACTCCAAAATCCATACTACAACACCCTTAATCAACATCTTAGTTTATATTCATAAATCACCTATCCATTCAACACTTATATAACTTCAACATATCATAATAATAATCATTATATATATCATTAATGTATCAATTACTCAATTTTCCCAACTCATTTATACTAAACCCTTGCTAAACAATTTCAACAATTCATCATCATCCTCACAAATAACCATATTATCATCATCTAAATACCAATTTAACATATATATATATACACATACTTCAATCTTTCATTATCATCACCTTCACACAATAACCATATCAAATATAAACTCAATCTATAGAAATCAACACAAGGAAAAGAACACTTACTTGAATTCTTTGCTAAATCTTCAATATCCACCTTCAATTCTCTAAAAACCCTTATGATTTTGATGTGTATGTGAACAAAATCATACTTCTCTCTCTCTCTCTCTCTCTCTCTCTCACACGTTCAAGAAGAAGAAGAAGAAGAAGAAGAAGAAGAAAGAAAGAAAGAAAGAGAAAGCTCTCTTGTCAAACTCTCATCCTTATCTTATATATATATAATATAATTATTTCCACCTAAAAATTCTCCACCACAAATATTGATCCATCTTTTGACTTTCTTTTCTTCTTTTTTTTTCTCTTGTCATTATTATCATTATTATTATTAATTAATTATTTACAATTTACTTTTCCTACACCAATATATACATCATGTATATGTGGTGTATATGTTGATATATGTATATGTCTTATATATTGTATTTATATTTCATATAGTTTTCAAATACAATATATACATATAATCCTTCATATACATCTATCTCTTATAATATTTTCTTTACACATTTCACCAACATACTCTCTCACAACTACTATTCCAAAGTACATCAAAAATTGGGGTATTACAGCGACTCTATTTTCTCTAGACTTAGACCTGTGTTCTCTAAGACCCCGAGCCTAAACAGTGCCAAAGTCGCAAGAACCATTCCACCGGGAGTGGGGGCAAAAATTCTCGCTCACAAGTTTGCCTCTTGTATGACTAAAAAATTTTAAATGAGCATGATGGGTGAACTTAAGTTCTTTCTTGGTCTATAAATAAAGTAATGCGAGGATGGGATCTTCATTAACCAATCTAAATATACAAAGGAACTTCTCAAGAAGTTTGGCATGGTTAGTTGCAAGGCAAGACAGACTCCAATGAGCACATCCTTAAAATTGGATAAAGATGAACTTGGTAAGAAAATTAATGAGAAGAAATATCGAGGTATTATTAGATCCCTTCTTTATCTTATGACTTCTAGACCCAATATAATGTATAGTATTACTTGTGTACTAAATTTTGATCATGTCCTAAAGAATCACATTTAAATGCCACCAAAAGAATTTTGAAATATTTGAGTGAACATTGCATTTAGGTCTTTGGTATCCTAGAAATACATTATTTGATATTTTAGGATTTTTTGATGCAAATTATGCCAGTAGTCAATTAGATAGAAAAAACATGACTAGTGCATGTCATTTTCTTAGAGATTACTTAGTTTCCTAGTGTAGACCTTTAATTTTGTCCCTAAGCTAGTTCGGTCCTAATTAAAGAAGGCCTAAGTACTTATCGGTCCATTCTTAACGACTTAAACTTATTTTAAGATTTTAATTAGATTGGTCCAGTTTTTATAAGGTCTAAAATAAGTCCGGTTTAATTTTTAAAGCTTTGAAATGGTCCGATTTGAATTATATTAGGTTTAATTAGATATGGGCATGTCCATATTGAATTAGGCATGCTAATTCGATATGGACTTTTGACCATGTCGAATTAAACTTGTTTTAATCCAATATGGTCATAGTTTATGTCGAATTAAAAAAAAAACATAATTCTATATGCTTCAAAGGAATCGTGCTTAAATAGGAAACTAAGACTCGGTTATAATATTTAACCTAATGTCCTTTTATAAATATAGGAAAAAAGCTTCAGCACGGGGAGTAATAAGCAACAATCAATTAAAACCCTAGCATCATTGAGTGAGAGTTAGTAGCCTAAGAGTAACCAACAACCAAAGCAAGAAAATACACAAAACACTAAATACATTATACAAAGGCAGTGACATACTATCTTTGTTTTGCTCAGCTAGAATTCCAAATTGTTGTAAGCAAAAATTTGATCAATGTTTATTTTTGGTGGAGCCAATGAACAAAGGTATATTCTAAATTTAATTCATTTAAATTCAATTTAAGATGCTTTGATGATGGTTTTTAAGTATTGGATATGTTTACTTTTTTTCTAAATCAATTCCAGTAGGTTATATTCATTATCATTGATTCATATCAGTTTTATCTGAAGCATGACCAGTGCCATTGATTTTATAATTCACAGTAGGTCATATATTTAAACTTGCTTTGTCCAATAGCCATTCACAAGAGCATGTCTTGTGCAATTATTTTTCAAAACTAATGTTACAACTACCTTACGTTTTCACAGTATCAAAGTTTAAATCAAACCTTAATCTTTTCTTTTAAATATTCAAAATCCTAGTCATGTTTTTATAAAACCCTAAAACCTTGATCATTATTTTCTAAAATCCTAATTTAAGAATAAAACCCTAACCTTCATCTGTAAATCATAACTTTCATCCATAAACCCTAGTTGTTATCCTAAAACCTTAATATTGTATTCTAAAACCCTAAAAACCTAATATTACTTATAAAAATCCTAAAACCCTAATGTTGTTTTCTAAAACCCTAGTTTGATCACCAAAACCTTAGTTTTCATTTATAAATCCTAATCATATATTTTTAAAAAACCCTAAACCCTAATTGTGTTTTTCTAAAAATCCTAAACCCTAATCATATTTTCCTAAAACCCTAATTCATAAATTAAAACCCTAGTTTTGTACATCTATTATTCAATGTGACATTAAAACTTAGATTTTGTGATTTATTATATGTTCTTGATGGATGGCTTATTTTATTTATTTTGTGACAGATGGTTTACTTTTATTTTTGATGAACAATTGAATGTTTTTCATGTTTTATTTTAGCTTCAAGAATGTAGGAGGTATGTTTCCACTTTTTGGGTACCTCATTAGTTAAGTTCCATATAATTTAAATTATTTTGAGTTTTGGATTAATGTAAAGGACATGTTTCCACTAAATGGTGGGTGTCCTATTTTATTTAGTTTTGGACATTGGACATTGTAAGGGCATGTTTCCATCCTCTGATAGGTGTCCATTTATTATTTTGTTTGAACTTATTTTGATTTTAATACAATGATTATTTATCTTAATAATTGTGTATAGTATGGATGATTTTATAATATTTAAGAATTTAATAATATATAGACCTCAAAAGAAGACTAGTTCCAATGAACTAGCGTTATAGGGGTGCCGGGCCATTCTCACCTTCTCTATATGTACCAAACTTTCCAAACTCATTAGGGGGTTAGGGATTCCTTATGAATTGAGTCATCCACACCTTTCTTTTTCCTGGCCCATCCAGGCGATGGCTCCACTGTCTCCGAATTTAGCTCGTGGTCTCAAAGGACCTAAGCCTAATAGTACTAAAGTCGCAAGAACCATTCCACCAGGAGTGGGGGAAAAAATCCCCGCTCACAGTGGCAACTCAACTGGGGATAAGAGAAATTGATTTTGTTGGTCCTTATATTATTTTATTCTTTCTTATTATGATATTATCCATTGCATCATATAGATTGCACTGTGTGTATGAGTTAGGACGCCCGTGTTATCCATGTTATGTTATGTAAAGGATACCATACTTTCACTCAAGGTATAGAGATCGATTATGGCATAACTACTTATAGCCTCATACCTTTAGGCATATACTTGTTAAGGGAGCCTAAACTTTTGAACCCAAAAACTAAAGCTCATATAATTGGCCTAGTTACTTTCTTTAGGTTTTTACCCAAATGTTTGTTGTTTGGCTTTAATTGATATATCTTAGTTTGAACGATGACTTATTTGGTTTGTTTTTTTTTTCTAATATGACCTAATTATTTTGTAAACCCAAAATAGTTTTATTCTCTTAAGACCAAAAGACCAAAATTATTTTTAAAAACATTTTACGATAGTCTTCAAACAAAAAATCTTTTCTAAGATGGGTCAAAAATTCTTTTTACCTCATGGCCCAAGCTCAAAGCCCAAAATCTATTTTGAAACAAGTATTTTCACATTGGACTTTAAAACTAAACTATTTCTCACCTCATGGCCCAAGCTCAGAGCCCAAAATCCATTTTCAAACAAATCTTTTCAAAATGGGCTTTGAAACAAAACTAGTTTTCACTCAAATTGCAACCTTTTTCTTAAATGAGCTTACAACTAGTTATATCAATTATGGAATACTAAAAATCAATTGCGGGCCTATTTTATACTAAGACTTGTTAATAATAGGCTTATTTGTGGCATGAATCATTAGTTGCTTTTCTAAATGGAAAATCTATTTATGATAAACCTTTTAATTTAGTTTAAAACACAATATAGCATAAAAGCTATTTTTAGTTGATTTAAATGATTAAGGATTAATTAATGAAAATTATCATAGACTGATTTCTGTGTTTGAAAATACAACTATTAGTTAAACCATTTGAGTGAATTTTTTTTTAAAAAAAATAAGATGTCCCATGTTGATACTTGGATGGCCATATACCTAGGAAAAAGGACTCGCCATTCGTGTGTGGAAGATATAAGGTTGGAAGGAATGTCCTATGTATCTTTGTTTATTTGTTACTTGTGCATCGATGCATACATGTATACATGCATTGCATTACATGTCAATGATTCTTTATGGCTCACAGACCTGGAGTACATTAGTTCAATAGCTTACGACAATCCGACCTATTTCAATGACTCAGAGTTCAGTGAGAATTTTGTCAATTTCACATCAAAAGTGATGGATCCTGAGCAAGTTTAGAAATTGGTGGATGATGCCCTCAACTCCAAGATGGAAGAACTAAAGAAGGTCCTAGCAAAGACCATGAAAAGCCAACTGGCTACATTATTAGGAAGCACTGTTGAAGCATCTGCTAGCACTAAGAAGCTGAAACAAAATGGAATGGCTAAGGTTAGTGGGTAGCCTTTGATGATGACAAAGTAGTTATTGATGATGATGACGACTAGGCTCAGTATTTCCAAAATCCTCAATAAAAGAACAAAGAGCCAAAGGTTATGGAGAAGTCAACTGCTAAAAAGGCTAAAACCTCGGATGTGGAAAAGATGATTGCTGATTTGGAGAAGAAGTTTGAAAAGAAGCTAAAGATTGAAGAGATGTTGGATGTGGACAAGCTATTTGAACAAGATGAGAAAGTCTCATATAAGTTCAAGATACCTTCATTTGCTAAGTTCAATGGTACTAAAAATCCCCATCTGCATGTCAAACAATACATTGCTGCCATGCAGTCTGTCTGAGCTTCTAAGGCTCAAACTCTAAGGTAATTCATGCTTTCACTGGATCATGTGTGTAAAATTGGTTCAATACCTTAGAGGAAAACACTCAAAAGAACTGAGATTTGCTGCACAAAGCCTTCATTCAGCAGTATATGAACAATATTGAATTAAAAGTGACTCTGATGGAATTAGAGTCAATTAGGAAAAAGAAGAACGAGAACATTTTTGACTATGTGAAGAGGTGGAGAAATAAGGCCTCGTTGCGCAAGAAAAGGCCCAATAAGTCAGACCATATTAGGATGATTGTAAGAGGGGTGCTGCCTAATCTTCATGAAAGGATGTTCAACACTCTCATAAGGGATTTCAAAGATTTTCTTCAACTGGTTTGTAGATAGAAGAATAGGAATGAGAGAAAAGTAATTTTTCTAGAAAAAAGAATGAGAGGGGAAATTATTAGTCTACAATAGACGTTAATGCAACTGGTCAAGCGAATAAGAGCCAGTTTTCAGATCTTAGGAAACCTTTGTCTTAGGATTTCAACAAGCTACAAAAAAAAATGATTATTACAGCTATTGACTCCTTGACCATTACATAATCCGTTGCCTTCAAACTTTAATGCCAAGGCCTTCTGTCAATTTCATCAAATGCAAGGGCATGATACAGATAAATGTGCTTGATTAAGGCATGAGATCCATGATTTGATTGATAGTGGAAAGTTGCCTGAGCCTGATAGGCCCAACACCAAGAATAATCCTCTGCCTAAATTTGAAAGGGTGCCACTGCCTGCAACCTTTATGATAGAAGTGGGATTAGAGGAGAGTTTTGTCCTGTCATCTTGTCATGACATGGATGGAGAAGCTGCTAAAGAGGAGGTACTACTAATCAAGCTTGAACCAGCTATGGATTATGAGATGATGACTGTCATTAATGATCCTCGCCCTTAATATGTCCAAGTAGAGAAAGCTCTTTGGATTTCAAATCAATAAAACTTCCCTTGGCTTGTTTGGTTTTGTGTCATTTTTTTAGTATTTTTTGGAACAATTATATTTTGCAAATTAAGATTGTTTGAATAAATTATTTTCATTAAACTTTTTTTTGGTCTTTGTTCATTTTAATGCTCAACCAATGATGAGTTTAGCTTGATATTCATAAAATTAGTATATCTATGCACCATGATCCGAATAACTTTACTAGGTGAGGGAGTTATTCTATAGTATTAAGCTGTGTATGCTTACTTAGAGAGGGCTCCTACATAATTATGAGTGTCTAGGTCCTAGTCGATCTTAGAATATGCTTTGATGAACTTTCGAGGTGAAATTAAACTTTACTTATTTAAGGGTGAAATGATCTAGGCATTGTTTAGTATTCCAACAAATAGAATATAACCAATTAAATATCAATCCTTGATTATCCCTTTGAGCCTTCATGTGATTTTAGCTTTCTTTCTATTAGTTTTTAAACGTGATAACCTATCCTATGCTGTTGTGACACTTATGATAAGTCTGATGATCACTAAGGTGAAGGGGGCAAGAAGATCAAAGAATGGAATGCATAGTTAAAACTATAAGGATAGTTGAAGTTTAAATAAATTAAACTTAATATCTTAGATATATTAAGGCAATAACAGATTCATCCTTGTTGAGGCAAACTCACCTCACCGCATTTGTAGCCAGAAGCACAAAATGGTATAAATAAGACAAATCTCTTAGAGCTAGGGCAAAACAAAAAAAAAAAATAAAAAGAAAAAAAGAGAAAAGAAAAGAAAAAAGAAAAAAAAGAAAAAAATAAAAGAGAAAAAGAAAGAAAGGAAAAAGAAGAAGAAAAAAGAAAAGGCAATTCAGAAAGCCAATAAAGTTTTTTTTTTTTACCTAAAGCAAGTAGAAGACTTCCACTTAGTTTAAGAGGACATATTGACTTGAATTAGTCTAGTTTAGCCAAAGATTCAAATAAAATTAGAGAATTAAGGGAAAGACCATCTTTTATTTTATCCAACATAGCCCAAGTCAGCAATATTGAAAGACTTTATATTCCAAAAAGGAAAAGGATAAAAAAAGAAAAAGAAAAAAAGGTGGTCTAAAGATCAAGATAGTACTAATTGGATCTAGATTTTTAACAAAAAGATGAAAGGACATTCAAGCTTTGTATTTTCATGAAGTCAGAAGGAAATGCTGCCTAGAAGGTGAAAATGGAAACTCTAATAGCATATGGCTCCAGCACAAAGTTTGTAGTGTGAAAATTTATCCATAGTGTCACATTAGCTCCAATTTAAAAATGGCCTTCATTTAATCCATATCCCTTATAGATCCTTCATTTAATTCATATCCCTTATAGACCCCATTTTAAGCCTGTTAAAGATTTGTTGATCTCTCTTGGTAGGTAGAGTCCATTAGTGGAGATTGTTCGAATAAGCATGCATATGAGATATATAATATTTAAACTTAATGAGACATCTAGCCAAGTAATGTGTATGTGCCTATTTGAAGTACAACAATCTTAAATGATTTTTGAGTTTAGTATGGTAACTAGGATTTTCATGTTATAGATATGTTAATTTGGGAAAATCGAATCCCGAGGTAAATTGATATTGATTTGACAAAGTCAACATTTAATTTTTAAAATAAAAAAAACTATTTTCTTGTTACATAAACCTTCAAGTTAAGGAATGTATGTTAGGTTATCGAACCTCGAAGGACATATTTGGCAAATGTGACTAATGAAAAGATCATTTGCAAGGTCATGTGGTAGAGACATTGCCAACCAAATATGTTGAAACTGATATCTCCCATGTCTTTGACTACTGTGTTTGGGCCTCCACCACTCATGTTTTTAACATCTTTAAGATAAAAGACATAAATGTGAAGGCTTTTGATATTCTAACAAAAGATCTAAATGAGTATCTGGAAAAAATCGATGGGAACACATCAGTTGATCACCTCAATCTATCAGTCAACAGGACCACTGTAATTACTATTCTTGTATATCATGCATATATAAGCATATCACTTTGCATTTTTTGTCCTACATTGTCTATTCTTTTTCAAAGTGAACAACAGATACTCTATAAAGCAAATATGAAGTAGATATGGAATCAAGGGGCATGGAAGGCCCATTGCTTAAGGAAGATTCAATCACTTTACAAAAATGAAGATGCATACTTGTGCAAAGAACCAGGCAAAATGCGAATGTCAATCAAAGCTTATATGGGAACAAAATCATTAGTTTGAGCTTACACTGGGGGAAAAACTTCTCTTTTCAATTTTTGAGTTTATGCGTGTACAAAATATTTTCAGATTCACTTTCAATATTTTGCCACGTAGGGGGCAACGAGAGGATATAAGGACTAGCTAAAAATAGTTGAATTTTTTGAAAAAGGAAGAACAAAAAAGAATGTAACAAGAAGAAAGTACGAACCTCAAAATAATGAAGATGCAAAAGAATGGAACAATCGGCTAGAAGATAGTCGCAATTCTCAAGTGACAAAAGATCAACCAAGCTAGAAGAGTTGAAGCTAATCTATTTTTTCTTGAAGCATCCAGTATTGGGTCGAAAACTCTAATCTAGTTTAGGGTTGAGAACCTAACCCAGTCTTGGGTTGAAAACCCTAATCCAGTTTTGGGTCGAGCAACCTAATCCAGTCTCATATCAAGAACCCAAATTTAGTCTCGGGTCGAGAACCTAAAATCCGATCTAGGGTCGAGAACCTAAATCCAATATTGGGTCCATAATCCAAATTTATTCTAGGGTTAAGAACCCAAATACAATCTAGGGTTGAGAATCCAAATCCAGCATCAGGTCTAGAACCTAAATCCAATCTTGGGTTAAGAACCCAAATTCAGTCTTGGGTCAAGAATCTAAATCCAATATAGGGCCGAGAACCCAAATAAAATATCGATTCCAGAACAAATCCAATCTTAGGTCGATAACCCAAATCCAATTTCGGGTTGAGCAACCAAATCAAATCCAGTTTAGGGTTGAGAGCCCAAATCCAGTCAAACCAACTCGGGTTCAGAACCCAAACTATTTTTTAGTCCAGAACTTAATCCGGGTCCAGAACCCAAACTCATTTTGAGTCCAAAACCCAAACCAACTAGGGACCAGAACCCAAATCATTTTTTAGTCCAGAACTCAATACGGGTCTAGAACCCAAATTATTTTTGAGTCCAGAACTCAATCCGAGTCCAGAACCTAATCTATCTCGGGTCTATAACCCAAATTTTTTCAAATACAGAACTCAATCTGAGTCTAGAACCCAAACCATCTCGTGCTTAGAACCTAAATTTTTTTTTGAGTCCAGAACACAATCTGGGTTCAGAACCCAATCCATCTCAGGTCCAGAACCCAAATCTTTTTCGAGTTCAAAACTCAATCCGAGTCTAGAACCCAAACCATTCTCAAGTCCAAAACCCATTTTTGCCTAAATTTAGTTCCAAAGTCATGTTGTTTTTCACTCTCTATATCACATTCGAGATCATTCAACCAGGAGGCAAACTATAGACCCTTAATTTTTGTCCTAAGCTAGTTCAATCCCAACTAAAGAAGGCCTAAGTACTTATTGGTCCATTCTTAATGGCTTAAACCTATTTTTTGCTTTTAATTAGATTGGTCAAATTTTATAAGGCATAAAATAAGTTCAGTTTAATTTTTAAAGCTTTGAAACGGTCTAATTTGAGATTGAAACAAGTTTGGTTAAATATGGATCATAAAACCCTAATGTTGTTTTCTAAAACCCCAGTTTGATCACTAAAACCTTATTTTTTATTTATAAACCCTAATCATGTTTTTTTAAAAAAACCTTAGACCCTAATTGTGTTTTTTTAAAAATCCTAAACCCTAATAATATTTTCCTAAAACCCTAGTTTTGTACATCTATTTTTCAATGTGACATTAAAACTTAGATTTTGTGATTTATTATATGTTCTTGATGGATTGTTTATTTTATTTATTTTTTGTTATGGATGGTTAAGATTGAATTTATTTATTTATTTATTTTGGCTTCAAGAATGTAAGAGGTATGTTTCCACTTTGTGGGTACCTTATCAATTAAGTTCCATGTAATTTAAATTATTTTGAGTTTGGATTAATGTAAAGGACATATTTCCACCAAATGGTGGGTGTCCTATTTTATTTAGTTTAAAATATTGGACATTTTAGGGGCATATATCCATCCTCGGATGGGTGTCCATTTATTATTCTATTTGAACTTGTTTTGATACAATGATTACTTATCTTAATAATTTCATGTACTATGGATGATTTTATAATATTTAAGAATTTAATAATATATAGACTTGAGAAGGAGGCCGTTTTCAATGAACCGAGTGTTATAGGGGTGTTGGATCATTCTCATCTTCTCCATACATACCTAACTTTTTGAACCCATTAGGGGGTTGGGGATTCCTTAGGAATCGAGTCATCCACCCCTTTCTTTTTCTCTGCCCGTCTGAATGGTGACTCCATTTTCTTCGGGCTTAGGCCCATTTTCTATAAGGCCCTGCTGATGTGGCAAGAACCATTCCACCAGGAGTGGGAGCAAAAATCCCCGCTCACAGTGGTGACTCCACTGGGGATAAGAGAAATTGATTCCATTGGTCTTTATATTATTTTATTCTTTTTTATTATGATGTTATCCTTTGCATCACATAGATTATATTGTGTGAGTTAGGATGCCCGTGTTACCCATGTTATGTTATGTAAGGGATATCATACTTTTCACTCAAGGTATGAATATCGAGCATGGCGTAACCACTCATAGCCTCATACATTTGGGTATATACTTGCTTTGGGAGAATAAACTTTTGAACACAAAGACTAAATCTCATGTAATTGGCCTAGTTACTTTCTTTAGGTTTTTACCCAAATGCTTGTTGTTTGACTTTAATTGATATATCTTAGTTTGAACCATGACTTATTTGGTTTATTCTTTTTCTAATATGACCTAATTATGTTGTAAACCCAAAATAGTTTTATTCTCTTAAGCTCAAAAGACCAAAATTATTTTTAAAACCTTTTTAAGATTATCTTTAAACATAAAAGCTTTTCTAAGATGGGTCAAAAATTCTTTTTACCTCATGGCTTAAGCTCAAAGCCCAAAATCTATTTTTGAACTTATTTTGATTTTAATATAATGATTTTTTAACTTAATATTTACATATAGTATGGATGACTTTATAATAATCAAGAATTTAATAATATATAGACCTAAAAAGGAGGCCGATTCTAATGAATCGAGCGTTATGTTGGTGCTGGGTCATTCTCATCTTTCCCATACGTACCTAACTTTCCAAACCTATTAGGGGGTTAGGGATTCTTTAGGAATTGAGTCATCCACCCTTTTATTTTTCCTAGCTCATCCAGGTGGTGACTCTATTTTCTCTGGCTTTAGGCTCGTGTTCTCTAAGACCCCGAGCCTAACAGTGCCGAAAAGTTACAAAAAAATTCCTTTGGGAGTAGGGGCCAAAATCCCCGCTCACACCTTGTTTAGCAAGAAATAAGTGTCGGTTGCTCTATCTGCCGTAGAAGCATAATATGTTTCTATATATTTTTGTTGCACACAAGTTCTATGGATGAAGTTACAATTGCTAGATTATGGTAAAATATTGGATTACATTCCTATTAAATGTGATAATACAAGTGTGTAGACCCTTTATTTTTGCCCCAAATTGGTACGATCCTAATTAAAGAATGCCAAAATAAATTTTATTCAATTTTAAAAGATTTAAACCTATTTTATAACTTTTAAATAGGTTGGTCCGATTTTGAAAGGCGTAAATTCAATTGGTTAAAATTATAAAGTGTTGTCCTAAGATGGCAACCAAGAGGGGAGGTGGCGAATTGGTTCATTTGAAGAATGATGGCAAATTCAAAAATTCAAAACTCAAAATTCAATGAACAAGAAATGTGGAAGATATAGAAGAAAGTTAAGTAGAGGATGGAACAATGAACACAAAATTTATTGTAACACCCTGATACTCCATATAAGTACTATACATATACCTAGTATACATACAATACGTACATAAAGTATAAGAATGTTACTTTTAGTTTCAATTTAAAAACCTTTATCCAGATTCATAAAATTTAACATTTAATTTAAAACACATTTACAAAAGTCAGTATTCTTATTTATCAAAACTTCATTCATCCATATGAATATATATTAACTCAAAAATACAATACAACTTAAAATCACACATGTATGCATCACCTTCTAGTTGGTCTCGAGATACACTTACCCTTTTCGTGGCATAACAGCTACACTCCCAGATCATCCGCATAAATACCTGCGCGATTAATTATCCGCGCTAAGCCCGAAAGCTTAGTAGTATAAATAAATATTAAAATATACTTTACAAAAATAATCATACCTCATGTTTTTAGCATTATGTTCTATTGTTCGCTTACCCCGTTTTTTCTTTCTCAATGCATTCTTCATATATTTCCCCTAATCTCATAAAATTATACACATATTTACATAGAACATTCACAATACAATACTTACCATTTCTATCTCATATACATATACATATACATCATATTTTCATCAAAAGCATTCATAGATCTCATTATTCATTCATTTCAACATTTGGATATCACATTGACAACAAAGACAGACTCGGGCCCAACAGACACTAATATGTTATTCAAAGTTCAGAGTTACTGTTTTGGTTCATAATCACAATAATCAAGCCCGTAGGCATCATATATCAATAACTCTATCCATGGATAGTGTAACAGACCCAGTCTCTTGGACCATCAACTCGACTAACCTCGAGGAGATCCTCAACCCGGCAAGACTGTTACCAATCATATATCTCATAATCATAATTATCATAGTGTAACAGACCCAGTCTCTTGGACCTCAATTCACTCAAATTGAAGAGATCCTCAACCCGGCAAGACTGTTACCTTTTTCACATTTTCTATGCATGCCGCCAAATCCAGAACTCTGAAAATTGAATCAACATATTAGACACAAAATCTTTTCATTTTCATTTCATTCTCAATTGAATTATCATAGCCAATAACAATGGCTTAACATCTCATTTGAATCACTATAGCCAATCACAATGGCTTCATATCTCATTTGAATCATCATAGTCATTAACAATGACCTCACATCATATTATATCTCAAATCACATTTCAATTTCATCATTGATATATGCAACATCAATTACATTACTAAACAAACATATCATGAATCAACCATACCATATAGGCATGCTTCAATCATAACATTAAAGTAATTTCATCATCAATGATCTCATGATATTCCACATTATACACAACATGCTATTATTCATATGCATCCTCAATCTACATATAGTACAATACAATTTATGAGATTGACAATGCATAAAACCTAACATTGTTCATATCATATCAACGTTATCATCAAATCATATTGATCAATTCAATTCATCACTCAAGTATACATAATCAAAGACATTGCACATACTTTTTCATTGATCAATATGTCTTCCACATTTCCTATATTATCATTGATATATTCATACATAACAATTTACCTTATTCAAGAACTTAGAATCCTCCATATACATTTGGTTGGATCATTATTGTTTTAAGTGTGTTTAGGTACAAAAGACATTTGAAGATCCAACAATGTTTGAAGACCAAATAACAAACACATTTGCAAACACCCTCAAGGGACACGGCCAAGCTTGTGGCCGTGTCTCTCAATCCAAACATCCAGTAGCAAACACGGTCAAAGGACACGGCCAAGCCAGTGGCCGTGTCTCTCAATCCAATTCAAGCAGTAGCAAACACGGGCAGTGGACACGGCCAAGTCAGTGGCCGTGTCTCTCAATACAACAATCCAGTAGCAGACACGGGCAAGGGACACGGCCGTGTCTCTCCAAAAATCATCCAACACGGCCAAGTTTGCCCTAACTTGGCCATGTCTCTCATGACTTGGCCGTGTTCTTCAATGAATTAAAGGCCAAACACTTCCAAATTCTTCTAACCCAAACCCAACCTCAACATTTCATCATTTACCTCACAATTTTCTCAACTTATCATCACTTAAATATCAATTCAACATCTTTACATACTTCACTCTTTCATTATCTTCATTTTACACACTAATTATACCAAACATAACCTCAATCCACAAGAATTCAAAACAAAAAGATAAGAACTTAAATATATACATATAATCAATAAAATCAACTCAAAAGGGAGTACTTACTTGAATAGCTTGCTAAATCTTCAATATCCACTTGCAAACATCTTGATATCCTTAATCTTTGGTGTAACTAGAAGCAAAATCATCTTTCTCTTTCTAGCTTCTCTCTCTCTCTCTCTCTCGTTTACAAAGGAAAAAGAAGAAGCAGAGGAAGAAAGAACGTTCTCGTTCTTTCTTTCGTTTCTCTCATATATATATATAATAATAATAATAATAATAATAATAATAATAATAATAATAATAATAATAATAATAATATTTCTCAAATAACCTCCACCACACATAATTTTCCAACTTTTGACTTTCTTCTTCTCTTCTCTTTTTGTCCTTATCATCATTATTATTAACTTATTATACAAATATATATACACAACTTACTTTCCTACACCATTTTATATCCCATGTATATGTGATGTATATATATGTCTTATATATATATTATCTTTATATTTCCCATACATACATATACATTAAATCCAAATGCAACAACATTAACTCCAAAACTCTTAGGGTCTATTCCGGGATATTACAATTCTCTCCCCCTTAAATAATTTCGTCCTCGAAATTATCCAGCACACTAACAACCCATTTGGAACAAATCACCATCTTAATTTATCAACTTACATAACTTTTACTCTCCCCCTTTTAGTTAATCATAACTTATCATTATATATCTATTTTTATCTTATAACTTTCTCAACAGAGCAACCAAGATAGCTCATTATATTTCCAATGAATTTTTATCTTTGTTCTAAAGTCAGATTATCACTTTAACTCTTTATAGATATTCTCTTAACTTTAACCTCAAAAATCATTAATCAATATCTTAGCATTGTTTATTCCACTCTTACCATCACTTTCAAAATAAACATTTACCAAACATCAATGGATAACCATATCCTTACTTTCATGAGTTTATTTCTTACCATATACAATTAATATACCTCAATTTATTTATGTTCATTCATAAATCAGAATATTATATCATACACATTACCATTAAATCTTACATTCCCAATACAATTGCACATAATAAATCTCAATGTTGTCTTGCAACTTTAACGAAACCTAGATCAATCGATTTATCCATCCCAATATACTAACATTTCAACTTTATTTGATTCAAACCAACAATTAACTTATTGGAATTTATCATTGGATTTTACCATATATACTTATATATAACCTAAGTTCATTAGGTCAAACTTATATTCAAATTCTAATCTTTCCAAATTCATATATTCAATCAATATGAATCATGCCTATACATATACATTTCCTTATTTCAATAATTATATGATTATTTCTTATACTCATTCAAAGTTTATCAATATTGCCAACAACTATAACTTCATAAACAAGCTTTTCCCCCAACCAGGTTGGTAATCCAAGTTGGGTTGCCCAACACATTGGGTCCGCATGGTTCCACAGGAGGCAGATAAGTCCGTTCATTTATCTTTTCACAATTCATTTCATCATTTTTTTTTCATAATCATTTAGGCATTATACCTTAATATAATTTATTTCTAACATCATTGTCAACAATCATGGTTTCTTATCACATCGAAATAGTATACACATATATCATCAACTATATTGAATATCTCATTACTCAATCGTATCATTTAGACATGTTTCAATAATATCATCAACCATGATGATATCACATTTCATCAATTCTCAAAACACATTAACATCATTTATTATTAAAACATTTATCATAACAAATTACATTACACGTACCTTTTTAATGATCCTCGCCTCTTTCACACTATATAAGTCATAACACTAGTCACATAATATTAACAATATAATCAATTGCAAAACCTTGTTACATTTATTTTGATTACCTTTTTGTCATATTATCCATATCTCAACACATTTCCATAATTTTTCCTTTTTCTCTCTTTACCTTCATAATTTATAACCAAATTCTTAACATAAAATGTTAAGGTACAACTTTATCTACCATAACTTTTAACTATACTTTTCAAACAAAATTTTAGTTCCACCAAATCGGTATTACAATCATATCATCTCAGTTCTAACTCTGAAGATAATAAAACTAACCACTAATCACACTAACCAAGTCATATGACCATAATATATAAACAATCACATTTGGGGTTTGTAAATCAATCTCGTTCTTCTATTATTCAATTTCCAACCTTTACAATTATAATATTAGATTATATCACAAAAATTATATATATTCTCCAAACTTGTATTACACCAAGAATTAACACATTTTAATTCCATTTCAAAACAGTTTGCTTTTGATTATTTAATCATCATTAACCCAACTCATGTTCAATAATATTATCTTTAACATTTCCTATACCCAACCTTCAATTAGATACAAATCTTACACAAGTTTTATTCATTACTCCATTTCCAATTCATCTCTTCTAAAAATTTTCAAATACCATATTCTTTCCTTACAATTCCTGATGATATGCTTATACATAAAGCATTTCCACACACAAATACCTTGAGTTCCAAAACATCTTATGATAGCCTCATTTAATTATTGACATAACAATTTCACTGTTCAATATTACGCAAGTCCATTCTCATTTCTAATACCATTAAACATGTATTGGTATAAAATAATAAACATATTATATACACATTCATAGGTCACGTTCATAATGTGATTCACTTCCCACCTTTCTTACATATAACCATTACATTCATATCAAAAAGTTCATTTCACAAATCCTCTTTATATAAACACATAATTATGCAATTTATTAAATTTCCCTTTTGCATATAGTTTATACAAATTTAATAGTTATCACTTTCCTTTGACTATTATCATTCTCATTTGTTTATCATAACTTAAGTTATTCATTAACTTCAACAAATATATACACTCTACTTATAATATTATTTCACAAAGAGCTTAATCACATTTCCAATGTGATATCTCTCTCACATTTGTTTATAAATATCTTTAACACATCTTTCATAGTCCTTTTTATCCTTTCCAATCAAATTATTTAAAGTAACTCACTTTCTTTTGCTCAATTCCTTTTCTTTACTTTCAAACCAAATTTTCCTACTAACAATCACATCTCTCAATTCCTAATACTTCCATGTGCACTAATATTCATTTCATATATCTCATGTATTAAATACATTAAACTATTAATATATAAATGGTCTTTACCCACATTCCATTAAAACTATAAATCTTCAACTTACTAATTTACTTAAACTTCAATTTATTCATCTCATTCTCTTAATATCAACCTTAAAACATCTTATATGGATATACCACAAAACAACATCAAACATATATGTTTCACAATTACTAAGCTCATTCCAACAATCTAAATATCACATATTACCCCCATTTACAGGAGCTTTTACAATATTCAAACATATCACATTTCTAACATTGAAATCACCATGTTTATATTAAAACAACAATACAAACAACACCAATATCTCTTTGTACCTAACCAACATCATCTCTTTTTTCTTTTTAAACAAAACCTTAACTTTACATATCCACACCTTAAATTATCACACTTAATCTATACCAATCAACTCATTTAATATTTCACCGTACTCTTTTCATTAAAAGAAATATATATATATCTTTCCATATTACCCATCCAACAATCTTTCCTCTTTCTAAAAATCCAAACATAAAGTTTATTAGAAAGAGGTTCAAATAATAGAGGAAAGATTACATAATTAAATCTAAATTTTGTTTTTAACTCATTCCCAACTTTATTCTTCTAACCATTTCTTTACATGTCAAACACATATCAATAATCAAACTTTTTACTTATAAATTCCATATCATTTCTTTATATCACAATCACTTTTCAATTATCAACATTTCAAAATTTGCTTTCATATAAAACCTCATTTACACACTATCATTTATCTCATCTCATGTAACTCAAATACATCACAATTCACAATTCACTCAATGCCACGTTCGAGACCAACCTAGATGTGAATGCATATGCATGTCTTACCAATTGCATTTCCAAAATCTTCTTTTCAATTCTTATTTAATCTTTTCAAAAATTTTCTTTTTAATTTCTCTTAGGCCGAGAATCTCGAACCTAAGCTCTGATACCAAAATAATTGTAACACCCTGATACTCCATATAAGTACTATACATATACCTAGTATACATACAATACGTACATAAAGTATAAGAATGTTACTTTTAGTTTCAATTTAAAAACCTTTATCCAGATTCATAAAATTTAACATTTAATTTAAAACACATTTACAAAAGTCAGTATTCTTATTTATCAAAACTTCATTCATCCATATGAATATATATTAACTCAAAAATACAATACAACTTAAAATCACACATGTATGCATCACCTTCTAGTTGGTCTCGAGATACACTTACCCTTTTCGTGGCATAACAGCTACACTCCCAGATCATCCGCATAAATACCTGCGCGATTAATTATCCGCGCTAAGCCCGAAAGCTTAGTAGTATAAATAAATATTAAAATATACTTTACAAAAATAATCATACCTCATGTTTTTAGCATTATGTTCTATTGTTCGCTTACCCCGTTTTTTCTTTCTCAATGCATTCTTCATATATTTCCCCTAATCTCATAAAATTATACACATATTTACATAGAACATTCACAATACAATACTTACCATTTCTATCTCATATACATATACATATACATCATATTTTCATCAAAAGCATTCATAGATCTCATTATTCATTCATTTCAACATTTGGATATCACATTGACAACAAAGACAGACTCGGGCCCAACAGACACTAATATGTTATTCAAAGTTCAGAGTTACTGTTTTGGTTCATAATCACAATAATCAAGCCCGTAGGCATCATATATCAATAACTCTATCCATGGATAGTGTAACAGACTCAGTCTCTTGGACCATCAACTCGACTAACCTCGAGGAGATCCTCAACCCGGCAAGACTGTTACCAATCATATATCTCATAATCATAATTATCATAGTGTAACAGACCCAGTCTCTTGGACCTCAATTCACTCAAATTGAAGAGATCCTCAACCCGGCAAGACTGTTACCTTTTTCACATTTTCTATGCATGCCGCCAAATCCAGAACTCTGAAAATTGAATCAACATATTAGACACAAAATCTTTTCATTTTCATTTCATTCTCAATTGAATTATCATAGCCAATAACAATGGCTTAACATCTCATTTGAATCACTATAGCCAATCACAATGGCTTCATATCTCATTTGAATCATCATAGTCATTAACAATGACCTCACATCATATTATATCTCAAATCACATTTCAGTTTCATCATTGATATATGCAACATCAATTACATTACTAAACAAACATATCATGAATCAACCATACCATATAGGCATGCTTCAATCATAACATTAAAGTAATTTCATCATCAATGATCTCATGATATTCCACATTATACACAACATGCTATTATTCATATGCATCCTCAATCTACATATAGTACAATACAATTTATGAGATTGACAATGCATAAAACCTAACATTGTTCATATCATATCAACGTTATCATCAAATCATATTGATCAATTCAATTCATCACTCAAGTATACATAATCAAAGACATTGCACATACTTTTTCATTGATCAATATGTCTTCCACATTTCCTATATTATCATTGATATATTCATACATAACAATTTACCTTATTCAAGAACTTAGAATCCTCCATATACATTTGGTTGGATCATTATTGTTTTAAGTGTGTTTAGGTACAAAAGACATTTGAAGATCCAACAATGTTTGAAGACCAAATAACAAACACATTTGCAAACACCCTCAAGGGACACGGCCAAGCTTGTGGCCGTGTCTCTCAATCCAAACATCCAGTAGCAAACACGGTCAAAGGACACGGCCAAGCCAGTGGCCGTGTCTCTCAATCCAATTCAAGCAGTAGCAAACACGGGCAGTGGACACGGCCAAGTCAGTGGCCGTGTCTCTCAATACAACAATCCAGTAGCAGACACGGGCAAGGGACACGGCCGTGTCTCTCCAAAAATCATCCAACACGGCCAAGTTTGCCCTAACTTGGCCATGTCTCTCATGACTTGGCCGTGTTCTTCAATGAATTAAAGGCCAAACACTTCCAAATTCTTCTAACCCAAACCCAACCTCAACATTTCATCATTTACCTCACAATTTTCTCAACTTATCATCACTTAAATATCAATTCAACATCTTTACATACTTCACTCTTTCATTATCTTCATTTTACACACTAATTATACCAAACATAACCTCAATCCACAAGAATTCAAAACAAAAAGATAAGAACTTAAATATATACATATAATCAATAAAATCAACTCAAAAGGGAGTACTTACTTGAATAGCTTGCTAAATCTTCAATATCCACTTGCAAACATCTTGATATCCTTAATCTTTGGTGTAACTAGAAGCAAAATCATCTTTCTCTTTCTAGCTTCTCTCTCTCTCTCTCTCTCTCTCGTTTACAAAGGAAAAAGAAGAAGCAGAGGAAGAAAGAACGTTCTCGTTCTTTCTTTCGTTTCTCTCATATATATATATATAATAATAATAATAATAATAATAATAATAATAATAATAATAATAATATTTCTCAAATAACCTCCACCACACATAATTTTCCAACTTTTGACTTTCTTCTTCTCTTCTCTTTTTGTCCTTATCATCATTATTATTAACTTATTATACAAATATATATACACAACTTACTTTCCTACACCATTTTATATCCCATGTATATGTGATGTATATATATGTCTTATATATATATTATCTTTATATTTCCCATACATACATATACATTAAATCCAAATGCAACAACATTAACTCCAAAACTCTTAGGGTCTATTCCGGGATATTACAATTCTCTCCCCCTTAAATAATTTCGTCCTCGAAATTATCCAGCACACTAACAACCCATTTGGAACAAATCACCATCTTAATTTATCAACTTACATAACTTTTACTCTCCCCCTTTTAGTTAATCATAACTTATCATTATATATCTATTTTTATCTTATAACTTTCTCAACAGAGCAACCAAGATAGCTCATTACATTTCCAATGAATTTTTATCTTTGTTCTAAAGTCAGATTATCACTTTAACTCTTTATAGATATTCTCTTAACTTTAACCTCAAAAATCATTAATCAATATCTTAGCATTGTTTATTCCACTCTTACCATCACTTTCAAAATAAACATTTACCAAACATCAATGGATAACTATATCCTTACTTTCATGAGTTTATTTCTTACCATATACAATTAATATACCTCAATTTATTTATGTTCATTCATAAATCAGAATATTATATCATACACATTACCATTAAATCTTACATTCCCAATACAATTGCACATAATAAATCTCAATGTTGTCTTGCAACTTTAACGAAACCTAGATCAATCGATTTATCCATCCCAATATACTAACATTTCAACTTTATTTGATTCAAACCAACAATTAACTTATTGGAATTTATCATTGGATTTTACCATATATACTTATATATAACCTAAGTTCATTAGGTCAAACTTATATTCAAATTCTAATCTTTCCAAATTCATATATTCAATCAATATGAATCATGCCTATACATATACATTTCCTTATTTCAATAATTATATGATTATTTCTTATACTCATTCAAAGTTTATCAATATTGCCAACAACTATAACTTCATAAACAAGCTTTTCCCCCAACCAGGTTGGTAATCCAAGTTGGGTTGCCCAACACATTGGGTCCGCATGGTTCCACAGGAGGCAGATAAGTCCGTTCATTTATCTTTTCACAATTCATTTCATCATTTTTTTTTCATAATCATTTAGGCATTATACCTCAATATAATTTATTTCTAACATCATTGTCAACAATCATGGTTTCTTATCACATCGAAATAGTATACACATATATCATCAACTATATTGAATATCTCATTACTCAATCGTATCATTTAGACATGTTTCAATAATATCATCAACCATGACGATATCACATTTCATCAATTCTCAAAACACATTAACATCATTTATTATTAAAATATTTATCATAACAAATTACATTACACGTACCTTTTTAATGGTCCTCGCCTCTTTCACACTATATAAGTCATAACACTAGTCACATAATATTAACAATATAATCAATTGCAAAACCTTGTTACATTTATTTTGATTACCTTTTTGTCATATTATCCATATCTCAACACATTTCCATAATTTTTCCTTTTTCTCTCTTTACCTTCATAATTTATAACCAAATTCTTAACATAAAATGTTAAGGTACAACTTTATCTACCATAACTTTTAACTATACTTTTCAAACAAAATTTCAGTTCCACCAAATCGGTATTACAATCATATCATCTCAGTTCTAACTCTGAAGATAATAAAACTAACCACTAATCACACTAACCAAGTCATATGACCATAATATATAAACAATCACATTTGGGGTTTGTAAATCAATCTCGTTCTTCTATTATTCAATTTCCAACCTTTACAATTATAATATTAGATTATATCACAAAAATTATATATATTCTCCAAACTTGTATTACACCAAGAATTAACACATTTTAATTCCATTTCAAAACAGTTTGCTTTTGATTATTTAATCATCATTAACCCAACTCATGTTCAATAATATTATCTTTAACATTTCCTATACCCAACCTTCAATTAGATACAAATCTTACACAAGTTTTATTCATTACTCCATTTCCAATTCATCTCTTCTAAAAATTTTCAAATACCATATTCTTTCCTTACAATTCCTGATGATATGCTTATACATAAAGCATTTCCACACACAAATACCTTGAGTTCCAAAACATCTTATGATAGCCTCATTTAATTATTGACATAACAATTTCACTGTTCAATATTACGCAAGTCCATTCTCATTTCTAATACCATTAAACATGTATTGGTATAAAATAATAAACATATTATATACACATTCATAGGTCACGTTCATAATGTGATTCACTTCCCACCTTTCTTACATATAACCATTACATTCATATCAAAAAGTTCATTTCACAAATCCTCTTTATATAAACACATAATTATGCAATTTATTAAATTTCCCTTTTGCATATAGTTTATACAAATTTAATAGTTATCACTTTCCTTTGACTATTATCATTCTCATTTGTTTATCATAACTTAAGTTATTCATTAACTTCAACAAATCTCTCCCCCTTTGACAAAGGTAAAACATATGAATTTAAGAAAACAATCAATTAATTCAAACATATTATTTCAAATAATCAAAATGAGAACTTTCATTAATTCAAAGAATGAAATACAATCAATTAATGAGAATAAGAAAAAGAAAAAAACTTAAAGGTCATTATCACTTTCTTCATCTTCTCCTTCTTCTTCATCTCCCTCTTCTTCTTCATCACCTTTTTCTTCTCCTTACTCTTCCTCTCTTGGTTGTGAGGCAGCAGCTTCACCTTCTTCCTCTTGAGGGTACGAGCCATGGATGGAGGGTGATAGGCTTGGCTCATCCTCAAAGCATTTTGTCAAGCCTACAACATATTGGATGGTTTAGATGTCAAGGTGGAGATGAGAGATGTCACTAGTAATCTTATCAATTCTTGATCTTTGTCATCTCATATGCCCATGGATATCTTGAAGAAGTTAAAGGATGGAGGATTGAGGTCTTAGAGTAGTAGATCTAGGAAATTCCATTTGAAAAGTTTCTTCACTTTCTTCAACAATCCTTGGTCTCTTTCTTTATTGCTTCCAAAGACCTAGTGCTCCCAAGAGATAAACATAGGTTCCATTATCCTCCCTAATACACTTAGCATGTTTTAGGTAGCCTATGTTTATGGAATTTTTGGTAGGATCCAAGGGATTGGTGAGAGTTGTTTTGTTTGTTGGTGTAAGAGCACTAACATACTTAGCAATTTTGGTCACTTGTGAAGAGAGAAGGATAAGCCCGATTTTTGTTTTCCTAAGGTGTAGGAAAGTATCAATTAAGAATTTCTAAGTCTGGATTGTTAGGTCTCTAAGCATGTAAAAAAGAAAGAGTAAATTCTTTTGGGTTACTTTCTCATTTCTCTCCCCTTTAGCATTAATATAGTAGGTGATAATCCTATGCAACATCCAATAGGTAAGGGTCCTAAGGTGTTTGGCATTGGATAGTTTGTGGAGATTGGTTTCTATGGAAATTTCCATCCAAAACTCTTTTTGTCTCTCGGTGGTGAGGATGATGTTTGTGATGTGAGAAACTCCCTCAGTTTGGAAAGCCCAAATTAAAGATAAGTCTTCAACGTTTAGGCCATATTCTTGGTTGACTAACCTAAAAGAAATTTCATAGTATCCTAATGGATTAGTGCTCTTCTTACTAACTACCAAAGTAGTGAGAAATTTCTTAGTCAAGCTTTCCCAACCGAAATCATCATGTTCTAAGAAAACAAATTTCTCCCAACCCAAAGATCTGAGACAACCCCTAATGTCATTCTCAATACCTAAGGATTCTAGAGTGAGGGTAGAGAAGAGACGGTTAGGTTCTACGATTTTGTCTTTGATAATTTCATATCTTTTCCTTTCTTCCTCATCTCTAAACCTTATTTTATGGCTTCTTCTTGGAGGTTCTTCTTGTTAAGATGGGGCAGCAATTTCCTTCCCTTTCTTAGCTCTTGAAGCCTTCTTCTTCTTGTGTTCTTTAGGAGCCATCAAGTAGATCAAGAGAAAAGATGAAGAGAGAATTTGAATTTGAGAGAATTTGAGTACTTTAAGAGTTTAAATGCTTAGAGTTTGAAAACAAAGATGTAAATATTGATATTGGGGGGTATTTATAGTGTTTAAGGTGAGAATTAGTCATTTATAGCTGTTGGAGACAAAATATGCACGTTTTGATTGAGTTCCAACGACTATAAATTTTTGAATTCAGAGTGAAAGTACGGTCGGACTTTAATGAGTTCGGTCATGATATTTGAACAAATTTAAAACATTCGGTCAGACTGTGAGAAGTCTGAAAAGTAATCTTGTTTTAGGCATATTGGTCACAAAAATTTAAAAAATTCTGGTTGTACCTTGAAAGGTATGGTTGTATGTTTACAAAAAATAAGAAACCAATAATTTTCAAAAAGTGCGGTAGGACTTGGGATAGGTCTGAAAGGGAAATCTTCAAAAGTGTAGAAATTTTAAGAAAACAAGTGCTTTTCATTTAAGACATTAAGATTTGATAAAAAATAGATGTCAGGGTAAGGATTTTGTAAAATGAAACTTGGTTTTCATGTGATTTTAAGTTCATGAAATTGCGCTTCCATCCAACATTCCCTAATATGATTTTATGAAATTCATTCTCTCTTCATTCAAGTGTTTAGTGAAAATGTCAGCAAGTTGGTTTTGTGTATCAATGAATTCAAAGACAATATTTTAGTTTTGGACATTATCCCTAAGGAAATGGTGCCTAATGTCTATATGTTTTGACCTAGAATGATGAGTTGGATTTTTGGAAAGATTTATGACACTAGTATTATCACACTTAATGGGAATATAATCAAAAGATTTTCCATAATCAAATAATTATTGTTTCATCTAAAGGACTTGAATACAATAAAAATATGTGGTAACATATTTGGCTTCGGCGGTAGATAAAGCAGCCGATACTTATTTCTTGCTAAACCAAGAAACTAGACATTCACCAAGAAAATGACAAGCTCCGGTTGTACTTTTTCTACCTAAGAGACTACTGGCATGTCTGCATGTGCCATTCAAGTATTTCAAAATTATTTTAGTGGAATTCAAATGTGATTCTTTAGAGCATAATTGAAATCTAGCACACAACCATACACTATACATAATATTGGGTCTAGAAGTAGTTAAGTAAAGTAGGGATCTGATAATACCTCTATATTTCTTCTCATCTACTTCTTTACCATTTTCATCTCTATCTAATTTCAAGGATGTACTCATGGGAGTCTTGCTAGCCTTGCAACCATCCATTCCAAATTTCTTGATGAGTTCCTTTGTGTATTTGGATTGGTTGATGAAGATCCCATCTTTTCATTGCTTGATTTGTAGTCCAAGAAAGAATTTGAGTTCACCCATCATGCTCATTTCAAATTCCTTAGTCATACAAGAAAAAAATTTCTTGCACAATGATTCACTAGTAGCCACAAATATTATGCCATCAACATAAATTTGTATAATCAAGATGTTATGCTTATTCTTTTTAACAAACAGAGTTGTGTCCACTTTGCCTTTTGAAAAACCATTTTCAAGAAAATATGCACTAAGTCTATCATACCATGCTTTTGGTGCTTGTTTCAATCCATATAAAGCTTTAGTAAGTTTGAAAACATGATTTGGAAATTTATATTTTTCAAAACCAGGAGGTTGTTCAAAATAGACTTCCTCATTTATAAATTCATTTAGAAATGCACTTTTAACATCCATTTGAAAGAGTTTAAAATTCATATGACACGCAAAAGCAAGTAGAATTCTAATAGCTTCTAATCTAGCTACGGGAGCAAATGTCTCATCATAGTCAATGCCTTTCTCTTGGTTATAACTTTTGGCTACCAATCTAGCTTTATTCCTAGTAATGAGACCATTTTCTTCAAGCTTATTCCTATAAACCCATTTTCATCCTATAATTTGATGATCTTTAGGTCTAGAAACAAGTTCCCACACATTGTTCCTTTCAAATTAGTTGAGTTCATCTTTCATTGCAATCACCCAACATTCATCACTAAGAGCCTCTTCAATAGTCCTTGGCTCAATTGAGAAACAAAAGCAAAATTGACATCTAAATTATTAATTTTGGATCTAGTAGTTACTCCCTTTGAGGTTTCACCAATGATGAGTTCTTTTGGATGATCCTTCTTGTATTGCCAATCCTTGGGTAACTCTTGAGTTTCCTTTTCATGTTCATCTTGATTGTTTTGTGGAGCAACCATTATCTCTTGTTGATCATTAGTACTTACAAAATCATCAAGAGCGCTACCTTTCCTTTGATCAAGCTTAGAGGATTCATCAAAGACAACATGCATTGATTCTTCAACTACTAGAGTTTTCTTATTAAATACCCTATATGCTTTGCTAGATGATGAGTATCCTAAAAATATGCCTTCATCCGATTTGGATGAGAATTTTCCAAGATTATCCTTGGTATTCAAGATGAAGCATTTTCATCCAAATACTCAAAGATATGAAATTTTGGGTATTCTTCCATTCCATAGCTCATAAGAAGTTTTGTTTATTAAATGCCTTTTGTAAACTCAGTTTGAAATATAGCAAATGGTATTAACGACTTTCGCCCAAAAATAAGATGGTAAATCATATTCATTGAGCATTGTTCTAGCCATTTCAACCAAGGTTCTATTTTTTCTTTCAACCACACCATTTTGTCATGGTGTTCTAGGAGCCAAAAAGTTATGTGAAATGCAAAATTCATTACAAAAGCTTTCAAAATTTTCATTTTCAAATTCTTTTCCATGATCACTTCTAGTAGATGTGATTACATAGCCTTTTTCATTTTGAACTCTTTTTGCAAATATTTTAAAGTGATTAAAAGCTTCATTCTTTTGAGCTAAGAAATTAACCCATGTAAATCTAGAGTAATCATTAAGAAGAACAAATGCATATAACTTGGCACCTAGGCTAGCAACTCTATTTGGTCAAAACAAATCCAAATGAATAAGTTCTAAGGGTTTAGAAGTGCTCACAACATTTTTAGACTTAAATGAACTTTTATGCTGCTTACCAAGTTGATAAGGTTCACATGTTCTATCTTCATCAAATTTTATTTTAGAGAGACCATCAACCAGTTCTTCATTACTAATGCATTTTAAATGATCCATACTAGCATGTCCTAGCCTTCTATGCCATAACCAAGCATCATTATTAATGAAAATCAAACATTCAAATGCATCATTGGAATGTATGTCAATTTTATATGAGTTGTTAATTCTAGCTCCTTTGAATGCAATTTCACCATTTGAATTAGTAACCTTGCATCCTATGAAGTCAAAATTTATCCTTTATCACACAATTGACTAACACTAAGGAAATGATGCTTCAATCCATCAACAATCCATATATTTTCAATCAAATTTTTACCAAGTATGCTAATGGTACCACTACCAATGATTTTACATTTAGCATTGTTTCCATATGTAACACTTCCTCTAAGCTTGCAAGTAAGACTTGTAAAGAGCTTTGCATTCCCCGTCATATGCCTTGAGCATCCACTATCCATAAGCCATGTGCTTTCATTGATAGTAGATTTTAGAGATACCTACAAGAATATTTACCTTCTTTTAGGTACCCAAATGAACTTGGGTCCTTAGGGGTTAGTAGCAGAAGGATCCTTTAACTTGAGATGAGCCTTTCTAATGAAGCAAAAAGTGCTTTTATGTCCAAATTTCATGTAATATGTGAAATAATGTTCTATATTTATGCACTTTCCTATTGACATTTAATGTGCTATGCATACAATTGCAAATGTGTGATTGCTTTTGCGCATCTTTGTGCCTATGTATATGTCTAATGTATATGAATGCATGATTTGCTCTTGGAATTTTGGATCTATTGCCTAGTGATCCTTGAGTAGTCTTTTTGGGACTTTTAGGCTTGGTGTGTGCATTTTTGACATTTACAACTTGTGAGCGGAGATTTTCGCCCCCACTCCCGGTGAAATGGTTCTTGCGACTTCGGCACTGTTTAGGCGAAAACTGTGGCAGCGGGCCCGTGGCTGGGGCCAGTAGGCGTGCCAGCCCGCAGGAAATTCCTGCGGGAAGTTATTTCGCCCGCATGAATTTCCTGCGGGCGAAATAACTCGCCCTGCAGGAAGTTATTTCTCCTGCAGGAATTTCCTGCGGGCGAAACGCCCGCAGGCCTGCGGGTGAAATGCTGGTGGGCCGACGGGCCCGCGCGACCACTTTTCGCTGCCGATTTTTTTTTCGACTCCGATTTTTATTTTTATTTTTTTTTATTTTGATTTTTTGATTTTCATTTCTTATTAATAAAAATTAGATACTAAAGCAAAAACTATTTAATTAAAATTATTTTGGACCAATTAGACAACAAAAATCATTTTGGACTAAATAAAGCATATTGGATCGGATTGGGTCAAAAATTAAGGATCTACAGTTTGCCCCCTGCTTGAATGATCTGAAACCTTAGTGAAAGACAGTGAAAAGCAATAAGACTTAATTTTTGAGGTTTTGGGTTCTGGACCCGAGAGATTTGGACACTCGATCCTAAACTAGACTTGAATACTCAATACTATCTGGATTTGGGTACTCGATCCTAAATCGGATTTGGATACTCGATCCTAAACTGGATTTGGATACTCGATCCTAAATTGGATTTGGATACTTGATCCTAAACTGGATTTGGATACTCGACCCTAAACTGGATTTGGATACTAGATCCTAAATCAAATTTGGATACTCGATCCTAAATTGGCTTTGGATACTCGATCCTAAACTGGATTGGGATACTCAATCTTAACTGGATTTGGATACTCGATCCTAAATCAAATTTGGATATTCGATCCTAAATTGGCTTTGGATACTCGATCCTAAACTGGATTGGGATACTCGATCCTAAACTTGGGTACTTTGACTTGAGATTTGAATTGATTTTGATTTAATTTGGGTACTTGGACCCGAGATTAGATTTGATTTGGGTACTTGGACCCGAGAATGAATTTGACTAACCTTTTATCAGTTGAGAAGTCTGACTGCTCCAGCTGTTCTATGCATTGTGATTCTTCACCCTCAGAATGGATCTTCATCCTTGGAGATTGGGTCTTCACCCCTGCAAATGGATCTTCATCCTTGAAAATGAATCTTCATCTTTTGACATCGGGTCTTTACCCTTAAAAATGGATCTTCATCCTTTGAGATCGGGTCTTCACCCTTGAAAATGGATCTTCATCCTTTAAGATCGGGTCTTCACCCTTGAAAATGGATCTTCATCCTTTGAGATCGGGTCTTCACCCTTGAAGATGGATCTTCATCCTTGAAAATGAATCTTCATCTTTTGACATCGGGTCTTTACCCTTGAAAAATGGATCTTCATCCTTTGAGATCGGGTCTTCACCCTTGAAAATGGATCTTCATCCTTTGAGATCGGGTCTTCACCCTTGAAAATGGATCTTCATCCTTTGAGATCGGGTCTTCACCCTGGCTTCAGCTCTTTTAGCTGGATTGGTCTTTTGTCTTTTGCACCTTCATTCTTTTGAGAGTTCTATTGTTCCATTCTTTTGTTCTTTCTTTTTGCAAAGATTTAGTTATTTTTAATTAGACCTTATATCCTCTCCTTGCCCCCCTATGTGGCAAAATATTTGTAAGTGAGTTTAAAAATATTTGGTATATAAACTCAAAAAATTGAAAAGGAGAAACTTTGCCCCCTGTGTAGGCTCAAACCAAAGATTTTATCCATGCAAGCTTTGATTGATGTTTTTTGTTGGCTTTGATTGACGCTCCTATTGTCTAGTTCTTTGCACAAGCAAGCATTTCTTCTCTTTGAAAAATTACTGGAGCTTTCTCAAGTAATGGGCTTTCTATGCCCCCTGATTTGATATCTTCTTTTGATTCTTTACTTCACAGGGTGTTTACTATTCATTTTGCCAAAGAACACAAGACAAGAAAGTGCGATGTGATATGCTCATGTATGCATGATATGCATGAATAATACTTACAGTTACTCCATCGACTCACAGACTGAGGTGATCAGCATAAGTGTTCTCATTGGTTCCCTTTTGATGCTTGCTCAAGTCTCGCATTGGAATGATTAAAAGCTTTGTATTTGCGGCTTTTATCTACAAGATGTTGAAAACATGAGTGGTGAGCAGAGTCAAGGATGCATCCATTTCAAACTATATTTCAGCATGTCGGTTGGTAGTTTCTTCATAACTTTGCCAATAATCATTTCCTTTGCCCAATGTGTCCTTTGGAGGTTCAACATACTTCCCTTAACCTGAAGGCTTTGTATGACAAAACATTTTCTTCTATCTTTTTGATTTTGAAATCAAATGTTGGTTTTACCAAATTGATGTCAATGTACCTCAGGACTTGATTTTCCAAATTAACATATCCATAACATGACAACCCTAGTTACCATACTAAACTCATGAATTATTTCTATTTAAGCAAGAATTGTTGCACTTCAGATAGGCACATACACACTACTTGGCCACTGGTCTCATTAAGTTTAAATACTGTTTATCTCATATGCATGCTTATTCGAACTATCTCCACTAGTAGACTCTGCCTACCAAGAGAGATCAACAGGTCTTTGATAGGCTTGAAATGGGGTCTATAAGGGACATGGGTTAAATGAAGGCCATTTTGAGATAGGAGCTAGTGTGACATAATGGACAAACCCTCACACTATAAATTTCTTGTTTGAATTTTAGGCAGCTTGGAGGCAATCTTGCTAGACTCCAAATTCTTCTTGGAATTATTTTGGATCTTGATCAGGACAGTCTTTGCTCTTGCAAAAAGTTTAAGACCCAAATTCATTTCTTTTCTTTTTCTTCCTTTTCTTAATTTCTCTTACTCTTCTCTTTCCTTTCTCTTTATTTTCCTTACTCTTCCCTTTCTTTGAGCATTTTATCATTTTGTCATTCTTTCTTGTTGGACTATCAAGTACAAAACTTTCAAGAACTGGATGGTCTCCCTCCTTTTCTCCAATTTTGATTGAATCTTTGGTTAGGTTGGACCAATTCAAGTCAAACCGTCCTTATGGAAGCCTTTTGCTGCTTTAGGTAAAAGGGAACTCAGTTGGCTTTCTGAATTTCTTTTGTTCTTCTTTTTTCTTTTTCTTTTTCTTTTTCTTTTTTTATTTTTTGGTTGGTTCTAGCTCAAACAGAGTTGTCTTGTTTGTACCAACTTGGGCTTCCAATAATGGATGAGTGGAGTAACATAAATCTTCTTTAACAGGGATAAATCATTTGTTACTCTGATGTTGATGTTGTCTTGGAGATATTAAGGGAACTTCAACTACCCTTAGGGTCTTGAAAATGTCCACTATCTTTATGGTCTTGAGAACTTCAACTATCTTCATGATCTTGACTAATCATTGCCTTTTTTGATCTTCTTGCCTTTTCACCTTTGTGATCATAAGACTTGTCAAAAGTATCACAACAGCTCAAGGTAGGTTGTTGAGGTTATATGCCAATGAAAAGAAAGCTAAAATTTTATGAAGGCTCAAAGGGACAACTAGGGATTAATATCTAATTGGGTGGATACTAGTTGCTGGCTAATCAAACAATGCCTAGATCATCTCTCCCTTAAATAAGCAGAGTTCAATTTCGCCTTGAAAGTTTGTAAAAGCATGTTCTAAGACTGACTAGGACCTAGACAAAGATAATTATGCAGGAGCCCTCTCTAAGTAAGCATACACAACTTAATGCTATAGAGTAATTCCCTCATCTAGTAAAGTCATTCGAGTCATGATGCCTAGACACATTAATTTATAAACATCAAGCTAAATTCCTCATTGGTTGAGCACCAAAATGAACAAAGACCAATAAAAATTTATGATAAAAATAATTTATTCAAACAAATTTAAATTTGAAAAACACAATAGTTCCAAAATATTAAAGAAAGTAAGATTGAAAAGCAACATTCAAGCTAAGGAAAGTTAATTAAGTTAGGTTTATTTTCCTTTCACATCTTCAATATCCCCATCTTGAAAGGATGATAAAATAAAATCTTCTTCCAATCCTTTTCCCACCATGAAGGTTGCTGGTGGAGGTACTCTATTGAACCTTGGTAATGGATTGTCTTTGGTGTTGGGCTTATCTGGCTCGGGTAGTTTGCCACTATCGATTAGGTCTTGAATCTCATGCCCTAGACGAGCACATTTATCTGTTTCATGCCCTCGCATTTGATGAAATTGACAGAAGGCCTCGGCATTGAAGTTTGGTGGCAGTGGATTATGTAGAGGTCGAGGAGCTAATGATTGTAACAACCCTTTCTTTTGCAGCTTGCTAAAAACCCAAGATAGAGGTTTCCCCAATTCTGAGAATTGTCTTTTATTCCCTTGACCGGTTACATTAACATCAACTTCTTTTTGTGTGCTTTGATTGTTAGGCTGGTTGTTCCCTTTCTCATTTCTTCTTATTGAAAAGTGATTCTTCTCCCTTTCCCATTCTTCAATTTGTAGACTAGCTTGGAGAAGATCTTTGAAGTCCCTTATAAGGGTGTGACACATCCTTTCACGGAGATTGGGCAGGACACCTCTCACGATTATCCTTATTTAATCAGATTCATCGGGCCTTTTCTTGAGCAAAGCAGCCTTGTTTCTCCATCTCTTCACATAATCCACAAAGTTCTCATTCAATATTTGCCTAATGGACTCCACTTCCATCAAGGTAACTTCCAACTCAACATTATATCCATATTGTTGGATGAAGGGTTTGTAAAGTAGATCCCAACTCTTTTGTGTTCCATCATCTAAGGTATTGAACCAATTTTGGACAACAGGATCCAACGAGAGCATGAAGTACGTTAGAGTTTGAGCCTTAGTAGCTCAGGCAGACTGCATGGCAGTGATATATTGCTTCACATGGAGATGAGGATTTCCAGTGCCATTGTACTTAGCAAATGATGGCATCTTGAATTTATAAGGGACCTCATCATCTTGTTCAAATAGTTTGTCTATCTCGGACACCTCTTCGGTTTTCAATTTCTTCTCAAATTTCTTTTCTAAATCAACAATCATCTTTTCAACATCGGATGTCTCGATCTTTTCAATAGTTGCTTTCTCAACAACCTTCGACTAATTTTTGTCTTGAGGATCTTGGTAGTATTAGGCCCAATCATCATCATCAATGATCACCTTCTCATCATCACAAGCCACTTCATTAACTTTCATCTTCCCTTTGTCCTTTGAATTCTTAGTGCTAGCAGAAGCCTAGGCATGATTCTCTAAGATTGCAGTCAATTGGTTCCTCATGGTCTCGGCTAGGGCCTCTTTTATTTCTTCCATCTTGGCTTTGAGGGCTTCATCCACCATTCTTTGAATTTGTTCGGGCTCCATTGTTCTTGGTGAGTAAGTGATTGAGTCGTTGCTAGATATCTCGTCTCCGACGTAGGTCAAATTGTAAGCTTTTGAACTATCGTAATCCAGGGTTGTGAGCCAGAGAGGATTAATGATATGAGATGCAAACGTATGCATGTATGCATGTATGCACAAACAATAGACAAACAAGGACAAATTAGGACGTTCCTTCCAACCTTATAACATCCACACACGAATGGTGAGTCTCTTTTCCTAGGTATATGGTTAACCAAAATACCAACATGGGGTACCTTGCTTTCGAATAATTCCCTCGGACGTTTCAACCAATAGTTATATCCTTGAAAATGGAAATCAATTCATGATAATTCCCATTAATTAGGTTTTAATCCATTCAACCAACTAAAATTGCTTTTATGCTATATTGGATTAAAATGAAATTAATAGGCTTATTATAAATAGATTTCTCACTTGAAAAAGGTAACTAATGATTCATGCCAAAAACAAGCCCATAGTTAATTTATTCTTAGTGTAAACTAGGCCCACAATTGATTTTTGGTATTTCATAATTGATCTAAATATTTTTGCAAGCTCTTTGTAAAAAATGGTTGGGATAAAAATATTTTTGTTTCTAAGCCCATTGTAAAAGATTTTAGAAAAATGGATTTTGGGCTTAGTATTTGGGCCATGGGCCAAAGAATTTATTTATTTTTTAGAAAAGTATTATGTCCAGAGACCATCTTGAAAAATTTTAAAAATAGTTTTCGTCTTTTGGATTTTAAAGAAAAAATTTATTTTGAGCTTACAATATACTGAGGTCATATTAGAAAAAAGAACAAACCAAATAAGCCATGATTTAGACTAAAATAAACTAACCATAGTCAAACAACATGCATTTGGGGTAAAACCTAAGGAAAGTAACTAGGCCAATTATATGAGCTTTGGTCTTTGGGTTAAAAGGCTTAGGTTCCCATAGCAAGTATATACCAAAAGGTACGAGGCTATGAGTGGTTATGCCATGCTCGATCTCCATACCTTGAGTGAAAGTATGGTATCCCTTACATAACACAACAATCGTAACACGGGCTTCCTAACTCACACACACGATGCAAACTAATGTGATGCAATGGATAAAATCATTATAAGAAAGAATAGAATAATATAGAGACCAACGGAATCAACTTCTCTTTTCCCCAGTGGAGTCGCCACTGTGAGCGGGGATTTTCGCCCCCACTCCGAGTGGAATGGTTCTTGCGACTTCAGCACTGTTTAGGCTCGGGGCCTTAGAAAATACGGACCTAAGTCCGGAGAAAATGGAGTCGCCACCCGGACGGGCCAGGAAAAGAGAAAGGGGTGGATGACTCGATTCCTAAGGAATCCCCAACCCCCTAATGGGTTCGGAAAGTTGGGTATGTGTGGGCAAGGTGAGAAATGACCCAGCACCCTCACAACACCCAGTTCATTGGAACCGGCCTCCTTTACAGGTCTTAATATTATAAAGTTCTTAAATATAACAATATTATCCATACTACACACAATAAAAAGAAAGCATCATTATATTAAAATCAAAGCAATGTCCAAACAAAACAAAACAAATAAATGGACACCCATCCAAGGATGGAAACATGTCCTTACATCACATGCCTAGATAGGACACCCATCAAAAGGTAGAAACATGCCGTTTACATAAGTTCTAAAATGGAAAAGCAAATTAAATTACATGATGTTTAAATAATGAGGTACCCACCAAGTGGAAACATACCTCTTACAACTTTTGGAAATCTAAATTGATTGAAAAAAGTAAATAATCATTCATCATAAATAAATCATTCATCAAAAGTATTTAAATATCAATAAAATAAACATCCATCCATGATAAATTAAATAAATCAAGTATTGAAATTAAATAGATTAAAGCATAAGAGATAAATCAAGGTATAAGTAAATATGGAATTGAATAAAGCAAATAAAAGTTCAATTATAGCTACTGTGACTTTTTATGGAATTAAAATAGATTAGGGTTTTATGTTTTAAAAGGTTGGTAAGACTCTTTGATTAAACAAATTAAGGTTTGAATGATGAAATCATGAAACTATTGTTTTAAATACCTTAAAATACTTTAATTTGTGATTTTTGATTATTGAATTTTAAGCTACTGTGCAATTTTTGGGTTTTCATGTTTTCATGTTTTTTAATGTTTTAAAAGGATTAGGGTTCATAAAAATTAGGGTTTAAGGTTTTAAAAGGATTAGGGTTCATTATTTTAGGTTTAAAAGTTAAATTTTGGATTTTAGCGTTTTAAAATTTGGGTCTCGGGTAATGAAGAATTTTTAGGGTTTTAGAAATCAATTTGATATTTTATGAAGTCTTATGAATTTAAACAAATGGATTGAAGTTTTTATAAGTAGAAAAGATGTTTTTTAAGGCTTTTTGAATGAAATAGAACCTACTTTAAAATATTAAAAGAAATAGAATTTGGTTTTGGTTTTGTTGAAAAAATATGTTCAATTAGTGTTTTAAGGTTTTTAAGAAGAAAAAATAACAATTTTAAGTTTTTTTAGAAAATAAGGTCACGTTTTAGTGTTTTAACTTTGAAAAACTAAATTAAAGTTCTAAGATTTTAACTTTTGAAAAACACAAAAATCCTAGTTTTAGCTACTGTGTAAAAAAAATTAGAATTTAGAATTTCATACCTTCTTTTATAAGTTACTCCAAAATTTCTTCTTCTTGGATGAACTAGCTCCAAAGACAAGCCTTTTTTGCCTTTGGAATCCCTTTTTTCGTGATGCTGCTGTCCAGAAAAGATTTAAATTGAATTTCTTCTTTTCCTTCCTTGATTTGGTTTCAAACTTTCCAAACTCCCTTTGGATTTCCTATCTCTCAGCCTCCCCCCAATTTTAATTGCCTTTGGTCCTTTTTATAGTGGTTTAAGGTTATTTATTCCTAATTAATTAAGGTAATTAATATTAATAAAAAAGAAATTAAAACCTAATTGGATTAGGTTTCAAAAAATTGCGTCGAAAAATTTTGCGCTGGCGAAAACTGTGGCAGCGGGCCCGTGGCTGGGGCCAGTAGGCGTGCCAGCCTGCAGGAAATTCCTGCGGGAAGTTATTTCACCCGCAGAAATTTCCTGCGGGCGAAATAACTTGCCCCGCAGGCCTGCGGGTGAAATGCTGGTGGGCCGATGGGCCCGCGCGACCACTTTTCCCTGCCGATTTTTTTTACTCCGATTTTTATTTTTATTTTTTGATTTTTATTTGTTTATTTTCATTTCTTTTTAATAAAAATTAGATACTAAAGCAAAAACTATTTAATTAAAATTATTTTGGACCAATTAGACAATAAAAATTATTTTGGACTAAATAAAGCATATTGGATCGGATTGGGTCAAAATTTAAGGGTCTACACAACTTCAACACTAGAAGTTTGAGTTGTAGAAGCTTTTACAAATGTTGGTGTGCTAGATCTAGTGTTGGTTGAGCCATTGAATCCTAATCCATGTTTCAATGAGGGTGATCTTTGATTATCAATTAATGTGTCTAAAACTTCTTTTCCTTTATGAAATTTTGAAATTAACTCTTTTAGTTCTTTTAGTTCATGCTTCAAAATTTCATTTTCTTTGATTGCATTTTCTAAGCCATTTGAATTTATATTTAATACATCTATCAATTTCAACAAGTGTTCATTTGAGTTCTTCAATTCTAGTGTAGAATTTTTTAAGCAAACAAAGTCTTTTTCTAACTTAAAACATTTCTCCTTATAGAATTTCATCTTAGAAAAATACTTTTCTACTTTAAGGTTCATATGCTCAATCATGTTGCTATAATCTAATGCATCAATATCATTTTCATCATATGCAATTAAATTCAAGGATTGAGTACCTGTCTCATTGGATTCATTCTCAATAGCCATGAGACGTAGATTTGCAATTCCTTCTTTCTCTTCTTCTTCTTCACTTGAGGAAGAGTCATCCCATGTAGCTTAGAGAGATTTCTTCTTTTCTTTGTCCCATTTCTTCTTATTTTTCAAGATAAAGTAATCCGATTTGATATGATCGGATTTGCCACATTCATAACATTTCACTTCATTCTTTTTATCTATATCTTTAAAAGAGGATTTAGAAAGTGTAGCTTTCTTAGCTTGCAATCTTCTCTTTCTTTTCCAATCATTCATCCTTTTTGAAAATAATGCCATTTCTTCTTCATCATCACTATCTTTATTGCTTGAGCACTCAACTTCTTTAATTACTTTGAGAGAAATTGGTTTCCACTTTTCTTTTTCACCTCGTTCTTCTTCTCATTTTGGTATGCAACTCAAAGGTGAGTAGTTTTTCAACAAGTTCATCGGTTCTCAAAGAACTAAGATCATATGCTTCTTCAATTGAAGAAACTTTGGATTCAAAGTTCTTCTTTGCTCTAAGTGCTCTCAAGATTTTTCTATTGACTTCATCTTGATCATACACCTTACCATATTTCTTCAATTCATTTATGATGGCAAGTAAGCGATTCATCATGTCAGTAATATTTTCATTGGGCTTCTTCTTGAATAGGTCATACTAATGTATGTGCATTTGCTTCTTGGTGAGCCTCACTTGGGTAGTACACTCATGATAGTTCTCAAGAGTTTTCCAAATTCAATGAGCACAAGTGAGATGTTGGACTCTCCCACCTTCTTCTCTTGAGATAGAATTCATTAAGATGGAGGCTGCCATATGATTTTTGAATCAATCCTTTGTATTCGTACTTGACCATTATGGTTTGGGAAGAGAAACTTGGACACCATCAACTTCATAAGTTAGAGGTTTCCACTCATTTTCAATATAATTTCAAAGCTCAATTCCTTCACTATTTAGAAACAAGAACATTTTGTGTTTCCAATAGGAATAATATGTTCCTTCAAAATAGGGTCTAAGGATAGAGTTGAGATTTCCATGAGAGTTTGAGGTGAATGAAGAAGTTGCCATTGTGGATCAAATTTCAATATTAAGTTTAAGAAATTTTTCAAAGCACTGATACCAATTGTTGTCCCAAGATGGCAACCAAGAGAGGGGGTGAATTAGTTGGTTTGAACAATGATGGCAAATTCAAAATTCAAAACTCAAAATTCAATGAACAAGAAATATAGAAGATATAGAAGAAAGTTAAGTACAGGATGAAACAATGAACACAAAGATTTATAGTGGTTTAGATTTACCTTGATCCAACATCCACTTCCTTAACAACTTGTTAAGGTTCCACTAGCTTTTAGTTTTTACAAGCTTAACTCTAACTTGGTGTTTTCACAAGCTCACACCAAACTTTACAATGGTTTGAGATCACACACCTCACAACCCTTAGAAGAGTTGTCCCAGGCTTACTCTCACAACCTAAGTGTTTCCAAGCTCACACTCAAACTTAAGATGGTGTTTATTGCTCACACCCAACACTCAATCAATACAAAATGTAATTTTGATGCAAAGGAAATAGTTATATTCAAGTAGGCTATTACAATCGCAACCACTCTAAAAAATGAAGTTACATTTGGTATTTATAGCATTCAAGTCATAAACTAGCCATTTAAGGAGTGATCCAACATGTTTGATTCTTGTCTTCCACTAATTCTTTGGCCAGAGCAATTTCAAGGTCGGACTATGCTAGGTCCGGTCGGGATTCCTTGACCCTGGTCTGGAAATACTATGGTCTGGTTGGAATATTTGAACTTTTGCTTAATGTTCTTCCAACGGTTAGTCCACATGGCTTCCACTAATTGAGTGGAGGTTTAACGGCTTCTGACTTGTGAATTATTTAAACATCCCAGTCAGACTACATCATGGTCCGGTTGGAATAATGGTGGTCCAGCCAAAAATTAAGCATGCTTCTGGTCGGGAACTCTACTGGATGATTTTAGGAAAAACTACCTTGATAGTCCGGTTGGTATATCATGCAGTCTGGTCAAATTTCTCGTGGTACGGTGAGATTTTGAGCGTACTTGCAACTGGGAATCTCTCTATTTGACTTATAACATTTTTATCCAATAGTTTGGTCGTACTACTTAGTAGTCCAGTTGGAATTTTCAAAGTATGGTGAGATTTTGAGCGTACCTCTAACCGTGAAACCTTTTGAGTGAATTTTCTCAACTTGCATTGAAGGCCCAGTTGGGATGTAGTATGGTTCGATCGGACTTGTGTTATTTTCTTCAAAAATATAAGTTCCTGCAAAGTGTAACTTGATACAAGCATTAGTTTAATTCAATTTGATTGCCTAAGGTCAAAAATAGATTAATTGGGCCAACATAAAGTCCCAAATTAAATTTGTTCGGCCAAAATTACAATTGTTCAGCCCAAATATTAAATATTTTTGGACTAGTTTAAGTCGGGATGGTCTAAGGCGACATGAGCCTAGTTCATGTCGATTTGGGCACACCAAATCGACATGGGCTGGCTCCATGTTGATTTGGATGTGCCAAATCGACATGAACCTAATTCTAAATAGTTTTGGCTGGCAATTTGGTTTCTTAATTAGTCTGGAATTCATTTAAAACACGAATTAAACCAATTAGGTTTAGGGTTAAGCATGGTTTTGCCTGTAAATATATGTTTAATGGCAGACATCAAGGATCCACAATTAACAATCAAGAGTTATCAATCCAAAACGGCAAACAACTAGCAGTATTGAACAAGAATTAAACAACAAGGCAAACTCAAGCTACAAATTTCGAATTGGTGCATGTAGCAACTTGGATCAACTTAATAATTTGGTGCAACCAACAAACGAATGTTTTGCTAAATTCCTTAATTTGTTTAAATTCACAGTAGTGTAGACCTTAATTTTTGACCCAGTCGGGTACAATATATTTTATTTAGTCCAAAATAATTTTTGTTTTATCTTAATTAAATAATATTTATTTTAGTATTTATTTTTTATAATTATAGTAATAAATAATAATAAATAAATAAATAAAAATCGGCAATGAAAAAATTCGTCGCCGAAAGTGTTGGACGAAATTGCCTGGCAGCCCGCGCCCCGCAATTTTCCACGCAATTCCTCGCAGTTCTTGGAGCCCGTAGCAATTTTTGCCAGCGAAATTTTTCCAACGCAATTTTTTCCGAAACCAAATTCTATTTGGTTCCGGTTTTCTTTTCCTAAGTAAATATAGTTTCCTAATTAGGATTAATCATATAAATTTCCTATAAATAACACTAAAAAACACAGAAAAGATGGGGGGGAGGAAAAAAATTATTGGGATCGGATTGGACTTGGCAGTCAGGGGACTGGACTTTGAAAAAAAAAGGATTAACAAGAGAACTTTGGTTGAGGGACTGGAACTTGAGACCTTAGATTTAAGAGGAGCAACAAGCAAGCCATTAATAATTCATCAAAGGCAGCAACCTTGCCTTTCTCCTTGTTCATCCAAGAAGCAATTTTTAGTGGAACCAATGAACGGAGGTTTGAGTTTCTAATCTCTTTTTGTTTTATTTTCTTACAGTAGCTTTGTTTCTTTGACTCCTAAGAATATACACACAAAACCTTGATCTATAAACATGTAGTAACGTTGATCTTCATTTCAATGACATAAATGATCTTTTCTGTTTCTTCTAAACCTCAAAAAAATCCTAAAAATACTTTTCTGTTCTTCCAAACCTTGAGAACTCTAAAAATACTTTTCTGTTTCTTCAAAACCTTAGAACCCTATATCGTTCCTTCTATTTCTAAAAACCCTAAAACATACTCCTTTTTTCCCTCAAAAACCTTAAATCATTTTCCTTATTTCCAAAAGCTTTTAAAAACCCTAAACTGTTTTCTTCTAATTCTTTTCCAAAATTTCCAAATGTTTTGTTAAAACTCCAAACCCTAACTCACTTTACAGTTTCTAAAAAACCATAATTACTTTATAAAACTAAACTATTTTCTTCAATTCCAAAACTAAAACCGTAAACCCTAGTTTTCCTAACCCTAAACCTTAAAACCTTATAAACCTAAATATTCAAACTTAATACAGTAAATCCAAAATAATAATCCAGTAGCTAAGAATTATAAAGCTAAATGTCTTAAAATGATAAAACCCTAAATCTTTAAAATGTCTAGCAGCATTATTCATTTAAAAAGTAATATTAGTTACTCAAAATATTAGTTAAATACTCAAAATAATCTTTAAAATGTCCAGCGGGACCGCCGTATGGGCTCGTCGAAGGGGTCAATATTCATTTGTGTATTATGAGTCCGCGTATTTAACTTTTCTTTCTCCAAAACCCTAATTTAGTAATTAAAATTTTAAAATCCTATTTTAAGATGCTAACCCTAAATTATATATTTATTGCTTTATTTAATTTTAGATTTGATTATGTAGTTTATTATATACTTTGATTTATTTAATTTCAACGCTTGATTTATTTAATTTATCATGGATGAATGCTTATTATATATTTTGATTGATGTAATATCTTCGATAATGATTTATTTATTATGAATGGTTATCTACTTTTATCGATTTATTTTTTATTTCCAAATGTTGTCAGAGGTATGTTTCCATTTTGTGGGTACCTCGTTAGTTAAATATCATGTAATTTAAATTGGTTTTATATTTTAGACCAATGTAAAGGATTTTGTTTGGACATTGTTTTGATTTTAATATAATGATGCTTTCTTTCAATTGTTGCATGTAATATGGATTGTTATATTTAAGAATTTTATAATATTAAGACCTGTAAAGGAGGCCGGTTCCAATGAACCGGGCGTTGTGGAGGTGCTGGGCCATTTCTCACCTTCCCCACACGTACCCAACTTTCTGAACCCACTAGGGTGTTGGGGATTCCTTAGGAATCGAGTCATCCACCCCTTTCTTCAATTAGGTCCGTGTTCTCTAAGACCCCAAGCCTAAACAGTGCCGAAGTCGCAAGATCCATTCCACCGAGAGTGGGGGCTAAAATCCCCACTCACAGTGGCGACTCCACTGGGGATAAGAGAAGTTGATTCCGTTGGTCTTTATATTATTCTATTCTTTCTTATAATGATATTATCCATTGCATCATATTAGATTGCATCATGTGCTTGATTTAGGACGCCCGTGTTACCCATGTTGTGTTATGTAAGGGATACCATACTTTCACTCAAGGTATGGAGATTGAGCATGGCATAACCACTCATAGACTCGTACCATTTGGTATATACTTGCTATGGGAATCTAAGCTTTTTAACCCAAAGACTAAAGCCCATGTAATTGGCCTAGTTACTTTCCTTAGGCTTTTACCCCAAATGCATGTTGTTTGACTATGGTTAATTTATCTTGGCTTAAATCATGGCTTATTTGGTTTATTCTTTTTCTAATATGACCTAAGTGCATTGTAAGCTCAAAATAAATTTTCTTTGAAGTCTAAAAGATTAAAGTAATTTTCAAAACTTTTCAAAGATGGTTTTTTGATATAAAACTTTTCTAAAAACAAATAAAAAATTCTTTTGCTCATGTCCCAAATACTAAGCCCAAAATCCATTTTTTCCAAAATCTTTTTACAATGAGCTTAGAAATAAAATTATTTTCATCCAACCTTTTCTTACAAACAGCTTGCAAATCATTTATGTCAATTACGAAATACCAAAAATCAATTGTGGGCCTGGTTTATACTAAGAATAATTAATAATGGGCTTGTTTTTGGCATGAATCATTAGTTGTTTTTTAAGTGATAAATCTATTTATAACAAACCTCTTAATTTAGTTTTAATCCAATATAGCATAAAAGCTACTTTAGTTGGTTGAATGGATTAAAACTTAATTAATGAGAATTATCATGAACTGATTTCCATTTTTGAAAATATAACTATTGGTTGAAACGTCCGAGAGAAATATTCGAAAACAAGGTACCCCATGTTGGTATTTTGTTAACCATATACCTAGGTAAAGAGACTCGCCATTCATGTGTGGATGTTATAAGGTTGGAAGGAACATCCTATTTGCCCTTGTTTGTTTATTTTTGTGCATACATGCATACATGCATACATTTGCATCTCATATCATTGATCCTTTTTGGCTCACAGCCCTGGATAATGACAGTTCAAAAGCTTACAACAATCCGACCTACGCCGGAAGCGAAGAATCTACCAATGACTCAATCACTTGCTCACCAAAAACAATGGAGCCCGAACAAATTCAAAGAATGGTGGATGAAGCCCTCAATGCCAAGATGAAAGAAATAAAAGAGGCCATGGCCGAGACCGTGAAGAACCAATTGGCTGCAATTTTAGGAAATAATGTCAAAGCGTCTACTAGCTCCAAGAAGCCAAAGGAGAAAGGGAAGACTAAATTTGGTGAAGTAGTTTTTGATGATGAAAAGGTGATCATTGATGATGATGATGATTGGGCTCAATACTACCAAGATCATTAAGACAAGAAGAAAGAACTGAAGATTGTTGAAAGATCAACTATTGAGAAGACCGAAACTTCTGATGTTGAGAAGATGATTGCGGACTTAGAAAAGAAATTTGAGAAGAAACTAAAGACCGAAGAAATGTCCAAAGTTGACAAATTATTTGAGCTAGATGAAGAAGTTCCATACAAATTCAAGATGCCATCCTTTGCAAAGTTCGATGGAACTGGAAATCCTCATCTCCATGTGAAGCAGTACATCACTACTATGCAGTCAGCCCGAGCTACTAAGGCTCACAATCTAAGGTACTTTATGCTCTCATTGGATCCTATTATTCAAAATTAGTTCAATATCTTAGATGATGGAACATAAAAGAGTTGGGATCTGCTATACAAGGCCTTCATCCAATAATATGGATATAATGTTGAAATGGAAGTTACCTTAATGGAAGTTGAGTCCATTAGGCAACGACCAAATGAAAATTTTGTGGACTATGTGAAAAGGTAGAGAAATAAGGCTGCTTTGCTCAAGAAGAGGCTCGATGAATCTGATTAAAAAAGGATGATCATCAGAGACGTACTGCCCAACCTTCGTGAAAGGCTGTCTCTCACCCTTATAAGGGACTTCAAAGATCTTCTCTAAGCTGGTCTACAAATTGAAGAGTGGGAAAGGGAGAAGAATTGCTTTTCAATAAAAAGGAATGAGAAAGGGAACTACCAGTTAGGCAATCAAAGCACACAAAAAGAAGTTGATGCCACTAGTCAAGGAGGAATGAGGCAGTTTTCAGAATTAGGGAAGCCACTGTCTTGGGTTCTCAATAAGCTACAAAAGAAGGGATTGTTACAAACCTTGACTCCTCATCCTTTGTCTAATCCTCTTCCACCAAACTTTGATACTAATGTATTTTGCCAATTCCATCAAAGGCCTGGACATGAAATGGACAATTGCATAAAGTTGAGGCATGAGATCTAGAATTTAATTGATAATGGTAAGCTACCGGAGCCGGATAAGCCCAATACCAAGAACAATCCTTTGCATAAGTTTGGCAGAGTGCCACCACTAGCAACCTTCATGGTAGGAAAATGATTGGAAGAAAATTTTATTTTATCATCCTTTCAAGATGGAAATATTGAAGCTGTGAAAGGAAAAGAAGCTTAAGCTCAGCGAACTTTTCTTAGCTTGAATATTGCTTTTCAATTTTACTTTCTTTATTATTTTGGAACTATTGTGTTTTTCAAATTTAAAGTTGCTTGAAATAAATTGCTTTCATTAAAATTTTTGTTGGTCTTTATTTATTTTGGTACTCAACCAATGAGGAATCTAGCTTTGATGATTCATGAATTAATATATCTATGCATCATAACTCGAATGACTTTACTAGGTTAGGGAATTACTCTATAGCATTGAGTTGTATATTGTTGCGCTCAAATTAAGTACTACTACAAAGCGTCACTCGCAAGTATACGAGGTAGCTGTAGCAAAGGTGATCGCCCCAAGGTCGTTTCCCCAAGAAGGTATGGTTCGTAATAGCTTGATTGACAAGTATTTAAATGCGGAAGTGTTTGTTGTATGAAATGTGCAAGATTAATTTAAACCTAAAATTAACGTGCGTAGAGAGTAACGTGTGTGGGTGTACAAGATCAAATCGATTCTTGGGAAGGTGCCTAGGGTCATAGGTCCATTCAATCAAAGCTCAATTCTCAATTGTCCATTAACATAACCTTGTCATTAATTTGTTTCTTAAGATTAACTAGTCAATTACCAATCCATTAGTTTTCACATTCATGAATTAACAATGACCAATTCTTTTACATTACCAAATTAATGAAACCCTAGAACTTATATTTCTAATTCATTCATAGGGTGGTCGATTATATAGTTCCGATATCGGATTTCACCTCTCGGTCCATCATCCAATATTCAAAGATCAATAGGTAGCTAATCTATCAACCTAGCATTTAATGCAATACAATCAACCAATCAACAAGGAACATCAATGTAAATATCAAATCAAAGCATTCAACCAAATATGCTACAAACCCTAAACATGGGTATTTAGCTCAACATCATCAATTTATAATATCCATTCAACTCAATATAACACAAATACAAATTGTCCATTGCAATATCAATATTCTTAATACAACAACAACAATAGAAATGAATTAAAAGAGAGAATAGAAAAACCCCTTGTGAAGATGCCAAGAGTAGGATTGCTAGTCTTCCTCCTAGCTCCACTTGATGTATGATGAAGAACTCAAGCCCTCTTCAATGGTTGATTCCCCTTGCAATGTGGAATGGAGCTTTCTCAAGTCACCAAACCTTTGGATGGAGCTTTCTCAAGTCACCAACCTTCAATTGATTTGCCTTTGGAAGATGGATGGAGCTTTCTCAAGTCACCACCATTCAATGTATCTTCTTCAACCTTTGAGAGCTTGCAACCCAATTTATCCCAAAGAACTTCAAAGATCCCTTCAATGGAAGATGGAGAAGGTGGAGAGGATTGAAATGGAAGTTTGGAGGTGAAAGGACAAGGGAGAGTGTCACTCTCTCCCTCTCCCACGTTTTTTGCAGAAATTGTTGAAGAAGCAAGAACACCTTCCATTTCCCTCTTCTTTTCTATTTAATTCAATCAAAATACACACCCATGCCTTCCAACTCACACCATTACACTTTGTTCCCCACTAAATATTTGTTTAGTATTACTTTTGGCAAGCAAAAAGCAATGTTCCCCACTTTGTTCCCCACTTTCTGTAAAAGAAATCAAAATATTTTTGGGTGACACGGCCAAGCCAAGACAAGCTTGGCCGTGTCTCTCCTGATTTTTCATGGGACACGGCCAAGTCAGCTGGCCGTGTCCCTTACTGCCTGTCTTTCTTTCTTTGCTTTCTTTCTTTGGTCACAAGGGAGACACGGCCAAGCTTGTGGCCGTGTCAGGTGACACGGCCACTGGCTTGGCCGTGTCAGGTGGGTGTGTTCGCTACTGTCTCTTTTCTTTCCTTCTTTGCTTGCTCCTTGGATGTTTGGCATGAAATGGGACACGGCCAAGCTTGCTGGCCGTGTCATGTGACACGGCCAGAGGCTTGGCCGTGTCACCTGGGCGTGTCTGCTTCTGTGTGATTTTCCTCTCTTTTCCTTTGGAGTGTGACACGGCCAAGCCAGGGTCAACTTGGCCGTGTCTGGCATTTTTGGAGGGACACGGCCAGAGGCTTGGCCGTGTCTTTTGGGCGTGTCAGCTACTGTTTCTTCATTTTTGCTCTATTTTCCACTGTTTTGATCTTCCAAGGGTGTTTTTCCACCTAAACCTAAAAACAACACTTAAAACACACTTTAAACAAAAATTAATCAAACATTAACTAAAACACACATAAAATCATACTAAAAACTAGTACAAAAATGGACTAAACATATATGCTTACTTAGAGAGGGCTCCTGCATAATTACCTTTGTCTAGGTCCTAGTCAATCTTAGAACGTGCTTAGACAAACTTTCAAGGTGAAATTGAACTCTGCTTATTTAAGGGAGAGATTATCTAGGCATTGTTTTGTTAGCCAACAACTAGTATCCACCCAATTAAATATCAATCCCTAGTTGTCCCTATGAGCCTTCATAAAATTTTAGCTTTCTTTTCATTGGCATATAACCCCAACAACCTACCTTGAGCTGTTGTGATACTTTTGACATGTCTTATGATCACTAAGGTGAAGAGGAAAGAAGATCAAAGAAAGAAATGAATACCATGAAGATAGTTGAAGTTCTCAATACCATAAGGGTAGTTAAAGTTCTCAAGAACATAAGGGTAGTTGAAGTTCTCAAGACCATAAGGGTAATTGAAGTTCTCAAGAACATAAGAGTAGTTGACATTCAACTGAATTAGACTAAATATCACAAATCAAGTCAAGACTAAAGCAGATTAATACCACTCCACTCATCCATTATTAGAAATATAAGTTGGTACAAACAGGACAACTCAAACAAGACAACTCTTTTAGAGCTAGAACCAAAAAAAAAAGAAGAAGAAAAGAAAAGAAAAAGGAAAAAACAAAAACAAAAGAAAAACAAAAAAAATAAGAAAGATAATACCGAAAATGATTCAGAAAGCCAACTGAGTTCTCTTTTACCTAACGCAGCAAAAGGCTTCCATTTGGTTTATAAGGACATTTTAACTTGAATTGGTCCAACCCAACCAAAGATTCAATCAAAATTGGAGAAAAAGGAGAAAGATCATTTAGTTCTTGAATGTTTTATACTTGACCATTCGAAAAGAATGAAGGACAAAATGATAAAATGCTCAAAGAAAGGGGAAGAGTAAGAAAAATAAAAAAGAAAAGAAAAGGGAGAAGAAGAAAAGAAACAAATTTGGGTACCAAACGTTTTGCAAGGGCAAAGACTGTTCCAATCAAGATCCAGATTAATGCCAAGAAGATAGAAGGAATTTAGAGTCTAGCAAGATTGCTCCCAATTGTCTAAAGTTCCAACAAGAAATTTATAGTGTGAAGGTTTGTCATTTGTGTCACATCGGCTCCAACTTACAAATGGCTCTCATTTAACCCATGTCCTTTATAGACCCCATTTCAAGCCTATCAAAGACCTGTTAATCACTCTTAGTAGGTAGAGTCTATTAGTGGAGATAGTTTGAATAAGCATGCATATGAGATAGACAATATTTAAACTCAATGAGACCTTTGGCCAAGTAATGTGTATGTGCCTATCTGAAGTGCAACAATTCTTGCTTAAATAGGAATAATTCCCGAGTTTAGTACGGTAACTAGGGTTGTCATGTTATAGATATATTAATTTGGAAAAATCAAGTCCTAAGGTACATTGACATTGATTTGGCAAAGCCAACATTTGATTTCAAAATCAAAATTCAAAAAATAAAAAAACATTTTTGTCACACGAAGCCTTCAAGTTAAGAGAAGTTTGTTGCATCATCAAAACTCAAAGGACACATTGGGCAAAAAAAATGATTACTGACAAGGTTATGAAGAAGCTACCAATTGACATACTGAATCATAAATTGAAATGGATGTATCTCTGCTGTTTGGGGCCTCCATTATTCATATTTTTAACATCTTGAAGATAAAAGCCATAAATGTGAAGCTTTCTATCATTCCAATGCAAGACTTGAATGAGCATCTGAAAGGAACCAATGAGAACACTTCTGCTGATCACCTCAGTTTATGAGTCAATGAAACCATTGTGAGTATTATTCATGCATATCATGTGTTGCGCTCAAGTTAAGTACTACTGCAAGCGTCACTCTCAAGTATACGAGGTAGTTGTTGCAAAAGTGATCACCACAAGGTCGTCTCACAAGGAAGGTATAGTTTGTAATAGCTTGATTGACAATTAATTTAAAAATGCAAGTTTGTGCGTTGTTTGGAATGGGGTTTTAAAACAATTAAAACTAAAAGTAATGGAAGTGATGGTTGTACAAGATCAAATCGATTCTTGGGAAGGTGCCTAGGGTTATAGGTCCATTCAATCAAAGCTCAATTCTCTTGTTATCCATTAACTTAACCTTGTAATTAATTTGTTTCTTAAGTTTAATTAGTCAATTACCAATTCATTAGTTTTCACATTCATGAATCAACAACAACCAATTGTTTTACATTCGCAAATTAATAAACCCTAGAACTTATATTTCTAATTCATTATTAGGGTAGTCAATTGCATAATTTCGATATCAAATTTCACCTCTAGGTCCTTCATTCAATATCTAAAGATCAATAGGTAGCTAATCTATCAACCTAGCATACAATCCAATGCAATCAACCAACAACAAGGTACATCAATGGAAATATCAAATCAAAGCATTCAATCAAATATACTACAAACCCTAGGCATAGATATTTAGCTCAACATCATCAATTTAAAACATTCATTCAACTCAATATAAATCAAATACAAATTGTTCATTGCATTATCAATTCTCTTAATACAACAAAAACAATATTGAAATGAATTAAAAGAGAGAATAGAAAAACCCCTTGTAGATGCCAAGAGTAGGATTACTAGTCTTCCTCCTAGCTCCACTTTGAAGTATGATGAAGAACTCAAGCCCTCTTCAATGGTGATTCCCTTTTGTAATATGGAATGGAACTTTCTCAAGTCACCAAACCTTCAATTGATTATGCCTTTGGAAGATGGAATGGAGCTTTCTCAAGTCACCAAACCTTTCAATGAAGCTTCTTCAACCTTCAAGAGCTTGTTTTAACCCAATTTATCCCGAAGAATCTCAAAGATCTTGTCAATGGAAGATGGAGAAGATGGAGAAGATGGAGAGGATAGAGATGGAGGTTGAGGATGGAGAGCCAAGGGAGAGAATCACTCTCCACCTCTTTTTCTTTGTTTTTTCTCTTTCTCCTTTCTTTTTCAAAAACCCTAGCCATCCCCCTCTCCAATCGACCTCTCCTCTTATTTTATGCAAAAGAATTTATATATATTAAGGGTGACACGACCAAGCTCCTGGCCATGTCATGTGACATGGCCAGTGGCTTGGCCATGTCTCTTGCCAGTGTCACCTTCTGCCTTCTTTCTTTTCTTTATTCTCAAGTGGTGACACGGCCAAGCTCCTGGCCGTGTCATGTGACATGTCCAGTGGCTTGGCCATGTCACTTGCCAGTGTCGCTTGATGCCTTCTTTCTTTTCTTTCTTTGTTCTTTGGATTTTGCTCTTTAGGTGAGAAACGGCCAATGGCTTGGCCATGTCTCTTGCCAGTGTCAGTCACTGCTTCAATTTCTTTGAGGGACACGACCAAGATAAGGGTGACATGGCCATGTCTACCAATTTTTCCTTGGACATGGCCAAGCTTCAAGTGACATGGCCATGCTTCGAGCGACATGGGTAGAGACATGGCCAAGATGGTGCTTGTTCAACACTGCTTCTATTTTCATATGATTTTATTTTCTTAGGATGAAATACGGCCATGACAATGAGACATGGCCAAGCTTCAAACGACATGGCCAAGACTATCAGACATGGGCAAGCTTCAAGCGACATGGCCATGTCATGTGAGTGTGTCAAGTACTGCGTATTTTCTTTTCTTTCTTGGTTTCTTTGGTTTTGGTCTTTAAGTGAGACACGGCCAGTGGCTTGGCCATGTCTCATGAGTGTGTCAAGCTCTGCCTTCATTTCCTTTGAGGTGACACGGCCAAGCTTGATTTGACTTGGCCATGTCTTGCTTGATTCATGCTTTTCTTGCACTATTTTGATCTTCCAAGGGAGTTTTTGCACTTTAACCTAAAACAAACACTTCAAACAAACTTTAAACAAAAATCAAATGAAACATTAACTAAAAACACATAAAAATCATATTAAAAAAAGTACAAAAATGATCTAAACATCATGCATACATGATAATATCACATTGCATTTTTCTTCTATTGTATTATCTGTTCTTTGTCAAAGTGAATAGCAAACACTCTGTGAAGTAAAGAATCAAAAGAAGATATCAAATCAGGGGGGCATGGAAAGCCCATTGCTTGAGAAAGCTCCAATAATTTTGCAAAGAGAAGAAATGCATGCTTGTACGAAGAACTAGACAACAAAAACATCAATCAACGCTTGCATGAAAAAAATCTTTGGTTTGAGCCTACACAGGGGGCAAAGTTTCTCCTTTTCAATTTTTTCAGTTTATATACCAAAAATTTTTACACTCACTTGCAAATATTTCTGCATGCAGGCAAGGAGAAGACATGAAGGCTAGAAAAATGGCTGAAATTTTTTGCTTTGCAAAAGTGCAAAGGAAAAACAAAAAGAATGAAAAATTAGAATTCTCAAAAGAATAAAGATGCAAAAGACAAAAGATCAGTTCAGCTAAAAGGGTTGAAGCCAGGGTAAAGACCCGATCTCCAAGGATGAAGATCCATTTACAAGGGTGAAGACCCGATCTCCAAGGATGAAGATCCATTTTCAAGGGTGAAGACCCGATGTCCAGAGGATGAAGATCCATTTTCAAGGGTGAAGACCTAATCTACAAAGATGAAGATCCATTTACAAGGGTGAAGACTCGATCTCAAAGGATGAAGATCCATTTTCAAGGGTGAAAGCGCAATCTCAAAGGATGAAGATCTATTTTAAGGGTGAAGACCCGATCTCAAAGGATGAAGATCCATTTTGAGGGTGAAGAACCACAATGCATAGAACAGCCGGAGCAGTTAGACTTCTCAACTGACAAAAAGTCAGTCGAACTCAGTCTCGAGTCCAAGCACCCAAATTCAATCCAATCTCGGGTCCAAGTACCCAAATCAAATTCAATCTCGGGTCCAAGTACCTAAATCAAAATTCAATCTCGGGTCCAAGTACCCAAATCAAAATTCAATCTCGGGGCCAAGTACCCAATCTCGTGTCCAAGTACCCAAATCAAAATTCAATCTCGGGGCCAAGTACCCAATCTCGGGTCCAAGTAACCAAATCAAATTCAATCTTGGGTCCAAGTACCCAAATCAAATTCAATCTTGGGTCCAAGTACCCAAATCAAATTCAATCTCAGGTCCAAGTAACCAATCTCGGATCCAAGTACCCAAATCAAGTTCAATCTCGGGTCCAAGTACCCAAATCAAATTTAATCTCGAGGCCAAGTACCCAAATCAAATTTTAACTTTCTCTTTATTGACTTATAAGCCCGATAACCTACCCTGAGCTGTTGTTATACTTTTGACAAGTCTTATGATCACTAAGGTGAAGAGTCAAGAAAAACAAAGAAAAGAATGCATAGTCAAAACCATGAGGATAGTTGTAGTTCTCAAGACCATAAGGGTAGTTGAAGTTTACCTAATGTTAGACCTAATATCTCCAATTTATTAAGATGACATCAGAGCGACAAATAATTTACCCTCACTGAAGTAGACTCACTCTACTCCACTCATCTTTAGTCAAGACAATTCTTCTGGAATTAAGACCCAATAAGAAAAAGGAAAAAGAAAAGAAAAAAAGAAGAAAAGAAAAAAAGAAGAAAAAGAAAAGAAAATAAAACCCAAAACAATTTAGAAATCCAACCCAGTTCTCTTTTACCTAAAGCAGCAAAAGACTTCCATTTGGTTTATATGGACAGTTTGACTTAAATTGGTCTAATCCAACCAAAGATTCAATCAAAATCAGAGAAAAGGGGAAAGACCATCTAGTTTTTGAAAGTCCTGTACTTAACAATCCTATAGAGAAGAAGGACAAAACAATAAAATGCTCAAAGAAAGGGAAGAATAAAAAAATAAATAGAAAGAAAAGGGAAAAAAGAAGAAAAGAAATGAATTTGGGTACCAAACGTTTTGCAAAGGCAAAGACTGTCCTAATCGAGATCCAGATTAATATCAAAAAGAAAGAAGAATGTTCAAAGCTCTATCTTTTCATGTTTCCAACTGCCTATGGCTCCAATAGAAAATCATAGTGTGAAGGTTTGTCAACTGTGTCACATCAGCTTCGATCTCAAAATGGTTTTCATTTAACCCATGTCCCTTATAGACCCTGTTTCAAGCCTATCAAAGACCTGTTGATCTCTCTTGGTAGGTAGAGTCTATTAGTAGAGATAGTTTGAATAAGTATGCATATGAGATAGGCAATATTCAAACTTAATGAGACATTTGACCAAGTAATGTGTATGTGCCTATCTAAAGTGCAACAGTTCTTGCTCAAATAGAAATGATTCCCGAGTTTAGTACGGTAACTAGGGTTGTCATGTTATAGATATGTTAATTCTAAAAATAAAGTCTTGAGGTACAATGACAATGATTTGACAAAGTAAACATTTGATTTTAAAAAAAATAACTATTTTCTTATTATAAAAACCTTTAAGTTAAGGGAAATATGTTGAATAGTCGAACCTCAAAGGACACATTGAGAAAAGTAAATGATTGTTGGCAAGGTTATGAAGAAGCTACCAACTGACATGCTAAATCATAGTTTGAAATGGATGTATCCCTGACTCCACTATTTGGGCCTCACCCCTCATATTTTTAACATCTCGAAGATAAAAGCCATAAATGCAAAGTTTTCTATCATTCCAATGCAAGACCTGAATAGACATCTGAAAGGAGTCAATGAGAACACTTCAGCTAATCACCTTGGTCCGTGAGTCGACGAAACCACTGTAAGTATTACTCATGCATATCATGCATACATGAGCATATCACACTGCATTTTTCTTTGTCAAAAATAAACAGCAATACTCTATGAAGCGGACATGGAATCAGGGGGCACGGAAGGCCCATTGCTTGAGGAGGCTCTAGTCATTTTGCAAAAAGAAGAAATGCAAGCTTGTGTGAAGAACTAGACAACAAAAACATCAATCAAAGCCTGCATGAAAAAATCTTTGGTTTGAGCCTACACAGGGGGCAAAGTTTCTCTCTTCAATTTTTGAGTTTATACATGTATAAAAAATTTGCAAACTCACTTTTAATATTTTTGCCACACAGGGGGCAAGGAGAAGATACAAAGGGCCAACAAAAAAATGGCTAATTTTTTTGCAAAATGTGCAAAAGAATGGAACATTAGAACTATCAAAAGAATGAAGAGGCAAAAAATAAAAGATTAGTCCAGCTAGAAGAGCTAAAGCCAATATAGGATTAAAGTTCAAAAGGATGAAGATCTGTTTCAAAGGGTAAAGACCCGAAGTCCAAGGATAAAGATCCATCTTGAAGGGTGAAGACCCTACCATGGATGAAGATCCAGCTTAAAGGATGAAGATCTACTTTCAAGGGTGAAGACCCGATTTCCAAGGATGAAGATCTATTTCCAAGGGTAAAGACCAGATGCCAAGGATGAAGATCTACTTTCAAGGGTGAAGACCCGATCTCCAAGGATGAAGATCCATTTTCAAGGGTGAAGACCCGATGCCAAGGATGAAGATCCAATTTTAAGGGTGAAGATCCGATGCCAAGGATGAAGATTCATTTTCAAGGGTGAAGACTCGATGCCAAGGATGAAGTTCTACTTTCAAGGGTGAAGACCCGATCTCCAAGGATGAAGATCCATTTTCAAGGGTGAAGACCCGATGACCAAAGATGAAGATCCAAGATCTAAGGATGAATATCTATTTTGAGGGTAAAGACCCACAATCTATTAAAGAATGGAACAACCGGAATAGCCAAAATTCTCAACTGATAAAAGGTCAGTCGAATCCAATCTCGGGTCCAATTACCTAAATCAAATTCAGTCTTGGGTCCATGTATCCAATCACAGGTCCAAGTACCCAATTCTATTTTGGGTCCAAGTAACCAATTCAATCTCGAGTCCAAGTACCCAATTCAATCTCGTGTCCAAGTACCCAATTCAATCTCGGGTCCAAGTACCTAATTCAATCTCGGGTCTAAGTAACTAATTCAATCTCAAGTCCAAGTACCCAAATTCAGACTCGGGTCCAAGTACCCAGTCTCCGGTCCATGTATCCAGTTCTAGGTCTAAGTACCCAAATCTTTTTCGGTCCAAACCCAAACAAACTCTAACCTCGGGTCAAGAACCCATCCTCATCCAAAATCTGCTCAAAGTCATATTGTTTTTCACTCTCTTTTGTTGCAGTCTCAGATCATTCAAGCAGGGGACAAACTATAGACTCTTAATTTTTAACCAAGTCCAGTCCAAAGATTTTAAAACATTTTCAAATAATTTTTGTAGGATTTATCATTTATTTTATTATTTATTATTTATTTTAATTATATAATATTTATTTTAATTATTTTCTTAAAAAATATATATAATATTTATTATTTACTATTTATTTTAATAATATAATATTTATTTTATAATATCTATTATTTGTTTTTTAAATATATTATTTAATGTAATAAAATAATATTTATTATTTATTCATAATATAATTAATTATAAATATTTTAAATATAATGTTTTTAATAGTAAAAATAAAAAATATATACATATATAAATAAAAAAAATAAAAAAATCGGAGGGTCGAATCGGTGTGCGGCACGCTGCGACAGGCAATTGGCCTGCCGCAGGCCAATTCGTCGTAGGCGTGGTCTACGGCGAATTGGCATGCCAAAGGCCAATTCGCCGCCGGCCACGCCTATGGCGAATTGTCAATCTTCGCAGGTGATTCTCGCACGACGTAGAGCGCCTCGCCAGCTCGCACAGTTTTATGCCAAACCTTATTTTACTCGATTTTAAACTTTTATTTCCTAAACAATTTTATTTCCTTAAATAATTTTATTTCCTTAACCAATTAGTATTAGGTTTTTTATTTTTTCTTATAAATACCACATTAAAACAAGGACAAGGGACTTTTTCTGGGAGAAGGACTTTTGGAGCTATTTAAAGTTATTTTTCGGCAGAAGCAAAAGAACTCTAAAAGCCATATCAATTTTTAGCAAGAAGATTAAGGCAGCAAGCAAGGAAGCAGTAACTGTCTTAGTGTTAGCTCATTCCAAATTTTTATCCAACAATTTTGGTGGAGCCTTCAAACATAGATATTTATATCTATTTTTATTTATCAAAAATCATCTTCATCCAATAATCATTGATCAATTAAAATTGATGAATTATAACTCTCAAAACTCATGTAACAATCCCATAATTATGAACATCAACGAACAAAGTTGTTTATTTCTTTTAAAGAACAAGTAGCCATCAATTGGTTTTTATTAAAAAAAATTATACAATAGTTATTTTGTTATTTTAATTATTATACTATCTTAGTTTTTTTATTAATCAAAACTATGAACCATTTAAAATTGAAAAACCCTAATTAAATTAATTTTCCAAAACTTTCACAATCGCCTCTTTCAAAAATATAATATGATAGTGTTAGTTTTCTCAGAAATCCAAATCCTAATTTAATTTAAACCCTAATCTATTTTGTTAAAGCCCTAATCAATTCATTTTTTTTATTTAATCATCACAATAGCTAATTCTTTTTAAATATTTAAGTTTTAATCTTATTTTCATAGGTTTTTACCTTATTTACTTAAATCCTAAAGTTTAATTTTAATCACATAGTAGCATAATTTTTCTAAAAAAAATAAACCTAACAATAATATTAGTTCTTTAAGATTCCAAAACCTTAGCTTTTAGATATAAATTTCAAAACCCTAAATGTTATTTAAGAAACCCTAAGTTAATACATAAACCTAAATTTGCATCTTTATTTGTTTCATTATTGAGTATTTATTATATAGTTTGATTAATGATTTATTTATATCTTTGATTTATGTCTTCAATGAATGATTTATTTATGATGAATGGTTGGTTGGTTATTTTTATTGATTTGTTTTGGTTTCAAAATATTGTAAGAGGTATGTTTTCATATTTTGGGTACCTCATGTATTAAGCATCATGTAATATAATTTATGTTCTAGTTTTGAGATTAATGTAAAGGATATGTTTCTACCTTTTGATGGGTGTCCTATTTAGTTTTAGACATTGGACGATATAAGGACATATTTTCATCCATGGATGGGTGCCCATTTGTTTGTTTTGTTTGGACCTTGCCATGATTTTTAATAAAGTATTTATTTATTCTACTAATCGCATGTAATATGGATAATATTGTATTAATTAAGAATTTTATAATATTGAGACCTGAAAAGGAGACCGGTTCCAATGAAAAGGGCGTTGTGGGGGTGTTGGGCTATTTCTCACCTTCCCCACACATACCCAACTTTTCGAATCCATTAGGGGGTTGGAGATTCCTTAGGAATCATGTCATCCACCCTTTTTTATTTTCCCGATCTGTCCGGGTGGCGACTCTTTTTTTTTTTAGCTTAGGCCCGTGTTCTTTAAGGCCCTGAGCCTAAACAGTGCCGAAGTTGCAAGAACTATTCCATCAGGAGTGGGGGTGAAAATCCCCACCCACACCAAGTAATTCAAATCATTTTGAAATAGAATGATAGACCAAATAATTTAAATCAAAGCCCTGTGGATAAGATGGCACATCCGGCTAAAAAAGAAGGAGCAAATGGAGAAAATTACCAATGTATCAGAGTATCATACAAAGGAACAGCTACATGGCTAGGGGAACCAGTAGCCTACAATGATCGTAAAAATAGTTGGAACAAATTAAAGAAGAAACAACTGTATTGACAAAATGATAAGTACCTAAGAAGTGCTAGCCCCTAAATTGCCTCAAGAATGGAAAGAAGACTCACCCTCTTCCTCCTCCTACTCCTCATCTTCTTCTTCTTCTTCATATTCTACTTCCTCTCCTTCCTCTCCTTCCTACACTTCTAATTCTTCTTCTTCACCTCCAAAAAGCCACCAAACACCAGCAGGTGATACGTCAAAATTTAGCAGTTGATCCCGAATAAATTGGGCATATGGCAAATTTGGCAAAAGCAGAAAGTCCCAATATCGAAGCCATTATGAGCATGGCTCCAATAAGGTTCTGGCATAGAGATAGTGTTCAATATGAAGGATGGAATATCAGCTAGGACTTTTCGCTGATCAGGTTTGAGAAACCGATTATGTATCCTTTTGCCAAGGAACTAGCCACAAGTGACTAGAGCATCAATAATTCGACGAGAGTCTTGCAAGGATAGTGCATCGGTCATGCATCCAATCCAGTTGTTTCTCTCCTCAGCTCTCCACCAGGCCACATCTACCTATAGAAAAGCAAACAGGTAAGTTGTTTTGATAATAAACTTGATATTAATATTAATATTTTTTCTTACCTGGTCCCAGGTTGGACGACTCATATGAAAGCAATGAGTGTGAATGTGGTGGCTTCCAGACACCTCCCTACGTCTCAATAGCCATACACCTAACCGTGGATACCCAACTCGCGGCCACGTAATGTTGGAAACTCTCACCAAGTTATGCTCATATGCCCAGACCTGTACATGAAAAGAGAATCAAGTCTATATACATGCATTATTTGGATCAATAGTTTTAAAGAAAGGAATACCTCAGCAACGTCTACGAAACCAATGAAGGATCTTTTGTTTCTACACAGTTCATCAAAGTTGTGATAAAGGCAAGCGAGGCTAGTTTCTCTCCATGCATGAGAAGGTACACGGTCTAAGTTAAAAAGGGCACGCAACACCGATAAAGTGGATGGAAGATTCGGTGCTGCCCAGAATGGTACCCACTAGTAAATATAACAAAAATCCTCGAGTATATTGTCTTGTCCTCTCATCCTATACGGGTCGAGTGTACTTTATCCAGTACCCTCGAATGGGCTCATATTTAATTTTGTATGGTCCTCTATAATAGGGCTTGACATTGAAAACTGTCAGATTTCCTCCTCCTTTAAAATATTGCTGGTCAAAAGAACAGGGGTCCCATCATATCAAAGACCTATTATGGTAGTGAAATCAACTGTACCAATTGTCATCTCACCAATAGGCAAGTGGAAAGTATGGGTTGTGTCTAGCCAATGATTTGCAAGCGCCTGGATCACACTCCGGTCAATTTGATATGCTTGGGTTAGTAATTGCAAAATAAAGTCTTCGAAGCCACTTTCTCAAACGATCCTTTTCACTGCAGGTAGGGCCCAATCACACCATTTGGGGGCTTATGAATATTTTCTCCCACTTTAATCTCACAACCATCATGCTATCCAAATATAGGTAAGTCAAGGTAATTATACATATAAATTTTCACACATTTATAAACCATGTACGACAACATTTATAATTTAATTATACTAATAAATTTTATGCCAATAAGTAGTTAAATAACAGCAAAGTGACACTTACTGGTATTTTTTCCGTGGAACTCCGGTGGAGATGCATTCTGAATAACAATGAAATTTGCTCACCCTAATTATTTAAAAGGTAAGTAAGCAATTCGTTGTTTGAATGTGTCCTGAACCTCGAAGAATGTTGAATTGCAGCCATTTATGGTAAGTGATAAAGCTTTCAAAATCTTAAATTATAAGAAAATGTTGAGGACGCTGATGCGATGAATGCTGAATGGCAAAAGAACTATCATTTATATAGAACATGAGGCAAGTATCAAGTAACAAAAACAAGATCACATGCACTACAATTTCAATAATTCAAAGTCTTTCGTCCATTTTAGTAAATGATAAGTCAAGGTTGGTTTCCATTATTTATTTCCTTTTCAGATATAATAATTCAAAGTTTGTCTTTAATAATTCATATTTCAAAGGTTGGCTCTTTAGTTTCTTTACATATTTCAATAATTAACTCAACACATGTGCACATAGTAAATAGATATTTATTATATGTCTATATTTTTGCGTGTCTAAAAAATATTTTTATACTTATAAATATTTTTTCACGCAGGGGAAAAGAGAACATAGGTACAATAAAAATAGCTAAATTTTTTGCAAAATAATTTACTGACTGTAATTAATTTTTTGCAAGTGTCTTGGATTAAAATATCCAAAACAAATTCAATCTAGGTCCAGAATCCAAACCAACTCGTGTCCTGAATCAAAAATCATTTATGAGTCTAGCACTCATATCGGGTCTAGAACCCAAATCAACTCGGGTCCAGAATCCAAAATCATTTTTTAGTCCAAAACCCAAAATTATTTTTGAGTTCAAAATTCATCTCGGGTCCAGAACATAGCTCGGGTTCATAATTCAAACCAACTAGGGTCCAGAATCTAAAATCATTTTTAGTCCAGAACTCATCTCGAGTCCAAAACCCAAACTAACTCGGGTCCATAACCAAAAATCATTTTTAACTCGGGTCCAGAACCCAAAATCATTTTTTAGTCCAGAGCTCAATCCGGGACCAAAACCCAAACCACCTCGGGTCTAGAACCCAATTTATTTTTCAAGTCCAAAACTCAATTTGGGTCTAGAACCCAAACTACCTTGGGTCTAGAACCCATCCTTACCCAAAATTAATTTAAAATCCATGTTGCTTTTCACTCTCTAAATCAATTCAAGATCATTTAAGTAAGAGGCAAACTGTAGACCCTTAATTATGGCCCTAAATTGGCACGGTCCGAATTAAAGAATGTCAAAACAAATTTGATCTAATTTTAAAAAAATTAAACCTAGTTTATAACTTTTAAATAGGTCGGTCTAGTTTTGAAAGGCATAAATTCAATTGGTTTAGATTATAAAGTCCCAAACTAAATTTGTTTGGTCAAAATTATAATTGTTTGGCAAAAATATTAAATATTTTTGGACCGGTTTAAATCGGGGACGGTCCAAGGCTACATGAGCCAATGCTCATGTCGACTTGGACTTTCCAAGTCTACATAAGAATTGCTCATGTCAATTTGGATGCCCAAATCGACATGAGCAAAGGCTTATGTCAATTTAGGCACACCAAATCGACATGGGCTAGCTCCATGTTGATTTAGACGTACCAAATCGACATAACCTAAATAGTTTCAACCTTAATTTGGTTTCCTAATTAGACTGGAATTTGTTGAAAACATGGATTAAGCTAATTAAGTTTAGGGTTAAGGATGGTTTTTCTTATAAACATATGTTTAAAGGCTGGAATCAAGGATCAACAATTAACAATCAAGAGTTATCAAGCAAGAATAGCAAGCAACTAGCAGCATTGAACAGTAATTAAACAATAAGGCAAACTCATGCCAGAAATCTCAGATTAGTGCAGGCAGCAGCTTGGATCAACCTAATAACTTGGTGGAACTAACAAACGAAGGTTTGGCTAAATTCCTTAATTTGTTTAAATTCACAGTAGCTACATCCTTGAATTACAATATGTTTGAATATCCAATACATGCATTCCCTTCTATAAAACATCATTAAAGGTTTAAAGATTGTGAAGTTGTTTAGGTCCAGTAGTTAACTTTAACCTCGTAGCCCTAAATATTTTGATTACTTGATTTAAATACTATAATTTGAATTCAATGTTCATATGATCACAGTACACATCAAGACCTTAAAACTTAATCTATAAAACCCTAATTCTATTTTTTAAAACCAAACCCTAAATCTATTTTTCAAAATACCAAAATCCCAACACGGTTTTTCATAAAAATCAAAACCCTAGTTTTCAAACCTTAAACATCTAGTAAACCCTAAACCCTAATCTATTTTTTCCATAAACCCTAAATTGTTTTCCCAATTTCCAAAACCCTAAATTATTTTCCAAGTTCCAAACCCTAATTTGCAAAATCTACTTCCTAATATCTAGAATCTAATTTTTTTTTTCAAAATAATCAAAAAACTCTAATCCAACCCTAATATCCATTAACCTAATTTATTTTTCAAAATAATCAAAAACCCTAATCCAACCCTAATATCTAATAACCTAATTTATTTTTCAAAATAATAAAAAAACCCTAATCCAACCCTAATATCTAGTAATCTAATTTATTTTTCAAAATAATCAAAAACCCTAATCCAACCCTAAATTTCGGTAACCCTAATTCAAACCATAACCTAAACCCTAATTCTGCAAACAATCAAAACCTCAAAACCTTTAATCCAGTAATCTTATTTTCTAAGTTTCCTAACCTTAATCCATTAACCCAAATTCAATTTCTTCTAGTAGCCTCAAAAATTCTAATTTTCAACCTAAAACCCTAATTTTCAAAACAAAACCCTAAAACTCTAATTTTCATTCTATGAACCCTAATTTTGATTATTTAATTTATTACATGTTGTTATCAATGTGTGATCTATTTTTATTTGATTTTATGATGAATGGTTTAATTCTATGATGAATGATTGAATATTTTGATTTATTTTGGTTTCAAGAATTTTAAAGTGGTATGTTTCCACTTTGTGGGTACCCCGATTTTTATTATGTAATCTAATTTATTTTTAAGGATTTTGAGACTATTGTTAGGGATACATTTCCACCTATGGTGGGTGTCCTATTGTATTTATTTATCTTGTTTTTCTTTTGGACCTTGAATACTTGTAAAGGCATATTTCCATCCATGGATGGGTGCCTATTAATTATTTTGTTTGGACTTATTTTGATTTTAATGAAATAATTCTTTATTTTAATGTTTGCATGTAGTATGGATAACATTGTGATAACTAAGAATTTAATAATATATAGACCTAAAAAAGAGGCCGATTCCAATGAACCGTGTGTTATGGGGGTTTTGGGTCATTCTTACCTTCCCCATATGTACCCAACTTTCTGAACCCATTAAGGGGTTGGGGATTCCTTAGGAATCGAGTCATCCACCTCTTTCTTTTTCCTAGCCCGTCCAGGTGGCAACTCCATTTTCTCTAGGTTTAGGCTCGTGTTCTCTAAGGCCCTGAGCCTAATAGTGATGAACTTGAAAGAACCATTCCATATGGGAGTTGGGGGGGGGGTGAAAATCCCCACTCCCAAAGTACCATTAATCTATCTAAAAATCCAATCCAACATTCTAGGTCTAAACATATAGACATTCGACATTATTTCTTAAGAGACAATGTTCAAAATCAAAATGTTATTTTAGAATTCATTGACACTCAATCAACTTGCTGATATCTTTTTAAAATCATTAAATGAAGATAGACTAAATTTCATCAAGCATAATATAGGAATGATTAATGGAAGTTCCTTTAATGAATAAACCATATGCACATTGTATTAAATATTATTGTTTGTGCAAGGTTTTATCAATAATTAAAACCATCAATTTTGATCAAATTGTTTCATACAAAACTTTCTTTCTTTATTCATTTTTTTGTTTAGTGCGGTCATCCTGAGCTATCTAGCGATCGCGAGTCAATTGGCTTATTTCACTCCAAACAAATCTTCTATAAGCAGATGTGAAAATAGGACATATGGTAGGAAGAATGTGAAAAGTCTTGACTGTTATAGAGTTCCTCATTGGTTACGAGCATCCCACGATGACTAATGATCACACTGCAGTCATTCGTTGAGGTCCTTAAGTGAAAAGACGGTTGCACCTTTTGCACTCTGTACAACATCTTTTAACCATTAGTTGTTAGATAGATTTTATATTTTCACCCTCTAATAGCTAGAAACTGCTATTTTTTCCATATTCTCCCTATTTATACCCACTAACTTCAGTTACCATACTTTTATTATCACTCCAACATTATAAAGATCACTTACAACCACAAAACTCATCTCAAAACCTTCTTACTCTCAACCTATTCTTTATCCCTCTTTTCTCCTCATTTAGTCAATGGCACATAATAAGAAGAATTCATCTAAAGGAAAAGGGAAGAAGCCCTTTGGTATTGTAATTAGGGATCAAAGAGAAGCTCCTCTTTCTCCTCTACAACTTAGAAGAGGAGAGAAAATTCACAAACCCCATCACATAACTTCTTAAGAAGACATTAGGTATGCGTGCTTAAGAGAAAGAATATGGAAGGAATAAAAAGCCCCTTTGGAGGAATGCTCATGGAACTCAACATTAAGGATGAGATTGATAGATTTCTACATGAGGTAGGCTATCCTAGCTTAAGTAAAGAGTTTTTGATGTCTCTCCAAATAGAAAAGAGTGAAAAATCTGCCTTTGGATGGTTTGGGATTAGATTCAAGCTTTTTGATCAATATCATGCCCTAACATTAGAAAATTTTCTTAAAATTTGGGACTTTCCAACTATTGGAGCTACTTCCTTGCGTTGACCCAAGACTGCTCCCACTGCAAAGTCACTTGCATCGAACATTAGTTCAAATGGTAGATTCCAATTAGGAGCTACCATGATTGGAGCATAGGTCAATTTCTCCTTGCGGGTTGTGAATGCTCTCAGACATTCCTCATCAAAAACAAAATCCACATCCTTCTCAAGGAGTCTTGTCAATGGATGAGCTATCTTATAAAAATCTCGAATGAACCTTCGATAAAAACCCGCATGTCCTAGAAAACTTCTGATGGCCTTCACAGATGTGGGTGGTGGTAACTTCTCAATTGTATCTACCTTAGCCCGATCACCTCAATGCCCTTGTTTGAAATTTTGTGTCCCAACACAATCCCCTCTTGAACCATTAAATGACACTTTTCCCAATTAAGCACTAGATTGGTTTCCTCACATCTCATCAAGACTCTTTCAAGGTTTTCCAAACATCTTTCAAATGAGCTACCATAGACCGAGAAATCATCCATAAACACCTCCATAATATCCTCTATAAGCTCATCAAAGATTGCTACCATGCACCTTTGGAAAGTCGCAGGTGCATTGCACAACCCGAATGACATTCTTCGATATGCGAATGTCCTATATGGGCAGGTAAATGTAGTTTTCTCTTGGTCTTCTGGGGCGATAGGAATTTGGAAATAGCCTGAAAGACCATCCAAAAAATAGTAATACTCATGCCTGGATAACCTCTCCAACATCTGATCAATGAAGGGTAAAGGAAAATGGTCTTTCCTAGTTGCATCATTCAATTTCCTATAGTCTATGCAAACCCTCCAACCGGTAACTGTTCTTGTTGGAATCAGCTCATCATTTTCATTAAGGACCATCGTCACCCCTCTTTTCTTTGGTACTACCTGGACTGGGCTAACCCAAGAACTATCTGAGATCGGATATATAATCCCTGCATTAAGTAGTTTTATCACTTTAGCCTTCACTACATCTTTCATCTTTGGGTTTAGTCTCCTTTGTGGTTGCACTACCGGCTTGAATTTGTCCTCCATCAGTATGTTGTGAGTGCAATAGGATGGACTGATACCCTTGATGTCTGCTATCTTCCAAGCTATCACTTTCTTATGTTTTTGCAACAACTGGATAAGTTTTTCTTTCTCCTCAAAAGATAGGTGGGAACTCCGAATTATTGGTAATTTCTTCTTCTCTACCAGAAACCCAGTGAGCTGGAAGAGGTTTCAGTTCCAAGTTGGGTGGATCAATCACCGATGGTTTTGGCTTCTCTTCCTTTGGCATCTCAATAGTCTCATATGCCCTGCATTTGAACTAATTGCTTGCTTCAAGAAAAGCAAGCTGCTCCATTACTTTTTGAGCCTCAACATTTTCCTGCAATAAACACAACTCAAGGGGGTCCTTGGAAACAATGTTAGCAACACAATTTACGGTCTCATGCTCAACAACATCATTGCATGATTCCGCCTCATCAAGTGAAAGTGAATGTTTCATGGCATCATGTATCCTAAAAATAACTTTCTCATCACCCACTCTCAAAGTTAATGTGCCATCATGAACATTGATAAGGGCACGGGCTGTATTTAAAAATGGCCTACCAAGAATAAGTGAAACATCCACATCCTCATCAATATCAATGACAACAAAATCATTGGGCAAAATGAAATCCCCGACTTTTACCGACACATCTTCTATAATGCCACGAGGGTGGACTACTGACTTATCAGCAAGTTGGATGGTCATGAGTGTTGGTTTAGGTTTACCAATGCCTAACTCTTTGAAAATTTTATAGGGCATAACACTTATGCTAGCCCCCAAATCAGCTAATGCACTCTTGACCTCAAGGTTACCTATTAAACATGGGTAACCTCCTTTGCAAAATTGTTGAACTCTTTTCAGATAACTGCACTAAAGACACTTCCTCAAGTTTCCTTTTATTAGAAAGGATATCTTACAAAAATTTAGCATATTTATGCATCTGTGACAAAGCTTCAGCAAATGGAATATTAATGTGCAATTGTTTAAAAAGTTCCAGAAACTTATCGAATTGAGCATCAATCTTGTCCTTGTTCAACCTTGCCGGATAAGGTACTCTAGGTCGGTATTCCTTCAATATGGGGCTGCTTTCTTGCGGCTACTTCTCTTTCTTACTTTCTAGTGCAGCTTTCTCTCCCGAAGTGACCGGAGGATCGTTGTCTTTTTCTTTTTCTTGTACTTCAGCCCTTTTCTCTGCCACTTCTCCTCTTTTCTCATCCACATTACCCTTGATCTCTTTTCCACTCCTTAGTGTAATTGCCTTAAGCTGCTCTTTAGGATTTGCCTCGGTGTTGCTAGGCAAACTTCCTTGTGGTCTTTCACTGAGCAGCTTGGCAATTTGCCCACCTGATTCTCCAAATTATGAATAGAGGCTTGCTGATTTCTTAGGGTGGTTTTAGTTGATTGGAGCCTAGTTTCAGAAGCTGCTATAAATTTCTCCATCATGTCCTCCAAACTACTCTTTCTTGGAGGGGCTGCTTGTTGATGTTGGGGCTGTTGGAATCCAGGGGGAGGTCTTGGATTATTTTGATTATTCCATGAGAAATTTAGATGATTTCTCCACCCCGGATTGTATGTGTTGCTGTAGGGGTTATTCTGTTGTTGCCTTGGCATATTTCCCACATAATCTACTTGCTCTTGATTAGCAAACATGTTGACACTTTGGAAATCTTGACTTTGTTGTCCCATTCACAAGACATCACTTGCATTACTTTCCTAGAAGAAGAGGCCAAGGAATCAAATTTTTTATTCAATGCTTCCAATTGGGCTGTCAAAGCCACCACAAGATCTAATTGGTGTGAACCCATGACCTTCAGCTTTCCTTGATCCCTTGGGGCTTGCCACTGATAATTTGTAATATCCTCATATATGCCCTAGAAGTTGTGATTATGTTGTTGTTGTTGTTATATAATTGGATTGAATATATGTGTTACATTACAAGAGAAAAGAAATAGAGAAAAGAATGTTTATGTATATGTGATTTGGGAAAGAATTTAGGGTTTAGAGAGAATGGTATATGTTGTGTATATGATGATATATATAACATATAAGTTGGTCAAAATGAAGAGTCAAGGAAAGAAGATATTTATTTTTGTCAAGTGTGAAGTTACTATAAAGGGCATGTAATGAATGGTAATCAAGACAAATGGTATAAGGGTGTTTAGGTAATTACTCTTGTTGAATCACTTGGTGGAGATTTAAAGAGGTGATATTTTGTCTTTTCTTCATTTCCTTCTTCTTCTTCTTCTCTTCTCCATGTTGGTTGGCTCCTCCTTAGACAAGAGAGAGCAAAGTGAGATTTGTTTAATTCTAACATCAAATTGAAGGGAGAATCAAAGGATTTAATTGAAGATTTGTGGAATTCAACAACTTAGGTAAGTTCTTTCTCTTGATTTTCCTTTGTTCTTTTGAAATTGTGTTTGGGATTGGTGAGTTGATATGGATGGTTGATGGAGTGTGTTTGTGTATGGTGTGTGTAAAAGTGTTGAAATGGAATTAAAGATAAGAAGCTAGGTTGGTGTTGGTGATGGAAGTGTAAGAGTTGTGTTTAGTGAATTTTTTTCTGTTTTACAATTAGTAAAGGCTGTGACTTGTATGATTTTTAATTAATTATAGAAAAATGTTCTTGAAGTGAATTTTTGATATGTTGTGCCTCTATGAGTCTAGAATGACTGAAAAATATGTTGATTCGATTTTGGAATGGTTATGAGTTTAGAAAGATTATTTTTATTAGACCTGTTCCAGCAGGTACCTTAACTGAGACAGCTATATTTCGGGATTTTTCATAAAATGTAGAAAAATCATATCCAATTGAATTTTGGATATGTTGTTGCTTAGTGAGTCTAATATTTGAGAAAAATAATTTGGAACCACGTTGATTGAATTTGATTTATGGAATTCACAAAGTTCAGAACTGCTGCCAGGATGCAGGGCAATTGGGGCAGTCTGGTTAGGTGAACTATTTGACCAAGATTTTGTGTTCAGTTTGATCTGAAATTTTAAAGGAATGATTTTAAGATACAAAACTAAATTCTGTAAAAATTTTAGAATTTTTAGTCAAGTAGATTAATTTATACAATTTTTCAAAATAAGGATAAAATGGAGTCTTAAACCAGAATGTACTATTCATATGGTCATTTTGCTAATATTCCTTTGGATTAGGTTTTGAAGAGATTGGGTTGCATTAACCTAAATGTGGAGAATTCTTGGAAAGAAAAGAAATGTATAGATTGATGGGACTAGTTCTTGAGGTAAGTACCAATACATATGATTGTATTTAATTACATAATTTGAGGCTTAACACATTTGTTTGCAAATGTGTTAAGTGATCTATTATATTGTTAACATAATTGGACTAAGGTGATTATTGAATGATGTGAAGGATGTGAAGATCATTAACAAGGTAAGCATAAACCCTATTTGATTGTATATCCTTATATGTCTTTGAACATTAACACATTGGGATGAAAGTGTTAAATAAGCTATTATATTGTGAATGTAAATGAAGAATATATATATAAAGGATGAAATATGAAATGGGAAAGGTAGGAAGAAATGAGGATCATTCTTAAGGTATGTGCAATTTGTTATGATAAATGCTCTAGTAATGAATGATGTTAATGTGTTTTGAGAAGTGAGAAAATGTTATGTTATATGCATTGTGAATCTTGTGTATGGCAATGTATTATATGAATAATATACTTTGAAATGTGATATCAATGATGCTATATGTATCATATGGATTGAGATATGATATGATATGAAGCCATTGTGATTGGCTATGATAATTCAATTGAAAGAGATAAGGCATGTTGGCCTAATTGATGATGAGATTGATAATGAAATAATAAATGAATTGTTTGTTTAATATGTTATTCAGTTTCAGAGTTCTGGATTTGGGTGGCATGCCTAAGAAATGATGAAATGTAACAGTCTTGCCGGGTTGAGGATCTCCTCATATGTGTTGAGTTGATGGTCCAAGAGACTGGGTCTGTTACACTATGAGAATTGTGAATATGAGATATATGATTTGTAACAGTCTTGCCGGGTTGAGGATCTCCTCATATGTGTTGAGTTGATGGTCCAAGAGACTGGGTCTGTTACACTATCCATGGATAGAGATACATGTATATACATTGCCTACGGGCGTGATGATTGTGACTATGAACCAAAGCAGTAACTCTGAACTTTGAATAACATATTAGTGTTTTGGGCCCGAGTCTGTCTTTATTGTCAATGTGAATTGCAAGTATTGAAATATTGATTGTGAGTATTAATAATGAATTATGCTTGGTGAATTGTGAATAATATAATGTTATTAAGTGTAATATGTAAATGAATTGTGGTTGATGATAAAGGTTGTCTTTATTGTAAATGTGATTTATGATTTGTATGATATATAATTTGTGTATTGCAATAATGATTGGTATGGTATATATAATGTAGGGGTATTAATATATTGGTTTTGAGTACTGGTGATGCATTGGGGTTGGTGATAATATTATGTATATATGTACATCATATTTGAAATTAGCTAGGATATATTAAAGATGAAATTAAAAAGAAAAGAAGATATGATAAGAACTAATTATATATTGAATTGATGTATCATTATATGTCAATACTTCTATACTATATGTTTATATTTTATAGTTGGACTACTAAGCTCTCGGGCTTAGCGCGGGTGTTTATTCGCGCAGGTATATAGATGGAAGATATGAAGTCTTTTGTTATGCCACAAGAAGAGTAAAGTTTGTCGAGACCAACTAGAGGGTAATGCATACATGTATAAACTTTAATTATGATGTATTTCTGACGAGAGAGTATTTATATGTATAAATGAAGTTTTTGATAAAGATAATGATTTTGTAAATGTTATTTAAATTAATGTATTATGGTTTGAACTCTGTTACAGGTTTTTAAAAGGTAACGAAAAGTGACATCCTTATACTTTATATATTTACTGTATGTATACTAGGTATACGCATAGTACTTATATAGGGTATCGGGGTGTTACAATTATTTTGGTATCAGAGCTTAGGTTCGAGATTCTCGGCCTAAGTGAGAAAAAAAAATTTTTTTTTTGAAAAGTTTAAATAAAAGTAAAAAGGAAAAGTTTTGAAATGAAATTTGTAATACATGCATATGCATTGACACCTAGGGTTGTCTCGGATGTGGCATTATATGAATTATAGAATATTTGTGTTATATGAGATGTTCAATATAGTTGATGATATATGTGTATACTATTTTGATGTGATGAGAAATTATGATTGTTGACAATGATGTTGGAAATGAATTATAATTGAGGCATAGTGCCTAATTGATTATGAGAAACTAATTGTGAAATGTAATATGATATATGTATATTGATGATGCATATGAAAATGTCATGTTGTGTGCAACATGGAATGTAATGTTGATGTTTATGAGCAATATTATGTAGGACATAATATGAATTGAAACATAAAGAAATGAAAAGGAGAATAAATTTGAAAATGAGTTGAAAATCAAATCAAGATAAGAGTATGTACTTTTTCTTCTATACTTTGAACCTCTTTATAATAAAGTTTATGTTGGTTTTGCTAATGTTGAATTTACTAGACAGCGGAAATGATATCGAATTGTTAAAATTGAAAGTTATGTTATTTAAATGAGGAGAGTATGGTGGAATGTTGAATGAGTTGTTTAGTAGAGACAAAGTGTGATTATGTAAAGTTGGGATGTGTATACAGTTAAGGTTGTGTTTAAAGGAAAAAGAGATGATAGTGGTTAAGTAAGAATATAACTTAGTATTGTTACTATAATGCGAGCATAGTAAATTCAATGTTAGAAATGTGAGATGCTTGGATATTGTGAAAGCTCATGGTAATGGTGATAATATGTGATATTTGAGATTTTTGAAGTGAGCTTTATGATTGTGGAAATTATATGTTTTAATATTGCTTTGTGATATATATTTGTAAGATGTTTTTAAAGTGATGATAGAAAAGATGAGTTTGGCAAATTGAAGCTTAAACGAAGTAGTAAATTGAGAAGTTAAAGTTTTAGTGGAATTTGATAAAGATTATTGGGATATTGATAGTTAACTGTATATGCAATGCATGAGCTAAGTGAAATGACTAGTATTGCATATGGAAGTATTATGAATTGAGTAATGTGATTGATAGTATGAGAATTTGTTTTGAAATAATCAAGGAAGTGGATAAGTAAATAGAAATGAGTTATTTTAAGTCATTATACTGAACAGGGTAAGAATGAATATGTGAGTGTACTAAATATTTTTAAAGACAAAAGTGAAAGAGATGTCACATTGGGAATGTGACTGAGATGAATATGAAGTGTTACTATAGTCGGAATATATATGTTTGTAGTGTGAATAAATACTTTATATCATATTGGAAGAATGAGAAGGATAGTGTTTAAAAGAAAATGATAAACACTAAATTTGTATTGAATGTATGAAAAAGGAAAATACTATAAGAGCATATAATTAAGTGTATACATGTATATGATATGTGAATTGAGTTTTCCAATAAGAATGAAATTATGATATATAAACACATTTGTGAATCACATTATGAGGATGGCTTATGAAGATATATGTGGTATAATTATAGAATTAGTGATATCGAAAAACAATGTTATATGTATTAGTGGACCTAAGAGAGATTAGGTCTTGAACTGTGTAAAGCTAGATGGATTATGTGATGGAAGTGAGAATGGAAAGAACTTGAGTAATATTGGACAGTGGAAATTGTTATAATGAGTATTGAACTTGATGATTATATTATATTTAGAGTTTCAAAGTATTCACATATGAAAAGTTCTATGTAATTATATTATAAGAGATTGTAGATGGATTAGAAATGAAGTGATGAATAGAAATTGTATAAGAACAGTATTGAATTGAAAGTTCTAGGTTTGAATATTAATCTCTTAAAGTCATGTGTTTTGTTCAGTATTTTGGATCGGTTAATTTGTTATCCATGGATTTGGATCTTAGATATAATGATTGTAATACGGATTTGGTGAGGTTGACAATTTTGTTTGAGAAGTATAGTTAAAAATTATGATGGTTAAAGTTGTACCTTATTATTTTTTTTTATGTTAAGAATTTGGTTATAACTGTGAAAAAAAATTAAAAAAAATTAAAAAAATTTTGAAATGTGTTGAGTTATGGATAATATGACAAAAAGGTAATCAAAATAAATATACCAATGATAGGAAATGTGAAGAGTTAGTAAAAGGGAGAAATTATATTATATGAATGAAAGTTATACTGAATATGTTTATGGTATGTAACTTGAGGTTTAAGGGAATGAACTCAAAGTTTGAGTGAATGAATTATAGATATTAAGTATGATATAACATTTTTATGAGAATTGGTGGAAATTATACTAAGATAATAAAGAATAAACTATGTGTATATTAAAAGATATTAGAAGTGATTTGTTATCATGATGATTTGACTGAAAATAGATTGAAAGAGAGCAGAAATTGAATATAAGTTTGCTCTTATGGAATTAAGTTATATTTATACTTATATGAAAATTGTGAAATTTCATGATAAGTTAGATTACTTAATCGTTGGTTGGAATTGAACAAGATTGGAACGTGGGTATATTGTGACAGATAGATTAATTGATCTGGATTTGGCTAAGATTATGGATCATTAATAAAATTTAATGTGTATAGTTGTATTAAGAAAATAGGTATTTACATGATAATGTATATGATGTAAATTTTAAAGTATGATTGGACATGAATGAGTGGAGTATAGTAATTGTTAATCATGATAAGAAGAGAAAAAGATTGGTTATCTATAAAATAAGTTGAAAGATAATGTATTAATATGTAAGTTAAGTGAAAAGCATGCTAAAGAAATAACTCCATTTATGAAAAATCAGGATTTTGTTATCTATTGAGAGTGATAAATGTCTATTTAGACAGTGATTGTAATGAAGGGATAATTAATGTTCAGATATAAGTCAATGGTTTTTAATGTTAAAGTTAAGAGAGTAATTATACAGAGGTGAAATAACAAAATATATTAAATATAAAGATTTGACAAAGTATTATTGTGCTATATGATGATCTGATTCTGGTATAAAGATATTAATAGGAAATGTAATGTGATCTTTTGAATGTTTGATTAAGAAAGTAACCAGATGTATAAACATATAGAATGATGAGTTATAGAATTTAAAGAAGGTGGTTGATTCTAAAGAGGAGAGTTGGAGTTATATGATTTGATGATATAATGACTTAAGCGTATAATTAACTTCATATGGGAGTTAAGATAGTATTTTGTTAAGAATAAATTGTTATGGTACTGATAATTTCGAGGACGAAATTATTTAAGGGGAAGAGAATTGTAATATCCTCATATATGCCCTAGAAGTTGTGATTATGTTGTTGTTGTTGTTATATAATTGGATTGAATATATGTGTTACATTACAAGAGAAAAGAAATAGAGAAAAGAATGTTTATGTATATGTGATTTGGGAAAGAATTTAGGGTTTAGAGAGAATGGTATATGTTGTGTATATGATGATATATATAACATATAAGTTGGTCAAAATGAAGAGTCAAGGAAAGAAGATATTTATTTTTGTTAAGTGTGAAGTTACTATAAAGGGCATGTAATGAATGGTAATCAAGACAAATGGTATAAGGGTGTTTAGGTAATTACTCTTGTTGAATCACTTGGTGGAGATTTAAAGAGGTGATATTTTGTCTTTTCTTCATTTCCTTCTTCTTCTTCTTCTCTTCTCCACGTTGGTTGGCTCCTCCTTAGACAAGAGAGAGCAAAGTGAGATTTGTTTAATTCTAACATCAAATTGAAGGGAGAATCAAAGGATTTAATTGAAGATTTGTGGAATTCAACAACTTAGGTAAGTTCTTTCTCTTGATTTTCCTTTGTTCTTTTGAAATTGTGTTTGGGATTGGTGAGTTGATATGGATGGTTGATGGAGTGTGTTTGTGTATGGTGTGTGTAAAAGTGTTGAAATGGAATTAAAGATAAGAAGCTAGGTTGGTGTTGGTGATGGAAGTGTAAGAGTTGTGTTTAGTGAATTTTTTTCTGTTTTACAATTAGTAAAGGCTGTGACTTGTATGATTTTTAATTAATTATAGAAAAATGTTCTTGAAGTGAATTTTTGATATGTTGTGCCTCTATGAGTCTAGAATGACTGAAAAATATGTTGATTCGATTTTGGAATGGTTATGAGTTTAGAAAGATTATTTTTATTAGACCTGTTCCAGCAGGTACCTTAACTGAGACAGCTATATTTCGGGATTTTTCATAAAATGTAAAAAAATCATATCCAATTGAATTTTGGATATGTTGTTGCTTAGTGAGTCTAATATTTGAGAAAAATAATTTGGAACCACGTTGATTGAATTTGATTTATGGAATTCACAAAGTTCAGAACTGCTGCCAGGATGCAGGGCAATTGGGGCAGTCTGGTTAGGTGAACTATTTGACCAAGATTTTGTGTTCAGTTTGATCTGAAATTTTAAAGGAATGATTTTAAGATACAAAACTAAATTCTGTAAAAATTTTAGAATTTTTAGTCAAGTAGATTAATTTATACAATTTTTCAAAATAAGGATTAAATGGAGTCTTAAACCAGAATGTACTATTCATATGGTCATTTTGCTAATATTCCTTTGGATTAGGTTTTGAAGAGATTGGGTTGCATTAACCTAAATGTGGAGAATTCTTGGAAAGAAAAGAAATGTATAGATTGATGGGACTAGTTCTTGAGGTAAGTACCAATACATATGATTGTATTTAATTACATAATTTGAGGCTTAACACATTTGTTTGCAAATGTGTTAAGTGATCTATTATATTGTTAACATAATTGGACTAAGGTGATTATTGAATGATGTGAAGGATGTGAAGATCATTAACAAGGTAAGCATAAACCCTATTTGATTGTATATCCTTATATGTCTTTGAACATTAACACATTGGGATGAAAGTGTTAAATAAGCTATTATATTGTGAATGTAAATGAAGAATATATATATAAAGGATGAAATATGAAATGGGAAAGGTAGGAAGAAATGAGGATCATTCTTAAGGTATGTGCAATTTGTTATGATAAATGCTCTAGTAATGAATGATGTTAATGTGTTTTGAGAAGTGAGAAAATGTTATGTTATATGCATTGTGAATCTTGTGTATGGCAATGTATTATATGAATAATATACTTTGAAATGTGATATCAATGATGCTATATGTATCATATGGATTGAGATATGATATGATATGAAGCCATTGTGATTGGCTATGATAATTCAATTGAAAGAGATAAGGCATGTTGGCCTAATTGATGATGAGATTGATAATGAAATAATAAATGAATTGTTTGTTTAATATGTTATTCAGTTTCAGAGTTCTGGATTTGGGTGGCATGCCTAAGAAATGATGAAATGTAACAGTCTTGCCGGGTTGAGGATCTCCTCATATGTGTTGAGTTGATGGTCCAAGAGACTGGGTCTGTTACACTATGAGAATTGTGAATATGAGATATATGATTTGTAACAGTCTTGCCGGGTTGAGGATCTCCTCATATGTGTTGAGTTGATGGTCCAAGAGACTGGGTCTGTTACACTATCCATGGATAGAGATACATGTATATACATTGCCTACGGGCGTGATGATTGTGACTATGAACCAAAGCAGTAACTCTGAACTTTGAATAACATATTAGTGTTTTGGGCCCGAGTCTGTCTTTATTGTCAATGTGAATTGCAAGTATTGAAATATTGATTGTGAGTATTAATAATGAATTATGCTTGGTGAATTGTGAATAATATAATGTTATTAAGTGTAATATGTAAATGAATTGTGGTTGATGATAAAGGTTGTCTTTATTGTAAATGTGATTTATGATTTGTATGATATATAATTTGTGTATTGCAATAATGATTGGTATGGTATATATAATGTAGGGGTATTAATATATTGGTTTTGAGTATTGGTGATGCATTGGGGTTGGTGATAATATTATGTATATATGTACATCATATTTGAAATTAGCTAGGATATATTAAAGATGAAATTAAAAAGAAAAGAAGATATGATAAGAACTAATTATATATTGAATTGATGTATCATTATATGTCAATACTTCTATACTATATGTTTATATTTTATAGTTGGACTACTAAGCTCTCGGGCTTAGCGCGGGTGTTTATTCGCGCAGGTATATAGATGGAAGATATGAAGTCTTTTGTTATGCCACAAGAAGAGTAAAGTTTGTCGAGACCAACTAGAGGGTAATGCATACATGTATAAACTTTAATTATGATGTATTTCTGACGAGAGAGTATTTATATGTATAAATGAAGTTTTTGATAAAGATAATGATTTTGTAAATGTTATTTAAATTAATGTATTATGGTTTGAACTCTGTTACAGGTTTTTAAAAGGTAACGAAAAGTGACATCCTTATACTTTATATATTTACTGTATGTATACTAGGTATACGCATAGTACTTATATAGGGTATCGGGGTGTTACAATTATTTTGGTATCAGAGCTTAGGTTCGAGATTCTCGGCCTAAGTGAGAAAAAAAAATTTTTTTTTTGAAAAGTTTAAATAAAAGTAAAAAGGAAAAGTTTTGAAATGAAATTTGTAATACATGCATATGCATTGACACCTAGGGTTGTCTCGGATGTGGCATTATATGAATTATAGAATATTTGTGTTATATGAGATGTTCAATATAGTTGATGATATATGTGTATACTATTTTGATGTGATGAGAAATTATGATTGTTGACAATGATGTTGGAAATGAATTATAATTGAGGCATAGTGCCTAATTGATTATGAGAAACTAATTGTGAAATGTAATATGATATATGTATATTGATGATGCATATGAAAATGTCATGTTGTGTGCAACATGGAATGTAATGTTGATGTTTATGAGCAATATTATGTAGGACATAATATGAATTGAAACATAAAGAAATGAAAAGGAGAATAAATTTGAAAATGAGTTGAAAATCAAATCAAGATAAGAGTATGTACTTTTTCTTCTATACTTTGAACCTCTTTATAATAAAGTTTATGTTGGTTTTGCTAATGTTGAATTTACTAGACAGCGGAAATGATATCGAATTGTTAAAATTGAAAGTTATGTTATTTAAATGAGGAGAGTATGGTGGAATGTTGAATGAGTTGTTTAGTAGAGACAAAGTGTGATTATGTAAAGTTGGGATGTGTATACAGTTAAGGTTGTGTTTAAAGGAAAAAGAGATGATAGTGGTTAAGTAAGAATATAACTTAGTATTGTTACTATAATGCGAGCATAGTAAATTCAATGTTAGAAATGTGAGATGCTTGGATATTGTGAAAGCTCATGGTAATGGTGATAATATGTGATATTTGAGATTTTTGAAGTGAGCTTTATGATTGTGGAAATTATATGTTTTAATATTGCTTTGTGATATATATTTGTAAGATGTTTTTAAAGTGATGATAGAAAAGATGAGTTTGGCAAATTGAAGCTTAAACGAAGTAGTAAATTGAGAAGTTAAAGTTTTAGTGGAATTTGATAAAGATTATTGGGATATTGATAGTTAACTGTATATGCAATGCATGAGCTAAGTGAAATGACTAGTATTGCATATGGAAGTATTATGAATTGAGTAATGTGATTGATAGTATGAGAATTTGTTTTGAAATAATCAAGGAAGTGGATAAGTAAATAGAAATGAGTTATTTTAAGTCATTATACTGAACAGGGTAAGAATGAATATGTGAGTGTACTAAATATTTTTAAAGACAAAAGTGAAAGAGATGTCACATTGGGAATGTGACTGAGATGAATATGAAGTGTTACTATAGTCGGAATATATATGTTTGTAGTGTGAATAAATACTTTATATCATATTGGAAGAATGAGAAGGATAGTGTTTAAAAGAAAATGATAAACACTAAATTTGTATTGAATGTATGAAAAAGGAAAATACTATAAGAGCATATAATTAAGTGTATACATGTATATGATATGTGAATTGAGTTTTCCAATAAGAATGAAATTATGATATATAAACACATTTGTGAATCACATTATGAGGATGGCTTATGAAGATATATGTGGTATAATTATAGAATTAGTGATATCGAAAAACAATGTTATATGTATTAGTGGACCTAAGAGAGATTAGGTCTTGAACTGTGTAAAGCTAGATGGATTATGTGATGGAAGTGAGAATGGAAAGAACTTGAGTAATATTGGACAGTGGAAATTGTTATAATGAGTATTGAACTTGATGATTATATTATATTTAGAGTTTCAAAGTATTCACATATGAAAAGTTCTATGTAATTATATTATAAGAGATTGTAGATGGATTAGAAATGAAGTGATGAATAGAAATTGTATAAGAACAGTATTGAATTGAAAGTTCTAGGTTTGAATATTAATCTCTTAAAGTCATGTGTTTTGTTCAGTATTTTGGATCGGTTAATTTGTTATCCATGGATTTGGATCTTAGATATAATGATTGTAATACGGATTTGGTGAGGTTGACAATTTTGTTTGAGAAGTATAGTTAAAAATTATGATGGTTAAAGTTGTACCTTATTATTTTTTTTATGTTAAGAATTTGGTTATAACTGTGAAAAAAAAATTAAAAAAAATTAAAAAAATTTTGAAATGTGTTGAGTTATGGATAATATGACAAAAAGGTAATCAAAATAAATATACCAATGATAGGAAATGTGAAGAGTTAGTAAAAGGGAGAAATTATATTATATGAATGAAAGTTATACTGAATATGTTTATGGTATGTAACTTGAGGTTTAAGGGAATGAACTCAAAGTTTGAGTGAATGAATTATAGATATTAAGTATGATATAACATTTTTATGAGAATTGGTGGAAATTATACTAAGATAATAAAGAATAAACTATGTGTATATTAAAAGATATTAGAAGTGATTTGTTATCATGATGATTTGACTGAAAATAGATTGAAAGAGAGCAGAAATTGAATATAAGTTTGCTCTTATGGAATTAAGTTATATTTATACTTATATGAAAATTGTGAAATTTCATGATAAGTTAGATTACTTAATCGTTGGTTGGAATTGAACAAGATTGGAACGTGGGTATATTGTGACAGATAGATTAATTGATCTGGATTTGGCTAAGATTATGGATCATTAATAAAATTTAATGTGTATAGTTGTATTAAGAAAATAGGTATTTACATGATAATGTATATGATGTAAATTTTAAAGTATGATTGGACATGAATGAGTGGAGTATAGTAATTGTTAATCATGATAAGAAGAGAAAAAGATTGGTTATCTATAAAATAAGTTGAAAGATAATGTATTAATATGTAAGTTAAGTGAAAAGCATGCTAAAGAAATAACTCCATTTATGAAAAATCAGGATTTTGTTATCTATTGAGAGTGATAAATGTCTATTTAGACAGTGATTGTAATGAAGGGATAATTAATGTTCAGATATAAGTCAATGGTTTTTAATGTTAAAGTTAAGAGAGTAATTATACAGAGGTGAAATAACAAAATATATTAAATATAAAGATTTGACAAAGTATTATTGTGCTATATGATGATCTGATTCTGGTATAAAGATATTAATAGGAAATGTAATGTGATCTTTTGAATGTTTGATTAAGAAAGTAACCAGATGTATAAACATATAGAATGATGAGTTATAGAATTTAAAGAAGGTGGTTGATTCTAAAGAGGAGAGTTGGAGTTATATGATTTGATGATATAATGACTTAAGCGTATAATTAACTTCATATGGGAGTTAAGATAGTATTTTGTTAAGAATAAATTGTTATGGTACTGATAATTTCGAGGACGAAATTATTTAAGGGGAAGAGAATTGTAATATCCTCATATATGCCCTAGAAGTTGTGATTATGTTGTTGTTGTTGTTATATAATTGGATTGAATATATGTGTTACATTACAAGAGAAAAGAAATAGAGAAAAGAATGTTTATGTATATGTGATTTGGGAAAGAATTTAGGGTTTAGAGAGAATGGTATATGTTGTGTATATGATGATATATATAACATATAAGTTGGTCAAAATGAAGAGTCAAGGAAAGAAGATATTTATTTTTGTTAAGTGTGAAGTTACTATAAAGGGCATGTAATGAATGGTAATCAAGACAAATGGTATAAGGGTGTTTAGGTAATTACTCTTGTTGAATCACTTGGTGGAGATTTAAAGAGGTGATATTTTGTCTTTTCTTCATTTCCTTCTTCTTCTTCTTCTCTTCTCCACGTTGGTTGGCTCCTCCTTAGACAAGAGAGAGCAAAGTGAGATTTGTTTAATTCTAACATCAAATTGAAGGGAGAATCAAAGGATTTAATTGAAGATTTGTGGAATTCAACAACTTAGGTAAGTTCTTTCTCTTGATTTTCCTTTGTTCTTTTGAAATTGTGTTTGGGATTGGTGAGTTGATATGGATGGTTGATGGAGTGTGTTTGTGTATGGTGTGTGTAAAAGTGTTGAAATGGAATTAAAGATAAGAAGCTAGGTTGGTGTTGGTGATGGAAGTGTAAGAGTTGTGTTTAGTGAATTTTTTTCTGTTTTACAATTAGTAAAGGCTGTGACTTGTATGATTTTTAATTAATTATAGAAAAATGTTCTTGAAGTGAATTTTTGATATGTTGTGCCTCTATGAGTCTAGAATGACTGAAAAATATGTTGATTCGATTTTGGAATGGTTATGAGTTTAGAAAGATTATTTTTATTAGACCTGTTCCAGCAGGTACCTTAACTGAGACAGCTATATTTCGGGATTTTTCATAAAATGTAAAAAAATCATATCCAATTGAATTTTGGATATGTTGTTGCTTAGTGAGTCTAATATTTGAGAAAAATAATTTGGAACCACGTTGATTGAATTTGATTTATGGAATTCACAAAGTTCAGAACTGCTGCCAGGATGCAGGGCAATTGGGGCAGTCTGGTTAGGTGAACTATTTGACCAAGATTTTGTGTTCAGTTTGATCTGAAATTTTAAAGGAATGATTTTAAGATACAAAACTAAATTCTGTAAAAATTTTAGAATTTTTAGTCAAGTAGATTAATTTATACAATTTTTCAAAATAAGGATAAAATGGAGTCTTAAACCAGAATGTACTATTCATATGGTCATTTTGCTAATATTCCTTTGGATTAGGTTTTGAAGAGATTGGGTTGCATTAACCTAAATGTGGAGAATTCTTGGAAAGAAAAGAAATGTATAGATTGATGGGACTAGTTCTTGAGGTAAGTACCAATACATATGATTGTATTTAATTACATAATTTGAGGCTTAACACATTTGTTTGCAAATGTGTTAAGTGATCTATTATATTGTTAACATAATTGGACTAAGGTGATTATTGAATGATGTGAAGGATGTGAAGATCATTAACAAGGTAAGCATAAACCCTATTTGATTGTATATCCTTATATGTCTTTGAACATTAACACATTGGGATGAAAGTGTTAAATAAGCTATTATATTGTGAATGTAAATGAAGAATATATATATAAAGGATGAAATATGAAATGGGAAAGGTAGGAAGAAATGAGGATCATTCTTAAGGTATGTGCAATTTGTTATGATAAATGCTCTAGTAATGAATGATGTTAATGTGTTTTGAGAAGTGAGAAAATGTTATGTTATATGCATTGTGAATCTTGTGTATGGCAATGTATTATATGAATAATATACTTTGAAATGTGATATCAATGATGCTATATGTATCATATGGATTGAGATATGATATGATATGAAGCCATTGTGATTGGCTATGATAATTCAATTGAAAGAGATAAGGCATGTTGGCCTAATTGATGATGAGATTGATAATGAAATAATAAATGAATTGTTTGTTTAATATGTTATTCAGTTTCAGAGTTCTGGATTTGGGTGGCATGCCTAAGAAATGATGAAATGTAACAGTCTTGCCGGGTTGAGGATCTCCTCATATGTGTTGAGTTGATGGTCCAAGAGACTGGGTCTGTTACACTATGAGAATTGTGAATATGAGATATATGATTTGTAACAGTCTTGCCGGGTTGAGGATCTCCTCATATGTGTTGAGTTGATGGTCCAAGAGACTGGGTCTGTTACACTATCCATGGATAGAGATACATGTATATACATTGCCTACGGGCGTGATGATTGTGACTATGAACCAAAGCAGTAACTCTGAACTTTGAATAACATATTAGTGTTTTGGGCCCGAGTCTGTCTTTATTGTCAATGTGAATTGCAAGTATTGAAATATTGATTGTGAGTATTAATAATGAATTATGCTTGGTGAATTGTGAATAATATAATGTTATTAAGTGTAATATGTAAATGAATTGTGGTTGATGATAAAGGTTGTCTTTATTGTAAATGTGATTTATGATTTGTATGATATATAATTTGTGTATTGCAATAATGATTGGTATGGTATATATAATGTAGGGGTATTAATATATTGGTTTTGAGTATTGGTGATGCATTGGGGTTGGTGATAATATTATGTATATATGTACATCATATTTGAAATTAGCTAGGATATATTAAAGATGAAATTAAAAAGAAAAGAAGATATGATAAGAACTAATTATATATTGAATTGATGTATCATTATATGTCAATACTTCTATACTATATGTTTATATTTTATAGTTGGACTACTAAGCTCTCGGGCTTAGCGCGGGTGTTTATTCGCGCAGGTATATAGATGGAAGATATGAAGTCTTTTGTTATGCCACAAGAAGAGTAAAGTTTGTCGAGACCAACTAGAGGGTAATGCATACATGTATAAACTTTAATTATGATGTATTTCTGACGAGAGAGTATTTATATGTATAAATGAAGTTTTTGATAAAGATAATGATTTTGTAAATGTTATTTAAATTAATGTATTATGGTTTGAACTCTGTTACAGGTTTTTAAAAGGTAACGAAAAGTGACATCCTTATACTTTATATATTTACTGTATGTATACTAGGTATACGCATAGTACTTATATAGGGTATCGGGGTGTTACAATTATTTTGGTGATAGCCATGTCTTCAATTAAATCCCTTGCTTGTTCAGGTGTCTTGTTGTTTATGGTACCACCAGTTGCTGCATTAATGGATTGCTTACTTACATAATTCAACCCATTTTAAAATGTTTGAATTTGAAGCCATAGTGGAAGTCCATGATGAGGACACTTTCTTAAAAAATCTTTAAATCTTTCCCTGGCATCATAAAGGGTCTCACCATCTTGCTGCAAAAAGGATGAGATATCATTCCTCGACTTAACAGTTTTGGATGGTGGGAAGTATTTCTCTAGGAATTTCTCTGCCAACTGAAGAAGGTTCCTGGAGGAAATGATTTTAGCCACTTCTTTGGTCTATCTCTAAGGGAAAATGGGAACAACCTCAGCCTAATTGCATCATCTGAGACATTATTTATCTTGAATGTGTCACATATCTCTAGAAAATTCTCAATATGTGCATTAGGATCTTCATCAGGAAACCCATCGAACCGACAAGTTTGCTGCACCATTTGAATTACATGCTTTTATTTCGAAGTTGTTTGCAGCAACTGTCGGCCTCCGGATACTAGATTCAGCCCTATTTAGATTGGGCTTAGCAAACTCCTACATTATTCTTGGTCCAGCTCCTTCCATCACTTCAAATACTTCTTCTTGTTCTATTTCTGCGTCTTTTAGAACTACCTCCCCTTCTTACTTTCGCTTTCTCCTCAATGTTCTCTCTAGCTCTGGGTCTAACTCAAGCAGTTGGGATGAGCTAGCTCTGGTCATAAACTGTAAGAAAAACTTAAAAAGATTGATGGCATGTATGTATACCTTTTTGGGAGAAAAATTATAGTGGATAGGCATAAAAAAGGCCTAGGTACACCATTGAAGGAGAAGGTGAAACCATGGAAGTAGTTGCGAAAATGCCACATAAACCCTCTCCTCCATGTCTAGCAAAACTGGCTCTCCCACCAAACTCATCCTCAAAGTCATCAAATCTCTCCAAAAACAACTATCTCACTTCGAAAGTGATATGTCTAAGAGATTTTAGAAACTGAACATGAGAATTGATTTTCTATCCCACATACATCATGACTTATATGACATGTTGTGCGTCGCGCCTAATGCTATAGCAATACCGCAAGTGCACGGGTCGACCAAGTAATAAAGTAGTGAGTGATTTATCATTCCACTGAGGACAAGGCCAAGTACTAGTGCAAACCTTAACTGTTGTTTAGCAAATTAATAGTTGTGTGATATTTTGTAATTGAAAGACAACTAACCTAATGAATGCAAGTAAAGATAAATTGTGTGTTGTGTAAAAATGATTGATTATAATGATACTATCCAGATATTGAATCCCCCTAACCACAATTACATCACATAATAGAGTTGAATTGGCATTTCTCTAACTTGGACTAAAACCTCTCTCAAGTGAATTAATCCCTAATCACTAAGTAGAGTGCCGGAATCTCTTCTCAAACACAATTAAATAGATCTTGCATTAAGAACAAGGAACTATAAACCAAAGGATCTTGTAGGTCTATCTCTAGCACCCCAATCAATCCTCAATCCTTATGAGTAATAAATTCATATCAAGCTTTCTCAAGTCAATAATATGAAAATGGCAACCAATCAATAAGCATGCTATTATCAATTGGAAATAAATTATTAAGCATCACAAGAATAAAACTCCATCAATTAAAATTATTCAATCATACAAATAAGCTAGGGCTCTTCAATATCTAGATAGAGAATGATTTAGTTCATGTTCAATACACTTAATACAATAACAACAACAATAACATTAAAATGAATTAAAAGGAGAAAATAGAAAAACCCCTTTCAATGTAGCTTCTTCAATCTCTAGGAGCTGCCAATGGAAGATGAAGATGGTGGAGAGGATAGAAGTGGAGGATGAAGATGAAGAGTCAAGGAAAGAGTCACTCTCTCCTTGCCCAAAACATTGATGCCAACCTCCTCCTCTCAAATCTCTCTTCTCTATCTCTGTTCTCTGCCTCCTACCTAGAAACCTGTAGAACTTCCTTCAAAACTCCCTCTTATTCTCTTTTTATTTCCCTCCAAAGCTCAAGCCATGCTTCCAACTCACTTGCAACTCACCGCATTCATCCTTGTCCCCCACATTCTCTTTATTTAATCTTTCTTTCCATCATTTAGACAAGCTTTTTCTTTCTTTAATCATTCTTTTGGCAAAAGCAAATTGGTTGTCCCCCACTTGTTCCTCCAACCGTGCAAGAAAATTCAACTTTTAATGGGTGACATGGCCAAGCCATGAGTGGCTTGGCCGTGTCTCTCATCTTTCTTTGGGACACGGCCAAGCTAGTTGGCCATGTCCATCACTGCCAATTCTTTCATTCTTGCTTTTCTTTTCTTTTCTTTGTTCTCAATGAGTGACACGGCCAAGCTTGTGGTCGTGTCATGAGACACGGCCACTGGCTTGGCCGTGTCACTTGGGTGTGTCACCTTCTACTTCTTCATTTTGCTTCTTCCTTGCTTGTCCTTTATTCTTTTCATAGGATGGGACATGGCCAAGCTTGTGGTCGTGTCATGTGACACGGCCACTGGCTTGGGCGTGTCACCTGGGTGTGTCAGTTATTGCCTCAATTTCTTTCCTTTCTTGCTTGGTCTCTTTGGTTTTGCTCCTTGGGTGAGACACGGCCAGTCGCTTAGCCATGTCTCTTGGGTGTGTCAGCTACTGTCATATAATTCTCTTGAGGGACACGGCCAAGCTTGATTTGGCTTCGCCATGTCTTGCTTGATTCATGCTCTTTCTTCATTGTTTTGACCATCCAAGGGAGATTTTCCACTTTAACCTAAAAAAAACACTTAAAACAAACTTTAAACAAAAATCAAATGAAACATTAACTAAAAACACATTAAAATCATACTAAAAACAAGTATAAAAATGCTCTTATCAACATGAAAGGCAAAATGGAGTTGCCTCAATGTGATCTCTAAGATTGGGATATGAGTGATCAGGAAGAAGCCCTTTTGAAGAAGAATCCAAAAGAGGAGGTGATAGCTCTAGCTCTAGTGATCATCATCCTCTTGACAAGGGCAAGGCCCCAATGGAAAAAGAGGAACCATAAGATAAAGATTCTAACTAACTTTCTCATTTTTTTTTGTTTTTGTTTTATTTTTATTTTTGTTGTTGTTTTTGTTCTTTCTTCAAAGTATGAACTTCATGCTTGATAATTTAATCTCTATTCTATTAATGCATTTGTATTTCTGTTTATGAATTCATTTTTTTCTTCTTCTTTTTACCTTTGTCAAAGGGGGAGAAGTAAAAGTATTTCATTGAAGTAAAGTTGGGACATTAACTAAAATTATAAAGAAGGGGGAGAAGAAAGTATGCAAATAAATCATTTACAAAATAACATGTCACAAGTAAATGGATATTAAATTGACACCATAATTATCTACAAAATAACTTAGATAAGCATAAATTTAAGGGGAGATTGTAAGAATAGATTGTTACCTTAAAATTAAGATTGTCATTATCTTACTTATCCTTCATCACCATTCCATTTGATGGCCAAAGTCAAAAAGGGGAGATTGTTAGCCAAATATCCTCAATTTTGTTCTTTAGCACTCAAATTGAATGATGCATTTAATGTGTTTTGCGATGCTTGGTGTAGTAATAAAATGCTCAATATATTGCCAAAATAGAGCAAAAATAGCGATCACCCCACATCCAAGGTCGAAAGTCCCTGGAGCTTTGAAAAACAAATAAAGTCACAGTAGTATTCGCGGTGAGAAACTGGACCAAAGGAACTACAATGAAAGGTAATCCGTGACCATCCATATGTTGGGATGATCATACCTAAAGTGACAAATACTTCAACACTTATAGTAAGGAACGCGGTGATAGGAGCAGTATGAAGAGCGATCACACAACACTGTTTTACGACCATCTCTATCCATGGATGACCATCCATACATTTCTAAGATAAAATCACATAGATTTGCAGTAGAGTTCACAGTCTCGAGTGCTCTCAGAAGCTCAATGCCAGTCATCCAATTTGACCGCTATCTCAGATAAGGGTAACAGCACCATTCATATTTTGGCACAAAATCACTTTGTTAAATGAAGCGATGACACACATAATGACTGTTAAAAGAGCAGCCTTTAAATTCAAAAAGGGCAGTCACCCCTTATGCTTGGGGAACCGTCTCGATAGTCACAGGTTGGCAAAGGATGGGCAAATCCTTACTAACAGAGCACTAACATTTGACTATTGTAAGATTTTCAAATGGAGTGACCATCTATGTTTAGGATACGACCACCCAACATGCCTATGCAACCGTCCACTATTCTAGGATGACCGCTACTTGAGGAAAACTTATTGTAATTAATAAAAGCTAGCCTAATAGAATAAAATGCATTATTAATAAGCCTAGTTAGACCAATATGGCCAGAAATCTCACTTTTAAAGAGTGATAGTGATTGTAATAGCCAAGTTTAACATCTTTTATTTTCTTACATCAAAATCTATACTTGTATTATTTGAGTTTTGGGTGCGAGCATTAAACACAATTGTAAGCATGAGTGTGATCTTTGAAATTCTTAGGTTTTAAAGTGAGCCTAGGAAAACTCTTGTTGGGTTGTGAGAAACTTACTCAAACCTTGTAAAGGTTTAGTTTGAGCTTGTGAAAAAACCAAGTTAGAGTTGAGCTTATAAAAACTCAAGATTAGTAGAAGCTTAATACGTTTTTAAGAAAGTGGATGTAGGATTGAGGTAATCCAAACCACTATAAATTCTATGTATCTATTTTTCTCTACTCTACTATACTTTTGCCTTGTTTTGCCTTTAATTTTTAATTTACCATCACTTTCTCAAAATAACCAATTCATCTCCCTCATGGTTGCCATCTTGGGACAACTGTTATATTTTTTCTGCAAATAGAGTCAATTGCGATGGTTTGAAGGATGGGACGACCGTGAGACCTGGTCTTACAACATTTAGCCATGTAGGATGCTCGCTACCAAATTGATAGCACATAATGATCAAGGTGTTTCATTTTCTCGCCACCGCTATGCCTTTAGGTGCTACCACTAAAGTTCATACTAATTCAGATTCATTAGTTAAGGATGCTACCGAGCATGAAGGAGGTTGGTACTATTGCTAGAGATAACAATTATTGAAAAAGAAAAGAAAAGAGTTTTAAAGAGAAAATTTTTATCAACCAATAAAGTGATGGACTTAGAAATGCATGACCAAGTGAATTTTGTTGAAAAATTTGCTTATCCAAGAACACATAATCTTACACATTACCAAATTTGTTTAATCAAACACAAAACAACCAAAATGAATATTCATAAATAATCAAATGTTTAATCAATCAATATGGGTCACTTATAAGCATATAAACAACCAAAGTATATGCATGTAATAATGCAAATTTCATGCAAATATAAAAAAAAAATTTAATTCAAGGTGCTTCCATCAAGCATCCCAATATTTTGTTTGATAAAATTTGATCTTTCTTCATTTAAAGTTTTGTAAAAATATCCACAAGTTAATTTTGAGTATTAATGAACACAAAAATAGCACTGTGGTTTTGAACATTATCTCTTAAAAAACAGTGTCTAATGTCTATATACTTTGATCTAGAATGTCGGATGCAATTTTTGGATAGATTAATAGCACTAGTGTTATCACATTTGATGGGAATGTGATCAAACATTTTGTCATAATCTAGCAATTTTTGCTTCATCCAAAGGACTTGAGTACAACAAAACAAGCCGTAACATATTTGGCTTTTGAAGTAAAAAAAGCATCCAAAACTTGTTTCTTGCTAAACCAATAAACTAGGCAAATACTAGGAAAATGGCATGCCCAAATTGTGTTCTTCCTATCTAAAAGGCTACCAGCAAAATCGACATATGAATATCCTAAAATGTCAAGTGAAGTATTCCTAGGACACTAAAGTCCTAAATGTAATGTTTCACTTAGATATTTTAAAATCCTTTTAGTGGCATTCAAATGAGACTCATTAGGACATGATTGAAATCTAGTACAAAGACAAACACTAAACATTATATTTGATCTAGATGCGATAAGATAAAGTAGGGATCCGATAATACTTTTATATTTTTTCTTATTTACTTTCTTTCCACTTTTTGTAATATTCTTATACCCTATTGGAGTGTCGCGCCTAGTGCTATAGCAATACTGCAAGTGCACGGGTCTCCCAAGTAATAGAGTAGTGAGTGAGTTATCGTTCCACTGAGGACAAGGTCAAGTACTAGTGCAAACCTTAATCGTTGTTTAGCAAATTAATAGTTGTGTGATGCTTTGTAATTAAAAACAACTAATTTAATAACTGAAAGTAAAGGAAAATTAAATGTTGTGCAAAAAGGATTGATGATAATAATACTATCTAGATATTGAATCCCCCTAGCCTCAATGATATTTATGAACATCAATTCAGTTAAATCACATAATAAAGTTGAGTTGGCATTCCTCTAACTTAGGCAAAAACCTCTCTTGAGTGAATTAATCCCTAATCACTAAGTAGAGTGCCAGAATCTCTTCTCAAACACAATTAAATAGATCTTGCATTAAGAACAAGGAACTATAAACAAAAGGATCTTGTAAGTCTATCTCTAGTACTTCAATCAATCCTCAACTCTTATGAGTATTCAATTCATATCAAGCTTTCTCAAGTCAATAATATGAAAATGGCAACCAATCAATAAGCATGCTATTATCAATTGGAAATAAATCATTAAGCATCATAAGAATAAAACAACTCAATCAAATGATTCAACTAAATATAATTATTCAACCTATACAAATAAGCTAGGGTTCATCAATATCTAGATAGAGAAGGAATTAGTTCATGTTTAAAACCAGAAAAACAGAATAAGAGAAATGAGTAAAAGAAACCAAACAATCCATGGCGAATAATTTGTATTTCTTCACTTCAATCCTTGATTCTTTGTTTAGGTCTTGTATATGATGTATCTCCTTCTTCAAACTCAACTCAAGACTCTCCTCCTTGCTCCAGCAGTTGGCTCCTTCTCCCTTGTTCCAACCTCCACGTCCCAGCTCTCCAAAAACCTCCAAGAACTTCTCCTTTTAACTCTCTTGAAAGCTCTCAGCCCATACCTTCCAGCTCACAACCCATTCCTTCCAACTCACACCACTCTCCCTTGTTTCCCACATTTCCTTTGTTTTATCTTTCTTTTCCTCAAATTAGGTAAGCTTTTCTTTTGTTTAATATTACTTTTGACGAAAGCTAGTCTTTGTTCCCCAACTTGTCTGCAAAAGAAATTCAATTATTCAATGTTGCCCTAGGTGACACGGCCAAGCTTGCTAGCCGTGTCTCTCACTTTGCTTGGGACACGGCCAAGCTTGCTGGCCGTGTCTCCTTCTACCCTTTCTTTCCTTCTTTTCTTCTAGGTGACACGGCCAAGCTCCTGGCAGTGTCATGTGACACGGCCAGTGGCTTGGCCGTGTCATGTGGGTGTGTCACTTTCTGCTTTTAGCTTTGCTCTTTACTTGTTCTTTGGCTTAGGTTGGAACACGGCCAAGCTTGTGGCCATGTCATGTGACACAGCCACTGGCTTGGGCGTGTTACCTGCCAGTGTCAGCTTCTGCCTTCATTTCTTTCCTTTCTTGGTTTTATTCCTCGGGTGGGTGTGTCAACCACTATCTTGGAATTCATTTGAGGGACACGGCCAAGCTTGCTTTGGCTTGGCCATGTCTCGCTTGATTCATGCTCTTTCTTCATTGTTTGATCATCCAAGGGAGTTTTTGCACTTTAACCTAAAACAAACACTTAAAACAAACTTTAAACGAAAATCAAATGTAACATTAACTAAAAACATATAGAAATCATACTAAAAACAGGTCTAAAATGATGTCATCAAATACCCCACACTTAATTCCTTGCTTGTCCCCAAGCAAGGCTAAAATCAAAACAAGCTAAACACAAAAATTTTGTCAAGTTCAAGAGTTGTAAAAAAAATGCATCAAGACTTCCCTATCCCTAAATCCGCAATCAATATCAAATCGAACAAAATCGATACCAATGCAATTAAGTGGCTTTCCATGCATAACCTATGTTGTCACTCCCTCACCAACTCTTAGAAAGTGTTTGATCAAGGTGGTGTTTACACTCATAACAATCAATGAAAGATTATTGCCATAGGCTTGCTTATCTATCAAATCTCCACCACTTAATTGCAATCAAACATCAATTAAAAGGTCTTTTATTGGGTTGTAATGGTGTTAAGGTAGAGGCATAACATTTAGGAAATGTGAGCTTAATCATTAAGTTCAAGGGCACTTCAAGAATGAAGTAACCAATCATATGTATAACCCAACTATCCCACAACACCTTCCTCTTATCTACCCCTTGATATTTAAAGAACTTTTCAAGGGAACTTACTTATTACATCTTGTAACATATTCCAACCTTAAGAACAATTTCTATTATTCTCTTGATTTTTTTTATTTATATTTATTTATGGTTTTGCAATTAAAGAAGATAATAGTTTGCAATCTTAAACCTACTAAATTTAACCCCACACTTAGCTCGACACAACACTTGGTCATAAATGCTCTTAAAATGCTCTTGACCTAATGAAAGGGTAAGAGTTAAAATAACAAGGTTCAAGCTAATGGTGTCGTGAAAAAGAAAGAAAAAATAAAATAAAATAAGTTCAAAATTGGCTAACTAAGGTTGGGTATAAGGTTGGTCTATTTAAGCCAAAGTGGGTTCATATAATTGCCTTAATCATCTTGATGCCAAATTGAAATTTTTATGCAGTCTCAAAATGTATGTCAAAGCAAGTTCTAGTAATTCATCAGTCAAAGATGTTCACACACAAAAAATATTAATAAGTTGATGGCTCAATGTCTCACTAGGTTAAAGGTAATGCAAGGAAAAACCAACAAAAGTTACAATAAGCACCAATTCTACTCAATTCTCAAATTCATGCTTCAAAAATTCAAAAGTCATCTATCAACAATCTTATAACAATTGAACTTGTCATTCTCCATCAAAATGAAGTATAGCACAAAACTTACAAAACATCTATAACAAAACGCTTAAGAAAAATAAACAATTTACATTTATGAATTAAAGACTTAGCACACACCCCACGCTCTAAGTTTTACATTGTCGTCAATGGAAACAAGGGTAATAAAGAAAAAGAGTTAAGGGACAACCTATTTTCCATCGCTCCCTTGTGAGGCAAGTGCTACTTTTTCATTCACAAACATTAATTGTTCAAGAACAAAATACAATAATTCTAAAATAACCAAAGTATAAAGTGGTAACATTAAAAACAAAAAATAACAATGAATATATGCGATAACTAAAAATAAGAAAATAAAAAGTGTTCTCGAAGAGTTGGAGCTGATTTGATCTATGGTGATGGAGGATGTGATGATGATGCAGCTAAAGGATGGAGGCTCAGAATCTTAGCAAGGTTGCTATTGATTTAGTCCAACTGTTGCAGGACTTCAGCATGGTTACGATCGTCCTTGCTTTCCAGTGCTTCTATCCTTTTAAGGATCTCCTGAGTGTCCGGGATCGGAGCATCTTCATCCAAATCAAGAGAATTTGAGTCGGACTCATCATGGACTCGTGTTCTCTTTTGCTGGCCCCCCGGTGCATCTGGCTCATCTGAAGTCATCACATAGGCACCTCCTCTTTTTAGAACCATATGCATCTTCTCAAGTGTAGCCAGATCTAATGAATCATTACCTGAGATTCTAGTCATACGGCAGTTGCTCGAGTCAAAATCATCAAGAAGGGCTATTGCCAAAGTGGTAACCAATCCTCCAATACAAATGATACCCTTCTTTTTATTTGCCACATTGTCCAAAACATCGGCTAACCAATAGCCTGCACTAATGGTTATGGCATTACTAGCACAGTCTAAGAAAAAGAGTTCACTCGTTTCCACAACACCTGTGCTTTCCTTCCGTGCAAAGAATCCACAAGACATAAAGCGATGTAAATATCTTAGGGTGGGATTTGCCAATTTCGTTGCCTTGGCCGATTTGGCCACATAAGTTCCCGAGCCCAGTGCTCCCCATGCAAATTGCTGTTTAAAACCCTTAGGTACAGATTTTTCCCCTTCTTGATGGAAACCAAATATATCATTCAATTGCTCAATACTAATAACACATGGTTTTCCAAGCAATTTAAAGGTTAACCTAGTGCAAATTTTCTTTTCATCTCTTTCAACCTTAAGGGAGGTTAAAAATTCCATGGTAAGCTCTTGAAATTGCAAAGGTTTAAGGGAAACTAATGTCTCCCAGCCTAGGTTTTGAACAAAGCTATGAAAATTTTCTTTAATATGAAGAGCATCAAGGGATTCTTCGCTTACATACCTCATTGAAAAGAAACCCCTAGCTAGAAGAGTCGCTCTCCTTAAAGATGATGAAGATGAAGATGGAGCTGAAGTTGGAGGATGCCTCCTCTTGTGATGGGACACCATCTTTGTTCTTGTCATTTTGATAATTTTGGTGAAAATTTAAGTTTTAATGGATTTAATTGGTTTTTTAGGAGAAAAGAAGAAGATTGAATGGGTTTAATTTTGTTTTGGTTAAGAAAAATGGAGGATTTAGTGGGATTTTAGAGCTTTTAGAAAATGGTTATGGAGGTTTGGAGAGAGAGACTCGAGAGAGAGAGAGAGAAAGGAAAAGGAAAACTAGGGATTTAAAATGAAAGAATGGTGTTGAAATCGTGTTTTTAAGCTTAAAAGTAAAGGTGACATGGCCAAGCTTGCTTTAGCTTGGCCATGTCTGAAACTTTTGGAGGGACACGGCCAGTGGCTTGGCCGTGTCCTTTGACCGTGTGTGCTACTGTGAAAGAAAAGAAAAAAATTGCAAGACAAAAAAAGGAACACGGGCATAAGCTTGGCCGTGTCTATGTGACACGGCCAAGCCTTTGGCCGTGTCTGAGCCTGTGTATTTTTTTTGTGGGCTTGCTTGACACGGCCAGTGGCTTGGCCGTGTCAAGTGGCAGTGTCCTTCACTGCCATTTTGGGGTTTTTTTATATGGTTTATTTGTGTTACTAAAGCTAAAAGAAGTGCAATTTTCTTTCTTGCTTAACCCTGAAACATATAAAAAAATAAAAATAAAAACTGATCAAAGTACCCATTCCATTTTATTTAAACCAAACGTGAAGTTAAAATTGCTACATATGAAATTGTAAAAAGAAATGCAAACTGATGGGTTGCCTCCCATTTAGCGCTTCTTTAGTGTCGTGTAGCTGGACATTGTTGCAAATTTTCCTAATCTTGGAGGTGTAAATCCTCCTTCAAGTCCTGTATTTCCCCTCCAAAGTATAATTTGAGCCTGTACCCATTTACTTTAAAATCTCCTTTTTTCGGGTGAGTTATTTCAACCACTCCGTAGGGAAAAACTTTCTTAACTTTAAAAGGACCAGACCATTGAGATTTTAGCTTACCTGGAAAGAGTCGAAGCCTCAAATTGTATAGAAATACCTGATCTCCTGCTTGAAACTCTTTCTGTTCCTTAATGTGAGCATCATGCCATCTCTTGGTATGTTCCTTATACATTCTCGCATTGTCATAATCTCTACTCGTCCAATTCATTTACCTGCAATCTTCTCCTTTCACCTGCACTAGCTAGATCAAGATTAATCTGTTTTATAGCCCAAAATGCATGATGTTCAATTTCAACAGGTAAATGGAAAGCCTTTCCATATACTAGCCTAAATGGCATAGTGCCCAAGGGAGTTTTGAATGCAGTTCTAAAAGCCCATAGAGCATTGTCTAATTTCTCGGACCAATCCTTTCAGGATCACTCTATAGTTTTTTTAAAAATTATTTTGATCTCCCTGTTTGTGTTCTCAACTTGGCCACTAGTTTGGGGATGATAAGGGGTAGCAAACTTATGTGTAACTCCAAATCTTTTGAAAACTTTCTCAAGTTGAGCATTGCAAAAGTGAGTACCCCTATCACTTATAATTGCTTTTGGTGTACCAAATCGAGAAAACAACTTCTTCAAAAACTTCATCACAACCCTAGCATCATTGGTTGCCAAGGCTTGGGCTTCAGGCCATTTAGATACATAGTCTATAGCTATAAGAATATATTTGTTACCAAAGGAATTTGGAAACGGTCCCATAAAATCGATTCCCCATACATCAAAAATTTCACATACTAGAATTCCATTTTGGGGCATCTCATCACGAGATGAAATGTTTCCAGTTCTTTGGCAATGATCACAGCGGTTCACAAATTCGTAGCTATCCCTAAACAGAGTGGGCCAATAAAATCCTGATTCTAGTACCTTTTGAGCAGTCCTATTGGCTCCCATATGACCACCAGCTAGTCCAGCATGGCATTGACTAAGAATGTTCATTGTTTCAGGCCATGCCACACATCGTCGGATCATGTGATCCTTACATAACCTAAACAAAAAGGGATCATCCCAAAAATAATACTTTAAATCAGAAAAGAATTTCTTCTTTGCTTGATATGTTAAGTCCTTGGGAAGTTCCCTAACAGCTAAATAGTTAGCAAAATCTGCAAACCAAAGTGTTTCAAAATTTAAATTACTTACCTTACTTACCATGGTGTACAGCTGTTCATCGGGGAAGTGATCATCAATGTCCTCTTCTTCAAACCTTTCTAAGGTTGGATTCTCCAAGCGAGAAAGGTAATCTGCTGCAAGATTTTTAGCTCCCTTCTTGTCTTGAATCATAAAGTCAAATTCCTGCAACAACAAAACCCAATGGATTAGCCTAGGCTTTGCATCAATTTTTGCAAATAAATACCTTAAAGCCGAATGGTCTGTATAAACAATCACTTTTGACAAGATTAGATATGATCTAAACTTGTGAAAAGCAAAAACCAAAACTAGCAGCTCATTCTCTGTAGTTGTGTAATTAGCTTGAGCTGTGTTTAAGGTCTTGCTTGCATAGTAGATAGGCTGGAAGTATTTCTCCTTGCGTTGACCTAAGACTGCTCCCACTGCAAAGTCACCTGCATCGTGCATTAGTTCAAATGTTATATTTCAATTAGGAGCTATCATGATTGGAGCATGGGTCAATTTCTCCTTAAGAGTTGTGAATGCTCTCAAACATTCCTCATCAAAAACAAAATCCACATCTTTCTCAAGGAGTATTGTCAATGGATGGGCTATCTTAGAAAAATCTCGAATGAACCTCCGATAAAAACCTGCATGTCCTAGAAAACTTCTGATGGCCTTCACAGATGTGGGTGGTGGTAACTTCTATATGGTGTCTATCTTAGCCCGATCCACCTCAATGCCCTTGATTGAAATTTTGTGTCCCAGCACAATTCCCTCTTGAACCATGAAATGACATTTTTCCCAATTAAGCACTAAGTTGGTTTCCTCACATCTTATCAAGACTCTTTCAAGATTTTCCAAACATCTGTCAAATGACCTGCCATAGACTGAGAAATCATCCATAAATACCTCCATAATATCCTCAACAAGTTCATCAAAGATTGCCACCATGCACCTTTGAAAAGTCACATGTGCATTGCACAACCCGAATGGCATTCTTCAATATGCGAATGTCCCAAATGGGCAAGTGAATGTAGTCTTCTCTTGGTCTTCCGGGGTGATAAGAATTTGGAAATAGCCTAAAAGACCATCCAAAAAAATAGTAATACTCATGCCCGTATAACCTCTCCAACATCTGATCATTGAAGGGTAAAGGAAAATGGTCTTTCCTAGTTGCATCATTCAATTTCCTATAGTCTATGCAAACCCTCCAACCGGTAACTGTTCTTGTTGGAATCAGCTCATCATTTTTATTAGGGACCACCATTACCCCTCCTTTCTTTGGTACTACCTGGACTAGGCTCACCCAAGAACTATCCGAGATCGGATATATAATCTCTGCATCAAGTAGTTTTATCACTTCAGCCTTCACTACATCTTTCATCTTTGGGTTTAGTCTCCGTTGTGGTTGCACTACCGGCTTGAATTCATCCTCCATCAGTATCTTGTGAGTGCAATAGGATGGACTGATACCCTTGATGTCTGCTATCTTCCAAGCTATCACTTTCTTATGTTTCTACAACAACTGAATAAACTTTTCCTTCTGCTCAGAAGATAGGTGGGAACTCAGAATTATTGGTAATTTCTTATTTTCTGCTAGAAATCCATACTCAAGGTGATCTGGAAGGGGCTTTAGTTCCAAGTTGGGTGGATCAACCATCGATGGTTTTGGCTTCTCTTCCTTTGGCATCTCAATAGTCTCATATGCCCTGCATTTGAATGAATTGCTTGCTTCAAGGAAAGCAAGCTGCTCCATTGCTTCTTGACCCTCAAAATTTTCCTGCAATAAACAAAACTCAAGGGGATCCTTGGAAACAATGTTAGTAACACAATTTACGGTCTCATGCTCAACAACATCATTGCATGATTCTGCCTCATCAAGTGAAAGTGAATGTTTCATAGCATCATGTATCCTAAAAATAACTTTCTCATCACCCACTCTCAAAGTTAATGTGCCATCATGAACATTGATAAGGACACGGGCTGTATTTAAAAATGGCCTACCAAGAATAAGTGAAACATCTACATCCTCATCAATATCAATGACAACAAAATCATTGGGGAAAATGAAATCCCTGACTTTTACCAACACATCTTCTATAATGCCACGAGGGTGGACTACTGACTTATCAGCAAGTTGGATGGTCATAAGTGTTGGTTTAGGTTTACCAATGCCTAACTCTTTAAACATTTTATAGGGCATAACACTTATGCTAGCCCCCAAATCAGCTAATGCACTCTTAACCTCAAGGTTACCTATCAAACATGGAATGGTAAACCTACCTGGATCTTTTAACTTCTTAGGTAACCTCCTTTGTAAAATAGCCGAACTCTTTTTAGATAAATGCACTAAAGACACTTCCTCAAGTTTTCTTTTGTTAGAAAGGATATCTTTCAAAAATTTAGCATATTTAGGCATCTGTGACAAAGCTTTAACAAATGGAATATTAATGTGCAATTGTTTAAAAAATTCAAGAAACTTACCAAACTAAGCATCAATCTTGTCCTTGTTCAATCTTGTCGGATAGGGTACTCTAGGTCTGTATTCCTTCAGTATGGGGCTATTTTCTTGCGGCTGGTTCTCTTTCTCACTTCCTATTGCAGCTTTCTCTCCCGAAGTGACATGAGGATTGTCTTCTTTTTCTTTTTCTTGTACTTCAGCCCTTTTCTCTGCCACTTCTCCTCTTTTCTCATCCATATTACCCTTGATCACTTTTCCACTCATTAGTGTAATTGCCTTGAGTTTCTCTTTAGGATTTGTCTCAGTGTTGCTAGGCAAACTTCCTTGTGGTCTCTCACTGATCAACTTGGCAATTTGCCCCACCTGATTTTCCAAATTATGAATAGAGGCTTGCTGATTTCTTAGGGTGGTTTCAGTTAATTGGAACCTAGTTTCAGAAGCTGCTATAAATTTCTCCATCATGTCCTCCAAATTACTCTTTCTTGGATGGGCAGCTTGTTGATGTTGGGGCTACTGGAAACCAGGGGGAGGTCTTGGATTATTTTGATTATTCCATGAGAAATTTGGATGATTTCTCCACCCCCGGATTGTATGTGTTGCTGTAGGGGTTATTCTATTGTTACCTTGGCATATTTCCCACATAATCTACTTGCTCTTGCCTAGCAAACATGTTGCCACTTTGGCAATCTTGACTTTGATGTCCACCCCCACACCATTCACAAGACATCACCTGTATTACTTTCCCAGAAGGAGAGGCCAAAGAATCAAATTTTTTATTCAATGCTTCCAATTGGGCTGTCAAAGCCACCACAGGATCTAATTGGTGTGAACCCATGGCCTTCAGCTTTCCTTGCTCCCTTGGGGCTTGCCATTGATAATTGGTGATAGCTATGTCTTCAATTAAATCCCTTGCTTGTTTAGGTGTCTTGTTGTTTATTGTGCCACCAGCTGTTGCATTAATGGATTGCTTACTTACATAATTCAACCCATTGTAAAATGTTTGAATTTGAAGCCATAGTGGAAGTCCATGATGAGGACACCTTCTCAACAAATCTTTAAATCTTTCCCAGGCATCATAAAGGGTCTCACCATCTTGCTGTAGAAAGGAGGAGATATCATTCCTCAACTAAGCAATTTTGGATGGTGGGAAGTATTTTTCTAGGAATTTCTCTGCCAACTGACCCCATGTGGTGAAGGTTCTTGGAGAAAAAGATTTTAGCCACTTCTTTGGTCTATCTCTAAGGGAAAATGGGAGCAACCTCAGCCTAATTGCATCATCTGAGACATTATTTATCTTGAATGTGTCACATATTTCCAGAAAATTCTCAATATGTGCATTAGGATCTTCATCAGGAAACCCATCGAACTGACAAGTCTGCTGCACCATTTGAATTTCATTTGCCTTTATTTCAAAGTTGTTCGCAGCAACTATCAGCCTCCGGATACTAGATTCAGCTCCATTGAGATTGGGCTTAGCAAACTCCTGAATTGTCCTTGGCCCAGCTCCTTCCATCACTTCAAACTCTTCTTCTTCGTCTATTTCTAGATTTATTTCTATTTATGCGTCTTCCAGAACTGCCTCCCCTTCTTCCTTTCGCTTTCTCCTTAAAGTTCTTTCTAGCTCTGGATCTAATTCAAACAGTTGGGATGAGCTACCTCTGGTCATAAACGGGAAGAAATACCTAAAAATAAGCATGAACTAATGTTAAAAATAAATAAAAATAAAACTAAATCAACAGTCTTGATTATATTACTAATATTGAAACCGTTGTCCCCGGCAGCAGCGCCAAAAACTTGGTGCATCGTGCCTAGTGCTATAGCAATACCGCAAGTGCACGGGTCACCCAAGTAATAGAGTAGTGAGTGAGTTATCATTCCACTAAGGACAAGGTCAAGTACTAGTGCAAACCTTATCCCTTTTTTAGCAAATTAATAGTTGTGTGATGCTTTGTAATTAAAAACAACTAATTTAATAACTGAAAGTAAAGGGAAATTAAATGTTGTGCAAAAAGGATTGATGATAATAATACTATCTAGATATTGAATCCCCCTAGCCTCAATGATATTTATGAACATCAATTCAGTTAAATCACATAATAAAGTTGAGTTGGCATTCCTCTAACTTAGGCAAAAACCTCTCTCGAGTGAATTAATCCCTAATCACTAAGTAGAGTGCCAGAATCTCTTCTCAAACACAATTAAATAGATCTTGCATTAAGAACAAGGAACTATAAACAAAAGGATCTTGTAAGTCTATCTCTAGTACTTCAATCAATCCTCAACTCTTATGAGTATTCAATTCATATCAAGCTTTCTCAAGTCAATAATATGAAAATGGCAACCAATCAATAAGCATGCTATTATCAATTGGAAATAAATCATTAAGCATCATAAGAATAAAACAACTCAATCAAATGATTCAACTAAATATAATTATTCAACCCATAAAGATAAGCTAGGGTTCATCAATATCTAGATAGAGAAGGAATTAGTTCATGTTTAAAACCAGAAAAACAGAACAAGAGAAATGAGTAAAAGAAACCAAACAATCCATGGCGAATAATTTGTATTTCTTCACTTCAATCCTTGATTCTTGGTTTAGGTCTTGTATAGGATGTATCTCCTTCTTTTAACTCAGATCAAGACTCTCCTCCTTGCTCTAACAGTTGGCTCCTTCTCCCTTGTTCCAACCTCCATGTCCTAGCTCTCCAAAAACCTCCAAGAACTTCTCCTTTTAACTCTCTTCAAAGCTCTCAGCCCATACCTTACAGCTCATAACCCATACCTTCCAACTCACACCACTCTCCCTTGTTTCCCACATTTCCTTTGTTTTATCTTTCTTTTCCTCAAATTAGATAAGCTTTTCTTTTGTTTAATATTACTTTTGACGAAAGCTAGTCTTTGTTCCCCAACTTGTCTGCAAAAGAAATTCAATTATTCAATGTTGCCCTAGGTGACACGGCCAAGCTTGTTGGCCATGTCTCTCACTTTGCTTGGGACACGGCCAAGCTTGCTGGCCGTGTCTCCTTCTGCCCTTTCTTTCCTTCTTTTCTTCTAGGTGACACGGCCAGTGGCTTGGGTGTGTCACCTGCCAGTGTCAGCTTCTTCCTTCGTTTCTTTCCTTTCTTCGTTTTGTTTCTTGGGTGAGACATGGCCACTAGCTTAGCCGTGTCTCTTGGGTGTGTTAGCTATTGTCTTGGAATTCATTTGAGGGACACGGCCAAGCTTGCTTTGGCTTGGCCATGTCTTGCTTGATTCATGCTCTTTCTTCATTGTTTTGATCATCCAAAGGAGTTTTTGCACTTTAACCTAAAACAAACACTTAAAATAAACTTTAAACAAAAATCAAATGAAACATTAACTAAAAACATATAGAAATCATACTAAAAACAGGTCTAAAATTATCTCATCACCTATATACGCCTAATATATATATATATAGAATACAAGAGTACTAAAGTAATTAAATTTAAAAACCCTCATATTTAGTATAAAAAATAATTATAATTTCAAGACACAAATATAAAAAGTATATAAATATATACTTTGCAACTAGGTATACACATAATTATAACATAATTGATTAATTTATAAAGGAAAATTTCTGAAAAAAATAGGCCAGAGTTTTATCTAAAATTTCATAAAATGCCAAGTCAACAAAAATCACCTTGCAATAAAAATTACATTCCCAAATCTCCTTTCCATAAAATCCACCATTTCTCATTACATAATCTGGTATTTAACAAATATAATTAATGTACAATAAATACATATACAAAATTATACAAAACTTTACATGCAATGCAGTACAATAGATTTGGTCTTGTTGCAACAACCTACCTTCAAACTCAGTCTCAGGACCTAGACCTAGTCAAGTCTATCAGAATTTCCATGCACTGCATTTCAATCACCCGAGCGATACAATCAACTGTGCTAATCTCACAAGCTTAGTGGTACATACTTTGATAACACAAAATAATTTAAAACAAATATTTCTTTGTTATATAAAATACTTTGACCTTTAAATGAAACTGTAGACCCTTAATTTTTGACCCAGTCCGGTCCAACATATTTTAATTAGTCCAAAATAATTTTTGTGTTGTCCAATATATTTTAATTAGTCCAAAATAATTTTTGTTATCTTAATTAAGTAATATGTACTTTAGTATTTAATTTTTATTAATAAAAAGTAAATAATAATAATAATAAACAAATAAATAAATTAAAATTAAAATTTTAAAAATTTAAAAAATTTAAAAAAAATCGGCAACGGAAAAATCGGCGACAAAAAATCATCGCCGAAAATAGTTGCAGCGAAATGGCCCACAAGCCAATTTCACCCGCTGCTGCCGCAGCCAGCTGCAACAGCTTTTTCCCCAGCGTATTTTTTCCATAGCAGTTTTTTTCGCCATCGTAATTTTTCCGCAGTAGTTTTTTTTCACCAGCAAAATTTTTCCGACGTAAATTTTTCCAAAACCTAATACAATTAGGTTTCAGTTTCCTTTTCTTAATCAATATTAGATTCCGTGAATAACTAGAATTAACCAAAAAAAATCTTCTATAAATAAGACCAAAAATAACACAAAAAAGGGATCGAAAATTGGGAGGAAAAATTGAGACCGAAATTGAGGAGGAAAAGCATGAATCAATCGGACTTTTTTGAGAGAGCAAACAAGCAATTCAATCCATCAAAGGCAGCAAAGCTTGTCTTTGTTCTTGTTCATCCAGGAAGTGATTTTTGGTAGAACCAACAAACGAAGGTATGAATTTCTTTATTTGTTTCATGAATTCATAGTAGCTTCATCACTCAATAAAAATTACTGTTTCTATTTCTTTAAAATAAAAAAAACCCTAAGAACCTCAATTCACATTTTCTAAAACTTAAAAACCTTAATTCATTTATTTGTTTTCCAAAAATCTTAAAATAGTTGTTTTTGTTTCTTCAAAATCTTAAAACCCTAATTTGCCTTCCAATTCTTCAAAACCATAAATTAAATCTATTTCTTTCCAAAAACCCTAAAAAAACATCTTTTCTGTTTCTATAAACCTTAAATCGTTTTGTTTATTTTCATAAAGTTTCATAAAATTATCAATTGTTTCTTCAAATTCTAAAACCTATGCATTCTCTGAAAACCCTAATTCTAAAATTCTAAAACCCTAATTCAACTCCAAAAACAAAAACAGTAAACCCTAACTCCTATAAAACCTAAACCCTAATTTTTCTAAACCCTAATTTTTGGTACCTTAAAACCATATAAATTTAAATATTATAATTCTACACAACAAGTAACCATAAATCATAAATCCAATGTTTTAAAGTGTTCAAACTCTAATTTCATGATTTTACCACTCAAACACTAATTTGGTTAATCAAAGAACTTTATCAACCTCTTAAATTATAAAACTTTGCTCCATATCAATTCTTTTAAAATTTACAGTAGCTTAAACCCATGAATTCCAAAACCCTAAACACATTAAATAAAGAATCCCAAATAGAAACAGTAGCCCTAATTTGAATCTTTATTTGCTTTATTCAATTTTATATTTGATTATGCTTTGATTTATTTTATGTGCTTTAATTTATTTAAGTGCAATGCTTGGTTTATTTAATTTATCATGGATGGATGTTTACTTTCTATGTTTAATACCTTTGATGAATGATTTATTTATGATGCATGGTTATTTACTTTTATCGATTTATTTAGATTTCCAAATATTGTAAGATGTATATTTCCACTTGGTGGGTACCTCATTAGTTAAATATCATGTAATTTAAATTGCATTTCTATTATCGAAAGTTGGGTACATGTTTCTACCTTTCGGTGGGTGTCCTATTTAGGCATGAATTATGTAAGGGCATGTTTCCATCCTTGGATGAATGTCCATTTATTTGTTTTGCTTGGACATTGTTTTGATTTTCAATATATATCGATGCTTTATTTTAATTATTTTGTGTAATATGGATAATATTGTTATATTTAAAGAATTTTATAATATTAAGACCTGTAAAGGAGGCCGGGTCCAATGAACCGGGTGTTGTGGAGGTGCTGGGCCATTTCTCACCTTCCCCACACGTACCCAACTTTCCGAACCCATTAGGGGGTTGGGGATTCCTTAGAAATTGAGTCATCCACCCCTTTCTTTTTTCCCGGCCCGTCCGGGTGGCGACTCCATTTTCTCCAGACTTAGGTCCGTATTCTCTAAGGCCCCGAGCCTAAACAGTGCTGAAGTCGCAAGAACCATTCCACCGGGAGTGGGGGCAAAAATCCCCGCTCACAGTAGCTACTCCACTGGGGATAAGAGAAGTTGATATTATTATATTCCTTCTTATAATGATATTATCCATTGCATCATATTAGATTGCATCGTGTGCGTGAGTTAGGACGCCCGTGTTACCCATGTTGTGCTATGTAAGGGATGTCATACTTTCACTCAAGATATGGAGATTGAGCATGGCATAACCACTCATAGTCTCATACCATTTGGTATATACTTGCTATGGGAACCTAAGCCTTTTTACCCAAAGACTAAAGCTCATGTAATTGGCCTAGTTACTTTCCTTAGGTTTTACCCCAAATGCATGTTGTTTGACTATGGTTAATTTATCTTGGCTTAAATCATGGCTTATTTGGTTTGTTCTTTTTCTAATATGACCTAAATATCTTGTGAGCTCAAAATAAATATTTTCTTTAAAATCCAAAAGACCAAAGCTATTTTTAAAATTTTTCAAGATGGTCTTTTGACATAAAACTTTTCTAAAAATAAATAAAAAATTATTTTGCTCATGGCCCAAATACTAAGCCCAAAATCCATTTTTTCTAAAATCTTTTTACAATGGGCTTAGAAATAAAATTATTTTCATCCAACCTTTTCTTGCAAAGAGCTTACAAATTATTTGGGTCAATTACAAAATACCAAAAATCAATTGTGAGCCTAGTTTATACTAAGAATAATTAATCATGGGCTTGTTTTTGTCATGAACCATTAGTTACTCTTTTCAAGTGAGAAATCTATCTATAATAAACCTTTTAATTTAGTTTTAATCCAATGTAGCATAAAAGCTACTATAGTTGGTTGAATGAATTAAAACCTAATTAATGGGAATTACTATGAATGGATTTCCATTTTCGAAAATATAACTATTGGTTGAAACATCCGAGGGAAATATTCGAAAACAAGATACCCCATGTTGGTATTTTGTTAACCATATACCTAGAAAAAGAGACTCGCCATTCGTGTGTGGATATCTTTCTTTTTTGATTGTTTGTGCATACATGCATACATTTGCATCTCATATCCTTTCTGGCTCACAGCCCTGGATTACGACAGTTCAAAAGCTTACGACAAATCGACCTACGCCAGAGACGAAGTATCTAGCAACGACTCAATCACTTGTTCACCAAAAATAATGGATCCCAAACAAATTCAAAGGATGGTAGATGATGCCCTCAACGCCAAAATGGAAGAAATAAAAGAGGCCCTAGCTGAGACCATGAAGAACCAATTGACTTCAATCTTAGAAAATCATGCCGAGGCATCTGCTAGCACTAAGAAGCCAAGGGACAAAGGGAAGACCAAAGTTGGTGAAGTAGTTTTTGATGATGAAAAGGTGGTCATCGATGATGATGATGATTGGGCTCAATACTACCAAGATGTTCAAGACAAGAAGAAAGAGCCTAAGATTGTTGAAAGATCAGCTATGGAGAAGACCGAAACTTCTGATATTGAAAAGATGATTGCTGATTTAGAAAAGAAATTTGAGAAGAAATTGAAAACTGAGGAAATGTCTGAAGTTGACAAATTATTTGAGCTAGATGAAGAAGTCCCATAAAAGTTCAAGATGCCATCTTTTGCGAAGTTTGATGGAACCGAAAATCCACATCTCCATGTGAAGTAGTATATCACTGCTATACAGTCTACCCAAGCTACTAAGGCTCAAACCCTAAGGTACTTCATGCTCTCATTGGACCCTGTTGTCCAAAATTGGTTCAATACCTTAGATGATGGAATACAAAAGAGTTGGGATATGATTTACAAAGCCTTCATCCAGCAATATGGATATAATGTTGAAATGGAAGTTACCTTAATGGAAGTGGAGTCCATTAGGCAAAGATCGAATGAGAATTTTGTGGATTATGTGAAGAGATTGAGAAACAAGGCTGCTTTGCTCAAGAAGAGGCCCGATGAATCCGATCAAATAAGGATGATTATGAGAGGGGTGTTGCCTAGTCTTCGTGAAAGGATGTCTCATACACTCATCCGTCATTTCAAAGACCTTCTCCAAGCTGGTTTGCAAATTGAAGAATGGGAGAGAGAGAAGGTTCACTTTTTAATAAAAATGAATGAGAAAAGGAACTACCAGTCTGGAAATAAAAGCACGCAAAAAGAAGTCGGTGTTAATACTACTAACCAAAGAACAAGAAGGCAGTTTTCAGAATTAGGCAAACCGATGTCTTAGGTTCTCAATAAGCTTCAGAGAAAGGGATTGTTACAGCCCTTAAATCCTCGCCCTTTGCCTAACCCTCTCCCACCTAATTTTGACACTAAGGCAATTTGTCAATTTCATCAAATGCAAAGGCATGACACGGATAGATGTGTGAGGTTGATACATGAGATCCAAAATTTAATTAATAGTGGAAAGCTGCCCAAGCCCAACAAGCCGAACACCAAAGACAATCCATTACCCAAGTTCAATAGAGTACCTCCACCGGCAACCTTCATGGTGGGAAAAGGATTGGAAGAAGATTTTGTATTATCCTCTTTTCAAGATGGAAATATTGAAGATGTGAAAGGAGAAGAAGCTTAACTCAACAAACTTTCCTTAGCTTGAATGTTGCTTTTCAAATTTACTTTCTTTAATATTTAATTGGAACTATCGTGTTTTTCAAATTTAAAAGTTGTTTGAATAAATTACTTTCATCAAAATTTTTGTTGGTCTTTGTTCATTTTGGTGCTCAACCAATGAGGAATTTAGCTTGATAATTCATGAATTAATATATTTTTGCATCATGACTTGAATGACCTTACTTGATGAGGGAAATGCTCTATAGCATTGAGTTGTGTATGCTTACTTAGAGAGGGCTCCTGCATAATTGCCTGTGTCTAGGTTCTAGCCAGTCTTAGAATATGCTTTGACAAACTGTCGAGGCAAAATAGAACTCTGCTTATTTAAGGGAGAGATGACTAGGCATTGTTTGATGAGCCAACAACTAGTATCCACCCTATTAAATATCAATCCCTAGTTGTCCCTTTGAGCCTTCATAAAATTTTAGCTTTCTTTTTATTGGCTTACAAACCCCAATAACCTACCCTGAGTTGTTGTGATACTTTTGACAAATCTTATGATCACTAAGGTTAAGAGGCAAGAAGATCAAAAAAACAATGATTAGTCCAGATCATGAGGATAGTTGAAGTTCTCAAGACCATGAGGATAGTTAAAGTTCTCAAAACCATAAGGGTAGTTGATGTTTTCAAGACCATAAGGGTAGTTGATGTTTTCAAGACCATGAAGACAGCTGAAGTTCTCAAGACCATAAGGGTAGCTGAAGTTTTCTTAATATTTCCAATATATCAAGACAACATCAGGGTAACAAATGATTTATCCCTGTTAAAGAAGATTTATGTTACTCCACTCATCCATTATTGGAAGCCCAAGTTGGTACAAACAAGACAACTCTTTTAGAGCTAGAACAAAAAAAACAAACAAAAGAAGAAGAAAAAGAAAAGAAAAAAGGACAAAAAGAAAAGAAAAAAGAAAAAACTAAAAAGGCGGTTCAAAAAGCCAACTGACTTCTCTTCTACCTAAGACAAAAAAAGGCTTCCATTTGGTTTATAAGGACGGATTGACTTGAATTGGTCCAACCCAATCAAAGACTCAATCAAAATCAAAGAAAAAAGGGAGAAAGACTATTCAGTTCTGGAAAATTCTGTACTTGACAGTCCTACAAGGAAGAAGGACAAAATGATAAAAGAAAGGGAAGAATAAGAAAAATAAAAGGAAAGAAAAGGGAGAAGAAGAAAAAGAAATAAATTTGGGTAACAAACTTTTTGGTGGGGCAAAGGCTATCCTAATCAAGATCCAGATTAATGCCAAGAAGATAGAAAGAATTTAGAGTTTAGCAAGATTGCTCCCAGCTACCTAAAGTTCAAATAAGAAATTTATAGTGTGAAGGTTTGTCCATTGTGTCACATTGGCTCCAACTTACAAATGGCCTTCATTTAACCCGTGTCCCTTATAGACCCCATTTCAAGCCTATCAAAGACTTGTTGATCTCTCTTGGTAGGTAGAGTCTATTAGGGGAGATAGTTTGGATAAGCATGCATATAAGATAGACAGTATTTAAACTCAATGAGACCTTTGGCCAAGTAATGTGTATGTGCCTATCTAAAGTGCAACAGTTCTTGCTTAAATAGAAATGATTCCCGAGTTTAGTACGGTAACTAGGATTGTCATGTTATAGATATGTTAATTTAGAAAATCAAGTCCTGAGGTGCATTAACATTAATTTGGCAAAGCCAACATTTTCTTTCAAAATCAAAATTCAAAAAAAAAGTTTTGTCATACAAAGCCTTCAAGTTAAGGGAAGTATGTTGAATCTCGAAGGATGCATTGGGCAAGGAAATGATGACGATAAAAAAAAAGAAAAAAAGAGTTACAGTAAAGATGGAAATTGTATTTTTTTCATTATTGTACAATATTTATACAATTGATATAATATTTATACATCACTAAGAGGGTGGTGGTAGGCCATCAAATAAAGCCCTAAAAAAGTCGTCGCCTGTTGGAGGAGGGGGCAAATTACTCGTCCCGAGATTGCCCGAAGCGGGAGCACCAAAATCCCTATTACCTTGGGGTTCTGATTTGTCATGGTCCTCATCAAAAGCAAATGAAAGGATCTCATGGTCATCAGTCTGGGGGCCTCTTGATTAAGAAGCGCCAGGATCCCTCATCCCCTGAAATCGGAAGTCTCAAAAATTTTGTTCGTATTGATGATACAAATTTTTAAAATGAGAAGCTTGCTGACGACTTGCAGCCAACTCTTCTTGAAGTTTCCTATTTTGTTCTTCAAGCATCCACTATGAACAAGGAAGGAAAAAGATAAGAGCATACATAATCATGCATACATATAACATACATTACCATGAAATAAGAGAACTTACCAGATGGCATATCTGACAAGCCAGAATGAGCAAACGAAGGGGTAGTAAAAGAAGGTCCAGTCTCATGATCAAATGAGCCAACAACCTACAACAATCATCAAAAAGTCAAAATAAGAAAGAAGTTGTTGCAAGGGAAAATGGTAAAGTTTTACCTGAGAAGTACTAGCCCCGAGATGTGGAACAAACTCTCCTGCATCTCCATGATGTTCCTTTTCATCTCTACCCTCATTTTTTTCAGGAATCTCCTGCACACCAATAGGAGATACATCAAAGTTCAAGAGCATTCTTTGAATAAAATGGGCATAAGATGCACTCGGCGGATAGAGAAATCCTTCAATACCATAACCGTACCGAGATTGCCACCATGCATCCTCCGGCATAGTTATAATATTTAAAGTATATTCAGGGCAAGGCATCGGAATCCTTCACTGCTCTGGACCGAGAAACCACTCATAAACTCTCTCTCCGAGAAACCAACTACTAGACATTGGGTCGGCGATGACTCGGCAAGAATGTTTGAAAGATAGTGCAGCCCTCATCAAAGGAGACCAGTTTGTCAGCTCTTCTGAGTTCCAGCAGGCCAAATTCACCTGCAAAATAACATAAGGTAAGTAAACTTTCACATAAAATTTTAAAGTATACTAATGTTATTTTACCTGATCCCAGGCTAAACAGCTCAACACAAAGCGGTGAGTATGAACATGATGAGAGCCAGGAACATCCACACGATCGGACAAATAGAAATTTAATCTCGGATACCCGATTTTCTCTCGGGAAATACCGGGTATCCTCACAAGGTTTTGTTCATATGCCCATACCTACAACAACAATAAAGATCAAATTCATACAAGAAAAGAGTGGAAATGATATTGGTGAAAGAAGAGTACCTCGACAACTGCCATCAAGCCGACAAAAGACTTCTGATTTTGGCAAAGTTTATCAAGACCATGGTAAAGACAGGCAAGACCAGCTTCACCCCAGCCAGAAGATGGTACCGTTCTGAAATAAGAAAGGGTCTTCAACACTGACAAGTGGATGGAGGATTCAGTGCTGCCTAAGATGGTCGACCCAAGCAAATATAACAAAAATCCTCGAGCATACTGTTGGGCCGTGTCTCTGTGAACCCTTCCTTCGTAGTTCATCCAATAGCTACGAATCGGTTCAATTTTTATCTTAAAAGGCCCTTTATATGATGGTTCCATACCAATTAATTCCTGAATTTCTTCAAATATTAAAATATCATTGGTCAGAGGAACCGGAACACTATCATATCGAAGGCCGGTTATAGCAGTAAAATTGACCGGACCAATTGTCATCTCTCCAATGGGCAAGTGAAAAGTGTGGGTTGTGTCCAACCATCGTTCTACAAGTACCTGGACTACGCTCTGGACTATCTGATACTCCTCGGATGGCAACTGTAAGATAAAGCTCTCAAAGTCGTAATCTCGGATAATCTGCCTTACCCGAGAAGGCACTACGTCATACCATTGTCTGGCTTTGTAGATACATTCTCTGGCCCGAACAACGCAACGATCGTGCTAACATGGTGCCAGGTAAGTTAATATAAGGTAAGTACATATTATTCAATCTGCTTAACTTAATTTATTCTTCCTAAATTTTTTAAAAAGTAATAATATAAAAACATAACTAAAAATATAACAAAAAAAAACAACAACAACAACAAAACAACAACAACAACAACAAAACAGAAATACGAAAAAAATCAAAAAGAAAAATAATTACGCGCTCTTTTGTTTGGAACTATGATGAAGCGGCATCCCGGCTGGTAGATCTATATTTCCATCTTCATAATGTCGAATAAACTCCAATAACTCGGCATTAGAATGAGTCCCTGACCTTGAAGTATGCATTTTTTTTTTGGAAAACTATGTGTTAAATTTGAAAGAATTTGAGAGAATTATAGAATTGAGAAGTTTTGCTGTGAATCAAATGAAGTAACTCATGGGTTTATATAGAGAAACAGCAAGCAAAAAACAAAATTCAAAAGTAAATTTTACTGTTCATGAATAGTAAACTTACTATTTATGAATCGTACATTTTACTATTTATAAATAGTAAATTACTATTGATAAATAGTATATTACTATTTCCAATAGTAAATACTATTTGAACTATTTATAAATAGTAAGTTACTATTTATGAATAGTGAAGAGTGAATGAACAGTGACTGCACAGTAAATAAATAGTAAATTCAATTATTTACTTTAATCATTCAAATGCTTGCGTGTTTTTAAATATTTTTACACGCAGGGGCAAGGAGAATACATGCATAAAAATTAGCCAAATTTTTTGAAATAAGAAATTATTGTTAGCTTGGGTCTAGAACCCAAATTACCCTTAGGTCCAGAACCTAGAATCTCTTCTAAGTCCAGAACTTAGCTAGGGTCCAGAACCCAGAATCTTTCCTAAGTCCAGAACTTAGCTCGGGTGCAGAACCCAAATTACCCTTAGGTCCAGAACCTAGAATCTCTTTTAAGTCCAGAACTTAACTTGGGTCCAAAACCCATATTTTCCTTAGGTCCAGAACCTAGAATCTCTTCTAAGTCCAGAACTTAGCTAGGGTCTAGAACCCAAATTACCCTTAGGTCCAGAACCCAAATTATCCTTAGGTCCAGAACCTAGAATCTCTTTTAAGTTCATAACTTAACTCGGGTCCAGAAACCAACTTTTTCTTAGGTCCAGAACCTAGAATCTCTTTTAAGTCCATAACTTAACTCGGGTCCAGAATCCAAATTTTCCTTAGGTCCAGAACCTAGAATCTCTTTTGAGTCCAGAACTTAACTCGGGTCCAGAACCCAAATTTTCCTTAGGTCCAGAACCTAGAATCTCTTTTAAGTCCAGAACTTAGCTTAGGTCAAGAATCCAAATTTTTCTTAGGTCTAGAACCTAGAATCTCTTCTAAGTCTAGAACTTAGCTCGGGTCCAGAACCCAAATTACCCTTAGGACCAGAACCTATAATTACACTTAGGTCCAGAACCTAAAATTATCCTTGAGTCCAGAACTCGCACCAGGTGCAGAACCCAAAACCTCAACCATCTCAAAAATTAAGTCTTACTGCTTTTCACTCTCTTTCACTAAAGTCTCAGATCATTCAAGCAGGGGGCAAACTGTAGACCTTTAATTTTTGACCCGGTCTGGTCCAATATATTTTAATTAGTCCAAAATAATTTTGTTATCTTAATTAAGTAATATTTGCTTTAGTATTTAATTTTTATTAATAAAAAGTAAAAAATAATAATAATAAACAAATATATAAAAAACAAATAATAAAAACAAATAATAAAAAATCGGCGATGGAAATATGGCGAAGAAAAAATCGTCGCCGAAAAGAGTTGCGGCCGCAAAAATTTCCTATGGGTAAAATGGCCCGCAGGCCAATTTCTGCGGCAGCAGCGGGCAGCGCATTTTTTCCGCAGCAGTTTTTTTTTGCCAGCGCAATTTTTCCGCAACAGTTTTTTTTTTACAACGAAATTTTTCCGACGTAAATTTTTTCGAAACCTAATACAATAAGGTTTCGGTTTCCTTTTCTTAGTCAATATTAGATTCCATGAATAACTAGAATTAACAAAAAAAATTTTCTATAAATAAGACCAAAAATAACACAAAAAAGGGATTGGAAATTGGGAGGAGAAATTGAGACCGAAATTGAGGAGGAAAACCTTGAATCAATCGGACTTTTTTGAGAGAGCAAACAAGCAATTCAATCCATCAAAGGCAGCAAAAGCTTGTCTTTGTTCTTGTTCATCCAAGAAGTTATTTTTGGTGGAACCAACAAACGAAGGTATGAATTTCTTTATTTGTTTCATGAATTCACAGTAGCTTCATCACTCAATAAAAATTATTGTTTCTGTTTCTTCAAAATCAAAAAACCCTAAGAACCTCAATTCACCTTTTCTAAAACTTAAAAACCTTAATTCATTTATTTGTTTTCAAAAAATCTTAAAATAGTTATTTTTGTTTCTTCAAAATCTTAAAACCCTAATTTGCCTTCCAATTCTTCAAAACCATAAATTAAATCTGTTTCTTTCCAAAAACCCTAAAAAAACATCTTTTCTATTTCTATAAACCTTAAATTGTTTTGTTTATTTTCATAAAATTTCATAAAATTATCAATTTCTTCTTCAAATTCTAAAACCTATGCATTCTTCGAAAACCCTAATTATAAAATTCTAAAACCCTAATTCAACTCCAAAAACCAAAATAGTAAACCCTAACTCCCATAAAACCTAAACCCTAATTTTTCTAAACCCTAATTTTTAAAACCTTAAAACCATATAAATTTAAATATTATAATTCTACACAGTAAGTAACCATAAATCATAAATCCAATGTTTTAAAGTGTTCAAACTCTAATTTCATGATTTTACCACTCAAACACTAATTTGGTTAATCAAAGAACTTTATCAACCTCTTAAATTATAAAACTTTGCTCCATATCAATTCTTTTAAAATTTACAGTAGCTTAAACCCATGAATTCCAAAACCCTAAACACATTAAATAAAGAATCCCAAATAGAAACAGTAGCCCTAATTTGAATCTTTATTTGCTTTATTCAATTTTATATTTGATTATGCTTTGATTTATTTTATGTGAATTAATTTATTTAAGTTCAATGTTTGGTTTATTTAATTTATCATGGATGGATGTTTACTTTCTATTGATGTTTAATACCTTTGATGAATGATTTATTTATGATGAATGGTTATTTACTTTAATCGATTTATTTAGATTTCCAAATGTTGTAAGAGGTATATTTCCACTTGGTGGGTACCTCATTAGTTAAATATTATGTAATTTAAATTGCTTTTCTATTATCAGAAGTTGGGTACATGTTTCTACCTTTCGGCGGGTGCCCTATTTAGGCATGAATTATGTAAGGGCATGTTTCCATCCTCGGATGGATGTCCATTTATTTGTTTTGCTTGGACATTGTTTTGATTTTCAATATATATCGATGCTTTATTTTAATTATTGTGTGTAATATGGATAATATTGTTATTGTGAGCGGGGATTTTCACCCTCACTCCCGGTGGAATGGTTCTTGCTACTTCGGCACTGTTTAGGCTCGGGGCCTTAGAGAACACGGACCTAAGTCCGGAGAAAATGGAGTCGCCACCCGAACGAGCTGGAAAAAAAGAAATGAGTGGATGACTCGATTCCTAAGGAATCCCCAACCCCTAATGGGTTCAGAAAGTTGGGTACGTGTGGGGAAGGTGAGAAATAGGCCAGCACCCCACAAAGCCCGGTTCATTGGAACCGGCCTCCTTTACAGGTCTTAATATTATAAAATTCTTAAATATAACAACATTATCCATATTACATACAATAATTAAAATAAAGGATCAATATATTGAAAATCAAAACAATGTCCAAGCAAAACAAATAAATGGACACCCACCCGAAGATGGAAACATGTCCTTACATCATATGCCTAAATAGGACACCTACCGAAAGGTAGAAACATGCCCTTTACATTGGTTCTAAAGTAGAAAAGAAATTTAACTATGATATTTAACTAATGAGGTACCCCTACCAAGTGGAAACATACCTCTTACAACATTTAAAAATCTAAATAAATTGATAAAAGTAAACAACCATTTATCATAAATAAATCATTCATCAAAAGTATTAAACATCAATAGAAAGTAAACATCCATCTATGATAAATTAAATAAACCAAACATTGAAAAAAAATTAAAGCATATAAAATAAATCAAAGCATAATCAAATATACAATTGAATAAGGCAAATAAACATCTAAATTATAACTACTATTTCCATTTAGGGTTCTTTATTTCATGTGTTAGGGTTTTGGAATTTATGGAATTTAGGCTATTGTGATTAAAATGGATTAAAGATTTTATGTTTTAAAAGGTTGGTAAAACTCTTTGATTAACCAAATTAAGGTTTGGATGATTAAATCATGAAACTAGGGTTTGGACACTTTAAGATACTTTTGATTTGTGGTTTTCGGTTAATGAATTGTTGATTTGAGATTACTGTGTAAAAAGTATAACATTTATGTTTATAAAATTTTTAAAGAATTAGGGCTTAGAAAAATTAGGATTTAGGTTTTAAAGGAGTTAGGGTTCACTTGTTTTGATTATAAAGTTGAATTAGGGTTTAGTGTTCTAGAATTAGGGTTTAGTGTTCTTAGAATTAAGTTTTTAGAATTGGTAAATCAATTGATAATTTTATGAAGTTTATGAAAATAAACAAACAATTTAAAGTTTTTATAAATAGAAAAGATATTTTTAGAGCTTTTGGAAGGAAAACAGAACACAATTTGATAATTTGGAATGCAGATCTTGGTTTTGGGGTTTTGAAGAAATAAATTTAATATCTTCAAAATTTTTGGGAAATAAAGCAACAATTTAAGATTTTTAAGCTTTACAAAAAGTAAATTGAGGTCCTAAAGTTTTTGAATTAAAAGAAAAAATGAGATGTTTAGCTACTGTGACAAAATAAAGAAATTAAGAATTCAAACCTTATTTTGTAAGTTTCACAAAAATTGCTTCTTGGATGAACAAGGTCAAAGACAAGCCTTTTTGCCTTTGAATTGTTTTTCCGGCTCTCTAAAAAAAACTACTTGATTCAAGGTTTTCCTTCACAGATTCGGATCCAATCTTTTGTTCAAGCTTCTGTCCAATTTCTCCCTGTTTCTCTCTTTTCTTCCTCCTTATTTATAGAAGAATTCTATTATTAATCCTAGTTACTCACGGCATACAATATTGAATAAGAAAAGGAAATTGAAACCTAATTGTATTAGGTTTCGAAAAATTTATGTCGAAAAAATTTCGCTGGCAAAAAAAAACTGCTGCGGAAAAATTGCGCTGGAGAAAAAAATCTGCCGCAGGAAAAATTGCGCTGGTGAAAAAAAACTGCTGCGGAAAAATTGCGCTGGCTAAAATATCTGCCGCAGGAAAAATTGTACTGGCCAAAAAGCTGCCGCAGCTGCGGGCGAAATGGCTTGGGCCATTTCGTGCAGCCGACCCATTTTTTTTATTATTTTTATTTTTATTTATTTATTTATTTATTTTGTTTATTATTTTTAAAGCAAATATTACTTACTTAAAATAACAAAAATTGTTTTGGACTAAGAACATATATTGGACAACACAAAAATTATTTTAGACTAAATAATATATATTGGATCGGACTAGGTCAAAAATTAAGGGTCTATAGTTTGTCCCCTGCTTGAACAATATGAAAATTTAGTGAAAGAGAGTGAAAAGCAGTAAGACTTAATTTTTGAGATGGTTATTTAAATTTGTTTTGGGTACTTAGACCCGAGACTGAACTTGATTTGGGTACTTGGACCCTGGATTGGGTACTTGGACCCGAAATTGGGTACTTGTACCCAAGCTTGAATTTGATTTGGGTACTTAGATCCGAGATTGGATTGATTTGGGTACTTGGACCTAAGAATGAATTTGATTTGACTGACTTTTTATCAGTTGAGAATTCTGGCATAACTGGTTATTTCATTTTTATGAATTGTAGGTCTTTACCCACCAAAAATAGATCTTTATCTATTAGAAATTAGGTCTTTAACCTAGGAACATGGATCTTTATCCATTGGAGATTAGGTCTTTACCCGTGAAACATGGATCTTTTATCCATTGGAAATCAGGTCTTTACCCTTGAAATATAGATCTTTATCCATTTGAAATCGGGTCTTTACCCCTGAAACAAGGATTTTTATCCTTTGGAAATTGGGTCTTTACCCTTGGAACATGGATCTTTATCCAATGGAAATCGGGTCTTTACCCTTGGAACATGGATCTTTATCCATTAGAGATCGGGTCTTTACCCTTAGAACATGGATCTTTATCCATTAGAGATCGGGTCTTTACCCTTGAAACATGGATCTTTATCCATTGGAAATCGGGTCTTTACCCTTGAAACATGGATCTTCATCCTTTGAGATTGGGTCTTCACACTTGAAAATGGATCTTCATCCTTTGAGATCGGATCTTCACCCTTGAAAATGGATCTTCATCCTTTGAGATCGAATTTTTACCCTTGAAAATGGATCTTCATCCTTTGAGATCAGGCCTTCACCCTTATAAACGGATCTTCATCCTTTGAGATTGAGTCTTTACCCTTGAAAATGGATCTTCATCCTTTGAGATCGGGTCTTCACCCTTGAAAATGGATCTTCATCCTTTGAGATCGGGCCTTCACCCTTAAAAATGGATCTTCATCCTTGGAGATCGGGTCTTCACCCTTGCAAATGGATCTTCATCCTTGGATATCGGGTCTTCACGTTAGCTTCAGCTCTTTTAGCTGGATTGATCTTTTGTCTTTTGCATCTTCATTCTTTTTAGAATTCTAATTTTCTTTTTTTTATTCCATTTTTTTTTCTTCAAAAAAAAAATTCAGCCCTTTTTAGCTAGCCTTCATATCCTCTCCTTTTCCCCCTTCCTGGCAAGATATTTGCAAGTGAGTTTGAAAATATTTTACATATAAACTCAAAAAATTGAAAAGGAGAAACTTTGCCCCCTATGTAGGCTCAAACCCATGATTTTTCTATGCGGACTCTAAATGATGTTGTTGTTGTCTAGTTCTTTGCACAAGCACGTATTTCTTCTCTTTGCAAGATTACTGGAGCTTTCTCAAGCAATGGGCTTTCTATGCCCCCCTGATTTGATATCTTCTTTTGATTCTTTACTTCGCAGGCTGTTTGCTGTTCATTTTGCCAAGGAACATAAGACAAGAAAGTGCGATGTGATATGCTCATGTATGCATGATATGCATGAACGATACTTACAGTCGTTCCATTGACTCACAGACCGGGGTGAACGGCAAAAGTGTTCTCATTGGTTCCTTTTTGATGCTTGTTCAAGTCTTGCATTGGAATGATCAAAAGCTTTGCATTTATGGCTTTTATCTTTAAGATGTTGAAAACATGAGTGGTGGAGACTCTAAGCAGTAGAGCTAGGGATTCATCTATTTCGAACTATGTTTCAACATGTCGGCTGATAGCTTCTTCATGACCTTGCCAATAATCATTTCCTTTGCCCAATGTGTCCTTTGGAGGTTCAACATACTTCCCTTAACATGAAGGCTTTGTATGACAAAACATTTTTTTAAAATTTTTGGTTTTGAAATCAAATGTTGGCTTTGCCAAATCAATGTCAATATACCTCAGGACTTGATTTTTCTAAATTAACATATCTATAACATGACAACCCTAGTTACCATACTAAACTCGAGAATCATTTCTATTTAGGCAAGAATTGTTGCACTTCAGATAGGTACATACACATTACTTGGCCAAAGGTCTCATTTGGGTTTAAATATTGTCTATCTCATATGCATGCTTATCCAAACTATCTCCACTAATAGACTCTACCTACCAAGAGAGATCAACAGGTCTTTGATAGGCTTGAAATGGGGTCTATATGGGACACAGGTTTAAGTGAAGGCCATTTTGAGATTGGAGCTGGTGTGACATAATGGACAAACCCTCACACTACAAATTTCTTGTTGGAACTTTAGATAGTTGGGAGCAATCTTTCTAGACTCCAAATTCCTTCTGTCTTCTTGGCATTAATCTGGATCTTGATTAGGACAATCTTTGTTTCTTTGCATAAAGTTTGGTACCAAAATTCATTTCTTTCCTTCTTCTCCCTTTCTTTCTTTTTATTTTTCTTACTCCTCCCTTTCTTTGAGCATTTTTGTCCTTCTTCCTTGTAGGACTGTCAAGTACAGAACTTTCAAGAACTGAACGGTTTTTCTCCTTTTTCTTTGATTTTGATCAAATCTTTAGTTGGGTTGGACCAATTCAAGTCAAACCGTCCTTATAAACCAAATGGAATCCTTTTGTTGTCTTAGGTAAAAGAGAACTCAGTTGGCTTTTTGAACCATTTTGGGTTTTCTTTTCTTTTTTCTTTTATTTTTTCTCTTTTTTTTCTTTTCTTTTGTCTTTTTTGTTTTCTTTTCTTCTCTTTTTTTTTTGGTTCTAGCTCTAAAAGAGTTGTCTTGTTTGTACCAAACTTGGGCTTCCAATAATGGATAAGTGGAGTAACATAAATCTTCTTTAATAGGGATAAATCATTTGTTACTCTGATGTTGATGTTGATATATTGGAGATATTAGGAAAACTTCAACTACCCTTATGGTATTGAGAACTTCAACTAGCTTCATGGTCTTGAGAACTTCATCTATCCTCATGATCTGGACTAATCATTATTTTCTTTGATCTTCTTGCCTCTTCATCTTAGTGATCATAAGACTTACCAAAAGTATCACAACAGCTCAGGGCAGGTTGTTAGGGTTATATGCCAATGAAAAGAAAGCTAAAATTTTATGAAGGCTCAAAGGGACAACTAGGGATTGATATTTAATAGGGTGGATACTAGTTGTTGGCTAATCAAACAATGCCTAGATCATTTCTCTCTTAAATAAGCAGAGTTCAATTTTGCCTCGAAAGTTTGTCAAAGCATGTTCTAAGACTGACTAGGACCTAGACAAAGGTAATTATGCAGGAGCCCTCTCTAAGTAAGCATACATAACTAAATGCTATAGAGCAATTCCCTCACCTAGTAAAGTCATTCAAGTCATGATGCCTCCCTCACCTAGTAAAGTCATTCAAGTCATGATGCCTAGACACATTAATTTATAAACATCAAGCTAAATTCCTCATTGGTTGAGCACCAAAATGAACAAAGACCAACAAAAATTTTGATGAAAGTAATTTATTCAAACCAATTTAAATTTGAAAAACACGATTATTCCAATTAAATATTAAAGAAAGTAAAATTGAAAAGCAACATTCAAGCTAAGGAAAGTTCGTTGAGTTCAAGCTTCCTTTTCCTTCACATCTTCAATATTTCCATCTTGAAAGGTTGATAAAATAAAATCTTCTTCCAATCCCTTTACCACCATGAAGGTTGTCGGTGGAGGTACTCTATTGAACCTTGGTAATGGATTGTCTTTGGTGTTGGATTTATCCGGCTCGGGTAGCTTGCCACTATCAATCAAATCTTGGATCTCATGCTTTAATTGGGTACATCTATCAGTCTCATGTCCTTGAGTCTGATGAAATTGACAAAAAGCCTTAGTATCAAATTTTGGGGGTAATGGACTAGGCAAAGGTCGAGGAGGCAATGGTTGCAACAACCCTTTCTTTTGTAGCTTGCTAAAAACCCAAGATAAAGGTTTTCCTTATTCTGAGAATTGTCTTTTATTTCCTTGACCGGTCACATTAACATCAACTTCTTTCTGTGTGTTTTAATTGCCCGACTGGTAGTTCCCTTTCTCATTCCTTTTTATTAAAAAGCGATTCTTCTCCCTTTACCACTCTTCAATTTGTAGACTAGCTTGGAGAAGATCTTTAAAGTCACAGATGAGTGTATGAGATATCCTTTCATGAAGACTAGGCAGGATGCCTCTCACGATCATCCTTATTTGATCAGATTCATCGGGCCTCTTCTTGAGCAAAGCGGCCTTGTTTCTCCATCTCTTCACATAGTCCACAAAACTTTCATTTGGTCATTGCCTAATGGACTCCACTTCCATTAAGGTTACTTCCATCATGAAATTATACCCATATTGCTGAATGAAAGTCTTGTATAGCATATCCCAATCTTTTTTAGTATTATCATCTAAGGTATTGAACCAATTTTGGACAACAGGATCCAATGAGAGCATGAAGTACCTTAGAGTTTGAGCCTTAGTAGCTCGAGCAGACTGCATAGCAGTGATATACTGCTTCACATGGAGATGAGGATTTTCGGTTCCATCATACTTTGCAAAAGATGGCATCTTAAACTTGTACGGAACTTCTTCATCTAGCTCAAATAATTTTTCGATCTCGGACATCTCTTTGGTCTTTAGTTTCTTCTCAAATTTCTTCTCTAAATCAGCAATCATCTTTTCAACATCAGATGTCTCGGTCTTTTCAATAGTTGCCTTCTCAATAACCTTTGGCTCCTTTTTGTCTTGAAGATCTTGGTAGTATTGAGCCCAATCATCATCATCATCAATGATCACCTTTTCATCATCAAAAACTACTTCACCAACTTTAATCTTCCCTTTGTCCTTTGGCTTCTTAGTGCTAGTAGATGCTTCGGCATTGTTTCCTATAATTGCAGCTAGTTGATTCTTTATGGTCTCGGCCATGGCCTCTTTTATTTCTTCCATCTTGGCATTGAGGGCTTCATCCACCATTCTTTGAATTTGTTCGGGCTTCATTGCTTTTGGTGAGCAAGTGATTGAGTCATTGCTAGATACTTCATCTTCGGCATAGGTCAGATTGTTGTAAGCTTTTGAACTATTGTAATCCAGGGCTGTGAGCCAGAGAGGATCAATGATATGAGATGTAAATGTATGCATGTATGCACGAACAATTAACAAACAAGGATAATTAGGACGTTCCTTCCAACCTTATATCATCCACACATGAATGGCGAGTCTCTTTTCCTAGGTATATGGTTAACAAAATACCAACATGGGGTATCTTGTTTTCGAATAATTCCCTCAAACATTTCAACCAATAGTTATATTTTCAAAAATGAAAATCCATCCATGATAATTCCCATTAATTAGGTTTTAATCCATCCAACCAACTAAAGTAGCTTTTATGCTATATTGGATTAAAACTAAATTAAGAGTTTTATCATAGATAGACTTCTCACTTGAAAAAGGTAACTAATGATTCATGCCAAAAATAAGCCCATGGTTAATTTATTCTTAGTGTAAACTAGGCTCACAATTAATTTTTGGTATTTCATAATTGACCTAAATATTTTTGCAAGCTCTTTGTAAGAAAAGGTTGGGTGAAAATAGTTTTGTTTCTAAGCCCATTGTAAAAGATTTTAGAAAAATGGATTTTGGGCTTAGTATTTGGGCCATGGGCCAAAGAATTTTTGATTTGTTTTTAGAAAAGTCTTATGTCCAAAGACCATCTTGAAAATTTTTTAAAATAGCTTTGGTCTTTTGGACTTTAAAGAAAAGTTGAGCTTACAATATCCTTAGGTCATATTAGAAAAAGAACAAACCAAATAAGCCATGATTTAGATTAAGATAAACTAACCATAGTCAAACAACATGCATTTGGGGTAAAAACCTAAGGAAAGTAACTAGGCCAATTACATGAGCTTTAGTCTTCGGGCAAAAAGGCTTAGGTTCCCATAGCAAGTATATACCAAATGGTACGAGGCTATGAGTGATTATGCCATGCTCAATCTCCATACCTTGAGTGAAAGTATGGTATCCCTTACATAACACAACACGGGTAACACGGGCGTCCTAACTCACGCACACAATGCAATCTATTATGATGCAATGGATAATATCATTATAAGAAAGAATAGAATAATATAAAGACCAACAGAATCAACTTCTCTTATTCCCAGTGGAGTCGCCACTGTGAGCGGGGATTTTTGTCCCCACTCCTGGTGGAATAGTTCTTGGGACTTCGGCACTGTTTAGGCTGGGGCCTTAGAGAACACGAACCTAAGTCTGGAGAAAATGGAGTCGCCACCCGGACGGGCCGAGAAAAAAGAAAGGGGTAGATGACTCGATTCCTAAGGAATCCCCAACCCCTAATGGGTTCAGAAAGTTGGGTACGTGTGGGGAAGGTGAGAAATGGCCCAGCACCCCCACAACGCCCGGTTCATTGGAACCGGCCTCCTTTACAGGTCTTAATATTATAAAATTCTTAAATATAGCAACATTATCCATATTACATACAATAATTAAAATAAAGGATCAATATATTGAAAATCAAAACAATGTCCAAGCAAAACAAATAAATGGACACCCACCCGAAGATGGAAACATGTCCTTACATCCTATGCCTAAATAGGATACCCACCGAAAGGTAGAAACATGCCCTTTACATTGGTTCTAAAATAGAAAAGCAATTTAACTTACATGATATTTAACTAATGAGGTACCCACCAAGTGGAAACATACCTCTTACAACATTTGAAAATCTAAATAAATTGATAAAAGTAAACAACCATTCATCATAAATAAATCATTCATCAAAAGTATTAAACATCAATAGAAAGTAAACATCCATCCATGATAAATTAAATAAACCAAGCATTGAAAATAAATTAAAGCATATAAAATAAATCAAAGCATAGTCAAATATAGAATTGAATAAGGCAAATAAACATCTAAATTATAACTACTATTTCCATTTAGGGTTCTTTATTTCATGTGTTAGGGCTTTGGAATTTATGGAATTTAGGCTACTGTGATTAAAATGGATTAAAGATTTTATGTTTTAAAAGGTTGGTAAAACTCTTTGATTAACCAAATTAAGGTTTGGATGATGAAATCATGAAACTAGGGTTTGGACACTTTAAGATACTTTTGATTTATGGTTTTCGGTTAATGAATTGTTGATTTGAGCTTACTGTGTAAAAAGTATAACATTTATGTTTATAAAGATTTTAAAGAATTAGGGCTTAAAAAAATTAGGATTTAGGTTTTAAAGGAGTTAGGGTTCACTTGTTTTGATTGTAAAGTTGAATTAGGGTTTAGTGTTCTAGAATTAGGGTTTAGTGTTTTTAGAATTTGTAAATCAATTGATAATTTTATGAAGTTTATGAAAATAAACAAATGATTTAAAGTTTTTATAAATAGAAAAGATGTTTTTAGGGCTTTTGGAAGGATAACAGAACACAATTTTGGGTTTTGATAATTTCGAATTCAGATCTTGGTTTTGGGGTTTTGAAGAAATAAAATTAATATCTTTAAACTTTTTGGGAAATAAAGCAACGATTTAAGATTTTTAAGCCTTAGAAAAAGTGAATTGAGGTCCTAAAGTTTTTGAATTAAAAGAAAAAATGAGATGTTTAGCTACCGTGACAAAATAAAAGAAATTAAGAATTCAAACCTTATTTTGTAAGTTTCACAAAAATTGCTTCTTGGATGAACAAGGTCAAAGACAAGCCTTTTTGCCTTTGAATTGTTTTTCCATATCTCTAAAAAAAACTGCTTGATTCAAGGTTTTCCTTCACAGATTCGGATCCAATCTTTTGTTCAAGCTTCTGTCCAATTTCTCCCCGTTTCTCTCTTTTCTTCCTCCTTATTTATAGAAGAATTCTATTATTAATCCTAGTTACTCACGGCATACAATATTGAATAAGAAAAGAAAACTGAAACCTAATTGTATTAGGTTTCGAAAAATTTACGTCGAAAAAATTTCACTGGCAAAAAAAACTGCTGCAGAAAAATTGCATTGGCGAAAAAATCTGCCGCAGGAAAAATTGCGCTGGCAAAAAAGCTGCCTGAGGCCATTTCGCGCAGCCGACCCTTTTTTATTTTTATTTATTTATTTATTTTATTATTTTTAAAGCAAATATTACTTACTTAAAATAACAAAAAAAAATTTGGACTAAAAAAATATATTGGACAACACAATAATTATTTTGGACTAAATAAAATATATTGGACCGGACTAGGTTAAAAATTAAGGGTCTACAGTTTTATTTAAAGAATTTTATAATATTAAGACCTGTAAAGGAGGCCGGTTCTAATGAACCGGGCGTTGTGGGGGTGTTGGGCCATTTTTCACCTTCCCCACACGTACCCAACTTTCCGAACCCATTAGGGGGTTGGGGATTCCTTAGGAATCGAGTCATCCACCTTTTTCTTTTTTCCTGGCCTGTCCGGGTGGCGACTCTATTTTCTCTGGACTTAGGTCCGTGTTCTCTAAGGCCTCGATCCTAAACAGTGCCGAAGTCACAAAAACCATTCCACCGGGATTGGGGGCAAAAATCCCCGCTCACAGAAACACAATACTCAAATGTTTCCATTCATATCACAAAAATGCATTATGCTTCAATTAAATTACAATGCTCCTTTACATTTAATTTCCATGGCTCACACATTACATTACACCACCACTGCATCTCATTATTCATATACATGTTCATTAACTAATAGATTTCATCCCCACATATCACAAACACAGACACATTAGCCCAACAATTCCCTACACAATATTTATGTTCTAAAATAATTGATTTGGCCTATCGTGACACTGGGGATCTATATGCCATACCATACTACCCAAAGGCACTTCCCCTATAGACACTAGGGATCTGAGTATCATATAATACCGCTTGAAGGTGCATCCTCTAATGAATCTAGCCCGTAGTCTTAATAAAGGTCATGAAGTATCATTGGCATGCTGACTTGACAGTACCAACCTCAATATTCTGGAACATATAATTATGCAAGGAAAACATATACACATCAACATTATACATTTTCCTTATTATTATCTCATTTATCATTTCTTTTCTCACAATTTCCACATGTTTCTTGTGATTATCTCATTCCATGATAACCTTCACCTTTCACATTATTCCATAACTATTATTTTTACATTCCAATCACATTTCATATAAGCCTTGACCACATTCACAATATGATTCATTTTCACATTTTTGCACATCACATTGCATAAAACTTTATCATTTATCTTATCAAATTCAACCAATGTAACACAATCCCAGTCACACACACATTTATACATAATGCCACTTTAAAGGAACAATAACATCCTTTAAAGTATGCCAAAATGAATGATGTCAAATGTGAATATTCAAATTGAGTGTTAACATAGTACATACTAAGCTTTAAAAGTTCCCAAATCAACTTTAATTTACTCTTCAACCCTTACTTCTCCAAAACTCTAAATACCTCTTTCAGGGAAACTTTGGCTTAAACACACATAAACCAAATAATAAGTAATTATAATCATTTATATACTCATTTTATATAAAGTGGCCATTAGCTTTACAATTTTTACTCACACTTCCATTAAAACCCCAATTTTTCCCTTTTACTACCTTTTCCAAACTTCACCATAACCAACTTATTTCCATCATTCAACCATAAAATCATAATACATGCATTAAAAAAATCAAAAAAATCTATTTCTACAATTATAAATACTTTCATCAAAAACCCAAAATTCACATATTCAACCCTAAAACCTAGTTTCATCATACAAGCTCACCTTAATGAACTAACCACTAAATCATCTTTTTTTTCATCATATTAGCTTTAAATCCATTTATTTTAATAATTAAAACTAATTTCTCTCTCTACCATATCATTACATAACCTAATAACTCAAGAAAACAATTTTAAAGGAAAAGAAACTTACTTGAAACCTTGTTATTTCTTCAAAATCAACTTGTTTTCCCTTGATTTGTGGTGAAATTTAGTGTATATAATGAAGTAGGACTTCCCCTCTCCCTCTCTAATGGCCACCAATCCAAGGTTGAATAAAAAAAAGAAAAGAAAATTTTTAATTTTTATCTTCATCTCCATCCATATATTTATATATAATTAATTAATTATTATAATATTTAGATTTTTTAATCTTCTTTCCTATCCATAATTATTTTTAATTTTCTTTCTTTTTTTTAATATTAATAATATATATATAACTTTTGACTTTTGACTTTTACCATTCATTGTCTTTCAGTGAATAATGTATATATTAGGTATGTATTAGGTATATACCATGTATACATTAGGTATCCAATATATATTTTATGTATATCTTGTGTATACATTAGGAATATACCATACATATCCCTCTTCCAACGCATTATTTAACCCTCCATATTAACTAATCTTGTGTCAATTAAAAGTATGGATGTTACAGTTTCATCCTTTTCCATCTTCAAGGATGTGCTCATGGGAGTTTTGCTTATATTGCAACCATCCATCCCAAACTTCTTGAGAAGTTCCTTCGTGTAATTGGATTGGTTGATGAAGATGGCATCCTTGCATTGCTTGATTTGTAGACCAATAAAGAACTTGAGCTCACCTAACATGCTCATCTCAAATTCTCTAGTCATACAAGAAGCAAAATCTTGGCAAATGGCCTCATTAGTAGCACTGAATATAATATCATCAACATAAATTTGAACAATTAAAATTTCTTGCAACTTTTTCTTAACAAAAAGAGTAATGTCTACTTTTCCTTCTATAAAACCATTTTCCAAAAGATATGAACTAAGCTTATCATACCGAGCTCTTGGAGCTTATTTCAACCCATACAAGGCCATAGTTAATTTGCAAACATGATTTAGAAGTCTATAATCTTCAAAACCTGGAGTTTATTCAACATAAACTTTCTCATTTATAAAACCATTTAAAAATACACTTTTGACATCCATTTGAAATAATTTGAAATTCATAATGACATGAAAATGCAAGAAGAATCCTAATAGCCTCTAATTTAGCTATAGAAGAAAAAGTCTCATCATAATCAATTCTTCCTCTTGGTTATCACCTTTGGCTATCAATCGGACTTTGTTTCTAGTTATGAGACTATCCTTATCAAGCTTATTCCTATACACCCATTTGCATCTAATGATTGGATAGTCTTTAGGTCTAGGAACTAACTCCAAAACCTTGTTTCTCGCAAATTGGTTGAGTTTATTTTGCATAGCTATCACCCAAGACTTATCACTAAGAGCCTCCACAATGATATTTGACTCAATTTGAGAAATAAAAGCTACATTAGAATCTAAGTATCTAAGCTTAGATCTAGTACTTACACCCTTAGATGTATCTCTAATAATAATTTCCTTAGGATGGTCCTTGTGATAGTGTTGCTCCCTCTAAAGCTCTTGGATTTCCTCCACTTAAGGCTCCTCTTAGTGCACAACTTTTTCTTGAGGTGGTTCAATTTAATATTCATTTTGGGGATCATTCACCTTAAGCTTCTCAAAGGTACCTACAACATCACCAAGAACACTACCTTCCCCATGATCAAACTTAGAGGATTCATCAAAAATCACATGCATAGACTCTTCAACCATTAGAGACCTCCTATTAAAGACTCTATATGCTTTGCTAGTGGATAATTAACCTAAAAATACTCCCTCATCTAATTTGGATGATAATTTTTCAAGATTGTCCTTGGCATTCAATGTGAAGCATTTCCATTCAAACACTCTAAGGTATATGACCTTAGGTTTTCTACCATTTCATAACTCATAATAAGTTTTATCCATTAGGGGTCTTTTGAAAACTCTATTTGCTACTATTGTCCCTTGATGGCAACCAAGAAGGGGGAGGGGGAGTAAATTGGTTTGTTTAGTGAAAATGAGAGCAAATTAAAAATTGAACAAAAAAGAAGTAAGAGCAAAGAAGAAGAGATTGAACACAAGCAATTTATACTGGTTCAGATTTCTCAATCCTACGTCCACTTTCTTAACAACTCATTGAGGTTCTACTAGCTGTGAGTTTTATGAAGCTCAACTCTAAGTTGATATTTTCATAATATCGCATCAAATTTTTACAATGGTTTGAGAATTCCTCAAAAGCCAACAAGATTTTTACCCAAGCTCACTCTAAAACCTCGTGTTTCCAAGCTCACACCAAACTTCAATAATGGTGTTTAATGCTCACACCCAACACTCACAATAGATGAAATTTTTTATACAAAGCAAATAAAAGTGTTTAACTTGGCTATACAATACTTAATTCTTAGGTTGCTAGTCGTTTGAAAGATAATTGGTGGGTACCAACTTGTTTGGTCAATGTTTTCCATTTATGTAACAACCGTAGTCCCAACAGAATTAATTTAAGAAGGTATACGGAGGGTAAATAGAGTGTTGTATGAGGGATATGTACGGTATATAATTAATGTATGTACAAGATATATATAGTGTATATGATATATATCTAACATATACATCATATATACATTTTTATAAAAGACAAAAAGTGAATAGTAACATCAAAAGTTAAAAAGTTAAAAATCTAATTATTATTAAAAAAATAAAATTAAAAGTAATTTATATCTAAATATTATATTAATTAATTATTTAATAAATATATATTTATAGATGGGAAAGAAGAAAAAAAATATCATTTTTTTCTTCCTTCCCACACCAAGGATGAAATTTTTGAGAGAGAGGGGGAGTTTTGTTTATCAACTACACTAAATTTTACAAGGATTTCAAGGGATTTAAGTTGATTTTGAAGTTTAACCAAAGATTCAAGAAAGTTTTCTAACTTTAAGCTTGTGTTTCCTTATTTTTAGATTATGTAATGATATGGGCTGGTGATAGATTAATTTAAATTGCTAAAATTGATAGTAAGAAGCTAATTAAGTGGATATATGGTGATTTGATGATTGATAGATTAAGATGAGCATGATTGGTGAAGTTTGAAGCAAGTAGAGAGGATTAGGGTTATGTGTGATTACGTGAAATTTGCAATTTCTAAAGAGATTTTAATAACTGTTCAAATGGTATGTGATGAAGTTATTTTGGTGTAGAAGTAATTATTTTAAGGTTTGTTGGTTAAAATGATTGAGTTTGGTGGTAATTTGGAAGAGGTAGTGAGAAAATTAGGGTTTTGGAGAAATTTTGGGCAAAATGAATATAATTGATGTTTAAATGTTTAAAATGGCTTAGAATGAGATACTAATGCTATTTTTATACTTATGATTTGATTTAGGATTGAATATGGTAAATTGTGAAATCAAAGTATTGAAGGGAAAATGGTGAAGTTAGAGTTGGAAGGTGATTAAAGGTTGGAACTTAGCATAATTGAGGTTAGTACATATTAAAATGTTTTAAAGTGTTATTAAAAGAGGCTTGGCATAATGCATGTGGTTTCCTTAAAATGTGGATATTTACATAACCTATACAATATGGCATAGTTATGTGATGGATGTTATATTGGGCACTTGCTCAATGTAAAAATTAATGTTTGTACATAAAATGTGTCAGGTTTACTGGTGCGATGTGAAAATGTGGGTAATATGGGAAATAAATATAAAAATGTGAAAAATATGGAAAGTTATGGGAAAAGAATAAAAATGATGAGAAATTGATAAATATGAATAATGTGGTGAGAAAGAATATAATTTGGCTCACTTTAAAGAATATATAATATTCTTTAAAGTGACATTATTATAAACCAATGTATTGTATATCTTCAAAAAGTGTAGATATTAAGTAAAGACATGAAAAATGTGAAACAAATGTCTAGAGTGAGTCACATTATGAATGTGACTTTAGGATATGTAATGTGGATAAATTGATAAAAATAATGTTCAAAGTGAATGAGACTGTAGGAGGTGATCATGGTATGAGATGATCACGAGGGATATATGGAACATGAATGAAATATAGAAAATGTATGGAAATATGGAAATGTGAATAATATGATAAATGTGAAAATGTAGTATGATGTGATGTGTATTATGTGTATGCCTTGCACAATGAATTGTTTCAGAATATTGAAATTGGTAAAACTCTCTGTGTGATTTGCCATTTTTCACAATAATGGTTCTGCAGGACTTATCCATGGTTTGAGAGGACTTCAAGTTGTATAGTGAGATTTTGAGAGTATCTTCCACTGTAAATCTTTCTATGTAAATTATACTCACTTAAACACCAAGGATCCGGTTGGGCTTCTCTATGGTCCAATCATACCTTTTAAGTATTCTTCAAAAAGTTAACTTCCTACCAAATGTAACTTGATACAAATGTTAGTTTAATTCAATTTGATTGCCTAAGATAAAAAATAGAGTAATCATGCCAAGGATTTAGCTAACAATCTCCCCCTTTTTTACTTTGGCAAATAAATTGAATTTAAAGTGTTCAAAGTGTGTTTAAGTGCAATTAAGTTGATTTGCTCCCCCCTTAATAAGTGCTCCATCCGAATTGAGTCAATTGGTCTTTTAATGTTGAATTTAATTATTCAAATTAATTTACTTCAAATCAATTCTCCCCCTTTGACAAAGGCAAAAACATTTAAAGAAAGATTTAAACAAATTAAGCAAAGCATCCATTAATTAAAAATCATTCATTAAACAAACATTTAAAGACAAGAACAATATAGAAATCACTAAACAAACATAAGTACAATGAAATGAAAAATGAGAAACTAAGGCCTAATCATCTTGGTTGTCATTGTCACTTTCTTTATCCCCTTCTTCTTCTTCATGTTCCCCTTCCTCTTATTCTTCTCTTGGGTGAGAGGCAGCAGCTTCACCCCCTTCTTCAAGAGGAAAGGAAGCATGGATGGAAGGAGATAAGCTTGGTTCATCATCAAAATACTTTGGTAGTCCCAAAGCTTCTTGGATATGTTGAATGTTAAGATGAATTTAGAAAATTTGGTTGGTAAGGCTATCAATTCTTATTCCTTGGGAGCTCACTTGACCATGTATATCTTTAAGAAGTTAGAGGATGGAGGATTGAGGTCTTGTGGTTGGAATTCTAGGAAATTCCATTTGGAATGTCTTTTCACCTTCTTCTACAAATCCTAGGTCTCTTCCTTTGTTAAGCTCTAACACCTAGGGCTCCTAAAATATAGACATATGTCCCATCATCATCCCTAATACATTTGGCATGCTTGAGATAGCCTATGTTTATGGATTTTTTAGTGGGATCAAGAGGATTGGAGAGAGTTACTTTGTTTGTTGGTATAATTGTACCAACATATTTGGCAATTTGTGTAATTTGTGAAGTGAGAAGAATAAGCCCTGATTTGGTTTTCCTAATGTGTAGAAATGTGTCAATGAGGAATTTTTTAGTTTGAATGGGTTAACCTTTAATTAGATAAAAAAGAAAGAGGAGATCTTTTTAAGTTAACTTTTCATTTCTTTCTCCCCTACCACTAACTATTTATGTGATAATCCTATGCAGCATCCAATAGATCAAGGTCCTAAGGTTTTTGGCATTGGATTGTTTGTAAAGAGAGGTTTCAATGGAATTTTTTTTTTTCAAAACTCTAATTGAACTTCAAGAGTGAGAACCGGGTTTGAGAAGTGAGAAATTCCCTCTAATTGAAAACTCCAAATAGATGAAAAATCCTCAAATGCAAGACCATATGCTTTGTTAAATAACCTAAAGGATATCCCATAATGTCCTAAGGGATTTGTTCTCTTTTTGCTCACAACCAAGGTTGTGAGAAACTCTTTTGTCAAGCTCTCCCAACCAAGGTCATCATGCTCTAAGAAAATAAATTTCTCCCATCTTAAGGTTCAGAGACAACCTCTAATATCATTTTTAATGCCTTGAGACTCTAGAGTGAGGGTAGAGAAGAGATGGTTTCCTTCTACAACTTTGTCTTTAAGAGTAGCATACCTTTATCTTTCTTCATCATCTTTGAATCCAATCTTATGGCTTCTCTTTGGTGGTTCTTCTCATTGAGAAGGGACAACAATTTCCTTCCCTTTTTCAGCTCTTGAAGCCTTTCTCTTGTATTCTTTGGGAGCCATTAGTTTTGATCAAGAAATTAGATGCAGGAAATAAGAGGTTTTGAGATAATTTGTGAGTTTTGAGTGTTTAGGACCTAAGAATTTGATAAAAAGATGTAAACACTGATATTGGGGAGGGGCTATTTATAGTGTTTTAGTTGAAAACTAGATGTTGATAGCTGTTGGAGGAGTAATTGGCACATTTTGAATGAATTCCAATGGCTAGAAAATTTTTAATCCAGAGCAAAAGTCCAGTCGGACTAGTAAGAGTTTGGTGGAGAAATTTAAAAAACAAAGAAAGTATAGTCTTACTATAGAAGGACCGAATGGGATTTCAGTATTCGGCACAACGGTCAGAAAATTTTAAAAAATATTGGTCGTACCACTAAGGGTGTAGTCATACTTTTACGAAAAATTTAAAATCAAGGATTTTTAAATAAGTACGGTCGGACTGTAAGGTGGTCCGATCGAGAAGCATTCAAATTTTAAGATTTTTAGGGAAATTGTGTTTTAATTGGAAGCTTTAATGATCAAAAATAGATACAAATGCAAAATAAAATAAGGTTTTTCAAGCACTTCCAATTCCTACAATAAGGTGTTTCCATCCATTATCCCTAAGTGTTGCTTTATGAAGTTTAATCTTTCTTCATTCAAAGGCTTTGTAAAGATATCAGCAAGTTGGTTTTGTATATCTACGAATTCTAAAACAACATTTTGGTTTTGAACATTGTCTCTTAAGAAATAATGTCTAATATCTATATGATTTGACTTAGAATGTTGGATTGGATTTTTAGATAGGTTAATGGCACTAGTGTTATCACATTCAATGGGAATGTGATCAAAATTTTTTCCATAATCAAACAATTGTTATTTTATCCAAAGTACTTGTGTACAATAAAAATATGAAGCAACATATTTGGTTTCCATAGTAGATGAAGAAATCGACACTTATTTCTTGCTAAATCAAGAAACTAGGCCTTCACCAAGAAAATGGCATGCCTCGATTATTCTTTTCCTATCCAAAGGACTACCGACATAATCCGCATATGAAAAGTCTAAAATAACAAATGATGTATTTCTAGGATACTAAAATCCTAAATGCAATGTACCATACAAGTATTTTAACATTCTTTTAGTGGCATTCAAATGTGATTTCCTAGAGCATAATTGAAATCTAGCACATAAACATACATTGTACAATATATCGGGTCTAGAAGCGGTTAAGTAAAGAAGTGATCCAATAATACCTCGATATTTCTTCTCATCTACTACCTTACCATTTTCATCTTTGTCAAGTTTTAAGGATGTGCTCATTGGAGTCTTGCTAATCTTTCAACCATCCACTCCAAATTTCTTGAGGAGTTCCTTCGTGTACTTGAATTGGTTGATAAAGATTCCATCCTTGCATTGCTTGATTTATAGTCCAAGAAAGAATTTGAGTTCACTCATCATGTTCATTTCAAATTCCCTAGTCATATAAGAAGCAAATTCTTTGCACAAAGGTTTATTAGTAGCACCAAATATAAAGTCATCAACATAAATTTGCACAATCAAAATGTTATGCATATTCTTTGCCTTTTGAAAAACCATTTTTAAGCAGATATGCACTAAGTCTATCATACCAATCTCTTAGAGCTTGTTTCAATTCGTATAGTGCTTTATAAGTTTAAAAACATGATTTGAAAATTTATAATCTTCAAAACCGGAAGGTTTTTCAACATAAACTTCCTCATTAATAAACCCATTTAGAAAATGTACTTTTAACGTCCATTTGAAAATTTTTAAAATTCATGTGACATGCAAATGCAAGTAATATTCTAGTATCTTCTAATCTAGCTATGGGGGCAAATGTCTCATAATAGTCAATACTTTCCTCTTGGTTATAGCCTTTGGCTAGCAATCTAGCATCATTTCTAGTAATGAGACCATTTTCATCAAGCTTATTACTATATACCCATTTACATCATATAATTGGATGGTTTTTAGGTCTACGAACAAGTTCCTAAATATTATTTCTCTCAAATTGGTTGAGTTCATCTTGTATAGCAATTACCCAATATTCATCACTAAGAGCCTCCTTAATGGTCCTTGGCTCAATTTAAGAAACAAAAGCAACATTAACTTTTAAGGTTTTAAGTTTGGAACTAGTAGTTACTCCCTTTGATGTATCACCAATAATGAAGTCTTTTGGATGATACTTCTTGTATTGCCAATCTTTGGGTAGCTCTTGAGATTCTTCTTCTTGTTCATTAAGATTATTCTTTGGAACATTAATTGTTTCTTGTTGTTCAAACGTATCAACAAAATCATCCAGAACACTACCTTTCCTTTGATCAAGTTTAGAAGATTCATTGAAAACAACATGCATTGATTCTTTAACTACTAGTGCTCTCTTATTAAATACTCTATATGCTTTGCTAGATGATGAATATCCTAAAATTATGCCTTCATCCGATTTGGATGAAAATTTTTCAAGATTGTCCTTGGTATTCAATATAGAACATTTGCATCCAAATACTCTAAGGTATGAAATTCTAGGTATTTTTCCATTTCATAGCTCATAAGAAGTTTTATTAAAGACCTTTTGTAAACATGATTTGAAATATAATATATGATATTTACGGCTTTCGTCCAAAAGTAAGATGGTAAATCATACTCATTGAGCATTGTCCTAGCCATTTCAACCATTGTTCTATTTTTTCTTTCAACCACACCATTTTGTTGTGGTGTTCTACGAGCTAACAAGTTATGTGAAAATACTAAATTCATTGCAAAAGTTTTCAAATTTTTCATTTTTAAATTCTTTGCCATGATCACTTCTAAAAGATGTGATTACATAACCTTTTTCATTTTGAACTCTTTTTGCAAATATTTTAAAATAATTGAAAGCTTCATTCTTTTGAGCTAAGAAATTAACCCATGTAAACCTTGAGTAATAATCAACAAGTATAAATTCATATAACTTTCTATCTAAGCTAGTAACTCTATTTGGTCCAAACAAATCTAAGTGAATGAGTTCAAGGGTCTAGAAGTGCTTACTATATTTTTTGATTTCAATGAACTTTTATATTGCTTACCAAATTGACAAGGTTCGCAAGTCCTATCTTTATCAAATTTTACTTTAGGGAGACCATCAACTAGTTTTTATTTACTTATACATTGTAAGTGATCCATACTAGCATGCCTTAGTCTTCTATTCCATAACCAAGCATCATTACCAATGGAAATCAAACATTCAAATGCATTGTTGGAATGTAAGTCAATTTTATATGTATTGCTAATTTTAACTTCTTTAAATGCAATTTAACCATTTGAATTGTTAACGTTACTTCTTTTAGAGTCAAAGCTTACATCATATCATTTATCACATAGTTGACTTACACTAAGCAAATTATGTTTCAACCCATCAACAAGCCATACATTTTCAATCAAATGTTTACCAAGAATGCCAATGGAGCCAATGCCAATGATTTTACATTTAGCATTATTTCCAAAAGTAACATTACCTCCATGCTTGTAAATTACTATTGTGAAAACTTTGCATTGCCTATCATATGCCTTGAGCATCCACTATCCACAAGCCTAGCACTCTCATTGATAGTAGATTTTAGGCATACCTACAAAATAATAATGTTCATCTTCTTTTAGGTATCCAAATGAAATTGGGTCCTTGGGGGTTAGTAGTAGAAGGATTCTTTAACTTGAGATGAGCCTTCCTAATGTAGCAAAATGTGCTCTTTTGACCAAATTTCATACAATATGTTCATTGATACAAGGTTCTATACTTATCCATTTTCTTATTAAAATTCAATGAACTGTGCACAAAATTACAAGTGTGTGTTGAATGATTTTGCTTTTATTCATTTTTGTGTTTATGTATAAGCCTTGTATATATGAATGCATGGTTTGCTCTTAAAACTTTAGTTCTAGAGCCTTGTATACCCAATGTAATCCTTTTAGGATTTTTAGGTTTGTTTTGTGCATTAGTGTTCTTTACAACTCAATACTAGAGGTTTGAGTTATAGATGCTTTTACAAATGTTGGTGCATTAGATATAGTGATAAGAAAAAATGAGCCATTGAATCCTAAACTATGTTTGAAAGATGGTGACCTTTGATAGTCTATCAATGTGTCTAATGCCTCTTTTCCCTCATGAAATTTTGAAATTGATTCTTTTAGCTCTTTTAATTTATCCTTCAAAATTTCATTTTCCTTGATCACATTTTTTAAGCTTTGTGAATTTTTATTCATTTCATCAATTGATTTCAACAATTGTTCATTTGAGATCTTTAATTCTAATATAGAGTTTTTCAAGCACAAAAAATCTTTTTCTAGCTTAGAACATTTATCCTTATAAAATTTCATTTTAGAAAAATATTTTTCTACTCTCAGGTTCATATGTTTAATCAAAACACTATCATCTAAGGCATCATCAATATCATCCTATGCAGTTAAGCTCAAAGATTGAGTACCTACCTCATTGGAGTCATCCTCAATAGCCATGAGACATATATTAGCATTTTCTTCCAAAATAAATGTAACACCCTTATAATCTATATACGTACAATACATACACATAGTATATGTAAAATACACATATACAATACAAAAATATCACAGACCGGTTTAATAAAAATTTTTCACTTTTCAAATTTAAAATCTTAAATATTTTAAAATATATATTTAATAAAAAATAACATATTATTATAAATCATAGGCACTAAAAAATCATTTTTCTTAAAAATCTCTAAAAAAATTTATCAGAGTTTTATCTGTAATTTGAATATTCCCAAATTCAACAAATAACACAACCTACATAAAAACACTCTCAAATAACCCAAAAATACATTTCATCCATCCTCCTCAATATCTCCACATTTTCTCAAAACATTTATACACTTCCATATATCTACATATCAAAATATATACAAAACCCACATCATAAATTTTTATCATAAATATTCTTTTTAATTTATAACATATATACATAGGAAACATAATATAATATACATAATCTCTAAAATGTACGATAATATAAAAATATATACATGTTGCTGGCAGTATTTTTTATCTTGATATCAACTCACAAGAAAAACCTCATGTCTAGACCCGACCTAGTTTAGAAGAACTCTTCGGCTCAGCCGGATCTACCTTGCCACCTGTGCGATGAATTTCAATCGCGCTAAGCCAAAAGTTTAGCGGTACAAACTTTGATAGAAACAAAGCTCAAATGCAATGCAAATGCACAATTCATATGGATATCATATCTCATATAATTTCATTATAACATATATTTCGATTATTTCATAATTCATAATTCACAATTCACATACAGGCAAACAGAAGCATGGGCCCAAAGGATCTAATATGCTATTCAAATTTCAGAGTTACTATTTTGGCCCATATTGACACCCAATGTCTAGCTTGAAGGCAAGTGACGCCCAGTGTCTAGCCCAAAGGCAAATCATAGTGATGCCCAGTATCTAGCCCGAAGGCAAGTGACGTCCAACGTCTAGCCCGAAGGCAAATTATTGTGATGCCTAACATCTAGCCCAAAGGTAAATAATGTGGATAACCTCATAGGCATGTCGCCAAACACAAAACTCTGAAAATTGAATAACATACTAGGCATACAATTAATTCACATTTCTCATTATCAGTCTCTTGCTCATTTTCTCAAAATCAAGCTAGGCACGTTGCCTCTTTTCTCAATTTTCTCAATTTTCTCATTTCATATCATTTTCTCATCTTTTTCTCACTTTTCTCATTTTTCTCATTTATATCAATATCAACTCATCACATTTCATCATATCATCACATTGCATCACATTTTACCTTAAAAATCATCACCCAAATATTTTGGGTAATTTCGCATAATTCACATATGATGCATTTTAGCCATTACCAATGGCTTTTTAACAATACCCTAAATGCATACACAACAAATAACATTATCCAAACACTTTGGGTCATTATCACATAATACACATATTTCACATTTTACATAATTTAGCCATTAACAATTGCTTTTTACAATGCATTTAACACATATATGACATTACACATGTCATAGCACATTATTCATACATGTTCCATGTATCAAGTAGCTTAATACAATTTCCAATCCAAAATGTGTTAAGCCCAATGTAATGCAAATATAACCAATTCATCCAAAGTTTGTACATACCTCAAATGACAACCAAAAGCAAGCTTAAACACCCTCCAATCGTTCTCTTTCCACTTGCCCTTCAACACTTAGATGGGGCAAATCAACTCTCCTCAATGCCTAAACTAAATGTGATCATAAATAATCATTTAATATCACATTCTAAGGCATTTCCAATCTTAATCCATAATTAAAAATCATCCAAGTAAAAATTCAAAGGTTAAGGCTAACCCCACTTTAACTTTGGAATACCATACTAACCCATTCAATTTGGTATTTTAAGTTTATTTATATTATTTAAAACATATTTTAATATATTTAAATCAATTACATTACAAAAACACTCACTTAGTACCAAAACCCTAAAATGGCATAACCTTCCCCCATTAAAGGTTTTTCAATAAAACTCAATCCAATTATTATTTCAAGCTTATATTCATCACTTTTAACACTAAACAACACACTTAAGCCAATAAAATCAAACAATTCTATAACTTTAGAAAAATCACTTTTTCAAAACCCTAAATCACACTTCCATTCTCAAACTCCAATCAAACTCAACCAAATCAATTATTTGACTTTAAAAATACTTGTTTATTCATCAAAACAACTTATTTGGAATCAATTTTCATAATTAAATGATAAGATTCCACAAACCCAAAAGTTACATAACCCTAAATTCTCTCTCTTCACCAATCCATACCCAAACTCAACCATTTCTTCAATCCAACCTTAAAATCATTGTTAACTACCCAAAATAACATTATACACACCAATTCCAATAATTATAACATACTACTTAAAAATTCAAAATCGCGCATAATCATAATTTCCATGGAAATCCAAAGAAAAAACTAAAGAACTTACTTTTTCAAGTGAAAATCACTAAAAAATCCTTTTTGAACCTTTGGAATCCTTCAATTTTGAAAGCTTGGAAGATCAAAATCCTTGAGCTATTCTCCCATGGTGGTTCAACCTTGATGATGAAGAAGAAGAAATGAAGACAACTTTTATTTTCTCTTTCCTTTCATCTTTTATTTATCACCATATAAATATATTATTTAATATTTTAATAATTAATTAATTATTTATTTATTTAATAAATTAAAAGTCCAAAAATCCCTCTTCCATTCAAAAATTATTTATTTTTGAAGTAATTTAATAATTTTGAATTTATAAGATTTAATTACTAAAATACCCCTTTTACTTTGACTTTTGACTTTTCTTTTAAAAAGTATTGATTTTTTTGTTGAGTTTTATATGTTGTATATATTTTGTATATATATCACATATACATTTCACTTTTTCATCTTCATTTTTCATTTAAAATCATTTATTTAATTTATCCAATTAAATTATGATTTATTTTATTTAATTTTCCAAAAATTAAAAATATTTCAAAAATAATTGTGGGATATTACAATTGAATTAGTTGAGTTGAAAAGTGATGGTAAATTTAAAATTCAAAAGCTAAAAATGAAGGAGATGTAGAAGAAGATTGAGTAGAGTGTAGAAAAAATAACACAAAGAGTTATAGTGGTTCGGATTTACCTTAATCCTACATCCACTTCCTTGACAACTTGTTAAGGTTCCACTAATCTTGACTTTTTATAAGTTCAACTCTAACTTGGTGTTTTTACAAGCTCACACCAAACTTATACAAGGTTAGAGAACTTCCTCACAACCCTTTCAAGAGTTTCCCAGTCTTATTCTCACAACCTAAGTGTTTCCAAGCTCGCACTCAAACTTTGGATGGTGTTTAATGCTCACACCCAACACTCTATCAATACATATGTAATTTTGATGCAAAGAAATAAAAGATGTTAAAATTTACTATTACAATCAATATCTTTTTTAAAAATGAAGTTTCTTAAGGTGTTTGTAGCCTTTAAGTCTTGATATAGCCGTTTGGGGGTAGGGGCCAACATGTTTGATTCTTTTCTTTCACTAAATTATTTGTCAGAGCATTTTCATGGTCAGACTAAAATAAGTCCGATCATACTTCATTAAGTATGGTCAAAAACTCAAGGTCCGATCATACTATTTGAAATGTTGACTAATGCTCTTCTAACGGTTGGTCCACGTGGCTTTCACTTATTGAGTGGAGATACAACGACTTCTATTTTGAATAATTTTTAAATAGTCCGGTCGGACTTGCACTTGGTCCAGTCGAAACTCTCATGGTACATTCAAATTTTGTGTGTACCCTTTATCAAGAACTCTACTGGATGTTTTAGATAATTTCTGCTTCAAAGGTCGGGAACTCTACTGGTCAGGAACTTCTCTGGTACTCTGAGAAAATAGGAGTACTTCTAACCATGAAACTCTTTGTGTGATTTTCCATTTTTCATAGCCAATGGTCCAGTTGGACTTATCCATGGTCCGAGAGGATTTTAAGTGGTACGGTGAGATTTTGGGAGTACCTTCCACCGTGAATCTTTCTGTGTAAATTATACTCACTTGGACATCAAGGGTCCGGTTGGGCTTCTCTTTGGTCTGATCATACCTTTCAAGCTTTCTTCAAAAATTTAACTTCCTGCCAAATATAACTTGATACAAATGTTAGTTCAATTTAATTTGATTGCCTAAGATTAAAAATAGAGTAATCATTCCCAAGGTTTGGCTAACATGGTGAATTATGTGACACTTTCCTTCAGTGTCAAGAGAGGGCGGCCTGTGGGTGATTTATATGACACTTGCCCTTGGTGTTGATAGAGGCAGCCTATGGGTGATTTATATGACATAAGCCTCGGTGTTTGTTGCACTCTACTTAATACTACTAAAAGCGACCCTCGCAAGTATACAAGATAGTTATAGTAAATGGTGGAACGTCCCAATGTCATCTCATAAGGAAGGTATTTATTGGTAATAGTTTGATTGAAACAATAAATTTAAAGATTGAGTATGTAGTGTTGAAATGGAGAAAAGTGTTTAAAACTTAAAAGTGAAATGGAGAAAAATTGAAGAAATGGTTGAATTTGGATAAAGAATGGTGAAGAGAGAGAATTTAGGGTTATGGACTTTTAGGGTTTGAGAAATCATGGTTTTTAATTGTGCAAATTGGTTCTAAATGAGTTGCTTTAGTGCTTAAACAAGTATTTTAAGGTCAAATATTGGATTTGGTTGTGTTTGGTTGGGGTTTGAGAATGGAAATGTGATTTAGGATTTTAAAAAATGATTTTTCTAAAGTTGTTGAATTGTATAATTTTATTGGTTTAATCTTGTTGTGTTGGTGATATAAATGATGAATACAAGCTTAAAATGATCAATGGATTGTGTTGGAATGGAAAACCTTCAATGGGGGAAGTTTATGCCATTTTTGGATTTTGTGTATAAGAATATGTTTTTGCAATGTAAATGGTTTAAATGTATTAAAATATGTTTTTAATAATATAAATAAACTTAATATATTAAAATGAATGGCCTAGTATGAGAATCCAAAGTTAAAGTGAGGTTAGCCTTAAATTTTGAATTTTTGCTTGGATGGGGTTTAATTATGGTTTAATATTGGAAATGCCATTAAATGTGATACTAAATGATTATTTGCTATCACAATTGGTTTATGCATTGAGGGAGGTTAAATTGCTTCATCCAAGTGGTGAAGGGCAAGTTGGAAGGATAGGATTGGAGGTTGTTTTAAGCTTGTTTTGGTTGCTATTTGAGGTAAGTACAAACTTTGAATACATTGGTTATGTTTGCATGACATTTGGGCTTAACACATTTTGGTTGGAAAATGTGTTAAGCTACTTGATACATTGGTTATGTATAAATAATGTGCTATGACATTTGTAATGTCATATATGTGTTAAATGCATTATGAAAAGCCATTATAATGGCTAAATTGTGTAAAATGTGAAATATGTGTATTATGTGAAAATGACCCAAAGTGTTTGGGTAATGTCATTTGTTGTGTATGCATTAAGTGCATTGTTAAAAAGCCATTGGTATTGGCTAGATTACATTAAATGTGATTAATATGCGAATTATGTGGAAATACCCAAAGTAATTGGGCAATGTGTTGAAAATGCAAAAATGTGGTATAATGTAATGAGATATGTGGAAACATAATGAAATGAATTGATATCGATATAAATGAGAAATATGAATAAATTGTGTACTTAGTATGTTATTCAATTTTCAGAGTTCTGTGTTTGGTGACATGCCTGTGATTTGCCTACGGGCTAGACGCTGAGCGTCACTGTAAAAATATTTTTGAGGTGAAATGACTGGGTCGTAAGCCTTAAAAATAAGTCCTTGAAGCTGGGCTGGGTGAAATGACCTGGTCGTAAGCTCATACCTAGTTAGACTATTATATTGATATTTTGCCTATGGGGCTAGACACATAGTGTCATTATAGACCAAAACAGTAACTCTGAAATTGGAATAGCATATTTGTTATCTTTGGGTCCATGCTTGTGTTTGTTTTTATGTGAATTGTGGATTTTGAAATGTTTGAAAAGTATAAGAAAATGGAATGATGTGATATCCATATGCATTGTGCATTGGCATTGCATTTGAGTTTTATTGTTATCAAGTTTGTAATACTAGACTTTTGGCTTAGCGCGATTGTTTACATCGCACAGGTGACAGGGTAGATTCGGCTGAGCCAGAGAGTTCTTCTAGACCAGGTCGGGTCTAGACTTGTGATTGTGCTTGTAGAGTTGATATCAAGATCAGAAACACTATTAGCAGCATGTATATATTTTATGTTATTGGATATTTTGGGTATTATGCATATTATATCGTATGTTTGGATTTTATATTTTTGGATTTTATGTATTGTAAACTATAAAGAGTGTTTGGGTTACGTTATTTGAAATGGGGGTTTAAATGTGTTCTAAATTATATATATATATATGTTTTGAGAAAATTATGGAAAATTTAGAAGTTAAGGTGAAGATATGGTTTACTGTTTATTGGAAGTGTTCTTTTTGCAAGTTGTGTAATTGATAAATTTTGGGATGTCCAAATTACATACGAAACTTTAGTGAATTTTTTTCAGAGATTTTCATATAAAATGTTTGTTTTGGGTTCCTATGGCAAGTAAAGAATATTTATATACTAGTTAATTTTATATATTTAGTATTTGAAATTTTAAATCAGAAATGTGAAAATTTTTATTAAATCAGTCTATGATATTTTTGTACCGTATATGCATATTTTACATATGCTGGAAATATGTATTGTACATATATAGGGTATAAGGGTGTTACATTTATTTTGGCATCAGAGCCTAGGTTTGAGGTTCTCGACCTAGGTGGGTTGATAGAGAGAAAAAATGGGGGATTTTAAAATAGTTTTCAATTGGAATACATGCATTGGCACTGGCAGTTTCTAATCTCTGATATAGTAATTTCTGCTATATTTGCAAATATAGGTAGTTATGGCATCTCGGACGCATCAGTCTGCAGAGGGTAGTGCAGAGAGTGTGGTTCCTGATGAGGGTAGAGATGGAGCTAGAGTTGTGTCTGCTGGTGAGGCATTTATTTTTGTGCCTATGGGACCAACAGCTGATGAGATTTCTCATGGCTGCGTACTGCATATGGTAGAGTTTTTGAGGCAGGCTCCAGTTCAGCAGCCACTGCCGCCGTAGTTGCTGCCGCAATTGCCGGCGAGGAAGTATGATAAGCTGAGAAAGTTTAGAGCTGAGCACTTCGTTGGTACTACAGACCCTACTGTAGTAGAGCAATGGGTAGATAAGGTTCAAAGAGTGTTCATTCAGTTGCAGGCTAGTCTGGAAGAGAAGTTTGATTATGCCAGATCTCTTCTGCAGAGTGATGCATATGATTGGTGGAAGACGGTTCCACATGCTCTGGGTGATCCACCAGTCCTGACTTATGATGACTTTCTGTGGGAATTTGAGCAGAAGTATACTCCGAGGGAGTATAAGGATGCAAAGAAGATGGAGTTCCTGAGTCTGAGATAGGATACTAGGATAGTGACAGAGTATGAGATCGAGTTTATTCGATTGAGTCAATATGCTGGTGGGATCATTTTTTATGAGATTGACAGGTGCAGGAGATTTGAGGAGGGACTGAGACCCTCTATCTTGTGTATCATAGCAGGCTCTCGGTATCAAGATTTTTCTCAGTTGGTTGCAGCTGCCAGGAGTGTAGAGAGAGCACAGGGTCTTGCATCAGCTGCCAGGGTTAAGGAGACCAGAGCTAGGAGGCCCTAGAGTAAGGCAGGGTCTTCATCAGTGAAGAGAGGTTGAGGGGGATATTTTCAGAGATTTAGTAGGAGCTAGGGGCAGTTTGATAGGCCAGTACAGCAGTAGAGACAGAGACAGAGATAGAGACCTGCAGTTTTAGTGGCTAGTGCTTCGACCCTAGTGACTCAGAGGCCTGCTCCACCTACTTATGTTCATTGTGGTAAAGCACACAGAGGTGTCTACTAGTGGAGAGGTGCTTCGGGAGTGTGTTTTAGATGTGGGTCATCAGACCATTTTTTCAGAGATTGTCCAGAGCCACCAGAGGATAGACAGGCAGATACTGCAGCATCTCGAGCCAGTGTCAGAGGGGGTCCTGGTGGCAGAGATTTTGGTAAAGGTAGTCAATCTAGGACTAGTCAGAGAGGAGGTTCTACAACCAGAGATAGTAGACCAGATGAAGCAGGGCCATCACAGTGGGTATATGTAATGCAGAGGCAGCCGGATGCTTCAGCTATTATTGCTGGTACTTTTACTTTATTTGGTACTTTAATTCTTGCATTATTAGAGCCTGGGTTGACTCATTCTTACATCAGTGCATCCATCTTGCCTGTGAGTGATTTGTATTCTGAGTTCTTAGGATTTGATGTTTTGGTCATAAATAGTTCAGGGCATAGTGTTGTGGCGAGCAGGGTGCACCGAGATAGCCCAGTTGTTATTCAGGATGAGAAATTTCTTGATGACCTAATTGAGATGCCTTTCATCGAGTATAATCTGATTTTGACCATGGATTGGTTATCCAAGCATGGGGCTATGGTAGATTGTCAGAAGAAATCTGTTACTTTAAGAACATATGATGGTAGGGATGTGATGGTATCTAGTGAGCAGAGGTATCTTTCATCCATGTTTGTTTCAGCTGTTTCAGTTGGGAGGATGATTCAGAAGGGATGTGAGGCTTATCTTGCTCATGTTGTAGATACCAGAGTAGTGGGGTCCTAGCTTGACAGTATACCTACAGTTGTCGAGTTTCCAGATGTTTTTCCTGATGAGTTGCCAGGGGTACCTCCTGAGAGAGAAGTGGAGTTTGGTATCGATTTGTTGCCTGGTACCACTCCTATCTCTATTACTCCTTATCAGATGGCACCTGCTGAGTTAAGAGAGTTGAAGGTGCAGTTGCAGGAGTTGTTGGAAAAAGGGTTTGTCTGCCCTAGTGTGTCCCCATAGGGAGCACCTGTGTTATTTGTGAAGAAAAAGGATGGCACCTTGAGATTGTGTATTGATTATAGGCAGTTGAATAAGGTGACCTTCAAGAACAAGTATCCTTTGCCTTGGATAGATGATCTCTTTGATCAGTTAAAGGGAGTAGCAGTATTCTTTAAGATTGATCTGAGATTAGGTTACCATCAGTTAAGTATCAGAGATGTGGATGTACCCAAGATAGCTTTTCGCATGAGGTATAGGCATTATGAGTTTTTGGCGATGCCATTTGGATTGACAAATGCACTAGCAGCTTTTATAGATTTGATGAATAGAGTGTTCAGAACATATTTAGATCAGTTTATGGTGGTCTTCATTGATGACATTTTGATGTATTTGCATAATGAGGAGGATCATGATAGGCATTTGTGGATTGTATTGCAGACTCTGAGAGAGAAGCAGTTGTATGCTAAGTTGTTTAAGTGTGAGTTTTGGCTCAATCATGTAGCTTTTCTTGGTCATATGGTTTAAGTAAAGGGTATTAGAGTTGATCCAAGTAAGGTTAAGGCTATCTTGAATTGGAGTCCACTGAAGACTGTGACAGAGGTTAGAAGTTTTTTGGGATTAGCAGGCTATTATTATTGATTTGTAAAAGGTTTTTCTATGATAGCTACACCACTCACCAGATTGCTTTGAAAAGGAGTTAGATTTGTGTGGACAGATCGGTGTTAGGAGAATTTTGAGCAGCTGAGGGAGATGTTGACTCAGGCTCCTGTCCTTACCCTGCCTGCGGAAGGTAAACCATATGTGATATACAGTGATGCTTCACATAGTAGTTTAGGTTTTGTTCTGATGCAGGAGGGCAAAGTCATTGTTTATGCCTCTCGACAGTTGAAGCCATATGAGCTGAATTACCCGACGCATGATTTAGAATTATCAGCTATAGTTTTTGCCTTGAAGATTTAGCGGCATTACTTGTATGGGTAAAAGTGTTTCATTTATTTGGATCATAAGAGTTTGAAATACCTGGGTGTTCAGAGAGAGTTGAATCTTCAGCAGAGACGGTGGTTAGAGTTGATTAAAGACTATGACTGTTTTGATTGATTATCATCCTGGTAAGGCAAATATTATTGATGATGCCTTGAGTTGAAAGTCTTTGGCAGGTTTGACTGCTTATTCGCTCTTGTTGCTTGTTGAGTTGAGAGCGTTGCATGATAGATTTGAGTCTTATGATGATGGTGTTTTGATGGCTTAGTTATAGTTGAGGCCAACCTTGTTGGATCATATTAGGGAGGCTTAGTTGCAGATGAGAGAATTCAGAAAATTGTGTTAGTTTGTCAGAAGGGGAGAGTCAAGACTTTTTTGTGAGGGATGATGGCAGTCTATGGTACAGAGATAGGTTGTGTATTCCTGATGATGCGGAATTGAAAAGGATGATATTAGAAGAAGCACATCAGTCACTTTATGCTATGCACCCTAGAAGTACCAAGATGTATCAGGACTTGAAGCGACATTATTGGTGGTCAGGTATGAAGAAGGACATAGCAGAGTTTGTATTTAGATGTCTCACTTGCCAGAAAGTGAAGGCTAAGCACCAAGTTCCTTCAAGGTTGCTCCAACCTTTATTAGTGCCCGAGTGGAAATGGGAGTGAGTGACAATAGATTTTGTGACTTGATTGCCTTTGACCCAGAAGAAGCATGATACAATTTGGGTGATAGTTGATCGGATGACGAAGATAACTCATTTTCTTCCAGTTCGGATGGATTATTCACTTGAGAGGTTGGCTGAACTGTATGTCAATGAGATAGTCAGGTTGCATGGAGTCCCAGTTTCTTTGGTGTCAGATTAAGATTCCCAGTTTACTTTGAGGTTTTGGAAGAGTTTGCATGATGCCTTGGGTTCTCGATTGCATTTTAGTACTGCTTTCTATCCTCAGATAGATGGGCAGTCGGAGAGAGTGATGCAGATTCTGGAGGATATATTGAGGAGTTGTATCATTGATTTTACTAGGAATTGGGACAAATTTTTGCCACTAATTGAGTTTGCTTATAACAATAGTCATCAGTCCAGTATTGGGATGGCTCCTTATGAGACCTTATATGGCAGGAGATGCAGGACACCTTTGTATTGGGATGAGGTTGGAGAAGATAAACTGGTTGGTCCCGATTTGATTAAGGAAACAGAAGAGAAAGTGAAGGTGATTCGGGGTCATTTGAAAGCAGCTTTAGACCGACAGAAATCCTATTCAGATTTAAAGAGAAGAGACATAGAGTTCAGTGTGGGAGATAAAGTGTTTTTGAAGGTTTCCCCATGGAAGAAAATGTTGAGGTTTGGCTGCAAAAGAAAGTTGAGTCCTCGTTTCATAGGACCATATGAGGTGTTGGAGAGAGTTGGTCTAGTGGCTTATAGACTAACTTTGCCGCCTGAGTTGGATCGAATTCATAATATTTTCCATGTCTCGATGCTTCGAAGATACAAGTCTGACCCATCTCATAACCTATCAATGGAGTCTATTTAGGTGAGTCCATATCTAACTTACGAGGAAGAACCAGTGGCAATTTTGGCACGAGAGGTTAAAGAATTGAGGAATAAGAGGGTACCACTTGTGAAAATCCTTTAGAGAAATCATGCCACTAAGGAGGCAATATAAGAGAGTGAGCAGACGATGAAGAGTCAGTTTTCCCAATTGTTCCAGACTTGAGAGCAGGTAATTTCGAGGACAAAATTTATTTTAGCGGGAGAAAATTGTAATATCCCAAATTTTTTTGAAAATTTTTAATTTTTGAAAATTAGATAAAATATATTATAATTAATTTTGATAAATTAAATTAATGGTTTTAAATAAAAAAAATGAGGGGATTTTAAAGAAAAAAGTGGAATATATATGTGATATATATGTAAAATATAGATAACATATAAAAATCAACACTTTTTAAAAAAAAAAGGTCAAAAGTCAAAGTAAAAAAGGATATTTTGGAAATTAAATCTTAAAAATTTAAAATTGTTAAATTAATTAAAAAATAAATAATTTTTGAATGAAAGAGGGATTTTTGGACTTTAATTTATTAAATAAATAATTAAATTATTAATTATTAAAATATTAAATAAAATATATATGGTTAAAATTAAAAGATGAAAGAAAAGAGAAAAAAATAGTCTTCTTCTTCTTCTTCTTCTTCTTCTTCTTCTTGGCTGAACCACCATGGGAGATAGCTCAAGGATTTTTTTCTTCTTAGCTCCAAGAATTGAAGGATTTCAAAGGGTCAAAAAGGATTTTTAGTGATTTTCACTTGAAAAAGTAAGTTCTTTAGCTTTTCTTTGGATTTCCATAGAAATTTGAATGTGAGTTTTGGATTTTTGAAGTTGTATGTTATAATTGTTGGAATTGGTGTGTATGAAGTTCTTTGGGGTAGTTATTAATGATTTTAAGGTTGGATTGAAGAAATGGTTGAATTTGGATAAAGAATGGTGAAGAGAGAGAATTTAGGGTTATGGACTTTTAGGGTTTGAGAAATCATGGTTTTTAATTGTGCAAATTGGTTCTAAATGAGTTGCTTTGGTGCTTAAACAAGTATTTTAAGGTCAAATATTGGATTTGGTTGTGTTTGGTTGGGGTTTGAGAATGGAAATGTGATTTAGGATTTTAAAAAATGATTTTTCTAAAGTTGTTGAATTGTATAATTTTATTGGTTTAATCTTGTTGTGTTGGTGATATAAATGATGAATACAAGCTTAAAATGATCAATGGATTGTGTTGGAATGGAAAACCTTCAATGGGGGAAGTTTATGCCATTTTTGGATTTTGTGTATAAGAATATGTTTTTGCAATGTAAATGGTTTAAATGTATTAAAATATGTTTTTAATAATATAAATAAACTTAATATATTAAAATGAATGGCCTAGTATGAGAATCCAAAGTTAAAGTGAGGTTAGCCTTAAATTTTGAATTTTTGCTTGGATGGGGTTTAATTATGGTTTAATATTGGAAATGCCATTAAATGTGATACTAAATGATTATTTGCTATCACAATTGGTTTACGCATTGAGGGAGGTTAAATTGCTTCATCCAAGTGGTGAAGGGCAAGTTGGAAGGATAGGATTGGAGGTTGTTTTAAGCTTGTTTTGGTTGCTATTTGAGGTAAGTACAAACTTTGAATATATTGGTTATGTTTGCATGACATTTGGGCTTAACACATTTTGGTTGAAAAATATGTTAAGCTACTTGATACATTAGTTATGTATGAATAATGTGCTATGATATTTGTAATGTCATATATGTGTTAAATGCATTGTAAAAAGCCATTGATACTGGCTAAATTGTGTAAAATGTGAAATATGTGTATTATGTGAAAATGACCCAAAGTGTTTGGGCAATGCCATTTGTTGTGTATGCATTAAGTGCATTGTTAAAATGCCATTGGTATTGGATAGATTACATTAAATGTGATTAATATGTGAATTATGTGGAAATACCCAAAGTAATTGGGCAATGTGTTGAAAAATGCAAAAATGTGGTATAATGTTATGAGATATGTGGAAACATAATGAAATGAATTGATATCGATATAAATGAGAAATATGAATAAATTGTTCAAGTTTGCTTAAGTTATTTCTTCTTGTTGAGAGTAATTTAGTCTTCCTCTTTTTGACAAAACATTTAAGTCCAGATATTATTTCTTAATTATTTCTCCCCTTTTAAATTTTTTCTCCCCTTTAATTTGTCAACTCAATCTCATTCTTATTTTATTTATTTAAGGGTTTGGTTTATACTATTACTCCCCATATGACTTAACCTAAACATACACTTTATTCAATTTCATTATTCTATTCTCCCCCTTATGCATTTTTAAATTTCTAATCAATTCAATTTTATTCTTTTTCTCCTCCCCTTTGATAAAGGAGAAAACAACAAACACAATCAAGTAACAAATCAAGTAGCACAAACACAATGTAAAAAAAATGACAAAAATAGAGAGATGCAAAATAAGAATAGATATATGATCTTATACAATTAGTGCCACAATTATCAAGTTAATCATACATAAAAATAAAAAGATGGTGAAAAACTAAAAGCTTAGAGTTTTTTCATCATCTTCTTCTCCCTCTTCACCAATGGCTTCATCATTGCCCTCTTTATCACCTTCCTTCTCTCCAACTTCTTCTTCCATATTGGCTTCTTCATCCCCTTGTTCATCATCCAAAATCATGCACTTAGGGATTACTATAGCACTTTGCATATCCATAACATCCATGTGGAGATGGGAAAGCCTACTGTAAATGGTATCCTCTCTAAAAGTTTAAGAAGAAATTTGTCCTTGAATTTCTTAGAGAATGGAGAGGATAGAACCTTGTCCTCTAGGAGTTGTGGTCTAGAAATTTCCATTTTGAAAGTTTCAAGGCTCTCATCTATAATCTTAGCCCTTTTTTCTTTGTTAGGCCATTGGTCCTTGAACTCCAATGTTGTATTCATATTTTTCATTAATCTCAATAATACATTTGGAGTGTTTCAAATATTTGATATTGAGAGGAGCTTTAGCTAGATCAAGAAAATTGGAGAGGGTAGCTCTATTGGAGGTGGTAGGAGCAATTACATGTTTAGCAATTTGGGTAATGAAGGAGGTGATCATAATAGTTGTGGTTGGTTCGCTTCGAATTGTATGGAAGGAATGAATTAAGAATTTTGCAGTATGGATTTTCCCTCCCTTCATAAGACAATAGAGAAACATAAAGTTTTTATGGGTGATCTTCTCATTACACTTACCCATTACATTCATGTTCTAAATTATGATCCTATGTAAAAGCCAAAGTGTGAGGGTCCTAAGGTTCTTGGCATTATTTGTGGAAGTCGGTTCCAATGGAAACTTCTTTCAAAAAATTTAAAAGAATTTCATGTGAACCTAAGGGATTGGAAGAATGTATAATTCCCAACAACCAAAGTTGTGAGAAATTCTTTAGTCAGGGATTCCCACCCTAGGTCATCACTCTCAAAAAGGAAAAATTTATCCCACCCAAGGTTTAAGAGATAGGCTCCAATTTTAGTTTCTAAACCTAGAGCTTCAAAAGAAAAGAGAGAGAGGACATTGTATGGGTTAGTTTTCTTGTTAAGAATTAAAGCATACCTTTTCTTTTCCTCCTTATTGAGGTTTTTAGGTTTATGACTTCTAGTCCTTAGAGGTTCTTCCATATGATTGGAAGAAGTGGCAACTCTGTTGCCCTTTTTCCTTTCTAATGGCTTTCTTCTTGTGCTCTCTTGGGGCCATAGTAGAAGAATTCAAGAAAAGTGTTGAAAGAGTAGAAGAATTTTGGAGTAATTTGATAGTTTTTTGAGTGATTTGAGATTATAGATGTTAATAGTTGCATAGAAACTCATAAAATTTGATATAAGAGGGGGTGTATTTATAGAGTTTTGGGGTCAAACTAGCCATTTCTAGTAGTTTAAAGATGTTTTGGTATGTTTTCAAACACCTTATAACGGTTATAATTTTTAAAAAATTAGGCAGTTTCCCGGTCAAAATAGATTAAGCCTGGTTAGACCATGTTCAATCCTACCAAACAAAGTGAAGTCCAGATGGAACACTCATTTTTTAACATAATGGTTAGAAAATTTGAATCTATTTGGGCAAACTGGGATGTAGTATGATTAGCTAGGCAAATTTTTGGATTTTGAACAAATTGGCTCTATGTATGGTCAGACCAAGTGGTAATATTAGGACTCTTGAAAATTTTCAAAAATTAAGGAAATTTTGAGGCAATTTGTGTAGATCTCAATTTGTGGCCTCATTTATAAGCATTTTTAATTTGCACATTCAAATCAAATTGGCTCTAGATATGCACATTCAAATCAAACACAAACCAATCAATTCAATCAACACATAGTGTAACACCCATAAATTTTAGATATTGTTAAATAACTAATTTGGAAGATAGTTAATATGTTTGTGAGAGAAATACAAGGTATGTACATGATATATATGGGCTATATACATAATATATATAAGATATATACACAAGGTATACTTGGTGTATACATAATATATACCTCACATATACTTATTATATATGTTGGACAAATAGTATATATATAATATATACATAATATACCCATAATGTATACTTGATGTATACATGAAATACACATTATATATGTGTTACATATACATTGCATAGATATTACATATTCAAATGCCTGAAATATATATAACATATAAATGAAATATAAATATTTATACAAATATATTTATGTATGGGAAGATGTAAATAAATAAATGAAAAGAAAGAAAAGAAAGTCAAAGTAAGAAATAACTTCTTGGTGGAGATTAAAGTTATTTAAATAAAAATGAATAAAATTAATCAAAATTAAAATTAATTTTGGAAAGTGGAAGATGATGAAACTTTATATATTTATTAAATATTAATTAAATAATAATAATAATAATAAAGAAGGGAAAGTCAAAGGAAGAGATAAATATCATAATATTTTATTATATTTTAATTAATTAATAAATTATTAATTAAATATATATGTGGCTTGGAAGAAGGGAAATGAGAAAAGGTTTCTTCTCTTCTTCTTCTTCTTCCTCTTGCCTTGAACATGAACCATAGGAGAGGATGAAGAGAGTTTTAGTTTATTTTATACATCAACTTTTACAAGGGATTTAAAGAGGCTTTAAGGAGATTTTGAAGGATTATAAAAGAATCAAGTAAGTTCTTCTCCATTTAAGTTATTTTTCTTGTTTGATGATTATGTATTATTATAGTAGAGAGAGAAAATAAAGGTTAACTAAGATAGATGATTGTTATAGTATGAATGGGATATATATGTGTTGGTTTGGTGAACAAATTATGAAGATGACCTTAAATTATGGATATAGGGTTATGGGTAGATTATGCCTAAATTAGGGTTTTTTTTTGTGTGGATGGATTTAATTGTTGTAATAGATAAATTTAATGTTGTTTTAATAGATATATATATATAATGATTTTATTGTTAGAAATTAATTATGGGTAAGTTTGCACAAAGTTGATAAATTTAGGATTATGTAAAAATTAGAGTTTTGGTATGAATGCCTATAATTATTGGAATGGAATAATTTAATGTTATTATAGTATATATATATATATATATGGTGATTTTATGTTTGAAATTTTAATATGAGTAAGTTTGGATGAAGTTAGGATTTGTAAGTGTGTTATGTGAAATTAGGATTTTTGAAAGGGGTATCGATAATTATGGAAATAAATTATTTTAGTGTTATTTTGATATGTAGATAATGAATTTATGGTTAAATGTTAAAAATGAATTGGGTAGATTGAAGTTTGCATAAAGTAGAAAAGGGTGAAATTAGAGTTTTAATAGGATTTTGATGAAAATTTTAGAAATAATGATAATTTGGTATACATTGGGCTTGAAAGTGATTGTAAATGAATAATATTTCTTATTGTATGGCTTACGTGTATTTAGGCCAAGTGGGTACAAGTGGCAATGGTTAAGGCTTTGGTGATAGTGAAAGGTGGATGAAGAGTTTGGAGCAAGAAAAAGATGTTTACATAGTTATAGTACATTGTTTGACATTAAAGTGAATGTATTGTTTGATGAATGTGATGATAAACTATCGAATTATGGCTTATGTTAAAGACATGTATAAAATATGAAAATAGTGAAAAGTTATAAAAAGTGCATTGAAAATGAGAAACATGATAAGAATATAAAATGAGGAAAAAGATATGTATATGTAGATGAGTTAATGTGTAGGTTATGTGATTATATGTATTGAACATGTGATGGTGATCACAGTGTATTGTGGTCATGAGATGTATTTGAATTCCTAGAAATGAATGTATGAAATTTAAAATGTGAAGAATGATGTGATGAATAATTAGAATGTTAAAAGACATAAGCAGAGCTAAGTCTTGAAGTTGAGTATAAGAGATATGGAAAATGTGATGTGTTGTGTATTACCTTGCATAATTATTAGTTCTAGAAAATTGATATTGGTGTATATGATGAGAAGCCCGAGCAGAGCTAGGCCGTGACCTGAGCAGAGCTGGGTCATGTAAATGATATGATTACGCTGGGCAAGACACTGGGTGTCACAGATAGAGACACACCTTCAGCGAGACATTGGGTGTCACAGACATGAGATATAGTCCAAATTGATTATTCTGGAACTTGATAATTATGCAAGGACTAGTTGGGCCCAACGTGTGTGCCATGTGATGTGATGTTGAGTTTGGTATAGTATTGATGACATTGTGGTTAAATGATAAGATGATGAATTAAATGAGAATATTGAGTGTTTGATTGATTATTGAATTATGGTAATTATGTGATGATTTGAGTGTTGTATTGTGATAGAAATGTTGTGATGAGGCAGTTTAATATCCCAAAATTTTTGAAAATTTTTAATTTTTAAAAAATTTGATAAAATAAATTATAATTTAAAAGGATAAATTAAATTAATAATTTTAAATGAAAAATGAAGGGATTTTAAATGAAAAAGTGAAATATATATATGATATATATGCAAAATATACATAACATATAAAAGTCAATACTTTTTAAAAGAAAAGTCAAAGTCCAATGGTATTTTTGTAAATAAATTTTTAGAATTAAAATTAATAAAATAATTTAAAAATAAATTATTTTTGAATGGAAGAGGGAAATTAAGACTTTTAATTTATTAAATAAATAATTATTAAATTATTTTAATATATATATATTGTTTAAAAATAAAGATGAAAAGAAAAAGAAAAATTAAAAAGTCTTCATCTTCTTCTTCTTCTTCATCTAGGCCGAATATCCATGGGAGCTTGAAGCAAGATTTTGATTCCTCCATACTCTATAAATTGAAGGATTTAACAAGTTTTAAGTGGATATTTAGTGATTTCCACCAAATTTAGTAAGTTTCCAACTCTTTTCTTTGAATTCCATGGAATATTGAATTATGTGAGTTTTGAACTTTTGAAGTAGCATGTTATAATTATTGAAATTGAGCCATATGATGTTATTTTGGGTAGTTAACAATGATTTTAAGGTTAGATTGAAGAGATGATGGAGTTTGGATAAAGAATGGTGAAGAGAGAGTATTTAGGGTTATGGATTTTTAGGGTTTTGAAAACATGAGCTTTAATTGTGCAAATTGAATACAAATGAGTTGTTTTGATTCATAAACAATCCAAATGAGTTGTTTTGATTCATAAACAAGTATTTAAAGTCAAATATTGGATTTGGTGGTGTTGGGTTGGAGTTTGAGAATGGAAGTGGAGATTTAGGGTTTTGGAAAAGTAATTTTCCAAAGTGGTTGAATTGTGTGATTTTATTTGCTTAAGCATGTTGTTTAGTGTTAAAAGTGATGAATATAAGCTTGAAATGAGTAATGGATTGTGTTGGAATAGAAAACCTTCAATGGGGGAAGGTTAAGCCATTTTTGAGATTTTGTGTATAAGAGTATATTTTTATAATGTAAATGATTTAAATGTATTAAAATATGTTTTTAATAATATAAATAAACTAAAAACACTAATTTAATTATAGTAGAATAGAATTCTAATTTTAAAGTAAGGAAAGGCTAAATTTTTGAAAATATGTAGGAGTGATTTAATTATGGTTTAATATTGGAAATGAGAAAAGAATGTGATACTAAATTATTTAAATACATTGTGAAAAGCCATTGATAATGGCTAAATTGTGTAAAATGTGAAATATGCATACTATGTGGAAATACCCAAAGTAATTGGATAATGTGTTGTGAATGCAAAAATGAGATATGTGGTATAATGAAATGAATTGATATTGATAAAAATGAGAAAAGTGAGAAAAATGAGAAAGATGTGAAAAGTGAGAAAAGTTAGAAAAAATGTGAAAATAAGGCAATGTGCCTAGATTGAATATGTGAAAATGAAAAAGAGATTAATAATGAGAAATATGAATAAATTGTGTGTCTAGTATGTTATTCAATTTTCAGAGTTTTGTGTTTGGCGGCATGCCTATGATTGCCTACAGGCTAAACGCTGGGCTGGTGAAAAGACTGGGTCGTAAGCCAGGTCCAGCTGATAAATTTGATGTTTTTGGGGTGAAAAGACCAGGTCGTAAGCCTCAAAAACAAATCCTTGAAGTTAGATTGAGTGAAAAGACTGGGTCGTAAGGTCAGATCTAGTTGGATTGTCCATAGATATATTGTCTATGGGGCTAGACACATGGTGTCATTATAGACTAAAATAGTAACTCTGAAATTTGAATAGCATATTAGATCCTTTTGGGCCCATGCTTGTCTTTGCATTAATGTGAATTATGAATTGTGATACAATTGAGCAATATAATGAGATATAATTTTATGAGTTGTTATATATATGTGTTGTGCATTGACATTACATTTGGATTATATTGTTATCAAAGTTTGTACCACTAGGCTTCGGCTTAGCGAGATTGTTTCCATTGCGCAGGTGACATGGTAGATTCAGCTGAGCCAGAGAGTTCTTTTAAACCAGGTCGGGTCTAGACTTGTTGTTGAGCTTGTTGAGTTGTTATCGAGATCGGAAACACTGTCAGCAGCATATATATATTTATGTTATTGTACATTTTGAGTATTATGCATAATATATTATGTTTTGGATTTTATGTATTGTATATTATAAAAAATGTTTGGGTCAATGTATTTGAAATGGGAGAGTAAATGTATTTTAAATTATATATATATCTATATATCTATATATAAATGTTTGAGAAACTTGGTAAAATTGAGGAGTATGGTTGAGATGGTGATTTGAAATTATTTAAGAGTGTTTTCATTTTGCAGGTTGTGTTTTGCTAAAATTTGGGATGTCCAAATTACAGACAAAACTCTGGCAAATTTTTTTCAGATATTTTCATATATAATATTTATTTTGGGTTCCTATAACAAGTAAAGAATATTTATATGCTACTTAATTTTATATATTTAGAATTTGAAATTTTAAATTGGAAATGTGAAAATTTTTTATTAAACCAGTCTGTGATATTTTTGTACTGTATATGCGTATTTTACATATGCCAAAAATATGTATTGTACAAATATAAGGAACAAGGGTGTTACAACAGTGATGTAATGAATTGATGTTTTGTTGAATGTATGTATGTGTGGTTGTGTAATAATTGCATTATTATGATGATTTTGTGTTATAGATGTAAACATATATATGAAAAAAAAACCTGGTGAAATAATTATAAATACCTCATAAGGAAATAGGAAGGCAAAATTATGTATTATTATAACATCCGTGATTTTAGAGAAATTAAATAAGTATTTGGAGATATAAATTGTATATACTCAATATATATCTAGAGTATATATAACATATATATATGGCATATTAATTGTATATATTGGATTAATACATTACATACTTAATATTTAATACACATATAAGGTACATTTGATGTGTATATAAGATACACATTACTTGTGCATATGTGTAATATCCTAAATTTTTGAAAAGTTTTAATTTTTGGAAATTTGATAAAATAAATTATAATTTAAATGGATAAATTAAATTAATGGTTTTAAATAAAAATGAAGGGGTTTTAAATGAAAAAGTGGATAATATATGTGATATATATGTAAAATATACAAAACATATAAAAATCAACACTTTTTAAAAGAAAAGTCAAAGTAAAAGGGTATTTTGGTAATTAAATCTTAAAAATTTAAAATTAACAAAAAAATTCAAAATAAATTATTTTTGAATGGAAGAGGGAATTTAGGACTTTTAATTTATTAAATAAATAATTAAATAAATAATTATTAAATTATTTTAATATATATATATATGGTTTAAAATTAAAGGGTGAAAGGAAAGAGAAATAAAAAAAATAAAGTCTTCTTCTTCTTCTTTCCTTCAAGGCCGAATTTCATGGCTTCAAGAGAGGGATTTGCTTCTTCCATACTCCAAAATTTGAAGATATTTTAAGGATTCAAGTGGAGTTTTAGAAGTTTCTTCATCAATTGGTAAGCTTTCTTACCAAATTTTCAAATTCTAAGGAAAAGTGTGTTATGTAAATTTTGGAATTCTATAGTAGCATGATTTAATTGCTTAATTGGATATGAATGAAGTTGTTTTGATTGGTTATTAATGATTTTAAGGTTGGATTAAAGAAATGGTTGAGTTTGGGTAAGATTGGTGAAGAGAGAGAATTTAGGGTTATGTAATTTTTGGGGTTTTGAAATCATGGTTTTTAATTGTGTAAATTGATTCCAAATGAGTTGTTTTGATACATAAACAAGTATTTTAAAGTCAAATATTGGATTTGGTTGTGTTTAAGTTTGAGAATGGAAGTGGAGATTTAGGGTTTTGGAAAAGTGATTTTCCAAAGTGGTTGAATTGTGTGATTTTATTTGTTTAAGCATGTTGTTTAGTGTTAAATGTGATGAATATAAGCTTGAAATGAGTAATGGATTATGTTCAAATGGAAAACCTTCAATGGGGGAAGGTTATGCCATTTTTGAGATTTTGTGTATAAGAGTGTATTGTTATAATGTAAATGATTTAAATGTATTAAAATATGTTTTTAATGATATTAATAAACTTAAAACACTAATTTAAATGGCTTGATATGGTTTTTCAAAGTTAAAGTGAGGTGAAGCTTAATTTTGGGATTTGGTTTAGAGTGATGTTTAATTATGGTTTGATGTTGAGAATACCTTAGAATATGATATTAAATGATTATGTATGATCATATTTGGTATAGGCATTGAGGGAGGTTGATTTGCTTCATCCAAGTGGCGAAGGGCAAGTTGAAAGGATAGGATTGGAGGTTGTATTAAGCTTGCTTTGGGTTGCTAGTAGAGGTATGTACAAACTTTGAATATAATGTTTATATTTGCATAACATTTGGACTTAACACATTTTGGTTGGAAAATGTATTAAGCTACTTGGTGCATTGATTGTGTATGAATAATGTGCTATGACATTTGTAATGTCATATATGTGATAAATGCATTGTTAAAAGCCATTGATAATGGCTAATTTGTGTAACATGTGAAATATGCATATTATGTGAAAATACCCAAAGTAATTGGGTAATGTGTTGTGAATGCAAAAATGAGATATGTGTAATAATTAAATGAATTGATATTGATATAAATAAGAAAAGTGAGAAAAGTGAGAAAAATGAGAAAGATGTGAAAAATGAGAAAAGTGAGAAAAAAAATGTGAAAATAAGGCAATGTGCCTAGATCAATATGTAAAAATGAGAAAGAGATTAATAATGAGAAATATGAATAAATTGTGTGCATAATATGTTATTCAATTTTCAGAGTTCTGGGTTTGGCGGCATGCCTATGATTGCCTACGGGCTACACGCTGGAATGGTGAAAAGACTGGGTCGTAAGCCAGGCCAGCTGATAAATATGATATTTTTGGGGTGAAAAGACTGGGTCGTAAGCCTTAAAAACTGTAGCAGTCTAGCCGGGTTGAGGACCAAAATACTAGGGCATAAGGGTCTAACCGGGTTGAGGTCCAAGAGACTGAGGCTGTTACATTATCCATGGATATATATATTGCCTACGGGCTAGACACATGGTGTCATTATGGACCAAAGTAGTAACTCTAAAATTTGAATAGCATATTAGATCCTTTTTGGGCCTATGCTTGTCTTTGCTTTAATGTGAATTATGAATTGTGATACAATTGAGCAATATAATGTTATGAGTTGTGAGTATGAAATATTTAAAAAATATAATAAAGGGAAATGATGTGACCTCTATATGCATTTTGTATTGGCATTACTTTACATTTTTATTATTATCAAAGTTTGTACCACTAGGCTTCGGCTTAGCGCGATTGTAATTCGTCGCACAGGTGTCATGGACATTTTGGTAGAGCCGGAGAGTTTTACTAGACCTGGTTGGGTCTAGGTTTGTATTTATTGAGCTTGAAGAGTTGTTTTGGGTACATCAAGATCAGAGCCAGTTGCCAGCATGTACATTTTTGATATTATGTATGTTATGATATGTTTTTGAAGCATATATTGTAAATTGTAAAGAATGATTTGAATAATTTTGTTTAAGATGGGATTTTATATATAATGTTGATATATATATATATACGTATATATAAATATTTTGAGAAAATATGGAGAAATTGAGAAGTATTGGTGAATTGATTTTATTTGGAGTGTTTATTTTATGCGGGTTGTGTTTTGTTGAATTTTGGAAACGTTTAAATTACAAATAAAATTCTGGCAAATTTTTCTCAGAGATTTTCATATAAAATATTTATTTTGGATTCCTATAACAAGCAAAGAATATTTATATATTATTTATTTTATATATTAGTATTTGAAATCTTAAAACAGAAATGTAAAAATTATTATTAAATCGGTATGTGACATTTTTATACCATATATGCATATTTTACATATGCTGAAAATATGTATTGTACGTATATAGGGTATAAGGGTGTTATATTTATTTTGGTATCAGAGCCTAGGTTTGAGGTTCTCGACCTAGGTGGGATGATAGAGAGAGAAAATTGGAATAAAAAAATGATTTTTTAATTGTAATGCATGCATTGGCACTAGCAATTTATCTGATCCCTGATGTGGCAATGTCCATTTGATATAATAGATATGAGTTAAGATGGTGTCTGGGTTGCATAGATCAGAGTGGCGCAGTGGAAACGTCATTCTAGAGATTATGGATTAAGAATTTTTGGAACTTTTATTTGAAATTTAAAATTTATAGCTGATTCAATTGATGAATAAGTGAAATTAGAAAAACAATCTAGGAAATAATTTAAGATATAAAAATAAAAGTTTTGAGAAATGAGCATGATAGTTACAGAAAATTTTATAGATGTACTGCAAAGTGATATTGTCTGAATTGTTGGACAAATCTAGAAATATTGGATGAGTTTGAACATTTAATAGAAAGTTTTTCTATATGTTAGAATCCAAATGTATAAAATTTTATAAATTTTAAAGATAGATCTCTAATTAAGAAAAATAGAAGAACACAGATTGTTAGAGAAATTTCAGCAACTCAGAATCTGTAGAAATTGAAAAACAAAATAAATCTAGAAACTATGGTAAACCAACCCAGAAAAATCTAAAATTTTACAAAAAAAAATATCATATGTATTCCTATAACATATGGTTAAAATTTCATGAATTTTTATTAAGGTTTGATACCTGAAAAATTGGACAACCGGGTGCTGCCAGAGAAATTATTAAAGAGACAGATTCTCTGATTTTGGAAGATTTAATTTTTAAATATAGTAAATCAACTTGGAAAAATCTAAAACTTTAAATATAAGTCCATATATGTGTCAAGTGTACATAGATAAAAGTTTACAATCTTTTATAAAGAATTGGTAAGGAATATAAAAATTAAAAGTGAGATTGACATGAAACTGAGGAAGTCATGTAGTTTTGTGTAAGTAAGTAATAAATTAATTTTATGAGACAAATGAATGAAGAAAATTATAAAAAATTATATGCATATGGGTATAAGTATAGAAGGAATTTGGTTGAGTGTGTAAAATTAAAGAATCTAAATGGATGATATTAATTAGCGTAAGGAAATGAATTAGTGTTGTTTAAAAGTAAATGTTATGATCTTAAGATTGAGAATGTGATATGGGTGAGATTTGGTGAGGTTCATATTGTTGGTTGTATTATATGAAATTTGAATTTTTGAAATGGGTTTCCAAAATTGTGAAAGTGATGTGTTTTGATGTTATATTAATATAAAAATAATGTTTATAAAGTTAGCTCTTGAAAGTGAGATTAATAGAATGAAGTTTAAGTAAAATAGTAAATTGGAAATTTAGAGTTGTAAGGGAATTTCGATGAGGATTGTTTAGATATTGATAGTTTAATGTTTAATAAGCATGGGAGTAATTTTGAATGAGTAATGTTACTTATAAAAGTACTAACTAAGGTGTAATGTGGTTGATAATATAGAAATTTATTATGAAATAAAGGGAAATGATTAAGCAAGTGAAAATGAGTTACTTTAGTTAATTGAATTGGAAATGATGAAAATGGATATGAAAGGTGTGATCAATGCAAAAAAAAATGTGAGAGAGATGTCACATTGGAAACGTGACTAAGATTTATGTGAAGTGTTAGAAAAAATATATATATAATAAGAAACTTATTTAAGAGATGGGCGATTGAATAAGGAAGATGTTAATTATGTTGTGGTCAGAGTGTGTATATATGTTGAATTGATGAATAACCTAAGTAATGTCAAAAAAATGAGAAATGATAATGTTCTCTGAAAGGTGATAAATTTTAACTTTGTATAGGTTGTATGTAAAAGAGGAATTGAGTATAATTGTATGATTTGTGTGATGAGATTTTTTTTTCTATATGAACACAAATATGATATGTAAGAAAATGTGGAAAGTAAGTCACATTGTGATTATGACTTACAAAGGTGTATGTGGATGATTAAAAAAAATGTTATCGAGTGTTTACTACCTTATACAAATACGTGTCTGGTGATATTGAGAATGATATTGCATGTATTAATAGACCTAAGAGAGATTAGGTCTTGACCTGTGTAGTATTAGGTCATGTGATGAATTGAGATTGAGAATGGACCCAAATAGAGCTGGACAGTGAAATTGTTATTTTAACAACTGAACTTCATGATTGTATAGTGTTTTGGGCCTAAAGTATATGTCTATAAATAAGAGATTGTAAGGAAAAAGGAAAGTATAATGAAGAAAGTATGGAAGTGAAAAAAAAATGAATGAAAATTTTTATAAGAGATAGATTAGAAATGGAGTAATAAATGGAAATTGTGTAAATTAGCATATGAACGAATGTGTATATGTAAGAGATGTTAATGATAATATTGTTGAAACATGAGTTAGGCTAATGATGATCAAGTGATCAAGAGTAAATTGCTTTGAAACAGAGCTGAAACGTGTTAACTTTTTGTGTATCAAAAGATTAGAAAATGAATATGTGATTTTTGCAATACGAACTTAACACTGTGATTAGAAATGTTTGAAGAAGAATGATAGAAGGGCAGTATTTATTTATAAGCCACGGATGTGACCATTATTGTGACATGACCGTTGGATAGTTTTGGTGAGATTGATAGTTATGCTTCAAGAAATATGGTCAAGACTTATGGTTTGCATAGTTGTATCTTATAATTTTATACTAGGAATTTGTTTATAGTTATAGAAAGTGTGGAAACAGAAGAGAATTGTAAAAATATGATGAGCTTTAAATGATGTATAAGAAAAGTGATTTGTGTAAAAATGTGAGAAAATGGTAAATGAAAGGAATTATGAAATGTGAGTAAGAGTTATAATAAATGTGTTTTAAAGTGGTATAAAATGAATAAGTTGATGAAAATGATGTGTAAAGTAAATGAGACTAGGGGAAGTGAATATTATCTGTAATGATGAATTCGAAGAGAATTAAAATTTGAGAATAAATTTGACCTAATAGAATTAGGTCATGAATTGAAAACAAATTGATGAATTTAAAATATACAAAAGGTTGGTCAGAATAGAATAAGGTTGTGATGGTCATATTATGATAGTTAGATCAATTGATCCGAAATGTAATAAGTTTATAAGTATTTATTGAAATTCAATGTGTGTAGTTGTATTAAGAATATGCAAGCTATAAGATAATGTTCATAATACAGCATTTTGATATGTATATGCATATGAAAGGAGCTAAGTTATATTAGTTTCAAATAATTATAAGAGAAAAGTGTTAGTTATAGTATAATTGGAATGAATTTTAATAAGGAAATAAGATTTTGTTGTTGTATAATGGTGATATTAAATTAATATGGGGTAATTGTATAAAGAGTAGGATCAAAGTGAAGATGTGTAAAATTATTGTGTTAAGATAAAAATTATTAACATTTGAATTTAAGGTGATGAGAGTATATTTTTAAGATAATGAAGTAATCAGATATCTTGAGTGCAATAGGTGTGTGGTGTATATATATTAAGGAGATGAACTAATTTTGTCTAATGGCAATTCGATTGAAGATATAATAATCTGTTGTGACTGTTTAAGTAAATAGACAGTATAATGATTTGTTAGGGAATGGTAAAAAGAAAATTAAGAATGAACCTAAGGGAGAGAATAGAAATTATGTAATTTGGTAAAATAATGATTTGGATGATTTATTACTATACTGGATAATTTCGAGGACGAAATTATTTAAGAGGGAGAAAATTGTAACATCCGTGATTTTGGATAAGTTAAATAAGTATTTGGAGATATAAATTGTATATACTCAATATATATATCTAGAGTATATATAACATATACATATGGTATATTAATTGTATATGTTGGATTAATACATTACATACTTAATATTTAATACACATATAAGGTACATTTGATGTGTATATAAGATACACATTACTTGTGCATATGTGTAATATCCTAAATTTTTGAAAAGTTTTAATTTTTGGAAATTTGATAAAATAAATTATAATTTAAATGGATAAATTAAATTAATGGTTTTAAATAAAAAAATGAAGGGGTTTTAAATGAAAAAGTGGATAATATATGCGATATATATGTAAAATATACATAACATATAAAAATCAACACTTTTTAAAAGAAAAGTCAAAGTAAAAGGTTATTTTGGTAATTAAATCTTAAAAATTTAAAATTAATAAAATAATTCAAAAATAAATTATTTTTGAATGGAAGAGGGAATTTAGGACTTTTAATTTATTAAATAAATAAATAATTAATTAATTATTAAATTATTTTAATATATATATATATATATATATGGTTTAAAATTAAAGGGTGAAAGGAAAGAGAAATAAAAAAAAATAAAGTCTTCTTCTTCTTCTTTCCTTCAAGGCCGAATTTCATGGCTTCAAGAGAGGGATTTGCTTCTTCCATACTCCAAAAATTGAAGAGATTTTAAGGATTCAAGTGGAGTTTTAGAAGTTTCTTCATCAATTGGTAAGCTTTCTTACCAAATTTTCAAATTCTAAGGAAAAGTGTGTTATGTAAATTTTGGAATTCTATAGTAGCATGATTTAATTACTTAATTGGATATGAATGAAGTTTTTTTGATTGGTTATTAATGATTTTAAGGTTGGATTAAAGAAATAGTTGAGTTTGGGTAAGATTGGTGAAGAGAGAGAATTTAGGGTTATGTAATTTTTGGGGTTTTGAAATCATGGTTTTTAATTGTGTAAATTGATTCCAAATGAGTTGTTTTGATACATAAACAAGTATTTTAAAGTCAAATATTGGATTTGGTTGTGTTTGAGTTTGAGAATGGAAGTGGAGATTTAGGGTTTTGGAAAAGTGATTTTCCAAAGTGGTTAAATTGTGTGATTTTATTTGTTTAAGCATGTTGTTTAGTGTTAAATGTGATGAATATAAGCTTGAAATAAGTAATGGATTGTGTTGGAATGGAAAACCTTCAATGGGGGAAGGTTATGCCATTTTTGAGATTTTGTGTATAAGAGTGTATTGTGTAAATGATTTAAATGTATTAAAATATATTTTTAATGATATTAATAAACTTAAAACACTAATTTAAATGGCTTGATATGGTTTTTCAAAGTTAAAGCTAGGTGAAGCTTAATTTTGGAATTTGGTTTAGAGTGATGTTTAATTATGGTTTGATGTTGACAATACCTTAGAATATGATATTAAATGATTATGTATGATCACATTTGGTATAGGCATTGAGGGAGGTTGATTTGCTTCATCCAAGTGGTGAAGGGCAAGTTGGAAGGATAGGATTGGAGGTTGTATTAAGCTTGTTTTGAGTTGCTAGTAGAGGTATGTACAAACATTGAATATAATGTTTATATTTGCATAACATTTGGACTTAACACATTTTAATTGGAAAATGTGTTAAGCTACTTGGTTCATTGATTGTGTATGACTAATGTGCTATGACATTTGTAATGTCATATATGTGTTAAATGCATTGTGAAAAGCCATTGATAATGGCTAATTTGTGTAACATGTGAAATATGCATATTATGTGAAAATACCCAAAGTAATTGGCTAATGTGTTGTGAATGCAAAAATGAGATATGTGTAATAATGAAATGAAATGATATTAATATAAATGAGAAAAGTGAGAAAAGTTAGAAAAATCAGAAAGATGTGAAAAATGAGAAAAGTGAGAAAAAAAGTGAAAATAAGGCAATGTGCCTTGATTGAATATGTAAAAATGAGAAAGAGATTAATAATGAGAAATATGAATAAATTGTGTGCTTAGTATGTTATTCAATTTTCAGAGTTCTGGGTTTGGCGGCATGCCTATGATTGCCTATGGGCTACACGCTGGAATGGTGAAAAGACTAGGTCGTAAGCCAGGCCAGCTGATAAATATGATGTTTTTGGGGTGAAAAGTCTGGGTCGTAAGCCTCAAAAACTGTAGCAGTCTAGTCGGGTTGAGTACCAAGATACTGGGGCCTAAGGGTTGTTTTACTAGTTTTTGTCATAGAATTATATCTTATTTATTATGATGATTATTGTTTTATTTAGGTATTTTGGTAGTTTTAATATGTTTATTTAGTGTTTTTATTAATGTTGGTAGTTTTAGTTTATTTCAGTGTTTTTGTTATTTTTGTCCTAGTTTTTAGTGTGATGTTTATGTGTTATTGGTTAATGTTTATTTGATTCTTGTTTAAAGTTTGTTTAAGTGTTTATTTTAGGTTAATAAGCAAACATAATCTTAAGGGCAAAAACAAAGACAAGAGAGAAGGAAAAGGCAAGGAACCAAGTGAGGAAGAAAAATTGGACAGTAGCTGACACATGCAGAGGACATGGCCAAGCTTGTGGCCGTGTCCCATACCAAGCCAAGAAGAAGTCCACAACCACAGAAGGAGACACATGCAAGGGACACGGCCAAGCTTGTGGCCGTGTCCCTCCAAAAAAGCTCATACACGACCAAGCACACCAAAGCTTGGCCGTGTCACACACCCAACTCCAAAGAAAAGAAAGAAAGAAAGAAAGGAAGAGTATTTAAGAGACATGGCCAAGCCAACCATGGCTTAGCCGTGTCACCTCATGGAAAACAAGAAAAGATCACATGAGACACGGCCAAGTCACTCTTGACTTGGCCGTGTCACCTCCTTGAAGAACAAAGAAAAGAAAGAAAGAAAAAAAAAGCCACAGTGAGGGACACGGCCAACTGGCTTGGCCGTGTCCCATGCAAATTAAGAGACATGGCCAAGCCAACCATGGCTTGGCCGTGTCACCTAAAGGAAAGCAAGGAAAAGGCCAAGAGACACGGCCAAGCTCACCCAAGCTTGGCCGTGTCACCTTAAATTCTATATATTCTTTCACACGACAAAGAAAAGGAGCACACGACTAGGGTTTGGGGTTTGAGAAAAAGAAAAGAGAAGGAGGGAACAAAACACCAATTGGGATGAGGAGAGAGTGACACTCTCCTTGTCCCTTCATCTTCATCCTCCATCTTCATCTTCTCCATCTTCCATTGACAAGATCTTTGAGGTTTTTTGGGAAAAATTGGGTTACAAGCTCTTGAAGGTTGAAGAAGCTTCATTGAAAGGTTTGGTGACTTGAGAAAGCTCCATTCCATCTACCAAAGGCAAGATCCATTCCAAGGTTTGGAGAGAGAAAGCTCCATTCCACATTGCAAAAGGGAAATCAACCATTGAAGAGGGCTTGAGTTCTTCATCAAACATCAAAGTGGAGCTAGGAGGAAGACTAGTAATCCTACTCTTGGCATCTTCACAAGGGGTTTTTCTATTCTCTCTTTTAATTCATTTTTATTGTCATTGATGTATTAAGAGATTGATATTACAATGAATAATTTGTATTTGATTTATATTGAGTTGAATGAATGTTTTAAATTGATGATGTTGAGCTAAAAACCCATGCTTAGGGTTTATAGTATATTTGATTGAATGCTTTGATTTGATATTTACATTGATGTACCTTGTGTTGGTTAATTGCATTGGATTGTATATTAGGTTGATAGATTAGATACCTATTGATCTCTAGATATTGAATGAAGGACCGAGAGGTGAAATTTGATATCGGAATTATGCAATTGACTACCCTATGAATGAATTAAAAATATAAGTTCTAAGGTTTTGTTAATTTGGTGATGTAATATAATTGGCTATTGCTAATTCATGAATGTGAGAACTAATGGATTGGTAATTGACTAATTAAGCTTAAGAAACAAATTAATTTACAAGGTTATGTTAATGGATAATTGAGAATTGAGCTTTGATTGAATGGACCTATAACCCTAGGCACTTTCCCGAGAACTGAATTGATCTTGTGCACCCATCACTTACATCAATCTCTACGCACGTTACTTTTAGGTTTAAATTGATCTTGCACATTTCATACAACAAACTTCTGCATTTAAATACTTGTCAATCAAGCTATTACGAACCACACCTTCTTGGGGAAACGACCTTGGGGCGATCACCTTTGCTGCAGCTACCTCGTATACTTGCGAGTGAAGCTTTGTAGTAGTACTTAATTCGAGCGCAACAAGTTTTTGGCGCCGCTGTCGGGGAAGGTTGTCGCAGTAGTAGTAGTTTTATTTTTATTTTCAATTTAATTGTTTGTTTATTTTCTGTTAATTGTTTGTTTGTTTAGTTTTATTTCCTTTCAATTTAATTGTTTTTAAGTTGTTAAGTGCCTTGTGTAAATATGCAATTTTCAAGGTACGCAGGGGTTTACGATGATAGCCCTAACTCTGACATGGCATGGCATTTAGCAGAATTAACGAACCAACTTAAGATGCTAAATGCAAGAGGACAAACTCCTGTGCCTACTCGTGTAGTATGTTCGGCATGTGGCATTGTAGGACATAGCGCAAACAAGTGTTCATTTTGTTATGGACAATATCAAGAGAGGCAAGAGGAAGAATATGCCTATGAAAGTTTCCAGCAAAGGGGTAGAAGTAACCCATATTCCAATCCTTGTAATCCAAATTGGAGAAACTACCCAAATTTTTCTTGGGAAAACCAGCAGCACATTCCACCTCCAAATTTTTTTCAACCTTACCAAAGAAGTTCTTACTCTCGAGAACAATATTCAATTCAAGAGTACCTTAAGCGACCCACATTAGAAGATAGTTTGAATGCCTTCATTCAAATTAGAGCGCAAAATCAAAATAAACTTAAGGAACCCACTTTGGAAGATAGTTTGAATGCCTTCATTCAAATTAGCTCACAAAACCATGATCAATTCGAGAAATCCACAGTGGAAGATGATTTGAATGCTTACATTAAAATTAGCACAGAAATTCAAGAAAGAAGCAATGAGAGGTTAGATTCTTTGGAGGAATCATTGAAGAGGGTGGAAATGCAACTTGGGCAACTGGCACATCAACTCCAAGAACACCAAGAGGAGGAATTTCCTAGCCAATTGGAGCAAATAGAGGTAATAAAAAATTTTAAGAATGAACAGGTGTTATATAACGATTTTTGTGATTCCTTTGATGCAGGAACTAACAACGAAAAAGATGGTGAGGAAATGCAATCAAACATAGAGGAGTTAATTCAATCAAAGGAGGAGGAGAATTTGGAAGCATCGACTTCAACAAATTTGCATGAACCTCCAAATCCTTGTATGTCACCAATCCCATTCCCAAGTAAGCTGAATGCAGAGAAACAAGGTATGCAACTTTCTGAACTCCATGACATGCCCTATAGTGAAGATAGTGTAGATAAGCTTGAGGTGGCCATGACCATAGAAGTAGAGCCTAATTCTTCCAAATTAGAAATTGATGAGAACAAATTACTAGTGAATGATGAGATTGTTGAGGGAGAACTTCAAATTGCTAAAGAGAATGTAGAACACATTCAACCAAACTTTGTTGAACTTAAAAAGACCCCAGGAATTTTGAAAGATGTTTTGGTTGGGGAATACAATATGCAACAAATTATCATCTCTCCCACTCTTGGTGGTGAGAATGAGCAAAAACCATATAAAACCATGTTGCAAACTGAAAATGGTTCTTACTACGTCCCTATAGCATTAAAAAATCAAGCTAAGACAACCCTCACATGTTCTTTTTGGACAATTGCTCCCCTAAGAATGCTACCTAAGCTTTTCAATATATTGGGCGCTTTTCAAAGTTGCATGGTGTTCATCCTCTCAGTCATGGGCTCCAATTGCATTATAGGTGGAAGGAGCCCCACACATCGTATATGGGAATGATGGAAATCAGGTATCATCTAAACTTTCTCTGTAGTATGCATGCTCACATTGAGGACAATGTGAATTTTTAAGTGTGGGGTGCATTTGGTGTTTTATGTTTTTACTTTTAATTGCATTTTGTGTTTTTACCTTTAATTTGTTTTTATTTAAGTTTTAGTTAATGTTCTTAATGTTTTTCTTTGAATAAATGAATTTTGAAAAGTTCAATTGTTATAAAATTGTTGATTGATGACCTCTGAATTTTTGAAGCATGAATTTGAGAATCGAGTAGAATTGGTGCTTATTGTCAATTTTTTTTTGGTTTCTCCTTGCATTGTCATTAACTTAGTGAGGAATTGAGCTATCAACTTATCATTCTTGTTGTGGGTGAACATCTTTGATTGATGAATTACTAGAACTTGCTTTGAAATGCATTTTAAGATTACATAAAAATTTCAATTCGGCATCAAGATGATTAAGGCAATTAGGTGAACCACTTTGGCTTAAAAAGACCAACCCTATATTCAACCTTAGTTACCCAATTTTGAGCTTATTTTATTTTTCCTTTTCTTTCTTTTGCACAACACCATTAGCTTGAACCTTGTTATTTAACTCTTACCCTTTCATTAGGTCAAGAGCATTTTAAGAGCGTTTATAACCAAGTGTTGTGTTGAATTAAGTGTGGGGTTAAATTTAGTAGGTTTAAGATTGCAAAGCAAAATAATAATAAAAAAAAGAGACCAACCCTATATTAAAAAAAAAAGAAAAAAAAAGGTATTCAACGTGTTTAAATTGAATATTGACTGAAAATATCCTGGAATGTTCTCTTATATCATAATGTTTAAAGTGTTAAGTAGAACAAAAGTGTTCTTAGTATTGACTAAATGAAAGTTTTGATTATAATAAAATGAAATTTATTGAATATATAAGATATAAATTTTATTAGTAAAACATTTACAATTGTAGTGAATTTATGAAACTTATTAAAGTAAATTACAAATATAAAATGTAAAATGTAAATATAAAATTATTGATGTTACAAATGCAATGTTTATTATAAAATAAATACTAGAAAATTGCTATATAATTATATATTATTATTTATTTATATTAATTGAATTTGAAATATAAGAATATAAATCTTATTATAAACAGTATTATTTTGAAAAATAATTGCAAAGAGGTTTTATTGTTGTTAATATAAACTTAAATTGTATTTATTTTGTGGTAAAATAAGTTTTATTGGAAATATTTATTTTATTAATCTATTTTCAAAAATTGTGATTTACTATTTTATCATTACAATTATTTACATTGAAATCAAATAACAATGTATGTGTATATAAGCACCACTAAGCTATAAGCTTAGCGTGTTAGAATTTTCTGATACGCTGGTAAGATGGACCAAAGCGAAGTTAGCGATTGGTGAATAAGAGTTTCAATAATTAGTTACAGAGAACAGATGAAGGATTTTATAAATGATGAGAATTATGGATTATTAACATTGTATTATTTATTTGGATAAATTTGAGGATGGTATTAATGTAAATGGTATGGAATATTTGTAAATATATTTTTAGTTGGAGTTATAAGATTTAGTGATTGAGAATTAATTTGGATAATGTATTATATATGGTAATATTTATAGAATTATATATATATATTTAAATTATTTTGAATTGAAATGAATATTGGGTATATTGAAGCTACTGGAGTTGAGATCTATTGAAAGTAAATTGGAAGTGTTTTTTTGCAGGTTATGTAACTTGATGAAAATTTTAGAATAGTGAATTTTGCAAAGGAGACTGCCAAAATTTTTGTCAGACTATTTCTTAAATATGTTTTAAATTGGATATTAGATTATAATAAGATTATATAGTGTATAGAATAATATTTTTTGACAGTTCTCTAAGAAGACAGTTAGGAGATGTTATAAATTCTCTGTAAAGTTCTAACTTTTCTTGTTCATTCACGAAAGTTGTCTTCTCCTAATCTAGCTACTCACATAATCTTAGAATTAAAGAATATTAAATTACACTTTCAAAATTAACTACGTAATCATTGAAGTAATTTCTAGAATTGTACCTCTGTTTAATTATTTTCATTTTTTATTTATAAATAACTACTTGTAATATTGCAAATAATAACAACTCCAATTTCCAATTAACAAGTCTTACTATATAATTTATACATTTTCCATTATGATTTAATTATTTCAAGCAACCCTCTTATCTCTTACCTATTTAATTAAATCCATAGAATATCCTTTCCCTAATATTAATATTAACACAATAGTCCTAAATTTATTTTACTGGTAATAGCTCCTTTCCATTTTTATTATTTACAACCAATATGATTTAACTCACTTCGCACACATATTTTGGGACATTACATCACACACGTCATCATATAGCTTTCATAGACTTAATACAACAGTATACGTCGGGCCCTAATAATTCTCTCCACAATTATCATGTTCCAGAACAATTAATTTAAACTATCACAATATCAGTATAATGACCCTACTCTACTTGGGTCAAGGCCTAACTTTGCTTAGGCTTACCTTTAGCCTCAAACTAATGACCTAACTCTGCTTAGGTCAAACTCATTTTTAGGATCTAGCTCTTGCTTAGGTCCATCAACAAATGCAATGCTAACATCAACTTTCTAGAACTAGTAATTGTGCATAATCAACATATACCATTATTTTTTTTTCACATTTTCATACAATTACCATATTCCATATTTCACAATCACTTAATATAAACATGAGCCACAATTACAATGTGACTCATTTCCACATGTTAACACCTTTCACAAGCATTTACATATTATATATCATGTCACATTTTACATTTCATCCCATTATTATATTTTCATTATATTTATTTTTTTTTACTCAATTTCACGTTTCATATTCTACTAATAGTAAAGAAATTCTATTAATAACTTTAATCTCTCTTAATTAATTCTCTTCAAATATGAATTTAACAAATTATCAACGTTCTTATAAGAATTTATATCTTGTATTTGCACTATATAGATTTTATGTACATATTCATTCTGTGGTTTATACTTTTTCACTAAGACTTTATCATTATCCTATTAAATCTCTTCACACACTAAACTCAAATTTTAAATGTCTTTTCTCTTAATTCCGATAGGATCACAATAAATTCCGATAGGATCACAATTTTTGTCAACTTGATCCTCCATAAGTTTTTCTTTCAGACAATTTCTTCTTCCTCTCTAACTTTTAACAACAATTATAATTTAGCTTACCGTAGACCCTTAATTTTGGCTCTAATTTGATACGGTCCTGATTAAAGGATGCCAAAATAAATTCATTCTGATTTACAACTTTTAATAAGTCGGTCCCATTTTAAAAGTCACAAAATCAACTACAAAACCCTAAACCAAGTCTTTTTTAGAAGGTCCAGTCCAAAAAATTAAAAAAATGCAAAATTAGTTAAAGTTCAGAGGGCCCAAGTGACATGAACCTTGCCTCATGTCGACCTAGAGGCCCCAGGTCCACATGAGCATTGGCTCATGTCGACCTGAATGTCCCAGGTCGACATGGCTTTGGTCCATGTCAACCCGGAGGCCCCAGGTTGACATGAGCATGCCTTATGTCGACCTGAATGTCCCAGGTCAACATGGCTTTGGTCCATGTCAACCTGGAGGCCCCAGGTTGACATGAGCATGCCTTATGTCGACCTGGGCAGCCCAAGGTTGACATGAGGTTGGACTCATGTTGACCTAGGGCAACCAGGTCGACATGGGTTCAATAAGTTTCCTAATTGAACTAAAATTTGTTTTAAGGATGGATTAACATTAGGGTTAAGGATTCTGAGCGAGGTTTGCCTATAAATACTAACATTTTAGAATTCAGAAAGGGGGAAGGAACAGTAACAAGGGTCAGCAATTAAGATTATGAGAGATTAAACAACAAAATAGAATAGACGGTAATAAACAGAGAAGAACAGCAGCAGCTTTTTTTTGGAGAACGAAGGAAACAAACAGAAATATCCCAACAACCAAAGAAGAAGGTAGAGTCCATACTGTTTTCACATTGTTCATCTAGAAATCAATTTTTTGGTGGAACCAACGATGGAGGTTTGATCTTTAATCATGAATTATTCATGCTCACAGTAGCTTCATTTCTTTGATTAATAAGAACATGCATGCAGTAACTTGATCTTTGAACAAGCATTACCTTGATCTTTGAACATGCAGTAAATTAACTTTTGTTTCAATAACTTTAATCCTTTACTTTAATTAACACATTGATAAGTTGGTATTAATAACCCCACTTGCTGTTTCATAAAAAACATAAAACTATCTGTAGACCCTTAATTTTTGACCCGGTCCGGTCCAATATATTTTAATTATTCCAAAATAATTTGTGTTGTCCAATATATTTTAGTTAGTCCAAAATAATTTTTATGGTATCTTAATTAATTTTAATATTTATATTAGTAAAAAAATGGTAAAATGAATAAAAATTAAAAAATTAAAAAAAATTGGCGACGAAAAAATCGGCGGCCAAAAGTCAGCGCGGGCCTGTGGGCATTTCGCCCGCAGGAATTTCCTGCAAGCAAAATGGCCTAGCCATTTCCCCCACAGGAATTTCCTGCGGGCGAAATGGCCTACGGGCCCGTTCTGCGCTGCGGCAGATTTTTTTACCAACGCAGTTTTTCTGCAGCAGTTTTTTTTGCCAGCGAAATTTTTTCAACGCAAATTTTCCGAAACCTAATACAATTAGGTTTAGGTTTCCTTTTCTTATTCAATAAAGATGCTGTGAATAACTAGGAATGAATGATATAAAACTTCTATAAATATGGATTAAACAACACAAAAAAAGTGGGAGGCCGAAAGGGACAGTGAAAAAGAAAATCCAAATCCGTGAAGGAAAAGCTTGAATTCAATTGACTTTTAAAGTAGTAGAAACACAATTTAAAGGATTAAAAAGGCAAAAAGGCTGGTCTTTTGAGCTTGTTCATCCAAGAAGCAATTTTGGTGCAACTTACAAAATAAGGTATGAAATTCTAATTTCTTTATATTTTTTCACAGTAGCTAAAATTAGGATTTTGTGTTTTTCAAAAGTTAAAATCTTAGAACTTTAATTTAGTTTTTCTAAAGTCAAAAAAACCTTATTTCGTTGGTTTATTTTCCAAAAGGATTAAAATTGTTATTTTTACTTCTTTAAAATCTTAAAACCCTAATTAAACATATTTTTCAACAAAACCAAAATTTGATTCTGTTTCTTTCAAAATTTTAAACTAGGTTCTGTTTCTTTCAAAAAGCGTTAAAAAACATCTTTTCTATTTATAAAAACTATAATCCTTTTGTTTAAGTTCATAAAACTTCATAAAATTATCAAATTGATTTCCAAATTCTAAAAGCTAATTCATATCCTAAAACCCTAAATCAACTTCCAAACTTAAAATAGTAAACTTTAACCACTTTAAAAACCTTAAACCCTAACTTTTTCTAAACCCTGATCCTTTAAAACTTAAAAAACCATAAAAACGCAAATATTTTAAATTCACACAGTGAGCTTGGAACCATAAATCAAAAGTGTTTTAAAGTGTCCAACCCCTAGTTTCATGATTTCTCCATTCAAACATTAATTTGGTTAATCAAATAATTTTATCAACCTTTTAAAACATAAAACCTTAATCTATTTTGATTCTTTAAAAACTCACAGTAGCCATAATTTAGACTTTTATTTGCCTTATTCAATTCTATATTTGATTTTGCTTTGATTTATTCTATATGCTTTAATTTATTTAAGTTCAATGCTTGGTTTATTTAATTTATCATGGATGGATGTTTACTTTCTATTAATATTTAATATCTTTGATGAATGATTTATTTATTATGAATGGTTATTTACTTTTATCAATTTATTTAGATTTCCAAATGTTGTAAGAGGTATGTTTCCACTTGTTGGATACCTCATTAGTTAAACATCATGTAATTTAAATTGCTTTTCTATTTTAGAACCTATGTAAAGGGCATGTTTCTACCTTTTGGTGGGTGTCCTATTTAGGCATGTGATGTAAGGACATGTTTTCATCTTCGGATGGGTGTCCATTTATTTGTTTTGCTTGGACCTTGCTTTAATTTTAATATATTGATGCTTTCTTTAAATTATTGTGTGTAATAAGGATAATATTGTTATACTTAAGAATTTTATAATATTAAGACCTGCAAATGAGGCCGGTTCCAATGAACCAGGTGTTGTGGGGGTGCTGGGTCATTTCTCACCTTCCCCACACGTACCCAACTTTCCGAACCCATTAAGGGGTTGACGATTCCTTAGGAATCGAGTCATCCACCCCTTTCTTTTTCCCGGCCAGTCCGGGTGGCGACTCTATTTTCTCTGGACTTAGGTCCGTGTTCTCTAAGGCCCCGAGCCTAAACAGTGCCAAAGTAGCAAGAACCATTCCACCTAGAGTGGTGGCAAAAATCCCCGCTCACAGTGGCGACTCCACTGGGGATAAGAGAAGTTGATTCCGTTGGTCTTTTTATTATTTTATTCTTTCTTATAATGATATTATCCATTGCATCATATTAGATTGCATCGTGTGCGTGAGTTAGGACACCCGTGTTACCCGTGTTATGTTATGTAAGGGATACCATACTTTCACTCAAGGTATGGAGATTGAGCATGGCATAACCACTCATAGCCTCGTACCATTTGGTATATACTTACTATGGGAACCTAAGCCTTTTAACCCAAAGACTAAAGCTCATGTAATTGGCCTAGTTACTTTCCTTAGGTTTTACACCAAATGCATGTTGTTTGACTATGGTTAGTTTATCTTAGTCTAAATCATGGTTTATTTGGTTTGTTCTTTTTCTAATATGACCTAAGTATATTGTAAGCTCAAAATAAATTTTTTTCTTTAAAATCCAAAAGACCAAAGCTATTTTTCAAATTTTTTAAGATGGTCCTTGGACATAAGACTTTTCTAAAAATAAATCAAAAATTCTTTGGCCCATAACCCAAATACTAAGCCCAAAATCCATTTTTCTAAAAATCTTTTACAATGGGCTTAGAAACAAAACTATTTTCACCCAACCTTTTCTTACAAAGAGCTTACAAATTATTTGGGTCAATTGCAAAATACCAAAAATCAATTGTGGGCCTAGTTTACACTAAGAATAAATTAACCATAGGCTTGTTTTTGGCATAAATCATTAGTTACCTTTTTTCAAGTGAGAAATCTATCTGTAATAAACCTCTTAATTTAGTTTTAATCCAATATAGCATAAAAGCTACTTTAGTTGGTTGAATGGATTAAAACCTAATTAATGGGAATTATCATGGATGGATTTCCATTTTTGAAAATATGACTATTGGTTAAAACTTCCGAGGGAATTACTCGAAAACAAGATACCCCATGTTGGTATTTTGTTAACCATATACCTAGGAAAAGAGACTCGCCATTCGTGTGTGGATGTTATAAGGTTGGAAGGAACGTCCTAATTATCTTTCTTTATTGATTATTTGTGCATATGTGCATACATGCATACATTTGCATCTCATATCATTGATCCTTTCTGGCTCACAGCCCTGGTTTATGATAGTTCTAAAGCTTACAACAATCCGACCTACGCCGGAGACGAAGTATCTAGTAACGACTCAATCACTTGCTCACCTAAAACAATGGAGCCCGAACAAATTCAAAGGATGGTGGATGAGGCCCTCAATGCCAAGATGGAAGAAATAAAAGAGGTCATGGCCGAGACCATAAAAAATCAACTAGCTGCAATTTTAGGAAACAATGTCGAAGCATTTGCTAGCACCAAGAAAGACAAAGGGAAGACTAAAGTTAGTGAAGTAGCTTTTGATGATGATAAGGTGATCATTGATGATGATGATTGGGCTCAATACTACCAAGATCCTCAAGATATAAAGGAGCCAAAAGTTGTTGAGAAGGCAACTATTGAAAAGACCGAGACTTCTGATGTTGAAAAGATGATTGCTAATTTAGAAAAGAAATTTGAGAAGAAATTGAAAACCGAAGAGGTGTCCGAGATCGACAAATTGTTTGAGCTAGATGAAGAAGTTCCGTTCAAGTTCAAGATGCCATCTTTTGCCAAGTACAATGGCACTGGAAATCCTCATCTCCATGTGAAGCAGTATATCACTGCCATGCAGTCTGCCCGAGCTACTAAGGCTCAAACCCTAAGGTACTTCATGCTCTCATTGGACCCTATTGTCCAAAATTGGTTCAGTATATTAGATGAAGGAACACAAAAGAGTTGGGATCTGCTTTACAAAGCCTTCATCCAACAATATGGGTATAATGTCGAGATGGAAGTTACCTTAATGGAAGTAGAGTCCATAAGACAAAGGTCAACTGAGAATTTTGTTGACTATGTGAAAAGATGGAGGAATAAGGCTGCCTTGCTCAAGAAAAGGCCCGATGAATCTGATCAAATAAGGATGATCGTGAGAGGCGTCCTGCCAAGTCTTCGTGAAAGGATGTCTCATACACTCATCCGTGACTTCAAAGAACTCCTCCAAGCTGGTCTACAAATTAAAAAGTGGGAAAGGGAGAAGAATCGCTTTTTAATAAAAAAGAATGAGAAAGGAAATTATCAACCGGGCAATCAAAGCACACAAAAAGAAGTTAATGTTAAAGCCACTAGTCAAGGAGGAATGAGGCAGTTTTTAGAATTAGGGAAGCCACTATCTTGAGTTCTCAATAAGCTACAAAAGAAGGGATTGTTACAACCTTTGACTCCTCGTCCTTTGCCTAATCCTCTTCCACCTAACTTTGATACTAATGCATTTTGCCAATTCCATCAAAGGCCTGGACACATAACAGACAATTGTATGAAGTTGAGGCATAAGATCCAGAATTTAATTGATAATGGCAAGTTGCTGGAGCCGGACAAACCCAATACCAAAGGTAATCCATTTCTAAGGTTCAACAGAGTACCTCCACTGGCAACCTTCATGGTGGAAAATGGATTGGAAGAAGATTTTGTTTTATCATCCTTTCAAGATGGGGATATTGAAGATATGAAAGGAAAAGAAGCCTAACTCAATGAACTTTCCTTAGCTTGAACGTTCCTTTTCAACCTTACTTTCTTTAATTTTTTGGAACTATTGTGTTTTTCAAATTTAAAGTTGCTTGAATAAATTATTTTCATCAAAATTTTATTGGTCTTTGTTCATTTTGATGCTCAACCAATGAGGAATCTAGCTTGATAATTCATGAATTAATATATCTAGGCATCATGACTTGAATGACTTTACTAGGTGAGGGAATTGCTCTATAGCATTGAGTTGTGTATGCTTACTTAGAGAGGGCTCCTGCATAATTATCTTTGTCTAGGTCCTAGTCATTCTTAGAACATGCTTTGACAAACTTTCGAGGCAAAATTGAACTTTGCTTATTTAAGAGAGAAATGATCTAGGCATTGTTTGCTTAGCCAACAACTAGTATCCACCTATTAAATATCAATCCCTAATTGTCCCTTTGAGCCTTCATAAAATTTTAGCTTTTATTTCATTGGCTTACCAACCCTGATAACCTATCCTAAGCTGTTGTGATACTTTTGACAAGTCTTATGATCACTAAGATGAAGAGGCAAGAAAATAAAAAAGGAATGCAAAGCGAAGACCATAAGGGTAGTTGAAGTTCTTAAGACCATGAAGATAGTTAAAGTTCTCAAGACCATAAGGGTAGTTGAAGTTTTCCTAATATCTCCAATATATCAAGACAACATCAGAGTAACAAATGATTTATCCCTGTTAAAGAAGATTTATGTTACTCCACTCATCCATTATTGGAAGCCCAAGTTGGTACAAATAAGACAACTCTTTTAGAGCTAGAACAAAAAAAAACAAAAAAAAAGAGAAAAAAAAAAGAGAAAAAGAAAAGAAAGAAAAAAGGAAGAAAAGAAAAAGAAAAGAAAACCCAAAATGGTTCAAAAACCCAACTGAGTTCTCTTTTACCTAAGACAACAAAAGGCTTCCATTTGGTTTATAAGGACGGTTTGACTTGAATTGGTCCAACCCAACTAAAGATTCAATCAAAATTGGAGAAAAGGAGGAAGACCATCCAGTTCTTGAAAGTTCTATACTTGATAGTCCTACAAGAAAGAAGGACAAAATGATAAAAGAAAGGGAAGAGTAAGGAAAGAGAACAAAGGGAAGAGTAAGAAAAATAAAGAAAAGGGAAAAGAAGAAAAGCAACGAATGTGGAAACCAAACTTTATGCAAGAGCAAAGATGTCCTGATCTAAATCCAGATTAATGCCAAGAAGATAGAAGGAATTTGGAGTCAAGGAAGATTGCTCCCAGCTGTCTAAAGTTCCAACAAGAAATTTGTAGTGTGAGGTTTTGTCCATTGTGTCACACTAGCTCCAATCTAAAAATGGCCTTCACTTAAACTCGTATCCCTTATAGACCCCATTTCAAGCCTATCAAAGACCTGTTGATCTCTCTTAGTAGGTAGAGTCTATTAGTGGAGATAGTTTGGATGAGCATGCATATGAGATAGGCAATATTTAAACTCAAATGAGACCTTTGATCAAGTAATGTGTATGTGCCTATCTGAAGTGCAACAGTTCTTGCTTAAATAGAAATAATTCCCGAGTTTAGTATGGTAACTAGGGTTGTCATGTTATAGATATGTTAATTTGAAAAATTAAGTCCTGAGGTACATTGACATTAATTTAGCAAAGCCAACATTTGATTTCCAAATTAAAATTCAAAAATTCAAAAAAAAAGAGGAAAAGAAAAAGGTGTTTTGTCATACAAAGCCTTCAAGTTAAAGGAAGTATGTTGAACCTCCAAAGGACACATTGGGCAAAGGAAATTATTATTGGCAAAGTTATGAAGAAACTACCAACCGACATGCTGAAATATAGTTTGATGGATGCATCCCTGACTCTGCTGCTTAGGGTCTCCACCACTCATGTTTTCAACATCTTGAAGATAAAAGCCCCAAATGCAAAAGCTTTCGATCATTCCAATGCAAGACTTGAACAAGTGTCAAAATGGAACCAATGAGAACACTTCTGCTAATCAACTCGGTCTGTGAGTCGATGGAATGACTGTAAGTATTATTCATGCATATCATGCATACATGAGCATATCGCACTTTCTTGTCTTGTGTTGTCTATTCCTTGTCAAAATGAACAGCAAACACCCTGTGAAGTAAAGAATCAAAAGAAGATATTGAATCAAGGGGGCATGGAAAGCCTATTTGCTTGTGGAAGCTCCAGTCATTTTGCAAAAGAAGAAATGCGTGCTTGTGCGAAGAACTAGACGGCAAAAACATCAATCAAAGCCCGCATAGAAAAATCATGGGTTTGGGCCTACACAGGGGGCAAAGTTTTTCCTTTTCAATTTTTTAAGTTTATATACCAAATATTTTCAAACTCGCTTACAAATATTTTGCCACACAGGGGGGCAAGGAGAGGATATAAGGTCCAATTAAAAATAGCTGAATTTTTTCAAAGGAAGAACAAAAAGAATGGAACATTAGAACTATCAAAAGAATGATGACGCAAATGACAAAAGATCAATCCAGCTAAAAGAGTTGAAGCCAGGGTGAAGACCCGATCTCAAAGGATGAAGATCCACTTGCAAGGGTGAAGACCGGATCTCAAAGGATGAAGATCCATTTAGAAGGGTGAAGACCCAATTTCAAAGGATGAAGATCCATTTGCAAGGGTAAAGACCCGATGTCAAAAGATGAAGATTCATTTTCAAGGATGAAGACCCGATCTCAAAGGATGAAGATCCATTTTGAGGGTGAAAAACCACAATGCATAGAATAACAGAAGCATTCATACTTCTCAAATGATAAAAGGTTAGTCAAACTCAGTCTCGGGTCCAAGCACCCAAATTAAATTCAATATCGGGTCCAGAACCAAAAATACCCTTAGGTCCAGAACCTGGAATCTTTTCTATGTCCAGAACCCAAATTTTGATTAGGTTCAGAACCTAGAATCTCTTCTAAGTCCAGAACTTAGCTCGGGTCCAGAACCCAAATTCAATCCAAGCTCGGGTCCAAGTACCCAATCTCGGGTCCAAGTACCCAATTTTGGGTCCAAGTACACAAATCCAATTCAATCTCGTGTCCAAGCACCCAAATTCAATTCAATCTCGAGTCCAAGTACCCAATTCCAATTCAACATTGGGTCCAAGCACCCAAAATCAAAATCAATCTCGGGTCCAAGTACCTAAATTTAATCTAATCTCGGGTCCAAGTACCCAAATCAAATCAATCTCGATTCCAAGTACCCAAATTCCATCCAATCTTGGGTCCAAGTACCCAATCTCGGGTTCAAGCACCCAATCTCGGGTCCAAATACCCCAATCAATTCAACCTCGGGTCCAAGTATCCAATTTCGGGTCCAAGTATCCAAATCAAATCTAATCTCGGGTCCAAGTACCCAAATCAAATCAATCTCGGGTCCAAGCACTCAATCCTGGGTCCAAGTATTCAAATTCCATCCAATCTTGGGTCCAAGTACCCAAATCGAATTCAATCCAATCTCGGGTCCAAGTACCCAATCTCGGGTCCAAGTACCCAATCTCGAGTCCAAGTACCCAATCTTGGGTCCAAGTACCCAATCTGGAGTCCAAGTACTCAATCTCGGGTCCAAGTACCCAAATCAAATCAATCTCAGGTACAAGTACCCGATCTCGGATCCAAGTATCCAATCTCGGGTCCAAGTACCCAAATCAAATTCAATCTTGGGTCCAAGTACCCAAATTAAATCAATCTCGGGTCCAAGTACTCAATCCCGGGTCCAAGTATCCAAATTCAATCAATCTCGGGTCCAAGTATCCGATTTCGGGTCCAAGTACCCAATCTCGGGTCCAAGTACCCAAAACAAATTTAAATCGCCATCTAAAAAATTAAGTCTTATTTCTTTTCACTCTCTTTCACATAAGTTTCAGATCATTCAAGCAGGGGGCAAACTGTAGACCCTTAATTTTTGATCCGATCCGGTCCAATATATTTTAATTAGTCCAAAATAATTTTTGTGTTGTCCAATATATTTTAGTTAGTCCAAAATAATTTTTATGGTATCTTAATTAATTTTAATATTTATTTTAGTAAAAAAAATGGTAAAATGAATAAAAATTTAAAAAATAATAAAAAATAAAAAATGACGGAAAAATCGGCGGCCGAAAGTCAGCGCGGGCCCGTGGGCATTTAAATGGCCTACGGGCCCGTTCCGCTGCGGCAGATTTTTTTGCCAGCGCAGTTTTTCCGTAGCAGTTTTTTTTCGCCAGCAAAATTTTTCCAACGCAAATTTTCCGAAACCTAATACAATTAGGTTTTGGTTTCCTTTTCTTATTCAATAAAGATGCCGTGAATAATTAGGAATGAAAGATATAAAACTTCTATAAATATGGATTAAACAACACAAAAAAAGGGGGAGGCCGAAAGGGATAGTGAAAAAGAAAATCCAAATCCATGAAGGAAAAGCTTGAATTCAATTGACTTTTAAAGTAGCAAAAACACGATTTAAAGAATTAAAAAGGCAAAAAGGCTGGTCTTTTGAGCTTGTTCATCCAAGAAGCAATTTTGGTGCAACTTACAAAATAAGGTATGAAATTCTAATTTCTTTATATTTTTTCACAGTAGCTAAAATTAGGATTTTGTGTTTTTCAAAAGTTAAAATCTTAGAACTTTAATTTAGTTTTTCTAAAGTCAAAAAAACCTTATTTCGTTGGTTTATTTTCCAAAAGGCTTAAAATTGTTATTTTTACTTCTTTAAAATCTTAAAACCCTAATTAAACATATTTTTCAACAAAACCAAAATTTGATTCTGTTTCTTTCAAAATTTTAAACTAGGTTCTATTTCTTTCAAAAAACTTTAAAAAATATCTTTTCTATTTATAAAAATTTTAATCTGTTTGTTTAAATTCATAAAACTTCATAAAATTATCAAATTGATTTCCAAATTCTAAAAGCTAATTCATCACCCGTGACCCTAATTTTAAATCCTAAAACCCTAAATCAACTTCCAAACTTAACTTTAACCCCTTTAAAAACCTTAAACCCTAACTTTTTCTAAACCCTAATCCTTTAAAACTTAAAAAACCATAACACAAATATTATAAATTCACACAGTGAGCTTGGAACCATAAATCAAAAGTGTTTTAAAGTGTCCAACCCCTAGTTTCATGATTTCTCCATTCAAACATTAATTTGGTTAATCAAATAATTTTATCAACCTTTTAAAACATAAAACCTTAATCTATTTTGATTCTTTAAAAACTTACAGTAGCCATAATTTAGACTTTTATTTGCCTTATTCAATTCTATATTTGATTATGCTTTGATTTATTCTATATGCTTTAATTTATTTTAGTTCAATGCTTGGTTTATTTAATTTATCATGGGTGGATGTTTACTTTCTATTGATATTTAATATCTTTGATGAATGATTTATTTATTATGAATGGTTATTTACTTTTATCAATTTATTTAGATTTCCAAATGTTGTAAGAGGTATGTTTCCACTTGTTGGATACCTCATTAGTTAAACATCATGTAATTTAAATTGCTTTTCTATTTTAGAACCTATGTAAAGGGCATGTTTCTACCTTTTGGTGGGTGTCCTATTTAGGCATGTGATGTAAGGACATGTTTCCATCTTCGGATGGGTGTCCATTTATTTGTTTTGCTTGGACCTTGCTTTAATTTTAATATATTGATGCTTTCTTTAAATTATTATGTGTAATATGGATAATATTGTTATACTTAAGAATTTTATAATATTAAGACCTGCAAAGGAGGCCGGTTCCAATGAACCGGGCGTTGTGGGGGTGCTGGGCCATTTCTCACCTTCCCCACACGTACACAACTTTTCGAACCCATTAAGGGGTTGGGGATTCCTTAGGAATCGAGTCATCCACCCTTTTCTTTTTCCTGGCTCGTCCGGGTGGCGACTCTGTTTTCTCCGGACTTAGGTTCGTGTTCTATAAGGCCCCGAGCCTAAACAGTGCCAAAGTCGCAAGAACCATTCCACCGGGAGTGGGGGCGAAAATCCCCGCTCACACTATCCAGTAGCCGTCGAGGATTTACATTAATTGTTGGAATCTAGTTTGTTTACTTTACTTCAAGAACTATGAATTATTTTATTAAAACTCAAAACCTCAAACTATTTTTATCCAAAATCCTAAACCATTTTATTATTAAACTCGAAAATATTGGTTATTTCTTCACAACCTTAATTTATCTCTCCAAATCCAAAATTATGTTTTTAAGGTAGTAAGTTAAACCCCGTAACCCTTTTCCCAAATTATTCTATCTAAAGCCACTTAAAAACCCTAACTATCCAAAACCCTAGTTTCAAAAACCCTAACTATCCAAAAACCCTAATTCCAAAACCCTAGTTTCTAAAACCCTAAGTTTCGAAATCCTAAATTCAATTGATAATTCTTTAAAACCCTAAATTTATATTTTTATTGTTTTATTTAATTTTAGATTTGATTATATAATTTATTATATATTTTGATTTATTTAATTTCAATGATTGATTTATTTAATTTACCATGAATGATTATTTTCTTTATTATTATGATTATTATTTGTTTATTTTGGTATTAAAATTGTAAGAGGTATGTTTCCACCTTGTGGATACCTAATTGGTTAAGTATTATGTAATTTGAATTGCTTTTATATTTTGGACCAATGTAAAGGATATGTTTCCACCTTTTGGTGGGTGTCCTATTTAGTTTAGACATGGATGATGTAAGGACATGTTTCCATCTTCGGATGGGTGTCTATTTATTTGCTTTGTGTGGACATTGCTTTTATTTTTATATAATGATGCTTTATTTTAATTGTTGTATGTAGTATGGATAATATTCTCATATTTAAGAATTTTATAATTTTAAGACCTGCAAAGGAGGACGATTCCAATGAACCGGGAGTTGTGGGGGTGCTGGGCCATTTCTCACCTTCCCCACACGTACCCAACTTTTCAAACCCATTAGGGGGTTGGGGATTCCTTAGTAATCGAGTCATCCACCCCTTTCTTTTTCCTGACCCGTCCGGGTGGCGACTCCATTTTCTCCGACTTAGGCCCGTATTCTCTAAGGCCCCGAGCCTAAACAGTGCCGAAGTCGCAAGAACCATTCCACCAAGAGTGGCGACTCCACTGGGGATAAGAGAAGTTGATTCCATTGATCTTTATATTATTCTATTCTTTCCTATCATGATATTATCCATTGCATCATATTAGATTGCATCGTGTGCGTGAGTTAGGACGCCCGTGTTACCCGTGTTGTGTTATGCGAGCAATACCATACTTTCACTCAAGGTGTGGAGATCGAGCATGGCATAACCACCCATAGCCTTGTACCTTTTGGTATATACTTGTTATGTACCTTTTGGTATATACTTGTTATGGGAACCTAAGCCTTTTAACCTAAAGACTAACGCTCATGTAATTGGCCTAGCTACTTTCCTTAGGTTTTACACCAAATGCTTGTTGTTTGACTATGGTTAATTTATCTTAGTTTAAATCATGGCTTATTTGGTTTGTTCTTTTTCTAATATGACCTAAGTACATTTGTAAGCTCAAAATAAATTTTTCTCTAAATCCAACAGACCAAAGCAATTTTCAATAATTTTTCAAAATGGTCTTTGGATATAAAACTTTTCCATAAATAAATTCTTTTCTCATGACTCAAATACAAAGCCTAAAATCAATTTTTTCTAAAATGTTTTTACAATGGACTTAGAAATAAAATTATTTTCATCCAATCTTTTTCTTAAAAAGAGCTTGCAAATTATTTTGGTCAATTACAAAATACTAAAAATCAATTGTGAGCCTAGTTTATACTAAGAATAATTAATCATGGGCTTGTTTTTGGCATGAATCATTAGTTACCTTTTTCAAGTGAGAAATCTATTTATAATAAACCTCTTAATTTAGTTTTAATCCAATATAGCATAAAAGCTACTTTAGTTGGTTGAATAGATTAAAACCTAATTAATGGGAATTATCATGAACTGATTTTCATTTTTGAAAATATAACTATTGGTTGAAACGTTCGAGGGAAATATTCAAAAACAAGATACCCCATGTTGGTATTTTGTTAACCATATACCTAGGAAAAGAGACTCGCCATTCGTGTGTGGAAGTTATAAGGTTGGAAGGAACGTCCTATTTATCCCTGTTTGTTTATTGTGCATACGTGCAAACATGCATACATTTGCATCTCATATCATTAATCCCTTCTGGCTCATAGCCCTGGATTACGATAGTTCAAAAGCTTACGACAATCCGACCTACGCCGGAGATGAAGAATCTAGCAACAACTCAATCACTTGCTCACCAAAAGTAATGGAGCCCAAACAAATTCAAAGAATGGTGGACGACGCCCTCAATGCCAAGATGGAAGAAATAAAAGAGGCCCTAGCTGAGATCGTGAAGAACCGATTGGCTACAATTTTAGAAAACATTGCTGAAGCGTCTGCTAGCTCCAAAAAGCCAAAGGACAAAGGGAAGGCTAAACTTGGTGAAGTAGCTTTTGATGATGATAAGGTGATCATTGATGATGATGACGACTGGGCTCAATACTTTTAAGATCCTCAAGACAAAAAGGAGCCGAAGGTTGTTGAGAAGACAACTTCTGAAAAGACTAAAAATTCTAATGTTGAGAAGATGATTGCTGACCTAAAAAAGAAATTTGAGAAGAAACTGAAAATTGAAGAGATGTCTGAGATCGATAAACTATTTGAACAAGATGAGGAGGTCCCTTATAAGTTCAAGATGCCTTCCTTCGCTAGGTACAATGGTATTGGAAATCATCATCTCCATATGAAGCAGTACATCACTACTATGCAGTCTACCCGAGGTACTAAGGCTCAAACTCTAAGATATTTCATGCTCTCATTGGACCCTGTTGTCCAAAATTGGTTCAGCACCTTAGAGGAAAGTACTCAAAAAGATTGGGACATGATGTACAAGGCTTTCATTCAGTAATATGGGTACAATGTCGAGCTAGAAGTTATCTTAATGGAAGTTGAGTCTATTAGACAAAAGCCAAATGAGAATTTTGTGGTCTATGTGAAAAGACGGAGAAATAAGGCTGCTTTGCTTAAGAAGAGGCCCTATGAATCTGATCAAATAAGGATGATTGCCAGAGGGGTGTTTCCTAGTCTTCATGAAAGGATGTCTCATACACTCATCCAGAATTTCAATGATCTTCTCCAAGCTGGTCTACAAATTGAAGAGTGGGAAAGGGAGAAGAACCATTTTTCTACAAAACGAAATTATCAGTCTAACAATCAAAGTACACAAAAGGAAGCTGATGTCAATACAACTAATCAAGCAAATAGAAGGCAGTTTTTAGATCTGGAGAAGCCTTTGTCTTTGGTCTTCAACAAGCTACAAAAGAAGGTACTATTACAGCCATTGGCCCCTCAACCTTTGCCGAATACTTTACCCCCAAAATTTAATACTAAAGCCTTTTATGGGTTTCATCAGACACAAGGACATGAGACAGACAAATGCTTACGAATAAAACATGAGATCTAAAATTTGATTGACAGTGGTATACCAAAAGCAATCCTCTACCTAAGTTCAACAGAGTGCCACCACCAGGAACTTTCATGGTAGGAGGAGGATTGGAAGAAGATTTTGTTTTATCATCCTTTCAAGATGGGAATGTTGAAGACGTGAAAGGAGAAGGAGCTTAACTCAACAAACTTTCCTTAGCTTGAATGTTGCTCTATTTATTTTGCTTTCTTTAATATTTAATTGGAACAATCGTATTTTTCAAATTTAAAGTTGTTTTAATAAATTACTTTCATCAAAATTTTTGTTGGTCTTTATTCATTTTGGTGCTCAACCAATGAGGAATCTAGCTTGATATTTATAAATTAATGTATCTAGGCATCATGACTTGAATGACTTCACTAGGTGAGAAAATTGCTCTATAGCATTGGGTTGTGTATGCTTACTTAGAGAGGGCTCCTGCATAATTACCTTTGTCTAGGTCCTAGTCAGTCTTAAAACATGCTTAGACAAACTTTTAAGGTGAAATTAAACTCTAATTATTTAAGGAAAAAATGATCTAGGTATTGTTTGGTTAACCAACAACTAGTATCTACCCAATAAGATATCAATCCCTAGTTGTCCCTTTGAGCGTTCATAAAATTTTAGCTTTCTTTTCATTGGCTTACAAACCCCAACAACCTACCCTGAGCTATTGTGATACTTTTGACAAGTCTTATGATCACTAAGGGGAAGAGGTAAGAAGATCAAAGAAAGGAATGAATAGTTAAGACTGTAACACCCCTTCCCGACCTACGAATAACCCGGGGAGGAATGTCACATCGGGATGTGAGCTCTGGTTACAATATCTTAATTAAGAATTCTTATGAAAAATTTTTCGAAAAATTGGGTGGAGTTTCCCCTAAAAAGCGGTTTCCCAAGTGTCGCCAAAACTGATTTTTTTTAAACACTTTTGTTCACAATTTAACTCAAGAACACTCCCAATAATAATCTCCCTTATATCCTCAACTACACCCTGTAAGAAAATTTAACACTTCTATATCGTTTCTTAAGATCGCATATCATTTGCTAAGTTTCATTACCATACTACTGTTTATTCTCTTGTTACATACACCATAATACATAATATGTTTAACAAACCTTTACAATAGATATAACGTACATGCCATACTTCTATCCACTACCTACGAGTTAGACATATAACTCGATGAGCAACTTATTGCCCAGTGGGTACTTTAACCATTGCCGAATATAAATAGTGCAAGGAAGGTTGTTGAAACACATATAAAAGTAGAATATTGCATAATTAAACTATTTTCATACAATCATCATATTTATATTTTCTAATTAAGTTAAGATTCACATTCTATATGTAAACAACATGTAATATAACTTTATTATAATTACGAGTTAATCTGCTCCACTAGGAAATTATGAATACACCAATCTCAAAATGAGGCCTCGTATAGAGTTACGCATGGTCTTGACCTCACACGACTAATTGCCATGGTCTTGGTTTCACACGATATGGAATATACAACATAACTGCGTGGTCTTAGTCTCACACGACTAGTTGCCATGATCTTGACCTCACACGATATAACCACGCACGCGTAAGTAATATCCAGACCGAAGTCATTAAGATAGTACTGCCGGTAGGATGGCATGCCAAACCCCCATTCCAGACCAGTTTTACCCATTTACCGAGTAGAGCATATATAACATTTCATATATACCCATTCACTTCATATATATACCACATATTCTCAATGTATATACAATATATACTTACACAAATACCACATATACTCACATATGTATCATATGTATTCACATAAATACCATATACACGCATATATATATACCATATATACACGTATTCCCCACATATATACCTTATCTATATATTCACATGATAACGAACATGTATTCCATCACGTGACTTTTATCACGGTTACGAAATTCAGATTGATTTTCTCCTCTTTTCCATCTAATTTATTCTTCATATTCATACTTAAGCTCAATACCAAAAATAAAATGATAAAACACCCACACCAAGTTTTTGACCAAGTTAATAATGAAAAATTACCATATGAACAATAAACTCTAGTTCTTGACCCAACTTGATCCTTGTATTAGAAAATTTGTATAAAATAATCCACTTGGCTAAAAACTCAAAATTTTTTACAGAATTTAGTTTTGCATCTTAAAATCATTCCTTTAAAATTTTATATCAAACTGGACACAAAATCTTGGTCAACTAGTTCACCCAACCAGACTGCTCCAGTTGCCCTGCATGAATTTTGTGAATTCCGTAAATTAAATTCAATCAATGTGGTTCCAAATTATTTTTCTCAAATACTAGACTCACTATAAAACAACATATCCAAAATTCAATTGGATATTATGTTTCTAAATTTTATTAAAAATCCAGAAAGATGGCTGTCTCAGTCAAGGTACCTGCTGGAGCAAGTCTAATAAAAATAATCTTTCCAAAATCATAACCATTCCATATTAAATTCAACATATTTTTTAATCATTCTAGACTCATTGAGACACAACATATCAAAAATTCAACTCAAGATAATTTTTCTATATTTAATTAAAAATCATACAAGTCACAGCATTTTACTAATTATAAAACAGAAAAATTTCAAAAGGAGTTCAATGGTTAAAGTACCAAACCTTACTATTTCTTAGTCCTTTATCTATATCACTTCCTTTCCTTCCTTGTCTCCTTGATTTCCTTAATTTCTCTTGAAAAAAAAACTTGATAAATCACTTAGAAATTGAAACTTTCCCTTGGCTCTTTTGGAAGAAGCCCACGGCAATGGAGTCCCAAAATGAAGATAATGGAGTTTTCTAGGTGTTAGGCATGTGTCTTATGCTTTAAGACAAAAATTAGATGTTAGATAATTATTTAATTTATTTATTTATTATTTTTTAACTTGAATGGTCTTGATTTATCCACCAAAATTGAACAAATGGCCATGATTTGGCCACTTGAAAGTTACTTTTCCTTCTTTATAATTTTTCCCCTCAAATTGGTTCTATTTACAAAATTGCCACTCCGATGGAAATTACCAAAATGCCTTTGTTGCAAAATCCGTAACTTTCAAACCATACGTATTCGAGAAAAATCGTGCGCCACCGTTACGACCCGATAAATCCTGAGAACACATCTATTACATCCATTATGGTACTATTAAGAACCGACGTAACTTTTTGGAAAAGTACCTTTAGGTCCTCAGCCTCTTAAAAAATTCAATTAGGTCCCGTCAGCTCCACTGTGTACACCAATTTCATATTTGACTATCCCGAGCCTCTATTTGACCACTCGCTCATGTCCTACTTGCCTATTACTCGACTGTCTAGCCTTTGGGATGTGACAGTTCTACCCTCCTTAATTTAAGTTTCGCCTCGAAACTTGCTTGTTCATACATGTAACTACATTGTTCATATAACTAATAACAGTCATATATATATATATATACTTAAAAACAAATTTTAAATTTACATACCTTCCTTTTCTTCTTTTGTTTTATTCTCCTCTGCCCTCACATAATATACTCTAGTTGGTGCTCTTGATTCGGGGCGATCTACTGATTCCGAGTATGTTCCTGCTTGTTTGTTACTACTTACTCTACCTCTGCCTCTGCCTCTGCCTGTAACTCTACTTCCAATTACAGATGGTTGTTCCTGTGCAATGGGTACTATTGTAACTTTCTTTGGGCAATCCTTTCTCAAATGGCCCCTTTCACCACAGCCCCAACATACTCCATCTATTGCAAACCAACAATCTCCAAGATGTTTCTTTCCACAAATTTCACAGGTTGGATATTCCACTCTATTAGTTCCTGCCGAACTCGCCATTAGTGAAGTTGAATAACCTGACCTCTGTACTGTTCCCTGGCTTTGTATTTGTCTTAGGGGTCCAGAAAATCCACTCCTAGATTTCTTACTAGCAGGCTGATAATTACTTGGGGTGCTCTGAACCTGTTCCCTTTTTTGCTGGATTTTTTGTTGACAACTCTTCAGATTCACTTGTACCTTCTCAACATCTAGTGCTTTAGCTACTAATCTTGAAAATTTAGTATTCTCCAGCACTACTAATTGGATCTTAATTTCATCATTAAGTCCTTCCAAAAATTTCTCACATCGTTCAGCTTCAGTTTCTATTAACTTCCTCCCATACTTACTGAGGCGCATAAATTCTTTCTCATACTCTAATACCGTCATTCTACCTTGCTTCAAATGGATGAACTCATTGCGCCTTGTAGCTAAATATGCATCAGTGATATATCTCTTTTTGAACTCACTTCTGAAAAATTCCCAAGTCCGTTGTTCCAGTGGAACCCGTTGCTGAGTGGTATCCCACCATATGTATGCCTCCTCCATCATGAGTGACGTAGCACAAATTACTCTTTCTTCCGGAGTGCATCGAAGCTGGTCAAGAACTCTAATGATACTATCTAACCAATATTCCGCTTCCTCAGATCCCTCTTCATGACTAGCCTTAAACTCTTTTGTACCATATTTCCTCAGCTTCTCAATCGGGGGTTTCCTATCCCCCTCAGTAGCAGGGCCCCTTCTGGCCATTTGTTGGAATGCTGCTGCTATCTGCCTAAGGTAAGTTTCCGGACCGGGTACTTCAGCTGCTGCTGGCCCTAGTCCTGGTCCATGGGCTTCCTCAACACCTATTGGTGCGGAGGCTTGGGATTATGTCTCCTGTTCCATAGCTTGTTGCGAGTCTAGAGACATCCTACAATATAAAAGTAATCAGCAGTTTGCACAGCTCGACATATAACCTTTTTCCTATATGGCATGTACATTAGACTCAATAACTCATGCTTAATTATTCTCGACTCTTTCTTATTTCACAAACATAATTTCATAAATAACTGTTTCACAAATACCATAACTACTACAGGGTATCCCGTTTTACGTTGGCAATGGCCACTCCCAACATAAAATGTATATCCTCCTATATTTTCCTCTTCCTATCTAAAGTCTTTCTAACTCACTTCGTTTACTACCTCTCGATATCCTAATTATCATACACTTTCCTATGTCTAACCGCCCAGGAATGACTAAACCAATGCTCTGATACCATAAATTGTAACACCCCTTCCCGACCTACGAATAAACCGGGGAGGAATGTCACATCGGGATGCGAGCTCTGGTTACAATATCTTAATTAAGAATTCTTATAAAAAAATTTTCGAAAAATTGGGAGGAGTTTCCCCTAAAAAGCGGTTTCCCCAGTGTCGCCAAAACTGATTTTTTTTAAAACACTTTTGTTCATAATTCAACTTAAGAACACTCCCAATAATAATCTCCCTAATATCCTCAACTACACCCTGCAAGAAAATTTCACACTTCTATATCGTTTCTCAAGATCGCATATCATTTGCTAAGTTTCATTACCATACTACTGTTTATTCTCTTGTTACATACACCATAATACTTAATATGTTTAACAAACCTTTACAATAGATATAACGTACATGCCATACTACTATTTTAAGTCAAAAGTCCTACCCTATTCGCCGTCGAGCTGGTGCGGCCGCTGATCTTCTATCCACTACCTGCGAGTTAGACATATAACTCGCTGAGTAACTTATTGCCCAGTGGGTACTTTAACCATTGCCAAATATAAATAGTGCAAGGAAGGTTGTTGAAACACATATAAAAGTAGAATACTGAATAATTAAACTATTTTCATACAATCATCATATTTATATTTTCTAATTAAGTTAAGATTCACATTCTGTATGTAAACAACATGTAATATAACTTCATTATAATTACGAGTTAATCTGCTCCACTAGGTAATTATGAATATACCGATCTCAAAATGAGGCCTCGTATAGAGTTACGCGTGGTCTTGACCTCACACGACTAATTGCCATGGTCTTGGTCTCACACGATATGGAATATACAACATAACTGCGTGGTCTTGGTCTCACACGACTAGTTGTCATGATCTTGACCTCACACGATATAACCGCACGCGCGTAAGTAATATTCAGACCAAAGTTGTTAAGATAGTACTGCCGGTAGGATGGCATGCCAAACCCCCATTCCAGACCAGTTTTACCCATTTACCGAGTAGAGCATATATAACATTTCATATATACCCATTCACTTCGTATATATACCACATATTCTCCATGTATATACAATATATACTTACACAAATACAACATATACTCACATATGTATCATATGTATTAACATATATACCGTATACACGCATATATATATACCATATATACAAGTATGCCCCACGTATATACCTTATCTATATATTCACATGATAACGAACATGTATTCCATCACGTGACTTTTATCACGGTTATGAAATTCAGATTGATTTTCTCCTCTTTTCCATCTAATTTATTCTTCATATTCATGCTTAAACTCAATACCAAAAATAAAATGATAAAACACCCACACCAAGTTTTTGACCAAGTTAATAATGAAAAATTACCATATGAACAATAAACTCTGGTTCTTGACCCAACTTGATCCTTGTTTAGAAAATTTGTATAAAATAATCCACTTGGCTAAAAACTCAAAAAATTTTACAGAATTTAGTTTTGCATCTTAAAATCATTCCTTTAAAATTTTATATCAAACTGGACACAAAATCTTGGTCAACTAGTTCACCCAACCAGACTGCTCCAGTTGCCCTGCATCCTGGCAGCAGTTCTAAATTTTGTGAATTCCGTAAATTAAATTCAATCAATGTGGTTCCAAATTATTTTTCTAAAATACTAGACTCACTAAGCAACAATATATCCAAAATTCAATTGGATATTATTTTTCTACATTTTATTAAAAATCCAGAAAGATGGCTGTCTCACTCAAGGTACCTGCTGGAGCAGGTCTAATAAAAATAATCTTTCCAAACTCATAACCATTCCAAATTCAATTCAAAATATTTTTCAGTCATTCTAGACTCATTGAGACACAACATATCAAAAATTCAACTCAAGATAATTTTTCTATATTTAATTAGAAATCATACAAGTCACAGCATTTTACTAATTGTAAAACAGAAAAATTTCAAAAGGAGTTCAATGGTTAAAGTACCAAACCTTACTATTTCTTAGTCCTTTATCTATATCACTTCCTTTCCTTCCTTGTCTCCTTGATTTCCTATGAAATTTAACATCACATATAAAAAGGTAAGAACCCTGGGTATAGACATAGTCTTATCTTATGATTTTTCTAATGGTTGCTAGCTTATTTTCACCATTAAACACCATTTCTATTCATTCTCCAACTATTTTGCTATTCTCCATCATATTCATCAACTTTCTAATATTTTCCCTAATTAAACATGACTTTAAGTCCTTCCATACAAAGCCTAATACTCAAATTAAATGAAAGAGAAGAAGTTAGCTTGAAGAATTACCTTAATTTCTCTTGAAAAAAAAAACTTGATAAATCACTTAGAAATTGAAACTTTCCCTTGGCTCTTTTGGAAGAAGCCCACGGCAATGGAGTCCCAAAATGAAGATAATGGAGTTTTCTAGGTGTTAGGCATGTGTCTTATGCTTTAAGACAAAAATTAGATGTTAGATAATTATTTAATTAATTAATTTATTATTTTTTAACTTGAATGGTCTTGATTTATCCACCAAAATTGAACAAATGGCCATGATTTGGCCACTTGAAAGTTACTTTTCCTTCTTTATAATTTTGCCCCTCAAATTGGTTCTATTTACAAAATTGCCACTCTGGTGGAAATGACCAAAATGCCCTTGTTGCAAAATCATCCGTGACTTTCAAACCGTGCGTATTCGGGAAAAATCGTGCGCCACCGTTACGACCCAATAAATCCCGAAAACACATCTATTACATCCATTATAGGCACTATTAAGAACCGACATAACTTTTTGGAAAAGTACCTTTAGGTCCTCAGCCTCTTAAAAAATTTCAATTAGGTCCCGTCAGCTCCATTTTGTAAAACAATTTCATATTTGACTATCCCGAGCCTCTATTTGACCACTCGCTCATGTCTTCTTAGCCTATTACTCGACTGTCTAGCCTTTGGGATGTGACAAAGACCATGAAGATAGTTGATGTTCTCAAGACCATAAGGGTAGTTGAAGTTCACCTAATACCCCCAATCTATCAAGATAACATCAGAGTAACAAATGATTTATCCCTGTTAAAGAAGATTTATGTCACTCCACTCATCCATTATTAGAAACCCAAGTTGGTACAAATAAGACAACTCTTTTAGAGCTAGAACCAAAAAAAAGGAGAAAAAGAAAAGAAAAGAAGAAGAAAGAAAAGAAGAAAAGAAAGAGAAAAGAAAAAAAGAAAAGAAAACCCAAAATGGTTCAGAAATCTAACTGAGTTCTCTTTTATCTAAGATAGCAAAAGGCTTCCATTTGGTTTATAAGGACAGTTTGACTAGAATTGGTCTAACCCAACCAAAGATTCAATCAAAATCGAAAAAGAAGGAGAAAGACCATCCAATTCTTAAAATTTCTGTACTTGATGGTCCTACAAGGAAGAAGGACAAAATGATAAAATGCTCAAAGAAAGGAAAGAGTAAGAAAAATAAAGAGAAAGAAAAGGGAAGAGAAAGAAAAGGGAAAAGAAGAAAAGAAATAAAGACTATTCCAAATCAAGATCCAGATTAACGCCAAGAAGTTGGGAGAATGTTCAAAGCTCTATCTTTTCATGCTCCCAGCTGCCTAAAGTTCAAACAAGAAATTTATGGTGTGAGGGTTTGTCCATTGTGTTACATCGGCTCCAACTTACAAATGGCCTTCATTTAACCCATGTCCCTTATAGACCCCATTTCAAGCCTATCAAAGATCTGTTGATCTCTCTTGATAGGTAGAGTCTATAAGTGGAGATAGTTTGGATAAGCATGCATATGAGATAGACAATATTCAAACTCAAATGAGACCTTTGGCCAAGTAATCTGTATGTGTCTATATGAAGTGCAACAATTCTTGCTTAAATAGAAATGATTTTTGTGTTTAGTATAGTAACTAGGGCTGTCATATTATAAATATGTTAATTTGAAAATCAAGTCCTAAGGTAAATTGACATTGATTTGGCAAAGCCAACATTTGATTTCAAAAAAAAATTGTTTTTGTCACACGAAGCCTTCAAGTTAAGGGAAGTATGTTGAACTATCGAACCTCAAAGGAGAAATGATTATTGGCAAGGTTATGAAGAAGCTACCAACTGACATGCCAAAACGTAATTTGAAATGGATGTATTTCAGCTGCTTGGGCCTCCATTATTCATGTTTTCAATATCTCGAAGATAAAAGCCATAAATGTGAAGCATCCTGTCATTCCAAAGCAAGACTTGAACGGGCATCTGAAAGAAATTCGTAAGAACATTTCAGCTGATAACCTCTGTCTGTGAGTCGATGGAACCATTGTAAGTATTATTCATGCATATCATGCATACATGAGCATATCACATCACACTTTCTTGTCTTGTATTGTCTATCCTTTGTCAAAGTGAACAGTAAACACCCTGTGAAGTAAAGAATCAAAAGAAGATATTAAATCAAGAGGGCATGGAAAGCCTATTGCTTGAGGAAGCTCCAGTCATTTTGCAAAAGAAGAAATACATACTTGTCCGAAGAACTAGACAATCTACAAACATCAACCAAAGCCCGCAAAAAAAATCATCATGGGTTTTAGCCTACACAGGGGGCAAAGTTTCTCCCTTTTAAATTTTTAAGTTTATGCATGTACAAAACATTTTGAGACTCACTTCTAATATTTTACCACGCAGGGGGCAAGGAGAATATATGAAGGCTAGCTAAAAAAGGCTGAATTTTTTTGCAAAAGTGCAAAGGAAGAACAAAAAAGAATGGAAAAAGAAGAAAATTAGAATTCTCAAAAGAATGAAGATATAAAAGACAAAAGATCAGTCCAGCTAAAAGAACTAAAGTCAGGATAAAGACCCAATCTCCAATGGATAAAGATCCATGTTTCAAGGGTAAAGACCCGATTTCCAATGGATAAAGATCCATATTTCAAAGGTAAAGACCCAATCTCCGATGGATAAAGATCCATATTTCAAGGGTAAAGACCCAATTTCCAATGGATAAAGATCCATATTTCAAGGGTAAAGACCCGATCTCTAATGGATAAAGATCCATGTTTCAAGGGTAAAGACCAGATCTCCAATGGATAAAGATCTATATTTTAAGGGTAAAGACCTGATTTCCAATGGATAAAGATTCATGTTTCAAGGGTAAAGACCCGATCTCCAATGGATAAAGATCCATATTTCAAAGGTAAAGACCCAATCTCCGATGGATAAAGATCCATATTTCAAGGGTAAAGACCCAATTTCCAATGGATAAAGATCCATATTTCAAGGGTAAAGACCCGATCTCTAATGGATAAAGATCAATGTTTCAAGGGTAAAGACCCGATCTTCAATGGATAAAGATCCATGTTTCAAGGGTAAAGGCCCGATCTTCAATGGATAAAGATCCATGTTTCAAGGGTAAAGACCCAATTTGCAATGGATAAAGATCCATATTTCAAGGGTAAAGACCTGATCTCTAATGGATAAAGATCCATGTTTCAAGGGTAAAGACCCGATCTTCAATGGATAAAGATCCATGTTTCAAGGGTAAAGACACAATTTCCAATGGATAAAGACCATATTTCAAGGGTAAAGATCCGATCTCTAATGGATAAAGATCCATGTTTCAAGGGTAAAGACCCGATCTCCAATGGATAAAGATCTATGTTTCAAGGGTAACGACCCAATCTCCAATGGATAAAGATCCATGTTTTAAGGGTAAAGACCCAATCTCTAATGGATAAAGATCTATGTTTCAAGGGTAAAGATTCGATCTCCAATGGATAATGATCCATGTTTCAAGGGTAAATACCCGATCTCTAATGGATAAAGATCCATATTTCAAGGGTAAAGATCCGATCTCCAATGGATAAAGATCCATATTTCAAAGGTAAAGACCCAATTTCTAATGGATAAAGATCCATGTTTCAAGGGTAAAGACCCAATTTCTAATGGATAACGATCCATTTTTGGTGGGTAAAGACCCACAATCCATAAAAAATGGAACAACCAGTTATACCAGAATTCTCAACTGGTAAAAGGTTAGTCAAATCAAATTCAATCTCGGGTCCAGGTACCCAAATCAAATCCAAGTATCCATCCTCATCCAAAATCTGCTCAAAATCATGTTGCTTTTCACTCTCTTCTACTGAAAGTATTAGATCGCTCAAGCAGAGGGCAAACTATAAACCCTTAATTTTGGCCCTAATTTGATACGGCCCTGATTAAAGGATGCCAAAATAAATTCGATCTGAATTACAACTTCTAATAAGTCGGTCCCATTTTAAAAGTCACAAATTAAACTACAAAACCCTAAACCAAGTCTTTTTTAGAAGGTCCGGTCAAAAAAATCAAAAAATGCAAAATTAGTTAAAGTTCAGAGGGCCCAGTGACATGAACCTTGGCTCATGTCGACCTGGATGTCCCAGGTCAACACGGCTTTGGTCCATGCCTCATGTCGACCTGGAGGCCCCAGGTCGACATGAGCATCTCGACCTGGGCAGCCTAAGGTTGACATGAGGTTGGACTCATGTCAACCTAGGGCAACCAGGTCGACATGGGTTCAATAAGTTTCCTAATTGAACTAAAATTTGTTTTAAGGATGAATTAATATTAGGGTTAAGGATTTTGAGTGAGGTTTGCCTATAAATACTAACATTTCATAATTTAGAAAGGGGGAAGGAACATTAACAAGGTCGGCAATTAAGATTATGAGAGATTAAACAACAAAATAGAAGAGACGGTAACAAACAGAGAAGAACAGCAATAGCTTTTTTTTAGAGAACGAAGGAAACAAATAGAAATATCAAAACAACCAAAGAAGAAGGCAAAGTCCATACTGTCTTCACATTGTTCATCAAGAAATCAATTTTTTGGTGGAACAAACAATGGAGGTTTGATCTTTAATCATGAATTACCCATGCTCACAGTAGCTTCTTTTCTTTGATTAATAAGAACATACATGTAGTAACTTGATTTTTGAACACACATTACCTTGATCTTTGAACATGCAGTAAATTGACTTTGGTGTCAATAACTTTAATCGTTTGCTTTAATTAACACATTGATCAGTTGGTATTCGTAACCCCACTTGCATATTTCATAAAAAACATAAAACTATCCAGTAGCCGTCGAGGATTTAAATTAATTGTTAGAATCTATTTTGTTTACTTTACTTCAAGAACCGTGAATTATTTTATTAAAACTCAAAACCTCAAACTATTTTTATCCAAAAGCCTAAACCGTTTCATTATTAAACTCCAAAATATTGGTTATTTCTCCACAACCTTAATTTATCTCTCCAAATCCAAAATTATGTTTTTAAGGCAGTAAGTTAAACCCCGTAACCCTTTTCCCAAATTATTCTACCTAAAGCCACTAAAAAACCCTAACTATCCAAAACCCTAGTTTCGAAAACCCTAACTATCCAAAAACCCTAATTCCAAAACCCTAGTTTCTAAAACCCTAAGTTTTGAAACCCTAAATTCAATTAATAATTCTTTAAAATCCTAAATTTATATATTTATTGCTTTATTTAATTTTAGATTTGATTATATAATTTATTATATGTTTTGATTTATTTAATTTCAATGATTGATTTATTTAATTTACCATGAATGATTATTTTCTTTATTATTATGATTATTATTTGTTTATTTTAGTATTAAAATTGTAAGAGGTATGTTTCCACCTTATGAGTAACTCATTGGTTAAGTATTATGTAATTTAAATTTCTTTTATATTTTGGACCAATGTAAAGGACATGTTTCCACCTTTTGGTGGGTGTCCTATTTAGTTTAGACGTGGATGATATAAGGACATATTTCTATTTTCGGATGGGTGTCCATTTATTTGCTTTGTTTGGACATTGCTTTGATTTTAATATAATGATACTTTATTTTAATTGTTGTATGTAGTATGGATAATATTATCATATTTAAGAATTTTATAATATTAAGACCTGCAAAGGAGGTCGGTTCCAATGAATCAGGTATTGTGGAGGTGCTGGGCCATTTCTCACCTTTCCCACACATACCTAACTTTTTGAACCCATTAGGGGGTTGGGGATTCCTTAGGAATCGAGTCATCCACCCCTTTCTTTTCCCGGCCTGTCCGGGGTGGCGACTCCATTTTCTCCGGGCTTAGGCATGTGTTCTCTAAGACCCTGAGGCTAAATAGTGCTGAAGTCGCAAGAGCTATTCCACCGGGAGTGGGGGCAAAAATCCCCGCTCACACTTACCACACTCTTCCACATACAATATATAAATTAACTTAAGTCTCTGAATAGTTAACTGTCAAGTATACAATGAGCATACAGTCGGTATATCTAACACTATTTACATTATTTAGTTCCTATAACTTATTTAATTCCTTCTTTTTTTTCCTTATATTCCATTAATATATATTTTTAAACTATTTCAAATCGTAGATTGTCAATTATTTTATCAACTTTCTTATCCAAATTTTCAAACCTACTTATTTCCTAAAAAATGTCATAACAATTTGCTAATCACACACAACTAATGCTTATCCATTCTCTAATTATACATCCATTTCAAACATCTAATTCTAATTAATTGGTTATACTGCAATCATAAAATAACCTACCAATAATTTCAAATATTCCTAAAATTTACTCAATATGTCATTTTTTTAATTCCATTCATCTGAATCAAATGAATAGTATTTAACACACTAAGAACTTAGTTACATTCAAACCTAAATTTTAATAAACAACTCAACTGGGAGTGAAGATTTTCACCCCCACTCCTATGTGAAATGGTTCTTGCGACTTTGGTACTGTTAGACTTAGGGCCTTAGAGAACACGGGCCTAAACCTGGAGAAAATTAATTCACCACCCGGACGGGATGGGGACTCGATTCCTAAAAAATTTTCAACCCCCTAATGGGTTCAAAAAGTTAGGTATGCATGGGGAAGGTAAGAATGACCCAGCACCCCCCATAGCGCCCGGTTCATTGGAAACGACCTCGTTTTAGGTCTAAATATTATTAAATTCTTAAGTATTATAATATTATTCATACTACATGCAATGGAATTAAAGAAATATTCATTAAAATCAAGAAAGTCCAAACCAAAAAAATGGGCACCCGTACAAAATGGAAACATGACCTTATAATAATGCCCAATGTCCATAAAGAAAGTAAGGCAAATAAAATAGGACAACCACCATAAGTGGAAATGTGTCAGTTACAATATTTCCAAAAAACTTAAAATAAATTAAATTACATAAACTAAATAAATAAGGTACCCACACTAGATGAAAATATGTCTTTTATAATTCCCTTTAAAATATATATAAATCTAAGAAAAAGAATAAAGCAAGGAAAAAATAATGCAACACATATGAAAATAATTGAATAATTAAAAAAATAAACAAACACATCTTAATATTATCCATTAAGAAAATATAGTGCGCGATGACACAAGTCGCGCCTACAGCAATCCCACTAGCCGGTTATTGGGTGGAAGTCGAGGGGGAAGTGTGTTAGTAAATCGAAAAAGGATCTGCAACCCTTGCCGCAGCGGATAACAAAAAAAAAATTTTCTTTCGATTTACTCACAGGATCCATGTGATCCATTCAGTTCGATAAAAGAGATTCGAAACTAACCTTTTTTTTTGCGTAGCTTCAAAACGATTAACAGATGCTGCCTTCTGAAGACGAACACCCTCTAACGAAGTCCACACAAACGTACGCCAGTCTGAGTGCTAGCTCACCAACGGCAGTGGCTGAATTTTTGCAAAAACGAAACTAGGGTTTTTAGGTTTTTCCTCTTCTTCCGTTTTCTTTCAAAACGAAAATAATAATAAATATCATCAAGGCCTCTAGTCCTTTTAAAACCGTTTTAAAAGACCTTTCCTTGTCAAAACCCTAACTGTCCATATCCTATATGGACCCACGTTTTTAATAATTATTATCTAATAATAATTATTATAACAATATTATTATTAATATCTAATAATAATAATAATACTAACAACAATAATAAAAATATAATTATTATTGTTTAAGTACAGCCTACGTTCTATGTGTGTGACCCGATAGGCTCATATTAACTGGTAGTGTATTTCAATCTCTATTGAAATGCACAAATCATAATTGGCCTCTAGCAAGACATTATGACTACCCAATTAATCATGAGAATCATTATAAATGAAAACCTAAAATAGTACATGCATTAATCCCTTTGTCACACGATATCTAGTTTGAACATAAGTCATAGTAAATGTCATACTTATATTGTCCAAACTTATGATTACTCGATCTCCAAGTTAACTGATAAACAAATAAGATTGATCTTATATCAACTTATTTGAGCACGGCCATGCATTTCTCAGTTACACTTATCGAGGGGCCCAGAAGATATCTCTCTCATAGAGAGGGACAAATTCCATCTTGATTGTTCATTTTCCTCTACATAATTTATACCATGTTCAAGCATAACCTTTATAATTATCTAGTTACAGATAACGTTTGATCATGTCAAAACATAATATTCCTTATGTTGGAAACTATGACAATCTCAAGTCAAAGGATTAAATGAAAACTATTATGAGATACACTTATGACATTAAACCATGAAGTGATATCTATGTGGGTCTATCCAATACACTGTTCTCTAACATGTATCCATAATATTGATTTGTATCTTCATACCTATAATCATCTTATGATTATCAAATCAATATTACACTAGTTATATTTATTATTATCTCCATAACAATAATAAACTAGGGATATAATCATTATTATATATAACATGCAAACATAACAATGATAATAAAAACTTCTTTATTAATAACAAAATGAATAACATTAAGGTCCAAATCAATGGCCTAGGGCATATACACTAACAAAGTGTCCCTGAAAGGTAAACGGTTTATAGGATATGATTTTGTTGGAGAATTAGGATTTCTATCTAAAGTAGGGTTTTATATTTATGCAAATTAGGGTTTTTTCTAAACTATGGTTTTACATGTAAATTAGGATTTTACGGTTTTAAACATGATTTTACAAAAATAGTACTAGGGTTTTAGTTTTAGAAAAATAGTATTAGGTTATTAAGATTTTGGATATTAGGGTTTAGGGTTTTACCAATTTAAATTTAGGATTTAGGGTTTGGAAGTTAAGGTTCTGGCTTAATAATACATATTACATATACAACCTAATGTTAACCAAAAGACTACTGTTTAAGATATATAAAATTGTGCTTTAAACAAATTAAATTATGTAACAAAGCTTTGAACCATATTGAATTGGAATTATTACCTACTGGATGAACTAAAACTATGGGTGACTAATCTTAATTTATTTTTACTGGACTGAGCTACAGTATGAAGATATCATATGATTTCAAAATAGATTAAATTTAAGGATTCAAACCTGCATTCATTGTTTCCACCCAATGTGATATGTTGAACCAAGCTCATGTCTTTGAAAGACCAAATCAATGAACGTATTGGTTGGTAACTTTTGTTATTGCCTTATCTATGTGTGCATTATTGCTTTTTGTTCCTAGTTACTAATTGCTAATTGCTCTTTGTGTTAATTGCTTACTGCCTCTTGGTTGCCCATCCTTAATTATTCTTTTTAATCTTCTATGCATAGGCAAATCTAAAAACCCTAAAATGATAATCCCAGTTTAAACTGATGTCTAAGTTGATTAGAAAAGTATAATTATCAGCTAAATTATTTTAGAATTTGGGTTCATGTTGATTTGGCACGTCCAAGTCTACATGGAGCTAGCCCATGTCAATTTGGAGTGTCCAAATCAACATGATTTAGGCTCATAGTGATTTGGGTGTGCCAAATCGACATGAGCCATGCTCATATCGACTTGGACCCTTTAAGTTGACATAAGCATTGGCTCATGTCGCCTGGACCCATCTTGACTCAAACCCTAATTAAAGTTTTTAACCTTTGGATCAAATAAATTTAATTTGGGCTAATTTAGGCTTTTATTAGTTTAACTAATTTGATTTCAAGCTTTTAAATTAGGTTTAGGCTCTTTAAAAATATAATGGACCGAGATAAGCTTCTTGAGTCTAAACCAACCCAAATTTAAGGGTCTACATCAACCAAATATAATTCAATGAACCTACATAAATTTCCATTAAATAAAATATCATTCTTTCCCACTTAAGTTAATTTTTCCACTTCCATTCTCCTTCTATAGTACTTCCCTATATCTTAATCATATAATGTTATGATTGCCATTATATATATTTTAAAACATAACTTATTTAAATCAAAATTATCTCATATAAATAATAGCCATCTAATCTCGTATACATTTTCTAACCATAAACAAATAATTTTTTTTCTTTTCTATTTCATTCTCAATTTCCTGAATAGATACACTTTAGCAAGAAAATGTAATATACACTTTAACAATATAATGTAATATCTTCTATTAAAATTGATATTAGCTTTAAACTTAATCCGTTTAAACCATAATTTAACAAAAATGCTTCAGTAGATCACTTAACTCTATAATCATTTTCTTCCACAACCTTATAATTCAATTCTAGCATCATTCCCAAGCTTGGTTTCCCATAAATTATTCCACAAACACTTTTATTTCTTTATACAAAAGAATAATCTACTACCAAAAGAACACATTCTCATAATTATCTTCTACATAAATCATTTCATGAACAACCCTTTCAAAATTAATCTTGCTTAATTAAGGCTCCACTCCTTTAAACAATCACTTAGACTTATAAAACTTCTCCAACATCTCCTTTACCTACTCTTACATTGAAATAAATTTTATCTACATCCAAAACATCACTCTTTAGATATAACTATGCCACATTAGAGACCAACTTAGGTGCCAATGCATATGCATGTATTACAACTCTATTCATATTTCAAAATTCCCCTTTTTCTTTTAAAAATCCACCTAGGCTAAAAATATCAAATTTAGGCTCTAATACCAAAATAAATGTGATACCCTTATACCCTATATATGTACAGTACATATAAATTGTATACATATAATATGCATATAGATTATAAGAATGCCACGTTACAATTTAGTTTTAAACTATTCTATTCAACATTAAAGCAATTATATATCTAATAAAGGAAACTCTCAATAATCAAAACACAATTTCTATAAAGATAACACTTCCAGAGTTATTATATCATTATGCTGCTCATTTGATTAGATATATACATATACACATGTTTCCAAAACCCACTCTTTGAACTTATACATATACGCAAAATATAAAATGTCAAAGTTGTACATGAATACACCACCTTCTAAGTTGGTCTCATAGAACTCTCAATCTTTTGTGGCAATAATAATCTGATTCTCGGACCAGCAACATATTCACATGCGCGATTCATGCAAACGTGCTAAGCTTGAAAGCTCAGTAGTACATAAATATACATATATATTTCAACATTCACATATCAAAATTTATAAATGCATATTCATACACACGTATCATTTACACAGATACATATTCATTAGGCTCGATACCTCTATACCATAATCTAGTTCTAGAAGCATTATTTTGGTTTATCTTAATAATAATGACACTAATGTGTCTCACTTATGGACATAGTTATATTTGTGACACCTTGTGTCTCACCTAATAGTGTAATCATATCTATGGCACCAATGTGTCTCGCCCAGGGGCATAATCATCTCTGAGACACCTTATGTATCACCCCAATGGCATATGGCATGCCAAAACTTCCAAACACAATCTTCTAAAACTAGTTATGGTGTAAAGTACATACAACACATATTCTTCATCTTATAACTTTTCCTCATTTCACATTCTTATCATGTTTCTCACATATGATCATCAATTGTATCATACTTTCATGTTTCTAATACCATAAAACATTTTCAATTCAAAATTAAGTGCCACGACTGTGCCTTCCTAAAGGCCACACCTGTGTATTTAAAACCAGTGCTGCCCACTTAATAAACCAATCCAATGGTTGTGGCATCTCAAGCTTATGCTCGTGGGTTATGAAACGCTACTGCCAATACCTGGTAATCAACCCCATGGCCATGCATTTAAGAGCCACGCCCATGGGCTATGATCTTCCACTTCCTTCAAAATATTTCTTCCTTAGGCAGTCCCATTCCTAATGCCACATCTGTGGCCTTACAACTCAAAACATATAACACACTTAACTTAATACAACACACATTACATGAATAGATGGATATATACTAACCTTATTTCACTTCCAAGCCTTATTTTAATGGCATTCTATACTTCTTAACTTGATCTATCTTAGCCTAATTACACATAATTCAAACAACAAATATATTATTCAGTTATACATATTCACATACTAATTATATACACTTAATATTTATTCAATTTCCAACCAATTCCCTAGAAGACTCTCTTTTCTTCCCTTACTATCCTTTTCCAACTTCAACTATCCAAATCTATTTTCATCATCCAACCATAAATTTATCACATATGCATCAATTTAACAATAAAATAACTCATTTATACAATCAATCTCCTTGCAAAACCCTAATTCTACATATTAAACTATAAAACCCCAATTCCATCATCTATGTTCATCTCGACAATTCAACCATCAAATTATCACATACACATCCCAATCACTTCATAGCTATCATCTTTCTCAATTAACAACCATTTTCTCTCTCTAACTATTTCAAACATAATCTTAAAATTACATAAAACAAACTTATGAAGAGAAATACTTGATTCTTTGATAAGCCTTCAAACCACCTTAAAACTCTTGAAGTCCTTGTAAAATTTGATGTATAAAAAAAACAAAACCAAACTCTCCATGTCCTCTTTAATGTTACATGTACAAGACAAGAAGAAGAAGAAAAGAAACCTCTTTGTTTCCCTTCTTCCTAGACACACATACAAATACAATTATTTATTTATTAATTAATTAGAATATGGTTAAATATTTAGATATTTATCTCTTCCTTTGACTTTTCCTTTCTTTTAATTATTATTATTATTATTATTATTATTATTATTATTATTATTATTATTATTATTATTATTATTATTATTATTATTATTATTAAGAGAGAGGCAATGCACTTTTAGATCTAAAGATTAAAAGAAACGCAACACACTCTTAGATCTAAAGATTAAGAGAAAGGCAACACACTCTTAGATCTAAAGATTAATAATAATAGTAATAGTAATAATAATAATAATAATTATTATTATTATTATTATTATTATTATTATTATTATTATTATTATTATTATCATTATTATTTTTAACATCATCTTTCCCAAAAACAATTTATACGTTGCATATATGTCATGCTTATTTTATGTATATATATGTCATATATATATCATGTATACTTCAAGTATACAATATATATATATATACCTTATGTCTATTATATGTACATCTTATATTTTTCTCTTATAACCACACATACTTAATCCTCCATATCACTTCCTCCAATGTGTACTAAAAATGGGGATGTTACATTTATTATGAAAGTTTTCAATATCAACATTTTCAAAATATTTTCCATGATAACTTCTAATAGAGGTAAATCACATAGCCTTATTCATTTTAAAATCTCTTTGCAAAAATTTTGAAAAAGTTGAAAGCTTCATTCTTATGAGCCAAAAAATTAACTCAAGTAAACCTAGAGTTGTCACACACAAGTATAAATGCATATAGTTTACCACCTAACTAGCAACTCTATTTGGTCCAAACAAATCTAAATGAATTAATTCTAAAGGTAGAGAGGTACTTACAATAGTTTTAGACTTACAAGGACTCTTATGTTGCTTCCCTAGTTGATATGGTTCAAATACCTTATCCTTATGAAATTTCATCTTGGGTAATCTATCCATAAGGTCTTCCTTGTGTGGACATTGGAGTTGGTCCATACTAGCATGTCCTGATCTTATATGCCAAAGCCAAGCATTATTACTAATTGTAACTAAAAATTCAAAAGCATTGTTAATATGTAGGTCAATTTTGTAAGTATTATTAATTCTTCCTCCTTTGAATGCAAGTCCACCATTTAGTGAAGTAAATTTACATCCTTTAGAGCCAAAATTAACATTGTACCTTTATCACACAATTGATTCACACTTAATAAATTATGTTTTAACCCACCAACTAACCAAACATTGTCAATCAAATTCTTACTAGGTATGTCAATGGAACCAATGCCTATAATCTTACCTTTAACATTGTTTCCAAAGGTTACATTACCACCTTGCTTATAGGTAAGGGTTGTGAAGAGTTTAGTATTTCCGATCATATGCCTTGAGCATCCATTATCTACTATCCAAATACTTTCATTGGTTGTAGATTTTAGGCATATGTACAAAAAGAATAGATTTTATCTTCTCTTAGGTACCCAAATAAAATTGAGTCCTTGGAGGATAGTCATTGAAGGGTCCTCTAACTTGAGGTGAGCTTTTCTAATATGACTCTTTGTGTTTATATGCCTATATTTCATACAATAATGACATCTACATGGAATTTTAGGTCTCTCTATCCTTTTTCTTGCAAATTTTGATGGAAATATTCTGAGTGTTGGCAATCACAAGTATGTTTGAAATGTGACTATACTTATGCATTTCTAGAGTACATGTATGGAAGATTTACTCTAGGAGGCTTATTTCTAGAGCCTTGTGAGCCTTGACTAGTCATTTTGAGACTCTTAGGCTTGGTGTGTGTATTATTATTCTTCTTAACCTCAATACTAGAAGTTTGAGGTATAGAAGCCTTAATAAATGTAGGTGCATTAGATGTAAAAGTAGTAGAGCCATTGAACCCTAAACCAAATTTGGAGGAAGATGGCCTTTGAGCACCAATTAAAGTATCTAAAGCCTCCTTTCCTTTATGAAATTTTGAAATAGAATTTTTCAATTCACTTATTTCTTCTTTCAAAATTTGATTTTCCTTTAAAATTTTAACTAAGCTAGAGAAATTCTTTAAAAGTTCATCTAATAAGTTTTTTAGTTGTTCATTGGAGGTTTTTAGTTTTAAAGTAGAATTTTTAAGTGTAACATAGTCATTTTCTAGCTTAGAACATTTTTATTTATAAAATTTCATTTTGAAAAAATATTTTTGAACTTTGGTTCATTTGCTCAACTAAGTCATTATCATCGAAGCCATCTTCAACAACATCAGCACAAGTCATATTAAAGTGCGAGGATGAAGTACCTAACTTATTTGAATCATTGACATCTTCTATGGCCGTTAGACAAAGATTTGCAATTCCTCACTCTTCATCTTCTTCACTTGAGGAGTCGCCATCCCAAGTGGCTTTGACAACTTTCTTATTTTCCTTATCCCATTTCTTCTTATTCTTAAGTTCAGGAAATTCAATTTTTTTGTGACCCGATTTTCCACATTCATTGCATTTAACCTCATTCTTCTTTTCTTTGTCTTTGAAAGAGGATTTAGATAATGTTCCCTTATTAACTTGCATCCTCCTCTTTTTTTTCCATTCACTTACTCTTTTTGACATCATGGCCATTTCGTCATCTTTATCACTATCACTTTCACTTGAGCTCTACTCTTTCATAGCTTTGAGAACTATTGCTTTTCTTCTTTCTTTTTCACCTTTGTCATCTTCTTTTTTAATATGCATCTCAAAGGTGAGCAGCTTTCCAACTAGCTTGCCAGTCCTTAGCTTGCTAAGATCATGAGCTTGTTCAATTAGGAAACCTTTGACTCAAAGTTCTTCTTTGAATGTATTCTAAGTGCTCTCAAATTTTTATTATTTACATATTCTTAAGCATACACTTTGCCATATTTCTTCAAGTCATTAAAAATTGCAAGAAACTGATTTGTCATCTCGGTGACATTCTTATTTGGCTTCATTTTGAAGAGCTCATACTCATGCACATGCATTTGGATTTTGTTGAATCTCACTTGGGTGATACCCTCATGATAGTTTTCAAAATCCTATTCTTTCTTGATATATCAAAATTTCTTGATTCCCAAGCAGAATAACATAACAAATAACATTAATAACTCTTATTAATTTATTCGAGCTTAGCTGTGCATATTTCTCAGTCTTGCTTATCAAGAGGTCTAGAGATATCTCTCTCAAGATATGAGAGGAACAAATGTCATCTAGATCATCTATGTCCCTCACCTTGATTCATTAAATGTCCAATAATAATTCTTATTAAATATGTTAAAAGATAAAAATGGAATAATGTCAAAACACAAAACTCCTTATGTAGGGAACCATAGTGATTTCAAGTCGAAGGACTACTTAATATTATTGTGATGAGAATCACTTATGACATTAATCCATGTAGTATTCTCATTTTGGGTCTATCAAATACAATATTCTCTAATACTTATTTTTATTTAATATCTCATATTCATGATCAGTAAAATATGATCATCAGTCAAACTACATACTAGCCTTTATTCATTACCATTCCATTAATAATGACTGAGTAGGGATAATTTAGAATAGAATTCATATTACTTTAAGATTTTATTATCATGTCACATACTTGATGACATAATTTTGAATTATTTATTCATGAAACTTTAATTGTATTAAATAATAAACATGCACATGATAATGAAATTCCTCATTTATTTTATTGAAAAAATAATGCACATACATCTTCTTTTTCTTATCCCATTTCTTCTTGTTCTTAAGTTCGGGACATTCAATTTTTTTGTGACCCAATTTGCCACATTCATTGCATTTAACCTCATTCTTCTTTTCTTTGTCTTTGAAAGAGGATTTAGATAATGTTCCCTTATTAACTTGCATCCTCCTCTTTTTTTTCCATTCACTTACTCTTTTTGACATCATGGCCATTTCCTCATCTTTATCACTATCACTTTCACTTGAGCTCTACTCTTTCATAGCTTTGAGAACTATTGCTTTTCTTCTTTCTTTTTCACCTTTGTCATCTTCTTTTTTAATATGTATATTGAAGGTGAGAAGCTTTCCAACTAGCTCAGTCCTTAGCTTGCTAAGATCATGAGCTTCTTCAATTAGGAAACCTTTAACTCAAAGTTCTTCTTTGAATGTATTCTAAGTGCTCTCAAAATTTTGTTATTTATATATTCTTAAGCATACACTTTGCCATATTTCTTCAAGTAATTAACAATTGTAAGAAACTGATTTGTCATCTTGGTGACATTCTTATTTGGCTTCATTTTGAAGAGCTCATACTCATGCACTTGCATTTGGATTTTGTTGAATCTCACTTGGGTGATTCCTTCATGATAGTTTTCAACATCTTATTCTTTCTTGATAGATCAATATTTCTTGATTCCCAAGCAGAATGACTTAACAAATAATATTAATAACTCTTATTAAGAAATTCGAGCTTAGTTGTGAATATTTCTCAATCTTACTTATCAAGAGGTCTAGAGATATCTCTCTCAAGATGTGAGAGGAACAAATGTCATCTAGATCATCTATGTCCCTCACCTTGATTCATTAAATGCCCAACAATAATTCTTATTAAATATGTTAAAAGATAAAAATGGAATTATGTCAAAACATAAAACTCCTTATGTAGGGAACCGTAGTGATTCCAGGTCGAAGGACTACTTAATATTATTGTGATGAGAATCACTTAGGACATTAATCAATGCAGTATTATTATTTTATGTCTATCAAATACAATATTCTCTAACATATACTTATTTTTTACATAATATCTCATATTCATGATCAGTAAAACATGATGATCAGTAAAACTACATATTAGTCTTCATTCATTATCATTCCATTAATAATGACTGAGTAGGGATAATTAGGAATAGAATTCATATTACTTTAAGATTTTACTATCATGTTACATATTTGATGACATAAATTTGAATAATTTATTCATGGAACTTTAATCGTATTAAATAATAAACATGAACATGATAATGAAATTCCTCATTTATTTTATTGAAAATAATAATCCACATACATCTTCTTTTCCTTATCCCATTTCTTCTTGTTCTTAAGTAAGGGACATTCAATTTTGTTGTAACCCAATTTTCCATATTCATTACATTTAACCTCATTCTTCATTTCTTTGTCTTTGAAAGAGGATTTAGATAATGTTCCCTTATTAACTTGCATCGTCGTCTTTTTTTCCATTCACTTACTCTTTTTGACATCATGCCCATTTTCTCATCTTTATCACTTTCACTTTCACTTAAGCTTTACTCTTTCATAGCTTTGAGAACTATTGATTTTCTTCTTTCTTTTTCACCTTTGTCATCTTCTTTTTTAATATGTATCTCAAAGGTGAGAAGCTTTCCAACTAGCTCATCAGTCCTTAGCTGCTAAGATCATGAGCTTCTTCAAGTAGGAAACCTTTGACTCAAAGTTCTTCTTTGAATGTATTCTAAATGCACTCAAAATTTTGTTATTTACATATTCTTAAGCATACACTTTGCCATATTTCTTCAAGTCATTAACAATTGCAAGTAACTGATTTGTCATCTCGATGAAATTCTTATTTGGCTTCATTTTGAAGAGCTCATATTCATTCACATGCATTTGGATTTTGTTGAATCTCACTTGGGTGATGCCCTCATGATAGTTTTCAATATCCTATTCTTTCTTGATAGATCAAAACTTCTTGATTCCCAAGCAGAATGACTTAACAAATAATATTAATAACTCTTATTAATTTACGAGCTTGGCTGTGCATATTTCTCAGTCTTACTTATCAAGAGGTCTTACTTATCAAGAGGTCTAGAGATATCTCTCTCAAGATATGAGAGGAAAAAATGTCATCTAGATCATCTATGTCCCTCACATTGATTCATTAAATATCCAACAATAATCCTTATTAAATATGTTAAAAGATAAAAATGGAATTATGTCAAAACATAAAACACCTTATATAGGGAACCGTAGTGATTTCAGGTCGAAGGACTACTTAATATTATTATGATGAAAATCACTTATGACATTAATCCATGTAGTATTCTCATTTTGGGTCTATCAAATACAATATTTTCTAACATGTACTTATTTTTGACTTAATATCTCATATTCATGATCAGTAAAACATGATCATCAGTCAAACTACATACTAGTCTTTATTCATTATCATTCCATTAATAATGACTGAGTAGGGATAATTTAGAATAGAATTCATATTACTTTAAGATTTTACTATCATGTCACATACTTGATGACATAAATTTGAATTATTTATTCATGGAACTTTAATCGTATTAAATAATAAACATGCACATGATAATGAAATTTCTCATTTATTTTATTGAAAATAATAATGCACATGCATCTCATTGGCCTAGGACACAACACTGACATTAACACTTTAATATTGTTGTTAAATATTTGGTGAAATTTTATAAAGATATCCAAATTAATTTGAATTACACATTTAATTACCTTTATTTGTAATAAAAGTAATTATATAATAAACTTAAAAGTTTATAATGACAATAATAATGATATCTTGATTTCTATAAGGAAATGCACATTTAACATAGTTTGAATAATTTTAAAAAATTAATTTGTCCAATTATCCTTCAAATAAATCAATTATTATATTCCTAGTGAGAAGATTATAGATGATGCAGGTCATTAAGTGGGAGTTTGCTTTAAGGCATTCATTTCCCGTCTTGAGCAATATCTTCCATCCCCCATTAGTTGTAACATTAGTAAGAGTTTCTTATTTTGCTCTAGTAATTTTCAATAATAATAATAATTTGTTTATTATGCTAATAACAATGATAATAATATTATCGATAATTAATAATTACTATTATTTGCTACTTATAATAAAATTGGTAACTTCCTATCTTACTAACAATAATATTTGTAAATTTATTGAATAATTATTATAATTTAATTAATTTAATTTTATGAATTTTAAAAGCATAATTAGTTAATTAAATTAAATCAAATTGATCAATAATTAATAAATTTTAAATTAATTAATCTAAAATAAAGTAATTTAGGGTATTCTGGGCTCACCCAAGCAAAAATACAATCATCATCGTGTCAAACATTTTGAAGAGAACATCATAAATGAGGTTGCCAGAGCATCATTGGTTATCACTCATATCATCATTCAAGAGGATTTTGGCATCCAAATGAATCATGGTTGGTTTCATTGAAAAGATAATGAAGTTAAGAGCTCAATCATGTCAGAGGTGTCAACTTACTCGTCAAAAAAGCCCCAAAATCTCACCAAAAATTTTCTATTTTCACTTAAATTTTTCTCTCACTCTAATGATCCTCTCATGACCCAATAGTACTCAAATGAAAAAATCTTATGAAGAGAGGATTCCAATGTATCTTGAATCACCTGAATCGGAGTTCAAACGAAGGAGATATGACCGTTTAAATTTTTAGTCATCAGAGTTTGTTGGAATTCCTTACAACAACTTCAAGAAGCCCATCTAGCACCATCTAGTGTTGGACTAGAGTGATTTCCTTAGCTTTATCTAGATGTCAACTTTCCAATTCTACCAACGATGCATTAATTGGAGGTCCGATGATAGTGTTATGGTCGGATAATTGAATAATGCTCTCTTTCTCTCTCTTTCTCTCTCTTTTCCTTTCTTTCTTTCTTTCTTTTTTTTTCTCCAGCATCTTCCTCTTTCTTCTTTACTTTTTTTAAATTATATATTATTTTATTATTTTATTATAAATTTTTAAAGTTTTCACACCAACTTTCAATTCTTTCCTCCCTTTTTCAATTTTTTCCAAACCAAACTCCCCCTCAAATTTCTTTATTATTATTATTATTATTATTATTATTATTATTATTATTATTATTATTATTATTATTATTATATCTTTAAATGATATTTTAAAATATTTTAAAATTTAGGTTATTATAGTAAGTATTTCACTAACTTGAGTTTTTATAAGTTAAATCCTAACTTGGTGTTTTAAAAAAGCTTACAATGAATTTTTACAAGGTTTGAGAATCTTCATAATCCAATAAGAGTTTTTCCCTTTGGTTCACTCTCTAACCAACTCAATTACAATGGTGTTTAATGTTCTCACCCAACACTCAACTATAATAAATGAAAAATTGAAGAACAAGGCAATTGAGAATTAAATTTCCAAGAGTTTGGACAATGAATGCTCAAAAGATTGAAATAAATGATGTTTAGTGGTGTATTTATAGCCCTCCTCCTCTGAAAATCCCATTTGAAATGAGAATGGGAATATCAATCTTTTCACCAACCAAATCTCTTACATTAAAGCTTGTCAGATGAGCCTATTGGTCTCTTGCCTTGTTAGTGTAGTGGCGAGGCCCTATTCATGGTCTTCCTTCAGAATGGTGTGGTTGTGAGATGTTAAATGTGTGTATTGGGTAGTTTTAATGACTAGTACATGTGGCACTGATAGGTCGGCATGAAACATTATTTGCCAGGCTTTATGAACTTCGTAGTCGCACTCTATGTTGGTACGGATGCACCTCCATTAGTTTGAATATCCTTTGAAACTTACCTCCACATGTGGCATCTAATCATTGGTGAAGAGGAAACCCACCAAAGGTTTGAATGGTGCAGTCACACCATCTTTGTATAGCAGTTGAAGAAAGAATCTCATGTTGAGAATCTGGCTGCTATAAACTTCATGATATCTACTGCCATTCCAAGTGATTTATGCCTTCAATGATCTCCCGGTTGCACTAAGACATGGTGCGATCACTAGACCTTGTTCAGCACCCATCTTCACACCCATACCCATGACCGTGAACTCTACTGTGAGTTCTGAAGATTTCAGATTTTAGGTGTAGTCACTTCAGCTTTTGAGTGGTAGCACCAACCTGGTGCGAGGTCAATCTTATGGCCGCAAACAAGATCGTGAACCCTACTGTGATGTTTTATTTTTTTCTTACCTCTTGGTGCGGTCGCACCCATTACATGGATAGTCGCAAGATCTACCCTGTATAGACAACTCAAAGGCAATTGAACTTAAAGCAAAAACACATGAAACCAAAGTTAAATGCTTTTTATTTTGAGATGAAAAGATCAAAATAGAGTATTATTCCAAGAATTTAGCCAACATTATGTGATTATTGGATAGTTTCTTAAACCACAAAAGTTTTAAAAAAGAAAGAAAGAAGGCATTAGGTTTAGTTTGCTACTATAGTTTTCTTGTGTTTTCGTGATCCAATTAATTAATAAAAAGCATTTAGAGTTGTAAAATTCAATTTGAAGCCAAAATCATATCTGTCTATCTCGATTATGCTTGTCCTATATGAACTTGTTTGTTCCTTTCTCTGACATATAGGTTGGAAGGAATTCTTCTCTATCATTATTAGTGATGATCATGAAGTAAAAGCAAGGAAGCCATTCCTTAAATGTAAGGTACATTGTTATATGATTTCTGCTTTTCTTCTTTAGAATGTCTTCTATCTTTCTCTAAAATTCTTAAAATATAATTTTGTGAACTTGCTATTCAAGATCTTAGAAGCAACTAAAAGGCTAAATATTGAACCCTTTAGTTGCCTAGTCCTTGAAGATTCATTGTAAGTGCAATGTTTAATTACTTTCTTTAGCTACCTACTAGTTTCCTTCATTTATCTATCCTTATATTTCTCTTTCATAATATATTTGATGATTAAGTGATGACCTTCTAATTGACATTCATTTTAGTTATTAATAGTGGCAATTTATGTCTAGTATAAGTTGGGTCTTGAAAGTATATGGACTAAAAACTATGAATGATACAACTTGAATATACAATATTGAAGCCATAATCATCTTTTGTCATGAATTTTACAAAAGCTTAAAACTTTAAAGCCAAAATCATTGATGGCGAATCTGTGTTATCACAGTGTTACCACAAGTGCACGAGTCGCGTAAGTAATAAAATAGTGAGTAAGATATCATTCCACTATGGACAAGGTCAAGTACTAGTGCAAATTTCTACTGTTGTTTAGCAAATCAATAGTTTTTATGATGATTAAAATAAAAGATGAATTACTTAATAAATTAAAATAAAAAAAATTGAATATTGTGCAAAAAGATTTGATGATGAAAATACTATCCAGATATTGAATCCCCCTAGCCATAAAAATATTTATAAATATCAATTCAATTAAATCAAATAATAGAGCTAAATTGACATTCCTCTAAATTAGATCAAAATCTCTTTCGAGTGAATTAATCCCTAATCACTAAGTAGAATGTTAGGAATCTCTTCTCAAGCATAATTAAATAGATCTTGCAATAAGAACAAGGAAATTTGAACTAAAGGTTTTTGTAAGTCTATCTCTAGCACTCCAATCAACCCTCAATCCTAATGAAAATTCTATTCATATCAAGCTTTCTCAAGTCAATAATATGAAAATTGCAACCAATCAATAAGCATGCTATTATCAATTAGAAATAAGAAATTAAGAATCAAAAGGATAAAATAACTCAATCAAATGATTTAATTTAATAAGAACTATTCAATCCATACAACAAGGCTAGGGCTCATCAATATCTAGATAGAAACACTTTAACTCATGTTCATAACTAGAAAATCAAAACAAAAGAATTAATTTAAAGAATTAAAACAATCCATAATGAATGATTTATGTTTCTTCACTTCAATCCTTGAATTTTGATTTAAATCTCATATGAATTGGATCTTCACCTTCACTCTCAGCTGCCAAAACTCTCTTTTTCTCAGGAAGTCAACTCAAATATTAAAAACTGGATCCCTAATTTGAACTTTAGCTTAAATTTTATAGCTCAGAAATTTTGCCTAACAAGCCCATTAACACGGGCGTGTCTGTGGACGTGTCAACAGTGCTATTTTAAACTTTAATGACATGAGCAATGACACGCCCATGTCCTTGGGTGTGTCATTGCTAATGCAATACTGAGTTAGAGACACGGTCAGTGACACGCCCGTATTTTTGGGTGTGTCACAGCTTCTGTAAGGCAGGATCAATGGCACGTTCAGTGACACACCCATGTTTCTGGGCATGTCGAGGCTTCTATACAGTAGTAGAATAACACGGCCATTGACAAGCTCATGTCACTGGGCGTGTCAATTGAAGAATTTTCCCAAAATAGCTCTTTTCTTTATCTTTCATCCGTGATTCCAGCCTAAATAACCTTAAGATCCCAGCGTGTCAAAGGTTCCTAGAATCAACCCTAATAAACACTTGAACAAATAAATTAAACTCAATTTAACAATAAATATAAACAATAGGGGCAAAAATATCATCAACTATACACTTATCAATCATCATTTTCTATTAGGGTTTAAATTTGAATATAGATTATTAAGAAAGAACTGTGATTTGGCCTTGGTTCAATCAATTGAAAAGAAAATCCATCACTATCCAACAGATGCTCCAACAAAAAAATGCAATAATGTTTTTTTTTTTAAGAAAAGCTTTAAATGTGTATAATTTTTTTCATGAATTTTGATAATAGTGTAGTAAAGTGTTTTAGTTGGTTATAGTTTTATAGTTGCTTTCATTTAATTAATGATTTTGGGCTTATAAAGCCTAGGAATTAGCTAAGTTTTTATTTTTTTTGTGGTTGACTATCAATAAGTAACAATGGTGGTTAGTGGTTTTAAATGAATATGAATTGATTAATTTTGCTAGCTTTTGGTACTCTATTTAGTTTTTAGATGAAAATTTGAGCTAAAAGCAAATTATGATTTATTATAAATTATTCAAAAATAAATTGCCATAAATACAAAACAAAACAAAATCAATTCATGAATATATATATATAAATCTATGTCTATAAGTAATTAAAATCATCGAATACTTAGTATAAATACAATAATTTTTCTATATATATGATTTAGTTAATTGGAAAATATAGGTATTAATGGACTCATATTTTTGTGTCCAAAAATAAGGGTATCAAATGCAATAACTGAATGCCATATAATTAGTTCCACATAAACCCAATAAGTTCCATTAAGTTCACTTCAACTCTTTTTGGCTCTATATTAACTTTAAATACTATGCTAGTGAAGGTGTTTTTTATTTATTACCCTAAATAATTTCCTTTTTTTCCTATATAATATGTTGGAGCTAAAATAACACATAAGAGGGAATTAGGTTATTGCTTGCATCAATTGAGAGAGAATCTATATAACCCTTTTTTTTCTCTCTTCTCTCTTAGCAAGGAACTTGATATTTATTAATTCTTATTACTTTAGAGGAAAGAGAACTTGATGCAATGCAATCACAATAAAGTAAGTTATATACTTTTCTTCTCTTTCTTTACATTTGTGATTTTTCCATCTTTTGATATGAAATCAAAAGATAATGATTTTTATATGGTAATCTAAATTTTCATTCTATTATAGCATATAATTAGTATTAGATTGTATTAATACTTTATAAGGTTGATTTGTTTATTATGCATAAGGTTGATTTTTTATTATGTGCTTAATTGGTAACTCTCTTTTATATTATTTATTAGATTAGCTTAATTATGATAATTTATACCTAGATGTAGGGAAAGAATTGTAGTGGTGAAGATTCAAAAGAGTGGTGTGATAATAATAAACTTGCATTTTTTTAACTGTGTTGTATGAGAGAGTTAAAAAGGACCCAATGGAGCACCATCTTTTAAACTAATTGATTAGTAAGAAATGGATGATGAACTTTTTGCCTTAATAGGAAAGAGATATGGTATAGAAAAACTAAAGGAAAAATACAATTCTCTTCATTTAAAGTAGCGACAATTTTCTAAATTATTGAAGCATACTGGAGTAACTTATGATTCAAACTCAGATAATGTATTTACTGCAGAGGACGTTTGGCAAACTGGAGTAACTTATGATTCAAACTCAGATAATGTATTTACTGCAGAGGACGTTTGGCAAATGTTTTATAAGGTAATCCTCTTGGTTATTTATTTTTAACTCGGTTTTTTCATTAGTAATAACTGATATATTACCCTTTAAAATTGTATAAGAATAAAAATTTCAAAGCATTTAAGAAAAATGGATGCAAACATTATGACCTACTATGTCAAGTTTTTAGTAAATATACTGCTACTAGACACCTTCACCATACTTCTGTGTAGTTGTCTCCCACTTCAAATGAAGAGAATCAAAATGAAGACAAATTCCTTAATAAAGATATACATATATCTAACGATGAAAATTTTGAATTGGTAGTTCAAAGAAAAGCAAGTTTCTAATGATTGTATCCCTGCTTCTAATAGGGCAAAGAAAGAATTAAATTTTAAAAAGTTAGATTCATATTTGGAAATTTGGGCATCTTTTCTAAGTGCAAGAGTAGAAAGAGATTTAATTAAAGCCCAAAGATACAAATCCCAAAGAAACCAAGCTAAAAGTACTGAGTCTGATCCATATTCCATAGAAGCATGTATGGAAATTTTGGAATAAATGGAAAACCTTTATAATGTGCATTCAACAAAGCGCTTGAAAATTTTGATATGATTATAGAAATGGAGAAAGATGTTTGTCTTGATGCTTGATAATAAAAGAACAGCTTGGGTTGAAAGTTTGATATGATTTTTTTTATTATTGTTTAAGATTGGTTTACTTATGAACATATTTCAATGGTTTGCTTTTAACTTATGAACTTCATGTTTAAGATTAGTTTATTTATGAACTTATTTCAATGGTTTCTTTTTAAGTTATGAACTTGTTTTAATGATTTGCTTTTAACCTGTGAACTTCATGTGTAAGATTGGTTTATTTATGAACTTATTTCAATTGCTTTTAACTTATGATCTTCATACTTATTTTTTACTTTAAATTTCATGCAGAATTATGGAACAAAATTTAGATCATAATCAAGTCAATATATATACAACAAGTAGTGATAGTTCTAATGATGAGGATGATGATATGTTAGATTTATTAATAGTTAGATATTTGATGATCCATGAAGGGGATTTTGTAAAAAGAGTGCCTTGTAGAACTTCCATACTTAGTGGAAAGATTTATATCCTTGAACTATTAGTAGGAAATCCAAGTAGATGTTATGAAGGATTTCTTATGGCACTGTATGTATTTAGGAATTTGTGTGATAAGCTAAACTTAATGGGTTTATTGAAAAATAAGATAAATGTTAGTGTAGAAGAAGGAGTGGCAATGGGATTGAGTGTTTTATGCTATAATGTCCGTCAAAGAGTTGTAGCTAAATGATTTTCAACATTCACTTGCTACAGTGTATAAGTGGTGTAAGATGGTAATTAGGGCACTTGCTACTTTGGGTATTCACTTGATTAAACATATGAATAGATGACCCATGGAGACAGAAATTATGAACAATCCTAATTAGTATGACAAGTGAATTAAATGATGAACATGGAGATAAGGGAAAAAAAACCAAATGATGCAATATAATAGTATATATATTGTATCATACACGTCTTATGTGCAGGTTTTATGCCCAGTTGTATTTTTTTTATTATTACCATTTTTTATTATCACATAATTGTCACTTTATTTATTATTTTTTATTATTGTTTTCTTATTATAACATAATTACCACTCTATTTATTTTTTTTATATTATTACCAAATATATACATACATACATATATATACACATTTTTTTCTCCTTCTTAATTTGAGAGTGGGATTGTTGCTAGTCTATTGACGGTGACAACCCTGTCTATCTTTATTCTTCTTTATTTCTCATCTATTATTAGACTTTTGTTTATTATTTTTTTAATTTTGTGTTTTTGTTTCTAGTTTGTCCTCAAAATAATTTTTAGATCAATATAGATTTAAAATTTGGTATTTATTCTTTTCTTAGTTTTATGTGTAGTTTATCTTCAAAATAAATTTTTAGATTAATATAGAACTGAAATTCAATATTTGTTCTTATTTTCATTTTTATTTTTGCTTACCTTGCTTTTTAGAATAAAATTGAATGCAATTTTAAGGTTTTTTTTATGAGGTTTTGTCCTTCTTTATTTGAAGGTTATGTGTTCTTCTCTAATAGAGATTTATCCTTTATTAATAAATATTTATGCTTCTCTAATGGAGGTATCCTTCTCATATGGAAGGTGGCTCAATATTTTCCTATAATTAACAGATGGAATGAGTGTCCCACTAAAAGCCAGATTGATTGTGGCATGTTACTATTAACCACTATTTACATCGAAGAAATTCAAGGAGATTTGGTAATATCAGTAGTTATGTATATTTTGTGTACTTTAAAATTATCAGATTGTATTTGTACCTTACAGATGTACTTTTTAATTTATTAATAAAAATTTATTTTGCATTCAGTTTATATAAATATATAAAGCTAAGTGGAGTAAATGATATTTTAAAATCATATATTGTTTTAGAGATAATTAATTATAGTATTTCACACCAAATATATATGATATGTTGCAAAAATTAGGTCCACATTCCTAATTTATATTTTTTATAATTTTTATACCAATTTTATTAATATTTGAAAATCTAACTGTAATTTTAAAAATAAATAGGTAATAATAATATTTTCATATCAAATTTATTGTTTTCTTACTAGTTTATTATAAATTATAACTGTTCCAGCATGACCAGCGATTTCGAGTTCAAGTGTCTGAGTATGCAGTTGCATTGAAACTCGATAACGGGAGTTTTATTATCTTTGTAACTATATTTGACTCGACTCCAGAAGGAAAAAAATCAATAAAAAAAAATTCATGCTGTAAAATAAATTACAATAAATTTTATTCTTTTTCTCTATTTCATTATTAATATATAATTTTTTTTAAGCATGCAATATGTAGTCTAAACAAGAGGAGAGATTTTGGAGTGACATGTGCATATAAAATGTTTTGAAAGTTAACCAATTTTAATTGGTTGAATAAATTCTCTTTTATTCCATTTTTTTAACTCTCTCTTTCCCTTTGTTCAAAAAAAACTCTCTTTCCTGTAAATTACGAGAAATTATATAATATAATGGTAATTTTAACTAAACATTTTAATTGGAATGTCAAACTATTTAGATTATAATATATGGTGATATTCTTAAAAAATATATCCTAAAATTTCTCCAGATAAACCCTTTAATTTTTAAATTATAAAATATAAAAGATTTATTATTATTCAATTGGGTTGTCATTCCAATAAGGATGCTAAGTTGAAATCATCATTGTATTATATAACTTTTCATAAATTACATAATTTAATTTATTAATTGCCATGTGGCATTGTTTAATTTGCTTGCTATACTAACTAAACTTGCTAGTTGAATAACCGCTTTATTATATAATTTCTCAAATTCATAAAATGATTTATTTTTCATTTCTTTTATTTTAAAATCAACATAAATAGATATTTTAATTGCAATGATAAACTAATTATATTATAATATATGATGATATTTTTTAAAAATATATACTCTAAAATCTCTCCAGGTGAACCCTTTAATTTTTTCAGTGATAAAATATAAAAAATTTATTATTATCTAATTAGTTTGTCATTCTAATTAGGATGTCTAGTTAGAATTATCGTTGTATTATATAATTTTTCATAAATTACATAATATGATTTAATAATTTTCATGTGTTATTATTTAATTTGCTTACCATAGCAGCAAAATTTTCTAGTTGAATAACCACTTTATTTTATAATTTCTCAAATCCATAAAATGATTTATTTCTCATTTTTTTATTTTAAAATTAACAAAAATAGATATTTTAATTGGAATAATAAACTAATTAGATTATAACCCATGGCAATATTTTTAAAAAAATATATACCTTAAAATTTCTTTAAGTGAACTATTTAATTTTTTTTTAGTGATAAAATATAAAAGATTTATTATTATTCAATTAGTTTATCATTTTAATAAGGAAGTCTTGTAATATCCCCATATATGCCCTAGAAGTATTGGTTATGTTGTTATTATAATTGGATTGAATGTATATGTTATGTGTTAAGAAAAGAAATTGAGAAGAGAATGTATATGTATATGTGTTTGGGAAAGAAAGAGGGTTTAGAGACAAGTTTATATGTTGTTTATATGATGATATAACTAACATATACATAAGTCAAATAGAGAGTCAATGCAAGAGGAAATTTATTTGAGATTTGTGAAATTACTTAAATGGGCACATATGAGACAAAAGGTTAATTAAATGGATGAAGGGCATTTAAGTAATTGTTTTGTTAAATTGTGTGGTGGAGAATTAAAGAAGAAGAAATGGTTGATTTGTAATCATTCTTCTTCTCTTCTCATGTGTGTGCCGGCCATTGAAGGAAAGAGAGAGCAAGAGAGGTGTGCTTGATGCTAGAACCAAATTGAAGAAGGAATCAAGGGATTTGGTTAGAGATTTGTGAAATTTCTTCATTTAAGGTAAGTACTCTCTTGTTTTCCTTTGTTAATTTTGAAGTTGTGTCTAATGTGAATTGTGATTTGTTGATGTGATGATTTGGTGTGTTTGATATGTGTTTGCAAGTGTTAAAATGGATAGTAAGTTAAGAGATTGAATTGGTGTTGGTTTGGTTGTGAAGATTGTAAGTTTAAGTGGATGTTGATAGTGGAAGAGCAAGTGTGAAGTTGGTTTTAGGGTTTGGAATTGGTGAATGCTTTAATGTATGGTTAATGTGAATATTGTGTTAAACATGCAAAATAAGTGTTAATGACTTTGATTACATCCATTTGAATGAGTTTGTGTTGTGCATAATGTGTTAAAATGCATTTAGAAGAGTGTTGGCCACATTTAGGATTTTGTTCTTAAGTGACACGACCAAAAGCAAGGAGAGACACGGCCAAGCCAAGGAAATTTGGGCGTGTTGGATAGGTTTTTGAGAGACACGGCCGTGTCCATTAGCCGTGTTAGCTACTGGATTTTTAGGTTGAGAGACACGGCCACAAGCTTGCCCGTGTCCCATGCCCATGTTTGCTACTGCCAAAATTGTGTTGAGAGACACGGCCACAAGCTTGGCCGTGTCCCTCAAGTGTGCTGCCCGTGTCCCTCAAATGTGATAGTTAATGTTTTTATTCTTTGTTCTTCTTGCATTGTTTTGGTCCTCTAAAGGTAAGTTGGTACCTAAACCTAAACCTAAACACTTTAAACACACTAAAATCAATGAATGACATAAACAAATGTATGTGTAAGATCCTAAAGCTATGAACAATGGTATGTTATATGCATTGTGAATATTGTAAATGATAATATGTGTGTCTAGATTGTGTAATTGATGTTGTATACTATGATGAAATGAAATGTGAAAGATATAATGTTATGAAGAATTGTTTTATTGAAATATGAGATGATTAAAGCATTGTTGCCTAATTTGCTTATGAGAATGAAATGAATTGAGGAAGTAATGTTAAAGATTGTTGAACGGACCTATCCGTCTCCTGCGGAACCATGCGGACCCAGTGAGTTGGGAAACTGATCTTGGACTACCAACCTAGGTGGGGAAAGGTTCGATACAATCAGTATTATATGTACCTATTTGCCTCCTGCGGAACCATGCGGACCCATTGGGATGGGCAACCGAACTTGGACTACCGACCTGGTTGGGAAAAAGGTTCGTTACTGATAGTTTTATACGTGCCTATCTGCCTCCTGCGGACCCTTGGAATTAGAGGACAACCGACCTGGTTGGGGGAGGGTTCGTATATGAAGCTATGGTTATGGGCTATAATGAGGAATTTGAATAAATATGATGAATAGTGCTATAGTAGAATTGTTAATATGACATTGAACAAAGTAATATATCGAAAGGGTGATATGCTTTTGAATGATGTATGTAATTGATTGTGACATTGCATTTTAGTATAATGTTATTATATCTTGTACTACTAAGCCGTTGGCTTAGCGCGATGGTGTTTGATCGCGCAAGTAATAGAGTTGAACCTGAGAGCTCCTCGAGACCAAGTGAGAGTAGACCTTGAAGAGTTTATTTTGGGACTTAAAGATCGGAGAAGAGCTGCCAATCATGTATATATATTCTACATTTTATAAATTGTGGTTTTTAACCTATTTGTAATAACTTCCGCTGTGAATTAATAAATATTTTATATATATATATATATGGTGTCTTTTGGATTTCTTTTAAAATGTTTGAGTTGGTTTCAATTACTTACAAAGGAAATTGTTATGTATCATTTTAAAACTGTGGCATTTCCTATATTCAGTATACGGATACTACGATCGTTTAAGCATGCTTGGTACGTATACGGGATATAGGGGTGTTACAAGTCTAGCTGGAATCACTATTGTATTATGTAATTTTTTTATAAATTATATCATATAATTTAATAATTTCCATATGTCATTGTTTAATTGCTTGTCATACCAACTAAATTTCCTAGTTAAATAACCGCTTTATTGTAAAATTTTTCAAAATCAATAAAATGATTTATTTCTCATTTCTTTTATTTTTAAATCAACATAAATAGACTAAAAAGAATGGTTGTTCTTTGATTAGGTGTCATGTACCTAGAAAAATCTCGTCGTCGATTGAAAAGTTTTAAATCTTAGTTCTTGACTTTAAACTTTAGATATAATGTCATATTAAAGGAAATAATGAATAAAAATAAGTAAATTATTATTTAATTTTAATAATTAATTGATTTTTACTTTTAAAAAAACTAAGAAATATATAAGAGTATCTCCAATGGATTGAGTCTCACTACAATGCCACATAAGCATTTAGTGGAACTTGGTCTTCTAATGGTGAAGGCTAAGTCTGTAACATCCGTACTTATATTAAAATAAAAAATTAAATAAATAAGCAGCAAGATTAATTAGGGTGTTGGAAGATGGAGAATATAAAAAAATATATATATAATATAAAGAAAATATACATAACATATAAAGTCAAATGATAAATAGTAAAAGTCAAAAGATAAATAGTAAAAAGTTAAAAAATTAATAAAATAATAATGATAAAATTAATAAAATAATTCAAAATTAATTAAATTTGAATGGATGAAGAAAAATAAGAATTTTAAATAATAAATAAATAATAATATATGGATAGAAATATGTATAGGAAAAAAAAAGTCAAATGAACACATCTTCTTCTTCTTTTCTTCTTCAATGGCCGAACCACTCCATGGATGGGCAAGAATAGATTTTTCTTCATCCAAACACTAAACTTTCACATGATTTTCAAAAATCATAAGAAATTTTGGTAGATTTCCAACAAAGTAGTAAGCTTTCTTTCACAATTTCAAAGTTTTATTGAAAAATATGAATATGTGAAATATAAATATTTTATGGGGTGTTTTAGAATTTATTAAATGGGTATGGATGAAGTTAATTTGATTAGAAGACAAGACTTTTATAGTTAGATGGTTGATTTGTTTAGGTTTTGTGGAAGTTTGGATGATGATGAATTTAGGGTTTTAGTGAAACTTTGTTAAAGAATGGATATAAATTGGATTAAATAGTTTAAATCATATTATGAAATGATTTTAATAATGGAAATGAACCTAAAATACAATTTGAATTGGGTTAGAATAATGTTTCAAAATTAAAGAGAGGTAGGGCAAAATTTTAAAATTTTGAATGAATAGTATTTAATTGATGTTTAACAGTTTAAATATCTTAAAATGTGATTCTAAAGTGTTATATACACTCGTATTATAATTAGGAGGTGAGTGATAACAAGTTACTTGGTTAAAGTGGTGAAGGGCACATTGAGAAAGTGGTGAGAAATGATTGCTTTCTAGCTTGGGAGTTGTATAAACCAAGGTCAGTGTAACACCCTTATACCCTATATACGTACAATATATATTTTTAGCATATATAAAATAAGCATATACGGTACAAAAATATCACCGACAGGTTTAATAAATTTTTTTTTCACATTTTCAATTTAAAATTTCAAATTCTAAATATATAAAAATTAAATAGAATACAAATATTCTTTACTTGTTATAAGAACCCGAAATAGATAATATATATAAAAATCTCTGAAAAAATTCGCCAGAGTTTCGTCTGTAATTTTGATATCCCAAAATTTATCAAAACACAACCTGCAAAAAAAAAACACTCCCAAATAATTTCAAATCACCATCAACCATACTTCTCAATTTCACCAAGTTTCTCAAACATTTATACATATAGATATATATAATTTAAAACACACTTACTTTCTCATTTCAAATACATTGACCCAAACATTCTTTATAATATACAATATGTAAAATCCAAAACATAATATATTATGCATAAAACTAAAAAATGTACAATAAAATAAATATATATACATGCTGCTAGCAGTGTTTTTGAACTCGAGAGCAACTCAACAAGCTCAACTACAAGTCTAGACACAACCTGGTCTAGAAGAACTCTTTGGCTCAGCTGGGTCTACCCTGTCACTTGCGTGATGGAAACAATCGTGCTAAGCCGAAGCCTAGTGGTACAAACTTTGATAATAACATTAAAACTCAATGCAATGCCAATGCATAATGCATATAGATGTCACACCAATCCACTTTCTTATATTTTTCAAATATTTCATAATTCATAATTCACATTAAAACAAAGACAAGTGTGGGCCCAAAAAGGATCTAATATGCTATTCAAATTTCAGAGTTACTGCTTTGGTCCATAATGACACCATGTGTCTAGCCCCGTAGGTAATATATATATCCATGGATAATGTAACAGCCCCAGTCTCTTGGACCTCAACCCGGCTAGAACATTAGGCCCCAGTATCTTGGTCCTCAACCCGACTAGACTGCTACAGTTTTTTAGGCTTACTACCCAGTCTTTTCACCCCAAAAATATCATATTTATCAGTTGGCCTGGCTTACGACCTAGTCTTTTCACCATTCCAGCGTATAGCCCGTAGACAATCATAGACATGCCGCCAAACCCAGAACTCTGAAAATTAAATAATATACTAGGCACACAATTTATTCATATTTCTCATTATTAATCTCTTTCTCATTTTTAAATATTCAATCTAGGCACATTGCCTTATTTTCATATTTTTTTCTCACTTTTCTCATTTTTCACATCTTTCTCATTTTTCTCACTTTTCTCATTTTTATCAATATCAATTCATTTCATTATTACACATATTTCATTTTTGCATTCACAACACATTACCCAATTACTTTGGGTATTTTCAAATAATATGAATTTCACATGTTACACAAATTAGCCATTATCAATGGCTTTTCACAATGCATTTAACACATATATGACATTACAAATGTCATAGCACATTATTCATACACAATCAATGAACCAAGTAACTTAACACATGTTTCAACCAAAATGTGTTAAGTCCAAATGTTATGTAAATATAGACATTATATTCAAAGTTTGTACATACCTCTACTAGCAACCCAAATCAAGCAAAAAACAACCTTCAATCCAATTTTTCTAACTTGCCCTTCGCCACTTGGATGAAGCAAATCAACCTCCCTCAATGCCTAAACCAAATGTGATAACAAATAATCATTTAGTATCACATTTAATGGCATTTCCAACATTAAACCATAATTACACATCACTCCTACAAATTTTCAAAAATTTAGCCTTTCCTTACTTAAACATTAAAATTTCATTCTCAAACTCCAACCCAACACCACCAAATCCAATATTTGACTTTAATACTTGTTTATGAATCAAAACAACTCATTTGGAAACAATTTGCACAATTAAAATTCATGTTTTCAAAACCTCAAAAATCCATAAACCAAAATTCTCTCTCTTCACCATTCTTTAACCAAACTCCATCATCTCTTTAATCTAACCTTAGAATCATTGTTAACTACCAAAAATAACATCATACACACCAATTTCAACAATTATAACATACTACATCAAAATCTCAAAACTCACATAATCTCATCTTCCATGGAATTCAAAGAAAAGAGGTGGAAACTTACTAATTTTGGTGAAAATCACTAAAAATCCACTTTAAAATTTTTAATTCCTTCAATTTATGGAGTATGGAAGAAGCAAAATCCTTGGTCTTCAAGCTCCCATGGAAGCCACGTCCCTGAAGAAGAAGAAGAAGATGAAGATGAAGACTTTTAATATTCTTTTCCTTTCATCTTTTTTTTAACCACATATATATATATTAAAATAATTTAATATTTAATTATTTAATTATTTTTTTAATAAATTAAAAGTCCTAATTTTTCTCTTCCATTCAAAATTAATTTATTTTTGAATTATTTTATTAATTTTGAATTTATAAGATTTAATTACCAAAATACCCTTTTCTTTTAAAAAGTGTTGACTTTTATATGTTATGTATATTTTGCATATATATCATATATATTCCACTTTTTTATTTAAAATCCCTTCATTTTTCATTTAAAACCATTAATTTAATTTATCCTTTTAAATTATAATTTATTTTATCAAATTTTCCAAAAATTAGAAATTTTCAAAAAATTTAGGATGTTACAATTCTCTCCCCCTAAAACAAATTTCGTCCTCGAAATTACCTATCCTCAAGTCTGGAACAAATGGGGAAACTGACTCTGCATCACTTGCTCACTTTTCCATGTCGCCTCCTCAGTGGCATGATTCCTCCAAAGGACTTTCACAAGTAGCACATTCTTATTCCTCAATTCTTTAACCTCTCGTGCCAAAATCGCTACTGGTTCTTCCTCGTAAGTCAGATCTGGACTCACCTCAATGGACTCCACTGACAAGATATGAGATGGGTCAGACCTGTATCTCCAAAGCATCGATACATGGAAAACATTATGTATTCGATCCAACTCAGGCGGCAAATAAGCCACTGGACCAACTCTTTCCAACACCTCATATGGTCCTATGAAACGAGGACTCAACTTTTCTTTGTGGCCAAATCTCAAAATCTTCTTCCATGGAGACACCTTCAGAAACACTTTATCTCCCACACTGAACTCTATGTCTCTTCTCTTTAAATCTGAATAGGATTTCTGTCGGTCTGAAGCTGCTTTCAAATGACCCCGAATCACCTTCACTTTCTCCTCTGTTTCCTTAATCAAATCGGGACCAACTAGTTTACCTTCTCCAACTTCATCCCAACACAAAGGTGTCCTGCATCTCCTGCCATATAAAGCCTCATAAGGAGTCATCCCAATACTCGATTGATGATTGTTGTTATAAGAAAACTCAATTAATGGCAAAAATCTGTCCCAATTCCCGGTAAAATCAATGATATAACTCCTCAACATATCCTCCTGAATTTGTATCACTCTCTCTGACTGTCCATCTATCTGAGGATGGAAAGCAGTACTAAAATGCAATTGAGAACCCAAAGCATTATGCAAACTCTTCCAAAACCTCAAAGTAAATCGGGATCTCGATCCGACACCAAAGAAACTGGGACTCCATGCAACCTGACTATCTCGTTGATATACAGCTCAGCCAACCTCTCAAGAGAAAAATCCATCCGAACTGGAAGAAAATGAGCTATCTTCGTCATCTGATCAACTATCATCCAGATTGCATCATGGTTCTTTTGGGTCAAAGGCAGTCCAGTCACAAAATCCATTGTCACTCGCTCCCATTTTCACTCTGGCACTGACAAAGGTTAGAGCAAACCTGAAGGAACTTGGTGCTCAGCCTTCACTTTCTGGAAAGTGAGACATCTGGATACAAACTCTGCTATGTCCCTCTTCATACCTAACCACCAATAATGTCGCTTCAAGTCTTGATACATCTTGGTACTCCTAGGGTGCATAGCAAAAATTGACTGATGTGCTTCTTCTAATATCATTCTTTTCAATTATGTATCATCAGGAATACACAATCTATCTCTGTACCATAGACTGCCATCATCCCTCACATAAAAGTCCCAACTCTCCCCCTTCTAACAAACCAACACAATTTTCTGAATTCTCTCATCTGCCAACTAAGCCTCCCTAATATGATCCAACAAGACTGGCCTCAACTGCAACTGAGCCATCAGAGCACCATCATCAGAAGATTCAAATCTAGCATGCAACACTCTCAACTCAACAAGCAACGAGAGCGAATAAACAGTCAAACCTGCCAAAGATTTTTTACTCAAGGCATCAGCAACAACATTTGCCTTACTAGGATGATAATCAATCAAATAGTCGTAGTCTTTAATCAACTCTAACCACCGTCTCTGTTGAAGATTCAGCTCTCTCTGAACACCCAGGTATTTCAAACTCTTGTGATCTGTATAAATGAAACACTTCTCCCCAAAAAGATAATGTCGCCAAATCTTCAAAGCAAAAACTATGGCTGCCAACTCTAAATCATGCGTCGTATAATTCATCTCATGCAGTTTCAACTGTTGAGAGGCATAAGCAATAACTCTACCCTCCTGCATTAGAACACAACCTAAACTGCTGTGTGAAGCCTCACTGTATATCACATATGGTTTACCTTCCACAGGCAGGGTAAGGACAGGAGCCTGAGTCAACATCTCCCTCAGCTGCTCAAAACTCGCCTGACACCGATTAGTCCACACAAATTTAACTCCTTTTTCGAAGTAACCTGGTGAGTGGAGTAGCTATTGAAGAAAAACCATTCACAAATCGTCGATAATAGCCTGCCAAACCCAGAAAACTTCTAACTTCAGTCGCTGATTTGGTGGACTCCAATTCAAAATAGCTTCAACTTTACTCGGATCAACTCTAATACCATCTGCTGAAACTACGTGATCAAGAAAAGTCACCTGATCAAGCCAAAACTCACACTTCGACGGCTTAGTATACAACTTCTTCTCTCTTAAAGTCAGTAAAACAATTTGCAAATGCTCGTCATCCTCCTCCTTATTATGCGAACACACTAAAATATCATCGATAAAGACCACCACAAACTGATCTAAATTGGGTCTAAACACCTTGTTCATCAAATCCATGAAAGCTGATGGTGCATTCATCAATCCAAAAGGCATTACCAAAAACTCATAATGCCCATACCTCGTGCGGAAAGCTGTCTTGGGAACATCTTCCTCTCTGATTCTCAACTGATGGTACCCTGGTCTCAAATCAATCTTAGAGAAAATTGCTGCTCCTTTCAACTGATCAAAGAGATCATCTATCCGAGGCAAAGGATACTTGTTCTTGATGGTCACCTTATTCAATTGCCTATAATCAATACACAATCTTATGGTGCTATCCTTCTTCTTCACAAACAACACAGGCGCTCCCCACGGGGACACACTAGGGCTGACAAACCCTTTATCTAATAACTCCTGCAACTGCACCTTCAACTCTCTCAACTCAGCAGGTGCCATCCGATAAGGGATAATAGAGATAGGAGTGGTGCAGGGCAACAAATCGATACCAAACTCCACTTCTCTCTCAGGAGGTACCCCTGGCAACTCATCAAGGAAAACATCTAAAAACTCGGCAACTGTGGGTATACTTTCAAGCAGGGATCCCACTACTTTAGTATCTACAACATGAGCAAGATAAGTCTCACATCCCTTTCGAATCATCCTCCCAGCTGAAATAGCTGAAACAAACATGGATGAAAGATACCTTTGCTCACCAGATACCATCACATCCCTTCCATCACGTGTTCTCAAAGTAACACATTTCTTCTGACAGTCTACCACAGCTCCATGCTTAGATAACCAATCCATGCCTAAGATCAAATCATACTCCTTAAAAGGCATTTCAATCAAATCACCAAGAAACTCCTCATCCTGAACACCAACTGGACTATCTCGGTACACCTTACTCACTACAACATTATGCCCTAAAGGATTTGTCACCAAGACATCAAATTCTAGGGACTCAGAATGCAATTTAGACATAGGAAAGATGGATGCACTTATATATGAATGAGCAGATCCAGGATCTATTAGAGCAATAACTGAAATGCCAAATAAAGAGAATGTGCCCTCAATGACAGCTGAAGTATCCGGCTGCCTCTGCATCACATACACTCGCTGAGATGGCCCAGCCTCATCTGGCCTACTGCCTCTGGATGTAGAGCCTCCTCTCTGACTAAATCCAAGTCTACCACCTCTACTGAAACCTCTGCTACTACGACCTCCTCTGACACTAGGTCGAGAAACTATAGAATCAGTCTATCTATCCTCCTATAGCTCAGGACAATCTCTGATGAAATAGTCAGGCAACCCGTATCTAAAACACACAGCTGGTCCACTTATCTTCCAACAAACACCCCCATGTATCCTACTACAATGGACACATGTAGGTGGAGTAGACCTCTGAGCCACTGGGGTCGGTGCACTAGCTACAAAAACTGTAGGTCTTGGTCTATGCCTCTGATGTGGTACTAACCTAGCAGGCTGCCTCTGGCCCCTACTGAACCTCTGAAAATGACCTCCTCAGCCTCCCTTTGCACATGAAGACCCTGCCTCAAACTGGGGTCTCCTAACTTTGGTCTCCTCCTCAATAGTAGCTGCTGCAATAATCTGTGCTCTCTCAACACTCCAGGCAGCTGCAACCAGCCGGGAAAGATCTTGATACCGGGAATCAGCAATAATACACATAATAGAAGGCTTCAACCCCTCCTCAAATCTCCTACACCGGTCAATCTCATATGAAATAATTCCACCGGCATAATGACTCAACCGGATGAACTCTACCTCATATTCTGTCACCGTCCGGTTATCCTGCCTCAGATTCAGAAACTCCATCTTCTTAGCATCCTTATACTCCCTCTGAGTATACTTCTGCTCAAACTCTCGTAGAAAATCACCATAAGATAAGGTCGGTAGATCATCCATGGGATGGGGAACCGTCTTCCACCAATCATAAGCATCTCTCTGCATAAGGGATCTAGCATAATCAAATTTCTCTTCAGGAGTAGCCTGCAGTTGAATAAATACCCTCTGAATTCTATCCAACCATTGCTCAGCTACTGCAAGATCTGTAGTACCAAAGAAATCCTCAGCCCCAAACTTCTTTAATTTATCATACTGCCTCACCGGCACTTGTGGCTGAGGTGGCGGTGGCGGCTGCTGCACTAGAGCCTGCCTCAATAATTCTACCATATGCCATAACCAAACCGGAAGAATCTCATCAGCGGCTGGTCTCTCTGGCATAGGAATAAGTGTCTCACCAGCTATCTTAACCTTAGCTCCATCTCTACCCTCAATAGGAGCTACACTCTCAGCACTACCTTTTATGAACTGACGTGACTGAGACACCATCACTACCTATATCTGCAAACACAGCAGAATACATCATCAAAGATCAGAAAGTGCTAGTGCCAATGCATGTATCTTATTCAAAAACCATATTTTAAAAATAAAAATTCTCTTTTTCTTACAATTTACCTAGGTTAAGAATCTCAAACCTAGGCTCTGATACCAAAACAAATGTAACACCCTTGTAACCTATATATGTACAATACATATTTTCAGCATATGTAAAATATGCATATACGGTACAAAAATGTCACCAGCTGATTTAATAAAAAAAAATTTCATATTTTCAATTTAAAATTTCAAATTCCAAATATATAAAAATTTAAAAGAATACAAATATTCTTTACTTGTTATAAGAACCCAAAATAAATAATATATATAAAAATCTCTGGAAAAAATTCGCAAGAGTTTTATCTATAATTTGGATATCCCAAAATTTATCAAAACACAACCTGCAAAAAAGAAAATACTCCCAAATAATTTCAAATCACCATCTCAACCATACTTCTCAATTTCACCAAGTTTCTCAAACATTTATACATATAGATATATATAATTTAAAACACACTTACTTTCTCATTTCAAATACATTACCCAAATATTCTTTATAATATACAATACGTAAAATCCAAAACATAATATATTATGCATAAAACTCAAAAATGTACAATAACATAAAAATATATACATGCTGCTGGCAGTGTTTCTGATCTCGATAGCAACTCAACAAGCTCAACTATAAGTCTAAACCTGACCTGGTCTAGAAGAAATCTTTGGCTCAGCTGGGTCTACTCTGTCACCTGCGCGATGGAAACAATCGTGCTAAGCCAAAGCCTAGTGGTACAAACTTTGATAATAACAATAAAACTCAATGCAATGCTAATGCATAATGCATATAGATGTCACACCTGTAACATCCAAAAATTTTTGAAAATTTCTAATTTTTAGAAAATTTGATAAAATAAATTATAATTTAAAAGGATAAATTAAATTAATAGTTTTAAATGAAAAATGAAGGGATTTTAAATGAAAAAGTGGAATATATATATGATATATATGCAAAATATACATAACAGATATAAAAGTCAACACTTTTTAAAATAAAAGGGTATTTTGGTAATTAAATCTTATAAATTCAAAATTAATAAAATAATTCAAAAAAAATTAATTTTGAATAGAAGAGGGAAATTAGGACTTTTAATTTATTAAAAAAATAATTCAATATTAAATATTAAATTATTTTAATATATATATGTGTGGTTAAAAAAAAGATGAAAATGAAAGAATACTAAAAATCTTCTTCTTCTTCTTCTTCTTCTTCTTCTCAAGAATGTGGCTTCCATGGATGTTTGAAGACCAAGGATTTTGCTTCTTCCATACTCCATAAATTGAAGGAATTAACAAGTTTCAAGTGGATTTTTGATGATTTCCACCAAAATTAGTAAGTTTCCATCTCTTTTCTTTGAATTCCTTAGAAATTTAGATTATGTGAGAATTTGAATTTTTATGTAGTATGTTATAATTGTTGGAATTGGTGTGTATGATGTTATTTTGGGTAGTTAACAATGATTCTAAGGTTAGATTGAAGAGATGATGGAGTTTGGTTAAAGAATGGTGAAGAGAGAGAATTTAGGGTTATGGATTTTTGGGGTTTTGAAAACATGAATTTTAATTGTGCAAATTGTTTCCAAATGAGTTTTTTTGATTCATAAACAAGTATTTTAAAGTCAAATATTGGATTTGGTGGTGTTGGGTTGGAGTTTGAGAATGGAAGTGGAGATTTAGGGTTTGGGAAAAGTGATTTTCCAATGTGGTTGAATTGTGTGATTTTATTTGTTTAAGCATGTTGTTTAGTGTTAAAAGTGATGAATATAAGCTTGGAATGAGTAATGGATTGTGTTGGAATGGAAAATCTTCAATGGGGGAAGGTTATGCCATTTTTGAGATTTTTGTGTATAAGAGTGTATTTTTATAATGTAAATGATTTAAATGTATTAAATTATGCTTTTAATAATATAAATAAACTTAAAACACTAATTTAATTGTAGTAGAATGGAATTCCAATGTTGAAGTAAGGAAAGGCTAAAATTTTGGAAATTTGTAGGAGTGATATGTAATTATGATTTAATGCTGGAAATGCCATTAAATGTGACACTAAATGATTATTTGCTATCACATTTGGTTTAGGCATTGAGGGAGATTGATTTGCTTCATCCAAGTGGTAAAGGGCAAGTTAGAAAGGTTGGATTGAAGGTTGTTTTTAGCTTGCTTTGGGTTGCTAGTGAAGGTATGTACAAACTTTGAATATAATGTTTATATTTGCATAACATTTGGACTTAACACATTTTGGTTGAAAAATGTGTTAAGTTATTTGGTTCATTGATTGTGTATGAATAATATGCTATGACATTTGTAATGTCATATATGTGTTAAATGCATTGTGAAAAGCCATTGATAATGGCTAATTTGTGTAACATGTGAAATATGCATATTATGTGAAAATACCCAAAGTAATTGGGTAATGTGTTGTGAATGCAAAAATGAGATATGTGTAATAATGAAATGAATTGATATTGATAAAAATGAGAAAAGTGAGAAAAATGAGAAAGATATGAAAAATGAGAAAAGTAAGAAAAAAATGTGAAAATAAGGCAGTGTGCCTAGATTGAATATGTAAAAATGAGAAAGAGATTAATAATGAGAAATATGAATAAATTATGTGCCTAGTATGTTATTCAATTATCAGAGTTCTGGGTTTGGAAGCATGCCTATGATTGCCTACGGGCTATACGCTAGAATGGTGAAAAGACTGGGTCGTAAGTCAGGCCAGCTGATAAATATGATGTTTTTGGGGTGAAAAGACTGGGTCGTAAGCCTCAAAAACTGTAGCAGTCTAGTCAGGTTGAGGACCAAGATACTGGGGCCTAAGGGTCTAGCCGGGTTGAGGTCCAAGAGACTGGGGCTGTTACATTATCCATGGATATATATATATTGCCTACGGGGCTAGACACATGGTGTCATTATGGACCAAAGCAGTAACTCTGAAATTTGAATAGCATATTAGATTCTTTTTGGGCCCATGCTTGTCTTTGTTTTACTATGAATTATGAATTATGATACAATTGAGTAATATAATGTTATGAGTTATGCTTATGAATTATTTGAAAAATAGAAGAAAGTGGATTGATGTGATATCTATATGCATTGTGCATTTGGTATTGCATTGAGTTATATTGTTATTATCAAAGTTTGTACCACTAGGCTTCGGCTTAGCGAGATTATTTCCATCGCGCAGGTGACAGAGTAGACCCAGTTGAGCCAAAGAGTTCTTCTAGACCAGGTCGGATCTAGACTTGTAGTTGAGCTTGTAGAGTTGCTGTGGAGATCAGAAACACTGCCAGCAACATGTATATATTTTTATGTTATTGTACATTTTGAGTATTATGCATAATATATTATGTTTTGAATTTTACGTATTGTATATTAGAAAGAATGTTTGGGTCAATGTATTTGAAATGTGAGAGTAAGTGTGTTTTAAATTATATACATCTATATGTATAAATGTTTGAGAAAATAGGTGAAATTGAGAAGTATGGTTGAGAGGGTGATTGGAAATTATTGGGAGTATTTTGTTTTTGCAGGTTAAGTAATTGCTAAATTTTGGGATATCCAAAATACAGACAAAACTCTAGCAAATTTTTTCCAGAGATTTTTATATATATTATTTATTTTGGGTTCTTATAACAAGTAAATAATAATTATATTCTATTTAATTTTTATATATTTAGAATTTGAAATTTTAAATTGGAAATGTAAAAAAAAAATTAGTAAATCCGTCTGTGACATTTTTGTACCGTATATGCGTATTTTACATATGCTAGAAATATGTTTTGTATGTATATAGGGTATAAGGATGTTACATTTATCTTGGTATCAAAGCCTAGGTTTGAGGTTCTCGACCTAGGTAGGATGATAAAAAGAGAAAATGGGGGATTTGAAAAATAGTTTTTAATTGTAATACATGCATTGGCACTGGCAATTTCTGATCTCTGATATAGTATTTTCTGCTTTGTTTGCAGATATAGGTAGTTATCGCGTCTCGACCGCATCAGGCTGCTGAGGGTAGTGCAGAGAGTGTGGCTCCAGATAAGGGTAGAGATGGAGCTAGAGTTGTATCTGCTGGTGAGGTATCTGTTTCTTTGCCTGTAAGACCAGTAGCTGATGAGGTTCCGCCTGGCTGGGTATGGCATATGGTAGAGTTGTTGAGGCAGGCTCCAGTTCTGCAGCCGCCACAGCCACAGCCGCAGTTGCCGGTGAGGCAGTATGATAAATTGAGAAAGTATGGGGCTGAGGACTTTGTTGGTACTACAAATCCTGCTGTAGTAGAGCAGTGGCTAGACCAGGTTCAGAGGATATGTATTCAGTTACAGGCTAGTCCAGAAGAGAAGTTTGATTATGCCAGATCTCTTCTGTAGAGAGATGCATATGATTGGTGGAAGATGGTTCCACATGCTCTGGATGATCCACCAGTCCTGACCTATGATGATTTCCTGCGGGAATTTGAGCAGAAGTATACTCCGAGAGAGTATAAAGATGCAAAGAAGATGGAATTCCTGAGTCTGAGACAGGATACCAGGATGTGACCGAGTATGAGATCGAGTTTATCCGGTTGAGTCACTATGCTGGTGGGATCATTTCTAACGAGTTTGACAGGTGTAGGAGGTTTGAGGAGGGATTGAGACCCTCTATCATGTGCATCATCGCAGGCTCTCAGTATCAGGATTTCTCCCAGTTAGTTGCAGCTGCCAGAAGTGTTGAGAGGGCGCAAAGTCTTGCAGCAGCTGCCAGGGTTGAGGAGACCAGAGTTAGGAGACCCCATATTGAGGCAAGGTCTTCATCAGTGAAGAGAGGCCGAGTGAGACATTTTTAGAGGTTTAGTAGGAGTCAGGGGCAGTTTGGTAGGTCAGTACAGCAGCAGAGATAGAGACAGAGACCTGCAATTTCAGTGGCTAGTGCTCCGACCCCAGTGGCTCAGAGACCTACTCCACCTACTTGCATTTATTGTGGTAGAGTACACGAAGGTGTCTGCTGGTGGAGAGGTGCTTCGAGAGTGTGTTTTAGATGTGGGTCATCAGACCATTTTATCAGAGATTGTCCCGAGCCACCAGAGGTTAGGCAGGCAGATACTGCATCTTCTCGACCCAGTGTCAAAGGGGGTTATGGTGGCAGAGGTTTTAGTAGAGATGGTTGCCCTGGGTTTAGTCAGAGAGGAGGCTCTACATCCGGAGGTAGTAGGCCAGATGAGGCTGGGCCATCTCAAAGGGTTTATATGATGCAGAGGCAGCCGGATGCTTCAGTCGTCATTGCGGGTACATTTTCTTTATTTGGTATTTCAGTCCTTGCTCTATTAGATCCTGGATCTACACATTCATACATAAGTACATCCATCTTGCCTGTGTCTGAATTGCATTCTGAGTCCCTAGGATTTGATGTCTTGGTGACAAATCCTTTAGGGCATAGTATTGTGGTGAGCAGGGTGCACCGAGATAGTCCAGTTGTTGTTCAAGATGAGGAGTTTCTCAGTGACCTGATTGAGATGCCTTTTAGGGAATATGATCTGATTTTGGGCATGGATTGGTTATCCAAGCATGGGGCTGTGGTAGAATGTTAGAAGAAATGTGTTACTTTGAGAACACGAGATGGTAGGGATGTTATAGTATCTAGTGAGCAGAGGTATCTTTCATCTATGTTTGTTTCAGCTGTTTCAGCTGGAGAATGATTCGGAAGGGATGTGAGGCTTATCTTGCTCATGTTGTAGATACTAGAGTAGTGGGATCCCTGCTTGAAAGTATACCCACAGTTGCCGAGTTTCCAGATATTTTTCCTTATGAGTTGTCAGGGGTACCTCCTGAGAGAGAAGTGGAGTTTGGTATCGATTTGTTGCCTGGTACCACTCCTATCTCTATTACCCCTTATTGGATGGCACCTGCTGAGTTGAGAGAGTTGAAGGTGCAGTTGCAGGAGTTATTGGATAAAAGGTTTATCCACCCTAGTGTGTCCCCGTGGGGAGCGCCTATGTTGTTTGTGAAGAAGAAGGATGGCACCATGAGATTGTGTATTGATTATAGGCAGTTGAATAAGGTGACCATCAAGAATAAGTATCCTTTGCCTCGGATAGATGATCTCCTTGATCAGTTGAAGGGAGCAGCAGTATTCTCTAAGATTGATCTGAGATTAGCGTACCATTAGTTGAGAGTCAGAGATGTGGATGTACCCAAGACAACTTTTCGTACGAGGTATGGGCATTATGAGTTTCTGGTGATGCCCTTTGGATTGACGAATGCACCAACAGCTTTTATGGATTTGATGAACAGGGTATTCAGGCCATATTTAGATCAGTTTGTGGTGGTCTTCATTGATGACATCTTGGTGTATTCGCGTAATGAGGAGGATCATGATAGGCATTTGCAGATTGTATTGCAGACTCTAAGAGAGAAGCAGTTGTATGCTAAACTGTCTAAGTATGAGTTCTGGCTGGATCAGGTAGCTTTTCTTGGTCATGTGGTTTCAGCAGAGGGTATTAGAGTTGATCCGAGTAAAATTGAGGCTATCTTGAATTGGAGTCCACCGAAGACTGTGACAGAGGTTAGAAGTTTTCTGGGATTGGCAGGCTATTATCGTCGATTTGTGAAAGGTTTTTCTATAATAGCTACACTACTCATCAGATTACTTCGGAAAAGAGTTAAATTTGTGTGGATAGATCAGTGTCAGGTGAGTTTTGAGCAGCTGAGGGAGATGTTGACTCAAACTCCTATCCTTACCTTGCCTGTGGAAGGTAAACCATATGCAATATACAGTGATGCTTCACACAGTGGTTTAGGTTATGTTCTGATGCAGGAGGGTAGAGTCATTGCTTATGCCTCTCGACAGTTGAAACCGCATGAGCTGAATTATCCAATGCATGATTTGGAATTAGCAGCAATAGTCTTTGCCTTAAAGATTTGGTGGCATTATTTGTATGGGGAAAAATGTTTCATTTATACAGATCACAAGAGTTTGAAATACCTGGGTGTTCAGAAAGAGCTGAATCTTCGGCAGAGGCATTGGTTAGAGTTGATTAAAGACTATGACTGTTTGATTGATTATCATCCTGGTAAGGAAAATGTTGTTGCTGATGCCTTGAGTTAGAAATCTTTGGCAGGTTTGACTGCTTATTCGCTCTCGTTGCTTGTTGAGTTGAGAGCATTGCATGCTAGATTTGAGTCTTCTGATGATGGTGCTTTGATGGTTCCGTTGCAGTTGAGGCTAGTCTTGTTGGATCATATTAGGGAGGCTTAATTAGCAGATGAGAGAATTCAGAAAATTGTGCTGGTTTGTCAGAAAGGGGAAAGTCGAGACTTTTATGTGAGGGATGATGGCAGTCTATGGTACAGAGATAGATTGTGTATTTTTTATGATGCAGAATTGAAAAGAATGATATTAGAGGAAGCACATAAGTCACTTTTTGCTATACACCCTAGGAGTACCAAGATGTATTAAGACTTGAAGCGACATTATTGGTGGTCAGGTATGAAGAGGGACATAGCAGAGTTTGTATCCAGATGTCTCACTTGCCAGAAAGTGAAGGCTGAGCACCAAGTTCCTTCAGGATTGTTCTAATCTTTATCAGTGCTAGAGTGGAAATGGGAGCGAGTGACAATGAATTTTGTGACTGGACTACCTTTGACTCAGAAGAAGCATGATGCAATCTGGGTGATAGTTGATTGGATGACGAAGACAACTCATTTTCTTCCAGTTTGGATGGATTATTCTCTTGAGAGGTTGGCTGAGCTGTATATCAATGAGATAGTCAGGTTGCATGGAGTCCCAGTTTCTTTGGTGTCGGATCGAGATCCCCGGTTTACTTTGAGGTTTTGGAAGAGTTTGCATAATGCTCTAGGTTCTCGATTGCATTTTAGTACTGCTTTCCATCCTCAGACAGATGGACAGTCAGAGAGAGTGATACAGATTCTGGAGGATATGTTGAGGAGCTGTATCATTGATTTTGCCGGGAATTGGGACAGATTTTTGCCATTAATTGAATTTGCTTATAACAATAGTTATCAGTCGAGTATTGGAATGACTCCTTATGAGGTTTTATATGGTAGGAGATGCAGGACACCTTTGTGTTGGGATAAAGTTGGAGAAGGTAAACTGGTTGGTCCCGATTTGATTAAGGAAACAGAGGAGAAAGTGAAGGTGATTCGGGGTCGTTTGAAAGCAGCTTCAGACCGACAGAAATCTTATTCAGATTTAAAGAGAAGAGACATAGAGTTCAGTGTGGGAGATAAAGTGTTTCTGAAGGTGTCTCCATGGAAGAAGATTTTGAGATTTGGCCGCAAAGGAAAGTTGAGTCCTCGTTTCATAGGACTATATGAGGTGTTGGAGAGAGTTGGTCCAGTGGCTTATAGACTAGCTTTGCCGCCTGAGTTAGATCAAATACATAATGTTTTCCATGTCTCGATGCTTCGGAGATATAGGTCTGACCCATCTCATATCTTGTCAGTGCAGTCCATTGAGGTGAGTCCAGATCTAACTTACGAGGAAGAACCAATGGCGATTTTGGCACTAGAGGTTAAAGAATTGAGAAATAAGAGGGTGCCACTTGTGAAAGTCCTTTGGAGGAATCATGCCACTGAGGAGGCGACATGGGAAAGTGAGCAGGCGATGCAGAGTCAGTTTTCCCATTTGTTCCCGACTTGAGGACAGGTAATTTCGGGGACGAAATTTATTTTAGGGGAAGAGAATTTAACATCCAAATTTTTTTGAAAATTTCTAATTTTTAGAAAATTTGATAAAATAAATTATAATTTAAAAGGATAAATTAAATTAATAGTTTTAAATGAAAATTGAAGGGATTTTAAATGAAAAAGTGGAATATATATATATGATATATATGCAAAATATACATAACATATATAAAAGTTAACAATTTTTAAAAGAAAAGGGTTTTTTGATAATTAAATCTTATAATTCAAAATTAATAAATTAATTCAAAAATAAATTAATTTTGAATGGAAGAGGGAAATTAGGACTTTTAATTTGTTAAAAAAATAATTAAATATTAAATATTAAATTATTTTAATATATATAAGTGTGGTTAAAAAAAGATGAAAAGGAAAGAATACTAAAAATCTTCTTCTTCTTCTTCTTCTTCTTTTTAAGAACGTGGCTTCCATGGATGTTTGAAGACCAAGGATTTTGCTTCTTCCATACTCCATAAATTGAAGGAATTAACAAGTTTCAAGTGGATTTTTGGTGATTTCCACCAAAATTAGTAAGTTTCCATCTCTTTTCTTTGAATTCCTTGGAAATTTAGATTATATGAGAATTTGAATTTTTATGTAGTATGTTATAATTGTTGGAATTGGTGTGTATGATGTTAATTTGGGTAGTTAACAATGAATCTAAGGTTAGATTGAAGAGATGATGGAGTTTGGTTAAAGAATGGTGAAGAGAGAGAATTTAGGGTTATGGATTTTTGGGGTTTTGAAAACATAAATTTTAATTGTGCAAATTGTTTCCAAATGAGTTGTTTTGATTCATAAACAAGTATTTTAAAGTCAAATATTGGATTTGGTGGTGTTGGGTTGGAGTTTGAGAATGGAAGTGGAGATTTAGGGTTTTGGAAAAGTGATTTTCCAATGTGGTTGAATTGTGTGATTTTATTTGTTTAATCATGTTGTTTAGTGTTAAAAGTGATGAATATAAGCTTGGAATGAGTAATGGATTGTGTTGGAATGGAAAACCTTCAATGGGGGAAGGTTATGCCATTTTTGAGATTTTGTGTATAAGAGTGTATTTTTATAATGTAAATGATTTAAATGTATTAAAATATGTTTTTAATAATATAAATAAACTTAAAACACTAATTTAATTGTAGCAGAATGAAATTCCAATGTTGAAGTAAGGAAAGGCTAAATTTTTGGAAATTTGTAGGAGTGATGTGTAATTATGATTTAATGTTGGAAGTGCCATTAAATGTGATACTAAATGATTATTTGCTATCACATTTGGCTTAGGCATTGAGGGAGATTGATTTGCTTCATCCAAGTGGTGAAGGGCAAGTTAGAAAAATTGGATTGAAGGTTATTTTTAGCTTGCTTTGGGTTGCTAGTGGAGGTATGTACAAACTTTGAATATAATGTTTATATTTGCATAACATTTGGACTTAACATATTTTGGTTGAAAAATGTGTTAAGCTATTTGGTTCATTGATTGTGTATGAATAATATGCTATGACATTTGTAATGTCATATATGTGTTAAATGCATTGTGAAAAGCCATTGATAATGGCTAATTTGTGTAACATGTGAAATAAGCATATTATGTGAAAATACCCAAAGTAATTGGTAATGTGTTGTGAATGCAAAAATGAGATATGTGTAATAATGAAATGAATTGATATTGATAAAAATGAGAAAAGTGAGAAAAAACATGTGAAAATAAGGCATTGTGTACCTAGTATGTTATTCAATTTTCAGAGTTCTAGGTTTGGCGGCATGCCTATGATTGCCTACGGGCTATATGCTGGAATGGTGAAAAGACCGGGTCGTAAGCCAGGCTAGCTGATAAATATGATGTTTTTGGGGTGAAAAGACTGGGTCGTAAGCCTCAAAAACTATAACAGTCTAGCCGGGTTGAGGACCAAGATACTAGGGCCTAAAAGTCTAGCCGGGTTGAGGTCCAAGAGACTGGGGCTGTTACATTATCCATGAATATATATATATATATATATTACCTACGGGGCTAGACACATTGTGTCATTATGGACCAAAGCAGTAACTCTGAAATTTGAATAGCATATTAGATCCTTTTTGGGCCCATGCTTGTCTTTGTTTTACTGTGAATTATGAATTATGATACAATTGAGTAATATAATGTCATGACTTGTGCTTATGAATTATTTGAAAAATATAAGAAAGTGGATTGATGTGACATCTATATGCATTGCGCATTTGGTATTGCATTGAGCTATATTATTATTATCAAAGTTTGTACCACTAGGCTTCGGCTTAGCGTGATTGTTTCCATCGAGCAGGTAACAAGGTAGACCCAGTTGAGCCAGAGAGTTCTTCTAGACCAGGTCGGGTCTAGACTTGTAGTTGAGCTTGTAGAGTTGCTATCGAGATCAGAAACACTGCCAGCATCATGTATATATTTTTATGTTATTGTACATTTTGAGTTTTATGCATAATATATTATGTTTTGAATTTTACGTATTGTTTATTATAAAAAATATTTGGGTCAATGTATTTGAAATGGGAGAGCAAGTGTGTTTTAAATTATATATATCTATATGTATAAATGTTTGAGAAAATTGGTGAAATTGAGAAGTATGATTGAGAGGGTGATTGGAAATTATTGGGAGTATTTTCTTTTTGCAGGTTGAGTAATTGCTAAATTTTGGAATATCCAAAATACAAACAAAACTCTGGCAAATTTTTCCCAATGATTTTTATATATATTATTTATTTTGAGTTCTTATAACAAGTAAATAATAATTATATTCTATTTAATTTTTATATATTTAGAATTTGAAATTTTAAATTGGAAATGTAAAAAAAAAATTAGTAAATCCGTCTGTGACATTTTTATACCGTATATGCACATTTTACATATACTAGAAATATGTTTTGTATGTATATAGGGTATAAGGGTGTTACAACACCAATCCACTTTCTTATATTTTTTAAATATTTCATAATTCATAATTCACATTAAAACAAAGACAGACATGGGCCCAAAAATGATCTAATATGCTATTCAAATTTCAGAGTTGCTGCTTTGGTCTATAATAACACCATGTGTCTAGCCCTGTAGGCAATATATATATATCCATGGATAATGTAACAGCTCCAGTCTCTTGGACCTCAATCCGGCTAGACCCTTAGGCCCCAGTATCTTGGTCTTCAATCCGACTAGACTGCTACAGTTTTTGAGGCTTATGACCCAGTCTTTTCACCCCAAAAACATCATATTTATCAGCTGGCCTGGCTTACGACTCGGTCTTTTCACCATTCCAGCGTATAGCCCGTAGGCAATCATAGGCATGCCGCCAAACCCAGAACTCTAAAAATTGAATAACATACTAAGCACATAATTTATTCATATTTCTCATTATTAATATCTTTCTCATTTTTACATATTCAATCTAGGCACATTGCCTTATTTTCATATTTTTTTCTTACTTTTCTCATTTTTCACATCTTTCTCATTTTTTTCACTTTTCTCATTTTTATCAATATCAATTCATTTCATTATTACACATATTTCATTTTTGCATTCACAACACATTACTCAATTGCTTTGGGTATTTTCACATAATATGCATATTTCACATGTTACACAAATTAGCCATTATCAATGGCTTTTCATAATGCATTTAACACATATATGACATTACAAATGTCATAGCACATTATTCATACATAATCAATGAACCAAGTAACTTAACACATTTTTCAATCAAAATGTGTTAAGTCCAAATGTTATGCAAATATAGACATTATATTCAAAGTTTGTACATGCCTCCACTAGCAACCCAAATCAAGCTAAAAACAACCTTCAATCCAATCTTTCTAACTTGCCCTTCACCACTTGGATGAAGCAAATCAACCTCCCTCAATGCCTAAACCAAATGTGATACCAAATAATCATTTAGTATCACATTTAATGGCATTTCCAACATTAAACCATAATTACACATCACTCCTACAAATTTTCAAAAATTTAGCCTTTCCTTACTTCAACATTAAAATTCCATTCTCAAACTCCAACCCAACACCACCAAATCCAATATTTGACTTTAAAATACTTGTTTATGAATCAAAACAACTCATTTGGAAATAATTTGCACAATTAAAATTCATGTTTTTAAAATCCCAAAAATCCATAACCCTAAATTCTCTCTCTTCACCATTCTTTAACCAAACTCCATCATCTCTTTAATCTAACCTTAGAATCATTGTTAACTACCCAAAATAACATCATACACACCAATTTTAACAATTATAACATACTACAATGAAATCTCAAAACTCACATAATCTCATATTCCATGGAATTCAAAGAAAAGATATGGAAACTTACTAATTTTGGTGGAAATCACCAAAAATTCACTTGAAACTTGTTAATTCCTTCAATTTATGGAGTATGGAAGAAGCAAAATCCTTGGTCTTCAAGCTCCCATGAAAGCCACGTCCTTGAAGAAGAAGAAGGAGATGATGAAGACTTTTAATATTCTTTTCCTTTCATCTTTTTTTAACCACATATATATATATATATTAAAATAATTTATTATTTAATTATTTAATTATTTTTTTAATAAATTAAAAGTCCTAATTTTCCTCTTCCATTCAAAATTAATTTGTTTTTGAATTATTTTATTAATTTTGAATTTATAAGATTTAATTACCAAAATACCATTTTCTTTTAAAAAGTGTTGACTTTTATATGTTATATATATTTTGCATATATATCATCTATATATTCCACTTTTTCATTTAAAATCCCTTCATTTTTCATTTAAAACCATTAATTTAATTTATCCTTTTAAATTATAATTTATTTTATCAAATTTTTCAAAAATTAAAAATTTTCAAAAATTTTAGGATGTTACTGTCAGTACATACTTTGATAGAATTATATTGTAATGCATTAAAAATGGCATATTACATTGTATTTGGAAATTATGATTTTGCTACTTTGATGTGTGAATTCACATGAAAAGTGCATAAAAGTGTATTTAAAGTCATGAAATACATAATGTATGAATAATTAAGCTATTTTAAGATGGTTAATAGCATTATTAAATATGTTGTGAAAAGAATGCATTTATGCCAATTTTAGGACATAATTCGGCTACCATGAAAAAGTGGCAAATAAATTTTATATTTGTGATGTAAAAGTGTGGAAATAATGTAAAATGATAGGAAAAGTGCTAAAAAGAATGAAATGTGGCATAGTTGCCAATGTATGAAAAAAGTATGAAAATGTGTATGCAATGTGTGTATATCTTGTATAATATCTTATTTCAGAGAATTGTATTGATACTATTGATATGATATGCGTATAAGCTAGATGATGGGCGTCACTATGATATGATGTGCCTTTAGAATAGACACTAGGTATCACTCATGATTGTTATTTGCCTTCGAGGCTAGATACAGATGTGTCAATAGAGGACCGATACGACACTTAGATCTCTGGTATCGTGATATACTATAACAATATCTCTGGAATCTAAATAATGTGCAGAAATTTTTGGACTCAATACATGTGATTGTGATAAGCGATTGTTTTATATGAATAATGCGGTTTTAGTATGTAACACCCCTATATCCCATATACATACAAAGCATGCTTATACGATCGTATTATACGTATACTGAATATAGAAATGACACACTTTACAAGTACACAAATCATATTTAAAGTAAAACTAAAAATTTAAGAAATACCAAATAAAGAGAAATGAAAATCATAAGACACAATAGATAAAAATGTTTGTTTATTACGCAACGGAAGTTACATCCAAAACTTACAAATATAAATACATTAAACCTCAATAATTACAAAATATGAAATATATACATGATTGGCAGCTTGACTCTCTGATCTTTAAGCTTTAATCCAACTCTTCACAATCAAAACAACCTCAACTAGGTCTAGAGGAATTCTCCGTCTCAACTCTATCACCTCTATCACCTGCGCGATGAATCATAATCGCGCTGAGCCAACAACTCAGTAGTACAAACCATAATGCTATTATGCTTAATCAATAACAATGATATACAATCAAACAATAAAGATCATACTCAATATTCAATATTTCATGAATATTACATTATTTCATCATTCATAACATCAACATGACATAGACACCTATGGGCCCAACAAGTGTTTAATACGATATTCAGAGTTCAGAGTTACTGCTTTGGTTCATAATCACAATAATCAAGCCCGTAGGCATCATATATATATATATATGTCTCTATCCATGGATAGTGTAACAGACCTAGTCTCTTGGACCATCAACTCAACAAGTCGAGGAGATCCTCAACCCGGCAAGACTGTTACCAATCATATATCTCATAATCACAATTCCCATAATGTAACAGACCCAGTCTCTTGGACCTGAATTCAACTCAAATTGAAGAGATCCTCAACCCGGCAAGACTGTTACTATTCATAATTTCATAGGCATGCCACCCAAATCCAGAACTCTGAAACTGAATAACATATTAAACATACAATTATATCATTATTCTCTTTCTCAATTTGTATCTCAATATCAAATAGGCAATCATGCCTCAACACTTTCATTTGTATAACCATAGCCACTCACAATGGCTTCTCATCACATTTGAATCATCATGTCTCAATTCACAATATAATACATCATTTTTCACATATTCATACTCAATTACATTGAACATAATCATATATGCGTACATATCTCAATTATCTCATTTCACATTATACATAAAGTACATATCATAAGATTCACAATGTGCAAAACATAACATTATTCATATATAACAATAATGTCATATCAAGTGAATGTATGCAACAATGCAAGGTTTGTACTTACCTCAATAACAATTCACACAACTCTAAACACTTCCTTTCCAATATTCTTTTTACTTCTTAGATCAATGATAACTCACTTTCTTCAAGACCTAATCCAAAAATAATAACATACACTTGCTTAGGGATACACATGAGATAATCAAATTAAGAGTTAACTAGGGCAAACCCTAAACATGACACGGTCAACCACACGGGCGTGTCCCTGACCGTATCCTAACTCCACAACACAAAAGCTTTTACACGCTCAGAACCACGGGCGTGTCACTGGGCGTGTAATATATACTGCCTCTCTGAAAAATATCAACACGTCCAACAACGTGAGCGTGCTCATGGCCGTGTAAACTCTCCAATCTCACAGTAGCTATGACACGCTCAATAACACGGGCGTGTTACTGGTCGTGTCAAACCTACTACCTCCAACACAATTGACACGCCTAAGAATCTGAACGTGTTCATGGGCGTGTCAGGCCAAAAACTCAGATTCCGGCCAAAACAACAAAACACCCAACCAAACACTTCTTTTCACCAACATTAACATACCCAAAAACCATCTTAAACTTACAAAAACACCAAAACAACTCCACATCTATAACAAATACAAATTACAAATATCATCACAAAACCCTAAACACAAATACAGCACCATCTCTTCCAACCAACTTACTCTTTTCTTCAATCCATCCTTAAAATCCATAATCAATCTAATCAAACACTCTTAAACATATCACAATCAAACAACACACTCTTAAATCATCTATCAATTTCACAACACAATTTTAAATAAGCAAATATATCAAAAGAGGACTTACCAAAGTTATAAAACTTCTTGAATCACCAACTTGATCACTTAGATCTTCCTTCAATTTGAGCTTAGAACATCAAAATCCTCTCTTGCTCACTTGCTTTCCCTTGTCTATGGAGGAGCCGGCCACAACAAAAAGAAAAGAAGAAAAGAACAATGAAGAAACAAAGTCAACTCCTCTTTAAATCTCCACCAAGTATCTCAACATGAGCAATTACCTAAACACCCTTATACAATTTGTTTTGATTTCCTTTAAAGCACTTGCCCTCTTTTAGTAATTTCACAAATAACTAAATAAATATCTTCTTCCCTTGACTACTCTTTTGACTTGCATATATGTTATATATATTATCATATAAACAACATATACACTTCTCTCTATACACTCTTTCCTTTCCCATAACACAAATACATTTAATTCAAATCAAACAACAATTACCTCAATACTTCTAGAGCACATTTTGGGATATTACATAGTACATAATGCACTTCATGTTTGAAAAGAAATCATAGAGTATTGTTTTGTAAAATATTTTTATTATCAAAGTATGTACCACTAGATAATATACTTAGCGTGATTCATTCATCGCGCAACTGATAAGGTAGGTCCGGAGAGTTCACCCAGGCCTAGTTAGATATAGATTTTAGTTGATTGCTCGTAAAGTTTTGATACTTGCTACAGATCAGAGCCAGCTACATACATGTAATTTTTTTTTTGAGAAGCTTGATATATTTATGTACATTATGTTTGTATATATGAAAATGATGTAAATTTAAAATGTTTGGGCTGAGTGTGTAAATTTAGTAAGTTTTTATACATATTGACATATATATATATATATTTGAGTATTTTAAGAAATTTTTGAGGAATAATGGAGAATTGGGTGAATGTGATTATTTAGCAGTGCATTTCTGTTTACAAGTTTTGAATATTTACTATTTTGGGAATGTCCAAAATACATATAAAACTCTAGCAAATTTTTTCAAGAGATTTTTATTTAAAATTTGTATTTTTGGCAACCAAAAGACTAATGTATACTTTTAGTTTTATATTAAAGTGAATTTTAAAGAATTAAAATATATTCTTATAGTAATGAAAAAATTTTCAAATGACAAAGATTATGATATTCTTATATTGTACATATACAACATGTCTATACTATATGTATATTAGATATAAGGGTATTACAAAGTCTCACTTTAATAGGTTTTATTTTTAAATTTATTTTATTTATTATTTTATTTTTAATAATTATATTTTAAATATTAATTTATTTTATGATGAATAATAAAATTCTTTAGTTATGTGAATAATTTATTTATAAAAATTATTAGTTTTATTAAAAAATTATTATTCATATCAATAAATTATTATTTTTACTAAAAATAATCATTTTTATTAAAAATTTTCATTTAAAAAAATTATTATTTGTATCCAATGAATTATTAAAATTATTATTTTTATTAAAAATTATTAAAATTATTTATTTATATTTATAAAATTTATTTTATTTTTTTAATAAAGGGTTGTTATTGATTAGTTGGTCACCTTAGAAGGGATCATCCCATTTTAGTGTGACGTGAAACTTGCTTACCAAGAGAGCAAATCCCATGATCCCAGTCCCGAGTTAATTTTGGCATTCTCAAAATTTGACGTTAACATCACTAATCATCTTTGAATTTTATATTTATAATTAAAATCTTTAAATTTTAATTTGTCACATTATAATCTTTTAACATATAATTTTTTTTATTAAAATCTTGACAATATATCTCTTCTATTAGATAGTGACAAAAAAGAGCTTAACAAAAAGTATTTAAGAGAGAGAAATAAAATTAGTGAAAATTGCTATTTTAATTTTAGAATAAATGTTTTATTTGTAATTTGAGAATAAATATCTTTTTAAATTTGCGTTTTTTAGAGATTTATAGTTCAAACTTTAAGGTTTAAAGTTTAATATTTAAGATTTAGGACCAAACTTTATTTTTTTTATGGCCATATCACTAAAAAATATAGCCAAAAATTTTAATGAGAATAAAATAAATGTTGTGGGATTTTATTATGATAAATGTAGTTCTAAAAATTTTAATAATATAAGTGGTGAAATATTGGAATGATTGGTAATATTAAGTTTTAGAAGTTTATACGTTCTTGATTTTTCAACTTGCAAAATAAAACTCCCCAAAATTTAATTTTTAATAAATTTCTTGTCATTGTTTTTAGCACTATAAGTTGTTGATTTGGCAGTCTATGTGTCGTTATAGGGGTATGTGGCATCACATTATGGCATGTGATACAGCATCAACACACATTGTGCCACCTCAACGCCATCGGTATCACTCATTCTCTCTTTTGTATTTTTTTAAACTTTGGTCTGTTAATATGCCAAAATTTGAAAGATTTTTCGACTGTGGTTCCTGATTTTCAATTAGAATATCAGAGCTCATTTAAAATGACGTGTTAATATGCCAAAATTGGACGTTCAAAAACTACACGGGTCAATGATATTTTTTTTAAAGTTTTTGAAAATAAAATACTTTTTTTGCTTTTAAATAAAATATGTTATTTTTATATAAAAAAAAACTATTTTGACCCTTTTCATAGTGAAATATTGAATTACAAAGATAAAATAGGATTATTAAATATTTTCATACTTCAAATTGAAATTTCAAAATTTTCATAACAAATTATTCTAAAAATATTTATATCATTAATACAATATTTAATAATTGAAAAGAAGAAAAATTTTAAAAGAGAAAATAAATAAAATAAATAAAATATATTTATTTAATTATTTATTTATGTTATAAAATTATATTTTAATTAGTTTATTCATATAAAATTATTAATATAAAAATTAAGTTTTTAAAAATAATTTAATATAAATGTGAGTAAATTAACCGGGTAAATACTATAAAAGTTTAAGAAATTTTTAAAAAAGAATTATTTTTTTCATATTTAATAACTTTAGTGAAATTTTAAAAATGACATTATAAGGTAAATAAATAATTTATTAGAAAAATAGCATTTTACTTATTTGCTCTTTTAAAATTTCTATCTTTATATTCTTAAATATTGTGATTAATGATCTAAATATTTATATTAATATAAAAATTTTAAAAAAAAATTAATGCTAAATTTTAAATTTTTTTTTATTATTTTGATAAAAAAAATTTAAATTTAAAAAATATTTATAACAAAATTAAGAAAAGCTCATGTAAATACAGTAGTCGGTAGTTACGACTCCGAGCTCATTATTATCTAATAAAGATTAAATTTGCTCAATTTCACTTCATTATAATAACATTGATATTGAACAGAACTATTAATGAGAAAATTTATAATTTGTGTGAAGTTTTATATCACTCTCTCTGTTTTAAATAGATTAGCTTAATTCTCATTTATTAAAAATTTAAAAAATTAATTATTTTTATTAAAATATAAATTTATATATAATTTTTTTATTATATTATTATTTTATCAAATAATATATTTAATAAATAATATTAAATAAAAATATTATAAAAATTTAATATATTAACTAATTTATAAAATAGTAAGTCAATTATACTTTGATATATATAAAAATAAATATGTTTATTGATTTAAGATAAAACACCTATTTTTTAATATAAATTAGTAACAAAATTAATTTTAAAAATTATATAAAAAATAACCCAAAATTAATTATGGTGGGACAGTGTCATGAATGCGAATGAAATTTTGAAAAATGAAAATGAAAAGAAAAGACAGAATAACTGAAAATTAGCATGGCATATGCTCGGTCTCTGATCTTTGCTCCACGTACTTATATTCTTAATTTGTATTATAATATTTTATTTTTATATTCTTAATTTATATGTACAATAAAATTTTTTTATTCGTATTCTTAATTTTTATGTAAAATAAAAAATTTTTATCTTTCAAAAATAGAGATAATATAATTTTTTAAACTTCAATAAAATAATTATCTCATTAAATGAAGAGACATCACAAAAAATTTATAAATTTAATATATTTATGATTAATACTAAATGGATTAAATTAATTCAAATTAAAAATTTTTTACATAAAAATTGTATTAGAAAAAATAATTATTCTAATCTTTATTTATTAAACTCTTTTAATAAATATAAGATTAAAATAATTATTTTTCAATATAATTAATATATAAAGAGCTTTTAATTTAAATTAATTTAATTCATATAATATTTTTATATATTTATTTAAATATTTTATGTAAAATTTAAAATGAATTTCGCCATAAATTAGCAAAGGGAACATGATCTGTGGCAATAAATATTGCCAGAAGAGCAGAGATTTTTTTTGGTTTTTGTTGTGGATGCAAATAAATTCAATTGCTCATTTTATATGACTGTTGGAGTAGTTTTATAACTAGAATAGTAACTACGCGTATTTTTAATTGATGTATATGCATATAATAGTTTTGAAATTTTATAATAGTTTCAAGTGAAAAATATATACAATTAATAGTTATAAATATTTTTTTATTTAATAATTAATTCCAACTTATTAATAAGTATGGTAAAAAAAATAAGTATTATAATATTTTATAGAAAAATTAAAATAAACATAACTTGTAAAAATGTTCATTTATAATAATAGTAATTTTGAATTAATTATACTTATAGCCTCTAATATTTTGTCCTTGTATCATTAAAATTTTTAAACTTTATTTTATAAAGATAAAATCTCCAAATTTTTATTTTTGCTCTAATAAAATTTTTGAAGCTATTTTCTGATAACTCTAGTGTGATATGGTAGTCACGTGCGTGTTACCATTTGACAAAAAAAAAAAAACTTTAATTTCATTTCATCCTCCACCTATACTTTTTTAACATATTTAAAATCACATTTTCAACCTATCTAAAATTACTTATTTTGCTCTTAATTTCTCACAAATGAATATACAATGAGGTGAAATTGTATTTTTTAATTTTTGCTACGTGCTGACATATTATTATCATATCATATTTTGGTTGTTTAAAAACTATCATAGAGATTTATTGGAATAAAATTAGAAGTTTAAAGATTTTATTTTCACAAAATTAAGTTTAGGAATGTTAATGATAAATGGGCAAGAGATTAGGGACTATCAATATAATTAACCCAATAAATTCTCATATAGAACTACTATTTTAATACTATTTATAGAATTAGCATTATTAAAAATTAGTATGCTACATATACAAATTATTATAATTTTAATATTATAATTTTTTTAACAAAGTAAATCAATATGAAAAAAAATTAATTGTTCAAAAGATTGCATTACTGGCATTTATAAAAAGAAAATGTGTACACATATTAGAACGTACAAAAAATGTACTAATTTTGAAATAAAAATATAATTCATTTATCTTCTCAAACTATCTTTTTAAATATTTTATGAGATGTATTAAAAATTTCTAGCGTAAGTTGATTATATATAGAATATTTATTATTCTTTGTATGATACTGTAAATATGAACGAGAAAAAATATATTATAATAATAGATGAATCAAATATTTGAAAAAGTGGGGAACAGTAAGGAGGAATGGAGAGGATCTGTAAAAGTTTTCTTAAGCATAGGATAAAAAAAAATAAGATTAAAAAATTCAACTAAAATATTGGAGCAATATACATTTTTTCAATTTTTTACCAATAAAAAATCATATCATATACATGATGTCAATTCACTAAAAATAGTACTCATTCAAATATAACTATTCTAAAAATTAATTTATATTGTTATCAATATTTAATTTATTTTTTCTATAATATATAATAACTAATTATTATCAATATGGATATAATAATTATATTTGAACTATCCAAATAATAATAAACTTAATATCTTAAAAATTAATTTAAATTGCATAAAAATTAAATAAATATCCTATTAATTATTTAAAAATTTAAATTATATTATTAGATACTTTAAATAAATATCTATAATAATTAATTAATTATCTATTATAATAAATAATAATTTAATTTAATATTTAAAATTTTAGTATTATGTCATGTGGCACAATATTATATGTGTTATTTATTTTAATATTATATATAGATATGTTTAGTAGGATTTCGGTAACTCATTGTAATATTCTTAATATTTCATATAATTAATATTTTATTTTTATTATTTTAAAATTAATATTTAATTTAATGAAAATTTTAAATTTTAAAGAAATTAAAATGTTAGAATTGAAAGTATTATATAAAAAAGATTAGGAATGAAATTATTATATAATTTAAAATCATAATAACTAAGATGTAATAAAAATTTTATTATTTTACAAATACACAAAGTGTTAATTATTGATAAAATTTAGGGATTAAAAATATTAATTTTCAAATTATTCTATTCGATTTGAAAATGTATATATACCACGATATAATTAAAATATTTTGTCACTTAATCATTCTATATTTTTAATTGGTATTGCACAAATTAAATTTTTATAAATAATTAAAAAATTAAGATTAATTAATTAGTTCTAATCCTATTTATATGAAATATCAACAAAAATATATTTTAATAAAAATTATTTTTTATGAGAAAATATAATTAATTACTCCCTCCATTTGACTTCAATTATCATATAAGAAAAAAAAATGTTGTTATGCTTCAATTGTCACTTTTATAAATTTAAAGTAGTATTAATTATAAATTTCTAAATTTACCTTTGAATATTAAATACTTTTAAAGTTAATAATTAATAGGAAGAGAATATTTGAAAATGGTAATTAAGTAAAATAATATAAATTTTTTGTAAAATTTATAATCATTAATGATTATTTTAGTTTGTGTAATTATTGCAAAAACGACAATTGAAATGAAAAGAATGGAGTATTATTTTATGAAAAAATTATTATAAAAAAATTTAAAAATTACTTTATATGTACTATTAATTTTTATTCTCACTAAATAAAATTTTATTATTCCCCATTAGATAAATAAATGTATATATATAATCTAGATAATATAAATTTAAGTTTCTTCTCTAAAAAAACTACTTAAATAAATCAATTATAGGCTTTTATAAAAACACTAAACACACCCCAATTTAATACACCTAATTATAAAATTTAAAATTTTATTTTTTATTACTTCACCCATCAAAAGACATTAATGCCCTTTATTTTATCATAATTAATTTTTCTTTACACAACCCACCCATTGTACCTACTTTTCATCTCCATATTTTCTTTTCTCTCTCAAAACTTGTTGTTTTTCTCTCAACAAAGAAAGAAGCAGAGGTGATTCGGAAAATTCATCATCTTCTTGTGTTTTCAACTATAAAGGCCTTATAGTAAGTTTTGATTTTGGTTGCATAACTTTAATTTTTCTCTTATAGACTCTCTCTTCTCTCTTTCTCTGTTTTCTACTTTTCCATTATTATACGTAATTTTCATCTCGATTTTCTTTCTTTGTGTTTATAGTAAATGCATTAATCTAAACCATCACTAAGATGATTTGAATTGCAAATAATATAAAACCCTTTCTTTGTGTCACTATTAATGCTACTAGATTTTTTTTTTGTTAAGCACTTAACAATGTTGTTAGATGAGATCCATTTTCTACGTACTAAGCATTTAATATTTGAAGAATTGAGTTTTGCTCGTTTCACTGGCTTTTGAGGAGCTAGGTTATATAAGGCTTTTACTGTTAGCGATCTTATGATTACATGTTCTATATTCAAATCATGATTACCTGTTTTGTATTCAAATCATAGTTTGATAAATTTCAAAAATTTCAAATCACTAAATTTCATTCCTAAATAGGCAACTTTCGGAATCAATCACAGTACTAATAGAAAATATCTTAATGTTTAGTTTTTACTGCATTGCAGCTACACTGAGTTTTGACATATTACTAGATCCTCAAGTAATGTTATTTTTTTTGTTATGTAAAAGTGTCTTATTAATTAGTGCGATTGAGCATTTCTATGTGAAGGTTTTCACCTTTGGTTATTAGGAATGAAAGAGTAGAGAAATGGGTTCCAACTTTAATTCCTATTCTCAGGGTGCTTGGTAAAACTTGAAATAATGGGTATCAAGAAACTGAGAAGTCTTTTGTTATTTTATATACAATCCTTTGTTATTTTATACTAAACTAAGAAGTCTTTTGTTTTCATTATATTTTCTTATACTTTTTTTTTAAAAATTATATAAGGTATATATATATTATGAACATATGTATTGTTTCAAAGTGTTTCCATTTTTGTTGATCTCCAAGTCGAGCTTTTAATTAATACTCTTAGGATAAGACTTCCTACTTTTAGAATAATAAGAATATTCTTCTTTGATGAATTCGTACAATAACAATCGACTGAAGAAGGTAATCTGTGTAACAATATTTAGCTGCATGGATTACATACTTTGACAAAGTTTTACTATACATATTAAACTATTTAGTTGACAATGATTGAACATTGTTAAATATTCAACCAAAAGATTTTAAACTATATAAAATGTTCAATCACTGTCAGCTGAATAATGTATAATGTGTGAATCATACTTATTGTGTTTTATTATGTTATAGTATTCTTAAAAATTACTCTTTAATTTTATCATTCTGTTTTAGCAGACATTTCACATGGTAAATCCTCACATATTTTGCCTATAGCATCAAAACGACGTCATCATACCCATAAATAAGATGAAACAATTTATGAACAACCTATACAAAGATCTACCATAGTATACCGAAGAAGAACTCATACAACAAGGTTTGAAGAAGAGGAATCTAGCCATGTTTATTCGCAATCGTCAAATATCCATATCTTTCATTGCATAGATTTTGTGAGATCCATATAAAAGTTTGCGGGAAGAGCATCCATTGCATGATATTGCATTCTACAAAAGGGCCCATTAGGTACTTGGATGTTGTTAAGATGTATTGTCCCTATCGAGTGTTGTGACAATTTTGTTTTGTGCAACCTATTCCATCAAAAGTCATGCCAATAGAGGTTTACAGATATGAGGCGGACGCAACAAACAAAAATATAGATCCAAGAATCAAGTTAATATCTATTAGAGGGAATGGCTCCTTAACCTTGTTCGTAAACGTGATCGTATAATACTTGTAAGTATAGTTCTAGTAATATCATGTATGAATATCAGAAATGGTTCAAGTGTATGTCACATCCTATCATCCATAATCCATCTAGATTATCTTATGTACAAGATAGCGCTCATAGTAGCGAGTCATATTCGACATGGAAAATGGATAGAAGTAATTAGATGAATTTTTGGTTTCCACTTGAGATGTTCAAGCACATCGACGATATTACATGGATATGTAGCTTATTGAAATAGAGAATTATATTAGTATTTTTGAAAGTGAGCTTGACCATGTTCACATCGAAGAATATGAGCAACTTATAGATTCAAATTATGAGGGTGATCAACCATATGCTCAATGCATAAGAAACATTTAACATAATATTTGATTTGTTTCAGGGTGACTTTTGTTATCATTAGTATTAATTTGTATGAATGTCTCTTGTTAGTATTGATACTAATTTGTATGGATGGCCTTTGTTAGTATGAGACTAATTTGTATGAATGGTTCTTTAAGTGTGTGTATATATATATATAAACTAGTTCTCTTAGGTTATGGTTCTTTATTTTTGTTTAAATTACATGAAAATATTTTTATAAGTAAACATAGCATAATGTTTGGCCAACATTTACCAAATTTCTCCACATATTCAGCCAACATTTACCAAATTTTCCCAAATGTTCAGCAACTGTGGTTATATATGTTATTATGTACAACTGTTTTTGTGTGAACATTTACTTTAGTTCGACCACTATTTGATGAACAAACTAAGATATCAAATAATATGCAACTATATTTTTTAATTTTGCAACTACTTTTGGCCGAACAAAATGAATTTTAAAACCACTTAACTTTATGTAAATTGCTTTAAACCACTAAATATTTATCTTAGACTCTATAAGAGACTTGAAATCCATGTCTTTTTTTATGTTTTAGCTTTAAATAATAAAAGAATATAAAGTTATTAGAGTAGGATGGTGAAGAGTATTTAAGAGTACAAAGTGAAAAAAAATGGAAGAAGTGAAATAGATTGAAGTAGTTTTAGGGTTTAGAATGAGGTGTATATAATATCTTGGAAGGGTGGATTGTAAATAGAAATGGTAAAGTTGTAAATATTATAATTCCATACACCCTCTAATCTTCCTTGAGGGTATTTTTGAAAAAATATTTTTAGGGTGTGTTTAGTATTTTTTTTTGTGGTGTAAATATCTCTACCCCTATATAAACTTTATTTTTTAAAAGAATTGTTTGAAAAATAGTTTATAAATAGTTTGTTTAGTTTGATGCTTATTGTATATATAGAGTTTGACTAGATTATTAATCATTTACTTTATTGACTAAAAACAAATTATATCAAACTTCATTTTATTTATTTTATCAACCAATCAATTAATTTATTAACAAAAAATTACATCATATTCACTTTATTTATTTTATCAACCAATCACATTATTTAAAATTAATTATTAAAAAATAATTATTAAAATATCAATAGTAATTTGTTATACGATACAATATAAGTCAATACCACTGATAGAGTTGGAAAAGGATTCCTTCTGGTCCCCTTCCTTCTCTAAATGCCCAACTCAGATGTACAGGTGAACCAATTGAATGTATAGGTGAACCAATTGAATGTTCATTTTTTAACTTTCATCTTTTTATTTTTCAAATAAATTGTAAATTCACTAGAAACATAGTCCATATAGAAGACTAGCAAAATAAAGAAAGAGGGATGATCACTCCATAATACTAAATCCAACATTAAACCAACCCTCACTAGTCGTTGAGCCGGCTAATTCACAAATCTCTTAACATAAATAAAAGACAAATCACCTATGACTTCTTTGAAAATCCTACAATCCTACACTAATGCACCAAAACTAGATAACATTTCTTCTTCACTAATAATAGCCTCTATTACCTCTTGTATATCCAACTCAATCACCAAACTAGTGTATCTATAATTCGTCACTCAAGTTAAAGCTTCTCTTGTCCTCATCACCTCCAATACTTGCACATTATGATAAAAAAAGGCAAACACAATAAAACAGTAACCATAAAAAACCCATTATGATCCTTAGCAATCATCGTAACGACCACCTTCTTCAAATTCTCAGAAAGACCAGCATCTGAATTAACTTTCAAACTACCCACAGATGGTTGTTTCCACCTATTTATATCAATCCTACTGTGAGTCAAAGTCAAGAATGATTGTTTCTTTTGTGCTCTCTTCCATTGCACAAAAAATTCCAATGCAAAATTAAGAACATCATATTCACCTTCGGTTTTTTCATTTCAAATAACCTCATTTATCTCTAAAGATCCCAGCTTAACATGCATATTTCTTCACAATCCTCTATTGATAATTTATTAAAACTAAACTATAACATATCAGCAAACTTCATAAAATTATCACAAAAAAAAGGAAGGATGACATCCAAATAAGCAATTCTATGTAAAACAACAATCCAACAAAATATGGGTTATAGTCTCCACCTTCCCCAAAACACACTCGACAGTGGATCCCAGTCAACATGTCTTACTATTAGCTAACTTCTAGTTGGAATGCACTCCATTTGTAATATCCCCATATATGCCCTAGAAGTTTTGAATGTTGTTGTTGTTGTTGATGTTGTTGTTGTTGTTGTTTTAAATGGGATTGAATGTATATGTTGATTTGAAAGAAAAAAAGGAATTGGAAAGTGAATGCTTATGTATATGTGTTTTGGGAGAAAAGAGGGTTTAGAGAGAAATGTATATGTTGTTTATATGATAATATATATAACATATAAGTTGGTCAAGGGAGAGTCAATGCAAGAAGATATTTTCATTTGTGATAGGTGAAATTACTTATATGGGCATATAAGAGACAAGAGGTTAGTTAAATGGATAAGGGTATATAGGTAATTGTTTGGTTAAAAACTCTTGGTGGAGATTTAAAGAAGAATTGACTTTGTTTTCTTCATGATTTCTTCTTCTCCATTGTTGGCTGGCTCCTCCATAGACAAAGGAAAGCAAGAGACAAAGAGAAGATCTTGAAGAGTTAAGCTCAAATTGAAGGAAGATTAAGTGATCAAGTGATGATTCAAGAAGTTTATAACTAAGGTAAGTTCTTTTCTTTGATTTCTTTTATTCTTTTGAAGTGGTATTTGAGTTAATTAGGGTTTGTTGATTTGATGATGAGATGTGTTTGTAATGTGTTTTCAAGTTTTAAATTTGGTTTTAAGTTAAGAGTTTAAATAGGTGGTGTTGTTGAAAGTGGTGGATGTTGATTTTGGAAGATGGAGAAGGATGTTGGTTTTAGGGTTTTGAGATAGTATGTGTTTAAATGTTTTGTGGATGTGTTTTAATAAGGTGAATATTGTGATAAACATGTAGAATTTGTGTTTAGAACATTGATTCCATTCATTTGAACCATGCTATTTTGTGTATGATGAGTTTGAGTGCAATTAGAGGAGACTTGTGTATGTTAGGGTTTCAATCCATGAGTGACACGGCCAAAAGCAAGGAGAGACACGGCCAATTCATGAGAGACACGGCCAAGTCAAGGGAATTTTGGCCGTGTTGGGTGGATTTTGAGGAGACACGGCCGTGTTCTATGCCAGTGTTGGTCACTGCCAATTTGTTTTGAGAGACACGGCCACAAGCTTGGCCGTGTCCTGTGCCCGTGTTTGCTACTGAAGTGTTGGATTGAGAGACACGGCCACAAGCTTGGCCGTGTCCCTTGGGTGTGTTGGTTACTGTGTTTGGTTTTTGTTCTTCTTAAATGATTGGAATTGAACTTACATTTGATAATGCATATGATATTATATGAACAAGGTTATGTACTATGCATTGTAAGTCTTGTGAATGGTGATGTGTTATATGAATAATGTATTTGAAATGTGATACTAATGATGCGATATGTATAATGTGAGTGATATGATGGGGTAATTGATTATGTATACTCGAATAATGAATGGTTATAACATAAATTGAGATATGAGGCCATTGTGATTGGCAATGATAATTCAAATGACATGTGAAGCCATTGTTATTGGCTATGATGATTCAAATGACATGTGAAGCCATTGTTATTAGTTATGATAATTCAATTGAGAATGAAATTGATAAATGAATTGTATAGCTAATGTGTTATTCCATTTTCAGAGTTTGTTATTGGTGGCATGCCTAATATGAGTAACAATCTCTTGAAGTTAGGTTGGACTTGATCCTTGAAGCCAAGTTGGGTTGAAGTTTAACATGTTTTACTCCCCTTGAAGCTTGGTTGGGTCAAATCCTTGAAGCCTAATTGAGATGTTACAACCCTTGAAGCTAGGTTAGATTGGTTCTTGAAGCCAAGTTGGGTTGATACTTAGCATGCTTTGTTCCCCTTGAAGCTTGGTTGAACCTAAATCCTTGAAGCCTAGTTGGGATAATGATAAATGTGATGATTAAACCAAAGCATTAACTCTGATAATGGAATGGCATGTTAGTGTTTTGTTTGGGCCCGAGTCTGTCTTTGTTGTTAATGTGATATCCAAATGTTGAACTAAATGAGTAATGAGATCTATGGTTGCTTTTGTTGGAAGTGTGTTTCATGATTGATAAATTTGTGAATAAAATAATGTTATGAAGTATGATTTGGTAATGTGTGTAATGATATATTGAAAATGAATATGGCTTGAGGAGTTTTGTTGAGATATGAGTTTATGAGAATATAGTATGATGTGTAAAATGTTTATGAATGTGGAATTTGCGAGAATTGTTCTCATGAAGGTTTGGATAGATCATTGAATAGTGATTTGTTAAAATGATGTATATGTATCTGTATATGAGATAGAAATGGTAAGTATAGTTTTGCGAATGTTCTATGTAAATATGTGTATGATTTATGAGATCAGTGGGAATATATGAAGAATGCTTTGAGAAAGGAAAACAGGGTAAGAAAACAATAAAACATGATGCTAAAAGTATAAGGTATGATCTTTATGTAAAGTATATATATTTTATATTTATTTGTATTACTAAGCTCTCGGGCTTAGCGCGGTGGTGTAATCGCGCAGGTGGTTATGTGGTTGATCTGGAAGTCCAGCTGTTATGCCACGAGAAGGGTAAGAGTGTCTCGAGACCAACTAGAAGGTGATGCATACATGTGTGACTTTAATTATGTTGTATTTTTTATAAGAATAATGATTTTTGTAAATGCTCTTTAAATTAATGCAATATTGCTTAAACTTGGATAAAGGTTTTTAATTGGAAACGAAAAGTGACATTCTTATACTTTATATACATATTGTATGTATACTTGGTATATGTATAGTACTTATATAGAGTATGGGGGTGTTACACCATTGATGCTTGCCAAATCAAATTCTTCACTTTTAGTGGAATAAATTTTCTTTCACATTACTTGAGGTTGGAAATCCACAATCCCTGGAGAACCAGCAAGGGAAAGTTATATGTTGATCTAACTAAATAAATTCTTTTTCTTTCTAAAAACCAACCACAATGATTCACCCTATAGCTTATGCCAAGAGGAATGCTAAAATTCTAGTCTTGATCATGATGGTTGAAATATGCTCGAATCATCTCCTAGTTCCAAAAAGTGCCATCTTCAAATACCAAGCTAGACACTTTCAGGTCCTTTACCTTGGAGGAAGAGTGGAGGTAATATAAGGATGGTAATTATCTGGTAACCAAGGTCCTGTAATATCCCAATTTTTAATGTATTTTAGAATAGTAAATATGAAAAAGCATATGGGTATAATGGGTAGAGAAAATATTAGATGGATGTTATATATGTATAATATATATTTGAAATATATGAGAAGGATAAATAAAATATATAAGACATATACATATACCTAACATATACTACACATATGCATCAGGCATTGGTGGTGAAAAAGATGATTTTAATCATTTAATTCAATAATAATAATAGTACTAATAATAAGTGAAGAGGACAAAGTCAAAGAAAGGAAAAAGATGTGTGGTGGAAAATTAAAGTGGAATTATTTATAATATTTTATTTATATAAGGATAAGGATTAGTAAAGAAGAGACAAGTGTTCTTCTTCTTCTTCTTCTTCAACGTGAGATAGAGAGAGAGAGGGGGAAAGAGTGAACTTTTCATGCTACATTAGATTTAAGAGGGATTAAAGCAAATAACCAAGATTTGACAAGTAATTCAAGTAAGTACTTTCTTCTTGAGCTTATTTTATGGATTATATATATATATATATGTATGTATGTATGTATGATATAGTTAGTGAGGGAAAGTGATTATTAATTGAATAATATGATGACAATGATATATTGAAGTATATATATGTTGAATTGATACATAGATGAAATAAATATGGTTAGATGTTGAGGATAATGATGAGTAGTTGGAATTGAGGAAAAGAGTAAGGGTTTGATAAAGTTTAGTTGGGGATTGGGTGAATTGATATATGGATAATGGTATGAATAAAATACATGATGATTGTTATTATGATTTTGTGTTTAGATTAATAAGAAGTAAGCAAAGAAGAATAAGCTTGGGTGAATTGCTATGTGATATGTGAGTAATGTATTGATGAAATGGAGTGAAAGAGTATTTTTGCGATGTCATGGCCATACCCAGAGATTTAGCTTGACATGCCTAATGACACGCCTATGTCCCTGGGAGTGTCGTAGTCACTGTGATATAGAATGAAAGATACGTGCAGTGACACACCCATGTCTCTGGGCGTGTCGTAGCTATTGTGACATAGGACTAAGAGCATGGGCAGTGACACGCCCATGTCTCTGAGCTTGTCGTAGCTATTATAAGGCAGTATTAAGGACACGGGCAGTGACATGCCCATGTCCCTGGGCATGTCAAAGTTTGTAGAAGTTGAGTGTGTCACTTGAAGAATTATGAGAAAATATATTAATTATGCTATATATTTGTATGTTGATGAGTCATATGGTGAGTGTGGCTCATGCTTGCATGGTGAAAATATAAAATGGGTAATGTAGTTTATTGTGTATGCATTAAAGATATTGTGAAAAGCCATTGGGATATGACATTAAAATGATTATATGAAATGATATGATATTGAAATGAATGAGAAATGAGACAATGTGCCTAGTTGAATGTGAGAAAATGTGAAAGAATTGGAAGATGAGTATTGGGAATGCATGTGACCTATGTATGAATGATGTGAACTGGTAATGTGATGCGATCAAGAATGGTTATGATCATTGGAAAAGTATAAACTTAAGTGATGTTATATACATGTAACCTATATCATTACTTGTCTAATTGTGTTGAGATTGATTGGATATGCACGAGAGGTCCTGAACAGAGCTAGACCTAGAGGTGCATATGTTAATAGACCTGAGCAGAGCTAGGTCTTGACCTAAGCAGAGCTGGGTCATGTGTTTGAGATGACGGTTAACCTGAGTAGAGCTAGGTCATGTGATTGAAATTAAAAATTGATCCGAGTAGAGCTGGGTCAAGAAACTGATAGTGTGACAACTGAACTTAGTAATTGCAATGATGTGTGAGTGAGATGTGAAGCCCAATAGTTATGTACAAATATGGAATGTGATTTTCAATAGTGTAATGATGTGTAAGGGGGATGTGAATTTCAATATTGTATTTGTGTATATTGAATCCCAATATTGTATTTGTGTATTTGTGTATATATATATAGTTTATATATGCCACTAAGCGTTGAAGCTTAGCGCGGTTGTGTAAATCACGCAGGTAAGTAGATTGCTGATTTGAGAGTCGGATATTTGTGCCATGAGAAGACTGAGGGTGTGCCAGAGACCAACTAGAAGGTGGTGCATGCATGTACATTTTGTTATTTTGAAGTTTGACCATATGTATATGTATATAAGTAAATTTTTGGAAATACAATGTATAAATGTACATATGTAATTAAATGAAAAATGTTCTTATGGTCTTATATATATATTTTTATAAATACAATAATGAAAGGTTTGAATGGATCTGTAATGTGGCATCCTTATGTCATATATGCATATTGTACATATATAGGGTATATGTAGCATGTATATAGGATATAGGGGTGTTACAGGCTCACTACTAAAACAATGTCAAATCCTGTACCAACCATTTCAAGCATCTATCCTTTTGTGGCCTTTGAGCAACATGAATACTTCTCCATACATAGCTTGGATTATTCCTTATTTGAGCTTCTAAAAGAATACCTTAAGGATAATATCTTACCTTCATAACTCGATTCACTAATAAGTCAGTATCCTGAATCAACTTCTATCCTTGCTTCCCCAGTAAGGCTGTTTTATTAGTTTTTGTTATAGATTTGTGTCTTATTTGTTATGATAATTATTGTTTTCTTTAGGTATTTTGTTAGTTTTAATATGTTTATTTAGTGTTTTCATTAATTTTAGTAGTTTTAGTTTATTTCAGTGTTTATGTCATTTTTGTCCTAGTTTTTAGTGTGTGTGTATGTTTTGTTGGTTAATGTTCATTTAATTCTTGTTTAAAGTTTGTTTCAAGTTTTGTTTTAGGTTAAAAAGCCAAGGAACCAAAAAGAAGAAAAAATGGACAGTAGCTGACACAGGCAGAGGACACAGCCAAGCTTGTGGTCGTGTCCCATATCAAGCTAAAAGGAAGCCACAAGACACAGAGATGGACACACTCAAGGGATACGGCCAAGAAGCTCAGACACGGCCAAGTTTCTTAAACTTGGCCGTGTCTCACTTAAATCCAAAGCAAAGAAGAAGAAACTCTCACAGTAGAAGACACAGGCAAGGGACATGGCCAAGTCACTGGCTGTGTCCCTCCAAAAAGGTCCAACATGGCCAAGCCACTCCAACACGGCCGTGTCACTCAACCAAAGAAGAAAAGAAGAAACTCTGAGACAGAAGTGAACACAAGCAAGGGACATGGCCAGGCTTGTGCCCGTGTCCCTCCAATTCACCACCAACACGATCAAGTTCACTCTAACTTGGCCGTGTCTCTCATGGACCAAAGGCAAGCGGATTTTTTAAAGCGGAGATTCGTATAAATATGGGATTTTAGGGTTTTCTTGGGGTGTTGAAAGTTTGGGGAGCTGATTTAGCCGTCTGAGTGTGAAGTTAGGGTTTCTAACTTTGTTTTCTTAAAGATTATTGAACACTTTGTTTTTATCTAGCTTAGATTAGATTGTTCTAGCCATTGATACATCCTTCTTGCAAGATTTGAACAAGAGATTCTTCAGAAGCTTCAAGGAGTTTGTAACTTGGTTTTGTTCTTGAACTTTATCTCTTTATTTTCATTGGAATTGTATTTATGGATATTATCATGTCTAAATTGATTTCTTTGAATATTAATGAGATGAATATGTTTGATAGCATCATGAACTAATTTGATCTAGTCTAGGGTTTGTATGAATCTGCTATGATTATATGAATTGGTTATTACTCTTAACTCAATTATTTCTGTAAGCCTTTAGTGAATGAATTATTGCTGATATATAATTGATTGGCCACCAATTATGTGTTTTAGGTATTAGATGATGGATTGAGAGATGAAGTCTAATGTTGGAACAATTCAATTAAGGACTTAGGTGAATTAGAGATATAACCTAGGAAAATATTATTTCAATTGGAACAAGATTATTTGAGAGAGGTTTGAATGCGAGAGCTTATTTCCTTTATTTAATTAATTAAGTTGCTTGAGATTTAATCTTTGAAATTAAATTGGTTAAGAGGAATAACCATTCATACATATAAGTAGCAGAGAAGTACAAACCCTAGACCATTCTATTAAGTGAATCAATACATCAACTCAATTTACTTTTATTGTTTTAAACTTCAATCAATCTTCTTCCTTAGTTGTTAGTGATTTAAATTTCTTCATTACTTGTTATTTATAATATGATAATCAATTAGCTACTTTAGCTTCCTTGTGAGACGACCTTGGGGCGATCACCTTTGCTACAGCTACCTCGTATACTTGCGAGTGACGCTTTGTGGTAGAGTTAATTCGAGCGCAACAAAGGCCAAATTATATAAATGAATCCTTCGAAAACCAAGTCGCCCACAACTTTTCTTTAGACATAATTGATTGTACTTCATCCATCTAATGCCATTTATGCTTCTGGATTGGAAAATCCACCAATAAGTATTCATCATTCACTCCAAGTCTTCACACAACTCCAATGGCAGTAAATATATAATCATTGTATAATTCGACATAGCTTGTGCTACTCTTTTCAACAAAATCTTCTTCCTTACTCTGGAAAGAAAATGCATGGTCCAACCCTGAAGCCTCTTCTACACTCTATCCTTTATAAAATTAAAACACTTATGTTTTTTTCCTCTCAAGCATACAAGGAAAACCAAGTTATGATTTTATTGAACTCCTTTGCTCCATAGATAACTTTAACCTTACTTGTTGTCTATCAACCACATTTGTACTGAAATGCATAATGGACTTTTAGGAATTGATTTGTTGACCAAATGCTTTCACATAACAATTAAGACTCAACACAATACACGCTACTTCTTTCTTATCAGGTCCAAAAAATAAAAAACTATCATAGTAAAAAACAAATGCTAGAAATTAAAGGTGCCCTTCTAGTTATTCGACACCCATGCAATAATAAGCCTCTTTGCTTTGAATCAAAGCATTAAGCCCTTCAACACATATGATGAACAAATATGAAGAGATAGATCTCCCAGCTGGAGTCCTCTTCTTGGAACAATAGGACCAAGGAGATCATTATTATGCACAATTTGATACGTGACTATTAAGACACACATCATAATTAGCTTGATCCACTATTCTGCAAACACCAATTACATCATCATTAGCTCTAGAAATTTCCACCCAACCCAATCATAAGCCTTGTTCATAACAAGCTTAAGAGCTATAATACCTTTCTTTCCTTGTGTGTTGTGCTTCAAACAATGCATGACTTTAGCTATTAATATAATATTTTCAATAATTTAATCCATGACTTTAGCTATCAATATAATATTGTCAATAATTTGTTGTCCAAGAATAAATGCACATTGATTCTCCAGGATAATAAAAGGCAACACACTCCTTAATAACTTTACTGGTACCTTCGAAATCGCTCTAAATATGACATTATACAAAGATATTAGGCATAGGTGTTCCATGGCTTCTGGATTAGGTTTCTTTGGAATGAGCACAATAATAGTATTATTAAGTCCATTTGGCAGAGATCCTTCGTTCAAACATTATACATATGCATATTGCACATCTCTACCTACTATAAACTAGTATTGTTGATAGAAATCAGCATTCATTCGATCCAACCCCTGAGATATATGTGGGTTCATGCTAAAATACCTTAACTTTAGCCTCAGTAAAGTCTACTAGTAGTAATTCATTTTGTTCCATAGTGACCTTGGTAGGAACACATGATAGAATCTCATCTGCCAGACAACCTTCTGACTAAAAGAGCTCAGAGAAATAGTGAGTTATCATTTCACCCAGCATATCCTACCAACCGTGCCATACTCCAGAATCATCCTTCAATTTATTGATCTCATTCTTTTTTCTTTTTTAGAGGTCATTAAATTAAAGTACTTTGAGTTCACGTCACCTTTCTTAAGCCAAAATGTCTTTGTCCTTTGCTTCCAAAAGACCTCCTGTGTATCTTTCAACTTTTGATAATCCTGCATTGAAACAATATCTTATTTCCCATGTAACCCACCTAAATGCTGCTTAAGGACCTTCAACCTTTTTATGAAAGATCCTGTAATCAATTTACCCCATTTCAATAAAGATTCTCCACACTTTGACAATTGTCTATGTATTGGCTAATCCCTAGAATTACACCAACTATTTTCAATAACTTGCTTATAACCCTCCTCTCTTAGCCATGCATTCTCAAAGCGAAAATGCTTAATGACCTGAATAGTATATTGCCCAATCAATTCCAGTAAAAGAGGAGTATGATGATAAGATCAATAGCCAACATTTTGGACCATATATTGAGGAAAGAAGTGAATCTAGCTATCTGTAGCTAATACACGATCCAAGCATTCCTCTGCCCAATCCGTTGTTCCTCTACCATATTCCTATATGAATGGGTAACCTTCTACACCCAAACCATTGGGATGGCATTCCACAATAGCAAACCATAACCTATGAATCAACCAACTAGTGTGAGGACAATTGTCAAATTTCTTTGAATCAAGTAGTAAATCATTAAAATCCTCAGCACAATACTAAGGCAAAGCTGATGTATTATGCAAATGTCATAAAAGATTCCATGAATCTCTTCTTGAGCTCATCTCCAATCGACCGCAAAAACCATTGAACCTCCACACAAGAAGCCCCTCCATAAAAAATTCCACATCTATATGGTATCTTGAATAGCCAACCAATCTAACTTAACCTCCATTCCTCCAAAATAAAGCCAATCCATCATTATTACCCATACTATTGATAGAAAAAAAAAATCTTTTTCCATTTCAATCTGAGTGATTCTAACCTAACTTAGGAACTCATAGTTTTAATTAGAAATACAAAATATGATCATTTCTCCTTGACCAAGTCCTGTAGGCATTGAACTATATGTGAGTTCCCTAAACCATGCCAGTTCTACAATAAAAGACTCATTGGTCTTGGCATGCTTGGATGTCTAAGCCAGCCAATTCTAATTGTGTTGACCCTACATCTTGAAAGTTAGACCTAAGCCCAAGCTCAACTTCATTTCCTATTTTCCCCTTATTCTCTATAAAACTCCTTTGCTTAGTCTCATACATAAGCATGGACAAAGAACCGTCACCTATCCTTACTCTTTATTGACCTCCATTTTCTTACTTTCTTACACATGATACTCAATTTTCCTACCACACTCAATGAGTTAAACTAAATTGAGAAAGTTGGATCAATATCCACATGAAATTGCTCCCGCTTATGGTGGTGTTTCCTTAAGACACCATTCTCCAATTTGTTGTATTTGACGGCGGGATGGAGCCTGGGGCCATACACCAAATGGTCTATCCGATTTTCCTTTTGGATTCTTACACACCCTTGGACAAAACCTTGCATTCTCTATATTTAAGAAAACCACAAATAAAATAAAAAATCAGAAGCCTGTTCATATTTGAATTTAATCTATTACCATTCTCCTTTTGGATGTTCAATTTTCATTTTATGATGTAGTGGTTTACGCACATCAAGAAAAACCCAAATCCTCATATAATTCCTCCACACTTCGGTGAGGTTGTTGGCATAAGCTTTTATATGAGTTCCAACATAATTGCCACAATCCTTACTAATTCTTGCTAACATAAAGCTGAGAGGGAGATTGTACACTTGCAACCAAAAGGCCAGTCCATACAATGATATAGTTATCGGAAGTTCGTTCACCCCAAGCTACTTAAGAAGAAGAAGATGCCCATTGAAAGTCCAAGGACCATTTTCCAGCACACGTGTCATATCAATAACACAAAAGAATTGAAATAAGTACATGTTTAGATTTCATCCCTTAGTACAAACACCTCTAATAGGCCTTTAAAGAGTTGCAAGCATCTACTTCATGGGTAGGAAACTTATAACTCCTTCCATTATAAACCCACTGACGAGACACCATTGGAAGCTATGATGTACCAATACTTCAAACAAAGTAAAGTGTTAGTATCGAACACGGCGAAGACATAGACACGCGCCTGACACATGCCTGTTCGTGTCTTATTATTTTTTTTATTTTTATTTTTTTAGACATGAGAAGGACATAGCGAGGACACGGCGGGACACATGTTATGACATTTTAAGATATTTTAGGATATATTTTGACATAAAATTTTATTTACATGAAATTAATAAGTTACTAATTTGATAATTACAAAGCTTATTTTTTGTCACAAAAAAATTATTTTTTTATAATTATATTTATATATAAATGAACTAATATATATATTTTTTAAAATATATGTTTATCTCTTATTATATTTTTGTAACTTAAAACATATATGTATTATATGTGTGTGCATGTATAATTATTTTGAATATATGTTTCTCTCTCATTATATTTTTATAATTAAAATACATATATGCATATATGTATAAATGTGCCCCGCCTATGTCATATCCCTATTTTTTAAAAATTACCGTGTCAATGTATTCATATCATATTTTGTCAATATCCCATAATTGTGTCCGTACCCATGCTTGATAGATTGAAAGTCTACCCTAATTCCACTATTGCCAGCACCTTTCAAGACTAACCCGCCCTCTTCCTCATCTTCAAGAGAAAAAGAAGTGTATTGAAAATCCATGTTAAATCATAGTAACAAATAGACAGCAACACTTCTAATAAGCGAGAAAAAACCAAACTTATAAGAGGACAAAAAGTAATTATTTTGTGTTAAGCCAACTTACAATAATAATAATAATAATAATAATAATAATAATAATAATAATAATAGACACTTCATACTGAGAGTTTTTTTTTTTTTTTTTTTGAAGATTCATACTGAGAGTTATGAATACAATTTTTTAACTTTATCTTTAAATATTTAATAATTTAAAATTTGGAATATTGAACTAAAATAAAAATGCATTTTAAATAACACATTTACAATTATTTCCAATCCATCTTATTTAAGGTTTTAGATTTTTTTATAAAAATTCCAAGTTAAATTTGTAGGTAATCAAATTAATAAATTATATTTAAAACCAAATATAAAGCTTTAAATCCGTGTTTTATTTTGCTCTAAGTGTCTTAAATAAAACAATATACTTTTTCATGTAATATTCCATGTTTCACAAAATGAAAATTAGCCGATGTTTGGTTTAGTAACTAGAAGCTATTTAAGAATTATTTTTTATAAATGTACTTCGTAATTGTTGAGTGTTAAAAAAACCCCTGATTTATTAAACTCAACATCCTCAATCAGTTATAAGTAAAAAAAATTATTATTAACCAAATATTTTTCAAATCAATATGTAAGTATAATAATAAATAATAAGAATTAAAAATGATAAAAAATTTTATTTAAAAATTATCAAATTCGTGTTTAGAAAAAATAAATATAATAAAATAAATAATTATATTTTCAATTACTAATTTTATTATTTTACAATTTATATGACACAATAAAAAAATATTTTTGGTCAATGACAATAAAAAATAATTAAAATACATTTTAAAATATTGAACATAAATTGTTGTTCTTAATCATTATTTAGCATTTCAACAGTAACTGTTAATAAAATTTTACCAAATTATATTTATATATATATATATATCATTAGACTTATACTTGTAAAGATATATGCAACATAATACGAAGAATCTAAAGTAGTATATCTTATTCATTTACCTTTAAATTTCTAATAGTTATTTTACTTTATTATTAATTATGTATTTCATTTCATATTTACATTTAAGTTGAAAAAATTGTATTTAAAAATTTACGTTTTGAATAATTTTTCCACTAAAATAATGTAACATTCACGATTTAATTAATACTAATTTTTACCTAAATTTGATTTAAAATAAGATTTTTCACTCAAATTTAATTTAAAATCTCTTTATGGGTGAATCCAAGAGTAATATGTATGGATTCTGTCTAGAGCTGAGCACGGATCCTGGAGTTTTTTTGAGCCGAACTGAATACCCGAATCGAAATATTCAGAATCGAAGAGAACTGTTGATATTTTAACTTTATTCAAATCGAACCGTACAAATTTTTATAATATGAGACGACTCTGAATATTATGTAATATCTGTATCAAGCATCAAATCGACCCATATTGTATTATACCGAATTGAATTAATAGCCGATTTATTATTAATAATATAATATATAATTTATTATATTAATTTATTATTTATTATTTATTATTATATAAATAATTAAAGTAACATCATAATTTAATTACAATTAAAGTCATAATTTGTACAATTAAAGTGACTTTGTAGCATTTTCATAATTGAAGTGACTTCATAATTTTATCCGTTCAACTTACTTAATCACCATCACCTACAAGCTACAGATTTATTTTCTCATCTTATCACCATCATCTTCAGACTTCAGTTGCCTCTCACCGTCGCCTTCAAGGCTTCAACTTTTATTGCACAAAACTCACTTGCAGATTGCCGATGCTATCTACAACTCAGATCAAGACTTCAAGGTATTGATTCTTTTTTTTCTTAAATTTTTTATTCTTTTCTTTGTGATTCTTTAATTATTGATTCTTTTCTGTGTGAAATGATCTTAGAACTTAGAAGTCTACTTATGTAATAATACTAAATGTAGACTTCCTGTTACTGTAATGTCTACTTAGAGCAAGCGATACATTTCAAGATCAGTAGTCCACTTAGGTCTTTGCTAAATTTCCGTCTATCTCAAGAGGAGAAACTTGTCTTGAGGATTAATCCGATCAAATATCTTTTTCTCTGATCTTAATTTTATTTTTATTTTTTTTTATTTTTTATTTTTTATTTTTTAAATACTTTTAGTATCTTTTAGTTGTGTTTTAATTTGAGGTGTTACATATAATATCCAAATCTTTGATATTTGATATACTCTCTTAAAGATTATAAATTGAGAATTATATGGTTATATAATTAATACATGTATTATGAATGTACAAAATATAAAAGTAAATACAAAAAATCTCTTAAATTCACAAGAAGAATAATTTAAGGTATAACTAAAGATAAAATTTGGCTCTTCAAAACGAAAATCCAAAGAACATAAAAATTAAGATGTAAAATCTAATAGGAATATTATTGGGCTGTGCAAGTAACGGTTAGGAAGAGTAAGTGGGCCAAGAATAAGAGTTTAAGTAAAGGCCTAAAATGAAAATGTAAGTATTATAAGGTTACGATTAAAGAAATAGTTAGAAGTCAAATGAGAACTTAACTAAATGGTTAGAATATGTCATCATTACCCTATTAAACTAGATGAAATAAAAATCAGAACTTGTATTCTATGTTAAGTTAAGTGGAATGGTTATTTATCCATAAATATAATAAACACTAAAAAATATTGATAAAAATAATATATAATTCTATATTAATTATATTAATTATCTAAAATTATATTAATTATCCAAAATTTGCATTGACAGTTATTATTAGGACTTCAGTATTGTTATACGACACCGCCAACAAGTCTACATTGCATGTGTATTGTGCTTTACTTATACGACACCACTAATAAATTAATATAATTCCCAAGTTTCAATTGTGAATTTCTTTTTTTATTATTTATTTATGATTGTAAATTTGTTTAACTATATTGATTCAATAATTTTTGCATTGTCAGCTATCAGTTCGCGTGTTAATATGTCACAAAATAAGAGAAAATCATCTCTTAGTTCCATTACTAGCAACAACAATAATAAAATTGTAGCAAGTCTCATTCCACCGCAATCAAAAGAAAGCATCTCTACTCAAACACAAACACCTGGTTCGTGTTTAATTTCAAATACAGCATCTGACAGTAGAACTATAGGTACCGTTCAACCATCTTCTTCTATTCATATTGCTAAAAAGTTAAGATCAGGAGTTTGGGTACATTTTGAGAAAATATATAATTTTGAGGGAAATGAGATTAGAAGGGCTAGATGTGTTTGGAGTGGAAAAGATTATCAGAGTAAAAGTGAGTTAGGCACTTCTAGGTTATGGAAACATCTAAGGAAAACTTGCAAAAAGTGTAAAATTAAAAAAAATTTAGTTGCAAGCCATAAGAATAAAGATAAATCACAAAAAATGTTGAACTTTTAGCATGCAACTGATTCTGAAGATGCTACATTAAATTGTTGGGAGTTTGATCATCAAGCTTGTAGAGATGCTTTAGTCAAGATGATTATAAATGATGAACTTCCCTTTAATTTTGTTGAAGGAGAAGGGTTTAAGGAATTTGTTAGAGTTGGTATTTCCAAATTTCATATTCCATCTAGGTTTACTATTGCTAGACATTGTTTCTCTTTGTTTATTGACCAGAAAAAAAATGTATGCCTTGCTTGCTTATCAATGTCAAAGAGTTTCATTAACTACAGATACTTGGACAAGCATCCAAACTTTATCCTACTTGTGTTTAACTACACATTTTGTTGATTCTGAGTTTATTTTGCATAAAAGAATTTTAAATTTTTGTGTAATTAAGAGCCATAAAGGAATAAATATAGGGAATGTCGTTGATGCTTGCATGAAAGAGTGGGGATTAGATAATGTTATGTGCATAACGGTTGATAATGCATCATCTAATGATATTGTTGTTCAACAATTAAAAAAAAGGTTGTTAAAAAGGAATATTTTTGTTTTGAATGGAGATATTTTTCATATGAGATGCTTTGCTCATATTCTTCAATTAATTATGAGGGATGGTATTGAGATGATTCAAGATTCCATTAAAAAAGTAAGGGATGTGATTAGGTATATTAGGAGCAGTCCAAAAAAGTTAGATTTATTTTAAAAATGTGGCGAGTTTGCAAATGTCAAGTCCAAAGCATCTATACAATTAGATTGCTCAACTAGGTGAAATTCAACATATTTGATGTTAGAGTCAGCCTTGGGACATCGAAAAGCTTTTGATAGGTTAGAAGACATGGATAGTAAATTTATAAGTGAGTTTGGAGATGATTTACCTTGTGAGAATGATTGGAATATGGTTTCAATTTTGACTCGATTTTTGAAAAGGTTTTATGATATTACTTATAAACTATCTGGCTCATTATATTGCATTATCAATTTATATTTTCTAGAAATAATGAAGGCTTTAAAGGAATTACAAACTTGTCAAATTAGTAATGATGTTTCTTTGGTTGAAATGGCTAAACAAATGAGAGTTAACTTTGACAAGTATTAGAGTTCAGTGAATAAAATGAATGTAATGCTTTTCATAACAGTAGTATAGACCCTAGGTATAAAATGAATTATTTGAGGATAAAGTATACTATATTTTATAGTGAAAAAGATGCAACTGATTTGGTGGCTAGGGTAACAGATAGTCTAAATGCCTTGATAGAGGAGTATGATAAAGTGAACAAGGATGAAATGATGGGCGAAATGAATATTTTGAATACATTTCAGGTTGATAATGATAAATTTATGGAAGAAGATGATATTGATGATCATTTCTTAGAACAAAGGAATGACAATCAATTGGCTTCCAAAGGAGAGTTGGATAGGTATTTAGAGGAATATGCTAAAAAATTTACTATTGATTTCGATGTTATTGGTTGGTGAAAAATTAATGCAGTGAGATATCTAACTTTATCTAAAATTGCAAGGGATGTTTTGGCTATACAATCTTCAACAGTTGCTTCTCAATCTATTTTTAGCACCAATGGTAGAACTTTAGATAAATTTAGGAGTTCTTTAACTCCTACTACAGCTGAGGTGTTAATTTGTTGCCAAGATTAGTTGAGAACTTCTAATAAGCCTATCCAAATTGAAGAAAGAATTGAGAAACTCGAAAGCTTTGAATCGGCATTAAATCTTTCATAATTTTAATTAATTTTTATTCTTTAAATTTCATTAAACATTTAATAAATTTTAATGATCTTTCAATTTTTAATATTTGTTAACTTTTAGGTATTAGTCAAAAACCCGAGATTGTAAAAAATCTTATGCCAAGAGCTAATATAGAGATTTGAGACTCTATGTAAGTGGTGTTTATTAATGTTGATTATTAAATTAATTTTTAAATTATTTTTTGGATTGGATTACAAATTTATTTTATTTGGATTGTATTGGACTATATTATATTACATATTACTTGGATTTAATGATTGCAAAATATATTTATTTTGATGTTAATTAGATTTGAGGCAAAATGATGCCATTATTTATTAGATTTGATGAAAAATAAGGATAGCAATTTAATTGTTATTAATTAGAAATTTTATTTTTTGTTTTCTAATTACAGGGAATGAAAGTTTAAAAGAGGCTTATGGAGTTATATTTGCACTTGTCTATCTTACTTTTTTTCCCTATGCATTGAAGTTATGTTTATTTGGAATTTGTAATAACTTATACATTTTATTTAGAACTTGTAATAATTTGACACTAGATGCTGTGTATTTTAATCTAATTGTGTATGGCTTGTAACATGAATGTTGGAGTTTAGACTAAGAAAATCAACTTTGTATTTTTTGTTGCTAAAATAATTAAGTATTATTTTATTGGTTAAATGTGAAAAAAAAATAATTACAAATCTCCGAATCTCTAAATCCGTTTTGAATTGAAATTGGTCCGTTGGAACCGAATATCCGAACCGTATTATTCTGAATTTTTAAAATCATACAATACGAATATTTTGTATATTCAATTCGGTTCCAGTTCTAGAAATTTTAAAATCTCAGAACTTTAATTTGGTTACGAAGATTTTCAGATCTCCATATTATACCGAACCGTGCTCAGCCCTAATTCTGCCACAACTCAATTAACAAAAGACAATATCTTTGGTGACTGAAGCTCAAATGATCTTAACCCATTTCCTACCTCTAACAACAATAATGTAAAAAGTTACACATATCTACACCTTCTTTATATATATATATATATATATATATACACACACACCATCTTTGATACAAACAAATGAGAAAAGTTTTATAAAAAGTAATTTATGATTTTCCAATTTTGCAAATATAAATATGCAAATATTATAATAAAAATATTTGTAATTTTTTATAATAAAAAATTTGTAATTTTTTTTTAAATTGTCTCACCACTAACTTTTGCTTATACAATGACTGATGTGATTAAAAATTAATAAAAATTGAATTTAGTAAAATAACATCTTAGCATAATATAAACTATTAGAAATAATATATATTTATATATATTAAAATTAGAGAAAGTTTAAAAAAAACAATATTTTATTTTACACTTTTATAAAAAATTGGACTAAAAATATTTCACCCCTTACTAAAACAAGGGCTTTTTAAAAAAAAAAATACATCATTTCTCAAATAATATTTTACTTTAATTTTTATTTTTTAAAACTTTACTATTAAATAAATATTTCTAATAAAAATTAATATTTTAAATTATCTTTTCAACATATAAAATGTATTATTTTTTATAAAAAAAAATTTAAATTTGATTATAAATAACAAATAGCACTCCAAAAATCATATAAGAAAAGTAAAATATATAAAAATATATTAATAAAATTATTAAATTTATTTTTAAATAAAAAATAATGTTTAAAAAATGTTAATTTTATTGTGTAGATGTGTATATAATTTTATTTTGTAGATATGTATATATATATATTATGCATATATTATAACAATGTCATGTAGATATTGTAAATATTTATATATTTATTATATATGTTGTGTGTTTGTTATGAGCAAATTGCATAAATATTGTGTATATATAAAATTTTAAAAAATAAATATTAAAAAATTATGTAAATATTGTAAGATGTGCTCATATTTGATGTTTATGTGTACATATATATATATATATATGTATGTTTTTATGTAAAGTTATTTTGTATATATTATATGTATATTGTGCAAGAAAAAGAAAAAGCATTGAAATTCAGTAAAAATTTGCCGAGAACCATACAAATTAAAAAAAAAAAAAAAAAGACACCTTTCCGGGCCATATTTTTGGAAAGCAAATTAGGTAAATTCCTCTACAATTCCACCCTTTTACAATAAAAGTTCACAAAATTCTGTGTGTAAAAAACAAGTCTGTATTTAATTAAAATTTGATGCCACATCAACTAAGTCTGATAGTGTTAAAATGTTAAACCCACATCATAAAATATAGATTTGACTTTGCAGAAAAGAAAAGAATACCGTAAATTGCAAAATCATGAAACCGCAAGGTACTTTTTTAGACTTTTCTCTCAAATAAATTTCTAAAATTTTGTAAAACTTCTTAAGAGTTCCATATTTCATATTTAATATAAAATAAAAAAAAAAATTATTCCTCTCAGTTTAAAATTCAACACAACTTAAATTTTATCAGTTACAAATGAATTGTACACTTCAAACCCATTGTACCAATAAGATTTTTCTATAGCACATCCATCAAGCCATCTCAGCAACTCAACTCAATTAAAATAAATACCAAGTACCAAAATTAGTACGTACTGTCACTAGCAAGATAAGTAGATGGTTATCAGTTTCCCTCATTTTCATTGCTTTTGCTGCAGAAACTACTTGTCTGATAATCCTGCAGACATGTTTAAATCATTAAGTAACTAGCCAGTTAATGCACTTCATTTCTGAGATATACATTGCTCACAAATTTTTATCAGAACATCAGAAATATATTCACTTCACCGACAGCGTACCTAAAGGCTCATTGCTCGATGCCCAGTAATTCAAAATCCCACTTCTCAACTGCATTTTCATGCAAGAATTGTTTGGTTATAACCAGTAAAAAACAACCATCACAATATAAGATATGAACATCAACTTTGACTGGTACTTCTCTGTACAGTGGTGTTTTCAGCACATTTTATTGCCACAAGTAGCAATCAGCTTGTCAGGTTTGGGTGTAATATTTTGTGCAGGTTCGGTTTTGGTCGCTTCAAGTTGCGTTGAGTTTAAAAGGAATCATTGCACTTAGGTCACTACCAAGTTTAGCTTTTTAGAAATAGAATTTTAAACTCACTCACACATAAGATCGCCTATTTAAAAATAATAATAATAATATATTTTCTTGTGAAAGTAGATTCTGATTTTCTACATATATAACTTTTCAAATTTTAATAACGAAAATGAATATTCTAATTTTAAAAAATTCCACATACAATAAATATAAAAATTAAAATCTACTACCACATATATTGTTTTCCTACATATAATGTACTAAACCATAATTTATAAATACCTTTTCAATATCTAACATATATTAAAGTAACAAAAAGCCACTAAATTAAATAATTTTAATATACCATAACATAAATATATATCTTTTAATAAATAATACAAAATTTTCAAGATAATACTGTCATATAATAAAAAATAGTTCAATGAAATTTAGAAGTATAGTAAACTTATTTATATTACTTTTAAAATCATATGAATTTGATATTTTTTAAACAATTTATGGTCTTTCTTGTTACAAGAAATAAATGAGATCTTAAAAATTAATTTATTTTTATATTATATTATATTATATATAAATTATGTGAAAAAAATGTATGTTAACCTGAAAATGTCTTTCTTTACAAAAGTTTATGGATTAATTCTCCTTGAAAACAAATATGAAAATTTGAAATGAAGTGATTTTTTTACCCTCATTTTGGGGAATTGCATCAAGTAAAAAACAATCACCTCTAGCCGCAAGTAAAAGAACTTCCAGATTGTTAACATTATCCTTTTGTTCAATTATTTAAAGCCCCCTTTTTTTTTGTTTTTTCGTCTAATGCAGCAATTTTTGCCTTGGCTCTAATAATAAATGCTCTGTCAAGATCAACCCTTTTTTTCTATTTATGCGTGTATGAGTTAAAATAAAAGGTGAAGGAAAGAACTTTCACACCTTCTCAACATCTGTTGTGCTAGAGACATCTTGTCTCCCTTTCTTAAGTACTTCAATACGAGCTCGAATGAGGCGATTCTGTTCTTCAGCCTAATAAAAAAAAATGGAAATCTCAGTACCTAGCCATGTCTTAATACCAGCTCTTTCCAACAGTAAATATGAAGAAAGTAGTGAAATGATTTCAGCTAAATGTTGAATATCATCCAAAAGATGTTACTACAATTGGGAAATCCATATCTAAGTTGGTAAATTGAAGCTGAATGCTAGTCTTTTTTTTACAGACACATTTCACTGAATGTGACAGTAAGCCACATTGAAACCTCAAAATGTAACATTTTTCTTTTTAAATTAAAAGAAACATGCCCTTTTCTTTCATGGCATTTTGACTATATAAAGCAAGAGGTTCGCTGACAAAAGAATGAAAGTGTTAGATACTTATAAATCTAAAGGGACTTGACTACTTGAGAAAGCAAGGACCAAATTCATATTGGCATATACTAGAAAGGCCTTCTATAACTTTTCCAAGTTTATAAGAAATCAAAGTTTTCAAACCTAGCCCGGTGTTTAAAATGGTGAAGGTAGAGGGTAATGGATTTACAATTCAACTAGGAATCGAAATAGGAGTTCAACTGGAATTAAATAAATATTGAATATTATATATATATGACTCCATTCATAAACTTTTTATTAGTAATCACAAGAAAAATAAAATTCGTACTTTTATCCAAATTAATTATGACAATAAAATTAATTAAATTTCAAAATTAATTATTTAAATTTAAAATTTTATGATATTAGTGTTGCAGAATAGTAAGTCAAACAATAATTATAAGTATTATATATATGCACACACACACTCACACTCATCTAATGCAGGTTCGAAGCATGCTGAACCAATTTTTATATTTTCAGAATTTCAAATGCAGAACTAGTTTGTTGGGCCTGACTGGGTTCACCAGTTTTCCTGCTGGTTCATTCACGTCTATAATGGGTTTGTTTAAAAAGGGTTTTCTATATAACCCAGGCCTGCCTTAGCTCCTGTCTTGATTAACCTGATCTGGTTGGCAGGGCAGTCCGAGTATGACAACTGTAAGAAACACAAAATCAATATGGGTATTTCTCTTAGTCAAAATGCTAAAATAACCCGCAAGTTACCAAATAATATGGGCCTCTAGCAGTTTGTGTAAACAAATGATGATATTGATGAATCAATTCAAGGAATATGTATGATGAAAAATGTCTTTACGAGGATATTGATGAATCAATTCAAGGCATATGTAATGGTGAAATGTGTTAACAGGTGAATATGAAAATAAGCATGTAGAGTATAACAAGAACAAGTGAGGGTTCACAGAAGCAATTGTTTCAGCAGTAGGCCAATTTTAACTAAAAGTACTATCCTAAGTCCTGAATAAAGTAAAAAATTTTCAAAATACTAAAAATCTTGCTCTTTATATAGGTAAGTAGTAAGTCATTGAAAATGTATGCCAGCATTGGTTTCCAGTCCCATTTGGTTATCTTATTAAATGGAGAGAGAATACAAATTTAAACTGACCTTCTCCAATATGTCCATCAAGCAGCGAAGCTCATTTTTCTTTGCGATTGACAGATTGCGAGCCACATCCATTATGTTGGTCCTGCGAACAAAGCATCACTTGCAAATGAAAACTCCAACAAATTTAATAAGACTTGTAATATTAATGCGAAACCCAAAAAGACAAATTAGAACAAATTGTTTGTTTTAGTAAAACACTAATCCTTATATACTGTTATGAGGCCACTATTTTCTGTTTTCCTTTGATGAATTTATTTTGGCAACTGTTTATGACTACGGTATGAGCAGTAAATGACCTTTTTCAACAAGAGAAGCATCATCACCTTCCCCTTTGTAGGATTTTACATAGTAGGGAGATGAAGATTCATTATTGAAAGTTTTCCAAATGAGCAAGATAAAATAAATAAAGATACAACAACTAACTGATTTCTAGTGACTTCTTCAAAGATCACATCTAATTGTAACACAAAAGCAAAGTCCGTTTCCTCAAAATTCTTCTGCTCACAATTGTCAAATAAGTATTCTTAGGTTAATCTAACAGTGAATGAGAGTTGCATATACATACATCAAAAATTACAAGAAGATTCGACATAGAAACTCTAGTAATAGTAGCACCTTTTTAAAATCAGCGAAAAAAGTTGTAACATCTAGAGTCTAGATTCTGAATAAAATTGTGCTGTTCAAACAGAGAGAAAAAAAAACCCTAAAAGGAAGGAAATAAAGAGGAGAAAGAAACCATAAAATACCAATAAGAATAAGAACATCAGCAGTCATAATAATTTGGATCCTGCTAGAACCAATTCCCTTCCATGTTACAGTAATAAACTGCTCAGAAAGTCACAAGTAATTTTCAAATTAACTAAATTATCATGCAACACAGATTTTGCTTGATGTTCCTGACATAAAAAATGATACATCAAATCACCGTTCTTCCAATAGATGACCACTGAAGAATTCAACTATAGACATCTCTTAATAATTTTTAGCAGTTCAAAACTATATAAAACATTAGATGTCTTCAAGAAAGTCATGATACCTACTTATAAGTCATGATACCTACTTATTTGAAAACAAAGGGTTCAAACTTCGCTCTTCCACAAGTTGGTCCACAGTATCAAGAGTTGTTCTCACCTGCAAAGCATAAGTAACTTGATGTGAGAAGAAACTTACAGAAAGAGTTATGCGGATGCATGAAAGGTCAAGAAGATAATTCAAGAACTTTAAGATTTGGATTATTATCTTATCTTTGAGACAACAAAACTTAGAACTTGGAAGCTTGAACAATCAGAATTTACTACGCTTGAAATTGATATTTATTTTATTGATTAAGTCACTAAGTGCAAGCTACAAGGGGTCTCCATAAAATGTCAAAGAAGTCTTCTAGTTTCTCTGAAGTTTTAGGCCATCTTCTAGGTTCTCTGAAGTTTTAGGCCCTTAGTCAATTTGCAGTTCTGCGATCTGTGCACTGATTGAAGTCATCAAAACTTGCAACAGGCCTATGTATGGCCTTTGTATACAATTTGCATGTAGGAATGATTAAATCAGTTTCATGTTATTAACGTAATCCCACATGGATTTGGGGTGAAAAAATATATGGAATAATATATGATGAGGAACTATCACCTAAATATCTAGAGTTAGCCATTTTAGTTATAATAGTACCCAATATACCAATATATGTGTATGTGTATTGTGACCTTAATATGAAGAAGATGAAAATCATAGGATTAAAGCTGGTTGAATGAAGTGGAGGAGTGCTACAGGAGTTCAATGTGATCGAAATATGTCAATTAAATCAAAAGGAAAGTTTTACCGCACTGTAATACGGCCTGCGATGATGTATGGTAGTGAGTGTTGGGCAGTAAAAGAACAACACATGAGTAAAATACATGTTGCGGAAATGAGAATGATAAGATGGATGTGTGGTCATACTATGATGGATAGAATCTGCAATGAGTGCATTAGAGAAAAAGTGAGATAACACCTATTGAGGATAAGATAAGAGAGCATAGATTGAGATGATTTGGCAATGTGAAACGAAGATTTAGCAATACGCCGGTTAGAAAAACCGAACAAATTAGAGTAGATATACCTAAGAGAAGCAGAGGTAGGCATAAACTGACTTGGTCAAAGGTGGTCCAAAATGATCTTATGATGCTATATATATCAGAAGAGATAACCTTAAATCGTATTGAGTGGAAAAGAAGAATACATATAGCCGATCTCAATTGACTTGGGATTAAGGCTTTGTTGAGTTGAGTTAAGTTGAATTTTCAACCTCTCTCACTTTATAATGATAATAATAAAATTTTAACATAGTATCGGAACAGATTTATATTAGATATCTAGTTCCAACTGTTGCGTTTCTTTCCTAGTTTCCCGAGTTGGATGTCTAGCCCACTCGGTCCAAAGAGAGTGTTTGAATTTCTTTCTTGGTTTCCAAGCTAGATATCCCGCCCCAACCAGTCCAATGACCAATCCAAGTGACAATTGGACGCCTATTCCCAATTATCACTTGATAGAGAGTATTAAGATAATCCCACATCGATTTGGAATAAAAAAAAATATAGATTAATATATGATAAGGGACTATCACCTAAGTGTCTAGTGCTAAACATTTTAGTTATGATAGCTCCCAATATACCAATGTGTGTGTGTTATGATCCTAATACTTTCATATAATTATCAACCTCAATTCATAATAATAATAAAAAATTAACATGTCTATTTCCCTAGAACTCTCCAGAATCAGCATGCAAATTATCTAGCCTGAGATCATAGCTTCACATTTAACCTTCCATCCATTTATCTTTATATCCTTTTTGGGCTACAAGAGAAAAGAAATACATCCAATTCCAGAAAGGAGACTAGGAACTAAGCCCAAAAAACGAAAACTACAAGGAAGTTTCAAAAGTTTTGGACTTCAGAAGGATAAGGCCATGGGGATAAAGTCCCAAATTTAGTTGCATAACTAGCATAGTTCACTAGTTTAAAAACTCATGAAATCCACTATTGCTATAGTTTCCAGTAAAGCAATATCATGCTCAATGTAATAAGAAAAACTATTTGTACATACAAGAAGATGAATTCAGCTAATTAAGGAGCTTGGTAAAAAAAATTAGAAATTTAACAGAAATACTAGAGACCTTTTTTTGTTACAACAACAACTAAGCCTTAGTCCCAAACAAGTTGGGGTCGGCTGTATGGATCCTCAACAAAATAAGCTCAAAAGACACCAAAAAAGATACTCCAGCCTTAGGCCCCTTCCAAGACACGGATTTTACGTCTCCATTCAAGTTTGTCGTTAATCAAATCCGCATCAAGATCTAAGGCACGTAAGTCTCTTGCTATCACCTCCTTCCACACAGTTCTAGGTCTTCCACGACCTCTAACCCCCTCAATCAACAAATTCTCACACTTACGAACCGCAGCATTAGAAGGTCTTCTTAAAACATGTCCATACCATCTAAGTCTTCCTTCCCTCACCTTATCTCCGACATCCGCTACTTGGACTTTTTGTCGAATATGAACATTCTTAATTTTGTCCAGTCTGATATGTCCACACATCCATCTTAGCATCCTCATTTCTGCCACACTCATCTTATGCAAATGTTGTCCCGTTGGTGCCCAACACTCACTACCATAGAGCATCGCAGGCCTAACAACCGTCCTATAGAATTTACCTTTCACTTTCAGAGGTATTTTCTTATCACATAGAACCCCGGTCGCACCCTTCCACTTCAACCACCCTACCTGTATTCTGTGAGCCACATCTTCATCTATACGGCCATCATTCTGGAATTCTGAACCCAAATATTTGAACTGCTTGGTTTTAGGCACCAAAACTCCATCCAACTTAACCTCATGTTCCTGCTTCTTCCTTAGACTGAACTCACAGTGCATATATTCCGTTTTACTCCTACTTAACTTAAAACCCTTGTCCTCGAGGGTTTTTCTCCACACTTCCAACTTACGGTTTACACCAGCACTAGTCTCATCAATTAAAATAATGTCATCAGCAAACAACATACACCAAGGAACATCGTCTTGTATGCTTCTGGTTAGCTCGTCCATAACCAAGGTAAATAAGTATGGGCTCATGGCCGAACCTTGATGCAATCCGATAGTAATGGGGAAAGCCGCAGTGTCTCCACCAGGTGTTTTCACACTAGTGGATGCATTCTCATACATGTCCTTGATGATGTTGATATATTTGCCGCTGACTCCTTTCCTCTTCAAAACCCACTATAACACTTCTCTTGGTACTCTATCATAGGCTTTCTCCAAGTCAATAAATACCATGTGGAGATCTTTCTTCTTCTCTTGATACAATTCCATTAGTCTTCTTAGAAGAGAAATAGCCTCCATGGTAGATCTCCCTGGCATAAACCCAAATTGATTCTCCGAAACTCTTGTAAGCTTCCTCAATCTGTGTTCAATAATCCTTTCCCATAATTTCATAGTATGGCTCATAAGTTTGATACCCCGATAATTTGTACAACATTGAATGTCTCCCTTATTTTTATATATGGGTACCAAAATACTCTTCCTCCAGGCATTCGGCATCTTACGTCCTTTCACAATAGCATTAAAGAGTTTAGTTAACCAGGCAACTCCAACCTCTCCAAGGTTCTTCCAAACCTCTATAGGAATATCATCCGGGCCACAAGCTTTACCAACTTTCATATACTTCAAGGCTTCTCTTACTTCACTATGCAAGATCCTCCTAGACTAGCTGATATAACTATTTGTTGCAAGAAGACCTTGAAAATCTTGTTCATGTTCAGGGTTGAATAACTGCTCAAAATAAGCCTTCCACCTCTCCTTAATCTCAACATCTCCTGTCAACACCCGTTGATCTTCGTCCTTTATACATTTGACTTGGCTTAAATCTCTGCTTTTCCTTTCTCTCATCCTTGCAATCTTATAAATGCCTATTTCTCCCTCTTTAGTACCTAACTTTTGATAAATCCCTTCTAAGGCTCTGCCACGAGCTACACTAACAGCCTTCTTTGCCTCTTTCTTAGCCCTCTTATATTCCTCAAAGGCCTCGCTATTAACCGCATTCGGTAACTTTTTATACCATTCCCTCTTTGCCTTAATAGCATTTTGAACCTCCTCATCCCACCACCATGCATCGTGCGGTCGAGGCCCTGCCCCTTTAGAGATCCCAAGCAATTTACTACCTGCTTTCTTAATGCCACCTTCCATTTTTGTCCACAAGTCCTCTGCACTAGCCTCAAGGTTCCAAATGTCTCCCTTTAGTAACTCCTCCTTAAAGGTACCTTGAGCTAGGTCTTTCAATTTCCACCATCTTATCCTTGGTTCCAATACTTTCTTATCATTCCTCCAGCTACTTTTATTCTTAACATCTAAAACTACAATACGATGTTGCGCCGTCAATGCTTCACCCGGAATGACCTTGCAATCCTTACACTTACTTTTGTCCCGTCTTCGAGTAAGTATGAAGTCTATTTGACTTTGGGTTCGTCCACTCTTAAAGGTAATCAAGTGTGACCCCCTCTTTTCAAAGCAGGTATTTGCCAGCACTAGATCATAAGCCACCGCAAAATCCAAAATGCTCTTTCCCTCCTCATTCCTGTTGCCAAAACCATAACCCCCATGGACCCTGTCATAACTGTCAAAGAAGTAGGCACCAACCATTTTTTGTCAAAAATGGAGGTGCCTAATTAAGGGGATTGTCAAAAATGGAGGTGCCTAATTTAGGACATTGTCAAAAGTGGAGGTGCCTAAATTTGGGGAATTGTTAAAGTCAAAAATGGAGGTGCCTAATTTATTGACTAATTTCACCAACCCATGTTTTTGAAGCCTATATAAACCCATCCACTTCATTTGGAAGACACACCTCAAAAATTGAAGAAGTAAAGAGAAGAGAGTGTCTTTGAGAGAATTTTGTGAGGAAAAATTCTTGTTCATAATTGAGTGAGGGTTGTGAGTGTTTGTAAACACATTGTATTTTCTCCTTAATAGAAGTCTGCAGCAGCTCCGGAGACGTAGGCATAATTGGCCGAACTCCGTTATCAAATTCTGTGTTATTATTCCGCATTTATTTTCGCTCTCTTACTAATCTGGTCTAAGGGAATAGAGTGGTAATCACCATAATATCCCAACAACTGGTATCAGAGCTTTGGGTGATAAATTCTGTCAATTTTTGCAAAGTTACTATTCACGTGAATAGTGAATTTCGTGAATAGTAAAATTTTATCGGCAGTTTCGATTTGTCGACAAAGGTGTCCTAGTACACGGTGGTTCGCAGAAATAGTCAGAAACGATCCAAAGGAGTCCAGATTCGAGTGGGAGCGATGGCTGCAGATGAAGGAAAAGTGAGAATTGAAAAGTTCGACGGTGCGGACTTTGGCTTCTGGAAAATGCAGATTGAAGATTATCTGTACCAGAAAAAGTTATATCAACCTCTCTCAGGAATAAAGCCAGAAGGCATGAAGGATGAAGAATGGAATCTTCTCGACAGACAAGCCCTTGGAGTTATTCGATTGACATTATCACGAAATGTTGCTTTCAACATCGCCAAAGAAAAGACCACAGCAGGTCTAATGGCGGCTCTCTCCAACATGTATGAAAAGCCATCAGCTTCAAACAAAGTTCATTTGATGAAGCGGTTATTCAATTTGCAAATGGCAGAAGGGGCATCAGTGGCCCAACACCTGAATGAATTCAACACAATCACAACCCAGTTGAGTTCCGTAGAAATTGAATTCGATGCTGAAATTCGGGCTTTGATTCTCTTATCATCTCTACCAGATAGTTGGAATGCTACCGTTACAGCGGTTAGCAGTTCATCGGGAAAAACCAAATTGAAATTCGATGATGTTCGGGATCTGGTGTTGAGTGAAGATATTCGACGAAGAGAATTGGGTGAAGCATCTACCTCTTCAGCTTTACACACAGAATCTAGAGGGAGAACTTTAGAAAAAAGTTCATATCGTGGCAGATCAAAATCTAGAAGAGACAAATCTAGATCGGGGAAGAAAGATTTCAAGTGTTATAACTGCGGCAAGAAGAGTCATTTTAAGAAAGATTGCCGAGCACCAAAGAAAGATAGCGGTGCACAGGGATCTGCAAATGTGACCGAGGAAGCAGGTGATGCCATGATTCTAAGTGTCAACAGTCCAATTGAATCATGGATTTTAGATTCTGGGGCATCTTTTCACGCTACCCCATGCCAAGAAATCATGGAGAACTACGTCAATGGTGATTTCGGGAAGGTTCATCTAGCTGATGATGAAACCTTAAAGATCGTAGGAAAAGGGGACGTTCGATTAAAGTTGTCAAATGGGAATACCTGGAAGCTGCAAGGAGTGAGACATATTCCTAGTCTTAAAAGGAATTTGCTCTCTGTAGGACAACTTGATGAAGATGGTTATGGTACAACCTTCAAAAGCGGTGAATGGAAGATTACCAAAGGAGCACTCGTCATTGCCCGTGGTAAGAAGACTGGCACTCTCTATGTAACCTCAAACTTAGAGAATGTTATTTCAGTAGCAGATGCAGATGAAAAATCAAACCTATGGCACCAAAGGCTTGGCCATATGAGCGAGAAAGGGATGAAGACGCTTTTGTCAAAAGGAAAATTGCCGGAACTGAAAAGTATCGATGTCGGCCTATGTGAAGATTGTATCTTTGGAAAACAAAAGAAGGTCAGTTTTTCAAAGATTGGCAAGACACCCAAGGCAGAAAAATTAGAGTTGGTCCATACCGATGTATGGGGACCGTCTCCAATTCCATCTCTTGCAGGCTCATTGTATTACGTCACATTCATTGACGATTCAACAAGAAAGGTATGAGTGTATTTTCTGAAGAAGAAATCAGAAGTCTTTGATACATTCAGAAAATGGAAGGCCATGGTAGAAAATGAAACTGGTTTGAAAGTCAAGCGATTGAGGTCTGACAATGGAGGAGAGTACAGAGATAGAAGATTCAGAGAATTTTGCGCAAACAGCGGAATCAAGATGGAGAAAACAGTTCCCATGACACCGCAGCAGAATGGTGTAGCTGAGCGCATGAACAGAACTCTGAATGAACGTGCCAGAAGCATGAGGATACATGCTGACTTGCCCAAGAATTTATGGGCTGAAGCTGTCAACACCGCTGCCTACCTAATCAACCGTGGGCCTTCAGTACCTTTAGATGGTGAAATACCAGAGGAAGCATGGAGCAAAAAAGAGGTAAACCTTTCACACTTAAGAGTGTTTGGTTGTATCTCTTACATACATATAGATTCTGCTGGAAGAAGTAAATTGGATGCCAAGTCAAACAAATGTGTCTTTGTTGGATATGGTGGTGATGAGTTCGGTTACCGATTTTGGGATTATGAAAATCACAAGATCATTAGAAGCCGGGATGTCATATTCAATGAGAATGTAATGTACAAAGACAGATTAAATGCAGAATCAAATAGCTCCAAGATAGATGTTGAAAATAAGGAATTTGTTGAGTTCGAGGATATTTCTGGAAATGATGTTCAGAATAGTCCTGAAGTAGAGGAGCCAAGCATGCCGGAATTGAGGCGCTCCTCCAGAATTACAAGACCAATCCAACGTTACTCGCCTTCTTTGCATTACTTGTTGCTGACAGACAATGGTGAACCAGAGTGCTACAATGAAGCAATACAAGTGGAGGATTCAATCAAGTGGGAGTCTGCCATGAAAGATGAGATGGACTCACTCATGTCAAATCATACATGGGAATTAGTTGAACTACCACAAGGCAAGAAAGCACTCCACAACAAGTGGATTTATAGGATCAAAGAAGAGCATGATGGAAGTAAACGCTACAAAGCAAGATTGGTTGTAAAAGGTTTTCAACAAAAGGAAGGTATTGACTATACTGAAATTTTCTCTCCAGTCGTGAAGCTTACGACAATCAGACTGGTATTGAAAATTGTAGCCGCAGAAAATTTACATCTTGAACAATTAGATGTAAAGACAGCATTCCTTCATGGAGATTTGGAGGAAGAGATCTACATGAAGCAACCAGAAGGCTTCATTAAGGCAGACAAGAAAAATCTAGTGTGCAAGTTGAAGAAGAGTTTATATGGTCTAAAACAAGCTCCTAGACAGTGGTACAGAAAGTTTGATAGTTTTATGAGCAGCAGCGGTTTCACAAGATGCCAAGCAGATCATTGTTGCTACATCAAGAAGTTTGACAATAGCTTTATTATTTTATTGTTATACGTCGATGATATGCTCGTTGCAGGTTCAGACATGCAAGAGATTAAAAATTTAAAGCAGAAATTGTCAAAACAGTTTGCAATGAAAGATCTGGGTGCTGCAAAGCAGATTCTTGGAATGAGGATCAAGAGAGACATGAAGTCGGGGACTTTGATGTTATCACAGGCTGAGTACATAACCAAAGTACTAGCCAGATTCAACATGCAAGATGCTAAATCAGTGAGCACACCTTTAGGTGTTCATTTCAGACTCTCCAAAGAACAGTCACCGAAGACTGAGGAGGAATGTGCACACATGACGAAGGTGCCATATGCCTCAGCAATTGGGAGTTTGATGTATGCCATGGTTTGTACCAGACCAGATATTGCTCAAGCAGTGGGAGCTGTTAGCAGGTACATGAATAATCCAGGCAAGGCACACTGGGAAGCAGTCAAATGGATTCTCAGATATCTTCGAGGTACCACAGATAAGGCGCTTTGTTTTAAAAGTGGAGATACGACACTAGCAGGTTATGTGGATGCTGACTTAGCTGGAAATGTTGACGTTAGAAAGAGCACTACAGGGTATGTCTATACTCTAGGAGGTACCGCAGTGAGCTGGGTCTCTCAATTACAGAAGATAGTTGCTCTCTCCACAACTGAAGCAGAATATGTCGCTGTCACGGAAGCCAGCAAAGAAATGGTTTGGCTCCAAGGTTTCTTGGAGGAGTTGGGCAAGAAGCAAGAAAACAATATCTTGCATTGTGACAGTCAAAGTGCCATACATCTAGCGAAGAATCCGTCTTTTCATGCCAGAACGAAGCACATACAGTTGCGGTATCACTTTATCAGGTCACTTCTGGAAGATGGGATTTTGAAACTTGAGAAGATTAGTGGAACTCAAAATCCGGCAGACATGTTGACGAAGACGGTGACTATTGATAAACTGAAGCTGTGCTCAGCTTCAGTTGGCCTATACTAGTATCAAGGTCGTAGAAGAGCTGTTGCATTGATCAAGGTGTGAAAACAGATTGAAATCAGTCTTCAAGTGGGAGATTGTCAAAGAAGTAGGCACCAACCATTTTTTGTCAAAAATGGAGGTGCCTAATTAAGGGGATTGTCAAAAATGGAGGTGCCTAATTTAGGACATTGTCAAAAGTGGAGGTGCCTAAATTTGGGGAATTGTTAAAGTCAAAAATGGAGGTGCCTAATTTATTGACTAATTTCACCAACCCATGTTTTTGAAGCCTATATAAACCCATCCACTTCATTTGGAAGACACACCTCAAAAATTGAAGAAGTAAAGAGAAGAGAGTGTCTTTGAGAGAATTTTGTGAGGAAAAATTCTTGTTCATAATTGAGTGAGGGTTGTGAGTGTTTGTAAACACATTGTATTTTCTCCTTAATAGAAGTCTGCAGCAGCTCCGGAGACGTAGGCATAATTGGCCGAACTCCGTTATCAAATTCTGTGTTATTATTCCGCATTTATTTTCGCTCTCTTACTAATCTGGTCTAAGGGAATAGAGTGGTAATCACCATAATATCCCAACAATAACCAATACTGTCCTTACCAACATGCCCGTTAAGGTCCCCACCAATGAAAATTTGCTGATTATCCGGAATGTTTTGCATGATTTCATCCATATCTTCCCAAAACTGAACCTTGGATGCTCCGTCCAAACCTACTTGGGGAGCATAAGCACTAATAACATTAATAGTGTCATCTCCCAAAACAAGCCTCAAAGAGATAATCCTGTCTCCCTTTCTCTTTACTTCCACCACCTTGTCTTTAAGCGTAGGCTCAATAATAATGCCCACACCATTCCTATTGTTATCCAAGCCACAATACCACAGCTTATATCCTGAGTTACCAATCTCTTTTGCTTTATTTCCCTTCCACCTGGTTTCCTGCAAACAAGCAATACTAATCTTCCTTCTTTTCAAAGTATCCACAAGCTCTATAGACTTCCCAGTCAGAGTACCAATATTCCAACTACCTAATCTTAATCGGCTCCCTTGGACTTGCTTCTTTAGCCGCATTGGTCCATAATGCGGTAGCCCTTTCCTGTCTGACACCACATCCGGGCGCTGATATGGCGGGACTAACTTCTTTACCCATACCCGTCCATGGCATGGGAACCTTTGCTCATACTCCACCACACCCAGGCGTCGATGTGATGGAACCCCTTGCTCATTTAACACTACACCCGGGTGTCGATGTAGCGCGTGCCTAGGTGAGCACGTCCCAACGATATAATGATAGTTTTGAGGATCCATAAAAAGTTTGGCAAAATTCTTACACTGGCCGCCAACCATAACTAGATCTATTGGCAGATTGTAGTTAGTGGTTAGTAGATAATTCAATGCAAAAATTAAAGAATACAAGTGGTAGTTAGCATATAGATAGGCTGTAATGTGTATAAATAGAGTTGTATATGGAAATACTGAATCAATGAAGAATTAGTAGAGTTTTTCTCTTCTTACACTGAATTCTTCATGGTATCAAAGCCTTGCTAGGCTTTCTTAAATTTTCCTTCACCAGTATAGAGGAAAAAAGGGACAGTATAATCTCTCCTTTTAGATACTATGCTTTTGGCACAAATCTATCATCCACCTAAATTCACCGCCCCCACAGGAAGGAAGAACAAGTCGAGTTCGGCCTATCCCCAGAAAATCATCACCAGAAGAAGCCTCGCTGACCGTCACATGTCGTCCGAATGCTCTGATGGTACTATTCATGCTACACCGTGTGACGCGCATGTCTGTATTTTTGGTCACCTTCTATGGCTGTTTTTTCTTCCATCCATCTTCACAGTGATTTCCGACGCTGACCATGGGCTTTCTGGCCTAAGATTACACTGTCTTTTGTGGAGCCAAATTTCCTTTCTCCACTATCTTTTGTTCTTCACTGTCTCTTGTTCTACTGCCAATATTATTTCTTTTGATATATTGGTGCCAGTTTAATATTAAGCTTGGAATTGCCACTGCATTTCATTAACTTTTATGACCATATTAGAGTTCCATTTGGAATACATTATACTGCCAATATTAACAGCCTCTGTTTTACAAGGCTCTCACATTTGTTTCTAAGGGATTTGTCTCTTGTCTATCCAAATTCCTCATTTCTTTTGTGTCTATATCTCGTTTATCCATTCTAGAAACATTTCTTACTAGTTCTTTTTTAAAGGGATATGACAGACGCTAAACCCGAGGAGATTTGCCCCGAACGGGGTGGGGATTCCCCGTTCCCCCCCCCCCCCCCCCCCGTGGGAACAGGGACGGGGAGAAAACTCTCCCCGCCTGCCGGGGCGGGGAGAGTACTCGATTTTTTTATATAAAAATATATTATATTATATATATTATATTATATTTATATTTATTATATTATATTATATGTTATACAAATTATATTAATCTACATAAATAAAAAAATATTTAATATTTAAACTCTAAAATCAAATAAACTAAAATTTTTTGTTTTATTAATTATAAAATTAATAATGTGTTATTAATTATAAAATTATTATAAATTAATGACTTTTATAGTATTATATTCTAATTCAAAAAAAATAACAAATATATGAAAATATATTCCCCGCCGGGATCCCCACGGGGGCGGAATTGCCCCCGTTTGAGGATGGTCAAGATCCTATCTCTTGTTTATCAAAGTAAAGGGATTACAAGGATACATTACAGGGGAGAAAAAGAAAACCAAATTAACTAATTCCTTTTATAATTAGTGGAACTCGGAAAATTCTCTTGTTATGCCATTGCTTATCAACTCTATGGAACCTGCTATTTCAAGAACATATTTGTTACTTGATACAGCAGAAAAAATTTGAAAAGTTGCTTCTCAAACGTATTCTCAAATGGGCAAAATTCTTACATTGTTCCTTCAAAGGTATTTGTATGTGTTTGCTTTGTTCATATTAGAAATGTTGGAAAATTGGAATCTAGGGCTCTTAAATGTGTATTTGATGGCTATTCTCCTACTTAGAAGGGATACAAATGTTACCAGCCTCCCTCTAGGAAATACTTTGTTAGTATGGATGTTACTTTCAGAAAATTTGAGCCCTATTTTTGTTTCACCAATCTCCTCTTCAGGGGGAGAATGAGAAAGAAGAGAAGAAGCCTATTCTGGCAACTCTTGATAACCCTATTCTGGAATGTACTCCCATTCAAGGGGAGAGTCATATTCAGAGGGAGGAGATTTTGATTCAAAAGGAGAATGTTGAACGTTTGGATATACCTGATTTGAGAAGATATTCAAGGAGAAATAACCCAAAAAATGTCATTATGCAGTCTATATCACGTCAAGAATCACTCCCACATCCTGAGAATTCTTTAGATCCTTCTGGTGAGTCTTCTCAAGCTTCTGATTCAGTTAATGATTTAGATAGACTCATTGCCCATAGGAAAGGAATTATATCATGTACTAAATATCTCATATCTAATTTTATTTCATATAACTCATTGTCTCCCTCTTATAGAGCCTTTATCTTGTTTATTTCTTCTGTGTCTATTCCATAAGACTGGAGAGGCTATTTGTGATTCCAATTGGAAGGAAGCAATGACTGAAGAAATGAAAGCCCTTAGAAAAAATAACTTGGGAACTTGTCACATCTCTCTCAGAAAAGAAATTAGTTGGCTGCAAGTGGTGTTCACCATAAAACACAAAGCTAATAGTTCAATTGAAAGATATAGGCTAGACTTGTGGCTAAGAAATTCACTCAAACCTATAGAGTAGATTATCAGGAAACATTTGCTCCAGTTGCTAAAATAAATGCCATCAGAATATTATCGACATGTGCAACTAATCTTGATTGGGACTTACAATAGTTTAATGTAAAAAAAGCTTTCTTTCATAAGGACCTAGAAGAAGAAGTGTACATGGAGATTCCTCCAACTTTTGACAGCAAAGAGACACAAGAAAAGGTATGCAGACTAAAGAAGGCTATATACGAGTTAAAGCACTCTCCTAGATCTTGGTTTGACAGATTTAGTAAGGTCATGGTCTCCTTTAGGTGTCAATAGAGTAATGTTGATCATACCTTATTCATTAAACATTCTAAGAGTAAGATCACTCCACTCATTGTCTATGTTAATGATATTGTGATAACTGGAGATGATAGAGAAAAATTAGCATGACTAAGGCAACTCCTAGCCCGGGAATTTGAGATCAAAGATTTGGAAAAACTACAATATTTCCTGACAATTGAGGTAGCTAGATCAAAAAGAAAAATTTTTATCTTATAAAGAAAATATATCCTGGATCTTCTTCAAGAAACAAGTATGTTAGGTTACAAGCCAACATATTCTCTTATAGAGAGTAATCATAAGCTGCAAGTAGGAACAGAAACTACAGTTGATATGGGAAATAACATAGATTGATTGGGAGATTGATTTATCTCTCACACACTAGGCCAGACATAGCATATGCAGTTAGTGTGGTCAACCAATATATGCATGATCCTTGTGAGCCCCATTTACAAACAGTTTTTTAAATTATGCGACAACTTAAGTCTGCTCCTAGAAAAGAAAGCATGGTCACCTTCGAATTGAAGCCTTCATAGATGCATATTGGGCTGGATCTCTTTATGATAGGAGATCAACTTCTGGCTACTACACACTTGTGGGTGGAAAATTAGTTACTTGGAGGGGTAAAAAGCCAAGTGTGGTTTCTTGATCAAGTGCAAAAGCATAGTACAGAGCTAAGGCACAAGGTGTTCGTGAAATACTATGGCTACAAAAGTTACTAAAGGAATTAAAATTATTTAGTGAAGATAATTTATCTTTCTTTTGTGACAATAAGGTTGCCATCAGCATAGCTCATAATCCTGTTTAACATGACCGCATAAAACACATTGAAATAGATAGACACTTCATTAAAGAAAAATTAGTTAATTAGTTAATGGTTCTCTAAGTCTATTTCATATTTCATCAGACAAACAATTGGTTGATGTATTTACCAAAGTACTCAGCAATAGAAATTTTCACATGTTAATTTGCAAGTTGGCCATGTGTGATATTTTTGCACTAACTTGAGGGGGAGTGTTGGCAGATTGTAGTTAGTGGTTAGTAGTTAGTAGAAAATTCAATGCAACAATTAAAGAATACAGGTGGTAGTTAGCAGATAGATCGGTTGTAATATGTATAAATAGAGTTGTATATGGAAATATTGAATCAATGAAGAAGTAGTAGTGTTTTTCTCTTCTTGCACTGAATTCTTCAAGATCAAAACATGGGACCATAACATTTAGTATGTCAAACAATAGTTATGGAGGATTTACAGAGTTTTCAACAATAATTTCAAGCCCTCTTGTCTATGTTTCTAGAAGAGGGTGCTGAACGAGAACAAGAGCATGCTATCTACGCAGCAAACATCAAGAATTTCCATCTTCACTTGAGTTGACAGCCTCTAGATTGGAAAATGGGAAGACCATAACAATCAACATTAATCAGACCAAAAAGATCAACAAGTGAGGAAGAGAATGGGGAGAAAGGAATTATATTCCTCATACTCTAAATTAGATTTCCCTTATTTTGATGGTTCTAGTGATCTTTTGGGATGTATTAATTGTTGTACTCCTAAAGATAAGAAGGTTGGGCTGGCTTCTTTTCAATTAAAAATGGATTTACAATTATGCTTCCTCAAATTGAAATTGAATCGACCAATTTGCAAAGGAAGATTTTTGTGTTTTGATCCTCCCATTCAAAATAGTAAATTAAAGCTTCATCCGGTAGGATCTTTAAAAGATTATTGACAGAAATTTAAGCCGTTTGCAATTCAAATGTGTTCCATTACTAAAGAACAGGAAGTGTTTCATATCCTTGTGCTTGAGGACAAGGCCTTTTCGGGGACAGTGTGATGTTAACATGGCTCTACTATCATCAACCACATACAACCATAACTAGATCTAAACATGGGACCATAACATTTTCATTGGATTTGACACCAAGTGTTCTCTTTAGCTTATGTTTTTCATATTTTGCATAATAATTCCCTTCACCGACATAGCTTTATGAATTATTTATCCATTTTATTAAGCTCCTTCCATTCAATGATGTAAACAATTCACATTTCAATTTTGGTGGCAAACCTCATTTGGGATTTTTTTTTTCCAACGATAGATATCCAACTAAAGAAAGGAAGTTTTCCCTTTTGAACCTTTTGATTTATACAGGGCAGAAAATTCTAAATATGAAGCTGAAGAGAGTAAATTCTAAATCATTATCTATGCGTGGGGTTCATATAGAAGTAGAAAGTTGTCCATTGCACAATATTCATCAGACAGACTTATGTTGAGTTCCTAAATTGGAAGAATTTATAATAGGATAATAATAGTATATTTTATTTGGGTTCCTAAATTAAAAGAATTACAGTTAGAAAATATTTATTTTAGGTTGCCTAGATAAGGAGAATCTAGGTCTTTAATTATACTAAATTACAGTTTTCCTATTCTATGTAATGAGCAAGTCCTATTTAAATGATATATGTAATAAAAATAAGACAAGCACAATTATTCCAATTTAATGAGATCTAAAGCTCTCTAACGAAATCCAAAGATATCAAATCATTACTCTTACAAAATAAGTCACTCAGAAAAGAAGAACAAGGGAACCGATCCCTTATCCCAACAAAAATTCGTCCAGTGACCCTATCTTATTCTTAAGGAATATAACAATTTGGTATCGGAGTTGTTCACCATGGACGAGAAAACTTTTGATGAGAAAATTCGCAACTTGCTTCACAAAGCACAAACTCAATATGAAGCACAAACGGCTTCATCAAAAACACAAGTTGACGCGAAACTAGAATAGATTGAGACCTTTCTCTGCGACTTTTCTATTGAGGCATCTCGAAGCACACTAGCGAATAAGTTGCACACTTGGAGGTTCAAAGTAATGGAAAAACTAGCAGCAAACATACAGCAACCTTATGATGGCAGCATGATAGAGGGAGTTCCTACATACAAAGGATTGAATGACCCCCTTGTTTGGCTCCATAGATGTAACAAGTTCTTCGCCAACTAATACCGCCCATTAAGACAAGGTCAGGCCGATTGCCTTCAGCATGCTAAAAGAAGCAAAGTTGTGGTTCTATCAACTAGAACAAGATGAGCCGAACATGACATGGGAGATTTTTAAGGACTATTGTTTGCTTCGTTTTGGGCTACTCACGAGAGGCAATCGGCTAGAGGAACTTACCAATTTAAGGCAAACATGTTCAATCAAAGTATATCAATACCAATTCCAAAACCTATTGCCAAGTGCAACGTCAATCTGCAGTGATTGACAAGTGGATTTATTTACAGCTGGGCAAGTTTAACCTAGCTGTTTGAATGTAGAGATGCTACATCTGACCAGTCTTGTTTAGGCAATGAATTTAGCTTGAGTCTTTGAAAAGAAACAATAATTAACAACGGTGGCCATCGTGTGGCGTGGAACCTAGCAGATTATAGCCTCGAACAAAGGAGCTATTGATAGCACCTCAGTTGCTTTCTCTACCTCTAAAACCGATTCCGAGCAAGCTGGATTGACAAACTAGGCAAGCAATTCCGGTAAGGACATGTCAAAGAAGTAGGCACCAACCATTTTTAGTCAAAAATGGAGGTGCCTAATTTAGGACATTGTCAAAAGTGGAGGTGCCTAATTTGGGGAATTGTCAAAGTAAAAAATGGAGGTGCCTAATTTATCGACTAATTTCACCAACCCATGTTTTTTGAAGCCTATATAAACTCACCTCCCTCATTTGGAGAATACACCTTAAATTGAAGAAGTAAAGAGAAGAGAGTGCCTTTGAGAGAATTTTGTGAGGAAAAATTCTTGTTCATAATTGAGTAAGGGTTGTGAGTGTTTGTAAACACATTGTATTTTTCTCCTTAATATAAATCTGCAGCAGGTCCGGAGACGTAGGCATAATTGGCCGAACTCCGTTATCAAATTCTGTGTTAATATTCCGCATTTATTTTTCGCTCTCCTACTAATCTGGTTTAAGAGAATAGAGTGGTAATCACCATAATTTTCCAACAACTGGTATCAGAGCTTTAGGTGATAAATTCTGTCAATTTTTTGCAAGATTACTATTCATGTGAATAGTGAATTTCGTAAATAGTGAAATTTTGTCGGCAGTTCTGATTTGTCGACAAAGGTGTCCTAGTACACAGTGGTTTGCAGAAATAGTCAGAAACGATCCAAAGGAGTCCAGATTCGAGTGGGAGCGATGGCTGCAGATGAAGAAAAAGTGAGAATTGAAAAGTTCGACGGTGCGGACTTTGGCTTCTGGAAGATGCAGATTGAAGATTATCTGTACCAGAAAAAGTTATATCAACCTCTCTCAGGAATAAAGCCAGAAGGCATGAAAGATGAAGAATGGAATATTCTCGACAGACAAGCCCTTGGAATTTTTCGATTGACATTATCACGAAATGTTGCTTTCAACATCGCCAAAGAAAAGACCACAGCAGGTCTAATGGCGGCTCTCTCCAACATGTATGAAAAGCCATCAGCTTCAAACAAAGTTCATTTGATGAAGCGATTATTCAAATTGCAAATGGGAGAAGGGGCATCAGTGGCCCAACATCTGAATGAATTCAACACAATCACAACCCAGTTGAGTTCAGTAGAAATTGAATTTGATGCTGAAATTCGGGCTTTAATTCTCTCATCATCTCTACCAGATAGTTGGAATGCTACCGTTACAGCGGTCAGCAGCTCATCGGGAAAAACCAAATTAAAATTCGTTGATGTTCGGGATCTGGTGTTGAGTGAAGAAATTCGACGAAGAGAATTGGGTGAAGCATCTACCTCTTCAGCTTTACACACAGAATCTAGAGGGAGAACTTTAGAAAAAAGTTTAAATCGTGGCAGATCAAAATCTAGAAGAGACAAATCTAGATCGGGGAAGAAAGATTTCAAGTGTTATAACTGAGGCAAGAAGGGTCATTTTAAGAAAGATTGTCGAGCGCCAAAGAAAGATAGCGGTGCACAGGGATCTGCAAATGTGACCGAGAAAGCAGGTGATGCCATGATTCTAAGTGTCAACAGTCCAATTGAATCATGGATTTTAGATTTTGGGGCATCTTTTCACGCCACTCCATGCCAAAAAATCATGGACAACTATGTCAGTGATGATTTCGGGAAGGTTCATCTAGCTGATGATGAAACCTTAAAGATCGTAGGAAAAGGGGATATCCGATTAAAGTTGTCAAACGGGAATACCTGGAAGCTGCAAGGAGTAAGACATATTCCTGGTCTTAAAAGGAATTTGCTCTCTGTAGGACAACTTGATGAAGATGGTTATGGTACAACCTTCAAAAGCGGTGAATGGAAGATTACCAAAGAAGCACTCGTCATTGCTCGTGGTAAGAAAACTGGCACTCTCTATGTAGCCTCAAACTTAGAGAATGTTATTTCAGTAGCAGATGCAGATGAAAAATCAAACCTATGGCACCAAAGGCTTGGCCATATGAGCGAGAAAGGGATGAAGATGCTTTTGTCAAAAGGAAAGTTGCCGGAAATGAAAAGTATCAATGTTGGCCTATGTGAAGATTGTATCTTTGGAAAACAAAAGAATGTCAGTTTTTCAAAGATTGGCAAGACACCCAAGGCAGAAAAATTAGAGTTGGTCCATACCGATGTATAGGGACCGTCTCCAATTCCATCTCTTGCAGGCTCATTGTATTACGTCACATTCATTGACGATTCAACAAGAAAGGTATGGGTGTATTTTCTGAAGAAGAAATCAGAAGTCTTTGATACATTCAGAAAATGGAAGGCCATGGTAGAAAATGAAACTGGTTTGAAAGTCAAACGATTGAGGTCTGACAATGGAGGAGAGTACAGAGATAGAAGATTCAAAGAATTTTGCGCAAACAGCGGAATCAAGATGGAGAAAACAGTTCCCATGACACCGCAACAGAATGGCGTAGCTGAGCGCATGAACAGAACTTTGAATGAACGTGCCAGAAGCATGAGGATACATGCTGACTTGCACAAGAATTTATGGGCTGAAGCTGTCAACACCGCTGCCTACCTAATCAACCGTGGGCCTTCAGTACCTCTGGATGGTGGAATACCAGAGGAAGCATAGAGCAAAAAAGAGGTAAACCTTTCACACTTAAGAGTGTTTGGTTGTATCTCTTACATACATATAGATTCTACTAGAAGAAGTAAATTAGATGCCAAGTCAAACAAATGTGTCTTTGTTGGATATGGTGGTGATGAGTTCGGTTATCGATTTTGGGATTATGAAAATCAAAAGATCATCAAAAGCCGGGATGTCATATTTAATGAGAATGTGATGTACAAACACAGATTAAATGCAGAATCAAATAGCTCCAAGATAGATGTTGAAAATAAAGAATTCGCTGAGTTCGAGGAAATTTCTGGAAATGATGTTCAGAATAGTTCTGAAGTAGAGGAGCCGAGCACGCCAGAATTGAGACGCTCCTCAAGAATTACAAGACCAATCCAACGTTACTCGCCTTCTTTGCATTACTTGTTGCTGACAGACAATGGTGAACCAGAGTGCTATGATGAAGCAATGCAAGTGGAGGATTCAATCAAGTGGGAGTCTGCCATGAAAGATGATATGGACTCACTCATGTCAAATCATACATGGGAATTAGCTGAACTACCACAAGGCAAAAAAGCACTCCACAACAAGTGGATTTACAGGATCAAAGAAGAGCATGATGGAAGTAAACGCTACAAAGCAAGATTGGTTGTAAAAGGTTTTCAACAAAAGGAAGGTGTTGACTATACTGAAATTTTCTCTCCAGTCGTGAAACTTACGCCAATCAGACTGGTATTGAAAATCGTACAACAACAACAACAACAACTAAGCCTTAGTCCCAAACAAGTTGGGGTCGGCTGTATGGATCCTCAACAAAATAAGCTCAAAAACACCAAAAAAGATACTCCAGCCTTAGGCCCCTTCCAAGACACGGATGTTACGCCTCCATTCAAGTCTGTCATTAATCAAATCCGCATCAAGATCTAAGGCACGTAAGTCTCTTGCTATCACCTCATTCCACATAGTTCTAGGTCTTCCACGATCTCTAGCCCCCTCAATCAACAAATTCTCACACTTACGAACCGCAGCATTAGGAAGTCTTCTTAAAACATGCCCATACCATCTAAGTCTTCCTTCCCTCACCTTATCTCCGACATCCGCTACTTAAACTTTTTGTCGAATATGAACATTCTTAATTTTGTCCAGTCTGGTATGTCCACACATCCATCTTAGCATCCTCATTTCTGCCACACTCATCTTATGCAAATGTTGTCCCGTTGGTGCCCAACACTCACTACCATAGAGCATCGCAGGTCTAACAACCGTCCTATAGAATTTACCTTTCACTTTCAGAGGTATTTTCTTATCACATAGAACCTCAGTCGTACCCTTCCACTTCAACCACCCTATCTGTTGGTATTGAAAATCGTAGCAGCAGAAAATTTATTTCTTGAACAGTTAGATGTGAAGACAGCATTCCTTCATGGAGATTTGGAGGAAGAGATCTACATGAAGCAACCGGAAGGCTTTATTAAGGAAGACAACAAACACATGGTGTGCAGGTTGAAGAAGAGTTTGTATGGTCTGAAACAAGCTCCTAGACAGTGGTACAGAAAGTTTGATAGTTTTATGGGTAGCAGCGGTTTCACAAGATGCCAAGCAGATCATTGTTGCTACATCAAGAAGTTTGACAATAGCTTTATTATTTTATTGTTATACGTCGATGATATGCTCATTGCAGGTTCAGACATGCAAGAGATTAAAAATTTAAAGCAAGAATTGTCAAAACAGTTTGCACTGAAAGATCTGGGCGCCGCAAAGCAGATTCTTGGAATGAGGATCAAGAGAGACATGAAGTCGGGGACTTTAATGTTATCACAGACTGAGTACATAACTAAAGTACTAGCCAGATTCAACATGCAAGATGCTAAATTAGTGAGCACACCTTTAGGTGTTCATTTCAGACTCTCCAAAGAACAGTCACCGAAGACGGAGGAGGAACGTACACACATGGCAAAGGTGCCATATGCCTCAGCAATTGGGAGTTTGATGTATGCCATGGTTTGTACCAGACCAGATATTGCTCAAGCAATGGGAGCTGTTAGCAGGTACATGAATAATCCAGGCAAGGCACACTGGGAAGCAGTCAAATGGATTCTCAGATATCTTCGAGGTACCACAGATAAGGCGCTTTGTTTTAAAAATGGAGATACGACACTAGTAGGTTATGTGGATGCTGACTTAGCTGGAAATGTTGACGTTAGAAAGAGCACTACAGGGTATGTCTATACTCTAGGAGGTACCGCAGTAAGCTGGGTCTCTCAATTACAGAAGATAGTTGCTCTCTCCACAACTGAAGCAGAATATGTCGCTGTCACGGAAGCCAGCAAAGAAATGGTTTGGCTCCAAGGTTTCTTGGAGGAGTTGGGCAAGAAGCAAGAAAATAATGTCTTGTATTGTGACAGTCAAAGTGCCATACATCTAGCGAAGAATCCGTCTTTTCATGCCAGAACAAAGCACATACAGTTGCGGTATCACTTTATCAGGTCACTTCTGGAAGATGGGATTTTGAAACTTGAGAAGATTAGTGGAACTCAAAATCCGGCAGACATGTTGACGAAGACGGTGACTATTGATAAACTGAAGCTGTGCTCAGCTTCAGTTGGCCTACACTAGTATCAAGGTCGTAGAAGAACTGTTGCATTGATCAAGATGTGAAGACAGATTGAAATCGGTCTTCAAGTGAGAGATTGTCAAAGAAGTAGGCACCAACCATTTTTTAGTCAAAAATGGAGGTGCCTAATTTAGAACATTGTCAAAAATGGAGGTGCCTAATTTAGGACATTGTCAAAAGTGGAGGTGCCTAATTTGGGGAATTGTCAAAGTAAAAAATGGAGATGCCTAATTTAGGTAATTGTCAAAATGGAGGTGCCTAATTTATTGACTAATTTCACCAACCCGTGTTTTTTGAAGCCTATATAAACTCATCTCCCTCATTTGGAGAATACACCTTAAATTGAAGAAGTAAAGAGAAGAGAGTGCCTTTGAGAGAATTTTGTGAGGAAAAATTCTTGTTCATAATTGAGTGAAGGTTGTGAGTGTTTGTAAACACATTGTATTTTTCTCCTTAATATAAGTCTGCAGCAGCTCCGGAGACATAGGCATAATTGGCCGAACTCCGTTATCAAATTCTGTGTTAATATTCCGCATTTATTTTTCGCTCTCCTACTAATCTGGTTTAAAGGAATAGAGTGGTAATCACCATAATTTTCCAACAGGACAGTACAACTTCCTCGTTCATTAAAAAATTGTCTAGGGCTGAAATGGCAAATCGTAGAACTAAAAGAATATGTTAAAATTATGATGAACTATATACAACAAACAATCAGTGTAAGAAACTATTTTGGCTAGAGTTAGGAGATGCTCATAAGCTAGATACAGTGCATGAATAGCTGGGAGATTGGATAACTGTGTTTATCCAAATTTCAAGCTTGAGGACAAGCTTTTTATTCAAGTGGAGAGCATTGTTGAGTTACTAAATTGGAAAAATTTATAATATGATATCAATAGTCTATTTTATTTGGTTTCCTAAATTAGAAGAATTTAATTAGGAAGTATTTATCTTAGGTTTCCTAGGTTAGGAGAACATTTAGTCTTTAATTATAAGACTAAATTATAGTTTTCTTATTCCACGTAAACAAGTCTTATTTAAAGGGTGTACACAATAAAAATAAAACAAACAAAATTTATTCCAATTTAAAGCTTGAATCACTCTTGCAGAATAGAAATCCATCCCTTCACTGAAAATCGTCCAGTGATCCGATTCTAATCTAGGAAATATAACTTAAAGTTTTTTTACTACCTATAAAGAAGTAAAACAAACGTATTGCATGACATAGAAATAGATCCATATTCATAGACTAGAAAATAGGGAGGTGACATGTACTATTGAGATCAAATGGTGACCACCGACTATAAAAGGTGAAAAGCAACAAGCTCCCCTCAACAAATTCATCAACTCCATGACAAAACTCTTTAAAGTAACAAATTAACTTAAGAATTATATGAAATTCTCCCACACTGAAGAAAATTTTGTATCACATGTTTGAATTGCAAGATCTTAGGTGAAACTTCCACAGAACATAGAAAAATGTAATTAGCCAAATAACAAGATCTATAAGAACAAAAGATGTACCTGCGTTTCAAGGCATAAGGACTCAAACCCATCCTGCAATATTCAGTAGAGATAACACCATCAAATTTGTAATTGTTACAAAATCAACTATTCAAAAGCGAAGAAGAATCAGGGATTTCATTGGCTTCAACAGAAAATTGCAAGTATCAAAGTTATTGAACAATGTAGGACCACCTCTATCAAATTGTAGTTATATTTACATGTTGGAACAAATATTTGACTTGAAATCATTATTTGATTCTTTTATATTTTCCACATCCTCCTAATTACGTCAAATATTCAAGTCATAAATACAAAAAATCACCCCCAAGGGCCTACATCATAAAATGAAGCTAAAAGTTTCAATGAACATTATATCATTGAAAAATGTTCTTTTGCTACCTATGAACAGCATCTCAGTCTACAGCTCTACCACCACTGACTAAACATTATATCATTGGAAATCCACCTTTAAGAGAGGCTCCATCCCCCTAAAGACAAAACAAAGAGTATCTAACTCTAGAAAATAATCTGTATTTTAAGGATGAAAGGCTGCACGAATAAAAGCCCTTATAATTGTATACCGTAAAAAGAGAGAAGAGACAATTAAAACAAGAAAAACAATAGAAAAACTAGATTCCTAGTTGCTGGAAACTGCCGATGGCAGCCTGAAGAAAAAGGAATGTGAAACCTGGTTCCAAAGAGGGGAGAACTTGGTTCCTAAAAGAAAGTAAAGCATCAAAATATTATTGTTGGGATTACTCTCTTTATTTACAATTATTGTTGCTAAATTACTACAAGAATGATTTTAGACAGTGCATTTGTTGGTCTATGGTGCATGTGCCCAGAACATTTTACTCTACCTTTTCTCAACTTCTCTTAGTGGATGCCAACTCCACCATTTTTCAAATGCATGCATTTCACCATTCAATTCATCCAGGAATGCACCTCCATCCTAATATCCCCATTTCTCTCCAATGAATCTTATACGTGTATGATGTGTTTTTCCATATTCAATATTCAATAACCTAGAACATTATAGTTGGTCAAATAATGGTATTGAATAGTGAGGCTAGATTTTGGATTTTTTGATAACAATAATGAGAAGAAATCCAAGTGGACAAGTAGGGGTTTTAAAAGGACAAGACTGAGAAGTGAAATTATACCAGAAAAGGTTTTCAATGATTGTTATGTAGCTTAAGCACTATGAATAGTAGTGAGTGAATAAAAAAGGTTGTTGGCTTGACATTCAAACTTCATTAGGCACCACATTTACGTTAGAATTGCATCCCACAATTCAAAAAAGTATAATTGCTAGCATTTTATTCAATAACAAAACTAATATATAAGCATTACAAACATAGGTATTAATAGACTTTTGTCCTAAACCATTAAGCTAATGGACTTCAAAATTAGTTCTAACCTTCAAGGATATCGAATCACCAAAGGAAACTAAAAGAAAAAATATTATCCTAGCCTACAAGGACTCCAAATAACATTTCAAACTAAACAATAACTATTAAAGACATCTAAACACATTTCTAGGAAAGAGAAAACTACCCTTGAGAGCTAAAAGTCGCAAAACACTAGACTCGCCACTAATTTATTTAAATGAACACAAATATAAGAGTCCACAAATATAAGCACTAAGAGATACTATACAATAACCTTAATAAACACCATATGAAATCTAAACCATAATTTTACACTTCACAAGTCCTTAAATCTGAAATGTTTTTGAAAATACCTTGAATGCAAATCCCTCTTTCTCCTCTCCTATTCCACCTTTGCCTAGCTTATCAAGGCCATTTCTATGTTGCCAACATTGTATCTCAGGATATCCACCATCTCAAAATGCCAAATAATTTAACATCCGGCTGCCTACACATTAAGTATGAGCCATATTAGCAAGCTCAGTTCAGCCCTAGGCCACTAGCTCAAAAGTTTCCACCAAATTCTTTGCTAAGCCACTAATTTGATGGTCATTATTCCAGGTGAAGCTTTGACCACTCAACATAAGTTAGTGATTTTGGATGTCAAGTTTAAGAGGTTGATAAGTAGGCTAAGGAATAACATAATTCCTAAGATTAGGTGGTGGACTTTAAAAGGTGAAAAACAATTGTTATCCAAGAATGAGTTGGTCAAAGCCGGAGAGTGGAAAGCAAATGTGAGTATGTCATCCAATGATATGTGGATAGACATGTTTACAACAATTAAAGAAGTAGCTAGAAAGGTTCTTAGAGAATCTAAAGGGTGTGAGCATCCCTCGAAGGAGTCTTGGTGGTAGAATGAGGAAATGCAAAAAGCGGTAAGAAGTAAAAGAAAATGGTATAAGAGTTTGCCTAAGTATCGTAACAATGATGCTTTTGAGCAGTACAAATAAGCAAAAAAAGATGCTAAAAAGGCAATTAGTCAAGCAAGAGCTCAATTTTTAGAGAGTCTGTATAAGAAACTTGGAAAAAAAGGAAGGGAAAAAAGCTGTCTATAAATTGGCTAAAATAAAGGAAAGAAAATGCCGTGATTTAAACCAAGTTAAGTGCATTAAAGATAAAAAGAATAGGGTTTTGGTTCAAGAAGAAGATATCAAGGAACGATGGAGAAGTTTTGAGAATCTTCTTAATAATAACCATGGTGGTAACATTGAGGGGTTAGACGATAGGCCCGAGAAAAATGTGAAATACACTATACCAATTAGGTTTTCTGAAATTAAAAAAGTTTTGAAGAGGATTAAAGTTGGTAAAACCTGTGAACCAGATGGAATACCTATTGAGATTTGGAAATGTTTGGGAGATATAGGAGTTGTATGGTTGAAAGCTTTGTTCAATAAGATCCTAAGTACTAAGAAAATGTCTGATTAATGGAGACAAAATAATTTGATAACTATTTTTAAGAATAAGGGAGATGTTCAGAATTGCTCAAATTAGAGAGGTATAAAGCTTATGAGCCATACTATGAAACTGTGGGAGAGAGTTGTGGAACATCGTTTGCGTCTAGATACTTTTATCTCCTCAAATCAGTTTGGCTTTATGTCTGGTCAATCAACTATGCAAGCTATCTTTCTTCTTAGAGATTTGATGAAAAAGTATAGAGAGATGAAGAAGGATTTACATATAGTTTTTATTGACTTGGAAAAGGCTTTTGATAGAGCCCCTAGAGAAGTTTTATGGTGGGTCCTAGAGTGTAGGAAAATATTTATACGGTATATCTAAGTCTTGAAAAATATGTATAAGGGAGTCATCACCAGTGTCCGCACTGTGGGAGGAGATACTAAGGATTTTCCCGTTTTTATTGAGTTACACCAAGATTCAGCTTTGAGTTCTTATCTTTTCGCCTTGGTCATGGATAAGCTAACAAGACATATACAAGATGACATCACTTGGTGTATGTTATTTGCATATGATATTGTATTAATAGATAAGATTCAAGCAGGGATAAGTCACAAGTTGAAATTATAGAGAAGCACTATGGAATCTAAGGATTTTAAGTTAAGTAAGACTAAGACTGAGCATATGCATTGTAAATTTAATAACGGGAATAGAGAAAGAGGCAAAATTGTTTTAAACGGAATAGCAGTACCTTCTAGTACTCGGTTTAAGTACTTTGGCTCTATTCTTTAAGAAGATAGAGGTTATGAAGAAAATGTAAGTCATAGGATTAAAGCTTATTAGATAAAGTGGAGGAGTGCTACAGGAGTTCTATATGATCGAAAGATGCCAATTAAATTAAAAAAAAAATTATCGCACTGCAATACGGTCTGCGATGATGTATGGTAGCGAGTGTTGGGCAGGAAAAGGACAACACATGAGCAAGATACATGTTGTGAAAATGAGAATAATAAGATAGATATATTAATATATGAGACTCAAGCAGGGATAAGTTAAAAGTTGAAGTTATAGAGAAGCACTTTAGAATTTAAGGGTTTAAGTTAAGCAAGACTAAGACTGAGCATATGCATTGTAAATTTAATAACGGGAATAGAAAAAGAGGCAAATTTATTTTAAACGGAATAGCAGTACCTTCTAGTACTCGGTTTAAGTACCTTAGCTCTATTCTTCAAGAAGATGGGAGTTATGAAAAAAATGTAAGTCATAGGATTAAAGCCAATTGGATAAAGTGGAAGAGTGTTACAAGAGTTTTATATGATCAAAAGATGCCAATTAAATTAAAAAGAAAGATCTATCGCACTGTAATACGGCCTGCAATGATGTATGATAGCGAGTGTTGGGCAGTAAAAAGGTAACACATGAGTAAGATGCATGTTATGAAAATGAGAATAATAAGATAGATATGTGGACACACTAGGATGGATAAAATCCGCAATGAGTGCATTAGAGAAAATGTAGGTGTAGCGCCTATTGATGATAAAATAAGAGAACATAGATTGAGATAGTTTGGTCATGTAAAATGAAGACCTAGCAATCCACCGGTCAGAAAAACCTAAAAAGTTAAGAGTAGATATAGCTAAGAGAGGCAGGGGTAGGCCTAAACTAACTTGGTCAAAAGTGGTCCAAATGATCTTATAATGCTACATCTATCAGAAGAGATAGCCCTAAATCGTACCGAGTGGAAAAGAAGAATCCATATAGCCAACCCCAATTAACTTGGAATTAAGACTTTGTTGAGTTGAGTTGAGTTGAGTTGTGTACAACCAATCAAGAACACTAGAGCATCCCACCATCTTTACCTAGAAAGACAAGCATTGTTTGCGAGTTACTAGATTTGTCTGCATTGGTACAAAGCAAACAAAAAATCAAATTTTCTCATGTCTCAAAACCAATATGTAAATACTTGGTTGATTACTTCCCATAAAAATAGAAAAAAGTTAGTAAATGGGAAAAGGAATATTTATTGCAATCTAAACTATGATAACTACAACCACTGATCCATGCTACGACATGGTAGACAATGATACTCCAGCTGTTTGACAATAAAAAACAAAAAAAAAAGATTATTATGCAGAGTACTATGTCAAATTCAATACATTAAACAAGTATTTTCGAATATGATTAAATATATCTTACTCTTTTACCACAAAAGATGATCAATAGGTATTGCATTAAAGAAAATGGTGACAAAGGGTGCATACCTCTATCATTTTATGCAAAGAAGTTATAACCTGAAAATTTTGTAACACAATGCAGCGCATTAGTCTAAATTTCAAAGAGTTTATATGCAGTGAAATGATAGAGCTGAGTGCTAACACATTTCTAAACATATTAATAAAAATAACATTTTATTTTTAACATATTTAATGTATGAAGATGGTAAAAAATCTTATCATGTTATGAAATTGAGCATTTTCTGTTCTTTCATATTATTGCAGTCTTGTAGACCAATGCTAAATCATGTAATGATTTTAAATGTGTATCTTCTTCTAAACTGTCTAATACAGGTAATGAGATGAAAATCTGAGATTCATTCCCAAGTTATTAGAAGAAGCATTTGAGTCAAAGGAATATAAACAGACATTTGCATGCAGCACCCCTTAATTTTTTATTCTGCCATTTCATTGTTGGATGTTGAAAAGACATGCTCTATGAAGGAGTCCATTTAGAGGATGACAAATGATTGGCTATATTCAGGTAGACTTTTCAGAAAGGATTGCTCCAATCTTGTGTAACACAGTAACTTTAAGATTCTTGGAATTTTCACATTATATTATGATTGATTGGAATAACAATTATTTTTATACTTTCTTACCACCAAAGGTTCACTTGATGGCTATACATATATGCATAAGAACTTAAAGGGCAGCCCGGTGCACGAATGCTCCCGCAATGAGCGGGGTCCGGGGAAGGGTCGGACCCATTGGGTCTTTGTACGCGGTCTTCCCTTGCAATTAATTGCAAGAGACCGTTTCCACGACTCGAACCCATGACCTCAGGTCACACGGCGACAACACTTACCGTTGCGCTAAGGCTCCTCTTCATATATGCATAAGAACTTACCATAAAATATTTCTAATAAGAAATAGTGATTTATGGCAAATATTAACATTAAACCAATGTACAGTGTAATGGTATATATTCAAGGTAGTAAATACCTGAAAAAACAGGCGGTGGACACTTTCCTGCTCTTTGCTGCTGAAGTTTGAAAATGCTTTGATAAACTCCTTCATGATCATATGAAAAATAAAAAATTATTTACATGTGTACACAATCCTTAGAAATTTAGAAAAGGAAGGAAAGAAACAAATGTAGAAAAAGCAAGTTTATGCTTCATGCCTCACTATCCAACCAGAATATCCCACTGTTCCATCTTCAAGCATTATTAGCAACTAAAATTATCTGCAGGTCAATTTGGAAAGATGTGCACTTGAAGTGAAGGAAGATTCTTTTGTGCAACTATGAACGCCAAGATTAATGCCAAATTCAAATACTACTTCATGATTTTTTATATTAAGCAAATGAATGCTTGAATTTAGCATTAAGAAGAGCAATTCTGCTGAAGGCCTTAATTTCCTGGGGGGATTTGAGGCCATAAAACCATAGGCTCAATTTGCTTGAATGACACCTTAGCTAGAGAATGAGCTGACATAGTGGCATGCCTCTTAATATGACAATCTAATACTAAAAAATAAACCTGCTAGGCTATCACATACTAAACCTAATATCACTTCAAGTTAGATTCTCATCAATCCATATGAACTCTAGGGAAAAAAAAATGGGAGCAACTCATTCTGCTGAAAAGTATTGCGTGAGATCCTTTATTTCAACAATGCTAATAAAATATCACATTCTAGTCTGCAAACTTCTCCCCCAATCTCTCCTCTCAAATTACTGCAAACACACACATATTAATGCACATAAAAAGAAAAAAAAAAGAGTGCAGTGCTACTTAGAAATTATATGAAATACACGAAAATAATACCATCTCAGTAATCAGCCTCAGGAAAGTGTATGCATCATATGAAATTTTAACAGCCCATTTAGAACAAATGAATTCCACAAAATTATGTGCTCGGAATATTAAAAAAGTTCATTTAAATTCTACGTTTTCAATTCCATGGAATTGAACATAACTAAACTAAATTCCATTAAAATAGAGGAAATTTCCAAATGAATTCCACAAAACTAAAATATTATAGACAAATAAAACTTTTTTCCTTCTCTTGTTCTCATGCTCTTACTCTGATATTTATTATAGATGGTATTTTAGGAAATAAGAATAAAAACACTCATTAATAGATTTGTTCCAAATACAAAAGTATGGAATTAAATTGAAATTGTCTTTCCAAATATAAGAATCATTTCTAAATGAACTGCACCAGTAATTCATTTGTACCAAACGTGCTGTAAGTTAGAGAGGCACAATAAATACGCAAATTTTGTGTTTAAAAGTAAGCAGAAATTGCATCATAAATTGAATAAGTTTCAAACAATCAAAACCAATAAGAAGAACAGAAATTTTAAAATAACGCAATTGCCATGAAAATGCACCTCTTTTGAGCAGGAAATGAGAAGGGAGCGAATAGCAAGCTTGAAAGACTTAGCAAAATCAGAATATCTTGATCCTACTGAAGGACCAATCTTGTCCATGTCTCTCAATCTGCAGACAACAACGGAAAAAGGAAAAGCCCTCAAATTTCAATTTCTTAAAGCTTTTAGAATAAAAAGCAACATCATGCAGGTTGATTGGTCAAGACTGAGGTTCTCTCTAATTTCAGACGAGCTAATCAACTAATAATTAAGCAGATTACTCGGATAAAAGATTTCAAATTTGCTTCTGATATATTAAGTACAAGCACCAATTTAACTCAAATTAATCTTCATTTTTATTACACTCCCAGATTAATCAGCTTCACTACCCAAATTGAAATGCCTATTTCCCTTTAGACCATGATTTAAGAAATTATAATAAATTTTTGAATTTTGAATTTTGAAAAAAAAAAAAGATAGATGATCATGTATGGTGACTTCTGATGGTCTTCCAACGCAAATAAAGGAAGCATGAGCAAGTGGGTCTCGCGAGATGCAAAGCAATGAAAATTGAAATGAGAGAAGAAGAAGACTCGCCTTCGTAGAAGAATTTCTCAACTCTCTCACCAGAAATTGTTCAATGTACACTTTTGACTCTTAATGGAATAGCCACCTGAAAACCTGTTTGTTCCGACAAGCTATTCGAAACCTCACAGCCCAAAGCCTTTACAAAATCTGCACTTTTCCTGGAAGATTAACTGCCAAGGGAAGTAACGATGCACCGTACAGTGCCTTCCTATCTCTGTTCTCGACTTCTTGGAGCGTAGTTCAGTGTTTGGGTCAAATGGAATTTTTTTGGATTTGGGCTAATGGCTCTATCTCTCCCTTTCTCTGTTGAGGCTCTGTGTATTCTTTGTTTTGTTGGTAATTTCCTACCAAAGAGAAGAGCCTCCAAATTTTGAATTGAAACCGCGACTCGACTAATGATTGTTTTTAGAGAATTTTGCCAAATAAATATCCTTGAATAAATTATTAAGAGAATTTATCAATAGAATTTATAAAATAAATATTTTTTAATAAAATATTAATAAATTTTAGATCCTACTATTCTTTATTAGATTTTTTTAGGTAAAAATATTTTTAAAAATTTAAAAATATGTCTCATATTTTTATAAGTAATTTTTTTCTCTCTTCTATTTTCAAATTTCATCTTCTCCTTCTCAAACTCTCTATCGTAGTAAGAAACCTTAGATCTATAGTAGTCGTATCTTCGCCATTTCTCTATTTTTATCGTTTTAAGGCCGAAGGAGCTACTATTTTTTCACAATAGCCTTCTCGATCTCAATAGTCATTATTTCTTTGTTATTTCTTTACTGTTCCTTACTGCAATATAAAGATATTTATACTATTTTTCTTGGGATCTCTCTCTTCTAACTCGTGCTTATTTTGATTTCAAGAATAAAAATTTATTTGTGGAATGTTTGGTGTTCGGTAAAATATTTGATTTTAATTATTGACTTTCGCTTTACTATTTTGGTGATATAAACAATTTAGATGGAAGAACAAACTGTGCATGATATGAGTTTGATATGAGTTGGTATGAGTTTATCTTGAGTTGATATGAGTTAATATGTATTGGTATGAGTTGATTTGAGTTGGTATTGTTAGTTAATATGTATTGGTATGTATTGGTATGAGTTGATGAGTCAAGCGGATCTTCCTTTATCTTTTTGGGGTTATGCCTTGGAGACAGCTGCATTCATTCTGAACCGTGTACCATCTAAGGCGGTTGAAAAGACACCATATGAGATATGGACAGGTAAGACACCTAGTTTGTCTTTTCTTAAGATTTGGGGTTGTGAAGCTTATGTGAAAAGACCAGTTTCAGATAAGTTAGCTCCAAAGTCTATCAAATGTAATTTTGTGGGGTATCCTAAGGAAACTAAAGGATACTATTTCTATACTCCTTCAGAGAACAAAGTGTTTGTTGCTCGAAATGGGATCTTTTTGGAAAAGGAATTTCTTTCTAAGAGAACTAGTGGGAGTATAGTAGAACTTGAGGAAACTCAAGTACCACAAGAAATCATTGAGCCGTCTATAGAGCCTATTTCAGAACCACAAATAGTTGTGGAGTCTGAAGATGTAACACAAATCCCTCGCAGGTCTGATAGGACACATCGTCATCCAGAGAGATATGGATTTCTTGTGACTGATGATAGTGAAGTAATGCTCATAGATCAAGATGAGCCTACTACCTATCAAGAAGCTGTGTCAGGTCCAGATTCAGACAAATGGCTTGGAGCCATGAAATCTGAGATGCAATCTATGTTTGACAACCAGGTTTGGTCTTTAATTGATCCTCCAGAGGGTATTAAGACTATTGGTTGCAAATGGGTTTTCAAGAAGAAAACTGACATGGATGGGAATGTGCAGACCTATAAAGCAAGGCTTGTTGCAAAAGGTTTCAAGCAAACTCATGGTATAGACTATGATGAAACCTTTTCACCAGTTGCTATGCTTAAGTCTGTTAGAATTCTCATTGCCATTGCAGCATACTATGATTATGAGATATGGCAAATGGATGTCAAAACCGCTTTCCTTAATGGAAACTTGCTTGAGGATGTGTATATGACACAACCTGAGGGTTTTGTAAATCCTGAGAATTCTACAAAGGTTTGCAAGCTTCAAAGATCCATTTATGGATTGAAGCAAGCATCTCGAAGCTGGAATCTTCGTTTTGATGAAACAGTTAGGAACTTTGGTTTCATCAAGAATGAAGATGAACCTTGTGTTTACAAGATGGTTAGTGGGAGTGCAGTAGTGTTTTTAGTCTTATATGTGGATGACATATTACTCATTGGGAATGATATCCCTACCTTGCAAAATGTTAAGACTTGGTTAGGGAATTCTTTCTCAATGAAAGACTTAGGTGAGGCTGCCTATATCCTTGGTATAAAGATCTATAGAGATAGATCTAGAAGGATAATTGGCCTGAGTCAAAGTACATACATAGATAAAGTGTTGAAGAGGTTCAACATGCAAGATTCCAAAAAGGGATTCTTGCCTATGTCTCATGGCATTCATCTCAGCAAGAGTCAATGTCCTATGACATCTGATGAGCGAGATCGAATGAATAAGATTCCTTATGCTTCTGCTATAGGATCTATTATGTATGCCATGTTATGTACTAGACCAGATGTCTCATATCCATTAAGCGCAACTAGTAGATTTCAAGCTGATCCTGGTGAAGGTCACTGGACAGCTGTCAAGAATATTCTTAAGTACCTTCGAAGGACTAAAGATGTATTCTTGGTTTATGGAGGTTTGGAAGATGAGCTAGTTGTAAATGGTTACACAGATGCTAGTTTCCAAACTGACATAGATGATTTTAGATCGCAGTCAGGTTTTGTATTCACATTGAATGGTGGAGCTGTTAGTTGGAAGAGTTCAAAACAAAGCACTGTGGCTGATTCTACAACAGAGGCTGAGTATATAGCAGCATCAGATGCAGCTAAGGAAGCAGTCTGGTTGAAGAAATTCATCACTGAGCTAGGAGTGGTGCCTAGCATTGCAAATCCTGTGGACATTTATTGTGACAACAATGGTGCCATAGCACAGGCAAAAGAGCCTAGATCTCATCAAAGATCTAAGCATATACTCAGGCGTTTTCACCTCATTCGAGACATTATCGATAGAGGAGATATCAAGATATGCAAAGTTGACACAAATGATAACATAGCAGATCCATTAACAAAGCCTCTCTCACGGGTCAAGCATGATCAGCACACTAGATCTATGGGTCTTAGAAATTTGTAGGCCTAGTGCAAGTGGGAGATTGTTAGTGTATGTGCCCTAGGCCATTTGTTTGGATCTTTATGTTATACATTCATTATTAATAAATGAGGTTTTATTATCATTATTGTTGTTTGCATGTTACACAATTTTGATATTTGTCCCTGGTTTATTATTGTTATAGAGATAAAAAAAAATAAATAATTCTTAACCAGTATGAACATTGATTTGATGATCATCAGATGGTTATGTGTATAGTGATACAAATCAATTTCATAAATACTTGTTAGAGAACAATGTATTGGATAGACCCATCATGAGATTACTACATGGGTTAGTGTCATAAGTAAATCTCATGATAGTTATGTAATAATTCTTTGACTTGAGATTGTCATAGTTTCCAATATAAGGACTATTATATTTTGACATGATCAAACATTATCCGTAACTGGATAGTAATAAAGGTTATGTTCATATATGATAGAAATTATGTAGAGGATAATGAACAATCAAGATAGAATTTGTCCCTCTCTTTGAGAGAGATATCTTTTGGGCCCCTCGATAAGTGAGACTGTGAAATGCATGGCCGTGCTCAAATGAATTGATAATGTGATCAATTTCATTTGTTTTTATCAGTCTACTTGGAGATCGAGTAATCATAAGTTTGGACAATATAAGTATGACGTTGACCATGACTTATGTTCAAGCTAGATATCGTGTGACAAAGGGATTAATGCATATACTATTATTAGGCAAATTGGACATTCCTTATATTAATTGGGTAGTTGTAACGCCTTGCTAGAGGCCAATTATGATTTGTTGATTTAGTAGAGATTAAATTGACTGCCAATTAATATGGGCCTATCGGGTCACACACAAGAATGCGTTTTGGGCTGGATATAATATTAATAATATTAATATTAGATATTAATATTTATTATTATTATTTTCGTTTTTATATATATATATATTATTAGATAATATATTCAGAATCCTAATTAGATTTGGATTCTGAATTTGACTTACCTTATCCAATTATATTTATTATTAGATAATGTATTCAGAATCCTAATTAGACTTGGATTCTGAATTTGACTTTCCGTATCCAATTTTGAATTGGATTCTGGAGTGATTATATTCACTCCAGACGTTAAGTCTTCTTAGAGGTAACAATAAAAACAAAGAGGAACGAAAAAGGTAACCCTAATACGTTTTTAGAGAAAACGTTTTTCCAGCCTTCGCTGTTGCAGAGAGCTAGCACTCCAAACGGTAGCATTCGTGTGGATACGCGATAGAGGGTGTTTCGCGATCGAGGCATCTCTTCAAAACTGTGATTTCGAATCATCAACAGGTTAGTTCTTTGAACACTTTTGTCGAATTAAACGAACAGCATGGATCCTGGTGGGAAATCAGAGATCAAATATTTTTCCGCTGCGTGTTTTTGTTTGCAGTGATCTCCTTAATTTCCTAACAGTGGTATCAGAGCCACTTGTTGTTTTCGTTTAAGTCGAAAATGCCATGTTGATATGATTACATGAGATATATTGATTTCGTATGGCATGTTTCTGTAAAACCTTAATTCGTTTTTTATATGATGAGAAAGGATTGGTTTTTGGTTTCGTTTCTGTAAAACCTTAATTCGTTTTTCATATGATGAGAAAGGATTGGTTTTTGGTTTCGTTTCTGTAAAACCTTAATTCGTTTTTCATATGATGAGAAAGGATTGGTTTTTGGTTTCGTTTCTGTAAAACCCTAATTCGTTTTTCATATGATGAGAAAGGATTGGTTTTTGGTTTCGTTTCTGTAAAACCCTAATTCATTTTTCATATGATGAGAAAGGATTGGTGTTTTTAATTTCGTTTTCATGAGATGATCACGTATATATGATTGGTTGATTAAAATGATTTTCATATGATGAAAACGATTAAGTTTATATGTGATATAAACATTTGGTAATGATTCTGTAATGGGTTGTACATATTCGAAATAAAACAGTAAGAAGGTTAATGAGATTAACGGTTCTGTTTTAGGGTTTCGCCAAAGAAAAATGTTAATGAGATTAACGTTTCTGTTTGGTTTCGAGGGGCGCTGCCCCTCGACCCCGCCCAGGGGCGCTGCCCCTTCGGAACCCCGCCCGCTAACCGGCTAGCGGGACCGCCGTATGTTCGCGCCCTATAGTTTGTTACCGCGACATTAAGAATGTCAATATATTTGTTTCTATTTAACATGTTGGTGATGAATATGTTATGTTTGTTTGATGTCTTGGCATGGTGCATAGCATGGCCTTATGACCTATGTGATTGGTTTATTCATATCTTTATTTTGGGTAAATACGGCCTGCGTGTCGTTTATTTTGTTGTAATTTATTTTACTAGTAGTTAGATTTTCTTTTATTGTAATATATGAAGATTCAAGCTACAATGTTTGTGATGGAGATTCATACCAAGGAGAAGATGGTTCCATGGTGATGGAAGCACAAGCTCAAGTTTTGAAGATATGTAATATTGCAAGTGTTGTAATAGATAGGTTTTTCACCTAGGGTTGCCTTTATGATCTTCATTTGGTCTCTTGAAGATCATATTTAGTTTGGCCATGCTATGTCACGTTTACATATTTTGTCATTTGGTATATGATGCTTATGTGATAAATTATATATATGCATATAGGATGCTAAAATATAATGATATGTAATGCAAGACATGATAATAATTTAGTTGAACCCTCATTAATAATTTAAGTCTAAATGCCATCCACGTTTTGAACACCTATCAAAACTAAGATTGTATTAAAGTAGGTATTGCCAAAGCAATATGCTTTAAACATTCCTAGCTAAGTGGGATGAGTAATAGTGCTACTCATATGTTTTAAAATTGGTTAGACTTAATTAGGCTATCAAAATGGTTTTGGGCCTAAGGCATTAGATGGAATTCAACATGCTATGATATATGATGTCAATATTCCATAATTACTAAGAGTTACATGAGATGTAATTGGTAAAGATGTTACCTACCTAAATAACTTGATTTTAAGCGTCACGCCAAAGCTGAGTTTAGAATTAAGTGAAATACAGATCTTAGCCTACTAAAATATTTCTTTAGAGGGTTATATTTTTTAGTAGGAGTTTAAATAATTTTAACCTCATTATTAATTAAAATTTGACTTTGCATATTTATCAACAGATGGCTGCTAATAACAATTCCACCTTATCACTGCGATCTATCCTTGAGAAGGAAAAACTGAAAGAATGTGGGACTAATTTTGTTGACTGGTTTAGGAACCTGAGAATTGTTCTCAAACAAGAGAAAAAGTCCTACGTGCTTGATGAAGCTATCCCTGACCCACCTCCTGCCGATGCTTCTAATGCTGCTAAGAGTAAGCATAAGAAGCATGTAGATGATTCCAATGACATAGGATGTCTTATGTTGGCTACTATGTGTCCAGGACTTCAGAAGGATCTGGAACACTTAGAGGCTTATGAGATGAGTGTGCATCTCAAACAAGCTTTCCAACAACAGGCTAGGCAAGATAGGTTTAACACCGCTGTTGCATTATTTGACTGCAAAATGTCTGAAGGTGAATCTGTTAGTGCTCATGTTTTGAAGATGAAAGGCTATCTAGATCACCTTGCTAGACTTGGATATCCCCTGAGTTTAGAACTCTCCACGGATTTGATCCTACATTCATTGCCTAGCAGTTTCTCACAGTTTATCATGAACTATAACATGAATGACATGGAGAAATCCATTCCTGAGCTACATGGTATGCTCAAAACTGCTGAGGGGAATATCAAAAAGCCTACCCAAATATTGAATGTCAATATTAAACAAATGAAAAAGAAAGCCAAAGATACTAAAGGCAAGGGTAAGGCAAAAGGTGCTAAAGGGTCCAAGGGACAAGCTAAACCAAAACCTGTACCTAAGGCTAAAGTTCCTAAGGAAGGGACTTGTTTCCATTGCAACAAGCCTGGGCATTGGAAGAGAAATTGTCAACTCTATTTGGATGAGTTAAAGAAGTTGAAGGGTAGTGTGACTACATCTTCAGGTATTTATGTTATAGAAATTAATTTATCTATTCCTTCTTCCTGGGTATTAGATACCGGATGTGGATCTCATATTTGTACAAATATGCAGGGACTCAAAAGGAGTAGGATGCTGAAGAAAGGCGAAGTGGACCTACGTGTTGGCAATAGAGCAAGAGTTGCTGCTATAGCTGTAGGAACTTATGAGCTTGTTATGCCCAATGGGTTTTTGTTAATTTTGAACAATTGCTTTTATGTTCCTACTATGAGTAGGAATCTTATTTCAGTATCTGTTTTGGATGATGAAGGTTATTCATTTTTTATTAAGAATAAGAAATGTTCTATTTTTGATAAAAATGATCTGCTTTATGGTATTGCAAATTCTTATAATGGCCTTTATATCCTTAATCTTGATGATTCTAATGGTAATTATATCTATAACATAACTTCTAAGAGAACTAAGCCAAATGAGTTAAACCCTACTTATTTATGGCATTGTCGCCTTAGCCATATAAATGAGAAACGCATTTCTAAGCTCCATCAAGATGGATTATTAGATTCATTTGATTTTGAATCATTTGAAACATGTGAGTCTTGTTTGCTTGGTAAGATGACAAAGGATCCTTTTACTGGTCATAGTGAAAGGGCTAATGATTTATTGGGCTTGATACATACAGATGTATGTGGTCCTTTTAGCATTAGTGCCAGAGGAGGATTTCGATACTTCATTACTTTTACTGATGATTTCAGTAGGTATGGCTATGTCTACCTAATGAAACATAAGCATGAGTCTTTTGAAATGTTTAGAACTTTTCAAAATGAAGTACAAAATCAACTTGGTAAAACAATTAAACTACTTCGATCAGATCGAGGTGGTGAATATTTGAGCCAAGAGTTTGATGATCATCTAAGGGATTGTGGAATTGTTTCACAACTGACTCCTCCAGGAACTCCACAGTGGAATGGAGTTTCTGAAAGGAGAAATCGAACTCTATTAGATATGGTTCGATCAATGATGAGTCAAGCGGATCTTCCTTTATCTTTTTGGGGTTATGCCTTGGAGACAGCTGCATTCATTCTGAACCGTGTACCATCTAAGGCGGTTGAAAAGACACCATATGAGATATGGACAGGTAAGACACCTAGTTTGTCTTTTCTTAAGATTTGGGGTTGTGAAGCTTATGTGAAAAGACCAGTTTCAGATAAGTTAGCTCCAAAGTCTATCAAATGTAATTTTGTGGGGTATCCTAAGGAAACTAAAGGATACTATTTCTATACTCCTTCAGAGAACAAAGTGTTTGTTGCTCGAAATGGGATCTTTTTGGAAAAGGAATTTCTTTCTAAGAGAACTAGTGGGAGTATAGTAGAACTTGAGGAAACTCAAGTACCACAAGAAATCATTGAGCCGTCTATAGAGCCTATTTCAGAACCACAAATAGTTGTGGAGTCTGAAGATGTAACACAAATCCCTCGCAGGTCTGATAGGACACATCGTCATCCAGAGAGATATGGATTTCTTGTGACTGATGATAGTGAAGTAATGCTCATAGATCAAGATGAGCCTACTACCTATCAAGAAGCTGTGTCAGGTCCAGATTCAGACAAATGGCTTGGAGCCATGAAATCTGAGATGCAATCTATGTTTGACAACCAGGTTTGGTCTTTAATTGATCCTCCAGAGGGTATTAAGACTATTGGTTGCAAATGGGTTTTCAAGAAGAAAACTGACATGGATGGGAATGTGCAGACCTATAAAGCAAGGCTTGTTGCAAAAGGTTTCAAGCAAACTCATGGTATAGACTATGATGAAACCTTTTCACCAGTTGCTATGCTTAAGTCTGTTAGAATTCTCATTGCCATTGCAGCATACTATGATTATGAGATATGGCAAATGGATGTCAAAACCGCTTTCCTTAATGGAAACTTGCTTGAGGATGTGTATATGACACAACCTGAGGGTTTTGTAAATCCTGAGAATTCTACAAAGGTTTGCAAGCTTCAAAGATCCATTTATGGATTGAAGCAAGCATCTCGAAGCTGGAATCTTCGTTTTGATGAAACAGTTAGGAACTTTGGTTTCATCAAGAATGAAGATGAACCTTGTGTTTACAAGATGGTTAGTGGGAGTGCAGTAGTGTTTTTAGTCTTATATGTGGATGACATATTACTCATTGGGAATGATATCCCTACCTTGCAAAATGTTAAGACTTGGTTAGGGAATTCTTTCTCAATGAAAGACTTAGGTGAGGCTGCCTATATCCTTGGTATAAAGATCTATAGAGATAGATCTAGAAGGATAATTGGCCTGAGTCAAAGTACATACATAGATAAAGTGTTGAAGAGGTTCAACATGCAAGATTCCAAAAAGGGATTCTTGCCTATGTCTCATGGCATTCATCTCAGCAAGAGTCAATGTCCTATGACATCTGATGAGCGAGATCGAATGAATAAGATTCCTTATGCTTCTGCTATAGGATCTATTATGTATGCCATGTTATGTACTAGACCAGATGTCTCATATCCATTAAGCGCAACTAGTAGATTTCAAGCTGATCCTGGTGAAGGTCACTGGACAGCTGTCAAGAATATTCTTAAGTACCTTCGAAGGACTAAAGATGTATTCTTGGTTTATGGAGGTTTGGAAGATGAGCTAGTTGTAAATGGTTACACAGATGCTAGTTTCCAAACTGACATAGATGATTTTAGATCGCAGTCAGGTTTTGTATTCACATTGAATGGTGGAGCTGTTAGTTGGAAGAGTTCAAAACAAAGCACTGTGGCTGATTCTACAACAGAGGCTGAGTATATAGCAGCATCAGATGCAGCTAAGGAAGCAGTCTGGTTGAAGAAATTCATCACTGAGCTAGGAGTGGTGCCTAGCATTGCAAATCCTGTGGACATTTATTGTGACAACAATGGTGCCATAGCACAGGCAAAAGAGCCTAGATCTCATCAAAGATCTAAGCATATACTCAGGCGTTTTCACCTCATTCGAGACATTATCGATAGAGGAGATATCAAGATATGCAAAGTTGACACAAATGATAACATAGCAGATCCATTAACAAAGCCTCTCTCACGGGTCAAGCATGATCAGCACACTAGATCTATGGGTCTTAGAAATTTGTAGGCCTAGTGCAAGTGGGAGATTGTTAGTGTATGTGCCCTAGGCCATTTGTTTGGATCTTTATGTTATACATTCATTATTAATAAATGAGGTTTTATTATCATTATTGTTGTTTGCATGTTACACAATTTTGATATTTGTCCCTGGTTTATTATTGTTATAGAGATAAAAAAAAATAAATAATTCTTAACCAGTATGAACATTGATTTGATGATCATCAGATGGTTATGTGTATAGTGATACAAATCAATTTCATAAATACTTGTTAGAGAACAATGTATTGGATAGACCCATCATGAGATTACTACATGGGTTAGTGTCATAAGTAAATCTCATGATAGTTATGTAATAATTCTTTGACTTGAGATTGTCATAGTTTCCAATATAAGGACTATTATATTTTGACATGATCAAACATTATCCGTAACTGGATAGTAATAAAGGTTATGTTCATATATGATAGAAATTATGTAGAGGATAATGAACAATCAAGATAGAATTTGTCCCTCTCTTTGAGAGAGATATCTTTTGGGCCCCTCGATAAGTGAGACTGTGAAATGCATGGCCGTGCTCAAATGAATTGATAATGTGATCAATTTCATTTGTTTTTATCAGTCTACTTGGAGATCGAGTAATCATAAGTTTGGACAATATAAGTATGACGTTGACCATGACTTATGTTCAAGCTAGATATCGTGTGACAAAGGGATTAATGCATATACTATTATTAGGCAAATTGGACATTCCTTATATTAATTGGGTAGTTGTAACGCCTTGCTAGAGGCCAATTATGATTTGTTGATTTAGTAGAGATTAAATTGACTGCCAATTAATATGGGCCTATCGGGTCACACACAAGAATGCGTTTTGGGCTGGATATAATATTAATAATATTAATATTAGATATTAATATTTATTATTATTATTTTCGTTTTTATATATATATATTATTAGATAATATATTCAGAATCCTAATTAGATTTGGATTCTGAATTTGACTTACCTTATCCAATTATATTTATTATTAGATAATGTATTCAGAATCCTAATTAGACTTGGATTCTGAATTTGACTTTCCGTATCCAATTTTGAATTGGATTCTGGAGTGATTATATTCACTCCAGACGTTAAGTCTTCTCAGAGGTAACAATAAAAACAAAGAGGAACGAAAAAGGTAACCCTAATACGTTTTTAGAGAAAACGTTTTTCCAGCCTTCGCTGTTGCAGAGAGCTAGCACTCCAAACGGTAGCATTCGTGTGGATACGCGATAGAGGGTGTTTCGCGATCGAGGCATCTCTTCAAAACTGTGATTTCGAATCATCAACAGGTTAGTTCTTTGAACACTTTTGTCGAATTAAACGAACAGCATGGATCCTGGTGGGAAATCAGAGATCAAATATTTTTCCGCTGCGTGTTTTTGTTTGCAGTGATCTCCTTAATTTCCTAACAGGTATGAGTTGATATGAGTTTGAAATTAGTCGATATGAGTTTGCTAAGAGTTTATAAGAGTTAATATGAGTTGATAATAAGTTGGTATGAAATGGTATGAGTTGCTATCAATTAGTATGAGTTGGTATAAGTTGGTATGAGTCTAATATGAGTTTGTATTATTGATATGTGGTAGTACGAACTTATGCTATTGCAATACCGCAAGTGCACGAATCGCTCAAGTAATAAAGTAGTGAGTGAGTTGTCGTTCCACTGGGACAAGGGCAAGTACTAGTGCAAATTTTAATTGTTGTTTAGTAAATTAATAGTTTTGTGAGGTTTGTAATTAAAGACAATTAACTTAATAACTTGAAGTAAAAAGAGATTAAGTGTTGTGCAAAAAGGATTGATGATGAAAATACTATCCAGATATTGAATCCCCCTAGCTATAAAAATATTTATGGAAATTAATTTAATTAAATCAAATAATAGAGCTGAATTGGCATTCCTCTATATTAGACTAAAATCTTTCTCAAGTGAATTAATTTCTAATCACTAAGTAGAATGCTGGAATCTCTTCTCAAGCATAATTAAATAGATCTTGCATTAAGAACAAGGAATCATAAACCAAAGGATCTTGTAAGTCTATCGCTAGCACTCCAATCAATCCTCAATTCTTATGAGTATTCTATTCATATCAAGCTTTCTCAAGTCACTAATATGAAAATTGCAACCAATCAATAAGCATGCTATTATCAATTGGAAATAAATCATTAAGCATCATAAGAATAAAATAACTCAATCAAATGATTCAATTAAATAAACTATTCAATCCATACAATAAAGCTAGGGTTCATCAATATCTAGATAGAGAATGAATTAGTTCATGTTCAAAATCAGAAAACCAGAATAAGAGAAATAAATAAAAGAATCCAAACAATCCATGGCGAATGATTTGTGTTTCTTCGCTTGAATTCTTGAATCTTGGTTTAGATCTTGTGTAGAATGAGTCTTCACCTTCAATCTCAGCTACAAAACTCTCTTTCCCTCTCTAGAGGTCGGCTCTAGGTTGTAAAAACTAAAAATCAGATCCTAATTCATACTTCAGCTTAGCTTTTATAGTGCAGATAAGTTAGCCTGACACGCCCATGTCACTGGGCGTGTCATTACTATTGGGATTCTGGATAAAAGGCACGCCCAGTGACACGCCCATGTTACTGGGTGTGTCACAGCTTCTGTGAGGCATTGTAATAGGCACACTCGGTGACACGCTCATGTCACTGGGCATGTCAATGCTTCTGTATGGCAATATCAAAGGCACGTCCATTGACCCCCCCCATGTCCCTGGGCGTGTCACTTGAAGAATTTTTGCTCTTTTTCTCGACTTTCATCCGTAATTCTCTCCGAAATGACCATAAGCCTCAAAATACAAAGAATTACTGAAATTAATCTTAAAAAGCACTTGAACAAACAAATTAAACTCAATTGGATAATAATCATATTAAGAAATAATGGCAAAATATCATCAATTATGCACTTATTAAATTCCCCCACACTTGAGTTTTTGTTTATCCTCAAGCAAACTAAATCACTATAATAAGCAGAAATGACGGACCCCTCTATATCCAAAAAGAAAAGAAAAGTTTGACAATACTCGAACCAGAAAACCCGACGTTCTCAACCAAAAACTAATTCACAATCGTGACAGCTGAATCAAGAAGTTTTAAAATAAAAATTTCACAAACCTAAAACTTAAAGATCCAGAGTTAAAAGATTGAGCATAAAATTTCAGAAACTCAAAAGTCATGAACAAAGTACGAAAATTTAAATTTCTCTTAAGTTCTTTAACACTTATATATATATATATATACATTTTTATTATTTAAGGAGCCCGACTTATTTGAACTGATACTAACCTTTTGACGCGAAGGTAAACATTTGTGATGTCGACCCCGGTTACTCAACCAGTATCACCGTTCAAATGGCTACTAGCACTATTCATGATTCCAACTCATTTGTTTTAATTCAAGAGTGAAAATCAGCGTAATAGGGATAAATTTTCAAAGCTCCTTTTATTAGTATTATTAGTTTTTTTTCTTTTTTTTTTTACAACTCAAGGGTCAGGAACTTAAGATATTAAAGATGTTATACTAAGTCCAACTCAAGTATCTAAGGAATTACAACATGCTCAAAAATGTAACTAAGTTTTAAACTTCAGATGTGTCCAATTTTCATCAATCTACTACCTAATTATAGCTATTACAGTCGATCCTCAGCAATTGATTAAGATAGCCAAGTCAACCTCAACAAGAAATTATCATTTAGAAAATTAAAAATTAATTTAATATATAAAGAGGAACCATTTCAATTCACACTATTATAGCAATCTAGCTTACTCGAATCCAAAAACAAGTTGCAGAACTAATTGTGACAAATGAATCAAATGGCAAAAATGAAATAATAATAGCTCAATAAAGAAAGTATACCTCTTCCCCACACGTAAGACGCACATTGTCCCCAATGTGTGTAAAATAAGAAATAATGAAGAGAGAAAAACTGCCCTGCCATGTCCATGATTGGACATATATGAGTAGGATTCCAAGAGTATGGCGAAGGCGAATTAGCTTCAAAAATAAAAACTAAAATGCATAAACAAATTTAAAACATAAGGAAATAAAATAACTAAACAGATGAAATAGTTCTTAAAAAATGCAATCATTCAAAAGGAATAATAAAAAAAGAAAAAGAACAATAAATAAGTCATTAAATGAGATGAAAGGTGGGCTAGTCAGACATCGGTGCATCACTGAAATCATCATTGCTGGTCTCCCCACTGCTAGAATCATCGCTGGCATCATCATTGGACACATCAATTAGAGGCGCAGGTGGCTGGTATGGTGAAGGTGGTGGCTGCAAAGGGTTAAACCCTTGATACCTCCAGAACTCTAACATGGATTGTTCCAGCCATTACCTTCTCAAGATCTCGTGATCCAGCTGGACTTGGAAGAAGGTAGTCTGTTAATGCATGAACTGCTGCATGTGGTTCTGCTGAGTTAAGATTTTGTTCTGATTCAGCTCAATAGTCCCTAACTTACCTTCGATCCTACAGATATGTCGCTCGAAATCAGTGGGCTTCCTGTCATCATCCCACTCAACATTAACTGATTGGCGGCAGTCTCGAAATGTAGGGGTCTAGACTAAGGACTGTCCAGCATAAGAAGAAGGTGCAGTAGTGGAAGAAGGCCCAGCAATATGGATCAAGGCCCAACAGCAGTGGATGAAGGCCCAGCAGCAGTGGATGACCCCGAAAAATCTATGGGTGGGGGTGGTGGTATGTCTGAAGGAGGAGCAGAAGGGGCTAGCTCAGAATCCATAGGAGGTGCCTGCAACCTAGCTACCTTCTCCTGGTTTAGTCTCTTCAATGTGTCCATATCCAATTGTTTAGGAAAACCATCCACCATCATAGGTAGGCATCCATCTAACACACCCAAATGACGAGCCAGTCGTGTGACATACATGCCACCATGCAAAGTACCTGGTGCTCCCTTTTTAGACTGCTCGTAAAAGAAGTGTGTGATGGCTTGTGCGACATTACACCGGGTCTTCTGCACCATGCAGTTTAAGAAAAATAGATCCCTCAGGCTCACCACCCCTGTGCTGCTTAGTCAAGCTGTAAGAGTGTGAACTAACAGATTGTGCAACACTCGGTAAGGGAAGGACTCAAAGTTGGATGCCTTAGATACCTTGGGTTGGTATCTATCTACAGTGGGTGCAAATGTCCTCCAAACCTGAGGGGGAGCAACTTCATACTTGACGAAATCCACCTCAGAATTAAGAAAGTCCAAAGTCTGTACCTCCTCTGCAGTGTACAACCCTAGATGCACACCAAGGCCATTAATGCTCATATGGAATCTCTGCCCCCCCAATATGAATTGTATGGTTGGCTCAGTAATTGAAATCTTGGTCTTGTTGAATTGAAAGGTGCAGTAGAATTCCAGTGTCAACTCTCTGTAAGCAGGCTCATTAATGGAGAACAGTTGTTCCCATCCTGGTTGGTTGATTAGTTCTCGATTGTCAACTGCAATGTTGGCTAGCTCCATAACTTCCCAATCCAAAACACGAGGTGGGGGACCAATCCTTATTGTCGAAAAGCTCAAACCGCTTTCGTTCTGTGGAATACGAGAATCGAAGGCATTTGTGGTTTGCCATGAACTTGGAGGTTGGTCGTGTAGCGGGTTGGCTTGAACTGCCTTCCCCTCGTGCTTGTTTTGCAGGGAGCTTGGAGGATGGTTGTTTGCTAGGGCCCATTGTCTGCAAAACAAATAAGAATTCCTCAATAACAATAAAGATGGCACTATACAAAATACCGATAGAAGATCGGCATAAGGTTTCCAAAATACCAACATTATAATGATAAAACGCAACATATATTCCAACAAAATGAATGCCAACGGCCAATTTAAAACAATTTTAACCAACATATATCAACAAAAACTTAACCAATATATACCAACAAAAATTGGTCTAAGTCAATAAGAGCGATGAACCAAGTCTAAAAAGGGCAATTATGTAGATTCATAAATAAAACCTTGTATCCATAGCCCAACAAAACAAAGCAAATAGTTGATAATGCATGCTTAAACAATAACAAATAAATCCTAAATATTGGAACAACAAAATAAAGCAAAATAAATCAAACACCGAATAAACCAAAGTAGATCTCTCAAAAATCGGAATAAATCTCAAAATTCTAAGGAAAAAATGAGATAATACAAGGAATCCATAAGAAATAGCGAAAGAAATCCAACAAAATCTCAAAAGTGAGAGTTCATACCTGAAAAATGCAGTGAAGAACGTGTGGAATCAAACAAAAAGTGAGTGGATCCACGCAAAAATGCAAGACGGGAGTTAAAATCCCTTCTACAGTGAGTGGGTGTGTGAGTGCGGCGGTGGGAGTGTGAAAAAATTGAGAGAAAATTGAAAAAAAAGAAAGAGGAGAGAGGAAATTATGTTTGATTCAAAATCGGCATGACTTAAAAACTCATGGACACGTCCACTGACATGGCCATGTCAATGGGCGTGTCATAACTACTGTTTCTTAAACAAAACGACAAGCTCACTGACACGGGCGTGTCAATGGGTGTGTCGTAGCTACTATGACTTATTTAAATTAACACGGCCAGTAACACGGGCATATTGTAGCTACTGGAAATCTCAAATTTAGCCAAATCAACACGATCAATGACACGGGCGTGTCAGTAGGCATTTTGTAGCTACTGTGGTGCCATCTAAATGACATGTCCAGTGACACGGTCGTGTCAATGGACATGTCCTAGCTACTGCCTCTTAAAATTAATGACACACCGACTCACACGGGCATGTCCCCAAATAGGCTCAAGTTACCCCTCAAAAAAAATTTTCTCTACAAATTCAAATGAATTCAAGGCAAACACACCATCAACCAATGATAGAAGAATAAAAATAAAAATTGAAGACAAAAACAAAAAACATAGAAATTAAAGAAACAAAAATTAAAGAACGAATAAAACAGTGGGTTGTCTCCCACCCAATACTTCTTTAACGTCGTATTAGTTGAACATTCAGGGGCAATTTTGCCTAGTCTTAGAGGTGTAAAACCTCCTTCAAGTCATGTATTTCTTCCCCCAAGTATAATTTGAGCCTATGTCCATTCACCTTAAAATCTCCTTTTTCCGGATGAGTTATTTCAACCACTCCATAGGGGAAAACTTCCTTAACTGTAAAAGAACCAGACCATCAAGATTTTAACTTACCTGGAAAGACTCGAAGCCTTGAATTGTACAATAATACTTGATCTCCCACTTGAAACATTCGCTCTTTAATGCGAGCATCATGCCATCTCTTAGTACGCTCCTTATACATTCTTGCATTGTCATAGGCTTGCAATCTCTACTCATCCATCTCGTTTACGTGCAATTTTTTCTTTTCACCTGCACTAGCTAGATCAAGGTTAATCTGTTTTATAGCCCAATAGACATTTTGTTCAATTTCTACAGGCAAATGACAAGATTTTTCATATACCAACCTAAATGGCATAGTGCCCAAAGGAGTTTTGAATGCAGTTCTAAAAGCCCATAGAGCATTGTCCAATTTCTAGAACCAATCCTTTCGGGATCGCTCTATAGTTTTTTCTAGAATTTTTTTCATCTCCCTGTTCATGTTCTCAACTTGGCCACTAGTTTGGGGATGGTAAGGAGTAGCAAACCTATGTGTAACACCTAATCTTTTGAAAATTTTCTCGAGCTGAACGTTACAAAAGTGAGTACCCCTATCACTTGTGATTGCTTTCGGTGTACCAAATCGAGAGAGTAACTTTTTCAAAAACTTCATCACTACCCTCGCATCATTGGTTGCCAAGGCTTGGTCTTTGGGCCATTTAGAGATATAGTCTATAGCTACAAGAATATATTTGTTACCAAAGGAATTTGGAAACGGACCCATAAAGTCAATACCCCATACATCAAAGACTACATAAACAAGAATTCCATTTTGAGGCATCTCATTACGAGATGAAATGTTTCCAGTCCTTTGGCAACGATCACAACAGTTCACAAATTCGTAGTTATCCCTAAACAAAGTGGGCCAATAAAATCCTGATTCTAGTATCTTTTGAGCAGTCTTAATGGCTCTCATATGACCATCAGTTGGTCTAGCGTGGCATTGACGAAGAATGTTCATCGTTTCGGGCCATGCCACACACCGTCGGATCATGTGATCCTTACATAATCTAAATAAAAAGGGATCCTCCCAAAAATAATATTTTAAATAGGAAAAGAATTTCTTCTTTTCTTGATAAGTTAAGTCCTTAGGGAGTTCCCTAAAAGCTAAATAATTAGCAAAATCTGCAAACCAAGGCGTTTCAAAATTTAAACTACTTAACTTACTTACCCTGGCGCACAGCTGCTCATCGAAAAAATGATCATCAATATCCCCTTCTTCAAACCTCTCCAAGGTTGGATTTTCCAAGCTAGAAAGGTGATCTGCTACCAGATTTTCAGCTCCCTTCTTGTCTTGAATCGTCAAGTCAAATTCCTATAATAACAAGACCCAACAAATTTGCCTAGGCTTTGCATCAATTTTTGCAAATAAATAACTCAAAGCCGAGTGGTATGTATAAACAATCACTTTTGACAAAATCAGATATGATATAAACTTGTCAAAAGCAAAAACCATAGCTAGAAGCCCTTTCTCTATAGTTATGTTGTAATATCCTCATGTATGCCCTAGAAGTCTTGGTGATATTGTTGTTGTTGTTGTTGTTGTTGTTATAAATTGGATTGAATGTATATTATGTGATAAGAAAAGAAATTGAGAAGAGAATGCTTGTGTATAAGTGTTTTGGGAAAGGAAATAGGGTTTAGAGAAAATGGTATATGTTGTGTATATGATGATATATATAACATATAAATGGGTCAAAGGAAGAGTCAAAGGAAAAGAGATATTTTTGTGTTGAGTGTGTAATTACTTAAATGGGCTTATATGAGACAAAAGGTGAGTTATTTGGTTGAGGGCATTTTGGTAATTGCTTGAATTGAATCACATGGTGGATATTTAAAGAAGGTTTGACTTTGTTTCTTCATCATTTTCTTCTTTCTTTCATGAAGTGGCCGGCTCCTCCATAGACAAAGAGAAAGAAAGAGACAAGAGAGGTTCTTGATGAGTTGAGTTCAAAATTGAAGGAAGATTAAGTGTTCAAGTGTTGATTCAAGAAGTTTTTAACTAAGGTAAGATCTTTCCTTTGATTTCTTTCATTCTTTTGAAGTGGTATTGGAAGTTAATTAGGGTTTGATGATTTGATGATGAGATGTGTTTATGATGTGTTCTCAAGTGTTAAATTGATTTTAAGTTATGAGTTTAATTAGAGGTTGTTGTTGGAAATGGTGGATGTTGATTTTGAAGGATGGAGAAGGATGTTGGTTTTAGGGTTTTGAGATGATATGTGTTTAATTGTTATATTAATGTGTTGTGAAGTAATTCTTGTGATGAATATGTGTTTAGAACATTGATTATGTTCATTTGAAATATGTTATATCATGAATATTGTGTTTGAGTGCATTTGAGAAAGGGTTTTGGTTTTGGGTGACACGGCCAAAAAGGGAAAGAGAGACACGGCCAAGTCAAGGGATTTTGGGCGTGTTGGATTGGTTTTTGGAGTGACATGGCCGTGTTCCCTAACCGTGTTAGCTACTGTGAGTTTTGGATTGAGAGACACGGTCACAAGCTTGGCCGTGTCCCTTGCCCGTGTTGCTTACTGTCCAATTGGTTTGAGTGACACGGCCACAAGCTTGGCCGTGTCCCTCAAGGGTGCTGCCCGTGTCCCTCAAATGTGTTGGTTAGGGTTTTATTTCTTTGTTCTAATTGTATTGTTTTGGTTCTTCAAAGGTGGGTTGGTCCCTAAACCTAAACATAAACACTTTAAACATACTTCAAACAAAGAATGCCCTAATCAAATGGATGTGGAAGATCTTAAAAATATGAATGATGTAGATTGTTCTTTGCCCTAATTGCATTGTTGAGATTGAACAATGGTATGTTATATGTAATGTGAATCTTGTAAATGATAATGTGTGTTATGGATAATGTATGTTGAGATGCTATATGCAAAATATGAAATGTGATGTAAAGCCATTGTGATTGGCTATGATGATATAATTGAATGATGTATGGCATGTTTGCCTAATTGATGAGAAAGATTGAGAAAGAGTTTGATAAAGAGAATAATGAAATAAGTGTATGTTTAATATGATATTCAGTTTCAGAGTTCTGGTTTTTGGAGGCATGCCTATTTAATGAAAGTTAACAGTCTTGCCGGGTTGAGGATCTCTTCAAATTGAGTTGAATTGAGGTCCAAGAGACTGGGTCTGTTACACTATGATAATTGATATTATGAGATATTAGATTTGTAACAGTCTTGCCGGGTTGAGGATCTCCTCGAGTTAGATGAGTTGATGATCCAAGAGACTGGGTCTGTTACGCTATCCATGGATAGAGATATATATGTATATGTTGCCTACGGGCTTGATAATGGTGTTTATGAACCAAAGCAGTAACTCTGAATTCTGAATATCGTATTAAATACTTGATGGGCCCATAGGTGTCTAGGTTTTATGTATATCATAAATGATGTTCTAATGTAATGAAATGTTAATATTACTTAAATGGTGAAACGGACTATTCACGGAATATTGTCTGTTGAATATGATCTTTATTGATTGAGTGTGTATCATTGATGTTGATTTGTTAATACATATATGAAACATTGCATTGCACTAAAGCATAACATTAGCATGAATTGTCTTACTAAGCCCTTGGCTTAGCGCGATAGTGTTTAATCGCGCAGGTGATAGAGTTGAACCCGAGAGCTCTTCGAGACCGAGTGAGAGTAGACGTTGAAGAGTTGATTTTGGGGAACTTAAAGATCAGAGAAGAATTGCCAATCATGTATAACTCTTTTATATTTTGTAAATATGGTTTATAATGTAAATATATGTATAATTGTAAATACGTATTCAAATGCTTTCATATATGTAAATGTTTTCTATATTCCGCTGCGTATTAACTAAATGTATTTATATATCTATTTTGTTTTATATTACAAATTGATGACTTATTTTCTATAATGTATATGAGAAAGATGATGGTATTATTTAAAATGTTTTGAATGTTAATAAAATCTGTAGCATTTCTATATTCAATACATGCATACTACATTGTGGTGTATGTAGTGTGTATGTATTGGGTGTGGGGGTGTTACATATGTAATTAGCTTAAGTCGTGTTCAAAGTCTTGCTTGCATAGTAGATAGGCTGGAAATACTTCTCTTTGCGTTGACCCAAGATCGCTCCCACTGCAAAATCACTCGCATCGCACATTAGTTCAAATGGTAAATTCCAATTGGGAGCTACCATGATTGGCGCATGGGTCAATTTCTCCTTAAGAGTTGTGAAAGCTATTAAACATCCCTCATCAAAAACAAAATCCACATCCTTCTCAAGGAGTCTTGTTAGTGGGCGGGCTATCTTAAAAAAATCTCGTATGAATCTCCGATAAAAGCCTGCATGTCCTAAAAAGTTGCTAATGGCCTTTAAGATATGGATGGTGGTAGCTTCTCGATGGTGTCTACCTTAGTCCGATCCACCTCAATACCCTTGTTTGAAATTTTGTGCACCAACACGATTCCCTCTTGAACCATGAAATGATATTTTTCCCAAATAAGCACTAGGTTTGTTTCCTCACATCTAATCAAGACTCTTTCAAGGTTTTCCAAACATCTTTCAAATGAGCTGCCATAAATTGAGAAATCATCCATAAACACCTCCATAATATCCTCAATAAGCTCATCAAAGATTGCCACCATGCACAGTTGAAAAGTCACAGGTGCATTGCATAATCCGAATGGCATTCTTCGATATGCGAATGTCCCATATGAGCAGGTGAATGTAGTTTTCTCTTGGTCTTTCGGGGCAATAGGAATTTGGAAGTAGCCTGAAAGACCATCCAAAAAGCATTAATACTTATCCCTGAATAATCTCTCCAACATCTGATCAATGAAGGGCAAAGGAAAATGGCCCTTCCTAGTTGCATCATTCAACTTTCGGTAGTCGATGCAAACCCTCCAACTGGTAACTATTCTTGTTGGAATCAGCTCATCATTTTGATTAGGGACTATCGTCATCCCTTCTTTCTTTGGTACTACCTGAACTGGGCTCACCTTAGAGCTATCCGAAATCGGATATATAATCCCTGCATCAAGTAGTTTTATCACTTCAGCCTTCACTACATCTTTCATCTTTGGGTTTAGTCTTCATTGTGGTTGCACTACTAGCTTGAATTCATCCTCCATCAGTATATTGTGAGTGCAATAGGATGGACTGATACCCTTGATATTTGCTATCTTCCAAGCTATCACTTTCTTATGCTTCTGTAATAACTGGATGAATTTTACCTTCTGCTTAGAAGATAGGTGGGAGCTCAGAATTATTGGTAATTTCTTTTTCTCGGCTAGAAATCCATACTCAAGGTGATATGGAAGGGTTTTAAGTTCCAAGTTGGGTGGATCAATCACCGATGGTTTTGGCTTTTCTTCCTTTGGTATCTCAATAGTTTATATGCCCAACATTTGAATGATTTGCTTGCTTCAAGAAAAGCAAGCTGCTCCATTGCTTCTTGATCCTCAACACTTTTCTGCAATAAACACAACTCAAGGGGATCCTTGGAAACAATGTTAATAACACAATTTACGATTTCATGTTTAAAAATATCATTACATGAATCAACCTCATCAAGTGTAAGTAAGTGTTTCATAGCATCATGTATTTTAAAAACAACTTTTTCACTACCCACTCTCAAAGTTAATGTGCCATCATGAACATTAATAAGGGCACGGGCTGTAATTAAAAATGGCCTACCAAGAATAAGTGAAACATCCTCATCCTCATCGATATCGATGACAACAAAATTATTGGGGAAATGAAATCCCCACCTTTTACCAACACATCCTTTATAATGCCACGAAGGTGGACTACTGACTTATTAGCAAGTTGGATGGTCATGAGTGTTAGTTTAGGTTCTCTAATGCCTAACTCTTTAAACATCTTGTAAGGCATAACACTTATGCTAGCCCCTAAATCAGTCAATGCACTTTTAACCTCAAGGTTACCTATTAAACATGGAATGGTAAAACTACCAGGATATTTTTACTTCTTAGGTAACCTCTTTTGCAAAATTGCCAAACTCTTTTCGGACAAATGCACTAAAGATTCTTCCTCAAGTTTTCTTTTGTTAGAAAGGAGATCTTTCAAAAATTTAGCATATTTAGACATCTGCAACAAAGCGTCAGCAAATGGAATATTAATATGCAATTGTTTAAAAAGTTCAAGGAACTTACCGAACTGAGCATCAATCTTGTCCTTATTCAACCTTGCTGGATATGGTACTCGAGGTCGGTATTCCTTCACTATTGGGCTGGGTTCTTATGGCTAGTTCTCTTTCTCACTTTCTACTATAGCTTTCTCTCCCGAAGTGACAGTAGGATCATCTTCTTTTTCTTTTTCTTGTGCTTCAGCCCCTTTCTCTGTCACTTCTTCTCTTTTCTCAACCACATTGCCCTTAATTTCTTTTCCACTCCTTAGTGTAATTGCCTTAAGCTGTTCTTTAGGATTTGCCTCAGTGTTGCTAGGTAAACTCCCTTATGGACTCTCACTGGGTAGCATGGCAATTTGCCCCACCTGATTCTCCAAATTATGAATAGAGGCTTGCTGATTTCTAAGGGTGGTTTCAGTTGATTGAAACCTGATTTCTGAAGCTGCTATAAACTTCTCCATCATGTCCTCTAAATTGCACTTTCTTAGAGGGGCAGCATGTTGATGTTGAGGCTATTGGAATCCAGGGGGAGGTCTTGGATTATTCTGATTATTCCATGAGAAATTAGGATGATTTCTCCACCCCGGATTGTACGTGTTGCTGTAGGGGTTATTCTATTGTTGCCTTGGCATATTTCCAACATAATCTACTTGCTCTTACCTAGCAAACATATTGCCACTTTAGCAATCTTGACTTTGTTGTCCACCCCCACACCATTCACAAGACATCACCTGCATTACTTTCCCCGAAGAAGAGTCCAAAGACTCAATCTTTTTATTCAATACTTCCATTTGGGCTATCAAAGCCACCATAGGATTTAATTGGTGTGAACCCATGGCTCTTAGCTTTCCTTGCTCCCTTGGGGCTTGCCACTGATAATTGGTGATAGCCATGTCTTTAATAAAATTCATTGCTTGTTCAGGTGTCTTGTTGTTTATGGTACCCCCAACTGTTGCATTAATGGATTGCTTACTTACATAATTCAATCCATTGTAAAACGTTTGAATATGAAGCCATAGTGGAAGCCCATGATGAGGAAACCTTCTCAATAAATCTTTAAATCTTTCTCAGGAATCATAAAGAGTCTCACCATCTTACTACAGAAAAGATGAGATATCATTCCTCAACTTAGCAGTCTTGGACGGCGAGAAGTATTTTTCTAGGAGTTTCTCTGCCAACTAACCCCATGCGGTGAAAGTTCCTGGAGGAAAAGATTTCAGCCACTTCTTTGGTCAATCTCTAAGGGAAAATGGAAACAACCTTAGCCTAATTGCATCATCTAAGACATTATTTATCTTGAATGTGTCACATATCTCCTGAAAATTCTCAATATGTGCATTAGGATCTTCATCAGGAAACCCATCAAAATGACAAGTCTACTGCACCATTTGAATTATATTTGCTTTTATTTCAAAGTTGTTCGCAACAACCGTCGGCCTCTGGATACTAGAATTAGCCCCATTGAGACTGGGCTTAGCAAACTCCTGCATTGTTCTTGGTCCAGTCCCTTCCATCACTTCAAACACTTCTTGTTCTATTTCCAAATTTATTTTTGTTTCTGCGTCTCCAGAACTACCTCCTCTTCTTCCTTTCGCTTTCTTCTCAATGTTCTCTCTAGCTCTAGGTCTAACTCAAGTAGTTGGGAGAAGCTATCTCGAGTCATAAACGGAAAGAAATACCTAAAATGAAAGTCAACAAGCAAGAACCAATGTTAAAAATAAATGAAAATAAAAACTAAATCAATAGTCATGATTATATTACTAATATTAAAAATCGTTGCTCCCCGGCTACGGCGCCAAAAACTTGATTGTGCGAACTTATGCTATTGCAATACCGCAAGTGCACGAATAGCTCAAGTAATAAAGTAGTGAGTGAGTTGTCGTTCCACTGGGACAAGGGCAAGTACTAGTGCAAATTTTAATTGTTGTTTAGTAAATTAATAGTTTGTGAGGTTTGTAATTAAAGACAATTAACTTAATAACTTGAAGTAAAAAGAGATTAAGTGTTGTGCAAAAAGGATTGATGATGAAAATACTATCCAGATATTGAATCCCCCTAGCCATAAAAATATTTATGGAAATTAATTTAATTAAATCAAATAATAGAGCTGAATTGGCATTCCTCTAGATTAGACTAAAATCTTTCTCAAGTGAATTAATTTCTAATCACTAAGTAGAATGCTGGAATCTCTTCTCAAGCATAATTAAATAGATCTTGCATTAAGAACAAGGAATCATAAACCAAAGGATCTTGTAAGTCTATCGCTAGCACTCCAATCAATCCTCAATTCTTATGAGTATTCTATTCATATCAAGCTTTCTCAAGTCAATAATATGAAAATTGCAACCAATCAATAAGCATGCTATTATCAATTGGAAATAAATCATTAAGCATCATAAGAATAAAACAACTCAATCAAATGACTCAATTAAATAAACTATTCAATCCATACAATAAAGCTAGGGTTCATCAATATCTAGATAGAGAATGGATTAGTTTATGTTCAAAACCAGAAAACTAGAACAAGAGAAATAAATAAAAGAATTCAAATAATCCATGGCGAATGATTTGTGTTTCTTCACTTGAATCCTTGAATCTTGGTTTAGATCTTGTGTAGAATGAGTCCTCACCTTCAATCTTAGCTACAAAACTCTCTTTTCCTCTCTAAAGGTTGGCTCTAGGTTGTAAAAACTAAAAATCAGATCCCTATTTTGTGCTTCAGCTCAGCTTTTATAGTGCAGATAAGTTAGCCTGACACGCCTAGTGACACGCTCATGTCACTGGGCATGTCATTGCTACTGAAATTTTGGATAAAAGGCACGCCTAGTGACACACCCATGTTACTGGGCGTGTTATAGCTTCTATGAGGCATTGTAATAGGCACGCTCGGTGACACGCCATATCACTGGGCATGTCAATGCTTTTGTATGGAAATATCAAAGGCACGTCCATTGACACGCCCATGTCCCTGGGCGTGTCACTTGAAGAATTTTTGCTCTTTTTCTCGACTTTCATCCGTTATTCCCTCCGCAATGATCATAAGCCTCAAAATACAAAAAATTCCTGAAATTAATCCTAAAAAGCACTTGAACAAACAAATTAAACTCAATTGGATAATAATCATATTAAGAAATAGGGGCAAAATATCATCAATTATGCACTTATCAATATGAGTTTTGATATGAGTTAGTTTAATTGGTATGAGTTTGGTATGAGTTGGTATGAGTTAGTAAGTATTGATTTGAGTTAGAAATTAGTTGGTATGAGCTTGGTAAGAGTTGGAATCAATTTGATATGGGTTACTATTAGCTATTATGAGTTGGTATAAGTGTGATATGAGTTTGTATTATTGATATGTGTTTTGATATGAGTTGTTATGAGTTAGTTTAATCGGTATGAGTTTGATATTAGTTGGTATGAGTTTGATATGAGGTGCTATGAGTTGATATGAGTTGGTATGAGTTGGTATGAGCCGATATGAGTTTGTCTTGATATGGTACGAGTTGATATGAGTTGATACGAGTTTTATATGAGTTGGTATGAGTTTGTCTTGAGTTAGTATGAGTTGTTATGAGTTGATATGAGTCTAATATGAGTTTATATTATTGATATGAGTTTTGATATGAGTTGTTATGAGTTAGTTTAATTGGTATGATTTTAGTATGAGTTGGTATGAGTATGATATGAGCTAGTTTAATTGGTATGAGTTTGATATGAGTTGATATGAGTAGGTATGAGTTTGTCTTGAGTTGATATGAGTTGGTATGAGTTGATATGAGTTGATATGAGCTGGTATGAGTTTATCTTGAGTTAGTATGAGTTGGTATGAGTTAATATGAGTTTGATATAGTTGGTATGAGTTTTTCTTGAGTTGATATGAGTTGGTATGGGTTTATAATATTGAAATGAGTTGGTATGAGTTGATATGACTCCGATATGAGTTGGTATGAGTTTGATATGAGTTGGTGTGAGTTGATATGAGTTTGATATGAGTTGGTATGAGTTGATATGAGTTGATATGAGTTTGATATGAGTTGGTATAAGTTGATATGAGTTGGTATCGGTTAGTATGAGTTGGTATGAGTTGGTATAAGTTGATATGAGTTTTATATGAGTTGGTAAGAGTTTGCCTTGAGTTGATATGAGTTGGTATGAGTTGTTATGAGTTGATATGAGTTGGTATGAGTTGATATGAGCTAGTTTAATTGGTATGATTTTGATATGAGTCTGATATGAGTTGTTATGAGTCTGTCTTGAGTTGATATGAGTTGGTATGAGTTGGCATGAGTTGATATGAGCTGGTGAGTTTGTCTTGAGTTGGTATGAGCTGATATGAGCTGGTATGAGTTGATATAAATTTGATATGAGTTGGTATAAGTTTATCTTGAGTTTATATGAGTTATTATGAGTTTGCTATGAGTTAGTAAGTATTGATTTGAGTTAGAAATTAGTTGGTATGAGTTGGATTCTGTTTGATATGGGTTACTATTAGCTGTTATGAGTTGGTATGAGTCTGATATAAGTTTGTATTATTGATATGAGTTTTGATATGAGTCGTTAGAGTTAGTTTAATTGGTATGAGTTTGATATTAGTTGGTATGAGTTTGATATGAGCTAGTTTAATTGATATGAGTTGGTATGAGTTGATATAATTATGATATGAGTTGGTATGAGTTAATATGAGTTTGATATGAGTTGGTATGAGTTTGTCTTGAGTTGATATGAGTTGGTATGAGTTTATATGAGTTGGTATGAGTTGGTATGAGTTTGATATGAGTTTATATTATTGATATGAGTTGTTATGAGTTAGTTTAATTGGTATCATTTTGGTATGAGTTGGTATGAGTTTGATATGAGCTAGTTTAATTGGTATGAGTTTGATATGAGTTGATATGAGTTTGATATAAGTTTGTATGAGTTGATATGAGTTGGTATGAGTTGGTATGAGTTTGTCTTGAGTTGCTATGAGTTGGTATGAGTTGATATGAGTTGGTATGAGTTGATATGAGCTAGTTAAATTAGTATGATTTTAATTTGAGTTGATATGAGTTTGATATGAGGTGGTATGAATTTGTCTTGAGTTGATATGAGTTGGTATGAGTCGGCATGAGTTGATATGAGCTGGTATGAGTTTGATATGAGTTGGTATGAGTTAATATAAATTTGATATGAGTTGGTATGAGTTTGTCTTGTGTTGATATAAGTTGGTATGAGTTATTATGCGTTAGGTATGAGTTAGTAAGTGTTGATTTGACTTAGAAATTAGTTGGTATGAGTTGGATTCAGTTTGATATGGGTTACTATTAGCTTTTATGAGTTGGTATGAGTATGATATGAGTTTGTATTATTGATATGAGTTGTTATGAGTTAGTTTAATTTTTATGAGTTTGATATGAGTTGGTATGACTTGATATGAGTTAAATGAGATGGTATGAGTTGATATATTATTGATATGAGTTGATACGAGTTTGATATGAGTTGGTATGAGTTGATATGAGTTGGTATGAGTTGGTATGAGTTGATATGAGTTTGATATGAGTTGGAATGAGTTGATATGAGTTTGGTATGAGTTGGTATGAGTTGATATGAGTTGGTATGAGTTAATATGTGTTTGATATGAGTTGGTATGAGTTTGTCTTGAGTTCATATGAGTTGCTATGAGTTGTTATGAGTTGATATGAGTTGGTATGAGTTGATATGAGCTAGTTTAATTGGTATAATTTTGATATGAGTTGGTATGAGTTTGTCTTGAGTAGGTATGAGTTTTTATGAGTTGTTATGAGCTGGTATGAGTTGATATGAGTTTGTTATGAGTTGGTATGATTTTGTCTTGAGTTGATATGAGTTGGTATGAGTTTGTCCTGAGTTGATATGAGTTTGTATGAGTTATTATGAGTTAGTATGAGTTTATCTTGAGTTGATATGAGTTTGTCTTGAGTTGATATGAGTTGGTATGAGTTGTTATGAGTTGATATGTGTTGGTATGAGTTGTTATAAGTTAGTTTAATTGATATGATTTTGGTATGAGTTGGTTTTAGTTTGATATAAGGTAGTTTAATTAGTATGAGTTTGATATGAGTTGGCAGGAGTTTGTCCCTAATTGATATGAGTTGGTATGAGTTTTGCTTGAGTTGGTATGATTTTTTCTTGAGTTGATATGAGTTGACTTTGTAATGAAAAATCAAGCAGGTAGAATGGTAAAAGGTTCTCATACTAGCCCATCTTCTCAAAGTGAACAATCTCCCTTATGCAGGGACAAGCCCACAACGCTCCAGGGAAGTCTAGGAGTAATGTCGTCAACTTATCCTAAAGGCTAGAGGATAAAAAGAAGAATTCCTTCTGAACTAGACGTGATAGGTAAGGCAAAGAAGGTAAGATTCAATGTGTTTTATAGTGATGACATATCAATTTCTGAGAAGAAAGTGGGAGGTGAACATAGTAATGAAGAACGCATCAGAGTAAGTAATTATTGAAAATTGTCTACTTCATACAACTTTATTTGAATATGGACAAGTCAATGATTGAGTAGCTAATCAATAGAATATATACTAGGATGTTGATTATATCATCCCTCTAAGTGATTGGAGGTACCACCAGGTCAACAGGGTAGACCGTGGATTGCAAACAATTCAGCTGATAAAGAATGTAATTAGTTCTAATAAAGATAAGGTTTGTTTGATTTACAATAGAATATGCTACTGTGTTCAATCTCATATAAAACTTATTGATAACACTCTTTTATTATTTTAGTGTGGATGGCTGCCTTTAAACAATACAATATCAGCCACCTTCTAAGTCTTGATGAAGGAAATTTTGATCATTGGTCTGGGCTTTTTCATTGGCTTTTCATACATCATGTTCCAAATAACAATAGAAATAAGCTTTCGTTTAAGTTTGGAAAGTCACTTCTGAAGTTTAGAATTGTTGAGTATTGTTTAATAACTGGGCTGAAATACAGTGGAGTGAAACACCTGGTTGGGGGCACTAAACTCTTAGTTCATCACTATGGTGGATGGACATGGGAGAGATTATACGATAAATTTAAAAATTGCCAGGATGCTGAGTTGCAAATTAAACTAGGAGTTGTTTTCCTGGTTGACATGTTAATTTTGGAAAAGGCTAAGACTACAAAGGTTGATCCCAAAATTTTAGCTCTTGTTGACGATGTTGAGGCATTCAACAATGTCGCATGGGGATTCGTGGGCTGGAAATTCATGTATTCAAAGTTGACAGAATCCCTAGAAAATTTGAAGAGCAGAGTGGTGGGCACCTACTCTGTCATTGGTTTTTTTGATGCCATAAACATATTTGGAATGGAGGTAATTCCAAATTTACAAGAGATAGGGGTGGAGAGGGTTTTCACAATTGATGAACTGGAAAATATCTTCAAAATATCCATACTCACAGATTTATTCGAAGTTATCCCAGCAGGTATTTTACTTGATAAGAGCTTGTTATTTTGTATTTTTCCCAGTTCAAATGCTTTTATATTTTTAACACTTATTGAATCAATATGTTAATGTATAGGAGCTGAGTGCTGTGGAAATAAAAATAGCAAATGTTAAGGCTGATTCTCCAAATCTACAGGAAATTTTCCGAGAGGAAATACCCAAGCACTCGAAAGAACAAAAAATTAAAGACCCTATGGTATTTGTTGCATCTCCTTCCATTTATAGGATCATAATGCTTATCAATTGAGTAACTAGTTTGGCTGCTAATTACTGTATAACTTTTCAAGAAACTCGAGTTGATAGCAAACCAAATAGTGAAACCGTAGAAAAGAAGTTAAAAACATTTGAAAGCAGAAGCAAAAGGGATCAAGATCCGAGTGTCGTGCATAAAAGAAAAATGCATGTGGATGTAGATTTGGAGAAGAATAAAATGGATTTATGTTTATCGCAACTGGAGTCTAGATGCAGTGCATTAGAAATTGAAAATGCACTGCAAGCTCAGGTGAATAAAGAGCTGAATTCTACCTTTTCCTGGTTGAGCGACAGACTCACGGCCTTGGAGGCAATTGAACATAAAAGGACCGCAAAGAAGAGAAAAACCAAGAAAAATTAGGCCTCAGGATGTTAAAAGGAAAAGAAAGAGGTAAAGGATGAAAGGGAAAAGATTCATAGAGAGAAGTAAAATGAAGATGCAGAAAAAGGTAAAGGGTGTGGAAGAAAAAGCAAATGAAAAGAAGCTCAGGGATTGGATTTTACATTTTGTACACCTCTAGATGAATATGACAATTATACTAAATCCAGGTTATTTATTGTAAAATTTTATAAATGCACATACATCTAATAACTTAAAATATCTTTACTTGCAGAAAAGAAGTTTTAATGGTGGCCAAGGACATAATGCAGCTCAGCAGGTCATTGGTTGAAGTGACGGAGACCACATATGAGGAACATAAGAAGAAACATTTACAGATGCCGAACACCAAATACATTGGTGATGAGTGGACTCCCGAAGGAAGAGGGCAACACAAAAAAGGAGCAAACGTCTGTAAGTCTTGTGCCGGAAGATGGCAGATGAAGTTTCATATGCACCTATTCTGCCCTTGGATCCTTTCTCACCCCCATCTGCTGATCAGTGCCAAAGTTTTGATAACTGGTGGCATATGCATTTTGATAACTATAAGCAGTAAGCTGTACGTTAATTATAGATTTATACTTTCACACTAATGATATTTAGATATAAACAAATTATTCTTCCAAGTAAATAAACATAATGTTATTTTTGTTAGTGTATGTGCCCTAGGCCATTTATTTGGATCTTTATGTTATACATTCATTATTAATAAATGAGGTTTTATTATCATTATTGTTTGTTTGCATGTTACACAATTTTGATATTTGTCCCTGGTTTATTATTGTTATAGAGATATAAAAAAAAATTCTTAACCAGTATGAACATTGATTTGATAATCATCAGATGGTTATGTGTATAGTGATACAAATCAATTTCATAGATACTTGTTAGAGAACAATGTATTGGATAGACCCATCATGAGATTACCACATGGGTTAGTGTCATAAGTAAATCTCATGATAGTTATGTATTAATTCTTTGACTTGAGATTGTCATAGTTTCCAATATAAGGACTATTATATTTTGACATGATCAAACATTATCCGTAACTGGATAGTAATAAAGGTTATGATCATATAAGATAGAAATTATGTAGAGGATAATGAACAATCAAGATAGAATTTGTCCCTCTCTTTGAGAGAGATATCTCTTGGGGCCCTCGATAAGTGAGACTGTGAAATGCATGGCCGTGCTCAAATGAATTGATAGTGTGATCAATTTCATTTGTTTTTATCAGTCTACTTGGAGATCGAGTAATCATAAGTTTGGACAATATAAGTATGACGTTGACCATGACTTATGTTCAAGCTAGATATCGTGTGACAAAGGGATTAATGCATGTACTATTATTAGGCAAATTGGACATTCCTTATATTAATTGGGTAGTTGTAACACCTTGCTAGAGGCCAATTATGACTTGTTGGTTTAATAGAGATTAAATTGACTGCCAATTAATATGGGCCTATCGGGTCACACACAAGAATGCGCTTTGGGCTGGATATAATATTAATAATATTAATATTAGATATATATATTTTTTATTATTATTATTTTCATTTATATATATATATTATTAGATAATATATTCAGAATCCTAATTAGATTTGGATTCTGAATTTGACTTACCTTATCCAATTTCGAATTGGATTCTGGAGTGATTATATTCTCTCTAGAAGTTAAGTCTTCTAAAAAGGTAACATTAGAAAATTAAAAAGTGAACGAAAAAGAAACCCTAATACGTTTTAGAGAAAACGTTTTTCAGCCTTCGCCGTTGCAGAGAGCTAGCACTCCAGACGGTAGCATTCGTGTGGATACGCGATAGAGGGTGTTTTGTGATCGAGGCATCTATTCCAAACTGTGATTTCGAATCATCAACAGGTTAGTTCTTTGTACACTTTCGTCGAATTAAACGAACAGCATGGATCCTGGTGGGAAATCAGAGATCAAAAATTTTTTTTTTTCCGCTGCGTGTTTTGTTTGCAGTGATCTCCTTGATTTCCTAACAATTTTAATATATAATAGTGATCCAAGAGTGGATCAACCTTTTCCTGATGATGAGACCTATGATTTTAGGTGCATTTCACGAATTATAAGGATTTTTGGTATCTATTACGAGTACCCCATGCTTGGATCTCTAACGATGTAAGATTCTCAATGTAAATGCATCTTGGTGGATATTACATCGCAAATCATTGTATTATCAAATTTATATTAATGTGTCTTTGTGTTAATTGTAGAAAATTGATGTCATATTATATTATGTGCTGCAAAAACAGAAATATAATGCAGACTTTTTTTACCAGAGAAAGGCATGTGGTTCTTGCTATGTCCATCAAATTTTATGGCATGTCATGACGATTTCAAAAAGAAAAACTGGATGACTCCCAGTTATTTAACAGATTTTTTGGAGGACAAGCACCAGTATTGTAAACATGTCAAGGATGTTGACATCATTTTGTTTTATTAGTTTTTGTTATAGCTTTGTGTCTTGTTTATTATGATAATAATTGTTTTATTTAGGTATTTTGTTAGTTTTTATTGGTTTGTTTAGTGTTTACATTAATTTTGGTAGTTTTAGTTTATTTCAGTGTTTATGTTGTTTTTGATCTAATTTTTAGTATGTGTTTATGTTTTGATTGGTTAATGTTTATTTATTTCTTGTTTAAAGTTTTGTTACAAGTTTTGTGTTAGGTTAAAAAAGGCAAGGAAACAAATTGAAGGAGAAAGGGGCAGTGGCTGACACAGGCAGAGGACACGGCCAAGTCAGTGGCCGTGTCCCTCCAAAGAAGATCAACACGGCCAAGTCACCTTCACTTGGCCATGTCTCACTTAGTTCCAAGGCAAAAGAGAAGCAAATCTTCATAGAAGCAAACACAGGTAAGGGACAAGGCCAAGTCAGTGGCCGTGTCCCTCCAAAAAGGACCAACACGGCCAAGTCACTTCTGACTTGGCCGTGTCACTCAATCAAAGAAGAAAAAGAAGAGAAACAAGCAGTAGGTGACACATGTAAGGGACACGGCCAAGTCACTGGTCGTGTCCCTCCAATGCACTCCAACACGGCCAAGTCACTTCTTACTTGGCCGTGTCCCTCATGAACCAAACACGCAGCGGATTTTAAAGCGGACGTCTCATATAAAAGGAAAAGAAAAGCTAGGGTTTGGGACTGTTGATGATTTGGAGAGCTGATTTAGCCGTCTGAGAGTGAGCTTAGGGTTTTGACAATTGTTTTCTTTAATTTTGATTACACTTTTGATTACTTTAGCTTAGATTAGATTGTTCTAGCAATTGATGCATCCTTCTTGCAAGATTTGAACAAGAGATTCTTCAGAAGCTTCAAGGAGTTTATAACTTGGTTTTGTTCTCGAACTTATTCTCTTTATTTTCATTGAAATTGTATTTATGGATATTATCATGTCTATTTTGATTTCTTTGAACATTAATGAGATGAATATGTTTGATTGCATTATGAACTAACTTGATATAGTCTAGGGTTTGTATGGATCTACTATGATTGTATGAATTGGTTATTCTCTTAGCTAATAATTTCTTTAGCCTTGATTGAATGAAATATTTTAATATATAATTAATTGGCCACCAATTATGTGTTTTAGGTATTAGATGATGGATTGAGAGATGAAGTCTAATGCTGGATCAATTCAATTAGGGACTTAGGTGAATTAGAGATATAACCTATCGAAAAGATTGTTTCAATTATAACAAGATTAGTTGAAAGAGGTTAGAATGCGAGAGCTTATTTCCTTGACTCCATTAATTAAGTTGTTTGAGATTTAATCTTTGAAATTGAATTAGTTAAGAGGAATAACCATTCATACATATAAGTAGTAGAGAAGTGCAAACCCTAGACCTGTTTATCAAGTGAATCAAAACATCAACTCTTGTTTACTTTTATTGTTTTAAACTTCAATTAAACTTTTTCATTAGTTAGCAATTTAAATTTATTCATTACTTGTTACTTTTAATCTGATAATCAATTAGCTACTTTAGCTTCCTTGTGAGACGACCTTGGGGCGATCACCTTTGCTACAGCTACCTCGTATACTTGCGAGTAACGCTTTGTGGTAGAGTTAATTTGAGCGCAACACATTTATCTACCAGTCAATCAATCTGGACAATACTAGTTTCTTACAGAAATAAATCTACCGAAGTGGTCAATAAAGATATATCATTCACTGTATGCAGACACCCACAGAAGCGATAGAATAAAATGTGTTAAGCCAAATGCGGAGATGTTGCCCCATGCTTTGAATGATGTTAAAATTTTCAACCATAGGCCCGAATTGGTTTATAAAAAGAGTTCGAAACTGACAATAAGTTATGAGAAGGATGTTTGTCCCCACCAAGAAGGGTAAGCTCTGTTCTCTGTCATTGAGTAATGATAGTTATTTGTCTTTTACAATTGCTAATGATAATACATTATAACAGTGAAGATTGCAGAATGTTTGTTGCCAAACTTGTTAAATTTTTAATGATGGCCGGCCTCAGCATATGGGACTGCAATCAGAAAAATATGAAAATACTAAGATATAATACGACAGTTCATTTATGGGTGCATGCTACAAACAAGAATGATAACGCTTATTATAGCGAATAACATTTTGATATTTTTGTACAGAACATTGTGAATAGCTCATGTGGTAAATATGAAAATATTTATTCTCAATTATTTTGTTCACAATAAGATATGAGCAACTATTAATTTACATGAGATTTTATTATATGTGTTGGATGCAGGATGTTGGTTTGAGTTAATGCAGGTGTCTATCAGATAAATTAGTTTGGCCAGAGTTATTGCAGGTGTATACCAATAATTTTACACTCATACCAAACTCATACTAACTCATACCAATAATTTTACACTCATACCAAACTCATACTAACTCATATCAATAAAAATATACTCATACCAAACTCATACTAACTCATACCAATAAAAATACACTAATATCAAACTCATACTAGCTCATACCTATAATTTTACACTTATACCAAAGTCATACTAACTCATGCCACTAATTTTACACTCAAACCAAACTCATACTAACTCATACCAATAATTTTACACTCATACCAAATTCATACTAACTCATACCAATAAAAATACACTCATACCAAACTCATACTAACTCATACCAATAAAAATACACTCATACTAAACTCATACTAACTCATACCAATAATTTTACACTCATACCAAACTCATACTAACTCATACCAATAATTTTACACTCATACTAACTCATAACAATAAAAATATATTCATACCAAACTCATACTAACTCATTCCAATAAAAATAAACTTATACCAAACTCATACTAACTCATACCAATAAAAATACACTCATACCAAACTCATACTGACTCATACCTATAATTTTATACTCATACCAAACTCATACAAACTCATACCACTAATTTTACACTCATAACAAACTCATACTAACTCATACCAATAATTTTACACTCATACTAACTCATACTAATAAAAATATACTCATACCAAACTCATATTAACTCATATCAATAAAAATGCACTCATACCAAACTCATACTAACTCATACCAATAATTTTACACTCATATCAATCTCATACTAATTCATACCAATAAAAATACACTCATACCAAACACATACTAATACATACCAATAAAATATACTCATACCGAACTCATACTAACTCATACCTATAATTTTACACTCATACCAAACTCATACTAACTCATACCAATAATTTTATACTCATATCAAACTCATACTAACTCATACCAATAAAAATACTCATACCAAAGTCATACTAACGTATATCATATAAAATAATCTTGTATCAATAATATAATAAAATCGGCCTTAGAAATTTTTCCGGGGCCAACAATCTCAATCTGTAAGAAATTATCAACTTATTCTGAAGTCTGGATCATTTTGCATCAAATCAACATTACAAATAATAAATTCATTGAAGAAATAATTCTTGGATGTGAAGATGAATATTGTTTCTATTTGTTATTCATCGATGCTCCCGAGCCACTGTGCAAACGAATGAGATTTTGGCAAGTAGATCTATTATGACCACGCTCGTGATAGCGGCTGCACCTCAGATGAGTTTTATACTCACCTAGTGAAGGAATCCTGCATTTTTTTTTGCCTCCCAGTTGAGGTGCGCACATCTGAGGTAAAAGAGTGACGGTATGAATGTGATCTGGGATAGACCAATCACTGATATGAGGAATTGGGTTTATGACTTCTTTGTATGCTTGAAACCAATACTCACGCGAGTAATATGGAGAACACAACTCATAAGTATCATAACTGCTATTTCTAATAACCACAAGAGCATGAACACATGGAATTTGGTCTAACTGAAACTTCCTGCAACAACAAGTTCTTTTATCCATGTCAACACCATAATTTTTATCAATGTCCCTAATGTCGTATTTGTTGTTGCTAGCAGGCTCCATCTGCAATATAAAAATAATGACATGACATGACATGACAATATCATAAATAATGACACTTCAAAAAATAAAGAATTTATATTCATTTTTTGTGTTTTCATCTTTCTATTCCTCAATTTTTTTCTATATTTATTGACATTTTATATGTGGATTTCTCTGCCTTGTTTCGACGTTCATAAAACCATCTTTGGCACATCTTTTTGACTTCATCAACAAAAGCAGTTATAGGAAGCTCTCTCGCCTTTACGAGCGCTGTATTGACTGATTCAGATATGTTAGTCATAATGATGTTATATCTCCTTCTATGCATATGAGACCGCGTCCACCTATCCAGCCCAACACATTCTAAATATTCTTTAGCACCAGAAATACTAATGCAAAATCCACCAAATAGTTAAGTGAAATCATTTATTGTGTAGGCTTTAGCTATTTTGTAGTAGTGCTTCTCAAGGTCCTTGGTTATGTGTTTAAATTTATACTTCAAGTTATTTAACAAGTGATATATGCAAATCCCATGGAATGCATTTGGGAAAACCTCTGCTATAGCCTTTTGAATGCTTAGGTGTCTATCAGATATAATAACATTATCCAGTCTTTCACCGAAAGCTTCCTTTAACCTCATAAGAAACCACGTCCATGAGGCATAATTTTTCAGAATTTCCAATCCCGAATGCCAAAGGAAATATCTGTTGGTTTGCATCGTGACAAATGACAATGAAAAGCACACCTCGATACTTTTCTTTCAAATGAGTACCATCAATACTAATTACAGGTTTGCAATTTTGGAAACCTTTTATAGCAGCATCAAAAGCAAAGAAAAGATACTCAAATCGATCATCATTTGTGCATTGTAGATGCATAATCGTACCTGGATTAGTTTCTCCTATCATATGCAAATAGGCTGGTAGAATTGAGAAAGATTGTTCTAGCGTCCCAAGTCTAAGATTCTCATACGCATACTCCCGTCCCCTCCATGCAACAAAATAACTAATCTCAACCCCAAATTTATTACGCATGTCTTTGATAATATCCTTGGGTTTGAAAACCCTCCCACGATTTATGAATCGAATCTTAACACACTCTGCAACAACCCAACTAGTTGCTTGTCTGTGTCTACTATGACCAAAATCGGTCGGACATGTATGTTGAGTGACATATTTTGTCCCAACTAGTCTCAAAGACTTCTCGCTCTCAATCTCCACGTACAACTTTTATCAATACACCGCACGACAAAGAAAGAAGTATTTGACTTGAATACCTTAAACTGGAATTTCTCCCTAATTGTAATGAGGGACACAGTTGTCTTAATATCATCCCTTGACTTAAATATTTTTCCCACCTCAATCGTTTCATATATATAACTTTCGCCTAATAATTCTGGAATGCTCCTGCATGCTAACAAGTTTGTCACCGTTTCTTCATTGTCAGTAGTCGTATTTTCTGCCTCATTATTGCAATTAAAATGCAACTCATCACTGTGAGCTACCCCGGTATGCTGAAACTCTGGCCCAGGTTCAGTTTCAGAATATTTCGGTGCTACATGGATAGATTTAGTAATTGGTGCAACCCTTGCATCTGCATCTTCTAGTTCTGAACAAATACCCGGAGCCTCTACTTGGACAATTTTTTTTTCCATGATAGGATCATTACTGTCATGTCCGGATTTATTGGCTCCTTCTTCAACACTGACAATCAATGGATGCTTAAGTCTATCCTCCATTGCAATGCCTATGAATATCCTAAGTGATCTATCATCTACTACATCATAAAGAGGATGTGGGTCATTACCATTAACAAATTTGAATTCCATATGTGAGGTGCTGTCAATATGAAGCGCCTCTGATACTGAGTTCTTAAGTTCATTGAAGTCAACCATTCTATTCAGGAAAACATATTCAGCACCACCGCCAACATATTTTCTAATGCTGACATCAAATGGTCCACCATAATATATGAGAATAATTATTCCGTCCATAAATTGGATTCGTCCTCCAATACCTTTCATGATATCCATCAATACTCTATAGTCAGAACCATCAATATCAAACTTATATCAACCACGTATAATAAAAATATCAGTGTTTCTAACACATATCAAACTCATATATAACTAGCACCAACTCATATCAATGATAACAACTAATATCACATGTATTTCAATTAAAATATCCTATACCAACATCATACCATTTATACTAAGTCATAACAACTCCTATCAAAACTCATACTAACCCAACCAACCAATATTTATACTCATACCAAACTCATATCAATAATAAAAACTGATTTTAACTCATATCAACTAATACCAAAATCATACGAACTAATTATACACTTATGACAAGGTCTTACTAACTCATACCAAAATCATACCAACCCGTACCAAACTCATACCAATTATACTAACTCATATCAATAATATTTCAAACTCATAAGAGCAATAAAAACTCATATCAAACTCAAATCAATAATACAAACTCATATCAAACTCTTACCAATTAAACTAACTCATAACAACTCATATCAAAACTCATATAAAAAGTCATATCAATAATACAAACTCACATCAGACTCATACCAACTCATAATAGCTAATAGTAACCCATATCAAACTGATTCCAACTCATACCAAGCTCATACCAACTAATTTCTAACTCAAATCAACACTTACTAACTCATACCAACTCATACCAAACTCATATCAAACTCATACCCATTAAACTAACTCATAATAACTCATGTCAAAACTTATATTAATAATACAAACTCATATTAGACTCATACTAACTCATGCTAACTGACTGCAACTCATACCATCTCATACCAACTTATTATCTACTCATATAAACTCATTCCAACTAAGTTCAAATTTATATCAACTCATACCAACTCATATCAATTCATACCAACTCAAGACAAACTCATACCAGGTTATATCAAGTCATGCCAACTCATACCAACTCATATCAACTTAAGACAGACTCATACCGACTCATATCAAACTCATATCAACTCATATCAGACTCATACCAATTAAACTAGCTCATATCAAACTAATACCAACTCATACCAAAATTATACTAATTAAACTCATAACAACTCATATCAAAACTCATATCAATAATATAAACTCTTATCATACTCATACCAACTCATACCAACTCATATCAACTCATATACACTCATACCAACTCATATCAACTCAAGACAAACTCATATCAATTCATATCAAACTCATATCAACTCATACCAACTCATAACAACTCATACCAACTCATATCAACTCAAGACAAACTCATACCAACTCATATCAAACTCATACCAACTCATACCAAACTCATATCAAACTCATACCAATTATACTAACTCATATCAACAATATTTCAAACTCATAACAGTAATACAAACTCATATCAAACTTAAATCATTTATACAAACTCATACCAAAATGATACCAACTCATACTAACTCATAACAACTCATACCAACGCATACCAACTAATTTCAAGCTCATATCAAATCATACAAACACATATCAACCTCATACCAACTCATACTAAACTCATATAAGCTTTATACCAATTATACTAACCCATAACAACTCCTATCAAAACTCATACTAACTCATACCAACTCATATCAAACTCATATCAATAATACAAACTCATACCCAACTCATACTAACTCATATCAATTCATACCAACTAATTTTAAACTCATATCAACTCATATTAACCCATATCAAACTCATACCAACTCATACCAAACTCATTTCTACATCATACCAATTATACTAAGTCTTAACAACTCATATCAAAACTCATACTAACCTAAACCAACTAATATCAATAAAAATATACTCATTTCAATCTCATATCAATAACACTAACTCATATCATAATGTTATTGATAATACTGACTCTTTTTTAAACTCTTATAAAACTAGTATCAGCTCATATCTACTCATATCAATAACACTACCTCATGTCAAACTCGTTTCGATGAAAATATACTCATATTATACTAAAAATATACTCATTTCAATTACACTAACATCAAACTGATACCAACTTATATCAAATTCATATCCTCACAAAAAATAACTCATATATATAAATAACGAAAACATAGGAGGCATGAAGGAAGGATGAAGACAAAGATCTATCATACCATCATTTAAAAAAATAAAATAATTATTATATTATTGTTCAAGTATAAGCCAACGTTTTTTTTCTACACCCAACCTCTGAATGTTAGCTCGACATATTTTTTTTAAAGAAAAACAAGAACTAACTCGATTTATCTTTTTACTTGGATGAGACAACGCAAATCGGTTGCCAACAAATGGACTCGCAGAGAACAGAAAATATCAACACTGCAAAAGATAGAGATTAGATAGGCAAAGAGAAATAGAGAGAAATGATCGAATAAGAGGAAGATAAAGAGTAGATTGAAAAACAAAAGAGAAAGAAAGGAACACAGTGGCGGGGAGAAAGAGAGCTCAAGAAAGAGAAAATATTTTTTTGCATTTTCTTTTTTCTTTTTTTAAGGGATTGAGAGGAGTATTTTTATCAAATAAAGTCTAGTTAAGATTATTAAGGTCTATAATTTATTAATGTAATGGTCAATGGTATTTTTTTTGGTCAAATTTTCTTGTTTTTACATAAAAATAAATATTTAATGATATCAACCAATTTGTATAATATCATAAAATTAAAATGAAATAATAAATCAACTAAATATCTAACAATTTCATAATATTTTGACAAAGATAAAAAAAAATGCAATTTTAAAATTGTAATTTAAAATTTCATATATTATTATAATTTTTTTTATAAATTAATAAAAAATTATTTAAAAATGAAAGTCATATCTCAATGTATATATATAATATTTTTATTAATGTTAAAACTTAAGAAGAAGATTGCCTCTGGCTAATAATTATTATTATAAAATTCAAGATAAATAATAACTCTAAGAAGCAAATTATCATCAAAATCTTTTAGCAAGTGAATGTAACGGAAAATGACAAAATAGCTACTAACAAATCAGTGCCAGTTCACTGTCAGCCATTATAACATAATTCACTAAAATGATTTGCTCATAATCGGCAAATATTCTTCACTTGATCAGAGGCAGAAATCAGAGGCTTCATAACAGAATATATTCTTCACATGATTAGAGGCAGAAATCAGAGGCTCCATAACAGAATCTTGTTACCGTTTTTCATTCTTATTAAATTGCATCTGTAAAGATCAATTGGTACACATGTAAAGTAAAAAGGATGCTATTGTATTTTGTCTGTAAAAAAGAAATAAAATCTCTCTTAAAACAGAGTAGAGAGCTCTAGCAAAAAATCAAACTCACAAAAATATTGTTTCTTATCTTAGTATCAGAGCATAGAAAATGGCTGGCAATGGAGAAACAGAAATTTCAGGCAACAATAGAGAAACTAATTCAACTCGCACAAACAACAACAATCAAAACAATGCTTTAGGATCAACGAATCAGACAACAAATTCAACCTTGAAGGTGGTGAATAAATCAGGTAACCCTTTTGGGTCTTATTGCATGATTAAGTTGAACCATGACAATTATCTACTCTGTAAAAACATGATGCTACCCATTATAAGGGGAAACAAGATGGAAGGATACATTACTGGCTCGAAGGTACGCCCTCCTGAATTTACTGAAGAAATCGTTGAAGGAACTGATGAGATTGAGATCAAGAGCAACCCATAATATGAAGACTGGTTTTCACAATATCAAATCCTGCCGGGTTGGCTTTACAACTCAATAGACCCGGAAGTAGCAACTGAACTCATGGGTTACGAGAGCTCAAAGCAACTTTGGGAGGCCATTAAAGCCCTATTTGGAGTTAAAACAAGATCAAATGTTGTTTATTTCAAAAGGGAATTTGCTAAGGTTCAAAAATGAGGTATGAAGATGGAGGAATATTTGAAAACAGTTAAGAAATTGGCAGATAATCTTGCTCTTGATGGTTTTCCAGTCTCCTTGGATGATTTGGTCTCACAAGTGTTAGCTGGACTGGATTCAACTGAATACAATCCACTAGTCTGTCAGATAACTGAAAGGGAGAGCATCAGTTGGATAGAATTCCAATCCAAACTCCTAAACTATGAGAAACGCCTTGAACAACTCAATGCAGGAATAGCCACCATAACCCTGGGTCAACCAAAAATCAATTTCGCCAAACACAGTAATTTCATAAAGAATTAGAACTATAGCCAATCATCAAGCACATGAGGAGGCAGATTTACGGGAAACAACAGAGGTGGCAGAGGATTTCGAGGCAAAGGAGGAATATCAGGAAATGGCAATAAGCCCATTTGTTAAGTTTATGGCAAAGGTGGGCATTCAGCAGCCTATTGCTTTTATCGGTATGATAGAAGTTATATGGGAGCAATAACTAGCTCAAACAATAAAATACAACAACAGCACACAGATTTGATAGCAACTAATGACGGCATAACAAATCTTGCATGGTACATGCAGAGCCGTCTCGGACATTTTAGGGGCCCTGAGCAAAAACTTAAGTATAGACTCTTAAATAATGATGGTTTTTTCCATTACTTTATATAAAAAATTATTATTCTTAATTAACAATTAAAAACATTACTAAACTTTAAACTTACAAGTGTATTACTTCAAAATAATCTTCCTCCGAGCATTCTTTGAAGCAAATTCGTCAATCAAATCCTCATAAGCAACTTTATCCAAAATTTCATTCTCGATTGTCACCAAAGCAAGTCCATTAAGCATTTCTTGTGACATAGAACTACGCAAGTAAGTCTTAAGCAACTTTAACTTTGAAAAACTTCTTTCGGCTGTTGCAACTGTCACTGGAATGGTTAATAATATCCTATATGCAATAATTGCATTGGGAAAACAATCAACACATTTCAATAATTTTAAAATATCAAGAGCTCCCAACTTTTCTTTTGGCAAAAATTCTTGGAGTAATTTCAACTCCACATATAAGTCATAACCATGAATGTCACATTCATCACCATTCTTAAGTGCATCTTCCAAGTGGCTACAATAAGACTTTAAACTTGAATCATCTAGTGAATGCAATTTCTCAGAAGTAAATAAAAAACCAAAAACATTTTCATATTGTTCATATTGTTCAAATCTCCTATCAAGTGAGACAATTGCTTGATCAATAATGCAATTAAAATAATTAATTCTAAAAGACTCATCCGGAGATTGTGGACTCTCATTATCTAAAGTCTCATCAAATTGTTTTTTTCTTTTAATTTGACGTCTTTGAGGAAAAACTGGATCAACTTCCATCTTTATTGCAAGTTTCTTAGCAATTTCAACAGCATTAAAAAAACCGTTTTCCTTATACTTCTTGAAAAAAGAAATCAAACATTTTACATTTTCAATAGCATCACAAACAAGCATATCTTTCGATTGCAACTTTTTACTCACTGAATTAACAACATATAACAAATCATACCAAATGACAATAGCCACCATAAACTCAAAATCACCAAGCTCATTATTAGCTAAAGATTTAGCTTCACATTTTATTGCAGGGTCGTTATCACTATCAGCAACTTCAAGCAAAGCTTCTCTTATATTTGAAATATGCAATCTTATTGCTTTTACACTATCTATGCGACTCTCCCAACGAGTAGAAGACAATGGTTTAAGAGTTAACTCTTTTACATTGTCCTTTAAAATCTGCCATCTCTTTGTGGATTTCGCAAAGATAGTGTAAATGCGTTGGATTATACCAAAAAAGTCCCTAGCTTTTGCAAAATTATTGGCCATATCACATAACATTAAATTAAGGCTGTGGGCATCACAAGGAGTGTAAAAAGCTCTAGGATTCAAATCTAAAAGTTTTCTTTGCACTCCTTGGGTTTTTCCTTTCATATTTGACCCATTATCATAACTTTGACCACGCACATTATCTATATCAAGTTCAAGAGCTTCTAATTCATGTACCAAAACTTTAAAAAGTCCTTGCCCAGTTGTGTCATTCACATTCAAAAATCCCAAAAAAGATTCCTCTATTTTAACACAATTAGAAGAAACATCCACATATCTTAAAATTAAAGACATTTGCTCTTGGTGACTAATATCAGGTGTACAATCAAGTATCACAGAAAAATATTTAGCTTCTTTTATTTTCTTAACAATTTCAGATTTAATTGCACGTGCAAGCAAAAGAATCAACTCATTTTGGATGTTGTGGCCAAGGTAATGAACATGAGTCTCATCATTAGTAACATGACGAACATGCTCTTGCATAATAGGATCAAACACATCTAACATTTCAATTAATCCTAAGAAATTTCCATTGCTATTTTGATACAACCTCTCATTAGTACCACGAAATGCTAGATTATGTTTTCCAAGAAACTTAACAATTGCAATGATTCTCAACAACACATTTTTCCAATGTTCTTTCTCTTTTTGAAGTTGCTTGTGAGCTACTTTATCAATAGTTGCATTCTTTTGAAGTCTTAAACGCAATTCATACCAAGTGGTCATATTTTGCAAATTTACCATACCGGTTTCATGCTCTCTAATTCTAACACAAAGATGTGCCCAATCATTAAAACCATCATTTGCTAATTGACCTTTACAAACCCCTTTCTTAAATAATTTACAACAAAAACAAAAAACACGATCAATTTCTTTTGAATATACAAGCCAATCTCTATCAAACTTTTCCCCATTTGGTAAGACTCTAGTATAAAATGAAACTGAAAATTGTCTACCAATGTTATTTTTTACACCTTTCACATTAGACAAGTCTCTTTTAGGACCCTTAACCACTAAAATATCAATCATTTGAGAATCTAAAGCATCCCAATTTCTTGGATCAAATATATCAACATTAGAATAAGCATTTTCATTGACATCATCACAAATGGCATTTTCATCTTTTTCATTAGCATTATCATCTCCTAAATCAGGTGTACAATCATTTATATGCACATTATCACCAATATTGACATCATTACCAACATTAGTATCACTAACATTTCCAATATTTTCATTTTCAAACAATACTTGTGGGTCTTTGATAAAAAATTTATCAAGTGCTCCTTTTTGAGATTGAGTTAACTCATCAATTTTTTTTTTTTACGTTTTTCACAACCAGATTCATGTTTTCTTTTATGAATCATATTCATATTTCAAAATTGACTAACAATATTTTTAATAACTATTTAATTGAAAAATAAAAAAAAATAAATAGCAAAAGTTAAGAGCAACACAACCTGATTTGAAGCAATCAACAATGGAACCCAATTGAATGATTGAATATAGCAATCAGAAAATACCATCAAAGAATAGAAGGAAATTTTGGAAAAAAGAAAAAAAAGAAGTTGAAGAGCTGTATATTGAAAAAGGGAAAAAGAACTTTAGTCTTTTAGATAAGGGAAACAAAAAGAGCTGTATATTAATATTAAAAAATGAGGTAGGCCCTACTTAATAATAGAGGAGCCGTGAAAATATGGTAGATATGGATAGTCAAAGATGAAAGGCCCACTTAAAATTTTGCTTCCTCAAGTTTTTAATATATATACATATATTTAAAAAAAAAAATAGGAGGCCCCACTTAAAATTGGAGGCCCTGAGCAATTGCTCATGTTGCTCATGATAAAGGTCGGGCCTGGGTACATGGATAGTGGAGCAAACAACCATGTCACAAATGATATCAACAATCTCGAACAATAGCATGAGTATAATGGTAAAGAAGCAATTGTTGTTGGAAATGGTGAGAAGCTTAAAATCTGTCATATCGGGAACTCAAGCGTAAAAGCTGGAAACAACAAATCTTTAATGCTGAAAAGCATGCTTTATGTTCCTGAAATAAATAAAAACTTAATAAGTTCTTCAAAATTAGTTGCAGACAATGATATTGAAATCTTATTTAATTCTTTTGGTTGTTTTTGCGAAGGACAAGGTAACGGGCAAGGTGATTCTACAAGGGAAGGAGCAAGGACTCTATCGAGTTAGAGCAAGATTTGAGTCTGCAACCAAACCTATTAGTAATCAAGCCTATCAAACTTTCATTTCTAATAAAGTCACAAAATCAGAGTCAGTTGAGTCTTTTGAAAAGTGGCATAGGCGTCTTGGTCATCCTTCTAGTATAGTTTTTTTTTAAAGCACTTGAGTCATGACTCAAGTGCTTTAAAAATTACCTATCAATGAAAATTTCTAGTTCTGAAGCTTATCAATATGGCAAGTCACATCTGTTGCCTTTTGAAAATTCAAACTCTCATGCATCTCAACCTGTAGAAGTTGTGCACTCAGACCTATGGGGACTAGCTCCAATTAGCTCCACTTTAGGCTTAGATACTACATAATTTTGTAAATGATTATAGTAGGCACACATGGCTATTTCTCTTAAAACAAAAATCAGATACCACTCAAGCCTTTTATGTTTTAAAAACTTAGTAGAAAACCAACTAGAAAGAAAAATTAAATACCTACAAACTGACATGGGAGGAGAATTCATTGGACTTACAAATCTTCTAAAACAGTTTGGTATTCAACAATGCTTCTCTTGTCCCAATACTTTAGCTCAAAATGAGGAAGATAAAAGAAAACATAGACATGTTATGGAAATAGGTTTGATACTATTAGCTCAAGTAGGAGTACCCCTTAAATATTGGCTTGAAGCCTTTGAAACAACAGTTTTTCTTACCAATCGTCTACCCTCACCAGTGCTAAAAAATCAGTCACCCATAGAAACACTACTTAAACAAAAAACAGAACTTAAACCTTCTAAGAACCTTCGGATGTGCCTGTTATCCTTGTCTTAGACCATATCAGAGTCATAAGTTCCAATTTCATTTAATCAAATATGTCTTCCTAGGTTATAGCAACTCACACAAAGGATATAAATATCTAAGTCCTATTGGAAAAATATATATCCAAACATATTGTATTCAATGAAGCAGAGTTTCCTTTCAAAAATGGGTTCCTAAACACCAAATTGACATGGGAGGAGAATTAATTGGACTTACAAATCTTTTAAAACAGTTTGGCATTCAACAACGCTTCTCATGTCCTAATACTTCAGCTCAAAATGGAAGAGTTGAAAGAAAACATAGACATGTTATGGCAACAAGTTTGACACTGTTAGCTCAAGCAGGAGTACACCTTAAATGTTGGCTTGAAGCCTTTGAAACAACAGTTTTTTTTACCAATCGTCTACCCACACCAGTGCTAAAAAATCAGTCGCCCCTAGAAACACTACTCAACAAAAAACCGAACTTAAACCTTCTAAGAACATTCGGATGTGCCTGTTATCCTTGTGTTAAACCATATCAGAGTCATAAGTTCTAATTTCATTCAGTTAAATGTGTCTTCCTAGGTTATAGCAACTCATACGAAGGCTATAAATGTCCAAGTCCTACTAGAAAAATTTATATATCCATACATATTGTAATCAATGAAGCAAAGTTTCCTTTCAAAAATGGGTTCCTAAACACCAAAACCACTCTATATCACAGTATCATAACTGTAATATCCATGGTTTTAAATAAATTAAATAAGTATTTAGAGGTTAATTAAAGTATTGGGAGAGGTATATGTATAGTATATACCTAATATATATATAGAGTGTATACATAGTATAAACACAACATATACTTATTATATATGTTGGATATATATTATACACTAAATATATATATGATATGCATATAATGTATACTTGATGTATACATGAAATACATATTACATATACATTATGTAAAATATACATAACGTATAAAGAAATATAAAAGAAATATAAATATATATATGTATAATTATGGATGGGAAGTGGATAATTAAATAAATAAATAAAAGGAAAAAAAAAATTCAAAAGAAGAGAGAAAATACATGGTTGAAATTAAAAGTAAAATAAATAAATAATTATATTAATATATATGGTTGGTAAATTAAGAAAGAAATAAAAATAGTCTTCTTTTTCCTCTTCCTATAGCCATGGTCGAAATTATGCATAGAGAGAGAGAGTGAGGATTTGCTTCTTAATACACATCAAATTACATAGGAATTCAAGGGGTTTTCAGGATATGTTAAAGGTTTAACAAGATTTCAAGTAAGGATTCTTCTTTAAAGCTTATTTTTACTTAATTCTAAGGTTATGTTTGGACTTTTTAGAGAGAGAAAATATTTTTAAATGGTTTAAATTGATAGTAATTGAGTTAATATGATAGATGAGTGCTGATTTGATGATCAATTTATGAAGATGAGCATAAATGATCAAATTGGGGTTTTAAAGTGAATATGTGTAAATTAGAGTTTTGGTATGAATGGTTATAATTATTGTAATAGAATAATTTAATGTTATTTTAATGTACATGTTATGATTTTATGATAAGAATTTTAATATGAGTGAGTTTGGATGAAGTTAGGGTTTATGAAAGATTATGTAAAATTAGGGTTTTGGATGGAAGTAACTATAATAATTGAAATAAGTTATTTTGTTGTTATTTTGATATGTAAGTAATGATTTTATACTTAAATTTTGGAAATGAGTTGAGTTGGGTTGGATGGAGTTTAAACAAAGTAGGAAAGGGTGAAATTAGAGTTTAATTGGGATTTTAATGGAAATGGTATGTTTAATAGTGATTTGATATAGATTGACAGTGGAAATGTATTTAAATCAAAATGTTTCTTGTTGTTGGATTTGTGTGTGTGTAGATCAAATTGGTGGAAGGGGGTGGACTTTAGGGTTTGGCTTGAAAGAGGTGTTGAGTTAGATTGGGAGCGAATTAAGGTTAGTACAGTTATAAATAACTTGTGTTTGCATCAATTGTGAACTGGCATAATGTATATGGTTTCTTTATAATGTTGATATTTAGATAATCTATGCAAGGTGGCATAGTTATATATTGAGTGTCACATTAGGTATTTGTCCAATGTAAAATTAATACTTATACATAAAGTGTGTGAAGTACATTAACGTAAAGTAGTAAGGTGTATAATATGGATATGTTTGTGAAATGTATGGAATGAGTCACATTGTGAAAGTGACTCATGATTATGTAAATTATATTGAGGAAATAGTCATGGAGAGTATCGTTGGTACATTGTGTTAAGGAGACGACCTTTGGATAATAATAGACACTTTGTTTCCGATGTCGAGAGGGTGGCCTTTGGGTGATTTTTGAAACTTTGCCCCCAGTATTGATAGGAGGTGGGCTTCGGGTGATATTTGATACTTGCCTCAAGTGTCAATAGAGGACGGCCTATGGGTGATATGTGACAATATGTCCTCGGTATTAGACCTTTAGATCACTGTAAATGGAGTGTTTGGCCCAGTGTGTATGTATGCTGGTGAGTGGTACGAGTTGTGGAAGTTCAATGTCTTTATGGTTTATAAAACCATAAGTATTGTGGAGTGTATTATGTAGAGTTGAGTAAAATGTGTGGTGCATGGTGGGTGACATAATGTGATATATGCCATTAGAATATAGTTGAGGCTAACATTGTAGCTATGCCATATTGGTGTATGTTATGTGTTGACGAGGATTTTTTTTAAATAATGCATTTCATATTATGAAACTGAGTATTTTGAGTTAATTCTTTATTGTTATTAAATTTTTACCACTATGCTATATGCTTAGCGTCAGTGTGTGTATCGCACAGGTGATAAGTCTGTAGAGCAAAGTGGTCCAGTATGAGATTAAGGTTGAAATTGAGTTTTGCCACTAGGCCAACCATGTCGAGATTGCATATATGTATAGTGTTCACATTACGAACTTTCGTTTTGTAAAATTCTTAGACAAATCATATATTTATTAAATTATTTTGGGAATATTATATATGTATATTTATAAATATATTTTGATAATAAATGTGCTGGATTTAAACTTTTATAAGTAAAGTAATGAAGTGGTGAATTGGAGGATCGATTGTAAACTTTATTTTGGGAGTGATATTTTGTGCAGGTGGTGTGATCGTTGATTTTGAGATTTATTAAAATTACAGATAAAACTCTAACAAAATTTTTCAGAGAATTTTCTTTTGTAAATTTATAAATTATTTTTAATATTAAAATAAGAATTATAGTATCTTTGTACCTTAGATATGTATTTTATATGAGGTATATGTATTATATGTATTTAGGGTATAAGGGTGTTACAATAACTACACCAAATCAACTCATTGCATCAAAAACCAACAAAAGAGACCAAACAAAGCCTACTACAGATCACTATAAAAACTCAACAGATAGTTTTCCTTATGCAGCTTCTCATGCAGGGACATCTTCTCAAACTAGTTCCTATACAGATGATCAAGAGAGATCTTTGAGAAATACAAAAATTGAAGAAGTTGTGAATTCAATGAGAGTAGATTTTGGTGATTTACAAGATATTATGAATAAATCTCTGAATACTATGGAGTTACATGAAAAAAATACATAAGAGAATGTTATTAATCAGCAAAATGCAAAAATTGAATTTCAAAATTTGATTGTAGAGCCACTGCCCAATTCAATAATAGAAAGAGGTCATCAGACATGTTCCAAGTCAGTTTTATATAAACCAAGGACGTTTCCCTCAGAATACGAGTTGTTGATAGCTGAATGCACAACTCCAAGTGAACCTGCAATAATTAAGGAAGCTTTAGAGTCACAAATCTAGAAAAAGGCAATGGAAGATGAATTAGAAGCTTTGAAGAGTAATAACACCTAGACTCTAGTGCCCAATTCTCCGTCTTTAACTGCAGTAGAAAATAAGTGAGTAATTAGAGTGAAATACAATATTGATAGGAGCTTTCAAAGATTTAAGGCTAGGCTTGTAGAAAAAGAGTTTCACCAAACCCCTAGGATTGATTTTAGTGTGACTTTCAGCCCTTTAATCAAAGGCTCAACAGTAAGAGTCATACTCACAATAGCAGTTTCAAGAAATTGGGAAATAATGTAACTAGACATAAACAATGTCTTCCTAAATGGAGAACTCAATGAAGCAGTGTATATGTACCAACCCAAAGGGTTTGAGGGAAAAACAAGGCTTAATCACATTTGCAAGCTCAATAAAGTCCTGTACAGGTTGAAGCAAGCTCCGCGTGCATGGTTTGAAAAACTAAGATCAACACTGAATAATTGGGAATTCAAGAACTCCAAATGTGATACCTCACTTTTTTTCATGCATAGTAATGATAAAAAAATCTACATCTTGATCTATATAGATGACATTATTGTCATTGATAACAAAGCTTCCTCTCTGTAAAGCTTCATTGACAAACTATACAATCTCTTTGCCTTGAAGGACTTGGGACCACTGCACTTATTCCTTGGAATTAATGTCATAAGAGATGAGACATGTATGTATCTAACCCAAAGTAAATATATTGAATCGTTGCTAAAGAGGACAAAGATGGAAAATACAAAACCTTGCACAACTCCTGCTGTAATTGGTGCAACCCTCACATTGGAAAGTGGTGAACCTTTGTTGAATGCAATGATTCACAGAAGCATTGTTGAAGCACTATAGTATGTCACTCATACAAGACTAGATGTGTCTTTATGACCAACAAGCTAAGTCAATTTCTTCAAAAACCAATAAACAAACTTATGCAAGCAATCAAAAGAATTCTGAGGTACCTAAAGGGCACAATTAACCATGGATTATACATTCAGCCATACAGTCAACTCATGTTAACTGGACATTCAAACTCTAATTGGGGCTGCAATAGAGATGATAAAAAACCAACAATAAGATACTACATTTTCTTTAGGCCAAATATGATATCTAGGAGCTCAAAGAAACATGTTGTCTCAAGATCAACCACAGAGTCAGAATATTGTGCTCTAGCTCATGCATTTTGTGAAATCTCTTATCTGGAATCTCTCTTAAAAGGGTTGAACTTCAAATTACCATAAACTTTGATCATATGGTGTGATAATTTAGGTGCATGAGCTCTTGCAAATAATGTAGTTTATCACTCTTGAGCAAAGCACATTAGTATTGATGTTCACTTTATAAGAGATAAAGTGCTAGACAAGAAGTTAGAGATTAGACATGTGCCAACTCATGATCAACTTGTAGATTGTTTTACAAAGATACAAGCCAGTTCTTAGTTCTACTACATGAAGGACAAACTTGGCATGATTGAGAGACCTTTACCATTGCCAAGTTTGAGAGGAGATGTAAAGGAAAATGAGAAAATAGCTACAAACAAATTAGTGCCAATTCACTGTCATCCATTAGCAGATAATTCACTAAAATGATTTGCTCATAAACAATAAATATTCTTCACATGATCAAAGGTAGAAATCAGAGGCTCCATAACAAAATATATTATTTACACGATTAGAGGCAGAAATATGAGGCTCCATAACAAAATTTTGTTACCGTTTTTCATTCTTATCAAATTACACCTATAAAGATCAATTGTACACATGATTGGATAATTTAAACAAGAAATCATAAAGATTTTATGCATTTAATTCCCAAGATTATATATATGCAAGCTCGAATTTTAATCACATTATATAAACAAAGAATTACAATTATTAAAATCATAGTATATATACCTCTTATAGATTCCCGAGTTTTCCTTCAAAACCACTTGGAATGAAGAAAGAGATGTTCTATTTTTTTGAAAAACAAGAATCTATTCTCTTTTCTTACATTTATAAAAACCAGAGAATTTTCATTCTTTGTGTTTTTCTTTTATCTAGACAATTACCACTTGGTAATTGTCTATAATTGGATTGTGGTAATTGCTAAGATAGTTACCACTCCTCTTTTTTTTTAATTAATTTTAATTTATAATTAATTTAAATTAATTGGATGGCCCCATCATAGGTGCCCACCAATCTACATCTCCCACTCACACATGATGGGACCATCTATTTTCAATTTTTACAAGATTTATACTTTAGTAAATTTACCGTGTGACCATGCACACTTCGAGAGCACTATATGGTAGGAGCATATAACACCTCAAAAATCAATACTTGGTCAAATATAGTATACAATACCCTAGATCATTTACCACATTCCATCTCTAATTATTTCATTTATATAAATAAATATTATTGTATTCATAATTATGTTTTTCTTTGCATAAAAGACAAACATAAATTGGTTGACCAATAAATACAAAAATAATAATGTGATAACTCAAAAATGATCTTTCTCTTTTCTAGATTCTTGTAATTTCATTTAACTTGCTTTTTTAGAAATGTCCCATTAGACTGAATCATTCATAATATTTTGGCAATATTCTAGGATAAAAATCATTAGATAAAATTTTGAAAAATATGTATTAAGGGTATTCTTTGAGATTTTACTTCATACAATCCAGGGTCTCACACAATATTAAAGTTGAGATCAAAACTTTCATTTACCCTTGTGGTTAAGAAATTTTGCATAAGTGGTATGAATCACATGTTACGACATTATCCTCCTTTCATATGGAGAGCATGTCTTTCACTTCATATAAATGTCATAAAGATTTCAACAGACATACTATATAATATGAGTTCACTTTCATACTTTCAATTTATAAGAACTCTGATCTTCTAAAAAATAGATAACTTTATGAATTTTAGCAATTCATTACTTATGGTCATAAGTATATATCATACATATTACAGCTTTCTTCCTTTACTTAAATGACAAAATGAAGTATTTCAAGCTTAGCTCTCTATTATCACCTAAATAATAAGCTTAAAATTATATCATCTATATTCCTATAGAGTAATAGAGGCAATTGTCTGTATGAAAAAGACCAATCTTATATCTGTCCAACATGCTTTTCAAATAAGAATGTATATAAGTACAAAACAAATATACACTTATTTATGTATGTTCCATATTAAATGAAACTTGAGCATTAAAAGAAACATCATTAATTAATAATGATAAAGCATATATGAACATTATTCATATAACTTATTTACAAGTACAATCAACATCTACGCAAGACCAATGCTTTAAAATGCCTATAATATGCAACTTTTGGTACATGTTTTGTAAATGGATCTACAACCATATCATGTGTAGATATGTACTTCATGCTCACTTCATTCTTTGCCACCATGTCTTGCACAAAAATATACTTGATATATATATATATGCTTCATTTTTCCATGATATTTAGGATCTTTGGTATATGCTATTGCTACTTGACTACCACTTTATGCCTTTATTGGTTCAATTGCACTATTAAACACTCCCAAATGATTCATGAATCATTTCAACCAAATGGCTTCTTGAACTACAACTGAAAATGCTACAAATTCGGTCTTCATTGTGGATAATACTATGCATGATTATTTTTTTACTACTCCAAGATATTGCCCCACCATTTAGCAAGAAAGTATATCCAGAGGTAGACTATCTTTCACCCAAATCTCCTCACCAATTAACATCTAAATAACCTCTCAAATGTAACTCACTTCCTTGATAACATAGTGAGTAATAAGCTGCTCCTTTTAGATATCTCAAGATTCTCTTTACTGCTCTCCAATGTGCTTGTCCTGGGTTAGACTGATATTTGCTCAGTAGCCAAACAACATAGTAAATATTAGGTCTTTTGCACATTATGACGTATATGAGACTTCTAATAGCACTAGAATAAGAAACCTTACTTATTTATTACTTTTTATATGGAGTCTTTAGACATAAGGTTTGGCTTAAGGTCTCACCTTTTGATATAGGGGCATTTATGGGCTTGCAATCTTGCATATGAAATTGTTCAAGAATTTTGTTAATATATAGCTCTTGTGAAAGAGACACTAATTTTCTTGAACGATCTCTTACAATCTTAACTCTAAGAATAAATGCAACTTCACCAATATCTTTCACTTCAAAATGAGATGATAACCAATCTTTGATCTCATTCACAAACCCCTTATCATTTCTAGCTATAAGTATATAATCTACATATAATGATAATATTGTAAATTTCTCATTAGATCTCTTCGTGTATAAACAATGGTCTTCATCAATCATTTTAAAATCATACGAGATTATTTCATTGTGAAATCAAATATACCACTATCTAGAAGACTACTTAAGGTCATATATTGACTTCAAAAGTCAACACACCTTATGCTCTTAGCCTTCTTTAATGAAACCTATTGGTTGTTCTATATAGATTTCTTTTTTTAACTCTCCATTGAGAAAAACAGTTTTTATATCCATTTGATGTAACTCAAGAGCCATGCTTGCAACTATAGCTAGAATTAATTGAATTGAAGTAAATCTCACAACAAGTGAGAAGGATTCTTCATAATCAATTTCTTCTTGTTGTGTATACGCTTTGTGACTAAACCAGCCTTATAGTGTTCAACACTACCATAATCTTTAAGCTTGATTTTGAGAACCCATTTGTTCCTAATAGCTTTACGTCCTTTTGGCAAATCATCCAAATCCCAAAATTGGTTTGATGTAATATCCCAATGTATGCCCTAGAAGTTTTGAATATTATTGTTGTTTTAATTAGATTGAATGTATATGTTGATGTGTAAGAGAAAAGAAATTGGAAAGAGAATGTTTATGTATTGTTTAAAAAGGAAAGAAATGTGTAGAGAGAAAGTGTATATGTTGGGTATATGGTTATATACATAACATATACATTAGTCAAAAGGGATGGTCAATGGAGGAGGATATTTATTTGTGACATGTGAAATTACTTAAATGGGCATATAAGTGACAGAGGTTAAGTTAAATTGGTGAGGGCATTTAGGTAATTGCTTTGTTAGAATTGCTTGGTGGATATTTAAAGAAGAAGAGAAGTTTGACTTGTGATTATTTTCTTTTCTTCTCCTTTGTGTGCCGGCTATTCAAGAGAGGAGAGAGCAAGAGAAGTGTTCTTGATGCTAGAATCAAATTGAAGGAGAAATCAAAGGAGTTGGTTGGAGATTTGTGAAATTTCTTCATTTAAGGTAAGTACTCTCTTATTTATCTTTGCTATTTTTGAAGTTATGTTTGAGGTGGGTTGTGATGTGTTGAGATTATGAATAGGTGTGTTTGAGATGAGTTTATAAGTGTTGAGATTGATTATAAGTTAAAAAGGTTGAATTGATGTTGGTTTTGGTTTGAAGATGATAAGTTAAGAGTGATGTTTGGTTTTAGGGTTTTGAAATGGTAGATGATTTAAATGGATTGTTGATGTATTGTTAATGTGTATATTGTGTTAAACATGCAAAATAAGTATTAATGACTTTGATTACATCCATTTGAATGAGTTTATGTTGTGCATAATGTGTTAAACTTCAATCAAAAGAGTGTTGGCTATGGTTAGGGTTTTGGTCATAAGAGACACGGCCAAAACCAAGGAAGAGACACGACCAACCTATACAATTTTGGAGACACGGCCAAGTCTAAGAAAAATGTGGCCGTGTTGGATGATTTTTGGAGAGACATGGCCGTGTCCCTTGCCCATGTCTGCTTCTGTTGCTTTTGGTTGAGAGACACGGCCACAAGCTTGGCCGTGTCCCTTGAGGGTGTCCCTTACTGTGATTTGTTTCTTGCTTTTCTCACATTGTGGAATCCTTCCAAGGTCTTTTGGTATTTCCACTTTGAATATACTTAAAACAAAGATGACTTAAACAAATGTGTATTGAGGATTCTAAATTTAAGGATAAGGTGAATTATATATGTGTATATATATATCAATGATGATCATTTTTAATTAATGTTTAATGTGTTTGATTATGTACATTTCAATAATAATGTACTTTGAAATGTTGTATCAATGATGCTATATGAATAATATGATTTGAGATATAATATGATATGAAGCCATTGTGTTTGGCTATGATGATTCTATTGGAAGAACATAAGGCATGTTTGCCTAATTGATGATGAGATGTGAGAATGAAATAATAAATGAATTGTGTGTCTAATGTGTTATTCATTTTCAGAGTTTTGTTATTGGTGGCATGCCTATTGGTAACATTCTCTTGAAGTTAGGTTGGATTGGATCCTTGAAGCCTAATTGAGATGTTACAACCCTTGAAGCTAGGTTGGATTTGGTTCTTGAAGCCAAGTTGGGTTGATACTTAGCATGCTTTGTTCCCCTTGAAGCTTGGTTGAACCTATATCCTTGAAGCCTAGTTGGGTTTATGATAATGATAAATGTGATAACAAAACCAAAGCATTAACTCTGAAAATTGAATGGCATATTAGTGTGTTTTGGGCCCATGCTTGTCTTTGTATATAATGTGATTCTTGAATGGTAAAATCAATGGAACTATGAAGATGTAATATGAATATTGTTATGACATTGAATGTAGTATGATGTGGTAATGTGATGTGCTTCTATGTGTATGCTTTATGAAATATAAAGGGGTGATGTTAACTTTATGATTTAGATGTGTAACATTATTTTGCATTAAAGTATAATGTTAATATATTTTGTACTACTAAGCCGATGGCTTAGCGCGATAGTGTTTGATCGCGCAGGTAACAGAGTTGAACCTGAGAGCTCCTCGAGACCGAGTGAGAGTAGACATTGAAGTGTTATTTTGGGACTTAAAGATCGGAGAAGAGCTGCCAATCATGTATATATATATTCTATGTTTTGTAAACCTTGATTTATAACATATTTGTAATAACTTCCGCTGTGAATTATTAAACATTTTGTATATAGTGTCTTTTGGATTTCTTTTATTTGTTTGAGATTGGTTTCACTTATTTACAATGATATTTGTTGTGTCTTTTTAAACCGTGGCATTTTCTATATTCAGTATACGTATATTACGATCGTTTAAGCATGCTTGGTACGTATACAGGGTATAGAGGTGTTACATTTGACTTCATAGAGTCCATCTCTTCTTCCATGCCTTTAACCCATTTTTCCTTTGTAGGGCATTTAAGAGCTTCATTTACATTTTTAGGCTCTTCTTCATCTTGTGGAGTAACTAAGAAAATTCCCCCTTAAATTTCAAAACAACGATGTGAAATAATTTTCATATTTGTTTGGTGTATTTGAGATTGATCAAAGTTACTCCCACTCGAACCAACTTTCAAAATTAGATCCGCTATAAGTAACATTTGAGTATCTGAAATGGATTCATTTACTCTCATGTCACTCCCACTCGAATGTAGCATATCTAATTAAGCTTTATTAGCAAAAGCAGTATGGTCCAGAGTTTCATATAGAGATAAATCCTTACCTATCTCACCCTTCTTTAGAAAATCATTATCTAAGAATGTGACATCTCTTAATTTAAATTCAGTGATGCTACCACTATCTTATTCACCTATGAACACATATCCTTTTGATTATTTATAACATCTTATAAAGATACATTTCTTTCCCGCTTGGACCTAATTTTCCATATTTGTGAGAATGTTCATGTAGATAGGCTGTACAACCCTATGGTCTTAGTATATTCAAGTCAAGTTTTCATTTTTGTCCATAACTCATATTGCGTAGCGGTAATTGATTTGGAGGGCACTCGGTTGAGAACATATATGGCTGTCAATAATGCATCATCCCAAAAGGTAATGAGTAATTTTGCTTATGCCATCATTAATCTCACCATTTCAAGTAATGTCCTATTTCTTCTTTTGACAACACCATTTTGTTGTGGTATTGCTGGAATAGTCAATTGGTGTTCTATTCCCATTTTTTCATAAAAACTTTTGAACTGATCATATAGATATTATAGACCCTTATCAGTTCTTAAAACTTTTATTTTATTGTCTAATTGATTCTCAATAAGAATTTTATACTTCTGTAAACAACTTAAAGCTTTAGATTCGTGAGAAATAAAAAAATAGCCATATCATGTGTAATCGTCAATAAATGTGATGAAATAAACAACCCATGTCTAGCTCTCATGTTCATTGGACCATAAATGTCACATTATATTAACTGCAATGGAACTTCAACTCTTAATGCTTTTCCAAATAGTTTTCGAGTTATTTTTTCTGCTAGACAATGCTCACAAGTAGACAACACTACTTTTTCTAATCATCCTAACAACCCTTCTCTTGCTAGTATATTCATATGGTTCTGGCCAATGTGGCCAAGTTTAGCATGCCAAATATTCACATCATTTTTATTAATATTAGAGGATGTAAATAAGAAAAAAAAATATTACTAGAATAATAATCCACATAAAGCACAATAAAATCATCAAGAAAATATCCATGTCCAAAGTAACTTATTCCTACATACAAGTCAACACCATTTTCAATAAAATTCAAATTAAATCCTAACTTAATTTGTATGTAAAAACAAGATTTGACCTCCATGTATGACTAAATTGTATGTTCTAATCCCTTTGACTTCAACTCCTGAGTTATTTCTTACATATATCTCCATATGGAATTTGCCAAAATTCTACGAAGGCACTCTTATCCTTCGCTATATGGTCTGTGGCTACTGAGTCTACTATCCACAAAGGATGAGATTCAATTAGGAAAATAGAACAAGAAATATTAATTTGACACTCTTGTGCAAAAAAGTTTGTTACCTTCTTTGGCTCGCTACAATTGCAAGCAAAGTGCCCCTTTTTACCATAGTTATAGCACTTGACTTTTGATATATTTTTCTTTTTGATAGGAAATATTTTCTTTCCATGTTGGAAAAACTTCATTTTTTTTGTTAGCATGAGTAAATCCTTTGTTCTCCTGTTGTTGGTATTTGCCTTGGAATTTATGTTTACATAATCTCCCACTTTGTGAGAAAGAACTAGCTATATGCACATCAATATTAAGTTTATTAGCATTGAGGTTATCCTTTTATAGCTTTAAATGTCTCATGGCATCTTTAAAGTTTTGATGCCTTCATTGTGGGTTAGGTGAATCTTCATATGTTCCCAACTATGGGGCAAAGAACGGATAATGGCTTGAACCTATTGGTCATCTGTTGGGACATGATCTGCATCTTTCAACTCAGTTATCATGTTTGACATGTGCCTTAAATGTTGTTTCATTATATGGTCAAGCCTCTTCTTATAAGTGTCAAACTTAATAATAAGATATAAAAGTTTGGTCATGGACATACCTCCAAACCTCTCTGCAAGTGCGAACGACATTTCCTTTGCAATTTTATACTTTCTGAACTCTCTCATTATATCATTGTCCATACTACTCAACAAAGTAATACGTGCAAGATAATTCTTTTTCTTCCAAGTCTCATAAGTTACACAGTCTCTCCTATGTTTAGCTGTGTTTTCATCACCAGGCTCAGTCATGGATTCATTAAGAGCCTCAAGGGCCTCTTGCTCCTCTAATACATATTGTATTTTCATACTCCAAATCTTATAATTATCGCTATTCAATATCTCACCCTTATTGAGTTCAACAACTATATTTTAGAACCAGATGCTATTTCTAAATATATTTACAAAGATATGGCACAAGTCATTTAATACTCATAACATACATTTATTTTCTCAATACTAATTAATCACATTAATAATAGTCTCATATTAAGTTTAGAGTCAAAAGCTCACTTATTGTTAACAATCATCATCTAAAAAACACTAATACTTAATTATTATTAACATGATTAATTAAATAAAAAAATAATTTGTACTTAATGAATATATAAATATATTCATTTAGTAATCACAAATCCAATAAAGCATATATTTAAGAAACAAATAATACAAATTTTCATTGCATAAAATGAAATATATTTCAAGAAACTAACTAATTCAAATATTCAACATGAAATTTTTTTTTAAAAAAGAACTAGTATCTAGTTATCATCCTCAAAACAAGGAATGGGCAATATCGTTTACGTCGAAGTTCATCATTTAGTTCATAAGAAACTTTAGGTAAAGGATTCCCTATTTTCTTATGGTGTCCTTTACGAGTAGAGACTTCAATCGAGGCTCCGACCTTTTTCTTAGCAACTTAACTTGCATATGTAGTTATAAAATTCTTTTGTAACATCCTATAGCCTTTGTTTCCTATTTTATTCCAAATTGAATCAAGGAGACCTTCCAAATTCGGATTGTTAAGAGAATACTTAATATACTAAAAATAAGATATATATTAAATATATACTTAATATACTAAAAATAAGATAATTAAAAAATTAAAAATGATGCCATATAATATAATATCTTTTAGAAAAGATACTTCATATCCTTTTAGTAAAATAACCAAGTCCAATAAATTTAAAAAGAATTTTATATAAACAATATTTGAAACTGAACTTGCAAAATATTTTCCAATTGAATTAGTGTCAAATGCATCACAGACGATAGATTTGCAAATATTATACAGTGTCTAAGAGTGAGACACATATCAGTGGCCTTTTGAGGTAGAGGAGAATCAAAATTTTAATTTGCTTTAATATGTGTGGGACTCACATCATATTTTTGTAAATAAAAATTGCATGTACAGTAAAATTGAAAGATTCTTTTATTAACATTAAATTTGAAAATATAAATAGTTTTTAAGTTAATTTTGTAATTGTCCCTATTAACATTTCTAATATGAAATGATGGGCCAATTATATTATTTCAATGGAATGATGCTTAAAGTGCATAATAATAATATTAACATTTCTTATATGAATTGATGGGCCAATTTTTCCATTTTAATGGAATGATGCTTGAAGTGCAATAATAATAATAATAATAATAATAATAATAATAATAATAATAATAATAATAATAATAATAATAATAATAATAATAATAAAAGGGTCAGTTCTTCACTACTTAATTATATTTTAACTCTTTATTTGTAAGCATCGAATGGGTGACTCTTTGAGTTCCCTAATCGTGAAGGAGCTAAAGCAACTGGAGAATATGCTTGAACGAGGCATCACTAGAATGAAGTCAAAGAAAGTAAACTTTTTTATGCAATTGATTTTTTTGGCAAGATTTTAAATTTCCGTACATAATTTATCATTAATGTTAGGAAATCAAGGAGATCACTGCAAACCAAAATCACGCAGCGGAAAAATTTTTGATCTCTGATTTCCCACCAAGATCCATGCTGTTCGTTTAATTCGACGAAAGTGTTCAAAGAACTAACCTGTTGATGATTTGAAATCACAGTTTGGAAGAGATGCCTCGATCGCGAAACACCCTCTATCGCATATCCACATGAATGCTATCGTCTGGAGTGCTAGCTCTCTGCAACAGCGAAGGCTGGAAAAATGTTTTCTCTAAAACGTATTAGGGTTCCTTTGTTTTCGTTCTCTTTCATTTTCTAATGTTACCTCTGAGAAGACTTAACGTCTGGAGTGAATATAATCACTCTAGAATCCAATTTGAAATTGGATAAGGTAAGTCAAATTCAGAATCAAAATCTAATAAGGATTCTGAATATATTATCTAATAATATATATAAAAAATGAAAATAATAATAATAATAAATATTAATATCTAATATTAATATTATTAATATTATATCCAGCCTAAAGCGCATTCTTGTGTGTGACCCGATAGGCCCATATTAATTGGCAGTCAATTTAATCTCTATTAAACCAACAAGTCGTAATTGGCCTCTAGCAAGGCGTTACAACTACCCAATTAATATAAGGAATGTCCAATTTGCCTAATAATAGTACATGCATTAATCCCTTTGTCACACGATATCTAGCTTGAACATAAGTCATGGTCAACGTCATACTTATATTGTCCAAACTTATGATTACTTGATCTCCAAGTAGACTGATAAAAAACAAATGAAATTGATCACACTATCAATTCATTTGAGCACGGCCATGCATTTCAGAGTCTCACTTATCGAGGGCCCCGAAAGATATCTCTCTCAAAGAGAGGGACAAATTCTATCTTGATTGTTCATTATCCTCTACATAATTTCTATCATATATGATCATAACCTTTATTACTATCCAGTTACGGATAATGTTTGATCATGTCAAAATATAATAGTCCTTATATTGGAAACTATGACAATCTCAAGTCAAAGAATTAATACATAACTATCATGAGATTTACTTATGACACTAACCCATGTAGTAATCTCATGATGGGTCTATCCAATACATTGTTCTCTAACAAGTATCTATGAAATTGATTTGTATCACTATACACATAATCATCTGATGATTATCAAATCAATGTTCATACTGGTTAAGAATTATTTTTTTTATCTCTATAACAATAATAAATTAGGGACAAATATCAAAATTGTGTAACATGCAAACAAACAATAATGATAATAAAACCTCATTTATTAATAATGAATGTATAACATAAAGATCCAAATAAATGGCCTAGGGCACATACACTAACAATTAAATGATCCGAAGTCCAAATTTTTTATTTTTATAATGTTAGGAAGTAGAATGTCTGATTTTTATTACCTGATGATTCTTATTTTTCATCAATCATAAGATTGCAATAGACATGATGGATATTTCTAATTTCTAAACAAGAGATTCTTCAGAAGCTAAAGAAAGTTTGTAATTTGGTTTTGTTCTCAAACTCTATCTCTTAAGTTTCATTGGAATTGTATTCATGAATTCTATTATGTCTAAATTAATTTCTTTGAATTTTAATGAGATGAATCTGTTTGATAGCATTATTATGAACTAATTTGATCTAGTCTAGGGTTTGTATGGATCTACTATGATTGTATGAAATGATTATTGCTCTTAACTGAATTATTTCTTTAGCCTTAATTGAATGGATTACTGTTAATATATAATTGATTGGCCACCAATTATGTGTTTTAGGTATTAGATGAAGGATTGAGAAATGAAGTCTAATGCTAGAACAATTCAATTAGGGACTTAGGTGAATTAGAAATATAACCTAAGAAAAGGATCATTTCAATTGTAACAAGATTTATTTGAGAGAGGTTTGAATGCAAGAACTTATTTCCTTGATTCGATTAATTAAGTTGCTTGAAATCTATCTTTGAAATTAAATTAGTTGAGAGGAATAGCCATTCATACATATAAGTTAGTAGAGAAGTGCAAACCCTAGACCTTTCTATTAAGTGAATCAATATATCAGCTTAGTTTACTTTCATTGTTTTAAATTCCACTCGATCTGTCTTCATTAGTTGTTAGCAATTTAAATTTATTGATAATTGTTATTTGCAATTTGATAATCAATTAGCTTATCTAGCTTCCTTGTGAGACGACCTTGAGGTGTTCACCAAGATACTACAGCAGCCTCGTATACTTGCAAGTGTAGTTCTAGTAGTATTAATTAGAGCGCAACAAGTTTTTGGCGCCGCTGCCGGGGAAGCTAATTGGCATAATTGTTTATTAGGCATAAATATTTTAAATTATTTTTCATTGTTTACATTTGATTTTATTTGTCTTTTGCTTTTAATAAATTTTTTTCTAGAAATTTTGTTTATGCAAGGCAGGAGATCACTCGGAGGAGAGCTATACCCAGTTATTCCAGAAATTCAAAGAGTGAAAAGGAGCAGAGAAGAGTTTGAACTATATACCGAATTTGATACAGAGGAGGACAATTCTGATTTTGAGTCGGATACTGCACAATCTACCAATATGGGAGACGAAAGGCAAAGAACTATGAGGGATTTTGCTAGACCTATCATTGGAACTTCCACATCTTGTATAAGATTGACAGATGCAGCAAGAAATTATGAGTTGAAGAACATCCATTACAATATGCTGCCATCATTCTATGGAGTTCCAAGTGAAGATCCTTTGAATTTTATTCGGGATTTCTACTCCACCCTCAACATTTTTCCATTGGGAGGACTAACAGAGGATCAGTTGAGGATGAGATGCTTTCCGTATACATTGAAGGATAGGGCAAAGAGCTGGCTTACGATGTTGCCCGAAAATTCTTTGACAACTTGGGAGCAAGTCTATAACAAGTTTATGGGCAAATTTTACTCACATCAGAAGACAATTGAATTGAGAGGGAAAATAGCTACATTCTCTCAATTTGAAGGAGAGCCATTTCATGAGGCTTGGGACAGGTTTAAGATGTTATTGATCCAGTGTCCACACCATCACTATCTACTTCAACTTCTGAATTAGTTTTTCTACGATGGTTTAACCCAGCAATTTTAGAATACTGTTGATAACGCAGCTGGGGGAGCTATGGGAGAAAAGACACCAGATGAAACTTATGAAATCTTTGAAATGTTAGGAGCTAATTCTCAACAGAAAAGTGTAAGAGGAAGAAGTAAATGGGTGAATCAATTGGAAGCCAACAGTGAGATTTTAATATCCCAAAGTATACCCTAAAAATTTTGAAATTATTGTTGTATTTGGATTTAATGTATATGTTTTATAGAAAGAGAAAAGAAGTAAAGAGAGAGTGTATATGTTGTATATATAGATATATATATATATAACATATACAAGTCAAAGAAATGGAAGTCAAAAGAAGATAAATTAATTATTTTAAATTAATTAAAAGGAAATATTATAAGAGATAGATGTATATGAAGGATGATATGTATATATGGTATTTGAAAAAAATATGGGAAATATAAATACAATATATAAGAGATATACATGTAGCAACATATACATCACATATACATGATGTATATATTGGTGTAGGAAGAGTAAGTAAGTAAGTAAGTAAGTAAGTAAGTAAGTAAGTAGTAGTAGTAGTAATAATAATAATAATAATAATAATAATAATAATAATAATAATAATAATAATAATAATAATAATAATAATAATAATAATAATAATAATGACAAGAGAAAAAGAAGAAAAGAAAGTCAAAGGGAAGAATAAATCTTGTGGTGGAGAATTTTAGGGATATTTAATTATATTATTATTATATATATTTATAAGATAAGTTTGAAAGGGAAAAGAGAGGATTTTCTTTATTTTCTTTCTTTCTTCTTCTTCTTCTTGAACGAGAGAGAGAGAGAGAGAGAGAGAGAGAGAGAGATGTGATTTTGTTGGTTTACACATCAAATTCTTAAGGGCTTTAAGAGAATTGAAGGTGGATATTGAAGATTTGGCAAAGAATTCAAGTAAGTGTTCATTTCTTTGTGTTGATTTCTATTGATTGTGTTTATATTTGATATGGTTAGTGTGTGAAGATGATGATAATGAAAGATTGAAGTATATATGTTGAATTGGTATTTAGATGATGATAATATGGTTATTTGTGAGGATGATGGTGGATTGTAGAAATTGTTTAGTAAGGTTTAATATAAATGAGTTGGGGAATTGAATAATTGATATATGGATGATGTATATAATGATTATTATTATGATATGTTGAAGTTATATAAGTGTTAGATTAATTGGTAATTGATGTATGTTATGAGTTTGATCAATTATTATCTTGGATTTTCTATATGTTTGTGTTTTTTTGAAGTTAAAAACACAGAATACATGAGTTTGGTCCGACATAGAGGCAAAATGGATGCCACGGTCATGGCAAATGAGTGCCACGGTCGTGGCAAGTGAGGGACACGACCGTGGGGGTTTAGAGAAAAGTGGGCAAATTCGTTTGCTAACCCACGGCCGTGGGGTTGTGAGGCCACGAGGGGACTTAGATAAGGGTTTTGGTTTGTAATTTGTGATCTATGAGTCTAGTATGAGACTAATAGGTGAATAATTGTATTGGAATTCATGTGTATTTGTAAATAAGTGTGTATTATTCCTTTTGGATTAGGTTGTGAAGAGGTTGAGTTGCCCTAATCTATATAGTGAAGAATTCTTGGAAGAGGAAGTGTATAGATTGGTGTGAGTTGTTCTTGAGGTATGTACAAACCCTACATTATTGCATACATTTACATGACATTGGGACTTAACACATTTGGTTGTAAATGTGTTAAGTAATCTATTACATTGTTGATACATTTTATTAATGTTATGATTTGTATAATGTGAAAGATATGATGATCATTCATAATGTATGCTCAATGCAAATGGTTATGAATACTTTAATGATGAATTGCTTTGATATGAATTGAGATATGAAGCCATTGTTATTGGCTATGATAATACAAATGAAATAATTGGAGCATGATTGCTTATTTGAATATGGAATATGAAATGAGAAATGAATTGAGAAAGAGAATGATAAAGAGATAAATGAAATAATTGTGTGCTTAATATGTTATTCAATTTTCAGAGTTCTGAGTTTGGCGGCATGCCTATGAATTGCTGGACAGGTGAAAAGACCGGGTCGTAAGCCGAGTCCAGCTGATAAATGTGAAATGTGATGTTTTTGGAGTGAAAAGACTGGGTCGTAAGCCTCAAAAATAAATCCTTGAAGCTAGATTGAGTGAAAAGACTGGGTCGTAAGCTCAAATCTAGTTGGATTATCCATGGATAAATATATATTGATGATTGTGATTATGGACCAAAGCAGTAACTCTGAACTTTGAATAACATATTAGTGTCTTTTGGGCCCATGCTTGTCTTTGTTTCAATGTGAATCATAAATGATGAATTAATTGAATTATATAATGACATGTAATGTTATGAAGTATGATATGATTACAATACATAAGTAAATTATTGAAAAGAAATATGGCCTGAGAAGCTATGCTGAAAGATGAGATTCTGAAAGTACAATATGACATGTAACATGTATATGGATGTGGACATTCTGAGTATTATTTTATGAATGTTCTAATAAGTTATGGAATTGTGGTTTGTGTTAATAATATATGTGTATATGTATATAATTATGAGATTAGTAGAAATATATCAAATGTGTAATTGAAATGGGAAAAAACATGATAAGAAATTAATGATACATGAAGTTAATATATGAGTATGATTTTCTGTATGGTATGTTTATAATATTTATTTGTACTACTAAGCTTTCAAGCTTAGAGCGGTTGTGTAAATCGCACAGGTGAGTAGGTGGTTGATCTGAAGTCAAATCGTTATGCCACGAGAAGGGTAAGAGTATTTCGAGACCAAATAAAAGGTGGTGCATACATGTACAATTTAATCATGTTGTATTTTGATAAAAATGTATTATTATGTATAAATGAATTTTGGTAAAGACAGGATCATTATATATATGTAAAATCATCGAAAGTATAATGATTTTGTAAATGTTCTTTAAATAAAATGTATTATTGCTTAGAACTAGAGTAAAGGTTTTTAATCTGAAATGAAAAGTGACATTCTTATACTTTATATACGTACTGTATGTATACTAGGTATATGTATAGTACTTATATAGAGTATGGGGGTGTTACAATTATTTTGGTATCAGAGCTTAGGTTTGAGATTCTCAGCCTAAGTAGATTTTAAACGAAAATAGGAAAGTTTTAAAAAAAAAGTGAAATTGTGATACATGCATATGCATTAACACCTGGGTTGGTCTCGGATGTGGCATTATGTGATTTGTAGTATATCTGAATTATATGAGATGGATGATAGTGTGTGAATGATGTTGTACTTGAAAGTAAAGCTAAAGAAAGAAATGATATAGGAAAATTTGTACAAGTATAATTGATAAATTAAAGAATTGAAGTTTACTTAAGTAAAGTAAATTTTGAAAATTTTGATTATGGAAGTGTGCTTGTGAAAAAGGCCATAAAGAAATGAATAGGAGAATAATGTTGGAAATGAGTTTAAAAAAAAATCAAATCAAGATTAAAGTAATTACTCTTTTCTCTAAAGTTTGGATCTCTTTTTAATAAAGCTTATGTTTGGATTGCTAGAGAGAGGAAATATTGTTTGAATGTTAAAATGGATAGATATGTTATTAAATTGAAGAAAGTATGGTGGAATATTGAGTGAGTTGATTGGTATAGACAAAGTGTGACAATTTAAGGTTTTGGGCACGTAAAGTTCAGGTTTTTAAAAAGGGATGGTGTTGGTTAAAGTAAGGAGATATAATGGTGTTGTTTGCATTGTTGTTTTGATACAAACATTGTGATTTTAATATTAGAAATGTAAAATATTTAAGTGTTAATAAAGCTCATATTAATGGTGGTAATGTGTGAAAGTTGAATTTTTGAAATGAGCTTTAATAATGGTGAAAATGATATGTTTTGATGTTACATTGTGGTATATATATATAATGCTTTTAAAGTTAATATTAAGAAAATGAGATTTGTAGATTGAAGTTTAGGTAAAGTAGTAAGTTGAGAGTTAGAGTTTTAATGAAATTCTAATGAGGATTATTTAGATATCGATAGTTTAATGTATATTAAGCATATGAGCTAATTTGAATGAATATTATTGCATAAGAAAGTACTATGAATTGGGTAATGTGATTGATAATATGAAAATTTTTTTTGTAATAAAGGGAAAACGAATAAGCAAGTGAAAATGAGTTACTTTAAGTAATTTGACTGGAAATGATGAAAATGGATATGAAGGGTATACTAAATGCTTTTAAGATGTCACATTAGAAATGTGACTAGGATGTATGTGAAGTGTTATTATGGTTAGAATGTATATATTTGTTGTGTTGATGAATAATTTAAGTCATGTTAAAAGAATGAGAATGATGATGTTCAAAGAAAAGTAATAAACATTAAATTTGTATAAATTGTATGCAAAAGAGAAATTAAATAAAATTGCATGATTATGTGTATACATGTATAGGATATGTGAGATGAGTTTTTCGATATGAATGTAATTGTATTATGTAAGAAATATGGAAAGTAAGTCACATTATGAATGTGACTTATGAATGTGTATGTGGTATAACTACTGGTCTAGTGGTATTGAGGATGATATTGCATGTATTAATGAACCTAAGAGAGATTAGGTCCTGACCTTCGCAGAGCTAGACTATGTGATGAAATTGAGAGTGAGAATGGACTCGAGTAATACTGGACGGTGAAATTGTTATGGTAATCACTAAACTTGATGATCATATAATATTTTGAGTCCCAAAGTATTTACATGTGGAAATATTCTATGTATATGTGTATAATAAAAGATTGTAAGGAAAAAAAAGGGGGAAGTATAGTGTATAAAATTTGTTTTAGAAGAGATAGATTAGAAATGGAGTAACAAATGAAAATTGTGTAAGATTTGCATATGATCGAATATGTATACGTAAGAGATGTTAATAGTAATATTGTTGAAACATGAATTAGGCTAATAATGATCATATAATCGAGTGCAAATTGGGTTGAAACGGAGTTGAAATATGTTATCTCTTGGTGTAGCAAAAGTTTAGAGAATGAATATGTAATTCTTGCGATACAAACTTAGCATTGTAATTGGAAAGGTTGGAAGCAGAATAATAGAGGGACAATATTGATTTATAAACCACAGGCGTGACCATTAATCTCCTATGGCCATATGATTTGTTTAGTATATTTTGCCGGTTAATTTTGTTATCCACAGATTATAGCCTGAGATAACATGACTGTAATATAGTTTTGATGAGATTGACAATTATGTTTCTAGAAACATGGTCAAGAGTTATGATAGGTAAAGTTGTACTTTATCATTAATTTGGTTATAATTATAGAAAGTATGGAAGAAAAGGGAACTGTGAAAATGTTTTGAGTTATGGATAATATGATAGAAAGGTAATTATTGAAATATTAAATGGGAGAAATTACAAATGTGATTGAAAGTTATACTGAATATGTTTATGGTATAAAGTGAATAAGTGGATGGGCTTAAGGTTTAAGTGATTGAACTATGGGTAATAAATATGGTATGAGATAATCATGAGAATTTTGTGGAAATTGTACTAAGATAATTTGAAGTGATTTGTTATTAATAATCATAATTTCAAAAAGCTGAATATGGATCTGAAGAGATTAGAATTTGAATATAAGTTTGACCTAATGGAATTAGGTCATATATATATTGTGAAATTTAATGATAAGTTTAAATAAGTTAATTGTTGGTTTGAATCAAATAAGACTGAGACGTTAGTATATTGTAACAGATAGATCAATTGATCTAGATTTCGCTAAGGTTGCAAATTATTATTGAGATTTAATATGTATAGTTGTACTAAGAGTATAAAATTTAAATGATAATGTATATGATGTAATATTCTGACAAATAAATGGACATGAATAAATTGAGTTATATCAGTTATAAATGATGATAAAAGGGAAAAGGTTGATTACCTGTAAAGTAAGTTTAAAGGCATTGTACTAATATTTATGTTAAGTGAGAAGCATGCTAAAGAAGGAATTAAGTGTATGAAAAATAAGGATATTGTTATCAATTAAGGTTTGATAAATATCTATTCTGAAAGTGATTGTAATGACGGGATAATTAATATTAAGATATAAATCAATGATTTTTAAGGTTAAAGTTAAGAGAGTATTTATAAAGAGATGAAGTAATAAAATATCCTGAATGTAATAATTGGACGAAGTATAAGTATATTACAAGATGATCTGATTCTTGTATAAAGATAAATTAATTGGGAATGTAATGAGTTATTATGAATGTTTGATTAAGAAAGTAATAAGATATATATATATATATATATAATGATGAGTTATGAAATCTAGAGAAGATGATTGACTCTAAGGGGGAGAGTAGAAATTATGTGATTTGAGGACATAATAACTAAATAAAATAATTAACTTCATATGAAAGTTAAGATGATATTTTGTTAAGAATGGATTGTTACTGTACTGGATAATTTCGAGGACGAAATTATTTAAGGGGGAGAGAATTGTAATATCCCAAAGTATACCCTAAAAGTTTTGGAATTATTGTTGTATTTGGATTTAATGTACATGTTTTATAGAAAGAGAAAAGAAGTAAAGAGAGAGTGTATATGTTGTATATATAGATATATATATAACATATACAAGTCAAAGAAATGGAAGTCAAAAGAAGATAAATTAATTATTTTGAATTAATTAAAAGGAAATATTATAAGAGATAGATGTATATGAAGGATGATATGTATATATGGTATTTGAAAAAAATATGAGAAATATAAATACAATATATAGGAGATATCCATGTAGCAACATATACATCACATATACATGATGTATATATTGGTGTAGGAAGAGTAAGTAATAATAATAATAATAATAATAATAATAATAATAATAATAATAATAATGACAAGAGAAAAAGAAGAAAAGAAAGTCAAAAGGAAGAATAAATCTTGTGGTGGAGAATTTTAGGGATATTTAATTATATTATTATTATATATATTTATAAGATAAGTTTGAAAGGGAAAAGAGAGGATTTTCTTTATTTTCTTTCTTTCTTCTTCTTCTTCTTGAACGAGAGAGAGAGAGAGAGAGAGAGAGAGATGTGATTTTGTTGGTTTACACATCAAATTCTTAAGGGCTTTAAGAGAATTGAAGGTGGATATTGAAGATTTGGCAAATAATTCAAGTAAGTGTTCATTTCTTTGTGTTGATTACTATTGATTGTGTTTATATTTGATATGGTTAGTGTGTGAAGATGATGATAATGAAAGATTGAAGTATATATGTTGAATTAGTATTTAGATGATGATAATATGGTTATTTATGAGGATGATGATGGATTGTAGAAATTGTTTAGTAAGGGTTTAATATAAATGAGTTGGGGAATTGAATAATTGATATATGGATGATGTATATAATGATTATTATGATATGTTGAAGTTATATAAGTGTTAGATTAATTGGTAATTGATGTATGTTATGAGTTTGATCAATTATTATCTTGGATTTTCTATATGTTTGTGTTTTTTTGAAGTTAAAAACACAGAATACATGAGTTTGGTCCGAAACAAAGGCAAAATGGATGCCACGGTCGTGGCGAATGAGTGCCACGGTCGTGGCGAATGAGTGCCACGGTCGTGGCGAATGAGTGCCACGACCGTGGGGGTTTAGAGAAAAGTGGGTAGATTCGTTTGCTAACCCACGGCAGTGGGGTTGTGAGGCCACGACTGTGGGGACTTAGATAAGAGTTTTGGTTTGTAATTTGTGATCTATGAGTCTAGTATGAGACTAATAGGTGAATAATTGTATTGGAATTCATGTGTATTTGTAAATAAGTGTGTATTATTCCTTTTGGATTAGGTTGTGAAGAGGTTGAGTTGCCTTAATCCATATAGTTAAGAATTCTTGGAAGAGGAAGTGTATAGATTGGTGTGAGTTGTTCTTGAGGTATGTACAAACCCTACATTATTGCATACATTTACATGACATTGGGACTTAACACATTTGGTTGTAAATGTGTTAAGTAATCTATTACATTGTTGATACATTTTATTAATGTTATGATTTGTATAATGTGAAAGATATGATGATCATTCATAATGTATGCTCAATGCAAATGGTTATGAATACTTTAATGATGAATTGCTTTGATATGAATTGAGATATGAAGCCATTGTTATTGGCTATGATAATACAAATGAAATAATTGGAGCATGATTGCTTATTTGAATATGGAATATGAAATGAGAAATGAATTGAGAAAGAGAATGATAAAGAGATAAATGAAATAATTGTGTGCTTAATATGTTATTCAATTTTCAGAGTTCTGAGTTTGGCGGCATGCCTATGAATTGCTGGACAGGTGAAAAGACCGGGTCGTAAGCCGAGTCCAGCTGATAAATGTGAAATGTGATGTTTTTGGAGTGAAAAGACTGGGTCGTAAGCCTCAAAAATAAATCCTTGAAGCTAGATTGAGTGAAAAGACTGGGTCGTAAGCTCAAATCTAGTTGGATTATCCATGGATAAATATATATTGATGATTGTGATTATGGACCAAAGCAGTAACTCTGAACTTTGAATAACATATTAGTGTCTTTTGGGCCCATGCTTGTCTTTGTTTCAATGTGAATCATAAATGATGAATTAATTGAATTATATAATGACATGTAATGTTATGAAGTATGATATGATTACAATACATAAGTAAATTATTGAAAAGAAATATGGCCTGAGAAGCTATGCTGAAAGATGAGATTCTGAAAGTACAATATAACATGTAACATGTATATGGATGTGGACATTCTGAGTATTATTTTATGAATGTTCTAATAAGTTATGGAATTGTGGTTTGTGTTAATAATATATGTGTATATGTATATAATTATGAGATTAGTAGAAATATATCAAATGTGTAATTGAAATGGGAAAAAACATGATAAGAAATTAATGATACATGAAGTTAATATATGAGTATGATTTTCTGTATGCTATGTTTATAATATTTATTTGTACTACTAAGCTTTCAAGCTTAGAGCGGTTGTGTAAATCGCACAGGTGAGTAGGTGGTTGATCTGAAGTCAAATCGTTATGCCACGAGAAGGGTAAGAGTATTTCGAGACCAACTAAAAGGTGGTGCATACATGTACAATTTAATCATGTTGTATTTTGATAAAAATGTATTATTATGTATAAATGAATTTTGGTAAAGACAGGATCATTATGTATATGTAAAATCATCGAAAGTGTAATGATTTTGTAAATGTTCTTTAAATAAAATGTATTATTGTTTGGAACTAGAGTAAAGGTTTTTAATCTGAAATGAAAAGTGACATTCTTATACTTTATATACGTACTGTATGTATACTAGGTATATGTATAGTACTTATATAGAGTATGGGGGTGTTACAGAGATGGGCAATCAGATAGCTGAATTGACAAGGCAAGTGCAGATGCTGAACATGAAGAACAATACTTCTTCATCCACTCAAGAAGTGTGTGGAATTTGTGGAACTTTCGGGCATGGAGCAAACATATGCCCCTCCGCATATGAGTCTTATGGAAATGAAGTTGAGCAAGTCAATGCTATGGGGGGATATCAACCAAGGGCCCGGAATGATCCTTACTCAAATACTTACAATCCTGGTTGGCGGAATCATCCAAATTTTTCCTGGGCAACAAATAATTCTCAACAACCTTTCCATTTGCTCCAGAGACAAAACCAACCGCAGGGTCAATCTTCAAACCAAGGGTAGAAAAGAGAGAGAGTTTGGAGGATAGTTTACAGGCCTTTATCCAAGTCAGTGCTAAGAATAAAGAGATGAATAACAAAAGGCTGGATTCATTAGAAGCATCTTTTAAGAAAGTGGAGACCCAAGTAGGACAACTTGCACAACAGATGCAGATTCAACAAAAAGGGAAATTTCCGAGTCAACCTGAGCAGGCACAAGCAGTGACTGTTCTTAGAAGTGGCATGGTAATAAATAATGATGTTGAAAATAATTCTGTGAATGCAGGTGATCAAAAGAACAAAAAGGAAGGAGAACCAGAGAACAAAGGTGCTGGAGAAAGATCAATGGAGAAATTACCTTCAGCAGATTTATGCAAGGAAAGTAATCCTTACCGGCCACCTATACCATCCCCCAGGAGGTTGAAGAATGATAAACAAGATAAGCAATTTTCAGACATCTTCAACATGCTGTCTAAGGTAAGTATTAACTTACCCTTACTTGAAGCAATAAAGAACATGCCGGCTTATGCCAAATTCTTCAAGGAATTGAACACCAAGAAAAAGAGGTATGAGCCAAATGAAAAGGTGATAGTGTCAGAGGTAGCTAGTGCTGTTTTGCAGCATAAACTACCTCCGATGCTAAAGGATCCTGGTAGTTTCATAATTCAAATTACTATGGGTAATGGAAAGGGGACTGATGGCATGTGTGATTTAGGAGCCAGTGTAAATTTGATGCCTTATTCTATGTATCTTGAATTAGAACTTGGGGAACTTAAACCTACCAAAATGGTGTTGCAATTAGCTGACAGATCTCTTAGATTTCCGAAAGGAGTTGTAGAAGATGTGTTAGTTAAGGTTGGTGGGTTGATAGTGCCTGTGGATTTCATAGTTCTTGACATGGAAGGAAGTAACCCTACACCATCCGCACACACTATTCTACTGGGTAGGCCTTTTATGGCTACTACCAACACCTTGATAGATGTTAAAAATGGTAAATTGCCAATGACTGTCTTGGGACAAACGGTTGAATTTTCTATTTTTAATACTTCTCCCATTCCTACAACTGCATTATATGAGGATTGCTCTTTAATTGATTGTATTGACGTGGTTGTTTCAGATGTTTTCTTGCAGATAGGTTCCTCAGATAAATTGGAGATGGCACTGACCTTAGATCGTGGCTTGGATATTTTTGACTCAGAAATAGCCAGTTGCCTTGAGACATTAGAGAGTGCTGAAATAGAGGAACTTAAGGAGGATCCAGTATTTGAACTTCCCTCCATCCAAAAGGAAGAGAAGAATCCTTCACTTGAGTTAGAGCTGAAAGAGTTACCTAAAAATATGAAATATGTGTTTTTAGGAGATCACAATACCTTACCTGTGATAATATCTAGCGAACTTAGTGAAAGGGAAGAGATGAGGTTGGTGAGTGAGCTAAAAAGATTGAAAAGAGCAATAGGATGGGGATTGAGTGACATCAAAGGTATTAGCCCTTCAATGTGCATGCATAGAATCACCTTAGAAGAGGGAGCTAAACATGTGAGGGAGACCCAAAGGTGCCTTAACCCAAATATGAGTGAAGTGGTTAAGAAGGAAGTGCTTAAATTGCTTGATAAAGGAGTGATATATCCTATAGCTAATAGTGAGTGGGTGAGCCCAGTACATGTAGTGCCTAAGAAATTAGGAATCACTGTGGTGAGAAATGAAAAGATTGAATTGGTTCATACTAGGACTACTACTGTGTAACACCCCGATACCCTATATAAGTACTATACATATATTTAGTATACATACAGTAAGTATATACAGTATAAGGATGTCACTTTTCGTTATCTTTTAAAAACCTGTAACAGAGTTCAAACCATAATACGTTAATTTAAATAACATTTACAAAATCATTATCTTTATCAAAACTCCATTTATACATATAAATATTCTCTTACCAGAAATACATCATAATTAAAAGTTATACATGTATGCATTACCCTCTAGTTGGTCTCGACAAACTCTTACTCTTCTCGTGGCATAACGAAAGACTTCATATCCTTCACCAAGCTACCTGCGCGATTACACATCCGCGCTAAGCCTGAGAGCTTAGTAGTACAAATATAACATATAAACATACATTATAGAAATACTAATATATAATGATATATCAATTCCATGTGTCATTAGTTTCTCATCATGTTTTCCTTTTAAATTGCACCTTTCATATATTTTAACTAATTTCATGTATTATATACATATCATTTTTACCAACCACAATTCATCACTAACAATCACCATCAACATAGTTAAACCCACATTACATATCCTATCATTATCACTAATCATCAATCCAACATTAATACTCACAATCAATATTTCAATATACATATTACATAACATTTCATGTCATTATTTTATTCACAATTCATCAATCATGAATCACAATTCCAACCAAATCCACCATAGATTTCATTACTCGTTTATTACAACATTTATATATATCATATTGACAACAACGACAGACTCGGGCCCAAATGACACTAATATGCCATTCAATTTTCAGAGTAATGCTTTGGTTCATTCATCACATTTATCATTATCATAGACCCAACTAGGCTTCAAGGATTAGGTTCAACCAAGCTTCAAGGGGAGCAAAGCATGCTAAGCATCAACCCAACTTGGCTTCAAGAACCAATCCAACCTAGCTTCAAGGGTTGTAACATCTCAATTAGGCTTCAAGGACTTAGCCAACCTAACTTCAAGAGATTGTTACTCATTTTAGGCATGCCACCAACAACAAACTCTGAAAATGGAATAACACATTAGTTACACAATTCATTTATTACTTTCATTCTCAATTCTCATCATCAATTAGGCAAACATGCCTTATGTCTTTCAATTGAATCATCATAGCCAATCACAATGGCTTCACATCACATTTGAATTATCATTATACACATATACAACATCAATTACATTAGCTAAACAAACCGATTATTAGTTTTACATCTCTTTATGTCTCAATTCACATTATACACTTCATTATTCAAGCATACATCATCAATTTCATTGCACATGTATCTTAAATTCATCATATAAACAACATATCACTCTATAACATTTCAATCATTATTATCAACCATGATGATTTCACATTTCATCATTTCTCAAAACACATTGACAACATTCATTATTAAGACATTTATTATAATAAATTGCATTGCACATACCTTTTTGGATGATCCTCATCTCTTCCTCACTATACAAGTCATAATATTAGTCACATTGTTCATATAACATACTACCATTCACAATGCATATAGCCTAACATTGTTCATATAACATACTACCATTCACAATGCATATAGCCTAACATTGTTCATATGTTTCATCAATCTCATCAAATGTGTGTTATAATCTCAATATCATATGAATGTATGTTCCACATATATTTATTTAGATCATTCTTTATTTTCAAAGTGTTTAGAGTGTTTATGTTTAGGTTTAGGAACAACAAAACCTTTGAAGAATCAAAACAAAGTGAGAAAAGTCAAGAACCATCACAGTAACAAACACCTTCATGGGACACGGCCAAGCTTGTGGCCGTGTCTCTCAAAACCAATTGGCAGTAGCAAACACATGCATAAGACACGGCCGTGTCCCTCCAAAATCCATCCAACACGGCCAAACTTCCCTCAACTTGGCCGTGTCTCCCAAAATTAATAGGTCTTGGCCGTGTTCCATTCTTATTTTGGCCGTGTCTCTCATATTCAAAACCCTAAACATAACCAACACTTCTTTGATTGAATTAAGAACAACTTATACACAACACAATCTCATTCAAATGGGTGTAATTCATGTTATTAACACATATTCATCTAAATATTCAAATTAACACTAGATCAACCATACATTCAAACATTTACCACATCAAACCCTAAAAACCAACATCAATCTTCTTCTTTCTATAACAACATCCATTTAACTTACCATTTTCAAACAAAACCAACACCAATTTAACCTTTTTAACTCACAATCAATTTCCATACTTTTAAACACATCTCAAACATTCTAAATCATGATATTAACAAATCACAAAACACATCTTCAAAATACCAAAGGAAAATAAGAGAGTACTTACCTTAGATGAAGAAATTTCACAAATCTCCAACCAAAACCTTTGATTCTTCCTTCAATTTGATTCTAGTATCAAGAACACCTCTTGTTCTCTCTTTTGTTTAAGATGGCCGGGCAACCATGGAGAAGAGAAGAAGAAGAAATGAAGAAAAGACAAATCATCATCTCTTTAAATCTCCACCATGCATTTCACAAAGAGAATTACCTAAATGCCCTCTTCAACATAATTAAACCTCCTTTCATTTAACATGCCCTTAATAGTAATTTCACTTAGCACAAGATAAAATATCCTCTTACCTTGACTCCCCATTTGACCAACTTATATGTTATATATATTACAATATACACTACATATACATTCTCTTAACACACTCATTTCCTTTACAAATACATATATACATTTAATTCAAATCAAAACAACAGTTGTATCCAACTTCTAGGGCACACATTGGGATATTACAATTCTCTCCCCCTTAAATAATTTCGTCCTCGAAATTATCAGTACCCTAACAATTCATTCTTAACAAAATACTATCTTAACTTCCATATGAAGTTAATTATATGCTTAAGTTATTATATCATCAAATAATATAGCTTCAACTCTCCCCTTTAAAATCAACCATCTTCTTTAAATTCCATAACTCATCATTATATATGTTTATATATCTCATTACTTCCTTAATCAACATTCAAAAGATCTCATTATATTTCTTATTAATATCTTTATACCAGAATCAAACCATTTTATAGTACACTTATACCTCCTCCAATCTTTATTTTCACTGTATTATATTCATTCACCTCTTTGTAATTACTCTCTTAACTTTACCCTTAAAAAAAAATCATTGGTTTATACCTTAGCATTAATTATTCCGTCATTACCATCACTGTCTAAATAGATATTTATCACACTTCATTAGATAACAAGATCCTTATCTTTCACAATTGGAGTTACTTCTTTAGTATGTTCTTCACTTAACTTACATATTAATACATTACCATTCAACTTATTTTATAAATAACCAATCCTTTCCCTTTTTATCAAGATTTATAACTACTATAACTCCATTCATTCATGTCCATTCACACTTTAACATTTTACATCATATACATCCTTATGTAACTAATTACACTTTTGGTACAACTACACATATTAAATCTTAATAATGATTCATAATCTTAGCTAAATCTAGATCAATTGATTTATCTATCATAATATATTCACATTCCAATCAACAATTAATTCATTCAAATTCATCATGAAAGTTCCCAATATTCATATATGTATATATATAACCTAATTCCATTAGGGCAAACTTATATACAATTCCTGATCTCTTCCGATCCATATTCAATCAAATTATCATGATAACAATTCATTTCAAATTATCTTAATATAATTCTCACCAATTCTCATAATAATTTTATACCATATTTACTATCAATAGTTCTTTCATTTAAACCTCAAGTCCATTCATTTATTCATTATATACCATAAACATATTTAGCATAACTTTCAGTCATATTACCCATAACTCAACAAATCTCTATAATTTCCTTTTTCTCTCTTTAACTTCATAATTATAACCAAATTCTTAACATAAAATGATAAGGTACAACTTTATCCATCATAACTTTTAACCATACTTCTCAACATAATTTCAATCTTACCAAATCTGTATTACAATCATTTGATCTAAAATCCAAATCCATGGATAACCAATTAATCGATCAAATATACTGAACAAAATACATGGCTTTAAGAGATTAATATTCAAGCCTGAAACTTTTAAATCAATACTGTTCTTATATAATTTTATTCTTAGTTTTTTACAAACACAAAACTAAGGTGTACCTCAGGAATGATATATTCCTTTCTTTACATTTTTGCTAGATCAGAAGTTAACACATTCCAACCTCGTTTCAAACCAATTTGCACTCGATTAAGTTGATCTGATACCAAAATAATTTATCTACATAGAATTTTCCATATCTGAATACTTTGGAATTTTAAATATTATATAATCATCAAGTTCAATACTCACTATAACAATTTCCACTGTCCAATATTACTCAAATCCATGCTATACTCACTTCCATCACATAATCCATCTAACTCTTCACAGTTCCAGACCTAATCTCTCTTAGATCCACTAATATATACAACATCATTTTCATATCACTAATTCCATAATAATACCACATACATCTTCATAGATCACTTTCATAATATAATTCACACATTTGTGTATATATCACAATTTCATTTATATTGAAAACTCAATTCACATATCATATACATGTATATATATAATTAGATGCTCTTATTTATTTATTTATTTATTTATTTATTTATTTATTATTATTATTATTATTATTATTATTTTATACATTCAATACATATTTTCCTTTATAACTGTAACAACCGTCCCAGTCCACCTGCTGAGCCATTCTTATCCGGAGAAACCCTCAGGGTCTCTGGGCTGGGCTGTTACAGCACTAAACTGCTCTCACGGGCCTTCCAACAGGATGCACTTATTTGACTTACACCCAAGACATATGAGTGCAAGTCACCTCCCTGGATCGAATCCCTGACTTCCCACTAAGAGAGCCAGTGAGCGCAATACAGTATCGATTCTTCCAGTATGATGCAAAGTATTTATTCACACAACACATATATATGTATATATATTCTGACTATAATAGCACTTTACATCCATCTTAGCCACATTCCCAATGTAACATCTCTTTCATTTTCATCTTTAAAAGCATTTAATATATTTCCATATCCATTTTTACCCTTTTCAATATAGTGACTTAAAATAGCTCATCTTTATTTGTTTATCCACTTCCCTTTTTACTTCAAAACAATTTCTCATACTATCACATTACTCAATTCATAATACTTTCATATGCAATATTAGTCATTTCATCTAACTCATGTATTGCATATACACTAAACCATCAACATCCAAATGATCTTTATCAATTTCCACTAAAATTTTAACTTTTCAACTTACTACTTCACTTAAACTTCAATTTATCAAACTCATCTTTTCTTAATATCCATTTTAAAAACATCCTATATATATATCACAAAGCAATATCAACACATATAATTTCCATATTTATCAAGCTCATTTCAAAAAAAAAATCTCAAATATCACATATTAGCACCATTACCATGAGCTTTCACAATATCCAAACATCTCACATTTCTAACACGGAATTCACAATGTTCACATTAAAATAACAATACCAATGTATATTTTTACTTAATCAATATCATCTCTTTTTTTTTCCTTTAATCAAAATCTTAACTTTACATATACATACCCCACATTTTAAATAATCACACTTTGTCTATACTAACCAACTCATTCAATATTCCACCATATTTTTCTCATTTTAGTAACATATCTTCCAATATTAACAATTCAACTATATTTCCTCTATCTAACAAACCCAACATAAATTCTATTATAAAGAGATTCAAAGTATAAAGGAAAAAGTACATACTTTTATTTCGATTTGATTTCAACTCAATTTCAATTTATTCTCCTTTTCATTTCTTTATACTTCAACACATTTAACAATTCACTTTACTTTTATGTAAAACATCATTCACACACTAGTATCCATCTCATATAACACAAATATTTTACAATTCATATAATGCCACATCCGAGACCAACCTAGGTGTTAATGCATATACATGTATTACCAATTTCATTTCAAAACTTTTCCTTTTTACTTCTATTTAAACTTTTCAAAGTTTTTTTCTTTTTAATTTCACTTAGGCCGAGAATCTCGAACCTAAGCTCTGATACCAAAATAATTGTAACACCCCGATACCCTATATAAGTACTATACATATACTTAGTATACATACAGTAAGTATATACAGTATAAGGATGTCACTTTTCGTTATCTTTTAAAAACCTGTAACATAGTTCAAACCATAATACGTTAATTTAAATAACATTTACAAAATCATTATCTTTATCAAAACTCCATTTATACATATAAATATTCTCTTACCAGAAATACATCATAATTAAAAGTTATACATGTATGCATTACCCTCTAGTTGGTCTCGACAAACTCTTACTCTTCTCGTGGCATAACGAAAGACTTCATATCCTTCACCAAGCTACCTGAGCGATTACACATCCGCGCTAAGCCTGAGAGCTTAGTAGTACAAATATAACATATAAACATACATTATAGAAATACTAATATATAATGAAATCTAATATCTTTTGACAAAACAACATGCTAAACCTCGCTTAATTAGATGGGTGTTATTATTGCAAGAATTTGATTTCCAAATCAAAGATACTAAGGGAAGTGAAAATGTTGTAGCTGATCATTTATCTAGATTACCCTTCTTTGGTGAAAATCTTGCATATGATAGCATTCATAAAAATTTAGAAGCATTTCCTGATGAGCAGCTATTTGTGGTAATTAATGCACCTTGGTTTGCAGTTATTGCTAACTATCTTGCTTGTGGTATTGTGCGTTCTGACATGTCATTTCAGGAAAAGAAAAGGTTTTTGCACGTGAGTAAATTTTATTTTTGGGATGAACCTTACCTATTCCAGATATGCAAAGATGAGACAGTTCGCAGGTGTGTATATGAGGAAGAATAGCTGAGTGTTCTTCAATTTTGTCATGACCTTCACTGTGGTGGTCATTTTGGAGGAAGAAAGACTGCAGAAAAGGTGCTTCAAAGTGGTTTTTACTGGCCTACTCTATTCAAAGATGCTCAAGAATATTGTAAGCATTATGACCGCTGTCAAAGAGTGGGTAACATTGGAAGGAGGAATGAAATGCCCCTTCAATCTTATATTATTGTTGAACTGTTTGATGTTTGGGGAATAGATTTCATGGGTCCTTTTCCCAAGTCTTTTGGTTAGGAAATATATTTTAGTTGCTGTTGATTATGTTTCAAAATGGGTGGAGGCAATCCCCACCCGTACTAATGATGCTAATGTGGCTGTTAAATTTGTGAAGGAATATATTCTTAGCAGATTTGGCACGCCAAGAGTGATAGTCAGTGATGGGGGAAGTCATTTCTGCAATAAACTTTTTGAGAAATTAATGCACAAATCTGGTGTGAAACACAAGGTGGCAACCCCATACCATCCACAGACTTCTGGACAAGTTGAGACATCCAACAAGCAAATAAAAGGAATTCTGGAGAAAACAGTCAACTTATCAGGGAAGGATTGGGCAAGTAGATTGCATGATGCATTGTGGGCATATCGAACTGCTTTCAAGAGTCCTTTGGGTATGAGTCCATACCGATTGATTTTTGGTAAGGCTTGTCATTTACCAGTGGAGTTGGAGCACAAGGCATATTGGGCAATCAAGACTCTGAATTTAGATTTGGACAAGGCAAAGAGAGAACGTTTTCTGCAAATTTCAGAGTTAGATGAACTGAGGAATGAGGCATATGAGAGTTTGAGGATTTATAAGGATCGCACTAAAGCACTTCATGATAGAATTATAGTGCGAAAGACATTGAGCCCAGGTATGAAAGTTTTGCTTTTAATTCTCGTATCCGTCTGTTTCCAGGAAAACTCAAGTCTCGATGGAGTAGTCCTTTCAAGATAACTCAGGTATATCCTTTTGGTGCTATAGAATTGCTTAACTCTCGAACAAATGAAACTTTTAAAGTAAATGGACAGAGAGTTAAACCATATAATGAAGGGTTCTAAGAAGTAAGGATCATCGATAGCACTTTGATCAACGATCCTTAAGTCTTAAAGTAATGTCCAGCTACACGACATTAAAGAAGCGCTAAATGGGAGGCAACCCATCGGTTTGCATTTCTTTAAATAGTTGTAATTTTATATTCAGCAATTTTGATTTTATGTTTGGTTTAAATAAATGGAATGGGTGCTTTGATCGGTTTTTTTTAATGTGTTTTAGGGTTAATCAAAGAAGAGGATTGCATTTCTTTAAGATTTGGTGACACAAAAAATATAAAATATATAAAAAAAAGAGCCAAAATGGCAGTGAAGGACACTGCCACTTGACATGGCCAAGCCACTGGCCGTGTCAAGCCAACCCTAAATTCACCTAAATTCACCAAATTCACACAGCCCCTGAAACAACCAACAAGCTTGGCCATGTCCTTGGCTGTGTCACATAGACACGGCCAAGCTTCTCCCCAAGTCCCTTTTCTTTGTTTTTGCAACCCTTTGTTTACAATGTCAAACACACCCATGGGATACAGCCAAGTCACTGGCCGTGTCCCTCCAAACTCATCAAACACGGCCAAGCTAACCCAAGCTTGGCCGTGTCACTTTAATTTTAAAGTTTAAAAACATGGTTTTAGCACTTTTAGTTCATTTCAATCCCTAGTTTTCTTTTTGTATCCTTTCTCTCTCTTGATTTTTTCTCTCAAAAAAACCTCCATTGTTGTTCTTTCAAAGCTTCCAAAATCCCATTAATTCTCAATTTTCTTCACCAAAACTGAAATTAATTCGTTCAATCTTCTTCTTCTCTCATAAAAAATCAATTTAATCTGTTTAAGTTTCAAAATTTTCCAGATCTTTCAATATGCCAAGAACAAAAATGGTGTCCCACCACAAGAGGAAGCAACCTCCAACTACAGCTGCATCTTCATCTTCTTCATCTTTAAAGAGAGCGACTCTTTTGGCTAGGGGTTTCTTTCCGACGAGGTATGTAAGCGATGAATCCCTTAATGCTCTTCATATTAGGGATAATTTTTATAGTTATGTTCAAAACCTTGGGTGGGAGAAACTAGTCTCCTTTCAACCTTTGCAATTTCAAGAACTTACTTTGGAATTTTTAACATCTCTTAAGGTTGAAAGAGATGAACAAAAGATTTGCTCTAGGTTGAATTTTAAATTGCTTGGGAAATCATTTGTAGTTAGTATTGAGCAATTGAATGTTATATTTGGTTTCCATCAACGCGGTGAAAAGATTTGCTCTAGGTTGAATTTTAAATTGCTCGGGAACTTATGTGGCCAAATCAACCAAGGCAACTAAATTGAGTAATCCCGCTCTAAGGTATTTGCATCGCTTTATGTCCTGTGGGTTCTTTGCACGGGAGGAAAGCCCAGGTGTAGTGGAACTTAGTGAGCTCTTTTTCTTAGATTGTGCTTGTAATACAATACCCATTAGTACCGGCTATTAGTTGGCCGATGTTTTTGATAATGTGACAAACAAAAAGAAGGGGGCTATTTGTATTGGAGGGTTGGTTACCACATTGGCGACAACCCTTCTTGATGATTTTGACATGAGTAACTGTCGTATGACTAAAATTTCGGGTAATATTCATTGGATTTGGCCACACTTGAGAAGATGCATATGGTGGTGAACAGGGGAGGGGCCTATGTGATGGCTTCAGCTGAGCCAGAAGCACCGGGGGGCAGACAAAAGAGAACACGAGTCCATGAGGAGTCTGACTCGGATTCTCTTGATTTGGATGAAGATGCTCTGGTCCTGGATAATCAGGAGATACTTAATAGGATAGAGGCACTGGAGAGCAAGGTCGATCGTAACCATGCTGCGGTCTTGCAACAGTTGGACCAAATCAATAGCAACCTTGCTAAGATTCTGAGTCTCCATCCTTCGGCTGCATCATCATCACATCCTCCTTCACCATAGATCAAATTGGCTCTAATCTTTTGAGAGAATTCCTTAATTTCTTGTCTTTAGTTATAGCATATTTTCGTTGTTATTTTTCTTTTTTGTTTTTAATGTTAACATTTTATATTTTGGATATTTTATTTTATATATTATATTTTGTTTTTGAACAATTGCTGTTTGTGATGAAAAGGTAGAGTTTGCCTCACAAGGGAATGATGGAAAATAGGTTGTACCTTCACTCTTTTTCTTTATTATCCTTGTTTCCATTGAGGACAATGTAATTTATTAGTGTGGGGTAATCTTTAAGCTTTCCTTTAATTCTTGTTTTGTTTGTCTTTGTGTGTTATATTGTGCGTTGTGCATGGCATAATTGTTGGAAACTTATTGACTTTTCTGTGATTCTAGCATTATATTTGAGACTTTAGTATCAGCATAGAGATTAGCATTTGAATTCATTCAGGATCAAGTTTCACATTCTGCAATTCATGACATATAAATATTTGAGAATCCACCCTTTGTGAGTTTTGAGCCTCATAGATTGAATATTATTGTCAATTGATTTTCTTTTCTTAAGTGCGCACCTTCATGATTTTGCATCTCTAGAGCTTGCTTTTGCATACTAATTGAACTCACATTATAATTTAATCTCAAGTTTTAAAATGATGAAGGCAAATTAAGATTATCCCTTTAGCTTAAAAAGACCTTCCTTAATTATGAATTCCTTAGTGAGCCAAGTTGAGCCTTTGACTTTTTCTTGATTGATCAACACAATTCACAACTCAACATTTTCCTATTATCATCATACCTGCATTAAGGAATGGAGTTTCTTATGATATGACAATAAGGTGGTTTAATTCATAAGTGTGGGGTAAGCAATTAAAAAAAATAGTATTGCTTTAGTAAGATTTTGGGCTGAAATGCATACTTTGCACATTGTATTTGACTAAGAGTCGATTATTCTTTTCCTCTACATTTTAAGCTAGATGTTCCATGCAATTTTATATTTTGTATATATATATAATATAAAAGAAAATAAAAGAGAAGATATATATATACGAAATTCATATATTTTCTAGCATTAGTCATCAAAGAGGAATGTCGACTCATGTACTTTTCTTTAAGTATGCAAGTATGTGAGATTATCAAGGGTTGGTGAATATGCCATTTGAGGGAGTTACGAGTTTCTTAGCAAGAGTATTGTCTAATTTAGATACTCCATTTCTTGATGTTCCAACTTAAATTTCTTTTCTCACACCTTCACCTTAGCCCCATTACATCCAAATAAAAGACCTTCGGATTATTTCTTGAGAAAATCAGTGAGAGAGATTGGATAATTAAGCAAGTTTATGGCAGTATGCAGTCATGAGTGGTTTGAGTGAATTAACCTTTGAAATTGAGTGAAACAATTAGATGAGAGATGAGATTTGTTATGTCTGGATTAATGAATGAGTTAAGAAAATCTTGATTAAAGTAAATTGCAATTATTTATGGCTGAGTCTTAAAGGATTTCATCTTATATACTTGAATTATAGTTAAGGTTGTTTGAGTTTTTAATTTATGCCATGTGAATTTGCTTGAGGACAAACAAAGTTTTAAGTGTGGGGTAGTTGTTTTATTAGTTTTTGTCATAGAATTGTATCTTATTTATTATGATTATTTTTGTTTTCTTCAGGTATTTTGGTAGTTTTAATCTGTTTATTTAGTGATTTTATTAATTTTGGTAGTTTTAATTTATTCCAGTGTTTGTCATTTTTACCCTAGTTTTTAGTGTGTGTTTATGTATTTTTTATTAATGTTTCATTTGATTCTTGTTTAAAGTTTGTTTCAAGTGTTTGTTTTAGGTTAATATGCAGAATATTTCCTTGGAAGAAAGAATAGCATGAAGCAGTAAGACACGGCCAAGCCACTGGCCGTGTCTCACCTTAAGGGCAAAACCAAGGAACCAAGAGAGGAAGGAAAATTTGGCAGAAGCTGACACTGGCAGGTGACACGGCCACAAGCTTGGTCGTGTCCCATACTTAGCCAAGGAAGAAGACTAAAGAAAGAAGAGCAAAGAACGAAGAGAATCAGTAGGTGACACACCCAGGTGACACGGCCAAGCCACTAATCGTGTCACATGACACGACCAGGAGCTTGGCCATGTCACACTCAATTCCACAGAAGCATAGATGAAGGATTACACAGAAGCTGACACATCCAGGTGACGGCCGTGTCACTCCATGGGACTAAGGGAAGAAAGAAAACGCGGATTTTGAGCGAGGGTTTCATATAAATAAGAGGATTAGGGTCTTTGAAATTAAATTGGTTGAGAGGAATAGCCATTCATACATATAAGTTAGTAGAGAAGTGCAAACCCTAGACCTTTCTATTAAGTGAATCAATATATCAGCTTAGTTTACTTTCATTGTTTTAAATTCCACTCGATCTGTCTTCATTAGTTGTTAACAATTTAAATTTATTGATAATTGTTATTTGCAATTTGATAATCAATTACCTTATCTAGCTTCCTTGTGAGACGACCTTAAGGTGTTCACCAAGATACTACAGTAGCCTCGTATACTTGCGAGTGTAGTTCTAGTAGTGTTAATTAGAGCGCAACACATACATAAATCACATTTTATACCATTTAGCCATTAACAATGGCTTTTCACAATGCATTTAATGCATACATATCAAATCACATATCATAGCATAATTTTCATGAATGTTTAATGTACCAAGTAACTTAACACATTTTCCAGCCAAAATGTGTTAAGCCCAATTTATAGCCAACATATGTAATTTATCAAAAGTTGGTACATACCTTAGAAAGCACTCAAAAGCAAGCTACAAAACTTCCACCAACCTTCTCTTCCAAGTTTCCCTTCAATAATAGGGTTGGGCAAAACACCTCTGCTTAATGTCTATACCAAATGTGATCAAATACAATCATTTAGTATCACATTTTAAGGCATTTCCAACCTTAAACCTTAATTAAATATCATTCTAGATAAAATTCCAAAATTAAGCCTAATCTCACTTTAACATTGGGCAACTGTGTTAATCCATTCAAATTGGTGTTCTATGTTTATTTATATCATTGTAAATATATTTTAACATGTTTAAAATAATTACATTAATTAAACACATGCTTTTGTTCAAAATTCTAAAATGGCATAACCTTCACCATTGAAGGTTCTTCATTCTAACTTAATCCAATAATTAATCCAAGCTTATTTCCATCCTTAATATCATTAAATAACATGCTTGAAGCATTAAAACCAAACAATTAACCAATCTTTGAAAATTTCGTTTCCAAAATCCTAAATCCAACACTATAATTTTCAAACTCTAACCAAACATGACCAAATCCATTATTTGACTTTTAAATACTTATTTATGCATTAAAATAACACATTTAGAAGACCAATATATACTAATATATAAAAAGGGTGATGTGGCTCTGCTAGGGTTCCTTGTGATTATCTTCACCGACATGGCATCATCGTCAGCTCCGCCGGCAGCCCCTCAGGGGCCTTCCAGCCCTTCTTTTGCATCAGTTCTCAAATCAGGGTCCTCGCCTCCTTTGGATTCATTGGATGAGGCTCGATCTTTTGCGGCGATTCATTCTAATCGCAGGCTTGCGGCTACGGAAGGTAGATTTAAGGGATGTCCTTTGATTTCATTCTCTAAATCGGATATTGATATTCTGGCTAAGCCATTCCAATACGCACTTGTGGGGCATTTCCATAAGAAGAGGCCTGGTTTAGTTTTATTACGTAAATTTATGGATGCCATTAATTTCAAAGGACCTTTCACCATAAGTTTGCTTGATGATTTTAATTTTCTGATTAATTTTGAATTGGAGGTAGACTTTCTTTGCTGTTGGTTGAGACGAGCCTGGCAATTGCATAGTTTTCATATGACTATTTTTAAATGGTCTCCGCATTATAAATCGGATGCAGATAGTCCTATATTGCCAATTTGGTTATCTCTTGAAGGACTCCCTGTTCATCTCTTTAAGAAGGAAGCTCTTTTCCTTATTACTAAATCAGTCGGTTTCCTCTTAAGATTGATACTGCCACTTCTCAGAAGACGAAAACCACTGCTGCTCGTGTTTTGGTTGAACTGGACATTTCTAAAGATTTGCCATCGAAGCTTTATATTGATAATTGTGGGCAAATTCTGGCTCAACCTGTTGTCTATGAAGATATACCTGAGTCTTGTCCTAATTGTAATAAATTTGGGCATCTTTATCAAAATTGTTCAAGGGCTTATGTTAAAGATGCTGTGGCTAAGGAGCAGGTTGTTCAGGATTCAGTTCTTGTTGCTAAAGTTGCCTTAGAGCGCAAGAAACTCCGTCAGGAATGAGTTCCTTTTGGGAAGGAAACAACTAATGATGATCCTAAGCTTTCTGTTGAGGACACTGCTCAAACGGTGAGAGAGCCAATTGCTCCTGATGCTTGGGTGGAGGAGCAGACTACGACGAATGTCTCTTTACCTGCTGTTTCGGAAGGGGTAGTCTCCGGTGTTCCTATTATTGACGATGCATCAAATTATCTTGTGCAGCCTAGTATGTCTGATGTTGAGCAGCATGAAACTGAGGAGGAGAAATTATGTAATGTGTCGGATGGCAATGTTTCTGAAGATAATGATCCGCCTGATATTGATGGTTTAAAGGTGGATGCAAGCTTATTAGAGCAACGGGTCTCTACTGATGACACTGGTGGCTTTACTGAGGTACTAACCAGAAAGAAAATGAAGCAGAAATCTGTCATTACCCGCTTGCCAATAAATACGCGTCACACGCGGTCTAAAACTTCTCTTCCTGACTCTCATTAATGGATTGTCTCTACTGGAACATTCGAGGTATTGCCTCATCTTTTGAGAGATTGAATAATTTGTGTCGTTCTCATAACTTTATGTTTATTATTGTCATTGAACCTATTTCTAAAGCTGAATGTGGTTTGGATATGGCTAGAAGATTAGGTTTTTCCAACTTTTATTGTAGTGCAAATAATAAAATATGGCTGCTGTGGAAGGAAAATATAGTTTCTATTTCGGATTTTTGTGATAGGGGTCAAGTGGTTTTCTGTTTTGCTGTTTGGAGACCTGGTGAATTTTCTTTTGATCTTGCTATGATCTATGGTAAACACTCTCAGAATGAGCGTAAACCGCTGTGGGAGGCCCTTTGCAATTATCATTTTCAAGGCCCTTTTTTAGTTGCAGGTGATTTTAATGTTACTCGTGGCATCTCAGAATATAAAGGATCCTCTATTCCTAATCAAGCATCTATTGATGACTTTAATGATTGCTGTGACAGTTGTGATTTGCATGATTTTCCTGTGATGGGCTCTGAATATACTTGGTCTGGTAACAGAAGCAACGGTTTGGTCTGGAAACGTTTGGATCGTTTCATGGCAAATGATTCCTTTATTTCTAATTTTGATGAATCACTTGTCCGGCATCTTAATTCAACAACATCTGATCATAAACCTCTTTACCTGCACTGTGCCAAAGTTGAGTTTAATGCTCCTAAGCCTTTCAAGTTTCAAAGGATGTGGCTTGAGCATAGTTCTTTCATTCCTTTTGTACGTGAGCAATGGGCAAAACAGTTTTATGGGGGAGGAATGAAAAGCTTGCATATGAAACTTTCTGATCTTAAAAAAGCTATCAAAGTATGGAACAAAAATGTCTTTGGTAACATCTTTGATAGTATTAAGGAAGCCGAACAACAGGTTGTTCAGGCGGAGGAGGCATTGATTTCGAATAATTCTGCATCCAATAGGGCAGCCTTTAAAAGATCACAGGCTCTTTTAATACAGGAGCTGAAACTGCAAGACATTTTTTGGCAACAAAAAGCAAGGCTTAAATGGATCAAGGACGGAGATGCTAATACACACTTTAATCACCAATATGTAAAAGTTGCCAGGGTTTATCACAAAATTAATAGAATTAAAGCTTCTGATGAGTCTTGGTTAGTGCAGCAGGGTGATATTGGTAATGAAGCAGTCCGACAATTCACTGCTCTCTTTAGTGATGACACTGATGTCACCAGGTTCACTGGTATGCTTGATCAAATTCCTTGTCTTGTGACTAATTGTCAAAATAGAGATCTTATGGCCATCCCATCTGATGAGGAAATTAAGAACTCAGTTTGGCTTCTAGACCTTTCTAGCACCCCGGGACCAGATGGGTTTGATGGATCCTTTTTCAGAGCCTGTTGGGATATTGTTAAATGGGATGTGTGCAGCGCGGTTAAGGAATTTTTCTTGGGTCTCCCCATTCCGCAATCCTTTAGCAGCTCGCAAATAATTCTCTTGCCCAAAGCCAATAATCTGACCACCTTCTCTGATTTCAGACCTATATGTTTGAATAATTTTGTCAGTAAGGTCTGTACCAGAATTCTCACTTCCAGATTTGTGCCTATTCTGGATTCTCTCATCTCGCCGGAGCAAGCTGGTTTTATGGCTGGTCGCTCTATTCACTCCCAGATTTTACTTACGAATGAACTCATTCATGACATTGACCGCAAAGCCAGGAGTGGTAATATAGCTTTGAAACTTGACATGGCAAAAGCTTTCGACAGAGTGTCTTGGCCTTTTTTAAGGGCATTGCTTACAAAGTTTGGCTTTTCGGATAAATTTGTGGCCTTAATTATGTCGATTTTGACATCATCGAGACTATCTATTTGTGTGAATGGTGTTTCATATGGTTATTTCGCACCTTCCCGCGGTGTTAAGCAAGGAGACCCACTTTCACCATATCTTTTTATTTTGATGGCAGAAGCTTTTTCCAGAGGGTACAACTATTTAGTGCATAATGGTCAAATTTTACCATATCATGTGGCTCGGGGTTGCCCCATAATTACACATCTTAGTTTTGCGGATGATTTGATTATTTTCACTCGGGGTGATTTAAAAAGCATTCTTAAGCTCATGTCCTTCCTACGGCAATATCAACAGGCCTCTGGGCAAAAAATTAATTTCAATAAAAGTGCTTTTTATTGTCCTAAGAAGATGCCTGCTGTAAAGATTAAAAGTCTAGAGACTGCTCTCTCGGTTAAGAAGAAAGACTTCCCTTTTACCTACTTAGGGGCTCCAATTTATCGGGGCATCAATCGTCTGTTGTATTGCAAGGACCTCATTAAAAAGTTCAATGATAGACTCTCAGGATGGTCCAAGAAGCTTCTCACTGTGGGTGGTTGAATTACCCTCATCAAACATGTGTTATTGACCATTCCGTTGCATGTCATGGCTACAATGGCTTTACCTACTGCTGTTATTCGTATTTTGGAGGGAATTATGTCTCGGTTTTTATGGGGTCAGAGCTCGGATCATGTTGACAGACGGCACTGGATCAAATTTGCTGAGATGTGTAGACCTGTGGAGGAAGGCAAAGTCGGGTTTCAATCTTTGGGACACTGTCAGCAAGTTTTTTCTATTAAGCTTTGGTGGCTGCTCACGCAGTGGAGTTCTTTGTGGTCTAACTACATGATGCACCGTTATTACAGAGATGGGAATATGACTTTCAAAATTATTGATTCTTGTATTTGGAAGAGGATCTATAAGATACATCCTACTGCCCTGCACTTTTTCAAATCTGTTGTGCTTGATTATGACTGTGAAGCCCAGAATTTACAAGTAAAATTCTCTTTTGCAACAGTTTATAATTATGTTCGAGCCAAAAGAGGGACTAGATTATCTTATGCTTCAATTTGGCACACTAAAATACCGAAGCACATCTCTTTTTTCACCTGGAGAGTGCTTAACAATGCCCTTCCTATGCATGAAAACTTGCAGAAATTTGGTATTTCGGGTCCTTCTGTTTGCCCATTGTGCTGCAATGCAGCTGAATCTTTTGATCACATTTTCCTGCTATGTTGTCATGTCCAGAAGATTTGGGAATACTATGAATATTTTTTCACTGAGCTTAGACCATCTCATAGTTCTCTTCGACAGCAACTGATAGCTTGGTGGCTGACTTGTAAGCAAAACATCGTTGGCATTCTTCGTCGCTTCATTTCCCAGGTCATTTTATGGCATGTATGGAAGGTATATTGTTCGAAAATGTGGGGAGATGGCAGCTTCTGGGTAGGCATTTTACAGCAGCAGGTTGAAACCTTCATCTTCAATTGGGGAGTTGCAAACTCATCACCTAAGCTAAGCAGGCAGCTTCCTGCTGCTCTAAAATACCTTATGCCTGCTGGTTTTGGTACTTTGCAGCGGAGACCAGTCCTGGTCAAATGGGTAAAGCCCTCTAGAGCCCGCTTCAAAATGAACGTTGATGGTTCATTTTCTACACGTAACGCAGCTGGCGGGTTTGTTATAAGAGACAAGAATAGTGATTTTGTCACTGGCCACGGGTTCCTTCTTGAGGCTGGCAGTCCTTAGCAAGCTGAACTACAAGCATTATATGTGGCAGTTTTCTGGTTTTCAAATGTTTTTGACAGTGAAGTTGAGATTGAAATGGATTCACAAGAGGTTGTTTCTCTGGTTCAATCAAGACATGTTCATACATCTGATTTGAAGCTTCACTTTATTTGTCAATTTATGCTTCACACTGGATCATCACTTTCACATATTTATAGAGAGGCAAACCAAGTTTCTCATAATTTAGCTAACTTGAGTAGGCTTAATGCATGTAATTTTTGTTTCCGCACCTTTGCTTCCCTACCTTCTCTTATTAAAGGTTTGGTGAAAACTGAATGTATTGGTTTACCATTTATTCGCATTAAATAAAATTCCCTGGCGGTGCCGCCCGCCTTTATATATAAAAAAAACACATTTAGAACTAAATTGCACAATTAAATCATATGAATTAAAAAATCCAAAAGTTTCATAACCATAAATTTTCTCTCTTCAAACAACTCATCTCAAACATAATTATTTCTTCAATCCAACCTTAAAATCATTATTAACTACTTAAAACAGCTTCATACACACCAATTTTAACAATTATAACATACTACGACAAAATTTCAATTTTCACATAGTTATCCCATGACCCTAAATTCACAATTCATGCTCATCTCAACAAATTAATCCACAAATCATCACATATCATTTAACTTCATTACCATCTATTTTAGCAATTTAAACCACTTTCTCTCTCTAGATTACATCTTACATAAGCATAAAATTATAGAAAACAATGCTTTAAAAGAAAGAAACTTACTTGATTTCCTTGATAAATCTTCAAAACCTCTTTAAATTCTCTTGAGTTTCTTGTAATATTTGATGTTTAGAAGAATCTTGCACTCTTCTTACTCTCTCTCAAAAATCACGTTGAAGAAAGAAGAAGAAGAATAAAAATGAAGTGTTTTTTTCAATTTTAAATCCTTATCCTTAATATAAATAAACTAATTAGTTGATTAATTCCACCAATCACTTTTCTCCCTTCTTTGACTTTTTTTCTTCTCTTAATATTAATATTATTATTAATTAACTAATTAATAATTATAAAATATCACATTTTTTCATCATCTTCCACTATATAATATTATTTTTTATTTTTAATATTATTTTATTCATTTTTAATTATTATTTTATTATTATTATTTTCATCATCCACTTTTTCAACACCAAATTATACCTCATATATATGAAATATATATTTTATGTATATGTATATATCTTATATATGTTACTTATATTTCACATATACATTTGTTAAATTCTCAATTCTAATCATTCAATTTTTTATTTAATTCTTTCTTTTTCTTTTTTTTATTGACGAATATTACAATTCTCTCTCTCTTAAATAATATCGTCCTTGAAATTATTCAATACGGTAATAAACCATCCAAATCAAAATATAATATTAAAATCTCATATGAAATTAATCATCTCATTAAATAATCATTTTATCAAATTGCATAATTTCTACTCTCCCTCTTGGGATCATTCTCAATTACCTTTTCACAATTTCATAACTCATAATTATATTTTCTATTTAATCAAACAATTATAATAGATTATCATATTTTTAACTGAATTATCATTAGACAAAATTAGTTTATGTCTTTAGTATATATGCATCACATATCTATTAAACTCAAGATATTTGATCATTTCATTAACTTAAAATATATTCTCATAATCTTAAATTCAAATGTTAATAACTTATATCTTAACACTGACTATTCCGTCATAATAGTCATTTTCAAAATTGTATCTCTATTTAATTACTACCTTGCTGATATTTACAAATAATTATTTGTAATAACCACAAATGATAACAACTCCCAATTCCAATTAATAAGTCTTAACACAATAATTTTGCACATCTCTACTTTGATCCTACACTTTAAACAATTACCACTTATTAATTTAATATCACCATTATACAATAACAAAATCATATTTCATTCATTCCTACGGGTTATTCATCAATCCAACATATTTATTCATTCCAATTATACTATATTTAACATTTTTCTTTTATAATAATTTATAACTAATATAACTTAGCCTCTTTCATATGCATATACATATTAGAACACTGCACTATGCATATTGCCACATATCTCTCATACTCTTAACACAACTACATACATTGAATTTCAATAATTACTTATAAATTTATTACATTCCAGATCAATTGATCTAACTGTCATAATATGACCATCACAACCGTATTCTATTCTGACCAACCTTTAGCCTATTTTAAAACTTATCATCCTGTTTCAATACATGACCTAACTCTATTAGGTCAAATTTATTCTCAAATCTTAATTCTCTTTGAATTCATCATTACAAATAATATTCATTTTTTCGAGTCTCATTCACTTTAAATGTCATTTTCATTAACTTATTCATTTTATACCATTTCCAAACACATTTAATGTATCTCTTACTCACTTTTTTATAATTTCTCTCATTTATCATTTTCTCACATTTCTTATAGTTACCATATTTACAACCTCACTTTTCTTACTCATTATATTTTCACAATTCTTTTCTGTCTCCACACTATCTATGGTCATAAATAAATTTCTAACATACAGTTATGAGTCAAACTATACCAATCACAAATCTTGCTTGTATCTCATGAAACAAAACTATCAATCCAATTAAATGTATTTCACAGTTGTATCATTTTAAGTCCACTCCCGTGGGTTACAAATAAACACTACCTTCACTAGAACTTTTTTTTAAACAGTTCTTATGTCAATGTTACGCCCATGTCCCAGTGATCACACGCCCGTGGCATCTCAAAATCACACATTTACTCTTTAACCTTTTACTACCCGAAGAGTTAACGTATATCAACTTTGTTTAAAAATAATTTACCCTTATTCATTTGTTCTTCATTAGTCTAAACACATGATCCAATTAAATTATCATTAACAACTCATATATATATATACATATCCATTAACATACCAATTCTATACAATTATTCAACAAAACTCCATTTCCAATCTTAGAATCCACTTACCAATATTATGAATTATACCTAAATTTATCCAACAAGTTTATATCAATATACTTACATTAAGTTTCATTCAATAACACTTATCTTTAATTAGATTTTACCTAACCTTTTATTAAACATTAATTATTCGATTATAATTTCTATTTACTTACTATAGTATTTCTCTCTTTTTTGCAAACTCATGAATATACATACTTCAACAATTCATATTAACAATAAATACTAAATTGGACTCCACTATAATTAAACACTAATCTTCACTTTCTACATAATTAACTATCAAATTATTGTCACCATTTATCATTATTATCAACCATATAATCTTTTACTCTCCTTCCTTACAAATACTCTTAATCATTTTTATAATGTCTTTCATAAAGATCATTAATAAATATAAATTCTCCACTTATTTATATCCAATGTACATTTTAACTCAGATTCTAACCATAAACTCAGTTGTTCAATATAACAATACATCCATACATTTCAGATCATTTCATCATTAATTTCCAAATTCTTTAACTCCAATTATGCTTTCTTTTTACCTATAAATGTCAAATTCTCTTTATATAAATCACACTTTCAAACTCCTTCGATGAATTCATCTCATTTCTATCTTTGATAATCATCTAATATCAATTACAAATACTCCCACAATCCACTCCTTATGTTTTAATTTATTCCATCCACTTAAATCAATTAGATTATGTATTAATTAGTCAATCAACTACCATTCATGAAATAAATTAAAAAGTCATTGATTATATAATTATCTTATATCCATTATTAAATATTTACATCCACCTTAAATATTCCAAAAACACATTTATTACCCTTTCTCATAATATTCATTTACACATAGTGAACTAATGAACACATCTCAATCATGCAACTGAATATTGATTGTATACATAACCTCAACTAACTTTAACTTAGTAACCTGTTTATATAGATTTATATTTTAATTGCTCAATATAAGGAACATCATTTAAATTCTTCCTTAGTCATAGTTAATCTTAACTTAATCAATACTAGGAATCATATTAATAAATCCTTAATATACTTTGATAATAAATAATTTGCTGTCATATACCATGTAATATCCCAAAGTATACCCTAAAAGTTTTGGAATATTTATTGTTGTATTTGGATTAAATGTTATAAGTGTATATGTTTAAATGGAAAGAGAAAAGAGGTAAGGGAAGAGTGTATATGTTGTATATATAGTGATATATACAACATATACAAGTCAAAGAAATGGAAGTCAAAAGAAGAAATAATTAATTTTATCTAATTAAAAGGAAATTGAATTAGTGGAAGAGAATATTTGATTATTTTAATATTATATTTGCTTGGTGGAGGTTTAAAGAGGTGAAGTGTTTGACTTTGTCTCTTGTTCTTCTTTTTCTTCTTCTTTTCTTTTCCTTCTTGGCGGGCACCCTCCAAAGCAAGAGAGAAAGAGAGTTTTTGATTTTCCAAGATCAAGATTGAAGGATGTTTCAAGTGATCAAGTTGGAAATCTAAGAAGTTTCATCACTTTTGGTAAGTTTTCCACTTGATTCCCTTGTTTTCTTTTAAGTTTGTGTTGTGAGTTTGGTGATTGATTGTTGATGGTATGAGTATGTTTGATTGTGGTGTGTTTGAGAGTGTTGGGTTTAATTGATTTTGATTTTGGGGTTGGATTGAAGAGAAAGTGTTAGGTTTGGTGGAAGAACAAGTGTTGTGTTTGAGTTATGGTGTATGTAATGGTTGTGAATTGGTGTTTGATGTATGTTTTGAATTGTTTTGGTGCTTTTGCAAGTTATTATGGTTTATGGGTGTGTTTAGTTAAGTTTGTTTGAAGTGGAAAATGGTGGAAGTAAGAGGTTTGTTGGATGTGAGGTTGTTGTTGCCGGAATCAGGATTTTTGGCCTGACACGCCCATGAGCATGGCCAGGTCATTAGGCGTGTCAATGGTTCAGTGTTCTTGGATGGGTGACACGAGCAGTGACACGCCCATGTCACTGAACGTGTCATAGCTACTGTGATGTTGGTGGATTGACACGGCCAGTGACACGCCCATGTCACTGAGTGTGTCAAAGCTTCTGTGTTGTGAGTTTAGGGCACGGTCAGGAACACGCCCGTGTTGTTGAGCGTGTCATGTGTAGAGTTTGCCCTAGTTGATTCTTAGCCTTATTATCTCATGTGTATCTCTAAGTAAGCGTGTATTATCACTTTTGGATTAGATTTTAAAGAGAGTTAAGTTGCTCTAATCCTAGTGTTGAAGGATTCTTGGAAGAGGAGTTTGGTGTGGAGTGAGTTGCTCTTGAGGTAAGTACAAACCCTACATTATTGCATACATTTACATGATATTGGAACTTAACACATTTGGTTGTAAATGTGTTAAGTAATCTATTATATTGTTGATACATTGGATTAATGCTATGAATTGCATAAGGTGAAAGATATGATTATCATTTAAATTATATGTATAAGGCAATTGGTTGTGTATACCCTAATGATGAAATGTGAAGCCATTGTTGTTGGCTATAATGATGCAAATGAAATAATTGAGGCATGTTTGCCTAAATGATTATGAGGAAATGAGAATGGAATTGATAATGAACTAATGAAAGAATTGTGTGCCTAATGTGTTATTCACTTTTTAGAGTTTTGTTGTTGGTGGCATGCCTAATAGTAACAATCTCTTGAAGCTGGGTTGTGCTTGATCCTTGAAGCCAAGTTGGGTTGAAGTTTAGCATGCTTAACTCCCCTTGAAGCTTGGTTGGATCTAGTCCTTGAAGCCTAGTTGAGATGTTACAACCCTTGAAGCTAGGTTGGGTTTGGTTCTTGAAGCCAAGTTGGGTTGATGCTTAGCATGATTTGCTACCCTTGAAGCTTGGTTGAGCCTAATCCTTGAAGCCTAGTTGGGATAATGATAAATGTGATAATTAAACCAAAACATTAACTCTGAAAGTTGAATGGCATATTAGTTTCTTTTGGGCCCATGCTTGTCTTTATTTAAATGTGATTCATGAATGGTGAAACAAAATAAATAATATGATTTAATGTAAGATTTGAAATATGATATATGAATGTGTGACATTAGCGTTACATTAAAGCATTTTGTTATTGTGGTTTGTACCACTAAGCCTATGGCTTAGCGCGATTGTGGTTCATCGCGCAGGTGACAGGGTAGAACTGGAGAGTTCATCTAGACCGAGTCGAGTCTAGACTCTGAAGTGTTGATTGTGGGCTTAAAGATTAGAGATGAACTGCCAAACATGTATAAATTTTATGTTTTGTAAACATGGATTTTTGATGTATATGTATTTGTAAATACCGCTACATTTTCCTCTGCGTATCAAATAAACGTTTTATCTATTGTACTTTATAATATAATTTGAATGTTTTAAGTTTTCTTATAACGTTGTTAAATTGAAAGATTGGTTTGTTTAATATAAACCGTGGCACTCCTGTATTCGGTATACGTATATTACAGATGTAGTAGTGTGTAGTGTGCGTATATGGGGTATAGGGGTGTTACAATTATTTTGGTATCAGAGCCTAGGTTTGAGATTCTCAACCTAGGTCAATTGTAAGAAAAAGCAAATTTTTATTTTTAAAATATTGTTTTTAAATAAGATACATGTTTTGGTATTGGCAGTCTTTGATCTTTGATTAGGTATATTCTGTCGTGTTTGCAGAAATAGGTAGTGATGGCATCTCAGTCACGTCAGTCTATAGAAGGTAGTGCTAAGAGTGTAGCTCCTGAAGAGGGTAGAGATGGAGCTAGGGTAGAGAGAGCTGGAGAGGCACTTGCTCTTGAGAGAGACCAGCTGCTGATGAGGTTCCACCAGTTTGGCTAAGACATGTGGTAGAATTGTTGAGGCAAGCTCCGGTGCAGCCGCCACCGCCACAACAACCACAAGTACCGGTGAGGCATTATGATAAGTTGAGAAAGTATGGGGCTGAGGATTTCTTTGGTACTATAGATCCTGCAATAGCAGAGCAGTGGTTGGATAGAGTGTGGAGGGTATTTATTCAGTTGCAAGCCACTTCTGAAGAGAAGTTTGATTATGCTAGATCCTTATTACAGAAAGATGCTTATGATTGGTGGAAGACAGTTCCACATGCCATGGATGATCCACCTACTTTGTTTTATGGTGATTTTTTGAGGGAGTTTGAGTAGAAATATACTCCGAGGGAGTATAAGGATGCCAAGAAAATGGAATTTCTGAATCTGAGACAAGATAACCAGACAGTGACAGAGTATGAGATAGAGTATATCCGGTTGAGTCACTATGCCGGGGGGATTATTTTAGATGAGATTGATCGGTGCAGGAGATTTGAGGAGGGATTGAGGCCCTCTATTTTATGCATTGTTGCTGGTTCCTGGTATCAGGATTTTTCTCAGTTAGTTGCCGCAGGTAGAAGTGTTAAGAGAGCACAGGGTATTGCAGCAGCTGCTACCAAGGAGGAGACCAGAGTTAGGAGATTCCAGTTTTAGGCAGGGTCTTCATCTGTGAAGAGAGGCCAAGGAAGTTTTATTCCAAGAGTTAGTAGGAGACACAGGCAGTCGGGTAGGTCAGTTCAGTATCAGAGGCAGAGATCGAGACCTACAGTTTCTGTAGTGAGTGCTCCGACTCCAGTGCTTCAGAGATCCATTTCACCTATATGTGTTCATTGTGGTAGGACACATGGGGGTACTTGTTGGAAACGGGTGGATCAGGATTATGTTTTAAATGTGGGTCACCAGCTCACTTTATTAAAGATTGCCCTGAGCTACAGGAGGATAGTCAGACTGATACTACAGCTTCTCGACCTAGTGTTAGCAAAGGTGGTCGAGGGGACAGAGGTTTTAGTAGAGGGGGTCGACCCGAGATCAGTCAGAGAGGAGGTTCTACATCCGGAGGTAGTAGGCCAGATGAGGCTGGGTCTTCTCAGAGAGTGTATGTGATGCAGATGCAACCAGATGCTTCAGCAGTTATCGCGAGTACATTTTCTTTATTTGTCATTTCAGTTCTTACTTTGATTGATCCTGGATCTACTCATTCATACATAAGTGCATCCATTTTGCCAATGTCTGAATTGCATTCAGAGTCCTTAGGATTTGATGTCTTGGTGACAAATCCTTTAGGGCATAGTGTTGTGGTGAGTAAGGTGCATCGTGATAGTTCAGTTGTGGTGCAAGGTGAGGAGTTTTTGGGTGATTTGATTGAAATGCCTTTTAAGGAGTATGATTTGATCTTAGGCATGGATTGGTTGTCTAAGCATGGAGCTGTGGTAGACTGTCAAAAGAAGTGTGTTACCCTGAGAACCAGTGATGGTAGAAGTGTGATGGTATCTGGTGAGCAGAGACAATTTGCATCCTTGTTTGTTTCAGCTGTTGCAGCTAGGAAGTTGATTAGAAAATGGTGTGATGCTTATTTTGCTCATGTTGTGGATACTAGAGTAGTGGGTTTTCAAATTGATAGTATACCCACAGTTGTGGAATTTACAGATGTTTTTCCGTAGGAGTTGCCAGGGTTACCCCCTGAGAGAGAGGTTGAGTTTGGAATCGATTTGTTGCCCGGTACTACTCCCATCTCTATTACTCCATATCAAATGGCACCTGCTGAGTTGAGAGAGTTGAAGGTGCAGTTGCAGGAGTTGTTGGATAAAGGGTTTGTTCGCCCTAGTGTTTCTCCGTGGGGAGCTCCTGTTTTGTTTGTAAAGAAGAAGGATGGTAATTTGAGGTTGTGCATCGATTATAGGCAATTGAATAAGGTAACCATCAAGAATAAGTATCCTTTGCCTCGGATAGATGATCTCTTCGATCAGTTGAAAGGAGCAGCAGTGTTTTCCAAGATTGATCTGAGATCAGGGTACCATCAGTTGAGAGTCAGAGCTAAAGATGTTCCTAAGACAACTTTCCGCACAAGGTATGGGCATTATGAGTTTTTAGTGATGCCTTTTGGATTGACGAATGCACCTGCAGCTTTCATGGATTTGATGAATAGGTGTTTAAGCCCTATCTAGATCAGTTTGTGGTTGTCTTCTTGATGATATTTTGGTGTATTCGCATAATAAGGAGGATCATGACAAGCATTTGCAGATTGTATTGCAGGCCTTGAAAGAGAAGCAATTGTATGCTAAGCTGTCGAAATGTGAGTTTTGGCTTGATCAAGTGACTTTGCTGGGTCATATAGTGTCAGCAGATGGTATAAGAGTTGATCCGAGTAAAATTGAGGCCATTTTGAATTGGAGTCCACCGAAGTCTGTGACTGAAGTTAGAAGTTTTCTAGGTTTGGCAGGCTATTATCGACGGTTTGTGAATGGTTTTTCTTTGATAGCTACTCCACTCACTAGATTACTTCGAAAGGGAGTTAGATTTGTGTGGACAAATCAGTGTCAAGCTAGTTTTGAGCAGTTGAAGGAGATGTTGACTCAAGCTTCTGTTCTTACTTTGCCTATGGAAGATAAACCATATGTGATTTACAGTGATGCTTAACATAATGGTTTAGGTTGTGTTTTGATGCAAGAGGGTAGAGTCATAGCTTATGCTTCTCGGCAGTTGAAGCAGCATGAGCTTAATTATCCGACGCATGATTTGGAGTTAGCAGCCATAGTTTTTGCTTTGAAGATTTGGCGACATTATTTGTATGGGGAGAAGTGTTTTATCTATACGGATCATAAGAGTTTGAAATATTTGGGTGTTCAGAGGGAGCTTAATCTTCGGCAAAGATGATGGTTGGAGCTGATTAAAGATTATGACTGTTTGATTGATTATCATCCTGGTAAGGCAAATGTTGTTGCTGATGCCTTGAGTCGGAAGTCTTTAGCAGGTTTGACTGTTTATTCGCTCTCGTTGGTTGTTGAGTTGAGAGCCTTGCATGCTAGTTTTGAATCATGTGATGATGGTGCATTGTTGGCTCAGTTGTAGTTGAGACCGGTTTTGTTGGATCAGATTAAAGAGGCTCAATTGGCAGATGAGAAAATTCAGAAAGTTGTGTCAGATTGTCAAAATGGGGAGAGCTAAGATTTCCATGTGAGAAGTGATGGTAGCCTTTGGTTCAAGGATAGATTGTGTGTTCCTGATGATGCTAGTTTGAGAAAGACTATTTTGGAAGAGGCACATCAATCGGTTTTTGCTATGCACCCTGGGAGTACTAAAATGTATCATGTTTTGAAGCAACATTACTGGTGGTCAGGTATGAAGAGGGACATAGCGGAGTTTGTATCCAAATGTCTCACTTGTCAGAGGGTGAAAGCTGAGCATCAAGTTCCAACAGAGTTGCTTCAACCTTTATCAGTGCCTAAAAGGAAATGGGAACGTGTGGCAATGGATTTTGTGTCTGGTTTTCCATTGACTTAGAAGAAGCATGATGCTATCTGGGTGATTGTTGATCGGTTGACAAAGACAGCTCATTTTCTTCCAGTCAGAATGGATTATTCTCTGGAGAAGTTGGCTGAGCTGTATATCAGTGAGATAGTAAAGTTGCATGGAGTTCCAATTTCTTTGGTGTCTGATCGAGATCTTCGGTTTACTTCAAGGTTTTGGAAAAGTTTACATGGTGCTTTGGGTTCTCGATTGCACTTTAGCACTGCTTTTTATCCGCAGACAGATGGGCAGTTAGAGAGAGTGATACAGATTTTAGAGGATATGTTGAGAAGCTGTGTCATTGATTTCTCTGGAAGTTGGGACATATTTTTGCCACTGGTGGAATTTGCTTATAACAATAGTTATAAGTATAGTATTAAAATGGCACCTTATGAGGCATTGTATGGTAGAAGATGCAGAACGCCTCTATGTTGGAATGAAGTTGGAGAAGGCAAATTGGTTGGTCCTGATTTGATTAAAGAAACAGAAGAGAAAGTAAAAATAATTCAGGATCGATTGAAAGCAGCTTTAGATCGGCAGAAATCTTATTCAGATTTGAAGAGGAGAGACATAGATTTTAATGTTGGAGATAAAGTATTTCTGAAAGTGTCTCCTTGGAAGAAGATTTTAAGATTTGGTAGGAAAGGAAAACTAAGTCCTCGTTTTATTGGACCGTATGAGATATTGGAAAGAGTTGGGACCAGTTGCTTATCGACTTGCTTTGCCACCTGAATTGGATAGAATCCACAATGTCTTCCATGTTTCTATGCTGAGGAGGTACAGATCTGACCCATCTCATGTTCTGTCCGTTGAATCTATTGAAGTGAGTCCAGATCTGACTTTTGAAGAAGAACCAATTGCGATTTTGGCATATAAAGTGAAAGAGTTGAGATATAAGAAAGTGCAACTTGGGAGAGTGACAAGCGATGCGAGATCAGTATCCCCAGCTGTTTCAGAATTGAGATCAGGTAATTTCGAGGACGAAATTTCTTTTTAGAGGGGGAGAATTGTAATATCCCAAAGTATACCTTAAAAGTTTTGGAATATTTATTGTTGTATTTGGATTAAATGTTATACGTGTATATGTTTAAATGGAAAGAGAAGAGAGGTAAGGGAAGAGTGTACATGTTGTATATATAGTGATATATACAACATATACAAGTCAAAGAAATGGAAGTCAAAAGAAGAAATAATTAATTTTATCTAATTAAAAGGAAATTGAATTAGTTGAAGAGAATATTTGATTATTTTAATATTATATTTGCTTGGTGGAGGTTTAAAGAGGTGAAGTGTTTGACTTTGTCTCTTGTTCTTCTTTTTCTTCTTCTTTTCTTTTCCTTCTTGGTGGGCACCCTCCAAAGCAAGAGAGAAAGAGAGTTTTTGATTTTCCAAGATCAAGATTGAAGGATGTTTCAAGTGATCAAGCTGGAAATCTAAGAAGTTTTATCACTTTTGGTAAGTTTTCCACTTGATTCCCTTGTTTTCTTTTAAGTTTGTGTTGTGAGTTTGGTGATTGATTGTTGATGGTATGAGTATGTTTGATTGTGGTGTGTTTGAGAGTGTTGGGTTTAATTGATTTTGATTTTGGGGTTGGATTGAAGAGAAAGTGTTAGGTTTGGTGGAAGAACAAGTGTTGTGTTTGAGTTATGGTGTATGTAATGGTTGTGAATTGGTGTTTGATGTATGTTTTGAATTGTTTTGGTGCTTTTGCAAGTTATTATGGTTTATGGGTGTGTTTAGTTAAGTTTGTTTGAAGTGGAAAATGGTGGAAGTAAGAGGTTTAATGGATGTGAGCTTGTTGTTGCCGAAATCAGGATTTTTTGCCTGACATGCCCATGAGCACGGCCAGGTCTTTAGGCGTGTCAATGGTTCAGTGTTCTTGGATGGCTGACACGAGTAGTGACACGCCCATGTCACTGAGCGTGTCATAGCTACTGTGATGTTGGTGGATTGACAAGGCCAGTAACACGCCCATGTCACTGAGTGTGTCAAAGCTTCTGTGTTGTGAGTTTAGGGCACGGTCAGGAACACGCCCGTGTTGTTGAGCGTGTCATGTGTAGAGTTTGCCTTAGTTGATTCTTAGCCTTATTATCTCATGTGTATCTCTAAGTAAGCGTGTATTATCACTTTTGGATTAGGTTTTGAAGAGAGTTAAGTTGCTCTAATCCTAGTGTTGAAGGATTCTTGGAAGAGGAGTTTGGTGTGGAGTGAGTTGCTCTTGAGGTAAGTACAAACCCTACATTATTGCATACATTTACATGATATTGGAACTTAACACATTTGGTTGTAAATGTGTTAAGTAATCTATTATATTGTTGATACATTGGATTAATGCTATGAATTGCATAAGGTGAAAGATATGATTATCATTTAAATTATATGTATAAGGCAATTGGTTGTGTATACCCTAATGATGAAATGTGAAGCCACTGTTGTTGGCTATAATGATGCAAATGAAATAATTGGGGCATGTTTGCGTAAATGATTATGAGGAAATGAGAATGGAATTGATAATGAACTAATGAAAGAATTGTGTGCCTAATGTGTTATTCACTTTTCAGAGTTTTGTTGTTGGTGGCATGCCTAATAGTAACAATCTCTTGAAGCTGGGTTGGGCTTGATCCTTGAAGCCAAGTTGGGTTGAAGTTTAGCATGCTTAACTCCCCTTGAAGCTTGGTTGGTTCTAGTCCTTGAAGCCTAGTTGAGATGTTACAACCCTTGAAGCTAGGCTGGGTTTGGTTCTTTAAGCCAAGTTGGGTTGATTGTAATATCCCAAAATGTGCCCTAGAAGTTTTAGTATAATTGTTGTTTTATTTGAATTAAAATGTATATGTTATTGGAAAGAGAAAATAATTTAAAAAGGATTGTATATGTTGTATATATGGATATATATATATATAACATATATACAAGTCAAATGGATGGTCAAAGGAAGAAGATATTTATTTTGGTTATTTATGAAATTACTAAAAAGGACAAATAAGTAAAAGGGAGTTAAGATATATAGAAGAGGGTATTTTAGTAATTTTCTTTTTAGATTGCTTGGTGGAGGTTTAAAGAGATGAGAACTTTGACTTTATCTTTAATTTCCTTTTCATTTTTCTTCTTTTTCTTTTCTTGGCCGGGTACTCCAAAGTTAAGAGAGCAAGATAGAGTTTGATTTTCTAAGATCAAATTCAAAGGAGATTTCAAATAAACAAGTTGGAATTTCAAGAAATTTCATTATTTTGGTAAGTTCTCTCTTGATTGCTCTTGTTGTTTTTGAAGTTATTTTTGAGTTTGATGAAGTGTTGTTGATAATATGGTTAGGATTGCTTGTGGTGTGTTTGTATGTGATGGAAATGGAATTAAAGATAAGAAGTTAGGTTGGTGTTGGTGATGGAAGAATAAGAGTTGTGTTTAGTGAAATTTTTTCTGTTTTACAATTAGTAAAGGCTGTGACTTTTATGATTTTTAATTAAATATAGAAAAATGTTCTTGAAGTGAATTTTTGATATGTTGTGCCTCTATAAGTCTAGAATGACTGAAAAATATGTTGATTCGATTTTGGAATGGTTATGACTTTGGAAAGATTATTTTTATTAGACCTGTTCCAGCAGGTACCTTAACTGAGACAGCTATCTTTCGGGATTTTTAATAAAATGTAGAAAAATAATATCCAATTGAATTTTGGATATGTTGTTGCTTAGTGAGTCTAGTATTTGATAAAAATAATTTGGAACCACGTTGATTGAATTTAATTCATGGAATTCACAAAGTTCAGAACTGCTGCCAGGGTGTAGGGCAATTGGAGCAGTCTGGTTGGGTGAACTATTTGACCAAGATTTTGTGTTTAGTTTGATCTGAAATTTTAAAGGAATTATTTTAAGATGTAAAATTTAGTTCTGTAAAAATTTTAGAGTTTTTAGTCAAGTATATTATTTTATACAATTTTTCAAAATAAGGATAAAGTGGAGTCTAAAACCAGAATTTACTATTCATATGATCATTTTGCTAATATTCCTTTTGGATTAGGTTGTGAAGAGGTTGAATTGCCCTAACCTAAGTGTTGAGGATTCTTGGAAGAGTAAGTGTATAGATTGGTGTGAGTTGGTTTTAAGATAAGTACAAACTACATTATTGCATACATTCATATGATATTGTGACTTGAGACATATTTGATTATAAATGTGATAAGGAATCTAATGCATTGTGGATGTATATTAATAATGTTATATTTGGTATAATGTGAATGTTGTGATGAGCATGTAAAATATGTGTTAATGCCATTGATTATATCCATTTGAATAATGAATTGATTAATGTGATTTGAAATATAACGAAATGTGAAATGTGCAAGATGTGATGATGCAAATGAGATGATTGAGGCATGGTTGCCTAATTTGCTTATGAGAATGAAATGAATTGAGAAAGAAATGTATAAAGATATAAATGAAAAGAATTTTGTGTTTAATTTGTTATTCAACCTTCAGAGTTCTGGGTTTGGTGGCATGCCTATAAAGTACTGGATAGGTGAAAAGACCGGGTCGTAAGCCGATTCCAGTTGATAAATGTGAAATGTAAATTATAGTAACAATCTTGCAGGGTTGAGGATCTCCTTGGTTTATCCGAGTTGAGGTCCTAGAGACTAGGTCTGTTATAGGTAACAGTCTTGCCGGGTTGAGGATTTCCTCGAGTTTAGCCGAGTTGAGGTCCAAGAGACTGGGTCTGTTACCCTATCCATGGATAGAGATATATATATCGCCTACGGGCTTAATGATTGTGATTATAGACCAAAGCAGTAACTCTGAACTTTGAATAACATATTAGTGTCTTGTAGGCCCATGCTTGTCTTTGTTTTCAATGTGAATCATGAATGTTTTGATTAATTATTAAATAATGTAAGATTGTGAAATATAATATTCTCTTGAATTGATCTTGAATCTTGATTGTGTGACATTAGCATGGCATTAAAGCATCATAGCACTGTAGTTTGTACCACTAAGCCGTTGGCTTAGCGCGAATGTGATTCTTCGCGTAGGTGATAGGGAAGAACCAGAGAGTTCCTCTAGGCCGAGTCGAGCCTAGATTTTGAAGAGTGAATAGTGGACTTTAAGATCGAAGACTGACTGCCAAACATGTATAAATTTTATGTGTTGTAAAACTTGAGTTTTGATGTATATGAATTTGTAAATATTGTTACTTTCCGTTGCATAGTGAACAAATATTTTATCTACTGTATTTCATAATAAACCTTTACTTTATTTTGTACTAGAAGTGTAAATCCTTTTTGCAGGTTGTAGTTGAGGTTATAAGGGGGATTCATTGGAAGTGTACTGAGAATGATTTTGTTTGCATTGGTTTGTGTAAAAATGTTTTCAAAAATTAGAAAAAAACCAGTTTTGTCGACACATGGGATTGAATTTTTAGGCGAAACTATGGCAAAATTTATGTAAAAATCGGAACAAAAATTTGACTAAGTAAAAGTGGTAGCAACATTAGGATAGTGTGGCGCCTCTACTCAACTTACACACGTAGGTCGGGAAGGGGTGCTACATTGATGCTTAGCATGCTTTGCTCCCCTTGAAACTTGGTTGAGCCTAATCCTTGAAGCCTAGGTTGGATAATGATAAATGTGATAATTAAACCAAAACATTAACTCTGAAAGTTGAATGGCATATTAGTTTCTTTTGGGCCAATGCTTGTCTTTGTTTAAATGTGATTCATGAATGGTGAAACAAAATAAATAATATGATTTAATGTAAGGTTTGAAATATGATATATGAATGTGTGACATTAGCATTACATTAAAGCATTTTGTTATTGTGGTTTGTACCACTAAACCTATGGCTTAGCGCGATTGTGGTTCATCGCGCAGGTGACAAGGTAGAACCGGAGAGTTCATCTAGACCGAGTTGAATCTAGACTCTTAAGTGTTGATTGTGGGCTTAAAGATCAGAGACGAATTGCCAAACATGTATAAATTTTATGTTTTGTAAACATGGATTTTTGATGTATATGTATTTGTAAATACCGCTACATTTTCCGCTGCGTATCAAATAAACGTTTTATCTATTGTACTTTATAATATAATTTGAATGTTTTAAGTTTTCTTATAACGTTATTAAATTGAAAGATTGGTTTGTTTAATATAAACCGTGGCACTCCTGTATTCGGTATACGTATATTACAAATGTAGTAGTGTGTAGTGTGCGTATATGGGGTATAGGGGTGTTACAATTGTTTTGGTATCAGAGCCTAGGTTTGAGATTCTCAACCTAGGTCAATTGTAAGAAAAAGCAAATTTTTATTTTTAAAATATTATTTTTAAATAAGATACATGTTTTGGTATTGGTAGTATCTGATCTTTGATGAGATATATTCTGCTGTGTTTGCAGATATAGGTAGTGATGGCGTCTCAGTCACGTCAGTCTATAGAAGGTAGTGCTGAGAGTGTAGCTCCTGAAGAGGGTAGAGATGGAGCTAGGGTTGAGAGAGTTGAAGAGGCACCTGCTCCTGTGCCAGAGAGACCAGCTATTGATGAGGTTTCACCAGTTTGGCTAAGACATGTGGTAGAATTGTTGAGGCAAGCTCCGGTGCAGCCGCCACCGCCACCACAACCATAAGTACCGGTGAGGCATTATGATAAGTTGAGAAAGTATGGGGCTGAGGATTTCTTTGGTACTACAGATCCTGCAATAGCTGAGCAGTGGTTGGATAGAGTGTAGAGGGTATTTATTCAGTTGCAAGCCACTTCTGAAGAGAAGTTTGATTATGCTAGATCCTTATTGTAGAAAGATGCTTATGATTGGTGGAAGACAGTTCTACATGCCATGGATGATCCACCTACTTTGTCTTATGGTGATTTTTTGAGGGAGTTTGAGCAGAAATATACTCCAAGTGAGTATAAGGATGTCAAGAAAATGGAATTTCTGAATCTGAGACAAGATAACCGGACAGTGACAGAGTATGAGATAAAGTATATCCGGTTGAGTCACTATGCCGGGGGGATTATTTTAGATGAGATTGATCGGTGCAGGAGATTTGAGGAGGGATTGAGGCCCTCTATTATGTGCATTGTTGCTTGTTCCCGGTATCAGGATTTTTCTCAGTTAGTTGCCGCAGCTAGAAGTGTTGAGAGAGCACAGGGTATTACAGCAGCAGCTACCAAGGAGGAGACCAGAGTTAGGAGATCCCAGTTTGAGGCGGGGTCTTCATCTGTGAAGAGAGGCCGAGGAAGTTTTATTCTAAGAGTCAGTAGGAGCCAGAGGCAGTCGGGTAGGTCAGTTCAGTATCAGAGGCAGAGATCGAGACCTGCAGTTTCTTTAGCGAGTGCTTCGACTCCAATGGTTCAGAGACCCATTCCGCCTATATGTGTTCATTGTGGTAGGACACATGGGGGTACTTGTTGGAAGATGGGTGAATCAGGATTATGTTTTAAATGTGGGTCACTAGCTCACTTTATTAAAGATTGCCCTGAGCTACAGGAGGATAGACAGACTGATACTGCAGCTTCTCGACCTAGTGTTAGCAGAGGTGATCGAGGGGGAAGAGGTTTTAGTAGAGGCGGTCGACCCGGGATCAGTCAGAGAGGAGGTTCTACATCCGGAGGCAGTAAGCCAGATGAGGCTGGGTCTTCTCAGAGAGTGTATGTGATGCAGAGGCAACCGGATGCTTCAGCAGTTATCGTGGGTACATTTTCTTTACTTGGCATTTCAGTTCTTGCTTTGATTGATCCTGGATCTACTCATTCATACATAAGTACATCTATTTTGCCTGTGTCTGAATTGAATTCAGAGTACTTAGGATTTGATGTCTTGGTGACAAATCCTTTAGGGTATAGTGTTGTGGTGAGTAAGGTGCATCGTGATAGTTCAGTTGTGGTGCAAGGTGAGGAGTTTTTGGGTGATTTGATTGAAATGCCTTTTAAGGAGTATGATTTGATCTTAGGCATGGATTGGTTGTCTAAGCATGGAGCTGTAGTAGACTGTCAAAAGAAGTGTGTTACCTTGAGAACCAGTGATGGTAGAAGTGTGATGGTATCTGGTGAGCAGAGATGATTTGCATCCTTGTTTGTTTCAGCTGTTGCAACTAGGAAGTTGATTAGAAAAGGGTGTGATGCTTATCTTGCTCATGTTGTGGATACCAGAGTAGTGGGTTCTCAACTTGATAGTGTACCCACAGTTGCGGAATTTCTAGATGTTTTTCCGGAGGAGTTGCCAGGGTTACCCCCTGAGAGAGAGATTGAGTTTGGTATCGATTTGTTTCCTGGTACCACTCCCATCTCTATTACTCCATATCGAATGACACTTGCTGAGTTGAGAGAGTTGAAGGTGCAGTTGCAGGAGTTGTTGGATAAAGGGTTTGTTTGCCCTAGTGTTTCTCCGTGGGGAGCTCCTGTTTTGTTTGTAAAGAAGAAGGATGGTACTTTGAGGTTGTGCATCGATTATAGGCAATTGAATAAGGTAACCATCAAGAATAAGTATCCTTTGCCTCGGATAGATGATCTCTTCGATCAGTTGAAAGAAGCAGCAGTGTTTTCCAAGATTGATCTGAGATCAGGGTACCATCAGTTGAGAGTCAGAGCTAAAGATGTTCCTAAGACAGCTTTCCACACAAGGTATAGGCATTATGAGTTTTTAGTGATGCCTTTTGGATTGACGAATGCACCTGCAACTTTCATAGATTTGATGAATAGGGTGTTTAGGCCCTATCTAGATCAGTTTGTGGTGGTCTTCATTGATGATATTTTGGTGAATTCGCATAATAAGGAGGATAATGACAAGCATTTGTGGATTGTATTGCAGACCTTGAGAGAGAAGCAATTGTATGCTAAGCTGTCGAAATGTGAGTTTTGGCTTGATCAAGTGACTTTTCTGGGTCATATAGTGTCAGTAGATGGTATAAGAGTTGATCCGAGTAAAATTGAGGCCATTTTGAATTGGAGTCCACCGAAGTCTGTGACTGAAGTTAGAAGTTTTCTGGGTTTGGCAGGCTATTATCGGCGGTTTGTGAAGGGTTTTTCTTTGATAGCTACTCCACTCACTAGATTACTTCGAAAGGGAGTTAGATTTGTGTGGACAGATCAGTGTCAAGCTAGTTTTGAGCAGTTGAAGGAGATGTTGACTCAAGCTCCTATTCTTACTTTGCCTGTGGAAGATAAACCATATGTGATTTACAGTGGTGCTTCACATAATGGTTTAGGTTGTGTTTTGATGCAAGAGGGTAGAGTCATAGCTTATGCTTCTCAGCAGTTGAAGCCGCATTAGGATTCCACATTCTTAAAATTGTATATTTAAATAGTAATAAATTATTCCTTTTTAATTATAGGTTTCAAAATAAGTATTTTGTTAGAAAATCTCTGAGAAAAATTTGCTAGAGTTTTGTCTGTAATTTGGATATCCCAAATTTTCAACAATTACCCAACCTACATAAAATACACTCCTAATAAAACAAATCATACATTTCCACCCCCAACTACTCAACTCCTCCACATTTTCTCAAAATATTTATTTACATACACACACACACACACATATATATATTAAAACGCATATAGACAACCCACATTAAATAATTTGTCCAAAGAGTCTTTATAATTTACAATATATATATATATATACTTTAAAAACATAAACATAATATATACAATATCAACATGTATTATAATATCAAATATATACATGCTGGCAAATGGCTATGATCTTAATGTATGCAAAAACACTTCAAGTTCAATAAACATAAGCCTAGACTCGACCAGGTCTAGTAGAACTCTCCGGCTCTACCGAATTGCTCTTGTTACCTGCGAGATAAATTACAGTCGTGCTAAGCTAAAAACTTAGAGGTAAAAACTTTGATAAAAATAAAATCATAAAACAATGCCAATGCATAATGCTTTTACATGATGTTTCACAATATAGAACTCAATTTCATCTTTAAACATATCCTTTAATCATTTTACAATTCACATAAGAACACAAGCAAGGGTCTAAAGGATCTAATATACCATTCAAATTCCAGAGTAACTATTTTAGTCCAAATTGACACCATGTATCTATCCTCAAAGGCAAATCATAGTAATGCTCAAAAGCTAGCCCTGAAGGCAAATCATATTACAGTGACGCCAAACGTCTAGTCCCGAAGGCAAATCAAAATAATTGCTCAAAAGCTAGCCCTGAAGGCAAATAATGAGGATTACCTCATAGGCATTCCGCCAAATATGGAACTTTAAAAATTGAATAACATACTAGGCACACAATTATTTCATATTTTTCATTAACAATTTCTTTCTCATTTTTCCATAATCAACTAGGCTCATTGCCTCTTTTCTCATTATCAATTAGGCACATCGCCTTATTTTCTCATTTATCTCATTCATATCATGTCATTTCATTTCAATTCATTATATTTCATCATTTCATCACAATGTATGATATTTCACAACAAAATCACATTACCCAAATACTTTGGGTCATTTTCATATGATGCACATAAATCACATTTTATGCAATTTAGCCATTAACAATGGCTTTTCACAATGCATTTAATGCATACATAACAAATCACATATCATGGCATAATGTTCAAGAATGTTTGATGTACCAAGTAGCTTAACACATTTTCCAACCAAAATATGTTAAGCCTAATTTATTTCCAACATATGTAATTTATCAAAAGTTTGTACTTACCTTAGAAAGAACTCAAAAGCAAGCTACAAAACTTCCACCAACCTTCTCTTCCAAGTTGCCCTTCAACAATAGGGTTGGGTAAAACACCTCTCCTTAATGCCTATACCAAATGTGATCAAATACAATCATTTAGTATCACATTTTAAGGCATTTCCAACCTTAAACCTTAATTAGACATCATTCTAGACAAAATTCCAAAATTAAGCCTAACCTCACTTTAACATTAGGCAACTATGTTAAGCCATTCAAATTGGTGTTCTATGTTTATTTATATCATTATAAACATATTTTAATATGTTTAAACCAATTACATTAATTAAACACAAGCTTTTGTTCAAAACCCTAAAATGGCATAACCTTTACCATTGAAGGTTCTTCATTCTAACTCAGTTCAATAAATAATCCAAGCTTATTTCCATCCTTAATACTATTAAATAACATACTTTAAGCATTAAAACCAAATAATTTACAAATCTTTGAAAATTCCCTATCCAAAACCCTAAATCCAACATTACAATATTTAAACTCGAATCAAACATGATCAATCTATCATGACTTTAAAATACTTATTTATGCATCAAAATAACACATTTAGAACCAAATTGCATAATTAAATCACATGAATTCAAAAATCCATAAGTTCCATAACTCTAAATTCTCACTTTTCAACCAACTCATCTCAAACTTAACCATTTCTTCAATCCAACTTTAAAATCATTATTAACTACTTAAAACAACTTCATACACATCAATTCCAGCAATTATAACACATTACAACAAAATTTCAATTTTCACATAGTTATCCCATGACCCTAAATTCACAATTCATGCTCATCTCAACAAATTGATCTATAAATCATCACATATCTATCATTTAACTTCATCACCATCTATTTTAGCAATTTAAACCACTTTCTCTTTCTAGACTACATCTTACATAACCATAAAATTATAGAAAATAATGCTTTAAAAGAAAGAAACTTGATTTCCATGATAAATCTTCAAAACCTCTTTAAATTCTCTTGAATTTCTTGTAATATTTGATGTTTAGAAGAATCTTGCAGTCTTCTTACTCTCTCTCAAAAATCACATTGAAGAAAGAAGAAGAAGAACAAAAATGAAGTCTTTCTTTTCAATTTTAAATCATTATCCTTAATATAAATATATTAATTAGTTAATTAATTCCACTAATCACTTTTCTTCCTTCTTTGACTTTTCTTCTTCTCTTATTATTATTATTATTATTATTATTATTATTATTATTATTATTATTATAAAATATCGCACTTTTATGTCATCTTCCACTATCTAATATTATTTTTATTTTTGATTTATTTTATTCATTTTTATTTATTATTATTATTATTATTATTATTTTCATCATTCACTTTTTCAACACCAAATTTTACCTCACATATATGTAACGTATATTTTATGTATATGTATATATCTTATATATGTTACTTATATTTGACATATATATTTGTTAAATTCTCAATTCTAATCATTCAATTTTTTATTTAAATTTTTTATTTAATTCATTTAATTTAATTCTTTCTCTTTCTTTTTTTTTATTGACGGATGTTACAACATCTTCCATAAAAACTGAAGTGTCACTAATATTCATTGCCCATCTAACAATCCCATGAGCTAAGTTATTTGAAGATCTAAGAATGTGCTTATAAGAAACAAAGGAGCAAACATGAGAAAAACTAGATATATCCTCAACAAGAAGACTAAAAGTATCGAGGCCCATTTTTGAAGCCTTTAATCTATTAATGATTTGAAGAGCATCAGATTCGATCTCCAGTTGATGCAATCTCCATTCCACAACAATCTGGATACCAAGAAGAACTACATGCATTTCAGTATAATCAACAGATGGACAATACCTCAGTTTTCTTATTGTAGAGAGAATAACTTGACCATTCGCATCACGTGCTACCATTCCACAACTGGCTCCATTTTTCCTAAAAGCTACATCAACATTCAGTTTAAAATGAGGCTCCATTGGTGCTGTCCAGCTCCCATTACTCGATGCCTTCTATTGTATAGGATTTGGCTGCCTCTCCTTAAGCTCCTATACCATAATGCATGCACTATCAACTAACCTTCTAGGTGTTTTTCCTAACTTGTGGTGAAGAATTTGGTTTTGATCAAACCATATGAACCATAGAATGACAACAATCAAGCAAATCATTTCGAGATACTCTATTACCTATCGATTGAAGCCAATCAAAAGCATCCTTTGCCAGCAGCTTATCAACCCTCATTGAAATAGGGGCTATTTTCCAAATTTCATCTACCCATTGACAGTCCCTAAAAATATCCCCTTTGACCTTAATTAAATGTTGACTTGTATATATTGATTTATAAAGATTTGAGATGGTAGTGTGTGTATATTTTACATCAGTATTTAATTATAATAAATAAAGTTTAAGTGTTGAGATTTAAATGTATTTTAATAAAGTGGTGAGTTTGAATAATGGTTGAAATTATTAATAATTTGGGAGTGTTAAATGTTTTATGTAGGTTTTATGTTCATTGTTTTGGGATTTATTGAAATACAAACAAAACTCTGGCAAATTTGTCCCAGAGAATTTTCTTTACAAATTATAAATTGTTTTAGTATTAAATTGAGGACTTTTAAATGAATTTATTATAGTACCTTTGTATCCTAGATATGTATTTCACGAATACAAGGAATATGTATTATATATATTTAGGGTGTAAGGGTATTATATTCTTTTACTAGACAATCTTATTTTATAACTGTCATTGATGATTTTTCTCATTATGGATATGTATTTCTCATTAAAGAAAAGTCAGAGGCCCTTGATGTGTTTAAAATTTTTAAAACTGAGGTTGAACACCAATTAGGTAAAAGCATTAAGATTGTGAGGTCTAATCGTAATGGTGAGTACTATGACAAATATGATGAAAAATGATAGCATTTGGGACAATTTTCCAAGTACTTGTAAGAGTGTAGGATTGTTGCCCAATATACTATGCCGGGTACCCCTGAACAAAATGGTATGGTAGAAAGATGAAATCATACTCTTATGGACATGTTATATTCATGATGGCTAGAAGCAATTTGCCTGAACACCATTAGGGTGAAGCCCTTAAGACTATCATTTATATTTCGAATAGAGTACCTAGTAAATCATTTCTTATAACTCCTTTTCAATTATAGAATGGTAGTAGTCTCAACCATTTTCATGTTTGTGGTTGGCCAATAGAAGTTAAGATCTATAATCCTTTTAAGAGGAAAATTGACCCCAATACCTCTCGTTGCTTCTTCATAGGCAATCCAAAATGGTCTAAAGGGTACAAATTTTATTATCTTAATCATGGTAGAAAGATTGTTCAGTCCATTAATGCTAAATTCTTGGAGTTTGATGTTTGTGATGAAGATTGTAGTAGTGATGTTAGGTTGCTTCCACCAAAAGAGCAAGTTACTATTCCTATACCAATTTGTAGACACTGAAATTTGCCACCGTAATAATAATTATTATCGTATTTGATAATATTATAATTCACATACTCATCCTATAAACCCTAGTTCCACAATAACCAACTCATATCCATTTCCAACCCTAAAATCATTACATATACATCCATACAACTTCAAAACAATTCATTTTAACAATTTAGATTACCTCTATCAAAAATTCAATTTTTAAATAATCTAAAATTCAATAAAACATACTTAATTTCAAGGGAAACTTACCTAATTCTTGATTCAACTTTAAAATCATCTTGATTCCTTTGAAATCTCTATGAAATTATAATAATGAAATCCCTCTCCCTGCTTCCCAAAATTTCAGCCTCCATGGGTAAAAGAAGAAGAAGATAAAAGCTTTTTAATTTCTCTCTTCATTTCCATCCATATATATTATTTAATCAATTACTTAATTACTTAATTAATTATTTTATTATATTCCACTTTAATTTCCATCCATACATTTTGTTTCTTCTTTTGACTTTTATTTATTTATTTTAATTATAATCTTCCACCCATAATTATGCATATGTATCATTTATATGTCATGTATATGTATATATCATTTACACTATAAATATATGTTATTTGTATCTTTATGTCTATGTATAAGTAATGTGTACTTTATGCATACACCAAGTTATAATATGTGTATGTCATATATTTTTCTATTCTAACATATTAACTACCTTCCAAATTAATTATTTAACAATATTTAAAATTCATAAGTGTTACAATTCTTTCCTCCTTAAATAATTTTATACTCAAAATTACCTATCATAGTCCAAAATTAAACACCACTTAACCAAACACAAATCTCATCTTCTTGCAAAACTTATCTTCATAACTAACCACATAATCACTACTCTCCCCTTTATAAATCTCCTTGATCGCTGTCTGAAATTTCAAATCTCCCTTTTGAATTCCTTTAATACGGTCAAACAACAGGAAACTAACCAAACTAACTCGTAAATATACCATTATAATTCTATTCTCATAAATCTCAATCTAACACAAAGAATTCTCAACTCTATTCTTCTGTTGTGCCACTCTAATCTACGCATCCCATACATCATCTCAACTTATATCTATCAAAACAAATAAATATTACCACATCCGTGACCAATATAAGTGCTAATGCATATGCATATATCACAACTCAACTCATCACTAAAAAAAATCCCCTTCTTTCCTTTTGAAAATCCACCTATGTCGAGAATCTCAAACTTAGGCTCTGATACCAAAATAAATGTAATACTTTTATACCCTAACTATGTATAATATGTATAACCTATATATGTATAATACACATTCAAGATACAAAGGTACTGTAATAAGTTCATATAAAAATCTTCAATTTAATGTTAATAACAATTTATAAATTTGTAAAGAAAATTCTCATGAAAAAATTCGCTAGAGTTTTATCTAAAATTTCATAAAATCCCAAAATAAAAATCAGACAACTTGCAATTTGAAAAGCAGTCCCAAAATATGATTCATCCACATTCATCCTTTCATCCAACAACACCAAGAAATCTCACGCCATATATGCAAAATAATGTAAATACTTTTATAATACTTATAACATCTTACAATGTACATATACATATTTAACATTTTCCCAAAACAAGACAAAATCCAAATTTCATAGTTCATAAATAATACATGAATATAAAACCACCAGGATTGGTCTCATTGCACCTACGTCTTTAAGTCTCAATCACACTCCAGTTCATTCCGGTCTATATTTCTAATACTTGTGTGATACAAACTACTTCATTAAACTTAAGAGCTTAGTGGACATATAATAATACATAATATTTAAACCCTTGCATATTTATCATAACACACAAATTATTATACCATCGTTCCATGGCACACTCCATGTAACACCCTTGTATCCCATATGCAAAAAGTACATACACCTGGTATATGTAAAACACGCACACAAGATGCAGGAATGCCACAATTCCATCTTTTCAAAAATTCCATATTTTAGAATGAATATTTTAAACACTTTAAGTGCAATTTTAATAGTAAAGAAAAATATTCTATAACATTATTAAGTGCTAAAATAATTATTTTATATAAAAATCTTTGAAAAATATTTTCCAGAGTTTTATCTGCATTTTGGACATTCCTAAAAATAATAATTGTCACAACCTGCAAGAAAACACACATCCAAATATTTTCAACTATTTCATACTTTCAAGAACCCTTCATTTCTCCAAAATATTCAAACACACATATATACATATCATATCATTAAATCCCAAAATTTAAACCAAACTTTAATAATTTACTTCAATGTCATATTTACTAACTTAATATACATAATTAGAAGATACGTTTTGTTGCGCTCGAATTAAGTACTACTACAAAGCATCACTCGCAAGTATACGAGGTAGCTGTAGCAAAGGTGATCGCCTCAAGGTCGTTTCCCCAAGAAGGTGTGGTTCGTAATAGCTTGATTGACAAGTTATTTAAATACGAAAGTGTTTGTTGTTCGGAATTGTGGAAGGACAATTTAAACCTAAAATTAACGTGTGTAGGGTTGATGTGTGAAGGTTGTACAAGATCAAATCGATTCTTGGGAAGGTACCTAGGTCATAGGTCCATTCAATCAAAGCTCAATTCTCAATTATCCATTAACATAACCTTGTAAATTAATTTGTTCCTTAAGGTTAATTAGTCAATTACCAATCCATTAGTTCTCACATTCATGAATTAGCAATAACCAATTATTTTACATTACCAAATTAAATAACCTTAGAACTTATATTTCTAATTCATTCATAGGGTGGTCGATTATATAGTTCCGATATCGGATTTCACCTCTCGGTCTGTCATCCAATATTCAAAGATTAATAGGTAGCTAATCTATCAACCTAGCATTTAATACAATACAATCAACCAACAACAAGGTACATCAATGTAAATATCAAATCAAAGCATTCAACCAAATATGCAACAAACCCTAGGCATGGGTATTTAGCTCAACATCATCAATTTATAATATTTATTTAACTCAATATAAAACAAATACAAATTGTCCATTGCAATATCAATCTCATAATATAACAACAACAATAAGAAATGAATTAAAAGAGAGAATAGAAAAACCCCTTGTGAAGATGCCAAGAGTAGGATTACTAGTCTTCCTCCTAGCTCCACTTGATGTATGATGAAGAACTCAAGCCATCTTCAATGGTTGATTCCCCTTTACAATATGGAATGGAGCTTTCTCAAGTCACCAAACCTTTGGATGGAGCTTTCTCAAGTCACCAACCCTTCACTTGATTGTGCCTTTGGAAGATGGAATGGAGCTTTCTCAAGTCATCAATCCCTTCAATGAAGCTTCTTCAACCTTCAAGATCTTGTTTAACCTAATTTATCCCAAAGAATCTCAAAGAACTTGTCAATAGAAGATGGAGAAGGTGGAGAGGATGGAAATGGAGTTGAAGATGAAGGGCTAAGGGAGAGTGTCACTCTCTCCCTCTCCCAAATGTGTAGCAGAAATTTGGCTCCAAGAAGCCAAGAACTCCCCCAATTTCCCTCTTCTTCTCCTTTTAATTCATTCAAAATACACATCCATGCCTTCCAACTCACACCATTTCACCTTGTTCCCCACTTTTTATTTATTTAATATTTCTTTTGGCAAGCACAAGGCCTTGTTCCCCACTTTGTACCCCACTTTGTATACAAGAATTCAAATATTTTAGGTGTGACACAGCCAAGCCAAGAGTAGCTTGGCCGTGTCTCTCATTTTCCCTTGGGACACGGCCAAGCTTGCTGGCCGTGTCCTTCACTGCCTTCTTTCTTTCTTCTTTCTTTTCTTTCTTTCATTTGGTCTCAAGGGGTGACACGGCCAAGCTTGTGGCCGTGTCATGTGGGTGTGTCCATTTCTATTTCTTTTCTTTCCTTCTTTGCTTGCTCCAAGTGACTTTGGCATGAAATGGGACACGGTCAAGCTTGCTGGCCGTGTCATTGAGTGTGTCCACCTCTGCTTGCTTCTTTTCCTTCTCTTCTTTGGCTCAAGATGTGACACGGCCAAGCTTGCTGGCCGTGTCATGTGACACAGCCAGTGGCTTGGCGTGTCACTTAGGTGTGTCTCTTCCTGCTTCTTCATTTTTGCTCTTTCTTTGCTTTGGTCTTTGTTTTGCTCCTTGAATGAGACACGGCCAATGGCTTGGCCGTGTCAAGATCTTCCATCACCATTCTTTGAGGTACACGGCCAAGCTTGATTTGGCTTTGCCATGTCTTGCTTGGTTCACGCTTTTCCTGCACTGTTTTGATCTTGCAAGGGTGTTTTTGCACTTAAACCTAAAAACAACGCTTTAAATAAACTTAAAACAAAAATCAATCAAAACATTAACTAAAAACACATAAAAATCACACTAAAAACTAGTACAAAATTGATCTAAACACGTTTCAAAAAAGAAATCATTACATGCTTGCAACTAGTCCTAGGCCAAAGTAGTGAAAAAAACTCTAAAATGTGCAGGGATATTCTTTGCCTGCTTGGGTTTCGCAAGGGTCTTAGAACCAACCCTATCACCTGCGCGATAAATAAATCGCTCTAGTAATTCTGCCTAGTAGTACATACTTTGATATAAACAAGAACTAATAAATAAAGCAAAAATGCAATTCAATTTAAAATCTTGGCTTGGAATGCAATTTCAAGAAGCAAGTTGCACATTTAACATTTTCAAACTAATGCATCTCTCCTTCACATGTATTTGGCCTAAATGACCTTATATAATATTCAAGTTTTAGAGATATTACTTTGGACTCTTATTTGACACCCAGTTCTAGCCCGACGGCAAATATCGGTGATGCCTAGGATTTGGCCCGAAGGCAATAATAATAATGATATCCAACATCTGGCTTGAAGGTAATAATAATACGTCTAAGCCGAAGGCAATTATTGGTATACCATAACACCAAACACAATACTCTAGAAATTGATATTATACAAGGTTGCATTCATTAAATAATTTCTAAATTTTCTCATTATTTGGCAATTGTGCCAATGTCCATTATTTTTGCACTTTTTTTCATCATTTCTCATTATTTCAATACATTTTAATAATTTCATCAATTATCTTGCCACATACTGAATGTGACTGAATTATGCATTTGTTAAGCAGAATACACATTTTTCACAAACACATTATGTATTTCTAAGCTTAAGCATATATCTATGCACTTTTTTTTGTGAGTTCTCACATCAAAGTAGCATAGTTATCAAATCACATATCAATGTAGCATGCCAACAAGTGCAAACTAAATGCATTTCATTCAAAGTATGTAAATACCTTTTTATAAGAGCACTTCTAAGCCAAAAAGTACATCTCTCCATAACTTCTTCAAAAAGCCCTTCACTACTAAGTTGTTGGAACAACTTACTCAGCACCTAACCAAAATATCAATATAGACCATAAATTATGATCACATTTTAAGGTGTTTAAGCTACTAAACATCAATTAAAACATATTCCTTTAACTATTCCTTTTTTTTAGCCATAATAGACTTTAACTTTGAAAAACCATTTTTACTAATTCCAAATATAGTTTTAAGCTTAATAATATCTCTTACATTATATTTTTAACACATTTCAAGCATTAAAATACAATGTATCATACTTTCTTCAAAATTTTAAAATTTTGCTCTAAGCCTCTTCAACTTTGGAACTTCATTCTAACTAATTCTATATTGTAATTTAAGCTCATTTCTATCATTAACATCATTAAATAATACAATTTAAATTATAAAACTAAATGCATCATCACTTTTTACCAAAACTCTTTTCAAAACCCTAATTCTCATACTTTCTCTTCCAAACTCTTACCAAATCTAACATTGTCTTCAATCTAACAATAAAATTATTATTTACTCATCAAAATAACTCTAGTCATACTTATTCCAACAATTATAACATGCTCATTCAAAAATCCAATTCATATATATTCATAACTTTCAACTAAACTCCAAAATTAAGAAAAGAAACTTACCAACTAGTGAAGAATCCATCAAAACTTCTGCCAATCCTTTGAAAACCCTTCAAAATTAAGTACTACTACAAAATTCCTTCCCTATATGGCTATGGAGGTCATGGCTAGAAGAAGAAGAAGAAGAAGAAGAAGAAGAAAGAAGATGAGTTTTAATATTTGACTTTTTCTTTCTTTAATTTTCCTAACCACATATATATATTTATTATTTTAATTAATTAATTAATTAATTAATTTTAAATTCCAATTTTTATCTTCCATCAATATTTATTTTCTTTTTAAATTATTTTACTAATTTTAATTTTTATAAAGTTTATTTACCATTTTGCGCCTCTTTACTATTCATCTTTTGTGTTTTTTTTAAAAATTATGTTTGGAATTTATATATAATGTATGTTTTCATTATATTTTACATATATATAATATTTTCTCACTTTCAACACCACATTTAACCCTCCAACTTATTAATTTAATTTAAATTTTATGCGGATGTTACACTCCATATAATGTACCTTTCATTTAATCATTCATTATCTTTTAACATATTTTTTTACTCATCCAAACACTTAATTCATGCCCATCAACATATGCCACACTCCTTTTCTTATTCTTTTACTCATAATAATTATATTGCCATATAATACTCATTCACTCAATACATACATGCCTATATTTCATAAATACACACACACGCACACACACACACGTTGGGCCCAACCACCCCTTTATAATTACCAAGTCTAGTTATCATATTGATTTCATGACCTAGCTCTACTCAGGTTCATTTTCAATCTCAATTTCATGACCTAGCTCTGCTCAAGTCTATCAGCTTATGCATTATCAATCTCGTCTTTCTGGACAAGTAATTGTATAGGGTTAATAAACACACAATATTACTTTACACAACCACATTCTCATTTAGTCTCATTCCTTTTCTACACTTACCAGGTGATCAACACTTTTCCTGACCATCACAAATCTCATCACATTAATCATTACTCTCAAACAATGCACCATCATGAGTCACACTCACAATGTTCATCATTTTCATATTCTCAATACATCATACAAATCATCTTCTTTTTAATATCCACACATAAGTTCATAATAATGTCACTTTGAAGAATATTGTTTATTCTTTAGAGTCAAATTGTATTCTTTTCTCAAAAAATTATTCATATTTGTCAATTCTAATTATTTTCACTTTTTATCCATAATTTCCTATATTTTGCACATTTTTATATTTATTACCCACATTTTCACATCACATCACATAATGTACATCACAATTGCATTAGCCACAATACAATGGCTTAGCATCTCATATTCCATACTTTTCACTCACTTTTAAATGATACAATATGACATGTCTTATCAAAACAAATATCAAAGTGGCATAATACATTCAAAAAATCACAATTTGTTATGGCAACTCACATGCAATACAAACATAATTCATTAAAATATGTACTAACCTTAATTATGCTAAGAACCAAAGCCCCTAACCACCATACAACCTTAACTTCACCATTTGCCCATCAATACTTTGACTTCACAAATTCACCATGCTCAATCCTAAATCAAATTATAAGTAGAAATAATCAATTAGCCACACATTCCAAGCCATTTAAATCAATTAAACACCAATTATGCCCATTCTTCCCAACTTCCACCAAAAACCCTAATTTGCCTTTACTACCTTATTCAAACTTCAACACAACCAACTCATTTTAATCATCTAATTACAAAATCATCATTTATACATCAAAACTAAATTAAAATAACCCATTACAACAATTGAAAACACCTTCCCCAAAAACCCTAAATTCACATACTCATCCCATAAACCCTAGTTCCATAATAACCACTCATATCCACTTGCAGCCCTAAAATCATTGCATATACATCCATATAACTTCAAAACAATTAATTTTAACAATTTAGATTACCTCCATCAAAAATCCAATTTCCACATAATCTAAAATTCAATAAAATATACTTAAATTCAAGGAAAACTTACATAATTCTTTATTAAACTTTAAAATCATCTTGATTCCTTTGAAATCTCCATGAAATTTGATGTTTATAATGATTAAATCCCTCTCCCTTATGCCCCAAATTTTTGGCCTCCATGGGTAAAAGAAGAAGAAAAAAAAGCTTTTTAATTTCTCTAAAAGAAGAAGAAGATAAAAGCTTTTTAATTTCTCTCTTCATTTCCATCCCTATATATTATTTAATCAATTATTTAGTTAATTATTTTATTATTTTATCATTCCCACTTTAATTTCCATCCATACATTTTGTTTCTTCTTTTGACTTTTATTTATTTACTTATTTTAATTATAATTTTCCACCCATAATTATGCATATGCATATATCATTTATATGTCATGTATATGCATATGTCTTTTATACTTTATTTATATGTTATTTATATCTTTATGTCTATATATATGTAATGCGTGCTTTATGTATACACCAAATATATAACATGTATAAATCTTGTATTTTTCTCTTCCAATATATTAACTACCTTCCAAATTAACTATTTAACAGTATTTAAAATTCATGGGTGTTATACAAGCTTAACAATTATCCATGAATGTCAAGCAGATAATTAAAAAGCAGAATCGTTAATTCTTAAAAGTTTCAAGTTAAACAATTTTATGCCTGTGAACTCAATAATTTTGCTATAAAGACATCGTCTCTTGCCTATAAAAGAGAGCTTTCAGCTCTCTTTGAGAGGACTTTTTTTAGGGGGGCAAGATTGATTTATTTTCTTCTGAGAGGGACAAAAGTGAGAGGGTTAGAAAACATCCCCTGTAATTATTTGAATACGTTGTCTTGCATTCCATCTATAAAATGATAATTATTTAGCAAAGTTCAATCATTCAAAATAAAATCATGAACACTTTGTAACCACAAGAGCTTTGATGTGATTTTCATCCTTCGACAGTAAGTTTCTTAAGCTTTTAGTGCTTATTCTTGAATTTATATCATTCAATTCCATGATGATTGTTTACATTGTATCCTTCCTTTCATTCATGCAACTTGTTGAGAAACAGAATCATTAAACTTCCAAGAAACAAAAAAAATCTCATTAAAGAACTAAGATCTACTAACTCCAAGTCAAATCTTTGAACATATGACCTATAAATAATGAAATAGGTCCAAATGGACTCTATCTAACTTTCCCCAACCACTGAGGTTTAGAATAGAAAAATGAATTTTAAAACATTTTGTATGAAAAATTTATAGATACAAATTGCTTTTGCCAGAAATGGCATATGGTTGTTGAATTCGATATAAATATGGGTATCAAACTCAATATTTTGAATCAATACTCAGTACTTATATTATGTTGTCATCAACTAATCTTTTCCTACAGGGCATATCTGAATTTATTCATCAATTTTTGAACTCGATTATAATGATCCTATATATATATATATGCTTGCTATTTCTAATTTCTTTATGATTTTATCATATAACTATCCTCGAATTTGAAATTTCACAACCTTTGAATAAGTTATATCTTAAATACCATTGTTATTTTTAGCTTCATTATGCTTCTTATATTTGATATTTAGATGAATGTCGAATTTGATATTTTCAAACATATGTGTCGAATTCAGTTAATTGATTCTTGCAGGTTATTTTTACATTAGGAGTTTCTCAAATTTGATAATCACACAAACATTGAATTTGACATTCTTATTTAATTATGTATATATCCATTTTATTCAGTTAACTGATCTTGCGGGTTATTTCTATACGAGGAGATTCTTGAATTCGATAATCACATGAATATCGAATTCGGCATTCCCATTTAATTTTGTATATATTCATTTTTATTAGCTAGCTGATCTTACAGGTCATTATCGAATTCAATAATTCCATAATTATCGAGTTTGATTGTATTACCAGAGCTCATTTTCTTTCTTTCTTTCTTTTGCTTTTGTCTTTTATTGCTTTATTATTATTATTGTGGTCACTCAATCCATAACATTAAACATTCATCCAGCATACATTTAAACTTTTTCTCTTCTAGATTCATTATATAAGGAAATGATGTAATTTTCTGTTTAGAATAATGTATAGGATTTTTAAAGCTATAAAATATGATTATTTCTCTCTATAGATTCATTATTGTAAAGAGCATGTTTTCACCTCGGTGGGTGCTCGTAGGATTTTTCTATACAATCATGCATCATGATATGCATATGTTTATTTTTTTTTGTTATTTATTTTATATCTTGTATATGTTAATCCTTATCTGATATCCTAAATAATCCTTACTAATGCATAAATCATAAAGGAGGCCAGTTCTTTGAATCAATAATATGTGAATGATAAGGATTTTCATCTAAGTTATTCCCATATGTACCTAACTTCTCGAATCTAGGTTTAAATGGGGGTTAGGGATTTCTAAAAAAAAAAGGATCAAGAGAATACTACCCCCTATCATTTTTCAGCCTTGATGAGTGGCTACTCCATTTCTCATTAGTCTTACCTATTGGATCCCTGAGATCAATAACCTGATAGTGTTTAGACCTTAAAATATCAGAGCATGGTCAGACTAGGAGCTCATAGTGGAGAGTCTACTGGGACATGTGAGAAGTTAATTCCATTAATTCATGCATTAGTAATTTTTATTTAGATGATGAGAAAATAGTTGCATTTTGCAGTAGTTGCATTGTATGTGAGAGTTAGGATGCCCAAATTACCTATTTTATGTGGTGAAAGGGATACCATATACTTCATTTAAGATATGGAGAACGAACACTATATAACCACTAACATCCTCGTACCTCTAGGTATATTATTGTTATGAGAACCCAAAACATATTTACCCTAGACTAAAGCACATGTAAGGAACTTAGAAATTTTCCTTTAGGAATGCCAAAGCATTTATCGTCAACAAATTTTTAGCTTATCTTGATAAAATCCTTACCTTTGTCACTACAATAAAACAATGGATCTATCATTAAAAGCTTAAAACTTGTTACCCATAAGAGAACTTCTTATTGGTAAAACTTTCCTTCAGTATGGCTAAAATAAAGAATTTATGAAAAATTACCTTTCCGGTAATTTCCCATAAAACATGGATGTACAAAGGTAAAAGTTTCAAATGAGAGCCTTTGGATTTTTCATCACATGAATTACCCCAGATGGTAATAACTGTAAAAAAAGCCCTAGGAAAAGAGACTCACCATTGAACATGTGTGTGATAGTAGTGTCAAGTTCAACTAGAAATTTGGAAGCTTCACTAACCTACCAGGTATGCACTCTAAAAATCCCTCTCAGTATATGCATACATTTCATCTATTTTTCTGGCTTGTAGGCTTTGAGAAAAGATCAAAAGGGGCCTATTGACAATAATATCTTCAGAGGAATTACAAAATACATGAAATATCCAAGGATGAGGAAAGGATTAAGGCATTAGTAAGCTTCGAAGTAGCAGAAATAAAAGACCCAATGGCTGCCATGATAAAGATAATGCAGAATTAAGGGACATCAAATGTCAAGGCTGAGGGATCAACTAGCAACTCAGAGAAGAAGAGAAGGATGATGGTCAATGAAGATAAGGATATGTATGATGACCTAGATGAAAACTATGATTGCACAAGACTAGCTTTCAAGAAAGAGATCACTGATTTTGAGAAAGTAATGTTTAAAAAGATGGATACCCTGGAAAGAAAATATCAGCAATAGTCCTCCAAAGAAGATGAAATGACTAAACTTGACAAGATGCTTATAAAGAAAGAAATCCTGCCACCTAAGTTCAAGCTCCCTGATATTCGTCAGTTTAATGGAACTAGAGACCTTGAGATTTAATTGAGCTAATATAAAACCAATAAGGAAAGTTAGAAACTGCTTCAAACTTCTTTCATTAAGAAATTCAGGTATAATACCGACATGGAACTCTCCTTGATCGAGTTGGAGTCTCTATGGTAGAAAGAGAATGAGAGCTATTTAGACTACATGAAGAGATGAGAGGAAAAGATGCTTTAGTAAGGGAAAGTCCATCTGAAAGAGATCAAATTAGGATGTTAATCATGGGCTCCCATTTGAAAAATAAGTTGAACTCTATTCTCATCAAGAATTTTCAAGATCTGTATGACTTAGGGATACAATTAGAGGAGTCAGAAAGAGAAGAGGAAAAAATTATGTTCATAAAAGGAAGGAAATCAAGATATCAGAGTAAGGGACATTTTCTAAATTTAGGAAACCCTTCTCCATGGTTTTTGAAGAATTGAAAAGCATAGGAGTGTTACAACCCATATTGCCAAGTCCATTACCGGATTCACTACCACTAAAGTTCAACTTGAACATCTATTGTAAATTTCATCAGACAGAAGGTCATGATACAAGCTAATGTTTAAGGTTAAGGCATGAAGTTCAAATCTTGATTAACAATGGCATTACTCCAAAACTTTATCAATACCAGAATTAAAAATTTCTTGTTTTAGAAATAAAAAGAGAGAGAGAGAGAGAGCAAAAGATCTCATCCCCCATATGAAGTCTCAAAGCCATCCATAAGAGCTAAAGAAAATGAAGAGGCAGCTGTGAGCGGGGATTTTTGCCCCTACTCTTGATGAAATGGATCTTGCAACTTTGGTACTATTAGGCTTCAGCCATAGAGAACATGGCCCTAAACTCGAAGAATTGGAGTCGCTACTCGGATGGGCCGGGAAGACACAAAGGGGTGGATGACTCAATTCCTAAGGAATCTCCAACCCCTAATGGATTTGGAAAGTTGGGTACGCATGGGGAAGGTGAGAAATAACCCAGTACCCCATAACTCTTGGTTTATTAGAACTAGCCTCCTTTTTAAGTCTAAATATTATTGAATTCTTAAGTTATTATGATTTCATTCATATTACATGCAATCATTAAAATAAACAACATCATATTATAAGCCAAACAAATAAATAAAATGGGCACCCATACAAGGATGAAAACATGCCCTTACAATGTCCAAATATCTATAATAAAAATAAAACAAGATGAGACACCCACAAAAGAGTGGAAACATATCCCTTACATTAATCTCTAAAACTAAAATAAATAAGACAAACAATTTAAATAAATAAGACACCCATAACTGGAAACATGCCTTTTGCAATCTCAAAATCCCAAATAATAAGAAATTACAATTCATAAACACATAAATAATAATTATACACATAGTCATTAAACAATCATAAAATTATGGCTTAATTAAAAGGAAATTAAAATCAATCACAAAAATTGCAATCCACAAGCAAATATTAATATTAACCTATTAATGAAATATAGGGCACGATGCACATGGCAGTCCCGCTGGATGAAATTAGGGTTTCAAGTCATAATTTAGAGTTTAAAGGGCATGATTCCTCCTCAGTGGTTGCTCGTAGGAAGTTTATGTACAATCATGCATCATGTGCATATGATGTGTATATGTTTATTCTATTTGCTATTTATTTTATATCTTATATATATTGATCCTCATCTAATATCTTGAATAATTCTTACTGATGTATGAATCATAAAGGAGGTTGGCTTTTTGAATTAGGAATATGTGAATGATAAGGATTTTCATCTGAGTTATTCCCATATGTACCTAACTTCCCAAACATAAGTTCAAATGGGGGTTAAGGATTTCTAAAAAAAAGGAATCAAGAGAATGCTACCCCCTATCATTTTTCGGCCTTGTTGGGTGGCAACTCCATTTCTTACGGGTCTTGCCTGTCGGATCCCTAAGATCAATAACCTAACAGTGTTCAGACACTAGACTATTAAAGTACGATCGGACCAGGCACTTACACAATTGTACAAGAGAAAATAGTTTATCAACCTGAGGTTAGGGAAATAGAAGGAGAACAACTAGTGGAGAATCGTCAAGTGGAAGAGACTGAACCCAGTTGAAGATGTGACTGTTAGGAGATCCAATAGACAAAGAAGATATGCTATTTCTAATGATTATATTATTTATTTTGGGGAAACTAATTATGATGTTGAACATGTGATAGACCAATTTTCTATGGTGAGGCAATACTTAGCCCCAAATATAATTCATGGAAAAAGGCTATGGATGATGAGATGGACTCAATGTCATATAATGGTGTGTGGGAACTTGTAAAACTGCCAAATGGTTTTAAACCTATTTTTTGTAAATGGGTATTTAAAACAAGAAGAGACTTAGATGGTAACATAGAAAGATTTAAGGCAAGGCTAGTAGAAAAGAGGTTTACTCAAAGGGAAGACATAGATTACAATGAAACTGTCTCCAATGTCTTCTAATGACTCTTTTAGAGTTATTATGGCATTGGTAGCACATTTTGATTTAGAGATGTATCAAATGGATGTGAAAACTGCTTTCTTAAATGGGAATTTAGATGAAGAAGTACATTGCAACACCATTATATCCTATACATATAAAATACATACACTCGGTGTATATAAAATATGCATATACAATACGAGAATGTCACTATTCCTGTCTGTTCAAAATTTCTATAAATCCAAGAAAAATATTTTAAAATTTAAAATGTGCTTTAACATATTAATAAAAATATTAATTAAAAATTTTAAATGCCAAAAACATATATATTATATATATATAATCTCTAAAAAAAATTCGCCAGAGTTTTGTCTATGTTAGATATTCCCAAAATACCAATTGCTCACAACCTGCACAATATTAAACACTTCCAAAATATAGTTTTAATCCATTCTCCAAATCACAATTTACAAATACACATTACCATTCATAACTCAAAACATTATTTGTCATAATTAAATACTTTTATAAGTATACCAAAACACAACCTTCATAATTTTTTTATATACTAACACAAGTGCTCTGTATTAATGTACATAAACTAAAATATTTAAAATTAATATCTATACATGAATGCAAATGACACAGTTGGTCTTGCGGCACCTTAGATCACAAAAAAAAACCATCCACAGTTCGGGTTCTTCTGAACAGCAACACTCCTACTTGTGCGATTCACGCAATGGCGCTAAGCCCGAAAGCTTGGTGGTGTACATATATAATACTTCATTAACATAACATCATTATAATTAAAAAGTGCAAATATTTAAATAATACCATAATTAATTTTACTTTTCTTTAAAAAATAAATAACCACATATGTTGGGCCCAACCTTCTTATACAATTATTTAGTTCTTGGCTCGTTGTTGTCATCTATCTCATCTACAATTATTTAGTTCCAGGATTGTTGCCGTGGTCTATCTCATCTCACTAGTGGATGTAGCTATCATTTGTGACACTGAGTGTCTCATCTATAGCGTATATCTCTGACACCGTTGGTGTCTCACTTGGGGCATAGAAATATCTTTGTAACACCCAGTGTCTCACCCCATAATATATCTCGCCTAGGGATGCATTAATCATTTGTGACACCCAGTGTCTCATCCCTTTCGGCGTATGGCATTGCCAACATCCAAGAGCAATCTTCCAGCAACTAGATAATATAAAAGGTACATACAATACACATTCATCTTTTAACATATTTTCACATCTCAAATCATATCATGTTTTCCACAAACCATCATCATATAAAATCCAAATGTGGCTCACTTCCATATTTTAGTGCACAACTTGCACTTTTCAAATTTTAAATAAACATCATGTTTAACCATTTTTAAATGGCTTATCATGCCATAATCAATATATGTAATACCCTTATATCCTATATACGTACAATACATATATCCAATATATGTAAAATATGCATATACGGCACAAAAATATCACAACTTGATTTAATAAAAATTTTACCTTTCCAATTTTAAAATCTTAAATACTTTAAAATGTATAATTAAATAACAAATAAAATATTAATTATCAATTATAGGTTTCAAAATAAAAATTTCCACAAAAATCTCTGGGAAAATTTCACCAGAGTTTTGTCTGTAATTTGGACATTCTCAAATTTCAACAAACACAACCTATAAAGGAAAAACACTCCCAATATACCATACATCTCACATTTTCCAAACACTTCTCAATTCCTCCAGATTTCTCAACACATTTATAAATATATATATATATCAAAACTCATATAAACCCACATTATAAATTTTATCCAAAACATTCTTTATAATTTACAACATATACATCAAAACATACTATAATATACATAATATGAAATATATATATGCTGGAAGTGTCTCTGATCTTGACAAACAAAAAACAACTCTACTGGAAAACTCTCAAATCTAGACCCAACTTTGTATAAAAGAACTCTCTGGCTTAGCCGGATCTCCCCTGTCACATAGGCAATGAATTACAATCGCGCTAAGTCAAAAGCCTAGCAGTACAAACTTTGATAACAATAAAGCTCAAATGCAATGCCAATGCATAATGCCTGTGCATATCATGTCACCATGTGACATACCAATTCATTCATGTGACACATCAATTAATTTTAAACATATTTCTCAATAAATTTACAATTCACATAAGAACAAACATAAGCATGAGCCCAAAGGATCTAATATACTATTCACATTTTAGAGTTACTATTTTGGTCTATATTGACACATAGAGTGTAATCTGAAGGCAAGTGAAGCCCAACGGCTAGCCCGAAGGCAAATCATAGTAATACCCAGCATCTAGCTGAAGGCAAGTGACGTCCAATGTCTAGCTCGAAGGCAAATCAAATAGTTGCTCAAAAGCTAGCCCTGAAGGCAAATAATGAGGATAATCTCATAGGCATGCCGCCAAATATAGAACTCTAAAAATTGAAGAACATACTATGCACATAATTATTTCATATTTTCCATCATCATTTTCTTTCTCATTTTTCCATAAACAAACTAGGCGCATTGCCTCATTTCTCTCTTTTTTTTTTATTTCATATCATCATATATCAACATATAATCATAACGTATCACATTTTACATTTACAACATATTACCCAATTATTTTGGGTATTTCCACATAATTCACATTTTATACAATCTAGCCATTACCAATGGCTTTTTAATAATGCCCTTAATGTATACATAACAAATGGCATTACCCAAACACTTTGGGTCATTTTCACATAATATACATATTTCACATTTTTACACAATTTAGCCATTAACAATGGCTTTTCACAATGCATTTAATACATTTATGACATTACGCATGTCATAGCATATTATTCATATATAATCAATGCATCAAGTAGCTTAACACAATTTTCAATTTCAAATGTGTTAAGCCCAATGCAATGTAAACATGTCCATTTCATCCAAAGTTTGTACCTACCTCAAAAGACAACTTAAAGCAAGCTTAAACAACACTTCCAACCTTCTTTTCCAACTTGCCCTTCAACACTTGGATTAGGCAAATCAATTATCCTCAATGCCTAAATCAAATGTGATCATAAATAAGCATTCATTATCACATTCTAAGGCATTTTCAATCTTAAATCATAATTAAACATCATTCAAACTAAAATCACAATTTAACTTTGGAAAACCATATTAAGCCATTCAAAGATATTAAGTTCATTTGTATTATTAAAAAGATATTTTAACATATTTAAACCAATTACATTATATAAATACACACTTACGTCCAAAATCCTAAAATGGCATAACCTTAACCATTGAAGGTTTTCCATTCTAACTCAATCCAATTATCATTTCAATCTTACTTCCATTCTTAATATCATTAAATAACATGTTTAAAACAATAAAACCAAACAATTTAACATACTTCGAAAAATTCATTTTCCAAAACCCTAAATCACCACTTCCATTCTCAAACTCCATCCAAACACAACCAAAACCATCATTTGTATTTAAAATACTTGTTTATGCATATATAAAAAAAAACTCATTTAGAATCAATTTGCACAATTAAAAGCCATGATTTCACAAACCCTAAAATTTCATAACCCTAAATTCTCTCTCTTCACCAATCTGTACCCAAACTCAACCATTTCTTCAATCCAACCTTAAAATCATTGTTAATCATTTAAAATAACCTCATTCATACCAATTTCAACAATTAAATCATACTACATCAAAAATCCAAAACACACATATTCATAATTTCGATGAAATCCAAAGAAAGAAGTTAGAAACTTACTAAATTAGGTGGAAATCACCAAAAACCCACTTGAAACTCTTAAAATCCTTCAATTTTGGGAGCTTGGAAGAAGAAAAACCTTGAGCTTACCATCCATGGAGGTTCGGTCTCGAGAGAAGAAGAAGAAGAACAAGAACAAGAACAAGAAGACCAAAATTAATTTTTTCTTTCTTTCCACTTTCTTTTTAAACCATATATATATATATTATTTTATTATATTTTTAATTAATTAATTAATTAATTAAAACCCTAAAATTTTATCTTCCATCCAAAATTATTTATTTTTGAATTAATTTAATAATTTTAAAATTCAAAGTTTATTTACCAAAATACCCTTGACTTTGACTCTTCTTTTAAAAAGTATTGACTTTTTTATTGACTTTTATATATAATGTATATTTTATGTATATTTCACATATACATTCCACTTTTCTCATTTAAAATCATTTCATTTATCATTTAAAATTATTTATTTAATCTATTTAATTTAATTTTGATTTATTTTATTTAATTTTTAAAAATTTGGGATTTAAAAATTAGTGCTATTACAATTCTCTCCCTTTAAAGAGAATTTCGTCCTTGAAATTACCTGATATCAACTCTGAAATAACTGAGGATATTGGCTCCGCATCATCTGCTCACTCTCTAATGTCGTCTCCTCAGTGGCATGATTCCTCCAAAGGATTTTCACAAGTGGCACCTTCTTATTCCTCAGCTCTTTTACATCAAGATCGCCACTGGTTCTTTCTCGTAAATCAGATCTGGACTCACCTCAATAGACTCTACTAACAAGATGTGAGATGGGTCTGACCTGTATCTCCAAAGCATCAAGACATGGAAAACATTATGTATCTGATCCAACTCAGGTGGTAGATCCAGTCTATAAGCCACTGGACCAACTCTCTCTAGTATCTCATATGGTCCTTTGCGGCTGAATCTTAGAATCTTCTTCCATGATGACACCTTCAAGAACACTTTATCTCTCACACTGAACTCTATATCTTTTCTCTTCAAATCTATATAGAATTTTTGCCAATCTAAAGCCACTTTTAGATGACCCTGAATCATCTTCACTTTCTTCTCTATTTCTTTAATCAAATCGGGACCAACTAATCCACCTTCTCTAACCTCATCCCAAGACAGAGGTGTCCTGCACTTCCTGCCATACAAGGCCTCATAAGGTGCCATCCCAATACTGGGCTGATGAATGTTGTTATAAGCAAACTCAATCAATGGTAAGAATCTATAGCTCCCAGTAAAATCAATGATACAACTCCTAAACATATCCTCTAGAATCTGTATCACTATCTCTGACTGCCCATCTATTTGAGGATGGAAAGCAGTACTAAAATGAAATAAAAAACCCAAAGCATCCTGTAACCTCCTCCAAAACCTCGATATAAACTGGGGATCTCGATCTGATACGATAGAAACTGGCACTCCATGCAACCTCACTATCTCACTGATATACATCTCAACCAACCTCTTAAGAGAATAATCCATCCAAACTGGAAGAAAATGAGCTATCTTCGTCAACCGATCAACTATCACCTAGATTGCATCATGCTTCTTCTGGGTCAAAGGAGTCCAGTCACAAAAGCCATCATCACTCGTTCCCATTTCCACTCTGACACTGATAATGGCTGAAGCAATCCTGAAGGAACCTGGTACTCAACCTTCACTCTCTGGCAAGTGAGACATCTGAATACAAACTCTGCTATGTCCCTCTTCATACCTAACCACCAATAATATTACTTCAAATCTTGATGCATCTTAGTACCACCAGGGTGCATACCATAGAGTGATTGATGTGCTTCCTCCAAAATCATCCTCTTCAATCCTGCATCATTGGGAATACACAACCTATCTCTATACCACAGACTGCCATCATCTCTCACATAGAAGTCTCGACTCTCCCCCTTTCGATAATCCATCACAATCTTCTGGATTCTCTCATCTGCCAACTGGGCCTCCCTAATCTGATCCAACAAAACTGGCCTCAACTGCAACTGAGCCATCAATGCACCATCGTCACAAGACTCAAATCTAGCATGCAACACTCTCAACTCAACAAGCAATGAGAGCGAATAAGCAGTCAAACCTGCCAAAGACTTTTGACTCAAGGCATCAGCTACAACATTTGCCTTGCCAGGATGATAATCAATCAAATAGTTATAGTCGTTAATAAACTCTAACCACCGTCTCTGCCGAAGATTCAGCTCTCTTTGAACACCTAGGTACTTCAAACTCTTGTGATTAATATAAATGAAACACTTCTCCCCATACAAGAAATGCCTCCAAATCTTCAACACAAAAACTATAGCTGCTAGCTCTAAATCATGAGTCAGGTAATTCAACTCATGAGGCTTCAACTATCGAGAGGCATAAGCATTGACTCTACCCTCCTACATTAGAACACAACCTAAACCACTATATGAAGCATCACTGTATATCACATAAGGTTTACCTTCCACATGCAGGGTAAGGATAGGAGCCTGAGTAAACATCTCCCTCAGTTGCTCAAAACTTGCCTGACATCGATTTGTCCACACAAATCTAACTCCTTTCTTAAGTAATCTGGTGAGTAGTGTAGCTATCATAGAAAAACCCTTCACAAACCGATGATAATAGCCTGCAAATCCCAAAAAGCTTCTAACCTATATCACAATCTTAGGAGGACTCCAATTCAAGATAGCATCGACTTTACTCGGATCAACTCTAATACCCTCTGCTGAAACCACATGATCGAGAAAAGTCACATGATTGAGACAGAACTCACACTTAGATAGCTTAGCATACAACTGCTTCTCTCTCAGAGTCTGTAATACAATTCGCAAATGTCTGTCATGATCCTCCTTATTATGCAAATACACTAAAATATCATAAATGAAGACTACCACAAACTGTTCTAATTATGGTCTAAACACCCTGTTCATCAAATCCATAAAAGTTGCTGGTGCATTCATCAATCCAAAAGGTATCACCAGAAACTCATAATGCCCATACCTCATGCGGAAAGCTATCTTGGGTACATCCATATCTCTGACTCTCAACTGATGGTACCCTAATCTCAGATCAATCTTAGAGAATATTGCTATTCTATTCAGCTGATCAAAGAGATCATCTATCTGAGGCAATGGATACTTGTTCTTGATGGTCACCTTATTCAACTATCGATAATTAATACACAATCTCAAGGTGCCATCCTTTTTCTTCTCAAACAAAACAGGTGCTCCCCACGGAGACACACTAGGGCGAATGAACCCTTTATCTAGCAACTCCTGCAACAACACCTTCAACTCCCTCAACTCCGTAGGTAGCATCTGATGAGGGGTAATGGAGATGGGGAAGTACCAGGCATCAGATCAAAACCAAACTCAACCTCTCTCTCAGGAGGTACCCATGGCAACTCATCAAGAAAAATATCTGGAAACTCATCAACTCTAGGTATGCTGTCAAGCTAGAACCCCACTACTCTGGTATCTACAACATGAACAAGATAGCCTCACATCCCTTCCGAATCATCCTCTTATCTAAAATAGCTGAAACAAACATGGATGAAAGATACCTCTGCTCACTAGATACCATTACATCTCTACCATCACGTGTTCTCAGGGTAACACATTTCCATTGATAATTTACCATAGCCCCATGCCTGGATAATCAATCCATGCCCAGAATCAGATCATACTCCCTGAACGGCATCTCAATCAGGTCACCAAGAAACTCCTCATTCTAAACAACAATTGGGCTATCTTGGTGCACCTTACTAACTACAACACTGTGCCCTAAAGGATTTGTGACCAAAACAACAAATCCTAGGGACTCAGAATTCAAATCACTCACAGGTAAGATGGATGCACTGATGCATGAATGAGTCGCACAGGGTCTATCAATGTAAGAACTAAAGTACCAAATAAAGTAAAAGTACTTGTAATGATAGCTGAAGCATTCGGCTGCCTCTGTATCACATAAACCTACTGCGATGGCCCTGCCTCATATGGTCTACCCCCGGCTGTAGAACTTCCTCTCTGACAAGTCCCAGATCGACCACCTCTACCAAAATCACTGCCACTATGACACAGACACTGGGTCAAGAAGCTGCAGTATCTAACTGTCTATCCTCTGATGGCTCTAGATAATCTCTGATAAAATGGTCTGGTGATCCACATTTGAAATACACTGCTGATGCACCTATCCTATAGCAGACACCCCCATATGCCCTACCACAATGGACACAGAAGGTGGAATAAGCCTTTGAGTCACAGGGTTGGAGCACTAGCCACTGAAACTGCAGGTCTCTGTCTCTATCTTTGTTACCATACTAACCTGGCAGACTGCCCTTGGCTCCTACTGAACCTATGAGGATATCCCCCTCTACCTCTCTTCACTGATGGAGACCCTACATCACTCTGGGATCTCCTAACTCTGGTCTCCTCGGCTCTGGTAGTTGCTGTAAGACATTATGCTCTCTCAACACTCCTGGCAGCTGTAACCAACTGAGAAAAGTCCTAATACCGAGAGCCTGCCACAATACACATAATAGAGGGTCTCAACCCCTCCTCAAACCTCTGACACCTGTCAAACTCATTAGAAATGATTCCACCAGCATACCCGCCTCAAACTCAGAAACTCCATCTTCTTCTCATCCTTATACTCCCACGGAGTATACTTCTTCTCGAATTACCGCAGGAAATTATCATAGGTTAGCACTGGAGGATTAATTGTAGCATGTGAAACTGTCTTCCACCACTCATAAGCATCCCTCTGTAGAAGAGATCTGACATAATCAAACTTCTCCTTTGGACTCACCTGCAGCTAGATAAATACACTATGGACCCTATCTAGCCACTGCTCTACTGTAGCAGGGTATGTAGTCCTAACAAAATCCTTAGCTCCAAACTTCCTCAGCTTATCATACTTCCTCATCGGCAACTATAGCTGCGGCAGTGGCGGCTGCTGAACTGGAGCCTGCCTCAACAGCTCCACCATATCTTACCCAGCCTAGAGGAACCTCATCAGCTGCTGGTCTCACAGGTACAGAAGCAGATGCCTCTCCAGTAGTCTCAGCTCTAGCTCTATCTCTACCCTCACTAGGAGCTACACTCTCTGCACTACCTTTTGCAGACTGATATGTCCGAGAAGCCATAACTACCTATATCTGCAAATACAACAGAAATTGCCATATCAAAGATGAGAATCTGCCAGTGACAATACATGTATCTCAATTAAAAACCATATTTGAAAATCTCCATTTTCTCTCTCTAACAACCTACCTAGGTCGAGAACCTCAAACCTAGGCTTTGATACTAAAATAAATATAACACCATTGTACCCTATATATGGACAATGCATACACCCAGTATATATAAAATATGCACGTATGGTATAAAAATGTCACAATCTGATTTAAAAATTTTTTACCTTTCTAATTTTAAAATCTTAAATACTTTAAAATGTATAATTAAATAATAAATAAAATATTAATTATCAATTATAGGTTTCAAAATACAATTTTTCATAAAAATCTAAGGGACATTCTCAAATTTCAACAAACACTACCTGTAAAGGAAAAGCACTACCAATATACCATACATCTCACATTTCCCCAACACTTCTCAATTCCTCCAAATTTCTCAAAACATTTATACATACATATATATATATATCAAAACTCATATATACCCACATTATAAATTTTATCCAAAACATTCTTTATAAGTTACAACATATATATCAAAACATACTATAATATACATAATATGAAATATATTTATATATGTTGGCAGTGTCTCTAATCTTGAGGCCTAAAAATCAACTCTACTGGTAAACTCTCAAATCTAGACCCGATCTGGTCTAGAAGAACTCTCCGACTCAGCCGGATCTCCCATATCACCTGCGTGATGAATTACAATCGCGCTAAGCGAAAAGCCTAGTGGTACAAACTTTGATAACAATAAAGCTCAAATGCAATACCAATGCACAATGCCTGTGTATATCATGTCACCATGTGACATACCAATTCTTTCATGTGACATATCAATTCGTTTTAAAGATATTTCTCAATCATTTTACAATTCACATAAGAACAAACACAAGCATGGGCTCAAAGAATCTAATTTGCTATTCAAATTCCAGAGTTACTGTTTTGGTCCATATTGACACCCGGTGTCTAGTCCGAAGGCAAGTGATGCCCAACGTCTAGCCCAAAGGCAAATCAAATAGTTGCTAAAAATCTAGCCACAATGGAAAATAATGAGGATAACCTCATAGGCATGCCGCCAAATACAAAACTCTGAAAATTGAAGAACATACTAGGCACACAATTATTTCATATTTTCATCATCAATTTTTTTCTCATTTTTCCATAAACAAACTAGGCACATTGCCTCATTTCTCATTTTTCTCATTTAATAACATCATATATCAACATATAATCATAATGTATCACATTTTACATTTACAGCACATTACCCAATTATTTTGGATATTTCCACATAATTCACATTTTATGCAGTCTAGCCATTACCAATGGCTTTTTAATAATGTCCTTAATGCATGCATAGCAATTGGCATTCCCCAAATACTTTGGGTCATTTTCACATAATATACATATTTCACATTTTACACAATTTAGCTATTAACAATGGCTTTTCACTATGCATTTAATACATTTATGACATTACACATGTCATAACACATTATTCATACATATTCAATGCATCAAGTAGCTTAACACATTTTCCAATTCCTAATGTGTTAAGCCGAATGTAATGCAAACATGTCCAAATCATCCAAAGTTTGTACTTACCTCAAAACACAACCAAAAGCAAGCTTAAACACCACCTCCAACCTTCTGTTCCAACTTACCCTTAAACAATTGGATTGGCCAAATTAATTCTCCTCAATGTCTAAACCAAATGTGATCATAAATAATTATTTAGTATCACATTCTAAGACATTTTCAATCTTAAATCATAATTAAACATCATTAAAACTAAAATCCCAAAATTAAGCCTCACCTCACTTTAACTTTGGAAAACCATATTAAGCCATTAAATTTGGTATTTTAAGTTCATTTGTATTATTAAAAACATATTTTAACATGTTTAAACCAATTATATTATATAAATACACACTTATGTTCAAAATCCTAAAATGGCATAACCTTCACCATTGAAGGTTTTCCATTCTAACTCAATCCAATTATCATTTCAATCTTATTTCTATTCTTAATACCATTAAATAACATGTTTAAAACAATAAAATCAAACAATTTAACATACTTTGAAAAATCCCTTTTCCAAAACCCTAAATCACCACTTCCATTCTCAAACTCCATCCAATCACAATCAAAACCATCATTTGACTTTAAAATACTTGTTTATGCATCAAAACAACTCATTTAGAATCAATTTTCATAATTAAAACCTATGATTTCACAAACTCTAAACTTTCATAACCCTAAATTCTCTGTCTTCACCAATCTTTACCCAAACTCAACCAATTTTTCAATCCAACCTTAAAATCATTGTTAATTACTTAAAATAACCTCATTCATAGAAATTCCAACCATTAAATCATACTACATCAAAAATACAAAATACACATATTCATAATTTCCATGAAATCCAAAGAAAGAAGTCGGAAACTTACTAAATTAGGTGGAAGTCACCAAAAACGCACTTGAAACTCTTAAAATCCTTCAATTTTGGGAACTTGGAAGAAGCAAAACCTTAAGCTCACCATCCATGGAGGTTTGGCCTTGAGATAAGAATAAGAAGAAGAAGACCAAAATTAATTTTCTCTTTCTTTCTACTTTCTTTTTAAACCACATATATATATATATTATATAATTAATTAATTAATTAATTAATTAAAACCCCAAAATAATATCTTTCATCCAAAATTATTTATTTTTGCATTAATTTAATAATTTTAAAGTCCAAAGTTTATTTACCAAAATACCCTTGACTTTGACTTTTCTTTTAAAAAGTGTTGACTTTTTTTGTTGACTTTTATATATAATATATATTTTATGTATTTTCACATATACATTCCACTTTTCTCATTTAAAATTCTTTCATTTATCATTTAAAATTATTTATTTAATTTATTCAATTTAATTTTAATTTATTTTATTTAATTTTTAAAATTTAGAAATTTTCAAAAATTAGTGCTATTACAATACAAATCAAGCATTGTTACTTAAAACAATGTCAAACACACATATATTCATTTTGCACTACCAATAAAATATTATTAATTTCCATGTTTTTAATATTTTCAATAAATGTCATCATCTTTTTAGCCACAAACATAATGTGACCAACAAATCACGTTTCTCATATCTCTCGTGATCATTTCAAGCAACGATCACCATCACATGTCTCATAATTTATCACATTACATATTCATTTATCATTTCTATTCTTCTATTTCAACATATGTCTCAAATGTTCAAATCGCTCATGATCACTTCTACACTTTATCTTATCACTCAATTTCTTATATTCTCATTAAAATATCAAATTTCATATTTCTCAATCTACTTACACTACTCATGAGTCACTTTTAGAATATGACTCATTCCTATATTTAAACACATTTTTTCACATCTCTTATACTCAACTTCAAGACTTAGCTCTACTCAAGTCTCTCAAAAAATTCTCATCCTTCATCACATCATTCTCCACATTTCACATTTCATACATTCCTCTTAATGAATTCTAATACCTCTCGTGACCACATGACATTGTAACCACCTTCAACTATATCATATTTATCACATTTTACAACATCACACTTGCTTACATAGACTTATGTTACAACATCACACTCACACATATTTAATACATATAATTACATAACCAACACATTAACTCATTCATATATCTCTCTTTTTCCTCATTCCTCATTCTTATCATGTTTCTCATTTTTAATGCACTTTTCATAACTTTACTCTACTTTCATAATTTATACATATCTTAAACATAAGCCATAATTCAATAACTTAACATCATATTCATCATATCACAACATAAATATATTCTTTATCTCACCATTTTCATTCTTATCATATTTTCATATTGTGAGAGGGGATTTTTGCCCCCACTCCCATATGGAATAGTTTTTGCGACTTAGGCATTGTTAGGCTTAGGGCCTTAGAGAACATGGGCCTAAACTAAGAGAAAATGGAGTCGCAACTCGGATGGACAAGGAAAAAAGAAAGGGGTGGATGACTCGATTCCTAAGGAATCCCCAACTATCTAATGGGTTTGGAAAGTTGGGTACGTGTGGGAAAGGTAAGAATGACCCAACAAACCCACAACGCCTGGTTCATTGGAACCAGCCTCCTTTTCAGGTCTAAATATTATAAAATTCTTAATTATTATGATATAATCCATACTACATACAATAATTAAAATAAAAGCATCATAGTATTAAAATCAAAGTATTGTTCAAATAAAATAAATAAATGGACACCCATTCGAGGATGGAAACATATCCTTACATCGTCCAATGTCTAAAAATAAATAAGACATCCATTAAAAGGTAGAAACAAGACCTTTACATTAATCCCAAAATATAAAAATAATTTAAATTACATGAAGCTTAACTAATGAGGCACCCACAAAGTGGAAATATACCTCTTACATTATTAGTACTAAGATAAAGAAAACATTCATCCATGATAAATTAAACAAATCAGACATCGAAATCAAATAAATAAATCATCAAAACATATAATAAATTACATAATCAAATCTAAACCTAAATAAAGAAATAAATATATAGGTTTAGGGTTTACATCTTAAATTAGGGTTTTAGAACTTTAATAACTAAATTAGGATTTTAAATAAAGGAAGTTAATCATAAGGATTTATAATACACAAATAAATATTGACCACTTCGACGAGGCCATACGGCGGTCCCGCTAGCCGGTTAGTGAGCAAGGGTCAAGGCGGGTAATGCCCCAGAAAGTTTTGAAAACTATTTTTTTAGGGTTGTAAAAACTTATTTTTGTTACTGTGACAAGGGTTTAAAGAAAACTATTTTAAAACTTAAGAGGACTTGAGAATTGATTTTTTTTAGGATACTGGAATTTTAAAATCAGTTTTAACAATACATTTTGCAAATCAATGAAATTGTTTAACATAGTTTGATGAACAAACAACACAGAAACACATTCGAATGAATTATGGATTCATGGCTACTGGATATTTGAATCAATGAAATAATGAAACAAGGCAATGACTACTGGGTATTTTAATCAATGAAATAATCAAACCAAATAATGAAACAAAAAATGAAAAACAAAATAATGAAAAGGAATAATTGAATTATTGTAATCTTAAAAATAATTTAAATGAAAGATTACAAACCTCCATCGTAGGTTCTACCAATATTTAAGCTTGTAAATCTTGGTTGAAACAAGTTGAAGATAGACGTATAGCACTGCCTTCTGGTTTGATAGTCTTGATGTTTCTATTCCTTGCTCTCTCGAGTTACTAGGGTTTTCTGTTCATTATTTTTTTAAACTATTGTTGCTTCCTTTATTGCCTTTTGCTTTTTAGTTCACAATTGTCGACCCAATTTTTTCTTTTTTTTTAAAGTATTAAAGCTTATCATTTATAGGCAAAATCAGGCTTGACCTAAACCTAATCTGCCTAATCCAATACATAAAAGGATTCTAATTTAATTAAAAAACCCAAAAATGCTTCAGAATCAAATTCCATATCGATTTGGTTGTTCGAATCGACATGCGCTAAGGCCAAGTCGAATTGGTGTGCCAAATCAACATGGAGGTATGCCAAATCGACATGAGCCTTTGGCTCATGTCGATTTTAGCCACCAAATCGACATGAGCCATGGCTCATGTCGATTTTGGCCCTCCAGGTCAACATGAACCATGGTTTAAGTCGCCTTGGGCCCTGCTGACTTAAAATTGATCTAAAAATACTTTAATCAGACAGAATAATTGAATTTATGCCTTTTTTAACCTGAATCGACTTATTTAAAAATCATAAATTGGGTTTAAATCTTTTAAGGTCGGATAGAACTTATTTTGGCATTCTTAAATTAGGATCGTACCAAATTGGGGTCAAAATTAAGGGTCTACAATTTGCCTCCTGCTTGAATGATCTGAGAGTTCAGTAGAAAAGAGTGAAAAGCATCATGATTTTGAGCTGAATCTGGATAAGATGGATTCTGGACCCAAGGTTGATTAATTGGGTTCTGGAACCGAAAAGAGTTTTTGACTCGAAAAAGATTTGGATTCTGGACCTAGATAGGTTTGATTGGGTTCTTGTTCCAAGATTAGATTTGGATTCTCGACTTGAGACTAAATTTTTTTATTCTCAACCCTAAACTAGATTTGGGTTATCAACTCGAAGCTGGATTTTGGATTCTCGACCCTAAACTGGATTTGGGTTCTAGACCATAAACTAGATTTGAGTTCTGGACCCGAAGCTGAATTTTAGGTTCTCGACCCTAAACTGGATTTACATTCTCGACCCCAAACTAGATTTGGATTTTTTATCCAAGACTGAATTGGGTTCTCAAGTTAAAACTGAATTTTGGATTCTTGACCCTAAAATGGATTTGAGTTCTTGGCATGAGACTGAATTTTTGGATTCTCCACTCTAAACTGGATTTGGATTCTCGACTTGAGACTGAATTTGGGTGCTCAACCTAAGACTGGATTATGGTTCTCAACCCAAAATTGGATTAGGATTCTCGACTCAAAATTGGATTAGAGTGCTCAACCTAAAGACTGGATTAGGGTGCTCGACCTGAAATTAGATTTTGGGTGCTCGACCTAATAGTGGATTTTGGATGCTCGACCCAATACTGGATTTGGATTTTTGACCCGAGACTGGATTTTGGGTTCTCGACCCTAAATTGGATTTGGGTACTCGATCCAAGACTGGATTAGGGTGCTTGACCCAAGACTGGATTAGGGTTCTTAACCCAAAACTAGATTAGGATTATCAACCCAAAATTGGATTAGGTTGCTCGATCCAAAACTGGATTAGGATGCTCAACCCAAAACTGGATTTTTGGTTCTCAACCCAAAACTGAATTTGGGTTCTTGACCCAAGACTGGATTTGATTTGGGTACTTGGACCTGAGATTGGGTGCTTGGACTTGAGACTGAATTTGATTGACCTTTTATCAGTTGAGAATTCTTGCTTTCTTTTAATCGGCTATTCCATTCTTTAATGGATTGTGGGTCTTCACCCTAAAAAATGGATCAATATCCATGGACCTTGGATCTTCAGCTTTGGTCATTGGGTCTTCACCCTTTAAAATCGATCTTCATCCTTGGAGATTGGGTCTTCACCCCTTCAAAATGGATCTTCATCCATGGACCTTGGATCTTCATCTTTGGTTATTGGGTTTTCACCCTTCAAAACGGATCTTCATCCTTAGAGATCGACCCTTCACCTTTTAAAATGGATCTTCATCCTTAGCATTGGGTCTTCACCCTTTAAAATGGATCTTCATCATTGGCATCGGTTCTTCACCCTTCAAAATGGATCTTCATCCTTGGCATCGGGTCTTTAACCTTCAAAATGGATCTTCATCCTTTGGAGATTTGTTCTATACTGGCTTCAGCTCTTTTAGCTAGAATGAACTTTTGTCTTTTGCATTTTCATTTCTTTTGGGGTTCTTATGTTCTTTTTGTTCTGCTTTTTGCAAAAAATTTAGCTATTTTTTAGCTGGCCTTTATATCCTCTCTTTGCCCCTTGCATGGCAAAATATTGAAAGTAAGTCTGCAAATATTTTATGCACACATAAACTCAAAAAATTAAAATGAGAAACTTTGCCCCTGTGTAGGCTCAAACCAATGATTTTTCTCATGTAGGCTCATATTGATGTTTGTGTTGACTAGTTCCTCGCACAAGCATGCATTTCTTCTTTTACAAAATGACTGGAGCTTCCTCAAGCAATGGGCTTTCCAAGCCCTCTTATTCCATATCCACTTCATCTTTGCTTCATAGAGTATCTGTTGTTTTCTTTGATAAAGAATAGACAATACAATACAACAAAATACAGTGTGATATGCTCATGTATGCATGATATGCATGGATGACAATTACAGTGGTTCCATCGACTCACAGACTGAGGTGATCAGCTGAAGTGTTTTCATTGGTTCCCTCCAGATGCTCATACAGGTTTTGCATTGGAATCACAAAATTAAAGGCTTCGCATTTGTTGGTTTTATATCTCTAAGATGTTGAAAACAAGAGTAGTGGAGGCCCCAAGCAGCAGAGACACATCCATTTTAAATTATGATTCAGCACGCCAGTTGGTAACTTCTTCATAACCTTGCAAATAATCCTTTATTTTGCCCAATATGTCCTTTGAGGTTTGACGGTTCAACATACTTCCCTTAAATTGAAGGCTTTGTATAACAAAAACACATTTTTTAAAAAATCTTAAAATCATATTTTGGCTTTGTCAAATCAGTGTCATTATACCTCAGGACTCGATTTTCCAAATTAACATATCCATAACATGACAACCCTAGTCATCATACTAAACTTGGGAATCATTTCCATTTAAATAAGAACTATTACTCTTCTGATAGGAACATACACATTACTTGGTCAAAGGTCTCACCGAGTTTGAATACTGCCTATCTCATATGTATGCTTATTCAAACTATCTCTGCTAATAGACTCTACCTACCAAGAGAGATCAATAGGTCTTTAATAGGCTTGAAATGGGGTCTAAAAGGGGCATGGGCTAAATGAAGGCAATTTTTAAATTGGAGCTGATGTGACACTATGGACAAACTCTCACACACTATAAACTTTTTATTATAACCTTAGGTAGTTAGGAGTAGGATAAGATAGAGCTTTGAACATTCTTCCGTTGGCATTATTCTAGATCTTAATTCGGACAGTCTTTGCCTTTGCAATAAAAAATAAAAAATTGAGACCCTCATTCCTTTCCCTTTTCTTCTTTTTTTCTTTTTCTTCTTTCTTCTATTTTTTTAGCATTTTATCATTTTGTCCTTTTTCTCTGTAGTATTGTCAAGTATAGGGATTTTCAAGATTACTGACTAGGAGGTGTGATGGGTCTCATGAACTAGATGGTCTTTCTCTGATTTTGGTTGAATCTCTGGCTAGATTGACCAATTCAAGTTTATCTATTCTCATAAACTAATTGGGAGTCTTCTGCTTACTTTAGGTAAGAAGAACTTGGTTGTCTTTCTAATAGCTCTTTTGGGGTTTTATTTTCTTTATTTTCTCTTTTTTTACTACTTTTTTTTTATTTTATTTTCCAAGAGAGTTGTCTTGTTTGCACCATTCTATGCTTCTAACTATGGTTGAGTGGAGTAGAGGGAGACAAGGATAAATCATTTATTGTCCTGATGTCATCTTAATGAATCGGAGATATCAGGTCTAATATCAGGTGAACTTCAACTACCCTTATCATCTTGAGAATTTCAACTATTCTTATGGTCTTGACTATGCATTCCTCTTTTTGATCTCCTTGCCTCTTCACCTTAGTGATCATTAGATTTGTCAAAAGTGTAACAATAGCTCAGGATAGGTTATCGGGATTTACAAGCCAATAAAAAGCAAGCTAAAATCTGATGAAGGCTCAAGGGGACAACTAGGGATTGATATTTAATTGGGTGGATACTAGTTGTTGGCTTACCAGACAATGCCTAGATGATTTCTCCCTTAAATAAGCAGAATTCAATTTCACCTCGAAAGCTCATCAAAGCATGTTCTAAGATTGACTAGGACCTATACACTCATAATTATACTGGAGCCCTCTCTAAGTAAGCATACACAACTCATTGCTATAGAACAACTCCCTCCCCTAATAAAGTCATTTGGATCATGATGCATAAATATGCTAATTTTTGAACATCAAGGTAGAATCATCATTGGTTGAACACCAAAATAAAAAAATAAAAAAAACCAACACATTTAATGAAAAATAATTTATTCAAACAATCTTAATTTGAAAAACATAATTATTCTAGAAATATTAAAGAAAGCATAAATAAAATAGGTAACACTCAAGCCTAAGGAAGTGTGTTGAATCTACTTGGAAATGTCAGGGGCAATGTTCATCACCTCCTCATCCATAACTCCTCCATCTGCATCTTGAAAAGATGACAAGACAGAACTTTCCATTAATCCTCCTTCTATCATGAAGGTCGCTGGCGGTGGCACTCCTGCAAACTTAGGCAATGGATTGCTTTTAGTATTGGGTTTATTGGGCTTAGGTAGCTTGCCACTGTTGATTAAATCTTGAATCTTGTGCCTTAATCGAGCACATTTATCAGTATCATGCCCTTGCATTTGATGAAATTGACAGAAGGCCTCAGCATCAAAGTCTGATGGCAGAGGATCGTGTAGCTTTCGGGGAGCCAATGGCTGTAATAGCCCTTGCATTTGCAACTTATTGAAAACCCAATATAAATGTCTCCCCAACACTAAAAATTGTCTCTTATTCCCTTGGCCAGTAGTTTCATTAACATCCATTTCTTTTTGTGCACTCTGATTGCTAGATTGTTAGTTTCCCTTCTCATTACTTCTCCCATAAAAACGGTTCTTCTCCCTTTTCCATTCTTCTATTTGCAAGCCAGCTTGGAGAAGATCCATGAAATCTCTAATAAGAGTTTGAGACATCCTTTCACAAAGATTATGTAGCACCCTTCTTACGATCATCATAATTTGATCATATTCATCAGGCCTCTTTTTGAGTAACACGACCTTGTTTCTCCACTTCTTCGCATAGTTAACAATGTTTTCATTCGATTCTTACCTTATTGACTCAACATCCATCAAAGAGACCTCCAATTCAGCATTGTACTTGTAATGTTGGATGAAGACCTTGTACAAGAGATCCCAACTCTTTTGAGTATCATCCTTTAAGGTGTTGAACCAATTTTGTACAATTGGGCCTAAAGAAAGCATAAAATACTTTAGACTTTGGGCTTTAGTAGCTCGAGCGGACTGCATGGCAGTGATGTACTACTTAACATGTAAGTGAGGATTTCTTGTACCATTGCATTTAACAAAGGAAGGCATCTTGAACTTGTAAGGGACTTCCTCATCTTGTTCAAATAACTTGTTGACCTCTGACATCTCATCATCTTTTAGCTTCTTTTCAAATTTCTTCTCTAAATCAGCAATTAGTTTCTCAACATCTGAAGTTTCAATCTTTTCCATAACTAATCTTTCCACAACCTTAGGCTCTTTCTTCTTATCTTGAAGATCTTGGAAGTATTGAGCCAAGTGATCATTGTCATCAACAACTACTTTATCGTCATCAAAGGCTACCTCACCAATCTTAGCCTTTCCCTTGTCTTTCTTGGTGCTTGCAGATGCTTCAGCAGTGTTCCCAAACATTGCAACCATTTGTCTTTTCATGATCTCAGTCAGGGCCCCCTGTAGTTCTTCCATCTTGTCTTTAAGGGCATCATCCAACATCTTTTGAATATGCTCTGGTTCCATTGCTTTTGGTGAGAAGCTAACTGAGTTATTGCTGGATTCTCCATCACCGACATAGGTTGGATTGTCGTAGGCTTTTGAACTGTTGTAATCCAGGGCCGTGAGCCAGAAAGAATCAATGATATGAGATGCAAATGCATGTAAGCATGGATGTACAATTAATAAACAAACAAACAAACAAACAACGAGAGTAGGGACGTTCTTTATAACATCCACACATGAAATGGCGAGTCTCTTTCCTAGGTAAATGGCCAACAAAATACCAACATAAGAAATCTTGCTTTCGAATAATTCTCTCGAATGGTTTAACCAATAGTTGTATTTTAAACTTAGAAATAGGTCCATGATAATTTTCATTAATCAAGTCTTAATCCATTGGTCTGGCAAATGATAGCTTTTATGCTAGATTGGATTAAAACTAAATTAAAAGGTTTATCATAAATAGATTTCCCATTTTGGAAAAGCAACTATTGATTCATGCTACAAACAAGCCCATGATTAACAAAGCTTGGTACAAACTAGGCCTACAATTAATTTTAAGTATTCCATAATTGACCTAACTAGTTGTAAGCTCATTTGAAAAAAAGGTTTTGAAGTATAAAAATAGTTTTGTTTCAAAGCCTATAGTAAAAGGTTTGTTTAAAAATATATTTTGGGCTTTGTATTTGGGCCACGAGGTGAAAGACGTTTTGACACATCTTGAAAAAATGTTTTATGTCCAAAGACCATCTTGAAAATTTTTGAAAATAGTTTTGGTATTTTGGGCTTTTGAAAATTATTTTGGGCTTACAATAGTATTAGGTCATATTAGAAAAAAGGACAAACTAAATAGGTCATGGTTCAAACCAAGTTATATCAATCATAGTCAAACAACAAGCATTTGGTTACAAACCTGAGGAAAGTAACTAGGCCAACTACATGGGCTTTAGTCTTTGGGTTAAAAAGTTTAGGCTCCCATAGCAAGTATATACCTAAAGGTATAAGGCTATAAGTGGTTATGCAATGTTCGATCTCCATACCTTGAGTGAAAGTACGGTATCCCTTACATAACATAGCATGGGTAACATAGGCATCCTAACTCATGCACACAAATGCAATCTAAATGATGCAATGGATAATATCATAATAAAAAAAAGAATAAGATAATATAAAGACCAACGGAATCAACTTCTCTTATCCCCAGTGGAGTTGCCACTGTGAGTGGGGATTTTCACCCCCACTCCCATGTGGAATGGTTCTTACGACTTCGGCACTGTTAGGCTCAGGGCCTTAGAGAACACAAGCCTAAACCCAGAGAAAATAGAGTCACTTCCTGAATGGGCCAAAAAAAAAAGAAAGGGGTGGATGACTCGATTCCTAAGGAATCTCTAACCCCCTAATGGGTTTGAAAAGTTGGGTACGTGTGGGAAAGGTGAGCATAACCAAGCACCCCCACAACTTTCGGTTCATTGGAACCGACCTCCTTTTCAGGTCTAAATATTATAGAATTCTTAATTATTATGATATAATCCATATTACATACAATAATTAAAACAAAAGTATCATAGTACTAAAATCAAAGTAATGTTCAAACAAAATAAATAAATGGATACCCATCCGAGGATGAAAACATGTCCTTACATCGTCCAATGTCTAAAACTAAATAAGGCATCCACCAAAAGGTGAAAACATATCCTTTACATTAATCCCAAAATATAAAAATAATTTAAATTGTATGAAACTTAACTAATGAGGTACCCACAAAGTGAAAACACACCTCTTACATTATTAATACTAAGATAAAGAAAACATCCATCCATGATAAATTAAACAAATCAGACATCAAAATCAAATAAATCAATCATCAAAACATATAATAAACTACATAATCAAATCTAAAGCTAAATAAAGCAATAAATATATAAGTTTAGGGTTTACATCTTAAATTAAGGTTTTAGAACTTTAATAACTAAATTATTTAAATAAAGAAAGTTAATCACAAAGACTTATAATACATAAATAAATATTGACCCATTCGACGAGCTCATACGGCAGTCCCACTATCCGGTTAGTAGGCGAGGGTCAAGGGGGTAGCGCCCCATAAAGTTTTGAAAACTATTTTTTTAGGGTTGTAAAAATTTATTTTTGTTATTGTGACATTTAAGGGTTTAAAGAAAACTATTTTCAAACTTAAAAGGACTTGAGAATTGATTTTTTTAGGCTACTAGAATTTTAAAGCCGATTTTAATAATACAATTTGGAAATTAATGAAATTGTTTAATGTAGTTTGATGAACGAACAACACATAAACACATCCGAATGAATTATGGATTCATGGCTATTGAATATAAATGAAATAGGATGGCAGGACATGGCTATTGCATATTTGTATCAATGAAATAATGAAACAAGGCAATGACTACTGGATATTTTAATCAATGAAATAATCAAAGCAAACAATGAAATAAAAAATGAAAATAAAACAATGAAAAGGAATAATTGAATTACTGTAATCTTAAAAGTAATTTAAATGAAAGATTACAAACCTCTGTTGTAGGTTCCACCAATATTTAAGCTTATAAATCTTGGTTGAAACAAGTTAAAGACAGACATATAGCACTACCTTCTAGTTTGTTAGTTTTGATGTTTCTGTTCCCTACTCTCTCAAGTTGCTAGGATTTTCTGTTCGTTATTTCTTTTTTTTTTTTAACTACTGTTGCTTCCTTTGTTACCTCTTACTTCTTAATTCACAATTACCGACCCAATTTTTCCTTTTTCTTTTTTTTTAAAGTATTAAAGCTTATTATTTATAGAAAAAATCAGGCTTGACCTAAACTGCCTAATCCAAGACATAAAAGGATTCTAATTTAATTAGGAAACCCAAAAATGCTTCAGAATCAAATTCCATGTCGATTTGGCTGTCCGAATCGACATGGGCCAAGGCCATGTCCATTTGGTGTGCCAAATCAACATGGAACCAAGGCCATGTCAACTTGGTATGCAAAATGGACATGAGCCTTTGGCTCATGTCGATTTTAGCCACCAAATTGACATGAGCCATGGCTTGTGTTGATTTTGGCCCTCCAGGTCGACATGAACCATGGTTCAAGTCACCTGGGGCCCTACTAACTTAAAATCGATCTAAAAGTACTTTAATCAGACCGAATAATTGAATTTATGTCTTTTTGACCCAAACCAACTTATTTAAAAATCATAAACTAGGTTTAAATCTTTTAAAGTCGGATCGAACTTATTTTGGCATTCTTAAATTAGGATCGCACCAAATTGGGGTCAAAATTAAGGGTCTACACATATTTTCATCATTTTTCACACATTTTCAAATTCTACACATTATTTGTATATTTTTTACATATTTCAATTATTCAACTAAATTTTCTTGTCATGTTCCCAATGTGACATATTTTCTATTCCAAGTGTGCAAAGATACACTTTTACCAATTATAATAAACAAAAATATTAGCCATTCTACAATTGCTTAATATCTCACAATTGAAGCATTTCATATAATTTTACAAACAATAAGGAATTTTTCCATGACTTCCAATATCAAAGTAACTTAACACAGTCTCACAATTCACAATGTGCTAAGCAAATTCAAATGTAATCAATGCAAAGGCTATCAAAATATATACTAACCTTAAATATAATAATATCCAAGCTCAAATCACCTTCCAACTTCAACTTCATCAATTGCCCTTCTTCACTTTAATTTTACAAATCCATTTTAATCAATCCTAAACCACATTACAAGTTCCAATATATTATTAGCAATTTATTTTAATACACTTTAATCATTCATACACCATTTATATCATTTCTACATAACATTTAACTAAAACACTATTTTCAACATTACTTCCTTATTCAAATTTCAACATATCAAACTCATTTCCATCATTCATCTATATAATCATCAATGTAACATAAAAATTATGCATGACCATAACTATCAACATCCACTTCAAAAACCCAAAATACACATAATAGGTCCATAACCCTAAACTTAATCAAATTCTCTCATATTAAATTTTTAACCATAAAATCATTACACACACATGAAAACAACATTAAATTAATCCATTTCAACAATTATATCCAGTTACACCAAAATCCTAATTTACACATATTCATCCATAACCCTAAATTTATTAATCATACCCTTTTCAATAATCCAACTAATAAATCAGTATATAATCATCATTTCATCACTTATCTAACATATTAATTCAACTATTATAAATTTAAATAATTCAAACATATTTTCTCTCTCTAACTGATTCAAACATAATCTTAAAATCAAATAAAACTAATTTAAAGGAATGATTACTAGCTTATATTCCTTGCTAAACCTTTTTAAATCTTCTTTAAATCTCTAAAGAATTTGGTGTATAAAGAAAACTAAACTTTCCTCACCTCTCTCCAATGGCTCAAGTCCAAAAGAAGAAAAGAAGAAGAAGAAGAAGAAAATATCTCTTCTTTTAATTCTCATATTTATCTCTTTATATACAAAATAATTAAATAATTATTAATCCACCAATCATATTTCTCCTTCCTTTGACTTTCTCTCTTCTCTTTTCTTATCATCATCATCATCATCATCCAGTTTTCTAACACCAAATTATACCTCACATATATGTAATGTATATTTTATATATATGCATATGTCTTATATATATTACTTATATTTTACATATACCATTATGTACATATTTATGTAATGTATATACTATGTATATGTAATATATATTTAATGAATATAAATACCCATATGCACAAATAATATGTATCCTATACACATAAAATATACCTTATATGTGTATTAAATATATCAAGTATGTAATATATATCTTACATATACAATTATGTATATACCACTTTTATACCTCTAAATACTTATTTAATTTATCTAAAATTACGGATATGATATACATGATACAACCTGAGGGTTTTGTAGTTCCTAGAAAGGAGCATATGGTGTATAGGTTAAAAAGGTCCATTTATAGTCTCAAATAAGCTTCTAGGCAATGGTACCTAAAATTCGATGAAGTCGTTACTAAATTGGGTTTTGAAGAGAATAAGATTGATCAATGTACATATCTCAAGACTAGTGGGAGAAAATTTATTTTTCTTATTTTATTTGTTGATGATATATTACTGGCTTGTAATGATTTGGGATTATTGCATGGGATGAATGCTTTGTAGTTCAAAACCTTTGATATGAAATATTTGGTGGAAGAATCTTTTGTTCTTGGAATTAAAATCCTTAGGAATAGGTCTTGAATGATTTTAGGACTTTGTCAAAGATCTTATATTGATAGACTGTTGAAGCATTTTAATATAGATAGCATGTTCCCATGACTAAAGGGGACAAATACAAAAAGGATCAATGTACTAAAAATGAGGTTGAGAAATAGTCTATGAGTAATGTGCCTTATGCTAGTGTTGTGGGTAGCTTAATGTATACAATTGTGTGCACACAACTTGATATATCCTATACAATAAGTGTCCTAAGTAGATATATGTCAAATCTTGGTTGAAATCTTTGGGTAGCTAAAAGAAAGTAATGCGTTATTTGAAGCATACAAGAGACTTTATGCTTACTTTTAGGCAGGTAGATGAGCTTGCAGTACTGGGTTATTCAAATTTAGATTTTGGTGGATGTTTGGATGACCTAAAATCCACTTTGAATATATTTTGATGTTGACAGGTGGCGCTATTTCTTGGAAAATATTAAGCAATCTCTTATTGCTTCATTTACCATGCATGCAAAAAAAGTAGCATGTTATGGTGCTACAACTCATTCCATTTGGTTCAAGAATTTTATTTTTGGGCTTAAAATTTTTTATTCTATCTCTAGGCCAACGTTGTTATATTATGATAGTATGGCGACTGTGAATTTATCTAATAACAATAAAGACTCCAGTGGCTCTAAACATATTCGCATAAAATTCCTTATTGTTCAAGAGATGGTAAAGAATAAAGAGATAGAAGTAAAACACATTTAAACCAAGAACATGTTGGCTAACCCTTTGACTAAAGCAACTGTACTTGAGTCATTAATGATTCATGTGATGAATACGGGTGCAATTGGTTCTTTTGATATTTTTTTATCAGTGGGAGTTTTATGTTTATTTTCTAATGTATTTGAAATCCTTTTAGCTCAATTTTATGATATATGATTGAGCTATTTTTTATACATTATCATTATTGTTTTGCATGAACCAAATTTATAAGTATTGCATGCAAAAGTCTTAAGATATTCTTAAGCATGACAGTTTGTCTATTTAAGAGCTTCTTAGTGAAGCATAAATGATGCCTCATGAGAGACTGAAAGCAAGATAAAGATGAAATTAGCACATTTAATCATATATCGGGTGTTAATATTCATCCAAACTGAAACACATTGATAGTTTATGTCAATAAATTAATTAACATTTGTAATTATGGATGGTTATGTATCTATAAATTGTTATAATGATTGCCATAGTTCAATATTGGTTGTTTATATTACCAAACTATTAGACTTAGGCATCTTTGGGACTACGTCGTTTTTGAATTGTGGCCATATAAAATTTTCTTTTGTTGACCCAAATCTTTATAATAAATAAAATGATTTTTCATATAAATTTTATAAAATCAATTACGCCCAAGTGAGAGAGTGTTAGAATTTTTCTATTGAGCTTATTAATTTTATTTTATGTTTTATCAAAATATATATTTGGGTTAATATTATAGTCTAAAATAATGTATTAATATCCAATTTTAAAGACTGATTATTGAATGTAAATAGGATAGGCCTAAGTAATATTATCCTTATGTGTTTTCCATTATAAGTCTGGTCTAATCCTATTAGGATTAGGAATCCTATTAGCATTATGATGGGAGTGCCCTAATGGGCATAAATATGGAGGTTATGTCCTCTCTCTAATCTAATGCAGTATATTATTCTACCCATTGAGAATTAATAGATATAGAGAGGAAGAACATAACTGTTCTGATCATAACTGCTCTACAGACAAGTGTGCATGGTTGATTGATCTGAATATCACATTAATGGAGACAATCATGAAGCCAAACAAGAACACCTGTAAGTCAACTTCTTGATTATGTAATTTTAATTTTGTGTATAATTTTAGGGCTTAAATTTTTTTAACATGAAGCCAATAAAAAACCAACAAGTATTGGAATGAAAGGTAACCAGAACAAGATAGAAATCCTATACAAAATAAAAATTGAAAAAAATCACAAAAAATTAAAATAAATTATAAAAAATATAAAATAAATTATAAAAATAGTATCAAAATGAAATGAAAAAAAAATAACAATTACTTATTATAAAATGGAAAAAAAAAAAAAGAACAAAAGAAAATAAACTCCTTGGTACTTTCTAAGAAAATACCACAGGAGTTGGCAACCAAAGAAGAAATAAGGGAGAGAAAGGGAGAGAGAAGTAAAGAGAGGACCTGAGAGAGAACAACGAACAGAGAAAGAAAAAGAAGCGTGAGGGAGGATGGAAGGGAGAATAAATAAATATTTTATATTTAGGGTTAAACTTACCAACAAACACCTATTTCTACCAGTAAATATTCGTAACTTTTCAGATTAGAGTTTACATTTTATTGACAAACTAAAGTTTCCATTGGTAAATATAAAATGGAGGTTCCTTTAAAGTTTTCATTGGTAAATATAAAATGGAGGTTCCTTTTCATTTTCATCTACCAAGAGATAGGGGTCATATCTCAATAATGCATATGACTTTTCAGTCTAAGGTTTGATACTTACCGAGAGACAGAGACTTCTAATGATAAATGTATTTAATAATATTCAAATGTTATGCCTCTTCATTTATAGTTATCGAGAGAAAAGGACACTCTCTTGGTGATGCATATGAGTTGCCAAGAGACGAATACTTCTGCCACTAAATGTATTTAATAATATTTAATGTAATGCATCATCATTTTCGTTTACCAATAGAGTTTATCTTCTCTTAGTAATTTAGTTAACATTTCAATCTAGGGTTCGCAAATTATTGAGAGACTTATATATCTGTTGGTAAATGTACTGTATTTAATTAATACAATGCCAATTAATTTTTTATTTATTGAGAGATTACAATATCTCGTGGCAATGTTATCTCCCAAATCATTTAGCTCTAATATTTACTGCTATAAGTGTACTAATGAGAGTAATATATCTTGATAAATTTACTTATTAATTAGTGGCACAATAATTTAATGTCTAATTAGTGGCACATTATAAATTTTTGTTGGTAAATTTAGAATGTAAAAGGTGGAGCCACTTATTGGCACCATATTTACCGACAACTTCAGCTGTCATTGAACTTTTCAATTAGTGATCTGTCGATCATTCTCGCTATTTTTTCCAAAATTTTTTTTTGATATTTGTAATTTCTTTATACCCTACATGTGTACAATATATATATCCTGTATACATAAACTATATATATCTAATATAAGAGTGTCACCAGAATTGCTTGTGAAAACCTCAACCTTTCATTTAACTACATAATTACACTTTTAGAAATTTAATTTATATATTATTAGCAATTGTATTCAGTGCTATCAAAAAACTTTATAGGAAAATTCTCTGAAAAAATTGCCAGAGTTTTATCTATAATTACAATAAAACCCAAAGTTCAACAAACACAACAAGCATTAAAATTTTGCACTTACAAATCCATATTTATTCACATATCAACAAATCTCAAATTATCTCAAACAGATCACCCAAAAGTCATTATTTTATAAATGTACATACTTAATAAACATGATTTTTTATTTACAAAACCTTTCAGAAAATACTTATACAAACTTAATATAATGTATACAATATATACCATAATCCAAAATGCATCATTTTAAAAATTATATAGGTATATACTTCTGGCATAGTTGGTCTTACGACATTGAAAAATTCTAGATATCACCATAATTTGGATCCCTTAGATCAGCAGCTCTCCTACCTGTACTATTCATTAAATCGCACTAAGTCATACAACTTAGTGGTGTATATAATACAATAATGACCTAACAACATTATATTTTAAGCATGCACTATATTCAAGTATTACATAAAATAATTTTACTCTTACACAAAACATAAGCAACCATACGCATTGAGCCCAAATTCCTTTTATAATGGTCTAGTTTCAAAAAAATTATCTTGGGTTATTCCATTCATCTATGATACCAGCGTGTTTGTGACACCAGCTAGTGTCTCACCTGAAGGTGTAATAAGTCTATGACACCAGCGTGTCTCACCCGAAGTTGTAATAAGTCTATGACACCAGTATGTCTCACCCGAAGGCATAAAAATCCAATAACAATAATCCGGAACTAGACTCTATATAAGGTGACTTGTAAACACATTATCTCATATTCCACATTTCTCATTCTTTTTATATTTTTAACTCATAAACCACATCATCAATACATTTTAAGCAAATGTAGCTCACTTCCACATGTTAGAGCACAACTTGCACTTTTTACATTTTTCACAAACATCACATTTAGCCATTCTCCAATGGCTTATCATGCCATAATCAATGCAAATCAAGCATTGTTACTTCAAATAATGCCATGCACACACATTCACATATAATGCTACTTTAAAGGATCATTAATATCCTTTAAATTATGCCCATAATGGAATATTCTAAACATAAATATTCAAATAAAATATTAGTGAAATATGTATTACCCTTAATCATGCCAATACACCTCCCAAGTCTTACTCCACCAATTGCCCTTCTTCTCTTTAATTCTGTAACTTCTCTTTACTTAACCTAAACCATATTATAAGTTTCAATTTAGCATTAGCAATCTATTTAAACTCATTTTCAACATTTAACTAAAAAAATATCATTTATTCATCAATATAACATTAAAACAATGCACTTTCATAATTATAGAAATATCTTTCAAAATTTCAAATTTCACATAATGTAACTACTAATATTAATTTCACCCAAACCTACTCATATCATATTCTCAACCTTAAAATCATAACATTTACATAAAAACAACACTAATTCATCTCATTAAAATAATTATCAACATCCATATTAGAAATTCTAATTTCACATAATAGGTCCATAACCCTAAACTTAACCAAACTCTCTCATAATCAATTTTCAATCATCAAATCATTACATACATATTAAAACAAAATTAAATTATTATATTTCAATAATTATAACCATCCACACTAAAATCTTAATTTACACATATTCATCCATAACCCTAAATTCACCAGTCATGCCCTTTTCAATCATCCAACCAACAAATCACTATATACTCTTCATTCTAACTTTATTTCTATTTATTCTAATAATTAAAACATACTTTCTCTCTCTAACTATATCAAACATATTCATACATATTCAAAACTATAAGCTTTAATAAAATACTTACTTGAATTCTTTGCAAAACCTTCAAAACCTTCTTAAATCCTCTTTAAATCTCTTATAAATTGATGTATATGAAGGAAACCAAACTCTCCTCACCCTCTCTCAATCTCAAATCCAATTGAAGAAGAACAAGAAGAAGATAGGTTCTTTTAATTCTCATCTTTATCTCCTTATATGTAAAATAAATAAATAATTTTTCACCAATCATATCTCTTCCTTCTTTGACTTTTCACTCTTCTCTTTATTATTATTATTATTATTATTATTATTATTAACTTTTCAACACTAATTTATACTTCACACATATGTAGTATATATTATATATATATGTATGTCATATATATATATATATATTACTTATATATTACATATACTTTTATGTATGTGTTTATGTAATATATTTATATTATCTATATATATTGTATATTTAATATATATATATATTCATATATATATCATGTGTACCCTATGTATACATTAAGTATACCATATGTTTATTATATATAATATAATATATATACCCAACATACAATATATATATTGTGTAAACTCGATGTATATACTATGTATATATTAGATATATACAACTTTTATACCTCCAAATACTTATATAATTTCTCCAAAATTACAGATATTATAATATTTTCTCCCAGTATTCTGTCAGTTATTCGGTACAAAAGTTTTTCTTCCAGTAAATTTCGATTGATACATCAATACATTATTGTAGTGATAAGGATTAACGAGTCTCTTAAATATTGCTAAAGTTTTAAGGTATGTATGTGTCTATTTTTTGCTCCTATTGAAATCATTGGTTAAAAAAAATTTCAACCACAAGCAATAACTTTAAAATAAGAACATAAAAAATTGTTATAATATACTAAAATAAAGATGTTTAAAAACAATTAAATCTCCGTAGCAATGTGTGAGCTATAAACTTTTTATTTTGTTAGTATGAGCTATAAACTAGTTATGTAATATAAGACTACTGAATGTATTTGAATGAAATAAGTTTTACTTTTGTGGAAATTAATATGTATTGAGAAGTATGATAAATGCTAAATGAAAGTGATAAGTATGAGTCAAGTTGTTATGGACTGCAGATTCAGAATTGGTTATTAAGGAGATCAAAATATAAATTGATAATGAGTCAGACCATTTCGAAGTCATCATCCAAACTCACTGATATATGTACCTTAACATAAAAAGATTTTGCAATACAATTATTGCACTAGTAACTTAATAATATTTTGTCAATTAAAAGTTTACAAAAAAAAATTGTAAATTAATTATTTTTAAAATAAAAAGAATCATTTTTTTAATCTTAATAAGAACAATTATCTATATTTTAGCTTTTTAATTATACAAATCTTTTTTAGTCACTAATAAATATAATTAGACCAATTATATTTGTACAAAATATTACTCCTCAATATTACTCCTCCTTTATTTTGTGTAATAACTATTACAATATTCAAAAAAAAATTCATTCTTGCATTAATGAATTAAATATGATACAATTTCAATCTTAGTCATACAATTAGCAAACACATATTTTATGCTAAAAAATTAGTTTTATATAAATGTCTATAATAATTGATCAAAAAAAAGAAATTTTAATTAGTGTTACAAAAAAAATTAATTCTACTATTACTAAACCATTATAATTGCTAAAAAAATACATTACGATTAAATACACAGTACCAAAAGAGCAAAAATGCATTGCAATTGAATCTAAAAGTTATTTCAGAGCTATAATTTTAAGAAAACCAATAATGTTGTAAGACTAAAAATGAGAAATTGAATAATAAAAAAAATATTTTTTTTAGAGTTAATTGTTGCCATTGTAAAAAGTATGATAAAAATTTTATTTTCCTTTCATTGAAAATAGTACCTTTTAGGCTCAATAATTATAAAATCTCTGAAATTTTACATATTACATTAATCAGTTACTGTATTTTCAATATTTAATTTTTACATTTTTGTATTTTTAAAAAATTAAACTGTTTAGTCCTTCTGCCAATATTTTTATCCTAAAATTATTCATTAATGATTTTGATATTATAAAATAACTTTTTTATCCTTCCTTTATATATATATTTTGTTATTTGTTAAGCCTTGCTTATTTTTAATTCTATTTATATTTCTTGCACATAATTTATTTTAATTTTATAAATATTATTAAAAATTATTTTAAATAATACGAGTAATATCTTTTATTATTTTATAGACAATCCATACACATCATTTAGTCTACTTGAGTTTATTCGGCAGTATGAAGATAGAAATATAGGTCTACTAGCCGGGATGCCGCTCCATCGCAATTCAAATCAAAAGAACAAGGTAATTATTTATTTTAACAACTAATTATTTTTTTCTATTTTTTTTTGTTTTTTATATATATTTTTTGTTTTCTTTTTTTCATTTTTCATTTTGTTTTTATTTTGTTTATTTTTTTGTCTGTTTTTTCTATTTTTTTCTTTTCATATATTTTTTAGTTTTTTAGAAAATTTAGGAAAAATAATTTAAGAATTTAAACAGATAGAATATAAATTAATTTAGCCTAACAATCGGTGGTATTGATATAATGATATATTTACCTCGTGTTAACTTATCTGGCTCCGTGTTAGCGTGATCGTTGCGTTATTCAGGGCAGAAAGTGTGTCTAAAAAGCTCGACAATGGTATGATGTAGCGCCTTCTCGGGTAAGGCAGATTATCCAAGATTGTGGTTTTGAAAGTTTCATCTTACAATTACCATCCGAGGAATATTCGATAGACTGGAGTGTGATCCAGGCGCTTACAGAACGATAGCTGGACACAACTCATACTTTTCACTTGCCCATTGGAGAGTTGGCAATTGGTTTGGTTGACTTTACTGTTATAATCGGCATTCGGTATGATGGTCTTCCGGTTCCTCTTACCAATGATATTCTAACATTTGAAGAAATTCAACAATTAATTGGTATGGAACCATCATTTAAAGGGCATTTCAAGATAAAAATTGAGCCAATTCGTAGTTATTGGATGAACTACGAAGGATGGGTTCACAGAGATACAACCCAACAGTATGCTCGAGGATTTTTATTGTATTTGCACGGGTTGATCATTTTAGGCAGCTCCGAATCTGCAATCCATTTGTCAGTGTTGAGGGCCCTTACTTATATTAGGGTGGTACCACATTACGACTGGGGTGAGGCTGGTCTTGCCTGTCTTTACCATGGTCTTGACAAAATTTGCAGAAATAAAAAGTCTTTTGTCGGCTTTATGGTGGTTGTCGAGGTACTCTTCTTCCAACAATATCAATTCCATTCTTATTCTTGTATGAATTTGATTTTTATTATTGTTGTAGGTATGGGCATATGAGCACATCTCTGACTCTCAAATGATGGTACCTGATCTCAAATCAATCTTAGAGAATAATGCTGCTTCATTCAACTGATCAAAGAGATCATCTATTCGAGGCAACAAATACTTGTTCTTGATGGTCACCTTATTCAACTGTCAGTAATCAATACACAATCTCAAGGTGTCATCCTTCTTTTTCACAAACAACACAGGCGCTCCCCATGGGGACACACTAGGGCGGATGACCCTTTATCCAGCAACTCCTGCAATTGCTCTTTCAACTCTCTCAACTCAGCAAGTGCCATCTAATATGGGGTAATAGAGATGGGAGTAGTACTAGGCATCAGATCAATACCAAACTCAATCTCTCTCTCAGGAGGTACCTATAGACCCTTATTTTTTGACCAAGTTCAGTCTAATATTTTAAAACAGTCTAAAATATTCTTTTTTAATATATTTATTATTTATTTAAAGAAAAATAAAAAAAGAAAAATTATAAATATTTATTTATAATTAATAATAAAAATAAAAATAAAAATAAAAAATATATATAAAAAATAAAAAAATAAAAAAAGAGGAATCGGCGAATCATGGCAGCGGCTGGCAAGCAAATCGCCTCAAGCCAAGAGACCTGTGGTGAAATTGCTACTCAGCAATTCGTCGCAGGCCTAGGCTTGCGGCTAAATGCGAGCAATGCTCACCAACCCGCCCTGATCCTCATTGTCCAGCATAACAAATCCTCGTTGTCCAGCCCAGCGGCCTTCGGCAGGCCAATGCCCCAGCGCCTCAGCAGCCCGTGGCAGCCCATGCCAGCAATCCTGGCAGCCCGCGCCCTGCCAATTTAGTCAAAACCTTATTTTACTCAGTTTTAAAAATTTTATTTCCTATACAGTTTTAATTTTTCTTGACCAAATCATATTAGGTTTTTTTTTATTTTCCTATAAATAATATATTAAAACACAGAAGTGGGGACTTTTAAAAAAAAAATTGTATTGAGATACTTTTTCTTGGCAGAGGGATTCTTGGACTTTGGTAATTTTTCCTTTCGAACTTTGGTTTTTTAAAAAGACTTTTGGGACGGCAGAGAATGTTTTAACAACTTTTGGCTGAGACTTTGGACTTCATTTTTCAAACTTGGAGAGGCAGCAGCTATTAGGAATTTGGATGAAGAATAGAGACAAAGAGCAAGAAAGAGATCAAAAGAAAATAACAACCAACCAGAAGGTAGTGCTATACGCAACTATCTTCAACTTGTTTCAACCAAGATTTACAAGCTTAAATATTGGTGGAACCTACAATGGAGGTTTGCAATCTTTCATTTAAATTGTTTTGAAGATTACAGTAATTCAAATATTCCTTTTTGTTTTCATTTTTGTTTCATTGTTTTTATTTCATTGTTTTATTTAAATTGTGATTCCTTTGATGCAGGTACTAATCAAGAAGAAAATGGTGAGGAGATACAACCCAACATAGAGGAACCAAGTCAATCAAAGGAGGTGGAGAATTTGAAAAGATCAACCTCACTAAAATTGCATGAGCCTCCAAATCCTTATATGCCACCAATTCCATTCCCAAGTTGGTTGAAGGACATGAAGCAAGGTAAGCAACTTTATGAAATCTATGATATGCCCTCTCAAGAAGATAGCGAAGATAAGCTTGAGATGGCCATGACCTTGGAAGTAGAGCCTGAAATTTCTAATTCAAAAATTGAGGAGTGAAAGTTAATCTTAAATTCTAAGGTTGTTGAGAAGGGACTTCAAATTGTTAAAGTGGATGAAAAAGAGATTCAACCAAACTTGGTTGAACTTAAAAAGACCCCAAAAAAATTTAAAATATATTTTTGTTGGGGAGAACAGTATGCAACCAATGATCATCTCTTCCACTCTCGGTGGTGAGGAAGAGCAAAAAAGGAATATAACCATGTTGCAGACTGAAAATAGTTTTTACCAAGTTCCTATAGCATTGGAGGATCACCCCAAGACAACCTTCACATGTCCCCTTTGGACATTTGCTCTTCAAAGGATGCTGTTTAGGCTCTACAATACACTAGGTACCTTTCGGAGTTGCATGCTATTCATCTTTTCAAACATGGGTGACAAATTCATTAAGGATATGAAGTTTTTCTTTGAATAAATGAATTTTGAAAAGTTCAATTGTTATAAGATTGTTGATAGATGACCTTTGAATTTTTGAATCATGAATTTGAGAATTGATTAGAATTAGTGCTTATTGTCAATTTTGATGGTTATTCTTTGCATCACCTTTAAACTTGTGAGGAATTGAGTCTATTAAGTTGGATACCAACTTATTATTCTTTTTTTTTGTGTGAACATCTTTGATTGATGAATTGCTAGAACTTGCTTTGACGTGCATTTTGAGACTACATAAAAATTTCAATTAGGCATCAATATGATTAAGGCAATTAGGTGAACCCATTTTAGCTTAAAAAGACCAACCTTCTATCCAACCTTAGTTCACCAATTTTGAGCTTATTTCATTTTTTCCTTTATTTCTTTTTCACAACATCATTAGCTTAAACCATGTTGTTTTAACTATTACCCTTTCATTAGGTCAAGAGCATTTTAAGAGCATTAATGATTGAGTGTTGTGTTAAATAAAGTGTGGGGTTAAATTCAGTGGGTTCAAAATTATAAATTATTATCTTCTTTAGTTGCAAACCTTATTTAAAAAAAATAAAAAATAAAAAAATAAAAAAGGAGAGAAAAATCTAAAAAATAGAAAATGTTTTTCTATTATGTATGGTTGGAATAAGTTTGGGAATGATCAATGTAAAATTTAATAAGTGGAGTTCCCTAAGAAGTTCTTTAATGTCAAGTGGTAGGTGAGTGGAAGGTGTTTTTGGATTGCTCAGTTGTATTGTGTTGCTTACTTCATTAATGAAGTGCTCTTGAACTTAGAGAATAATCTAACATTTTCAAATGTCACACCCTTACCTTAGCCATATTACAACCAAATGAAAGACCTTATGATTGGTGATTGATTGGAAGTTAGTGGTGGAAATTTGATTGATAAGCAAGCTAATGGAGATAATCTTTCATTGAATGTTATGAGTGTAAACACTACCTTATTAAAAAACTTTAAAGAGTGGCGAGGGAGTGAAAACATTGGTTATGCATGGAAAGCCACTAAATTACATGAGTATTGGTTTTGTTTGATTTGATAATGATTGTGGATTTAAGAAAATGTGAGTCTTGATACATCCTTATAACTCTTGAACTTAACTAAAATTTCCTTGTTTTAATTTATTTTGATTTTAACTTTGCTTGGGGACAAGCAAAGAATTAAGTATGGGGTACTTATTTTGATCATTTGTATATGTGTTTTAAGGATAATTTTATTTTATTTTTAGTTAATTTTCTAATATGTGTGTTCAAGTTTGCATGAAGTTTGATGATTTAGATGAGCATGTGCAAAATGGAGCTAAATCCACATGATGAATTTATTTTGGAAGGAAACAACAAAGATGGTTGAAGCTTGGCCATGTCTCCTTGTCTTGGCCATGTCCTTGGGTGTGTCAACATGTCTTGGCCATGTCTTAACATGTCCTAGCCATGTCACATGTCACATTGATAAGAAAAGAAAGAAAGAAAGGCAGAAGCAGACACATGCAAGTTTCTTGGCTGTGTCACTGGGTGTGTAACTCAGACACACTCACCGTCTTGCCCATGTCACTAGGTGTGTCACTCAGACACACCCACCATCTTGGCCATGTCACTGGCCATGCCCTTATCAAATAAAGGAGAAATTTGACAGTATGTGACACACCCACCTGCCTTGGCCGTGTAACTCACCGTCTTGGCCATGTCACTCACTATCTTGGCCGTGTCACACCTGAAGAAAGCAAAATGACAAGAGAGGCAGAAGAGGACACGTTCAAGGGACATGGTCGTGTCACCCCTCATAAGAAACATACATTCAAGGCAGTGAAGGATACATTTAAGTGACTTGGTCGCGTCTTAGGAAAAATTGATAGACATAGCTAAGTCACTCACTATCTTGTGGAAATTCCTGCGGGCGAATTGGCCTGGCCAAGCCAATTTTCGATGATGAATTTTTTTCGTCGCCGATTTTTTCGTCGCAAATTTTTATTTTTATTATTATTTATTATTATTATTATTATTTATTATTTTTTTTATTTTATTAACTTTACCATTTTTATTTTTATTAAAAATTAAAAATAATAAATACTAAAATAAATATTATTTAATTAAAATACCACAAAAATTATTTTGGACTATAAAAAATATTGGACCAGACTGAGTCAAAAATTAAGGGTCTACAGTTTGCCCCCTACTTGAACGATCTGAGACTACAACAAAAGAGAGTGAAAAGTAATAAGTCTTAATTTTTTTTGAGATGGTTCAGGTTTTAGGTTCTTTATCCTGTTCGAGTTCTGAACTCAAGGATAATTTTAGGTTCTGGACCTAAGGGTAATTTGTGTTCTGGACCCGAGCTAAGTTCTGGACGTAAAAGAGATTTTAGATTCTGGACCTAAGGATAATTTGGGTTTTGGACCCGAGCTAAGTTCTGGACTTAAGAGAGATTTTAGGTTTTGGACCTAAGGGTAATTTGGGTTCTGGACCCGAGCTAAGTTCTGGACTTAAGAGGAATTTTAGGTTCTGGACCTAAGGATAATTTTAGTTCCAGACACGAGCTAAGTTCTGGACTTAAGAATAATTTTAGGTTCTGGACCTAAGGGTAATTTGGATTCTGGACCTGAGCTAAGTTCTGGACTTAAAAGAGATTTTAGGTTCTGGACCTAAGGGTAGTTTTAGTCAGTAGTATACTAAAGGAATTTGCAAAAAATTTAGCTAATTTTTACCATGCACATGCACATATCTTCTCCTTGCCCTCTACGTGTAAAAATATTTTAAAAGTCCAAAAATATTTATATACACTCAAGTATTTGAATAATTAAATTGAATAATTGAGTTTCCTATTTATTTACTGTGTAGTCACTGTTCATGCACTATTACTATTCGTAAATAGTAACCTACTATTTATAAATAGTATCCTACTATTTATAAATAGTAACCTACCATTTATAAATAGTAAAATTTACTTTTTGAATTTTGTTTTTCCTTTGCCGTTCCTCTATATAAACGACCGATTTCTTCATTTCATTCACAGTAAACTTCTTCGTTTCATTCATTCATAGCTATAAGCCTTTCATTTTAGAGAGTTTATCATACAGTTTTGGAAAAATGCATATTTCAAGATCAGGAACTCGATCTAATGCTGAGTTATTGGAGTTTATTCGGCAATATAAAGATGAAAATATAGGTCTACTAGCCGGGATGCCGCTTCATCGTAGTTCAAATCAAAAGAGCAAGGTAATTATTTATTTTAACAGTAAATTATTTTTTATTTTTTTATTTTTGTTTTTGTTTTTTTATATATATTTTCTGTTTTCTTTTTTTTGTTTTTCTTTTTGTTTTTATTTTGTCTATTTTTTCTGTTTTTTCTTTTCATATATTTTTTAGTTTTTTAGAAAATTTAGGAAAAATAATTTAAGAATTTAAGTGGATAGACTATAAATTAATTTAGCCTAAAAATTGATGGTATTGATATAATGATATATTTACCTTGTGTTAACTTACCTATCTCAGTGTTAGCGTGATCGTTGCGTTATTCGGGGTGGAGGGTGTGCCTACAAAGCCCGACAATGGTATGATGTAGCGCTTTCTCGGGTAAGGCAGATTATCCAAGATTGCTGTTTTGAAAGCTTCATCTTACAATTACCATCCGAGGAATATCCGATAGACCGGAGCGTGATCTAGGTGCTTGTAGAAAGATGGTTGGACACAACTCATACTTTTCACTTGCCCATTGGAGAGATGACAATTGGTCCGGTTGACTTTGCTGCTATAACCGGCATTCTGTATAATGGTCTTCCGGTTCCTTTTACCAATGATATTCTGACATTTGAAGAAATTCAACAATTAATTGGTATGGAACCATCATTTAAAGGGCCTTTCAAGATAAAAATTAAGCCAATTCATAGTTATTGGATGAACTATGAAGGACGGGTTCACAGAGACACAACCCAACAGTATGCTCGAGGATTTTTATTGTATTTGCTCGGGTCAACCATTTTAGGCAGCATCGAATCCGCCATCCATTTATCAGTGTTGAGGGCCCTTACTTATATGAGGATGGTACCACTTTACAGCTAGGGTGAGGCTGGTCTTGCCTATCTTTACCATGGTCTTGACAAAATTTGCAGAAATAGAAAGTCTTTTGTCAGCTTTATGGTGGTTGTCGAGGTACTCTTCTTCCACCAATGTCAATTCCATTCTTATTCTTGAATGAATTTGATTTTTATTATTGTTGTAGGCATGGGCATATGAGCACAATTTTGTGAAGGTACCTGGCATTTCCCTAGAGTGTCGGGTATCCGAGATTAATTTTTGGTTGTCAGATCGTATAGAAGTTCCCGACTCTCACCATGTGCACAGCTAACTCTATTTCTTGAGTTGCCTAACCTGGGACCAAGTAAAATATTATTAGCATACTTTAAAATTTATATGAAAGTTTACTTACCTTATGTCATTTTGTAGGTGAATTTGGCCTGGTCGAATACAGAAGAGCGGACAAACTGGACTTCCTCCATGAATGCCGCACTGCCTTTTCAACATACTTGCCGAGTCATTGCCGGCCCTGTGTCTTGTGGCTGGTTTCTCAGAGAAAGAGTATACGAGTGGTTTCTTGGTCCCAAGCATTGGAGGATCCCGATGCGTTGACCGGAATATACTTTGAATATCACATCAATGCCAGAAAATGCATGGTGGTTGGCCCGACACAGTCATGATGTTGAAATATTTCTCTATCCACCGGGTGCATCTTATACCCAGTTTATTCAAATTGGGCTTTTGAACTTTGAATTATCTCCTATTGGTGTATGAGAAATTTCTAAAGAAAATGAGGATGGAGATGAAGAGGAACATCATGGAGAGGGAGGAGAGTTTGTTCCACATCTCGGGGCTAGCAATTCTCAGGTAAACTTTTACCATTTTTTATTGTAATTGCTTCTTTCTTAACTTATTTTGACTTTTTGAATGATTGTTGCAGGCTGCTGGCCCATTTGATCATGAGGCTAGACCTTCTTTTACTGCTCCTTCATTTGCTCATTCTAGTCCACCAGATATTCCATCTCATCCACAGGGTATGGATATCAATTACCTGGTAAGTTTTCTTGTTTCATGGTCATTTATGCTATATGTATGCATGATTATGTATGCTCTTACTCTTTTCCTTTATGGCTCACAGCGGATGCTTGAAGAACAAAATAAGAAACTTCAAGAAGCTGCTAGTCGTCAACAGGTTTCCCATTTTGAAAATTTGTACCGTCAATCAGAGCAAAAATTTGGAGACATCCAGTTTCAGGGGATGAGAGATCCTGGTGCTTCTTCATCTAGAGGCCCCCAAATTGATGACCATGAGATCCTTTCATCTACTTCTGATGAGGACTGTTACAGATCATAACTCCAAGGTAATAGAGATTCTGGTGCTCCTACTTCGGGCAGACTTGGGACAGGTGATGTGCCTCCTCCTCCAACAGGCGATGATTTTTTCAGAGCTTTATTCGATGATCTACCACCTCCTTCTTAGTGATATATAAAAATTGTATCAATATATAAGAAGCATAAGAATGATAATTACAATATATAATTTTTACCTTTACTGCAACTCTCTTTTTTTCTCTTTTTTTATCATGATTATTACTACAATATAATTATTATACTTTCTTCATATTTAACATTTACACAGTATCACTACAAAACCAAATGCAACGCGGTAATTTATGATCCTTTCATTGCCAATTTCTTTTCCTCATGCATCTTGGTCTTATTCTTTTCCTTATCAATTTCGGAATAGCATAATCATCCTATATAAATCACTTTTCACACCACAATTTCATACAGAATCCAGGAAATTTTCTACTTCAATGTAAAAACTTCTTTTAACAATTTTGATTTTCCTTCATTCAACAACAATGACCTAACTCCATTTGAAGAAAATAAAAGTTCTATTTAAAAATATGAATGCCATTCATTGAAAATAAATATCTTGGTCAAAGATTGATACTTTGAAGTGTTTTCAAAATGTTAAATTGGACCATTCTTTTTTACATGCCATGGCTTCTTTTTGGAACGTGAATTCTAGGACATTTAAAATTAATGGCTTTGAAATATGTCCCTTGATTGAAGAATTTGAGGCCATCCTTGGATATCTAAATAATCTACAAATGGCGTTACCTATATTGATTTCCATGACTCAACAAAAGATGCAACTGTTATTTCAAATCTCAAAACCCAAAATTCTACAGTTGATGAGAGGCGAGAAAATTCTGCTTGGTCCCTTAATTGACTTTTGCCTTCTCATTTGGCTCCTACTAAGGCATAGGGATGTATGCTTTGTCTATGCTTGCTTGGCCAATTCTTGCTTGTTTCTTCTGATGGCGATATTGATCCATGAGTATTGGATATCATGGACCAAATGGAAGGAGACTTGTCATCGATACCCGTGATCTTAGCTAAGACTTTAGTTGGATTAGACCAACTTAAATAAGGATTGTTAAAGAGATTGACCGGGAGTCCCTTGTTGTTTTAGGTAATTACCTAAACTGCCCTTCAGGTTTTCATTTTAGGTTTTCTCTTTCTTCTTCTTTTTTGTTTTATTGCTCTAATTTTTGCCTAGTCCTCCCATGAGGGTTTTCGAAACTAGCGACTTGTCCTAATTTTTGCCTAAGCTGCCCTTGTGGGTTTTCAACTTAGCGGACTCTTTTTTTTAATTTAATTTTCCCTCACAGATTTGGCTTTAGGAGCATCTCTGCTTGCTTGATACTCCATACATGGATTTTGCCAGATATCTACCACGGCATCATTCCGCTAGGAAGCTACTCCATCCTGCTTCTTCATATGCTGACTGGGTTGACTGGATCCACTCATGTGCTGAAGTCAACATCCGTTGGTTGGTACCTTGGTGGAAGATTTCTTGTGTCACTATGCGGACTTGATGTATGTTCCTCTTTCTGCTCTTCGTCGAGGTACTTGTTATGATCCTTGCCGTCTTAGCTGTCAGTATGGAGCTGAGCCTCGTGATTCTGAATTCACTCCCGATTTAGACATGCCTAGCTTAACTGAAGCCTACTTGGATCGGCTGAAGCAAAGATAGCCTGCATGTTACACTTATCGTCTGCCATATATTTTATATTTATCAATTCAGAAAGTTTATTGTTAGGATGAAAAAATAATTAAAGTAATAAAAGATGCTTCTTTTCCTTTTATAATTTGTCATCACCTTTTGCTATTGTGTTCATTCATTTCCTCCATATCTGGTTAAATACTTATAGCAGTGCGCATAGAATAATTTTAATATTAATTCTATTTTATTAAATTGGGGAACAACCAAACATAAAGCCAGCATACACAAGATCACTCATGTTGCCAACTAGCCCTTTCGGGTTTTCTAATTAACAATTTTCTCTCATTTAGCCCTAATTGTTGCCTAGCCTGCCCTTTCGGGTTTTTGGAACTAGCGGACTGCTCTAACTTTTGCCTAGGCCAACCTTTTTGGGTTTTCAACCTAGCGAGCTCTTTTCCTTTTTTCTTTTTTTTTCTTCTCTTTTTTTATGCATAAAACCTCTTCAACCTGTCAATGTTCACTGGCTCACTAAACTCGTTCCCATCCATGTCTAATAACTTCACTGCACCCTTATTCATGACTTGTTTCACAACATATGGCCCTTCCCAGCTAGGCCTAAACTTCCCTCTTGGATCAGATACATTAGGCTTACATTGTTTCAACACTAAATCCCCGACTTTGAGTTTTCTGATCTTAAATCTTCTATTATAAGCCCGAGCTATCTTCCTTTGATACAGTTGATGATGATATAGTGCTTTTAACCTTCTCTCTTCTAGTAAAGCTAACTGTGTGTATCTGCTCACTACTCATTCTGTTTTAGGCAGTTCAATTTCCAAGACTACTCTTAATGACTTGATCTCAATTTCAATTGGCAACACTGCTTCCATTCCGTAAACCAAGGAGAACGGTGTCATTCCAGTCGGTGTTCGTACACTTATTCTATATCCCCACAAAGCAAAAGGAAGCATCTCTGACCAATCCCTGTACGTCTTGGTCATCTTGGACATAATTTGCTTAATTGTCTTGTTTGTTGCTTCTACTGTACTATTAGCCTTTGGTCTATAAAGTGAGGATCGGTGATGATGGATTTGGTACTTCGAGAATAAATCCTTAACTACTCCTTGAAACTGTACCCCATTGTCTGATATCACACTGTGCAGGACTCCATACCTGCAGATGAGGTTCTTTTCAATAAATCTAGCCATTTAACTAGCACCCAGTTTGTTGAAGGATTCGGCTTCGACCCATTTTGAAAAATAATCTACTGCTACTACAATAAAACGGTGCCCATTTGAGGCTGTCAGATGTATCTCTCCTATAATGTCGATACCCCAAGTGGCAAAGGGCCAGGGTGAAGACATAGAATTCAATTCTTCAGGAGGCATGTGATTCAAGTTACCATACATCTGACATTTTTGGCACTTCTTTACGAACTCAATACAATCTCTCTCCATGGTTAACCAGTAGTAACCTTATCGAATAATCTTCTTAACTAGGGCCAAACCCTTCATATGTGGGCCGCAACTTCCCGCATGTATTTCTGACATGATATGCTCCACTTTAGGCTTCCTCAAGCATCTCAAATGCACCCCATCAGGCCATCTTCGATATAACTCTCCATGAAAGGTGATATATTGCAAAGACAATCGTCTTATGGCTCTTTTTTCTTTCTTTGTTGCCCCCGACGAGTATTCTCTTTCCTCTAAAAATCATCTTATAGTATCATACTATGCATCATGGTTTGTATTAGTTTCCATGATTATCTCATATTCATAGCAAGGAGTTGATGAACTGGTCAAAATCAGAGGCTTGAGGAATAAGTTGATAGGATTTTCCCATACCAAAGCTAATGTAGCTAGGGCATCAGCCATCTGGTTTTCTTCTCTTGATAGGTGTATAAACCTACACTCCTTGAAGTTCTTCTTCATCATGGTCAAGTAATGGTGGTATGGTCTTAATTTTTTTTTTCTTTCAACTCCCACTCTCCATTTACTTGGGATACTACTAGCAATGAATCGCCAAAAACTTCCACCTTATCCACCTTTATAATCATTAGGGTTTCCAGACCAAAGATACATGCTTTGTACTCCACCATATTATTGGTTGCCCTAAATTTCAACATTTTGGCTAAAGGGATAAGTTCCCCTTTGGGCGATTCTAGTATGACTCCCAAACCTGCTCCTTTCCTATTTGCTGCTCCATCAAAATACATTTTTCACCCTTTTACTTCAATTGCCTCTAAATGTTCATCCGAAAATTCCAAGACTACCTATTCGCTATCTGGTAATGGTTGTTAGGCCAGGAATTCTGTCACTGCTCTACCTTTGATTATTTTCCTAGTTACATACTCAATCTCAAATTCTTCTAATATTATCAACCATTGACCATACTTCCCAATCAAAGAGGGCGTCTCCCTTAAGTAATTCATTGGATCCAACTTGGAAATTGCTTGCACACTATATGATTAAAAGTAATGCCATAACTTCTTAGAAGACCAAACCATGGCTATGCAGGTCTTTTTAATGATACTGTCTCATCTGCGTTAGGGAACTTGATCTTTTGATGAAGGGTGGAAGGAACTCCACCAAGAGGATGAAACCATGGTCATCCCAAGAGTAAGGTGAAGGTAACAGGTATGTCCAAAACAACAAATTCAACAATAGATTCAATTGGAGCAACCTTGACAGCAGGTTTGAAAGTTCCTTCGGCATGTCTCATAGTGTAGTCAAAAGCCCGAATGGTTACCTCGGTAGGGTTTAGATCCCTTGTTGACATGGCTAGTTTTGGCAATATTTTAAGTGGACAAACATTTATGGCGGACCCATCATCGACCATTACACATGGAGTCATTTTCCCTTTAATTTCTATTTTGATAAAGAGAGGGCGGATGTGAACTCTCCCCTCTTCCAGTAAATCTGCATCTAAGAAAGATACCACTCCCATATTAACTTCGCTCTTCTCTTGAATATTATCACACTTCATTACTCCTTCAATTTTTATGATGTCGATCAGCTTCTCCAGTGTTATGGAGGTGTAAATTGGCATGCTAGCTAAGGCCTTGGCCATAGTTTCTCGGTGCTTTTTAGAAGTAGCCAATAAATCCCAAATGCTAACACTTTCTTGGGTTCTTTTAAGTTGCTTGAGCATGGTATCATCTTCTTCTTCTTTATTCCCCACTTCAACTTCCTTTCCTTTATTAACTTCTACCTCCTTAGGCAGTGGCCTTGCATAAGGCTTACCGGATCTAGTGTTCATTGCTTCATCTTCTTCAGGCTCGGACTAGGTCCATTCCTCCTTCTTGGATACAAGATCATCCTCACTATCGCTTGAATCCCAAAACCCATTGACAACACAAATTGCTACTTCTTTACCCACCATAGCTTGTTTAATTTTGCCAAATATCTCTTCTTCTTTGGTTGCTTCTCCATCCACATCTTGGAAAGAGGACATAACGAAACTTTCATGCAAACCTCCTCCAATCATGAAGGTTGCCGATGGTGGTACTCTATTGAACCTTGGTAATGGATTGTCTTCAGTGTTCAGCTTGTTGAGCTCGGGCAGCTTTCCATTATCAATTAAATTTTGGATCTCATGCCTTAACCTCACACATCTATCCGTATCATACCCTTGCATTTGATGAAACTGACAAAATGCTTTAATGTAGAAATTAGGTGGGAGAGGGTTAGGCAAAGGAAGAGGATTTAATGGGTGTAACAATCCCTTTCTTTAAAGCTTATTGAGAACCCAAGGCATCGGTTTCCCCAATTCTGAAAATTGCCTTCTTGTTCCTTGGTTAGTAGCATTAACATCGACTACCTTTTGCATGCTTTGGCTACCAGACAGATAGTTTCCTTTCTCATTCATTCTTATTGAAAAATGGTTCTTCTCTCTTTCCCATTCATCGATTTGCAGACCAGCTTGAAGGAGATCTTTGAAATCACTAATGAGTGTATGAGACATCCTTTCATGAAGACTAGGAAACACCCCTCTTACAATCATCCTTATTTGATCAGATTCATCGGGCCTTTTCTTGAGCAAAGCTGCCTTATTTCTCCATCTTTTCACATAGTCCACAAAATTTTCATTTGGTCGTTGCCCAATGGACTCAACTTCCATTAAGGTAACTTCCATTTCAACATTATATCTATATTGTTGGATGAAGGCCTTGTATAGCAGATCCCAACTCTTTTGTGTTCCTTCTTTTAAGGTATTGAACCAATTTTGGATAATAGGATCCAATGAAAGTATGAAGTACCTTAGAGCTTGAGCTTTAGTAGCTCGGGCAGACTGCATAGTAGTGATATACTACTTCATATGGAGATGAGGATTTCCGGATCCATCAAACTTCTCAAAAGATGGCATCTTGAACTTGTACAAAACTTCTTCATCTAGCTCAAATAATTTGTCAACTTCAAAAATTTCTTCGATTTTCAGCTTCTCCTCAAATTTCTTTTCTAAATCCAAGATTATCTTTTCAACATCAGAAGTCTCAGTTTTCTCCATAACTGATCTTTCAACAATCTTCGGATCTTTCTTTTTTATCTTGAGGATCTTGGAAGTATTGAGCCCAATCATAATCATCATCATCAATGTTCACCTTATCATCATCAAAAACCACTTCACCAATTTTAGTCTTCCCTTTGTCCTTTGGCTTCTTAGTGCTAGCAGATGCTTCGACATGATTTCCTAAAATTGCAGCCAATTGGTTCTTCATGGTCTCAGCTAGGGCCTTTTTTTATTTCTTCCATCTTGGCATTGAGGGTATCATCCATAATTCTTTGAATTTGTTCGGGCTCCATTGCTTTTGGTGAAAAGGAGATTGAGTCGTTGCTAGATTCTTCGTCTCTGGCATAGGTCGGATTGTCATAAGCTTTTGAACTGTCATAATCCAGGGCTATGAGCCAGAGAGGATTAATGATATAAGATGTAAATGTATGTATGCATGTATGCACAACAATCAGCAAAGATAAGTAGAACGTCCCTTCCAACCTTATAACATCCACACACGAATGTAGAGTCTCTTTTCCTCGGTATATGGTTAACAAAATACCAACATGGGGTATATTGTTTTCGAATAATTCCCTCGGACGTTTCAACCAATAATTATATTTAAAAATGGAAATCAGTTTATGATAATTCCCATTAATTAGGTTTTAATCCATTCAACCAACTAATAGTAGCTTTTATGCTATATTGGATTAAAACTAAATTAAGAGGTTTATTATAAATAGATTTCTCACTTGAAAAAAGTAACTAATGATTCATGCTAAAAATAAGCCCATGATTAATAACTCTTAGTATAAACTAGGCTCACAATTAATTTTTGGTATTTCGTAATTGACCTAAATAATTTGCAAGCTTTTTGTAAGAAAAGGTTGGATAAAAAAAATTTTGTTTCTAAGCCCATTGTAAAAAGATTTTAGAAAAAATGAATTTTGGGTTTGTATTTGGGTCTTGAAAAAAGAATTTTTGATTTGGAAAAGTTTTATGACCAAAGACCATTGAAAATTTTTTAAAATTGCTTTGGTCTTTTGAACTTTAAAGAAAAAATTTATTTTGAGCTTACAATGTACTTAGGTCATATTAGAAAAAGAACAAACCAAATAAGCCATGATTTAAGCTAAGATAAATTAACCATAGTTAAAACAACAAGCATTTGGGATAAAATCCTAAGGAAAGTAACTACGCCAATTACATGTGCTTTAGTCTTTGGGTTAAAAAGGCTTAGGTTCCCATAGCAAGTATATACCAAAAGGTACGAGGCTATGAGTGGTTATGCCATGCTCGATCTCCATACCTTGAGTGAAAGTATGGTATCCCTTACATAACACAACACGGGTAACACGGGCATCCTAACTCATGCACACGATGCAATCTAATATGATGCAATGGATAATATCATTATAAGAAAGAAAAGAATAATAAAAAGACCAACAGAATCAACTTCTGTTTTTCCCAGTGGAGTCGCCACTATGAGCAAGGATTTTTACCCCCACTCCCGGTGGAATGGTTCTTGCAACTTCGGTACTGTTTAGGCTCGGGACCTTAGAGAACATGGACCTATGCCAGGAGAAAAATGGAGTCGCCACCCGGATGGGCTGGGAAAAAGAAAGGGGTGGATGACTTTATTCCTAAGGAATCCCCAACCCTCTAATGGGTTTGGAAAGTTGAGTACATGTGGGGAAGGTGAGAAATAGCCCAGCACCCCCACAACGCCCGGTTCATTGGAACCGGCCTCCTTTGCAGGTCTTAATATTATAAAAATCTTAAGTATAACAATATTATCCATATTACATGCAACAATTGAAATAAAGCATTGTTATATTAAAATCAAAGCAATGTCCAAGCAAAACAAATAAATGGACACCCATCTGAGGATGGAAACATGTCCTTACATTGTTCATGATTAAACTAAATAGGACACCCACCGAAAGGTAGAAACATGTCCTTTACATTTGTCCAAAATATAAAAGCAATTTAAATTACATAGAAATTAATTAATGAGGCACCTACTAAGTGAAAACATACCTCTTAGAATTTTAATACTAAAACAAACAAATAACAATCATAATAATAAAGAAAATATCCATCCATGATAAATTAAATAAATCAAGTATTGATATTAAATAAATCAACCATCAAAACATATAATAAACTACATAATCAAATCTAAAATTAAATAAAGCAATGTAGATATAAATTTAGGTTTATGTCTCAATTTAAAGTTCTTTAATTAACATTTAGGATTTTGGGATTTTAGAATTATTATTGTTATTTATTTAGGCTACTGTAAAGGTTTTGGAAAATTGGAATGGATTAGGGTTTTATAAATTTAAGAAAGTAAGGTTTTTTGATTAATCAAATAAGGGTTTAGGGGTAACATCATGAAATTAAGGTTTTGGATTGTGATTTTAGGCTTACTGGATCATGGTTTTGGGATTTAGATTTACTAGATTGGATTTTTAAGTTCACTGGATTAAGGTTTAGGGTGTTGTTGAATTTGTCATAAAGTTTTGATGGTTTACTGTATATGGTTTTGAGAGAATTAGGGTTTTTGGTATTTTGGAAAACATATTTGTTTTTAGGATTTAAGAAAACAGTTTAGAGTTTTATAAAATTAATTATGATTTTTAGAAAACATAAAGAAGATTAGGGTTGGGAGATTTAAGAAAACATTTGGAAATTTTGGACAAAAAGTTATGGTTTAGATGAAAATAGTTTGGGAAAATAATTTAGGGTTTTAAAACTTTTGGAAGCAAAAGAAACAATTTAGGGTTTTAAGGTTTTTGAAATCGGGAGAGAAAAACTTTAGGGTTTTAAGGTTTCTGAAAAGAGAAGAATAGTTTTAGGGTTTTGAAGTCTTGATTACTGATTAAGGTTACTGGATGAACATATTACCAAGTTTAATGATTTAGGTTACTGAAACAAAAATCAATGATAGATGTACTTAAAAGAAAATATGGCAATAACATTGTAAATATAAACGAAGCAAAGATTTATAATCAAACCTCCGTTTGTTGGTTCCACCAAAATTGATTTATGGATGAACAAAGACAAAGGTAGTGTTGCTACCTTTGAATGGATTGTTGATTGCTTCTTGTTATTAATGTCTCTTGTGCTAGAGTTTTTCTGTCTCTTTTTTATTCCAGTAAAAACTAATATTTCCTATCCAATCAAAGTCTAATTTTCGATCCTTAATTCTTAGTTTTAATGTGTTATTTATAGGAAAAATTATAAACCTACTTCTAATTGTTTAAGGAAATTAAAACCAATTAGGAAAAGAAACCAAATCCAAATAGAATTTGGTTTCAGAAAAACTGTGTTGGAAAATTGCGCCGGCAAAACAATTGCTGGCAAAAACTGCGAGCGACTGTGGGCGGGCGCTGGGGTGGCTAGCCAATTCGCCATAGGGCCCAAGGCCATTTCACCCGCAGGAACTTCCTGCGGGCTAATTGGCCTGGCCAAGCCAATTTTGGGTTATGAATTTTTTTCGTCGTCTATTTTTTCATCCCTGATTTTTATTTTTATTTATTTATTATTATTATTTTTTATATTTTTATTTTTTATTAACTTTACCATTTTTATTTTTATTAAAAATTATAATAATAAATACTAAAATAAATATTATTTAATTAAAATTTCACAAAAATTATTTTGTTCTATAAAAAATATCGAACCAGACTGGGTCAAAAATTAAGGGTTTACAACTACCCAAATTTTTCTTGGAAAAATCAGCAACAAATTCCACCTCAATAATTTTTTCAACCTTATCAAAGAAGTTCTTACTTACAAGGATAAACTTCAAATCAAGATCAATTTAAGAAACCCACATTGGAAGATAATTTGAATGCCTTTATTCAAATTAGCACACAAAATCAAGATCAATTCAAGAAACCCACATTGGAAGATAATTTGAATGTTTTCACTCAAATTAGCACACAAAATCAGGAAGGGAGTAATAAGAGGTTTGATTCTTTGGAGGTATCACTATAGAAGGTGGAAACTCAAGTTGGGCAGCTGAAAAATCAACTCTAAGCATACAAAAAAGTGAAATCTCCTAGACAATTAGAGCAAGCCAATGCAATCACAATTTTGAGGAGTGAAAAGGTAATATATAACAAAGTTTGTGATTCCTTTGATGCAGATACTAATCAAGAAGAAAATGGCAAGGAGATACAACCCAACATAGAGGAACCAAGTCAATCAAAGGAGGAGGAGAATTTGGAAGCATCAACCTCACCAAAATTGCATAAGCCTCTAAATCCTTATATGCCACCAATTCCATTTCCAAGTAGGTTAAAGGATGAGAAGTAAGGTAAGCAACTTTCTGAAATCCATGGCATGCCCTCTAAAGAAGATAGCAAAGATAAGCTTGAGATGGCCATGACCTTGGAAGTAGAGCCTAAAATGTCCAATTCAGAAATTGAGAAGTGCAAGTTAATCTTAAATGTTGAGGTTGTTGAGAGAGGACTTCAGATTATTAAAGTGGATGAAAAAGAGATTCAGCCAAACTTGGTTGAACTTAAAAAGACCCTAAAACATTTGAAATATATTTTGGTTGGGGAGAACAGTATGCAACCAATGATGATCTCTAACACTCTCGATTGTGAGGAAGAGCAAAAAACGGATATAACCATGTTCGAGACTGAAAAAGATTTTTACCAAGTTCCTATAGCATTGGAGGATCACCCTAAGACAACCTTCACATGTCCCCTTTGGACATTTGATCTTTAAAGGATGTTATTTAGGCTCTACAATACACTGGGTACCTTTCAGAGTTGCATGCTATTCATCTTTTCAAACATAGGTGACAAATTCATTAAGGATGGAAGGAGCACCTCATATCACATATGGGAATGATGGAAATTAGGTTTCATCTGAACTCTTCTCTTTTAATTTATGCATGTTCACATTAGGGACAATGTGAATCTTTAAGTGTGGGGTGCAGTTTTTACTTATAAATTATCTTTGTCTAAGTTTAGTTAATATTTTTCTTTGAATAAATGAATTTTGAAAAGTTCAATTATTATAAGATTGTTGATAGATGACCTTTGAATTTTTGTATCATGAATTTGAGAATTGATTAGAATTGGTGCTTATTGTCAATTTTGATGGTTATTCTTTGCATCACCTTTAAACTTGTGAGGAATTGAGCCTATTAAGTTGGATATCAACTTATTATTCTTTTTTTTGTGTGAACATCTTTGATTGATGAATTGCTAGAACATCTTTGTGACTACATAAAAATTTTAATTAGGCATCAATATGATTAAGGCAATTAGGTGAACCCATTTTGGCTTAAAAAGACCAATCTTATATCCGACCTTAGTTCACCAATTTTGATCTTATTTCATTTTTTCCTTTCTTTCCTTTTCACAACACCATTAGCTTGAACCATGTTGTTTTAACTATTACCCTTTCATTAGGTCAAAAGCATTTTAAGAGCGTTAATGATTGAGTTTTGTGTTAAATAAAGTGTGGGGTTAAATTCAGTTGGTTCAAAATTACAAATTACTATCTTCTTTAGTTGCAAACCATATTTAAAAAAAAATAAAAAAAGGATAGAAAAAGCTAAAAAATAGAAATTTTTGTTCTTTTCTGTAGGGTTGGAATAAATTTGGGAATAATCATTGCAAAATTTAATAAGTGGAGTTCCCTAAGAAGTTCTTTAATGTCAAGTGGTAGGTAAGTGGAAGGTGTTTTTGGATTGTTGGGTTGTATTATGTTGCTTACTTCATTCTTGAAGTGCTCTTGAACTTAGTGAATAAACTCACATTTCCAAATGTCATACCCTTGCCTTAGCCCCATTACAACCAAATGAAAGACCTTATGATTGGTGATTGATCAGATGTTAGTAGTGGAAATTTGATTGATAAGTAAGCTTTTGGAGATAATATTTCATTGAATGTTATGAGTGTAAGCACTACCTTATTAAAACACTTTAAAGAGTGGTGAGGGAGTGAAAACATTGGTTATGCATGGAAAGCCACTAAATTACATGAGTATTGGTTTTGTTTGATTTGATAATGATTGTGGATTTAAGAAAATGTGAGTCTTGATACATCCTTATAACTCTTGAACTTAACTAAATTTTTCTTGTTTTAGTTTGTTTTGATTTTAACTTTGCTTGGGGACAAGCAAATAATTAAGTGTGGGGTACTTGTTTTGATCATTTCTATATGTAATATCCTGATTTTTTTGATACACTTTGGAGTAGTAGTTGCGAGAGAGAGTATGTTGATGAAATATGTAAAGAAAATATTATAAGAGATAGATGTATATGAAGGATGATATGTATATATGGCATTTGAAAAATATGGGAAATATAAATACAATATATAAGAGATATACATATAGCAACATATACATCACATATACATGATGTATATATTGGTGTAGGAAAAGTAAGTATATATAATTAATTAATAATAATAATAATAATAATGATAATAATGACAAGAGAAAAAGAAGAAAAGAAAGTCAAAGGGAAGGATAAATTATGGTGGAGGATTTTTGGGATATTTTATTATATTATTATTATTATTATTATTATTATTATTATTATTATATATATATATATATATATATAAGATAAGTTTGAATAAAGAAAGAAGATTTTCTTTCTTTCTTCTTCTTCTTGTTCTTGAGAGAGAGAGAGAGAGAGAGAGAGATGTGATTTTATTTGCATACACATCAAATTCTTAAGGGCTTTAAGAGAATTAAAGGTGGATATTGAAGATTTGGCAAATAATTCAAGTAAGTGTTCATTTCTGTGTTGATTTCTATTGATTGTGTATATTTGATATGGTTAGTGTGTGAAGATGATGATAATGAAAGATTGAAGTATATAGATATGTTGAATTGGTATTTAGATGATGATAATATGGTTATTTGTGAGGATGATGATGGATTGTTGAAATTGTTTAGTAAGGGTTTAATATAAATGAGTTGGGGAATTGAATAATTGATATATGGATGATATATATAATGATTATTATTATGATATGTTGAAGTTATATAAGTGTTAAATTAATTGGTAATTAATGTATGTTATGAGTTTGATCAATTATTATCTTGGATTTTCTGTATGTTTGTGTTTATTGAAGTTAAAAACACATAATACATGAGTTTGGTCCGAAACAGAGGCAAAATGGATGCCACGGTCGTGGCAAATGAGTGCCACGGTCGTGGCAAGTGAGGGACACGACCGTGGGGGTTTAGAGAAAAGTGGGCAGATTCGTTTGCTAACCCACGGCCGTGGGGTTGTGAGGCCACGACCGTGGGGACTTAGATAGTGGTTTTGGTTTGTAATTTGTAATCTATGAGTCTAGTATGAGACTAATAGGTGAATAATTATATTGGAATTCATGTGTATCTGTAAATAAGTGTGTATTATTCCTTTTGGATTAGGTTGTGAAGAGGTTGAGTTGCCCTAATCCAAGTAGTGAAGAATTCTTGGAAAAGGAAGTGTATAGATTGGTGTGAGTTGTTCTTGATGTAAGTACAAACTTACATGGTTGCATACATTTACATGATTTTGAGACTTAACACATTTGATTGTAAATGTGTTAAGTAATATATATTTCATTGTTAATACATTTGATTAATGTTTTGATTTGCATAATGTGAAAGATATGATGATCATTCAAAATGTATGTTCAATGCATTTGGTTATGTATACTTTAATGATGAATTGCTTTAATGTGAATTGAAATATGATGAGATGTGAAGCCATTGTTGTTGGCTATGATAGTGCAAATGAAATAATTGGGGCATGGTTGCCTATTTGATTATGGAATATGAAATGAGAAATGAATTGAGAAAGAGGATGATAAAGAGATAAATGAAATAATTGTGTGCTTAATATGTTATTCAATTTTCAGAGTTCTGGGTTTGGCGGCATGCCTATGATTCGCTGGATAGGTGAAAAGACCGGGTCGTAAGCCGAGTCCAGCTGAAAAATGTGAAATATGATGTTTTTGTTAGGAAATTAAGGAGATCACTGCAAACAAAAACACGCAGCGGAAAAATATTTGATCTCTGATTTCCCACCAGGATCCATGCTGTTCGTTTAATTCGACAAAAGTGTTCAAAGAACTAACCTGTTGATGATTCGAAATCACAGTTTTGAAGAGATGCCTCGATCGCGAAACACCCTCTATCGCGTATCCACACGAATGCTACCGTTTGGAGTGCTAGCTCTCTGCAACAGCGAAGGCTGGAAAAACGTTTTCTCTAAAAACGTATTAGGGTTACCTTTTTCGTTCCTCTTTGTTTTTATTGTTACCTCTGAGAAGACTTAACGTCTGGAGTGAATATAATCACTCCAGAATCCAATTCAAAATTGGATACGGAAAGTCAAATTCAGAATCCAAGTCTAATCAGGATTCTGAATACATTATCTAATAATAAATATAATTGGATAAGGTAAGTCAAATTCAGAATCCAAATCTAATTAGGATTCTGAATATATTATCTAATAATATATATATATAAAAACGAAAATAATAATAATAATAAATATTAATATCTAATATTAATATTATTAATATTATATCCAGCCCAAAACGCATTCTTGTGTGTGACCCGATAGGCCCATATTAATTGGCAGTCAATTTAATCTCTATTAAATCAACAAGTCATAATTGGCCTCTAGCAAGGCGTTACAACTACCCAATTAATATAAGGAATGCCCAATTTGCCTAATAATAGTATATGCATTAATCCCTTTGTCACACGATATCTAGCTTGAACATAAGTCATGGTCAACGTCATACTTATATTGTCCAAACTTATGATTACTCGATCTCCAAGTAGACTGATAAAAACAAATGAAATTGATCACATTATCAATTCATTTGAGCACGGCCATGCATTTCACAGTCTCACTTATCGAGGGGCCCAAAAGATATCTCTCTCAAAGAGAGGGACAAATTCTATCTTGATTGTTCATTATCCTCTACATAATTTCTATCATATATGAACATAACCTTTATTACTATCCAGTTACGGATAATGTTTGATCATGTCAAAATATAATAGTCCTTATATTGGAAACTATGACAATCTCAAGTCAAAGAATTATTACATAACTATCATGAGATTTACTTATGACACTAACCCATGTAGTAATCTCATGATGGGTCTATCCAATACATTGTTCTCTAACAAGTATTTATGAAATTGATTTGTATCACTATACACATATCCATCTGATGATCATCAAATCAATGTTCATACTGGTTAAGAATTATTTATTTTTTTTATCTCTATAACAATAATAAACCAGGGACAAATATCAAAATTGTGTAACATGCAAACAACAATAATGATAATAAAACCTCATTTATTAATAATGAATGTATAACATAAAGATCCAAACAAATGGCCTAGGGCACATACACTAACAATCTCCCACTTGCACTAGGCCTACAAATTTCTAAGACCCATAGATCTAGTGTGCTGATCATGCTTGACCCGTGAGAGAGGCTTTGTTAATGGATCTGCTATGTTATCATTTGTGTCAACTTTGCATATCTTGATATCTCCTCTATCGATAATGTCTCGAATGAGGTGAAAACGCCTGAGTATATGCTTAGATCTTTGATGAGATCTAGGCTCTTTTGCCTGTGCTATGGCACCATTGTTGTCACAATAAATGTCCACAGGATTTGCAATGCTAGGCACCACTCCTAGCTCAGTGATGAATTTCTTCAACCAGACTGCTTCCTTAGCTGCATCTGATGCTGCTATATACTCAGCCTATGTTGTAGAATCAGCCACAGTGCTTTGTTTTGAACTCTTCCAACTAACAGCTCCACCATTCAATGTGAATACAAAACCTGACTGCGATCTAAAATCATCTATGTCAGTTTGGAAACTAGCATCTGTGTAACCATTTACAACTAGCTCATCTTCCAAACCTCCATAAACCAAGAATACATCTTTAGTCCTTCGAAGGTACTTAAGAATATTCTTGACAGCTGTCCAGTGACCTTCACCAGGATCAGCTTGAAATCTACTAGTTGCGCTTAATGGATATGAGACATCGGGTCTAGTACATAACATGGCATACATAATAGATCCTATAGCAGAAGCATAAGGAATCTTATTCATTCGATCTCGCTCATCAGATGTCATAGGACATTGACTCTTGCTGAGATGAATGCCATGAGACATAGGCAAGAATCCCTTTTTGGAATCTTGCATGTTGAACCTCTTCAACACTTTATCTATGTATGTACTTTGACTCAGGCCAATTATCCTTCTAGATCTATCTCTATAGATCTTTATACCAAGGATATAGGCAGCCTCACCTAAGTCTTTCATTGAGAAAGAATTCCCTAACCAAGTCTTAACATTTTGCAAGGTAGGGATATCATTCCCAATGAGTAATATGTCATCCACATATAAGACTAAAAACACTACTGCACTCCCACTAACCATCTTGTAAACACAAGGTTCATCTTCATTCTTGATGAAACCAAAGTTCCTAACTGTTTCATCAAAACGAAGATTCCAGCTTCGAGATGCTTGCTTCAATCCATAAATGGATCTTTGAAGCTTGCAAACCTTTGTAGAATTCTCAGGATTTACAAAACCCTCAGGTTGTGTCATATACACATCCTCAAGCAAGTTTCCATTAAGGAAAGCGGTTTTGACATCCATTTGCCATATCTCATAATCATAGTATGCTGCAATGGCAATGAGAATTCTAACAGACTTAAGCATAGCAACTGGTGAAAAGGTTTCATCATAGTCTATACCATGAGTTTGCTTGAAACCTTTTGCAACAAGCCTTGCTTTATAGGTCTGCACATTCCCATCCATGTCAGTTTTCTTCTTGAAAACCCATTTGCAACCAATAGTCTTAATACCCTCTGGAGGATCAATTAAAGACCAAACCTGGTTGTCAAACATAGATTGCATCTCAGATTTCATGGCTCCAAGCCATTTGTCTGAATCTGGACCTGACACAGCTTCTTGATAGGTAGTAGGCTCATCTTGATCTATGAGCATTACTTCACTATCATCAGTCACAAGAAATCCATATCTCTCTGGATGACGACGTGTCCTATCAGACCTGCGAGGGATTTGTGTTACATCTTCAGACTCCACAACTATTTGTGGTTCTGAAATAGGCTCTATAGACGGCTCAATGATTTCTTGTGGTACTTGAGTTTCCTCAAGTTCTACTATACTCCCACTAGTTCTCTTAGAAAGAAATTCCTTTTCCAAAAAGATCCCATTTCGAGCAACAAACACTTTGTTCTCTGAAGGAGTATAGAAATAGTATCCTTTAGTTTCCTTAGGATACCCCACAAAATTACATTTGATAGACTTTGGAGCTAACTTATCTGAAACTGGTCTTTTCACATAAGCTTCACAACCCCAAATCTTAAGAAAAGACAAACTAGGTGTCTTACCTGTCCATATCTCATATGGTGTCTTTTCAACCACCTTAGATGGTACATGGTTTAGAATGAATGCAGCTGTCTCCAAGGCATAACCCCAAAAAGATAAAGGAAGATCCGCTTGACTCATCATTGATCGAACCATATCTAATAGAGTTCGATTTCTCCTTTTAGAAACTCCATTCCACTGTGGAGTTCCTGGAGGAGTCAGTTGTGAAACAATTCCACAATCCCTTAGATGATCATCAAACTCTTGGCTCAAATATTCACCACCTCGATCTGATCGAAGTAGTTTAATTGTTTTACCAAGTTGATTTTGTACTTCATTTTGAAAAGTTCTAAACATTTCAAAAGACTCATGCTTATGTTTCATTAGGTAGACATAGCCATACCTACTGAAATCATCAGTAAAAGTAATGAAGTATCGAAATCCTCCTCTGGCACTAATGCTAAAAGGACCACATACATCTGTATGTATCAAGCCCAATAAATCATTAGCCCTTTCACTATGACCAGTAAAAGGATCCTTTGTCATCTTACCAAGCAAACAAGACTCACATGTTTCAAATGATTCAAAATCAAATGAATCTAATAATCCATCTTGATGGAGCTTAGAAATGCGTTTCTCATTTATATGGCTAAGGCGACAATGCCATAAATAAGTAGGGTTTAACTCATTTGGCTTAGTTCTCTTAGAAGTTATGTTATAGATATAATTACCATTAGAATCATCAAGATTAAGGATATAAAGGCCATTATAAGAATTTGCAATACCATAAAGCAGATCATTTTTATCAAAAATAGAACATTTCTTATTCTTAATAAAAAATGAATAACCTTCATCATCCAAAACAGATACTGAAATAAGATTCCTACTCATAGTAGGAACATAAAAGCAATTGTTCAAAATTAACAAAAACCCATTGGGCATAACAAGCTCATAAGTTCCTACAGCTATAGCAGCAACTCTTGCTCTATTGCCAACACGTAGGTCCACTTCGCCCTTCTTCAGCATCCTACTCCTTTTGAGTCCCTGCATATTTGTACAAATATGAGATCCACATCCGGTATCTAATACCCAGGAAGAAGGAATAGATAAATTAATTTCTATAACATAAATACCTGAAGATGTAGTCGCACTACCCTTCAACTTCTTTAACTCATCCAAATAGAGTTGACAATTTCTCTTCCAATGCCCAGGCTTGTTGCAATGGAAACAAGTCCCTTCCTTAGGAACTTTAGCCTTAGGTACAGGTTTTGGTTTAGCTTGTCCCTTGGACCCTTTAGCACCTTTTGCCTTACCCTTGCCTTTAGTATCTTTGGCTTTCTTTTTCATTTGTTTAATATTGACATTCAATATTTGGGTAGGCTTTTTGATATTCCCCTCAGCAGTTTTTGAGCATACCATGTAGCTCAGGAATGGATTTCTCCATGTCATTCATCTTATAGTTCATGACAAACTGTGAGAAACTGCTAGGCAATGAATGTAGGATCAAATCCGTGGAGAGTTCTAAACTCAGGGGATATCCAAGTCTAGCAAGGTGATCTAGATAGCCTTTCATCTTCAAAACATGAGCACTAACAGATTCACCTTCAGACATTTTGCAGTCAAATAATGCAACAGCGGTGTTAAACCTATCTTGCCTAGCCTGTTGTTGGAAAGCTTGTTTGAGATGCACACTCATCTCATAAGCCTCTAAGTGTTCCAGATCCTTCTGAAGTCCTGGACACATAGTAGCCAACATAAGACATCCTATGTCATTGGAATCATCTACATGCTTCTTATGCTTACTCTTAGCAGCATTAGAAGCATCGGCAGGAGGTGGGTCAGGGATAGCTTCATCAAGCACGTAGGACTTTTTCTCTTGTTTGAGAACAATTCTCAGGTTCCTAAACCAGTCAACAAAATTAGTCCCACATTCTTTCAGTTTTTCCTTCTCAAGGATAGATCGCAGTGATAAGGTGGAATTGTTATTAGCAGCCATCTGTTGATAAATATGCAAAGTCAAATTTTAATTAATAATGAGGTTAAAATTATTTAAACTCCTACTAAAAAATATAACCCTCTAAAGAAATATTTTAGTAGGCTAAGATCCGTATTTCACTTAATTCTAAACTCAGCTTTGGCGTGACGCTTAAAATCAAGTTATTTAGGTAGGTAACATCTTTACCAATTACATCTCATGTAACTCTTAGTAATTATGGAATATTGACATCATATATCATAGCATGTTGAATTCCATCTAATGCCTTAGGCCCAAAACCATTTTGATAGCCTAATTAAGTCTAACCAATTTTAAAACATATGAGTAGCACTATTACTCATCCTACTTAGCTAGGAATGTTTAAAGCATATTGCTTTGGCAATACCTACTTTAATACAATCTTAGTTTTGATAGGTGTTCAAAACGTGGATGGCATTTAGACTTAAATTATTAATGAGGGTTCAACTAAATTATTATCATGTCTTGCATTACATATCATTATATTTTAGCATCCTATATGCATATATATAATTTATCACATAAGCATCATATACCAAATGACAAAATATGTAAACGTGACATAGCATGGCCAAACTAAATATGATCTTCAAGAGACCAAATGAAGATCATAAAGGCAACCCTAGGTGAAAAACCTATCTATTACAACACTTGCAATATTACATATCTTCAAAACTTGAGCTTGTGCTTCCATCACCATGGAACCATCTTCTCCTTGGTATGAATCTCCATCACAAACATTGTAGCTTGAATCTTCATATATTACAATAAAAGAAAATCTAACTACTAGTAAAATAAATTACAACAAAATAAACGACACGCAGGCCGTATTTACCCAAAATAAAGATATGAATAAACCAATCACATAGGTCATAAGGCCATGCTATGCACCATGCCAAGACATCAAACAAACATAACATATTCATCACCAACATGTTAAATAGAAACAAATATATTGACATTCTTAATGTCGCGGTAACGAACTATAGGGCGCGAACATACGGCGGTCCCGCTAGCCGGTTAGCGGGCGGGGCTCCCGCTGGCCGGTCAGCGGGCGGGGTTCCGAAGGGGCAGCGCCCCTGGGCGGGGTCGAAAATCATTTTAATCAACCAATCATATATACGTGATCATCTCATGAAAACGAAATTAAAAACACCAATCCTTTCTCATCATATGAAAAATGAATTAGGGTTTTACAGAAACGAAACCAAAAACCAATCCTTTCTCATCATATGAAAAACGAATTAGGGTTTTACAGAAATGAAACCAAAAACCAATCCTTTCTCATCATATGAAAAACGAATTAAGGTTTTACATAAACGAAACCAAAAACCAATCCTTTCTCATCATATAAAAAACGAATTAAGGTTTTACAGAAACGAAACCAAAAACCAATCCTTTCTCATCATATGAAAAACGAATTAAGGTTTTATAGTTAACATGCCATACGAAATCAATATATCTCATGTAATCATATCAACATGGCATTTTCGACTTAAACGAAAACAACAAGTGGCTCTGATACCACTGTTAGGAAATTAAGGAGATCACTGCAAACAAAAACACGCAGCGGAAAAATATTTGATCTCTGATTTCCCACCAGGATCCATGCTGTTCATTTAATTCGACAAAAGTGTTCAAAGAACTAACCTGTTGATGATTCGAAATCACAGTTTTGAAGAGATGCCTCGATCGCGAAACACCCTCTATCGCGTATCCACACGAATGCTACCGTTTGGAGTGCTAGCTCTCTGCAACAGCGAAGGCTGGAAAAACGTTTTCTCTAAAAACGTATTAGGGTTACCTTTTTCGTTCCTCTTTGTTTTTATTGTTACCTCTGAGAAGACTTAACGTCTGGAGTGAATATAATCACTCCAGAATCCAATTCAAAATTGGATACGGAAAGTCAAATTCAGAATCCAAGTCTAATCAGGATTCTGAATACATTATCTAATAATAAATATAATTGGATAAGGTAAGTCAAATTCAGAATCCAAATCTAATTAGGATTCTGAATATATTATCTAATAATATATATATATAAAAACGAAAATAATAATAATAATAAATATTAATATCTAATATTAATATTATTAATATTATATCCAGCCCAAAACGCATTCTTGTGTGTGACCCGATAGGCCCATATTAATTGGCAGTCAATTTAATCTCTATTAAATCAACAAGTCATAATTGGCCTCTAGCAAGGCGTTACAACTACCCAATTAATATAAGGAATGTCCAATTTGCCTAATAATAGTATATGCATTAATCCCTTTGTCACACGATATCTAGCTTGAACATAAGTCATGGTCAACGTCATACTTATATTGTCCAAACTTATGATTACTCGATCTCCAAGTAGACTGATAAAAACAAATGAAATTGATCACATTATCAATTCATTTGAGCACGGCCATGCATTTCACAGTCTCACTTATCGAGGGGCCCAAAAGATATCTCTCTCAAAGAGAGGGACAAATTCTATCTTGATTGTTCATTATCCTCTACATAATTTCTATCATATATGAACATAACCTTTATTACTATCCAGTTACGGATAATGTTTGATCATGTCAAAATATAATAGTCCTTATATTGGAAACTATGACAATCTCAAGTCAAAGAATTATTACATAACTATCATGAGATTTACTTATGACACTAACCCATGTAGTAATCTCATGATGGGTCTATCCAATACATTGTTCTCTAACAAGTATTTATGAAATTGATTTGTATCACTATACACATAACCATCTGATGATCATCAAATCAATGTTCATACTGGTTAAGAATTATTTATTTTTTTTATCTCTATAACAATAATAAACCAGGGACAAATATCAAAATTGTGTAACATGCAAACAACAATAATGATAATAAAACCTCATTTATTAATAATGAATGTATAACATAAAGATCCAAACAAATGGCCTAGGGCACATACACTAACAGTTTTTGGGGTGAAAAGACTGGGTCGTAAGCCTCAAAAACAGTAACAGTCTAGCCGAGTTGAGGACCAAGATACTGGGGCCCTTGGGTCTAGCCGGGTTGAGGTCCAAGAGACTGGGTCTGTTACACTATCCATGGATAGATATATATGTATCGCCTACGGGCTTGATGATTGTGATTATGGACCAAAGCAGTAACTCTGAACTTTAAATAGCATATTAGATTCTTTTTGGGCCCATGCTTGTCTTTGTTTTAATGTGAATTATGGAATAAGATATAATGTTATGAGATATATGATGATAATTATGGAATGAGAAGAATACAATATATAAGCAAAACACTGAAATTGAATGTGGCTTGAGAAACTATGCTGAATGATGAGATTATGAAAATACAATATGATGTGTAATATGTATATGGATGTGGAAATTGTGAGTATTATTTCATGAATGTTCTGATAAGTCATTGAATTGTGGTTTGTTGAAATGATATATGTGTATGTGTATATAAATTATGAGATTAGTGGAAATATATGAAGAGTGTCATTGAAATGGGAAAACATGATAAGAAAATAATAATACATGAAGTTAACATATGAGTATGATTTTCTGTATGGTATGTCTATAATATTTATTTGTACTACTAAGCTTTCGAGCTTAGCGCGGTTGTGTACATTGTGCAGGTGAGTAGGTGGTTGATCTAAAGTAAAATTGTTATGCCACGAGAAGGGTAAGAGTATTTTGAGACCAACTAGAAGGTGGTGCATACATGTACAATTTAATTATGTTGTATTTTGATAAAAATGTGTTCATATGTATAAATGAATTTTGGTAAAGACAAGGTCATTATATATATGTAAGATCATCGAAAGTATAATGATTTTGTAAATATGCTTTAAATTGGTATAAATGTATTATTGTTTGGAACTAGAGTAAAGGTTTTTAATCTGAAATGAAAAGTGACATTCTTATACTTTATATACGTACTGCATGTATACTAGGTATATGTATAGTACTTATATAGAGTATGGGGGTGTTACACTATATGTGTTTTTAGGATAATTTTATTTACTTTTTAGTTAATTTTCTAATACGTGTGTTCAAGTTTGCTTGAAGTTTGATGATTTAGATGAGCATGTGTAAAATGGAGCTAAATCCACTTGATGAAGTTATTTTGGAAGGAAACAACAAAGATGGTTGAGGCTTGGCCATGTCTCATCATCTTGGCCATATCCTTGGGTGTGTCAACATGTCTTGGCTATGTCCTAACATGTCCCGGCCGTGTCTGTAATATCCCAAATTTTGAAATATTTTTAATTTTTGAAAATTTGATAAAATAAATTACATTTTAAATGGATAAATTAAATTAATGGTCTTAAATGAAAAATGAAGGGATTTTAAATGGAAAAAGTGGAATATATATGCAATATATATAGACAACATATAAAAGTCAACATTTTAAAAGAAAAGTCAAAAGTAAAATAAAAGGGTATTTTAGTAATTAAATTTTAGAAATTCAAAATTATTAAATTAATTCAAAAATAAATACTTTTTGGATGGAAGAGGGATTTTTGAACTTTTAATTTATTAAATAAATAAATAAATAAATAATTATTAAAATATTATAATATATATATGGTTTAAAATAAAAGATGAAAGGAAAGAGAAATTAAAAAGTTGTCTTCATTTCTTCTTCTTCTTCATCAAGGCCGAACCACCATGAGAGCTTACACCAAGGATTTTGATTCTTTCATACTTCACAAATTGAAGGATTTAACAAGTTTAAAGTGGATTTTTGGTGATTTTCAACAAATTTGGTAAGTTTCCAACTCCTTTCTTTGAATTCTATGGAAATTTTGATTGTGTGATTTTGAATTTTTAAGTAGTATGCTATAATTATTGGAATTGGTGTATATGATGTTATTTTGGATAGTTAACAATGATTTTAGGGTTGGATTGAAGAGATGATGGAGTTTGGATAAAGAATGGTAAAAGGAGAGAATTTAGAGTTATGAATTTTTAGGGTTTGAGAAATCATGGTTTTTAATTGTGAAAATTGGTTCTAAATGAGTTGTTTTGGTGCATAAACAAGTATTTTAAAGTCAAATATTGGATTTGGTTGTGTTTGGTTGGAGTTTGAGTATGGAAGTGGAGATTTAGGGTTTTGGAAAAGTTATTTTCCAAAGTTGTTGAATTGTTTGATTTTATTTGTTTAAGCATGTTGTTTAGTGTTAAAAGTGATGAATATAAGCTTGAAATGATTAATGGATTGTGTAGGAATGGAAAACCTTCAATGGGGGAAGGTTATGCAATTTTAGGGTTTTATGTATAAGAGTGTGTTTTTGTAATGTAAATGGTTTAAATGTATTAAAATATGTTTTTAATAATATAAATAAACTTAAAACACTAATTTAAATAGAATAGAATGGAATTCTAATGTTAAAGTAAGGAAAGGATAAATTTTTAGAATTTGTAGGAGTGGTGTTTAATTATGGTTTAATATTGGAAATGCCATTAAATGTGATAATAAATGATTATTTGCTATCACATTTGGTTTAGGCATTGAGGGAGGTTGATTTGCTTCATCCAAGTGGTGAAGGGCAAGTTGGAAAGATAGGATTGGAGGTTGTTTTAAGCTTGTTTTGGTTGCTATTTGAGGTAAGTACAAACTTTGAATACATTGGTTATGTTTGCATGACATTTGGGCTTAACACATTTTGGTTGGAAAATGTGTTAAGCTACTTGATACATTGGTTATGTATGAATAATATGCTATGACATTTGTAATGTCATATATGTGTTAAATGCATTGTGAAAAGCCATTTATAATGTCTAAATTGTGTAAAATGTGAAATATGTATATTATGTGAAAATGATCCAAAGTGTTTGGGTAATGCCATTTGTTGTGTATGCATTAAGTGCTTTGTTAAAAAGCCATTGGTATTGGCTAGATTACATTAAATGTGATTAATATGTAAATTATGTTGAAATACCCAAGGTAATTAGGTAATGTGCTGTAAATGCAAAAATGTGGTATAATGTAATGAGATATGTCGAAACATAATGAAATGAATTGATATCGATATAAATGAGAAATATGAAAAAATTGTGTGCCTAGTATGTTATTCAATTTTCAGAGTTCTATGTTTGGCGGCATGCCTATGATTTGCCTAAAGGCTAGACGTTGGGCGTCACTGTAAAAATATTTTTGAGGTGAAATGATCGGGTCGTAAGCCTCAAAAATAAGTCCTTGAAGCTAGGCTAAATGAAATGACCTAGTCGTAAGCTCAGACCTAGTTGGATTATTACATTGATATATTGTCTACGGGGCTAGACACATGGTGTCATTATAGATTAAAATAGTAACTCTGGAATTTGAATAGCATATTAGTTATCTTTGGGACTATGTTTGTGTTTGTTTTATGAGAATTGTAAATTGTGAAATATTTAAAAAGCATGAGAAAATGGAATGATGTGATATCCATATGCATTGTGCATTGGCATTGAATTTGAGTTTTATTATTATCAAAGTTTGTATTACTAGACTTTTGGCTTAGCGCGATTGTTTACATCACTCAGGTGACAAGATAGATTAGGCTGAGCCGGAGAATTCTTCTAGACTAGGTCGGGTCTAGACTTGTGTTTGTACTTGTAAAGTTGATATCAAGATCAGAAACACTGTCAGCAGCATATATATATTTTATGTTATTGTATATTTTGGGTATTATGCATAGTATATTATGTTTTTTTGGATTTTATGTATTGTAAACTATAAAGAATGTTTGGGTTAAGTTATTTGAAATGGGAGTGTAAATGTGTTCTAAATTATACACACACACACACATATATATATATAAATGTTTGAGAAACTTGGTGAAATTGATGAGTATGGTTAAGATGGTGATTTGAAATTATTTGGGAGTGTGTTCTTTTTGCAGGTTGTGTAATTGATAAATTTTAGGATGTCCAAATTACAGACAAAACTCTGGCCAATTTTTCCTAGAGATTTTTATATAAAATGATTATTTTGGGTTCCTATAACAAGTAAAGAATATTTATATACTATTTAATTTTATATATTTAATATTTGAAATTAGAAATGTGAAATGTGAAATTTTTTTATTAAATCAGTCTGTGATATTTTTATGTCGTATATGCATATTTTACATATGCTGAAAATATGTATTGTACGTATATAGGGTATAAGGGTGTTACAGTGTCACATGTCACTTTGATAAGAAAGAAAGAAAGAAAGGAAAAAGCAGAAATATGCAAGTGTCTTTGCTGTGTCACTGGGTGTGTCACTCAGACACACCCACCGTCTTGGTCGTATCCCTGGGTGTGTCACTCAGACACACCTACCATCTTGACCATGCCACTGGCCATTCCCTCATCAAAGAAAGGAGAAATTTGACAGTATGTGACACACCCACCTATCTTAGTCATGTCACTCACCGTCTTGGCCGTGTCACTCACTGTCTTGGTCTTGTCACACTTAAAGAAAGCAAAATGACAAGAGGGGTAGAAGAGGACACATCCAAGGGACACAGACGTGTCACCCCTCACAAGAAACATACATTCAAGGCAGTGAAGGACACATCTAAGTGACTTGGCCATGTCTAAGGAAAAATTGATAGACACAGCCAAGTCACTCATTGTCTTGGCCATGTCCTGTGTGAATTCTTTAAATTATTTGCACGAGATAAGAGACAAGTGGGAGACACCATGCATTTTTTTAAAAGAAATAATAAAAGATGTAATAGGTGACTTATTTTATGGAATAAAAGATTTAAAATGGAAAAAGGAGGGGACAAATGGGAGTGAGGTGAGTTGGAAAAGAAATTGGCAATTAAAAAAAATACATGATTGGAAGAGAGAGTGATGGGGTTACACGTTGGAAACATTAAAAGACCATTCATTCTCCATTTTTATCATCTTGTTCTTAGTTTATCTTCTTGTTCTTAGTCTTGAGAGAGGCCATGAACATCACCTTCACCTTCATCTTCCATTTCTTCCACAGACAAGACTCTTAACATTTTTGGGATAAAATTGGGTGAGCAAGATCTTGTGAAGGTTAGGGTTTAAAGAAAACATGATTGAGGAGTTGGGCGCTTGAGAGAGTTACCATTCCATCTTTCAAGAGGAGAGCCATTGATTGAAGAAGGCTTGTTAGTTCTTCATCATCTTCAAAGTGGAGCTAGGAGGAAGACTAGAAGTTCAACTCTTAGCATCTTCAAAGGGGTTTTTTCATATTCTCTCATTTAATTCATTTATAGATTATTATTATTTTGTTATGAACATTAATATTATAATTTATAATTGTGATTTGATTTATATTGAGATGATTATTTATTTTAAATTGATGATGATGGGCTAAATTACTCATGCCTAGGGTTTGTAGTAGACTTGATTGAATGACTTGATTTGATATTTCCATTAATATACCTTGTTATTAGTTGATTGTATTGGATTGAATGTTAGGTTGAAAGATTAGTTACCTATTGACCCCTAGATATTAAATGAAGGATTGAGAGGTGAAATTTGATATTTGAATTATGCATTCAACTACCCTAAGAATGAATTAGAAATATAAGCTCTAGAGTTTTATTAATTTGTAATTTCAAAATAATTGGTTGTTTGTTAATTCATGAATGTAAAAATTAATGAATTGATAATTACTAATTAAAATCAAGGAACAAATTAAAATACAAGGTTATATTAATGGATAATTTGAGAATTAAGCTTTGATTAAAATAATCTTACATAACCATTACACGCATTACTTTTAATTTTAATTGCTTTTCACCGCTTTTCAAACATCACACTCTTGTTTTTAAATTTATTTGTTAATCAAACTAGGTAAGACAATTCCTTCCTTGTAAGACAATCTTGGGGGCAATCACAATTGCTACAATTATCTCGTATACTTGTGAGTGTTGCTCTGTAGTAGTGTTAGTAGAGCACAATAGAGCCTGCCTCAATAGCTCCACCATATGCAGTACTCGGCTCGGTGGAATCTCATTACCTACTGGTCTCTTTGGCATAGGAGCAGGTGCCTCTCCAGTGATCTCAGCTCTAGCTCCAACTCTACCCTCATCAAGAGCAATAATCTCTATACTACCCTCTGCAGCCTAATGTGTCAGAGATGCCATAACTACCTATATCTGCAAACACAACAGAAATTGCCACATCAAATATCAGAAATTGCCAGTGCCAATGCATGTATCATAATTAAAAACCATATTTAAAATCACTATTTTCTCTCTCTAACAACCCACCAAAGTCGAGAACCTTAAACCTAGGCTCTGATACCAAAATAAGTATAACACTCTTATACCTTACATACATAAAATACATACATCCAGTATATGTAAAATATACATATATGGTACAAAATGTCATAGACCGGTTTAATAAAAATTTTTACTTTTCAAATTTAAAATCTTGAATGCGTTAACATGTATATATAATAACAAATAAATTATTATTATAAATCATAGGTGCTAAAATAAGCATTTTTCTTAAAAATCTCTGGGAAAAATTTGCCAGAGTTTTATTTATAATTTGGACATTTCCAAATTGAACAAACAACATAATCTGCATACAAACACTCCCAAATAACCCAAAAATACATTTATTCCATCCTCCACAATATCTCCACATTTTCTCAAAACATTTATACACTTCCATATATTTGCATATAAAAACATTCTTTTTAATTTATAACATATATGCACTGGAAACATAATATAATATACATAATCAACAAAATGTACGATAATATATAAAAAATATATATATTATGGGTAGTGTTTCTGATCTTGATATCAACTTTACAAGTAAAACCTCACGTCTAGACCAGAACTGGTCTAGAAAAACTCTCCGGCTCAGTCAGATCTACCCTGTCACCTGCGATGAATTTCAATCGCTCTAAGCCAAAAGTCTAGAGGTACAAACTTTGATAGAAATAAAGCTCAAATGCAATACAAATACACAATGCATATGGATATCATATCTTATATCATTTTATTATAACATATCTTTTGATTATTTATCATTCACAATTCACATACATGCAAACACAAGCATGGGCCCAAAGCATGGGCAAGTGATGCCCAGCGTCTAGCCTGAAGGCAAGTGACACCCAGGGTCTATCCTGAAGGCAAATCATAGTGATGCCCAACATCTAACCCGAAGGCAAGTGACGCCCAACATCTAGCCCTGCTGCAAATTATAGTGATGCCCAGCATCTAGTCCGAAGGCAAGTGACGTCCAATGTCTAGCCTGAAGGCAAATTATAGTGATGCCCAGCGTCTAGCCCGAAGGCAAATAATGAGGATAACCTCATAGGCATGCCGTCAAACATAGAACTCTAAAAATTGAAAAACATACTAGACACACAATTAATTCACATTTCTCATTATCAATCTCTTTCTCATTTTCTCATAATCAAGCTAGACACATTACCTCATTTTTCATTATCTATTAGGCACATTGCCTTATTTTCTCATCTTTTCTCACTTTTCTCATTTTTTTTTCACTTTTCTTATTTTTCTCATTTATGTCAATATCAATTCATCACATTTCATCACATTTTACCTCAAAAATCATCACCTAAATTTTTTTAGGTAATTTCACATATGATTCTTATTTGATGACTAATGGTTTTTTAACAATGCCCTAAATGCATACACAATAAATAGTATTATCCAAAGACTTTAGGTCATTTTTATATAATACACATATTTCATATTTTTTATAATTTAGCCATTATCAATGGCTTTTCACAATGCATTTAACACATATATGACATTACACATGTCATAGCACATTATTCATACTTGTTCCATGAATTGAGTAGCTTAACATATTTTCTAATCCAAAATATGTTAAGCCCAATGTAATGCAAATATAAACAATTCATCCAAAGTTTGTACATACCGCTAAGAGCAACCAAGAACAAGCTCAATTACCCTCCAATCCTTCTCTTTCCACTTGACCTTCAACACTTGGATGGGGCAAAGAAACTCTCCTCAATGGCTAAAACAAATGTGATAATAAATAATCATTTAGTATCACATTCTAAGGCATTTTCAATCTTAATCTATAATTAAACATCATCCATGCAAAAATCCCAAAGTTAAGGCTAATCTCACTTTAATTTTGGAATACCATACTAGGCTATTCAATTTGGTATTTTAAGTTTATTTATATTATTAAAAACATATTTTAACATGTTTAAATCGATTACATTATAAAAACACACACTCAGGACCAAAACCCCAAAATGGCATAACCTTCCCCCATTGAAGGTTTTCCATTCCAACTCAATCTAATTATCATTTCAAGCTTATATTCATCACTTTTAACACTAAGCAACACACTTAAAACAATAAAATCAAACAATTCTACAACTTTGGAAAAATCACTTTTCCAAAACCCTAAATCACACTTCCATTCTCATACTCCAATCAAACCCAACCAAATCCAATATTTGACTTTAAAATACCTGTTTATGCATCAAAACAACTCATTTGGAATCAATTTGCACAATTAAAAACCATGATTTCAAAGCCCCAAAAATTATATAACCCTAAATTCTCTCTCTGCACCAATCTTTAATCAAACTCAACCAATTCTTCAAAATAACCTTAAAATCATTACCAATCACTTAAAATAACTTCATGCACACCAATTCCAATAATTAAATCACACTACATCAAGAACCCAAAACTCACATATTCAAAATTTCCATGGAATTCAAAGAAAGGAGTTGGAAACTTACCAAATTTGGTAGAAATCACCAAAAATCAACTTTAAACTTGTTAAATCCTTCAATTAATTGAGTATGGAAGAGAAAAAAAATCATTGGTCTTGAATATCCATGGTGTCCGGCCATGAGAGAAGAAGAAGAAGATGAAAAACTTTTTAATTTTCTCTTTCCTTTCATCTTTTATTTTAAACAATATATATATTATTTAATATTTTAATAATTAATATTTATTTATTTATTTAAAAAATTAAAAGTCCAATTTCATTCAAAAATTATTTATTTTTTTGAATTAATTTTATAATTTTAAATTTTTAAGATTTAATTACCAAAATACCCTTTTACTTTGACTTTTAATTTTTCTTTAAAAAAGTGTTGACTTTTTTAGTTGACTTTTATATGTTGTATATATTTTGTATATATATCATATATATATTCCATGTTTTCATTTAAAAACATCCAATTTTTCATTTAAAACTATTTAATTTAATTTATCCAATTAAATTATAATTTATTTTATTTAATATTTTAAAAATTAGAAATTTTTCAAAAATAATTTTGAGATATTACATTAAATCTATTTTCTTTTTTTTTTCCTAACTAACTTCATGATAATAAACCATTTATTTGGTCATCTTTATTCCATATATATTTATACATTTTCTGTAATATCCCAATGTATGCCATAGAAGTTTTGAATATTATTGTTGTTTTGATTGGATTGAGTGTATATGTTAATTTGAAAGAGAAAAGAATTTTTAAAGGAAGTGTATATGTTGCATATATGGTAGTATAAATAACATATACATAAGTCAAATGAGGGGTCAATGGAAGAGGATATTTTTATGTGATATGTGAAATTACCATAATGGGCATACAAGCGACAAAAGTTAAGTTAAATGACAAAGGGTATATAGGTAATTGCTTGGTGAAAATCTCTTGGTGGAGATTTAAAGAAGAAAAGAAGGATTGACTTGTCTTCATTTTTCTTTTCTTTGCATGAGTGGCCGGCTATCCAAAGGGAAAAGAGAGCAATTGAAGTATTTTGGTTTCTAACATCAAATTGGAAGAGGAATCAAAGGATTGAATTGAAGATTTGTAATATCCTCATATATGCCCTAGAAGTTTTGATTATGTTGTTGATGTTGTTGTTATTGTTGTTGTTGGTATATATTGGAAAGTGAATGTTTGTGAATATATGTGTTTTGGGGAAAGAAATAGGGTTTAGAGACAAATGTATATGTTGTGTATATGATGATATATATAACATATAAATTGGTCAAATATTGAGTCAATGCAAGAAGATATTTTTGTGGAATGTGCAATTACATATAAGGGCATAGATGAGACAAAAGGTTAGTTATTTGATTGAGGGCATTTTGGTAATTGCTTGGATAAAATCTCTTGGTGGAGATTTAAAGTGGAGTTGACTTTATTTCCTCCATGTATTTTCTTCTTCTTTTGCATTTTGGCTGATTTCTCGTAGACAAAGGGAAAGCAAAGAGACAAACAGAAGACTTTGAAGAGTAAGCTCCAATTGTAGGAAGATTGAAGTGATCAAGTGTTGATTCAAGAAGTGTTATAATTTAAGGTAAGAAATCTCTTATTTTTCCTTTGTAAATTTTGAAGTTGGGTCTAAAAGAAATTGTGATTTGTTGATATGATGATTTGATGTGGTTGTAATGTGTTGAATTTGATTATAAGCCAAAGAGTTAATTATTAATGGTTTTAGATTGAAGATGGTAAGTAGGTGGAGATTGATTTTGAGAAAATGGGAGTGATGTTGTATTTTTAGGGTTTTGGTTTGGTATGAATTTAATGTATGGTTATTGTGATTACTAGGGTGAATATGTAAGATATGTGTTTATAACTTGAATTGTATCCATTTGAATGAGATGATTGTTGTGTAAAAAGGGTGTAAATGCTTTTAGAAGGGTGTTGGCCATTTTTAGGGTTGTGTATTTGAGTGACACGGCCAAAACAAAGGAGAGACACGGCCAAGCCAAGTGATTTTGGGCGTGTTGGATTGCTGTGAGAGAGAGACGGTCGTGTCTAGTGCCCGTGTTCACTACTGGATTTTTGTGTTGGGAGACACGGCCACTAGCTTGGCCGTGTCCTATGCTCGTGTCTGCTGCTGTGATTTGTTGGTTGAGAGACACGGCCACAAGCTTGGCCATGTCCCTTGCCCGTGTTGCCTACTGTCAATTTAGGTTGAGAGACACGGCCACAAGCTTGGCCGTGTCCCTCAAGTGGCTGCCCGTGTCCCTCAAATGTGTGAGTTAGGGTTTTTATACTTTGTTCTATTTGCATTGTTTTGGTCCTTTTAAGGTAAGTTGGTACCTAAACCTAAACCTAAACACATTTAAACAATGATTGACCTAAACAAATGCATATAGAAGATCTTAAAGCTATGAATGATATAAATTATTCTTTGCCCTAATTGCATTGTTGAGATTGAACAATGTTATGTTATGCATTGTGAATGGTTATGTGTTTCATGAGTAATGTATATTGAAATGTTATATCAAAGCCATTGTGATTGGCTATGATGATGATATGGAAAGAAAGAAGGCATGTTTGCCTAAATGTGATGAGAATTTGAGAATGGAAATGGTAACTATATAATAAATGAATTGTTTGTTTAATATGTTATTCAGTTTCAGAGTTCTGGATTTGGTGGCATGCCTAAGAAATGATGAAAGGTAACAGTCTTGCTGGGTTGAGGATCTCCTCATATGTGTTGAGTTGATGGTCCAAGAGACTGGGTCTGTTACACTATAAGAATTGTGAATATGAGATATATGATTTGTAACTGTCTTGCCGGGTTGAGGATCTCCTCATATGTGTTGAGTTGATGGTCCAAGAGACTGGGTCTGTTACACTATCCATGGATAGAGATACATGTATATATATTGCTTACGGGCGTGATTATTGTGATTATGAACCAAAGCAGTAACTCTAAACTCTGAATATCGTATTAAATACTTGTTGGGCCCATAGGTGTCAAGGTTATATGAATGTCCTAAATAACGTTATGAGTTAATGAAATGAGATGTTGTATATTGAGTATGATTGATTAATGATGAATGTGGAAAGATGTTGAAATATGGTATGCTCATATGACTATGATTTGTGAGATGCATAATTATGTGGTTAACTTTATATTTATGATGTTGATCTTATCAATAACATATGTGGCATTGCATTACATTAAAGCATACCATTAGCATGTTTTATCTTACTAAGCCCTTGGCTTAGCGCGATAGTGTTTAATCACGCAGGTGATAGAGTTGATAGAGTTGAACCTGAAGGTTCTTCAAGACCGAGTGAGAGTAGATGTTGAAGTGTTGATTTGGAACTTAAAGATCAGAAGAGACTTGCCAATCATGTATATTTCTTTTATATTTTGTAAAGTATTGGTTTTAATGTAAATATATGTATAACTATAAACATGGATTTGAAAGAGTTTATACATGTAAATATTTTATAAAATTCCGCTGCGTATGAACTAAATGTAAATATATCTATTTGGTTTTGTATTACAACTTGATTACTTATTTTTCTATAATGTATACAACTGAAAGATTATGGTATTGTTTAAAATGTTTTGGATATAAAGAAAATCCGTAGCATCCCTATGTTTAGTGCATGTATACTACATTGTGGTGTTTGTAGTGTGCATATATTGAATGTGGGGGGTGTTACAATTGTTTTGGTATCAGAGCCTAGGTTTCAGATTCTCAACCTAGGTAAAATGTAATAAAAAGAATATTTTTTTTTACTTAAAAAGTGAGTTTTGAATGACATATACGTTTGAGATTGGCAGTCTCTGATCTTTAATAAGATGTAATCTGCTGTGTTTGCAGTGTTAGGTGTTGATGGATCCTCACTCAAGTCAGTCGGTTGAGGCTAGTGCTGAGAGTATTACTCCTGATGATGGAGCTAGGATTGTTAGTGCTGGTGAGGCACCTGCTTCTGGGTCAGGAAGACCAGTAGGTGATGAGGTTCCGCCAGCCTGGTTTATGCATATGATGGAAGCTATGAGACAAGCACCAGTACAACCACAGCCACCACCCCCTCAACCTTTGGTATCAGTGAGGCACTATGACAAATTGAGAAAGTATGGAGCCGAAGATTTTGTAGGTACTACTGATCCAGCTGTAGCAGAGCAGTGGCTTGATAAAGTACAGAGGATCTTTATTCAGTTGCAAGCCACCTCAGAGGAAAAGTTTGATTATGCAAGATCCTTGTTGCAGAAGGATGCATATAGTTGGTGGAAGACAGTGCCACATTCTATGGATGATCCACCAACTTTGTCATATGCTGACTTTCTGAGAGAATTTGAATTGAAGTATACTCCAAGGGAGTATAAGGATGGGAAGAAAAGAGAGTTTTTAGATTTGAAGCAAGATCATCGGACCGTAACTGAATATGAGGTTGAGTTTATCCGGTTGAGTCAGTATGCTGGGGGTATTATAGTTGATGAGATAGATAGATGCCGGAGATTTGAGGAGGGATTGAGGCCCTCTATCATGTGCTTAGTGGCTGGATCTAGATATCATGATTTCTCCCAGCTAGTGGCAGCAGCTCTAAGTGTGGAGCAAGCTCAGGGTATTGCAGCTGCTTCAGAGGAAGAGGTTAGGGTGAGGAGGCCCCAGTTTGAGGCAGGGTCTTCTTCTGCAAAGAGAGGTAGAGGTAGCTTTATTCCTCGGATTAGTAGAAGTCAGAGGTTAGCTGGTAGGTCAGTGCAGTCCCAGAGGCAGAGATTTAGACCTGCAACTTTAGTAGCGAGTGCTCCTACTCCTGGAGTTCAGAGATCCACCTTACCTGTGTGTGATCAGTGTGGTGGAAGACATGGGGGCGTTTGTTGGAGGCATAGTAGATCAGGGGTATGTTTCAGGTGTGGATCACCTGACCACTTTGTGAAAGACTGTCCTGAGAGGCAGGAGCAGATGCCAGTTGATTCTGCTGCTTCTCGAGCTAGTGTGAGGGGAGGCAGAGGAGGCAGAGGTGCCAGCCGAGGAGGTAGACCAGGGTTCAGTTCTAGAGGAGGTGCTACATCCAGGGAGGGTAGACTAGAGGAGGTTGGATCTTCCCAGAGGATGTATGTTATGTAGAGGCAGCCAGATGCATCGGCAGTCATAGCTGGTACTTTTTCTTTATTTGATACTTCAGTACTTGCTTTGATTGATCCGGGTTCCACACATTCATATATTAGTGCATCTGTTTTGCCTGTATCTGATATGCATGCTGAGTCCCTAGGATTTGATGTATTGGTGACAAATCCGTTAGGGCATAGTGTGGTTGTGAGTAAGGTGCACCGAGATAGTGCAGTGAGGGTGCAAGGTGAGGAGTTCCTTGGAGACTTGATTGAGATGCCATTTAAGGAATATGATTTGATTCTAGGTATGGATTGGCTATCGAGGCATGGAGCTGTGGTGGATTGTAAAAAGAAAGTTGTTACTTTGAGAACTGCTGATGGTAGAGAAGTGATAGTATCTAATGAACAAGAACAGCTAGCATCTTTGTTTGTTTCAGCTGTTGCAGCCAGGAGATTGATTAGAAAGGGGTGTGAAGCCTATCTTGCTCATGTGGTAGATACTAGAGTAAGAGGTTCTCCTATTGATAGTATTGCCACAGTTGCTGAGTTCCCAGATGTTTTTCCAGAGGAGTTGCCAGGATTGCCTCCTGAGAGAGAGGTGGAGTTTGGTATTGAATTGTTGCCTGGTACCACTCCTATCTCTATTACTCCTTATAGAATGGCACCAGCAGAATTGAGGGAGTTGAAAGTGCAATTACAGGAGTTGTTGGATAAAGGATTCATTCGGCCCAGTATTTCTCCTTGGGGAGCTCCTGTGTTATTTGTGAAGAAGAAAGATGGTACTATGAGATTGTGCATCGATTATAGGCAATTGAACAAGGTGACTATTAAAAATAAATATCCTTTGCCTAGAATTGATGATCTCTTTGATCAGTTGAAGGGTGCAGCTGTGTTTTCTAAAATTGATCTGAGATCTGGGTACCATCAGTTGAGAGTCAGAGCTGAAGATGTTCCGAAGACCGCTTTTCGGACCAGGTATGGGCATTATGAGTTTTTAGTTATGCCTTTTGGTTTGACGAATGCACCTGCAGCTTTTATGGATTTGATGAATAGGGTGTTTAGGCCCTATTTGGATCAGTTTGTAGTGGTCTTCATTGATGATATACTGGTGTATTCGCGGAATGAAGAGGAACATGATATGCATCTGCGGATTGTGTTGCAGATTTTGAGAGAGAAGCAGTTATTTGCCAAATTGTCGAAGTGTGAGTTCTGGTTGGATCAAGTCACTTTTCTCGGACATATTGTTTCAGCGGAAGGCATTAGAGTTGATCCGAGCAAAGTTCAAGCAATTTTGAATTGGAGTCCACCCAAGTCTGTGACAGAGGTTAGAAGTTTTCTGGGTTTGGCAGGCTATTATCGGCGGTTTGTGAAAGGATTTTCTTTAATAGCTACTCCACTCACTAGATTGCTTCGTAAGGGAGTGAGATTTGTGTGGACGGATCAGTGTCAGGCTAGCTTTGAGCAGTTGAGAGATATGTTGACTCAAGCGCCTGTTCTTACTTTACCTGTGGAAGGCAAACCATATGTGATTTTCAGTGATGCTTCACATAGTGGTTTGGGGTGTGTATTGATGCAAGAAGGTAAAGTTATAGCTTATGCATCTCGATAGTTGAAACCGCATGAGCTTAATTATCCTACTCATGATTTGGAGTTGGCAGCCATTGTGTTTTCATTGAAGATTTGGCGCCACTATCTGTTTGGGGAGAAATGTTTCATCTACACTGATCATAAGAGTTTAAAGTATTTGGGGGTTCAGAAAGAACTCAATCTTCGTCAGAGGAGATGGTTGGAATTGATTAAAGACTACGACTGTTTGATTGATTATCATCCAGGTAAAGCAAATGTTGTTGCTGATGCCTTGAGTCGGAAGTCTTTAGCTGGTTTAACAGTTTACTTGCTCTCGTTGCTTGTTGAGTTGAGAGCATTGCATGCCAGTTTTGTACCTTGTGTTGATGGTGCATTGTTGGCACAGTTACAAGTGAAACCAGTTTTGTTGGATCAGATTAGGGAGGCTCAGTTGGCTGATAAGAAGATTCAGAAGATTGTTTCAGATTGTCAGAGTGGAAAAGGTAGAGATTTTGTAGTGAGAGGTGATGGGAGTCTCTGGTTTAAGAATAGATTATGTGTACCCGATGATGCTGATTTGAAGAAGATCATTTTAGAAGAAGCTCATCAGTCAATATTTGCTATGCATCCGGGTAATACCAAGATGTATCATGACTTGAGACGGCATTACTGGTGGATTGGATTGAAGAGAGACATTGCTGAGTTTGTATCGAAATGTCTCACATGTCAGAAGGTAAAAGCAGAGCATCAAGCTCCAACTGGGTTGCTTCAGCCGTTGTCAGTGCCTGAATGGAAGTGGGATAGAGTGACAATGGACTTTGTGTCTGGTTTGCCTTTGACACAAAGGAAGCATGATGCTATATGGGTGATTGTGGATAGATTGACCAAGACAGCTCATTTCCTTCCGGTTCGGATGGATTACTCTTTGGAGAGATTGGCTGAGTTGTATATTCATGAGATTGTGAGATTACATGGTGTTCCAACTTCTTTAGTGTCTGATCGAGATCCCAAGTTTACTTCAAGGTTTTGGAAGAGTTTGCATAGTGCTTTGGGTTCTCGACTGCACTTCAGCACTGCTTTTCATCCACAGACGGATGGGCAGTCAGAGAGGGTGATACAGATTATTGAAGACATGTTGAGAAGCTGTGTCATCGATTTCTCTGGAAGTTGGGATAGATTCTTACCTCTTGTGGAGTTTGCTTACAACAACAGTCACCAATCTAGCATTGGTATGGCACCGTTTGAAGCACTGTATGGTAGACGGTGTAGGACACCTCTTTGTTGGAATGAAATTGGGGATAGTAAGTTAATTGGGCCTGATTTAATTCAAGAAACTGAAGAGAAAGTGAAGTTGATTCGAGGCAGGTTAAAAGCAGCTTCAGACCGACAGAAGTCTTATGCAGATCTGAAAAGGAGAGACATTGAGTTTGATGTTGGAGATAAGGTATTTTTGAAAGTATCTCCTTGGAAGAAGATATTGAGGTTCGGTCGGAAAGGGAAATTGAGTCCTCGATTCATTGGACCATATGAAGTGTTGGAAAGAGTTGGGCCAGTTGCTTATCGGCTTGCTTTGGCACCTGAGTTGGATCGTATTCATAATGTATTTCATGTTTCTATGTTGAGGAGGTACAGGTCGGATCCATCTCATGTGTTGCCAATTGAATCTATTGAAGTGAGCAAACCATGCGAGAGCAATATCCTCAGTTGTTTCAGAGCTGATTTCAGGTAATTTCGAGGACGAAATTTCTTTTTAGAGGGGGAGAATTGTAATATCCTCATATATGCCCTAGAAGTTTTGATTATGTTGTTGATGTTGTTGTTATTGTTGTTGTTGGTATATATTGGAAAGTGAATGTTTGTGAATATATGTGTTTTGGGGAAAGAAATAGGGTTTAGAGACAAATGTATATGTTGTGTATATGATGATATATATAACATATAAATTGCTCAAATATTGAGTCAATGCAAGAAGATATTTTTGTGGAATGTGCAATTACATATAAGGGCTTAGATGAGACAAAAGGTTAGTTATTTGATTGAGGGCATTTTGGTAATTGCTTGGATAAAATCTCTTGGTGGAGATTTAAAGTGGAGTTGACTTTATTTCCTCCATGTATTTTCTTCTTCTTTTGCATTTTGGCTGATTTCTCGTAGACAAAGGGAAAGCAAAGAGACAAAGAGAAGACTTTGAAGAGTAAGCTCCAATTGTAGGAAGATTGAAGTGATCAAGTGTTGATTCAAGAAGTGTTATAATTTAAGGTAAGAAATCTCTTGTTTTTCCTTTGTAAATTTTGAAGTTGGGTCTAAAAGAAATTGTGATTTGTTGATATGATGATTTGATGTGGTTGTAATGTGTTGAATTTGATTATAAGCCAAAGAGTTAATTATTAATGGTTTTAGATTGAAGATGGTAAGTAGGTGGAGATTGATTTTGAGAAAATGGGAGTGATGTTGTATTTTTAGGGTTTTGGTTTGGTATGAATTTAATGTATGGTTATTGTGATTACTAGGGTGAATATGTAAGATATGTGTTTATAACTTGAATTTTATCCATTTGAATGAGATGATTGTTGTGTAAAAAGGGTGTAAATGCTTTTAGAAGGGTGTTGGCCATTTTTAGGGTTGTGTATTTGAGTGACACGGCCAAAACAAAGGAGAGACACGGCCAAGCCAAGTGATTTTGGGCGTGTTGGATTGCTTTGAGAGAGACACGGCCATGTCTAGTGCCCGTGTTCACTACTGGATTTTGGTGTTGGGAGACACGGCCACTAGCTTGGCCGTGTCCTATGCTCGTGTCTGCTGCTGTGATTTGTTGGTTGAGAGACACGGTCACAAGCTTGGCCGTGTCCCTTGCCCATGTTGCCTACTGTCAATTTAGGTTGAGAGACACAGCCACAAGCTTGGCCGTGTCCCTCAAGTGGCTGCCCGTGTCCCTCAAATGTGTGAGTTAGGGTTTTTATACTTTGTTCTATTTGCATTGTTTTGGTCCTTTTAAGGTAAGTTGGTACCTAAACCTAAACCTAAACACATTTAAACAATGATTGACCTAAACAAATGCATATAGAAGATCTTAAAGCTATGAATGATATAAATTATTCTTTGCCCTAATTGCATTGTTGAGATTGAACAATGTTATGTTACGCATTGTGAATGGTTATGTGTTTCATGAGTAATTTATATTGAAATGTTATATCAAAGCCATTATGATTGGCTATGATGATGATATGGAAAGAAAGAAGGCATGTTTGCCTAAATGTGATGAGAATTTGAGAATGGAAATGGTAACTATATAATAAATGAATTGTTTGTTTAATATGTTATTCAGTTTCAGAGTTCTGGATTTGGGTGGCATGCCTAAGAAATGATGAAAGGTAACAGTCTTGCCGGGTTGAGGATCTCCTCATATGTGTTGAGTTGATGGTCCAAGAGACTGGGTTTGTTACACTATAAGAATTGTGAATATGAGATATATGATTTGTAACAGTCTTGTTGGGTTGAGGATCTCCTCATATGTGTTGAGTTGATGGTCCAAGAGACTGGGTCTGTTACACTATCCATGGATAGAGATACATGTATATATATTGCCTACGGGCGTGATTATTGTGATTATGAACCAAAGCAGTAACTCTGAACTCTGAATATCGTATTAAATACTTGTTGGGCCCATAGGTGTCAAGGTTATATGAATGTCCTAAATAACGTTATGAGTTAATGAAATGAGATGTTGTATATTGAGTATGATTGATTAATGATGAATGTGGAAAGATGTTGAAATATGGTATGCTCATATGACTATGATTTGTGAGATGCATAATTATGTGGTTAACTTTATATTTATGATGTTGATCTTATCAATAACATATGTGGCATTGCATTACATTAAAGCATACCATTAGCATGTTTTATCTTACTAAGCCCTTGGCTTAGCGCGATAGTGTTTAATCGCGCAGGTGATAGAGTTGATAGAGTTGAACCTGAAGGTTCTTCGAGACCGAGTGAGAGTAGACGTTGAAGTGTTGATTTGGAACTTAAAGATCAGAAGAGACTTGCCAATCATGTATATTTCTTTTATATTTTGTAAAGTATTGGTTTTAATGTAAATATATGTATAACTATAAACATGGATTTGAAAGAGTTTATACATGTAAATATTTTATAAAATTCCGTTGCGTATTAACTAAATGTAAATATATCTATTTGGTTTTGTATTACAACTTGATTACTTATTTTTCTATAATGTATACAACTGAAAGATTATGGTATTGTTTAAAATGTTTTGGATATAAAGAAAATCCGTAGCATCCCTATGTTTAGTGCATGTATACTACATTGTGGTGTTTGTAGTGTGCATATATTGAATGTGGGGGTGTTACAAGATTGGTGAAATTTCTTCATTTAAGGTTAGTACTCTCTTGTTTTCTTTTGTTAATTTTTGAAGTTGTGTCTAAGATGAATTGTGATTTGTTGATGTGATGATGTGGTGTGTTTGAGTTGTGTATATAAGTGTTAGAATTGATTGTAAGTCAAAAGATTGAATTGGTGATTGGTTTGGTTTTGAATATGGTAAGTTATGTGGAGGTTGATAGTGGAAGATCAAGAGTAAATTTGGTTTTAGGGTTTTGAAGTGATGAATGATTAAATGTATGGTTAATTGTGATTATTGTGTTAAACATGCAAAATAGGTGTTAATGACTTTGATTACATCCATTTGAATGAGTTTATGTTGTGTATCATGTGTTTAAATGCAATTAGAAGTGTTTTGGCCATAAATAGGGTTTTGTTCTTGAGTGACACGGCCAAAAGCAAGGAGAGACACGGCCAAGTCAAGGAAAATTGAGCCGTGTTGGATTGATTTTGGAGGGACATGGCCGTGTCTTATGCATGTGTTTGCTACTGCCAATTGGTTTTGAGAGACACGGCCACAAGCTTGGTCGTGTCCCTTGATGGTGTTAGCTACTGTGAGTGTTTGTTACTTTTCTCACATTGCTTTGATTCCTCAAAGGTCTTGTTGTACCTAAACCTAAACATAAACACTCTAAACCCTTTGAAAACAAAGAATGACCTAAACAAAGATATGTGGAACATACATTCATATGATGTTGAGATTTATAGCATACATTTGATGATATTGATGATGCATATGATACTATATGAATAATGTACTTTGCAATGTTACATCAATGATGTTATATGTAAAATGTGAAGAAGATGATGAAGTAATTGATTATGTATAGCTTGGTGGGAGTAATTCTTGAGGGTGAAAGAGATGAGGATCATTCAAAAAGGTATGTACAATGCAATTTATAATGACGTGAATAATGATATGTTTGCCTAGTTAATGTTATTGATGTTGTATATATCAATGATGGAATATGAAATGTGAAGGATATGATGAAATAAATGATTGTGTATTTGAAAGATGAATTGCTATAATGTGGATTGAAATGTGATGTAAAGCCATTGTGATTGGCAATGATGATTCAATTGAAAGAAATAAGGCATGTTTGCCTAGATGATGATGAGAATTGAAAATGATATTGATGATGAAATAATCAATGAATTGTGTAGTTAATGTGTTATTCTATTCTCAGAGTTTGTTGTTGGTGGCATGCCTAATATGAGTAATAATCTCTTGAAGTTAGGTTGGGCTTGATCCTTGAAGCCAAGTTGGGTAGAAGTTTAACATGTTTTACTCCCCTTGAAGCTTGGTTGGGTCTAGTCCTTGAAGCCTAATTGAGATGTTACAACCCTTGAAGCTAGGTTGGATTGGTTTTTGAAGCCAAGTTGGGTTGATGCTTAGCATGCTTTGCTCCCCTTGAAGCTTGGTTAAACCTAAATCCTTGAAGCCTAGTTGGGTCTATGATAATGATAAATGTGATGATTAAACCAAAGCATTAACTCTGAAAATAGAATGACATATTAGTGTCATTTGGGCCCGAGTCTGTCTTTGTTGTCAATATGATATACAAATGTTGAAATAAATGAGTAATGAGATCTATGGTTGACTTGTTGGAAATGTGATTTATTATTGATGAATTGTGAATAAAACAATGTTATGAAGTATGAGGTGTAATGTGTGTATTGATATATTGATTGTGGATACTATTAATGAATTGTGGTTGGTGATAATGATTGTCTTCATTGGAAATGTGATTCATGATTGGTATGATGTATAATGTGTGTATTGATAAATTAATTGTGAGTATTCGTGATGGGTTGGAATTGGTGATAATGGTATGTATATATGTACATAATATATGAATTTAGTCGAGATATATGAAAGGTGCAAATTAAAAAAAAGAAAAACATGATAAGAACTAATGGTATATGGAATGAATATAGTATTATTATATGTTAGAATTTCTATAGTGTATGTTTATATTTTATATTGTACTACTAAGCTCTCGGGCTTAGCGCGGTTGTGTAATCGCACAGGTGGATATGCGGTTAATCTGGAAGTCCAGCTGTTATGCCACGAGAAGAGTAAGAGTTTGTCGAGACCAACTAGAGGGTAATGCATACATGTATAACCTTTAATTACGATGTATTTCTGATGAGAGAGTATTTATATGTATAAATGGAGTTTGATAAAGATAATGATTTCGTAAATGTTATTTAAATTAACGTATTATGGTTTGAACTCTGTTACAGGTTTTTAAAAGATAACGAAAAGTGACATCTTTATACTTTATATACTTACTGTATGTATACTAAGTATATGTATAGTACTTATATAGGGTATCGGGGTGTTACATTTTCTCTTTTGCTACATTAAATGATCTTTTTGTTTGTTTCAATTTATTCCTTCTAAATAAAGTCAAGTATTCTTTCATAATCCTAATTGCCCACTTAACTGCATTTATTCAAGTATCTAACATGTTTTTATTTCAATTAATTTCTAAAATTTCCAAATGTCAAATTAGGGTTCCAACCTCTTGCAATATATTTTAGCCAAAATACATTCATTTCTTTTATCCTTCATTTTCCTATATTGCCTTCCCATACATCAGAAATAATTTAAACTTCTCTACCTAAATTTAGAGGTGAACACATGATTTGAAGCTAGTGGGGATTTATTTCCCACTAAATATATATTTCTAGAAATTATTAGCTGCAATTCCTGAAAAATACTTTTTCATTATGAAATAATAAATTTAGTACTTATTCATATATTTAAATTGCATCGATCAATGATATATATTCACAAAGAAAAAAAAGTATAAAAAAGATTAAATTGAAATCTTGAAAATTTTTATCTCTAACACAATCTATAGAGGGCAAATCGAAATGTGTATTTTATTAGTAATGCAATTGTAATTCTACATATGTAATTATATATATATATAAACAAAAAGATTAAATTTAATGATATAGAAATATTGAAATAAAAATAAATTAAGATATTTATATAGGGAGAACTCTTATATCTTTTTGTAACCATGCAGGGAAAAAGAGACACAGAAGAGGATAAAAAATTAGGATGGTAGTGCAATCTTATAGAATAGTTGGTGAGAACATAAGTTTTTATTATGATATTTTACGATTATCAAATGGTAAGGCTTAAAGATATCCTATTATGATAGAATGTTACAAATGATGGATTGGCAAGTTACAGAATGATTATTTGCAATCCAAGAGGCAAGAAAATGTAATTGATTTAATTTATATAATTGAAGTTTCATATGAGAAAAGATAGAAGGAAGACAACAAGAAACGTATATATGAGAATTTTTGTACTGTGAGTGGGGATTTTCACCCCCACTTCCTGTGGAATGGTTCTTGTGACTTTGGCACTATTTAGGCTCGGGGTCTTAGAGAACACAAGCCCAAGCCCAGAGAAAATGGAGTCGCCACCCAGACGGGCTGGGAAAAAGAAAGGGGTGGATGACTCAATTCCGAAAAAATCTAGAAAAATTGGGTACGTGTGGGGATGGTGAGAAATGACCCAGCACCCCTACAACTCCCGGTTCATTGGAATCGACCTCCTTTGCAAGTCTTAATATTATAAAATTCTTAAGTATAATAATATTATCCATATTACATGCAACAATTAAAAATAAAGAATCATTATATTAACATCAAAGTAATGTCCAAACAAAACAAAATAAACTAACACCCATGCGAAGATGAAAACATGTCCTTACATTGTCCAATGTATAGAACTAAATAGGACACCCATCAAAAGGTGGAAACATGTCCTTTACATTAATCCCAAATTTTGAAATAACTTAAATTATATAAGGTTCAACTAATGAGCTACCCATAAAAAGGAAACATACCTCTTATATGGTTAATTTCAAAATAAATTAATAACAATAACAAAGGAAACATTCATCCATAATTTAAATAAATCCATCACAGATTAAATAATTCATCCATAAAAACATATAACAAATCCAATAAATAACTAAAACCAAAGTTTATATCATTACACAAATGAAATTAGGGTTTAAAGAATTAGGGTCTGGAAATTAGGGTTTATAATTTTAAAAGATTGGAATTAGGGTTTAAGATTTTTTTGGTTTACTGGATGTGGATTTCTGGAATCATTGGATTTGGGCTTAAGGGTTTATAGGTTTACTGGATGAGGATTTGAAAAATTAAGGTTTTAATTTATCATTTTAGAAGAAATATTAGTTTGGGAAATAAATTAAGATTTTGGAAAATAATTAGGGTTTTGAGACTTTAATGAAATAATTTAGGGTTTAAAGTTTTGGTAAAAATAGTTTAGGGCTTTAAAGTTTTGAAAATAAAAGAACAGTTTAGGATTTTGATAATTTAATCAAAGACTTAGGCTACTGGATGAATGGAAAATCTAATTTATAAAACATACAATTAGGGTTTAATAATTAATAATTTAAGTTACTGAAAGACTCAATATCAAATTAAATACTATAAACACTTAAAAGAAAATATGGCAATATTATCGTATGCTTAAACAATTCATGAATCAAAACATAAGTATGTTGTAAATATAAACGAATCAAAGATTTATAATCAAACCTCCGCCGTTGGTTACACCACAATTGACTCTGGCTGAGCAAGAACAAAGACAGCGTTGCTTCCTTTGATGGATTGATAATTGATGAGTGCTACTTGTTGCTAATTTATTTTTTGCTTTGTTGTTTTATCTCTCTTAATGTTAATTGCCGACCCAATGTTGCTAAAAATTTCCTACCCCTGTTAAAGTATTAAGACTTCTTATTTATATGCAAAACCAATAAAAAAACCCTAAACCTAACTCTGCTAATTTGTCTTTCAGACGAATTCTAAGCTCTTTAGGAAAACCCGGTCAAAAAATCTAAAAAACTAATTGAAACCATGTCGATCTGGTTGTCCAGGTGGACATGAGTCTTACTCATGTCGATCTGATAGCCCAGGTTGACATGGGTCCAACCTCATGTCGATCTGGGCTGCCAGATCAACATGAGGCATGCTCATGTCGACCTCGGCCCTTTAGGTTGACATGAGCAATTGCTCATGTGACCCCGGCTGGCCTGACTTGAATTATTCTTATTTTTTTTAACTTATGGACCAAAAAGTTTTAATTTGGGATGATTCAACTTGATTTTAGGGTTTTACAATTGATTTTATGCCTCTTTAATCCGAACCAACTTATTAGATGTTGTAAATCGGATTGAATTTATTTTGGCATTCTTTAATTAAGACCATACCAACTTAGGTCTAAAATTAAGGGTCTATAGTTTGCCCCCTACTTGAATGATCTGATACTTTTAGTAGAAGAGAGAGAAAAGCAACATGACTTTGACCAGATTTTGGATGAGGATGGATACTTGGATTTGATTTGGGCACTTGGACCTGAGATTGAATTTGATTTGACTGATCTTTTATTAGTTGAGAATTCTGGCCTAACTGGTTATTCCATTTTTTATGGATTGTGGGTTTTTACCCACCAAAAATGGATCTTTATCTATTGAAAATTGGGTCTTTAACCTTGAAATATGGATCTTTATCCATTGGAGATTGGGTCTTTACCCTTGAAACATGGATCTTTATCCATTAAAGATTGGGTCTTTACCCTTGAAACATGGATCTTTATCCATTAAAGATTGGGTCTTTACCCTTAAAACATGGATCTTTATCTATTGGAGATTAGGTCTTTACCCTTGAAACATGGATCTTTATCCATTGGAGATTGGGTCTTTACCCTTGAAACATGGATCTTTATCCACCGGAGACCGGGTCTTTACCCTTGAAACATGGATCTTTATCCATTAGAAATCGGGTCTTTACCCTTGAAACATGGATCTTTATCCATTAGAAATCGGGTCTTTACCCTTGAAATATGGATCTTTATCCATTAGAAATTGGGTCTTTACCCTTGAAACATAGATCTTTATCCAATAGAGATTGGGTCTTTACCCACCCTAGCTTCAGCTCTTTTAGCTGGACTGATCTTTTGTCTTTTTGCATCTTCATTCTTTTGAGAGTTCTAATTTTCTTCTTTTTCCATTCTCTTTGTCCTTCCTTTGCACTTTTTGCAAATCAAAAAATTTCAATCATTTTTTTAGCTAGCCTTCATATCTTCTCCTTGCCCCTGCGTGGCAAGATATTTGAAAGTGAGTTTAAAAATGCTTTGTACATGCATAAACTCAAAAATTGAAAAGGAGAAACTTTGCCCCCTGTGTAGGCTCAAACCCATGGTTTTTCTATGCGGGCTCTAATTGATGTTTGTCTTGTCTAGCTCTTCACATAAATACGTATTTCTTCTTTTGAAAATGACTGGAGCTTTCTCAAGTAATAGGCTTTCCATACCCCCCTTGATTCAATATCTTCTTGTGATTCTTTACTTCACAGGGTGTTTGCTGTTCACTTTGACAAAAAATAGACAATACAAGACAAGAAATTGCGATGTGATATGCTCATGTATGCATGATATGCATGAATAATACTTACAATGGTTCCATCAACTCACAGACTGAGGTTATCAGCTGAAATATTCTCACAGATTTCTTTTAGATGCCTATTCAGGTCTTGCACTGTAATGAAAGGATGGTTCACATTTATGGCTTTTATCTTAAAGATGTTGAAATACATCCATTTCAAATTATGATTCAGTATGTCAATTGGTAGCTTTATAACCTTGCCAGTAATCATTTCCTTTTCCCAGTGTGTCCTTCGAGGTTCGATAGTTCAACATACTCCCCTTAACTTGAAGGCTTTGTATATATATATTTTTGAATTTTCAATTTTCAATTTTGATTTTGAAATCAAATATTGGCTTTGCCAAATTAATATCAATTTGCCTCAGGACTTGATTTTTCAAATTAACATATCTATAACATGACAACCCTAGTTACCATACTAAACTCGGGAATCATTTCTATTTAAGCAAGAATTATTGCACTTCAGATAGGCACATACACATTACTTAGCTAAAGGTCTCATTGAGTTTGAATATTATCTATCTCATATGCATTCTTATTCAAACTATCTCCACTGATAGACTCTACCTACCAAGAGAGATCAACAGGTCTTTGATAGGCTTGAAATGGGGTCTATAAGGGACACAGGTTTAAGTGAAGACCATTTTGAAATAGGAGCTGATGTGACACAATAGACAAACCCTCACACTACAAATTTCTTATTTGAATTTTAGGCAGTTGGCTAGACTCAAAATTCCTTCTATCTTCTTGGCATTAAACTGGATCTTGATTGGGACAATCTTTGCCCTTGCATAAAGTTTAGTACTCAAATTCATTTCTCTTCTTCTTTTCCCTTTTCTTTCTCTTTATTTTTCTTACTCTTCCCTTTTCTTTCTCTTTATTTTATCATTTTGTCCTTCTTCTCTGTGGGATTGTTAAGTATAGGACTTTCAAAAACTGGGTGACCTTTCTCCTTTTTCTTCAATTTTGATTGAATTATTGGTTGGGTTGGACCAATTCAAGTCAAATTGTCCTTATAAACTAAATGGAAGCCTTTTGGGGTCTTAGGTAAAAGAGAACTCAGTTGGCTTTCTGAACCGCCTTTTTAGGTTTTATCTTTTCTTTTTTTTTCTTTTTTCCTTTTCTTTTTTTCCTTTTCTTCTTTTTTTCTTATTTTTTTGGGTTCTAGCTCTAACAGAGTTGTCTTGTTTGTACCAACTTGTATTTCTAATAATGGATGAGTGGAGTGGTATTAATCTGCTTCAGTCTTGACTTTGTCTATGATATTTAGTCTAATTCAGGTAAACTTCAACTACCCTTATGGTCTTGAGAACTTCAACTATCCTCATGGTCTTGACTATGTATTCGTTCTTTGATCTTCTTGCCTCTTCATTTTAGTGGCCATAAGACTTGTCAAAAGTATCACAACAACTCAGGGTAGGTTGTTGGGATTTGTAAGCCAATGAAAAGAAAGCTTAAATTTTATGAAGGCTCAAAGGGACAACTAGGGATTGATATTTAATTGGGTGGATACTAGTTGTTGGCTCGTCAAATAATGCCTAGATAATTTCTCTCTTAAAATAAGCAGAATTCAATTTTGCCTCAAAAATTTTTCAAAGCATGTTCTAAGACTGATTAGAACCTAGACAAAGGTAATTAAGCAGGAGCCCTCTCTAAGTAAGCATACACAACTCAATGCTATAGAGAAATTCCCTCACATAGTAAAGTTATTCGAATCATAATGCATAAATATATTAATTCATGAATATCAAGCTAGATTCGTCATTGGTTGAGCACCAAAATGAACAAAGAACAACAAAATTTTTGATGAAAGTAATTTATTCAAACAAAATCAAAAAAACATAATTGTTCCAATTAAATATTAAAGAAAGCAAAATTGAAAAACAACATTCAAGCTAAGGAAAGTTTGTTGCGTTAAGCTCCTTCTCCCTTCACATCTTCAACATTCCCATCTTGAAAAGAGGATAAGACAAAATCTTCTTCTAATCCTTTTCCTACCATGAAGGTTGCTGGCGGTGGCACTCTGTTGAACCTTGGCAAAGAATTATCTTTTGTGCCGGGCTTATCAGGCTTTGGCAGCTTACCACTGTCAATTAAATTTTGGATCTCATGTTTTAGTCACAAGCATTTATATGTCTCATGTCCTTGTGTCTGATTAAACTCACAAAAGGCTTTAGTATTAAATTTTGAGGGTAAATGATTCGGCAAAGGTCAGGGGGCCAATGGCTATAATAGTCCCTTCTTTTGTAGCTTGTTGAAGACCTAAGACAAAGGCTTCCCCAGATCTAAAAATTGCCTTCTATTTGCTTGACCAGTTGTATTAACATCAACTTTCTTTTACGTGCTTTGATTACCCGACTAGTAATTCCCTTTCTCATTCCTTCTTTCCAAAAGCAGTTCTTCTCCCTTTCCCATTCTTCAATTTGCAGACTAGCTTGGAGAAGATCTTTGAAATCACAGATGAGTGTATGAGACATCCTTTCATGAAGATTAGGTAGGACGCCTCTGACTATCATTCTAATCTGATCTGATTCATTGGTCCTCTTCTTGAGCAGTACAACCTTATTTCTCCATCTTTTCACATACTCCACAAATTCTCATTTGGTCTTTGCCTAATGGTTTCCACCTCCATCAAGGTTACTTGCAGCTCGACATTATACCCATATTGCTGAATGAAAGCCTTGTACAACATGTCCCAATCTTTTTGGGTACTTTCCTCTAAGGTGTTGAACCAGTTTTGGACAACAGGGTCTAATGAGAGCATGAAATATCTTAGAGTTTAAGCCTTAGTGGCTCGGGCATTGCATAGTAGTGATGTACTGCTTCACATGGAGATGAGGATTTCAAGTACCATTGTACCTAGCGAAGGAAGGCATCTTGAACTTATAAGGGACCTCCTCATCTTGTTCAAATAGTTTTTTTTTATCTCAGACATCTCTTCAATTTTTAGCTTCTTCTCAAATTTATTTTCTAAATCAGCAATCATCTTCTCAACATCAGACGTCTCGGTCTTTTCAATAGTTGTCTTCTTAACAACCTTCGGCTCCTTTTTGTCTTGAGGATCTTAAAAATATTGAGCCCAGTCATCATCATCATTAAGGACTACCTTGTCATCATCAAAAGCCACTTCACCAACCTTAGCCTTCCCTTTGTCCTTTGGCTTCTTGGTGCTAGCAAATGCTTTAGCATTGTTCCCTAAAATTGTAGCTAATTGATTCTTTATGGTCTCGGCCAGGGCCTTTTTTATTTCTTCCATCTTGGCATTGAGGGCGTCATCCACCATTCTTCGAATTTGTTCGGGCTTCGTTGCTTTTGGTGAGAAAGTGATTAAGTCATTGCTAGATTCTTCATCTCCGGCGTAGGTCAGATTGTCGTAAGCTTTTGAACTGTCGCAATCTAGGGCTGTGAGCTAGAAGGGATTAATGATATGTCATGTGATGCATGATGCATGTATGCATAAACAATAAACAAACAAGGATAAATAGGACGTTCCTTCCAACCTTATAACATCCACACACGAATGGCAAGTCTCTTTTCCTAGGTAATATGGTTAACAAAATACCAACATGGGGTATTTTGATTTTGAAAAGTTCCCTCGGACGTTTCAACCAATAGCTATATTTTAAAAATGGAAATCAGTTCATGATAATTCCCATTATTTAGGTTTTAATCCATTGAACCAACTAAAGTAGCTTTTATGCTATTTTGGATTAAAACTAAATTAAGAGGTTTATTATAAATAGATTTCTCACTTGAAAAAGTAACTAATGATTCATGTAAAAAATAAGCCCATGATTAATAATTCTTAGCATAAACTAGACTCACAATTGATTTTTTGTATTTTCATAATTGACCTAAATAATTTGTAAGCTATTTCAAAGGTTGGATGAAAATAATTTTGTTTCTAAGCCCATTGTAAAATGATTTTAGAAAAAATGGAGTTTGGGCTTTGTATTCGAGTCATGAGAAAAGAATTTTTGATTTGTTTCTTAGAAAAGTTTTATGTCCAAAGATCATCTTGAAAAGTTTTAAAAATTGCTTTGGTCTTTTTAATTTTAAAGAAAAATTTATTTTGAGCTTACAATGTACTTAGGTCATATTAGAAAAAGAACAAACCAAAAAAGCCATGATTTAAACCAAGATAAACTAACCATAGTCAAGCAATAAGCATTTGGGGAAAAACCTAAGGAAAGTAACTAGGCTAATTACATGAGCTTTAGTCTTTGGGTTGAAATGCTTAGGTTCCCATAGCAAGTATATACCAAAAGGTACAAGGCTATGAGTGGTTATGCCATGCTTGATCTCCAAACCTTGATTGAAAGTATGGTATCCCTTACATAACACAACATAGGTAACAAGGGCATCCTAACTCATGAACACGATGCAAACTAAATGATACAATGGATAATACCATGATAAGAAAGATTAGAATAATAAAAAGACCAATGGAATCAACTTCTCTTATCTCAAGTGGAGTCGCCACTGTGAGCAGGGATTTTTGCCCCCACTTCAGGGTGGAATGGTTCTTGCAACTTCAGCACTGTTTAGTCTCAAGGCCTTAGAGAACACGGGCCACCTGGACGGGCCGGGAAAAAGAAAGTGGTGGATGACTCAATTTCTAAGGAATTCCCAACCCCTTAATGGGTTCGGAAAGTTAGGTACGTGTGGGAAAAGTGAGAAATGACCCAGCACCTCTACAACGCCTGATTCATTGGAACCGGTCTCCTTTGCAGGTCTTAATATTATAAAATTTTTAAGCATAACAATATTATCTATATTACATGCAACAATTAAAATAAAGCATCATTATATTAAAATCAAAACAATGTCCAAACAAAACAAAATAAATGGACACCCATCCAAAGATGGAAACATGTCCTTACATCATCCAATGTTTAAAACTAAATAGGACACCCACCAAAAGGTGGAAACATGTCCTTTACATTAATTCCAAAATTTGAAATAACTTAAATTACATAAGGTTCAACTAATGAGGTACCCATAAAAAGGAAACATACCTCTTACATGATTAATTCCAAAATAAATTAATAACGATAATAAAGGAAACATTCATCAGTAATTTAAATAAATCCATCACAGATCAAATAAGTCATCCATGAAAACATATAACAAATCCAATAAATAACTAAAACCAAAGTTTATATCATTACATAAATGTAATTAGGCTTTAAAGAATTAGGGTCTAGAAATTAGGGTTTATAATTTTAAAAGATTGGAATTAGGGTTTAAGATTTTTTAGGTTTACTAGATGGGGATTTCTAGATTCATTGGATTTGGGCTTAAGCGTTTATAGGTTTACTGGATGAGGGTTTGAAAAATTAAGGTTTTGATTTATCATTTTAGAAGAAATATTGATTCGGGAAATAAATTAAGATTTTGGAAAACAATTAGGGTTTTGAGACTTTAATGAAATAATTTAGGGTTTAAAGTTTTGGGAAAAATAGTTTAGGGTTTTAAAGTTTTGGAAACAAAAGAACAATTTAGGGTTTTGATAATTTAATCAATGGCTTAGGCTACTGGATGAATGGAAAATCTGATTCATAAAAAATACGATTAGAGTTTAATAATTAATAATTTAGGTTACTGAAAGACTCAATGTTAAAACAAATAATAGAAACACTTAAAAAAATATGGCAATGCTATCATATGCTTAAACAATTCATGAATCAAAACATAAGAATGCTGTAAATATAAATGAATCAAAGATTTATAATCAAACCTCCGTCATTGGTTCCACCACAATTGACTCTGGCAAAACAAGAACAAAGACAACGTTGCTGCCTTTGATGGATTGATGATTGATGAGTGCTACTTGTTGCTAATTTATTTTTTGCTATTTTATCTCTCTTAATGTTAATTGCCGACCCAATGTTGCTAAAAATTCCTCGCCCCTGTTAAAGTATTAAGACTTCTTATTTATAGGAAAAACCAATAAAAAAAATCCTAAACCTAACTCTGCTAATTTGTCTTTCAGATGAATTCTAAGTTCCTTAGTAAAACCCGGTCAAAAAATCTAAAAACCAATTGAAACCATGTTGATCTAGTTTTCCAGGTCGACATGAGTCTCACTCATGTCGACCTGGTAGCCTAGGTTGACATGAGTCCAACCCCATGTCGATCTGGGCTGCCAGATCGACATGAGGCATGCTCATGTCAACCTGGGCCCTCCAGGTCGACATGAGCAATTGTTCATGTCATCCCGACTGGCCTGACTCAAATTATTCTTGTATTTTTTTAACTTATGGACCGAAACATTTTAATTTTGGCCAATTCAACTTGATTTTAGGGTTTTACAATTGAATTTATGCCTCATTAATTCGAACTGACTTATTAAAAGTTGTAAATCGGATCAAATTTATTTTGGCATTCTTTAATTAAGACCATACCAACTTAGGGCCAAAATTAAGGGTCTACACATATCCTAGGATGTGACACTTACCGCACAAAGGAAATAAAAGAAAAAAAGAGAGGGAAGGGAGAAGTGAGACAACAAGTTACACACTCTTAAAAATTTCCCACGCCCCAAGGAGTGTCATTTGCTGCCCAAAGAAAAAAGGGAAGAAAAGAATGGAGAAAGTTCTAGAATTGTGAAAAGTGTAGGAAGATTTCGGAAGAAAAATTAAAATGACTAAAAAACCCTTGTAAGTGTATGGAAATTAGGGTTGAGTATGGGTTCTGGATATTTTTGAACCAATCTGAATAACGGACCAAAAATATCCAAAATCAAAATTTCGTTGACTTTTGACTTTCTTCTAGCCAAATTGTATTAATTTTTATAATATGGAGCGATTCAGGAGATTAGGCCATATCCGGACTGAGAACCTAACGAAATCGAATCAAATCAAACCGAACCGAATATCAGAAATAATATATAATAATATGAAATTATATTTTATTATATTTATTTATTTTCAACATATAATATTATATATAATTAAATTAAAGAAATTTCCTAATTTAACTAAAAAATATATATAAATAAAAATATAATTAATGGTCATATATAATTTTTAATTTGCCACCTAATTTATATTGATTTATATGTTTTACAATATTATTAAATTAATAAAATATAAATTACATTTAAAAGACTTTAATTGTTGATAAATTATTAATTAAATATTTTAAATTAAATTGATATTCAACATTGTCATATGAATTATTGCTACCAAGTAATTCTTTATAATAATATTAGTTTTCAATAAAAATGATGAGTTTGCACATTAACAATAATTAATAGTACTGGTGATGATAGGGATAAATAAAGAGATTTAAAATAGAAAATACTCATTTACAAGAGGTTAATATTTTATAGACTTCACTCATCTTAAATGGACTCCTTTTGACCATAATGCCTTTAACCCTAGACACCACTAATTTATCTTTTTCTCTCTCTCTCTCTCTCCTTTCCTTTTCTCTTTCTCTTTCTTTTTTCTATCTCATTTTCTCTCTTTATCTTTTTTTCTATTTTGTCCGTAGATCCAAAGCTTGAAGGATTTGTCTTTTTTCTCCATTTTTTTTATCTAACTTCAAATTCTCTTTTCTCTCACTCACCACATTTTCAAGCTTCTCCAATATAAAATTTCGGTAATCTATATTTGTTTTTCTTTTGAACTTGAGCTTTGTAAGGAAATGGTCAATTTTAAAAATTGAATTCATGCATATTTAAATGTTTTGCTAAGGAAATGGCCGATTTAAATGTTTTGTATTATTGATTTTTCTTTATTTCTCCATGAGTTTTAATATCCTCATTTGTTTAGTCTTTTATTTTAATTTCTGGATTCACAAAAATTTGAATGAAGTATTACAAATTTCATATGAAGCAATGTTTGTGCAAAGTTAGAGGCTAGTATGTGTTGTTAGTAGGTTGTTAGGGGTTATTAGGGTTTGATAGGATTTTTTAGGGGTTGTTATGTGTTGTCCCAAGATAGCAACTAATAGGGGGGGGGGGGGGGGAGTGAATTGGTTGATTTAAAAAAAGATGACAAATTCAAAATTCAAAACTCAAAATTTAAGAACAAGAAATGTAGAAGATGTAGAAGAAGGTTAAGTAGAAGATGGAACAATGAACACAAAGATTTATAGTAGTTCAAATTTACCTTGATCCTACATCCACTTCCTTAACAACTTGTTAAGTTCCACTAGCTTTGAGTTTTTATAAGCTTAACTCTAACTTGGTGTTTTTAGAAGCTCACACCAAACTTTACAATGGTTTGAGTATAATCCTCACAACCCTTACAAGAGTTTTCCCAGGCTCACTCTCATAATCTAAGTATTTCCAAGCTCACACTCAAACTTAAGATGGTGTTTAATACTCACACCCAACACTCAATTAATACAAACTGCAATTTATGATGCAATGAAAATAAATATGTTCAAGTAGGCTATTATAACCACAACAACTACTAAAAATGAAGTTACATATGGTATTTATAGCCTAAAAGTCATAAACTAGCCGTTTGAAGAGTGGTCCAACATGTTTGATTCTTGTCTTCCACTAATTTCATAGCCACAGCAACTTCATGGTCGGACTTATCAAGGTCCAGTCGAAATTCTTTAATTTCGGTTAGAAAATATAGAGGTCTGATTGTGAAACATAGAGCTCTGATCGAAACTTTTGAAATTTTGCAAAATATTCTTCCAACGGTTGATCCACATGGCTTCCACTAATTGAGTGGAGGTCCATCGGCTTATTTAAATATCCTGGTCGAACTGTATCAAGGTCTGATCAAAACATTGCTAGTTCGGTGAAAAACTAAATATACTTCTAGTCGAGAACCCCTCTGGACATTTTTACCAAAATTTGCTTGAGAAGTTCGGTCGTACTTTCCCTTAGTTTGGTCGGACTTATATGGTACAATGAGTATTTGAGAGTACTTTCCACCGTGAATCCTTCTGTGACATTTTACTCAAATTGTCTTTAAAGGTCCGATTAGATTTCTTGATGGCCCGATCAAACTTTTCATATTTTCTTCAAAAAATTAACTTCCTGCAAATTATAACTCAATACAAATATTAGCTTAATTCAATTTGATTGCCTAAGATCAAAAATAGAGTAATTGGACTAACAATCTCTCCCTTTTTTGACTTTGGCAATTAAATTGAAATTTAAATTATCAAAATTGTAAAAAGTGTTAAATTGTACAATTAAACTAATTTTACTCAATTTTACCCCCCCTCAAAATGTGCTCACTTAAAATTTGAGTTAATTCAATTTAAGTTATGCAAGTTATAGTTCAAGTAGATGGATTTTCTCTCCCCCTTTGACAAAGGCAAAAAGAAATACCTAATTATGCAAATTTAAACTTATAAGCAATAAACATTTACCAAAACAAACAAATTAATCAAAATATTTCATTAACAAAATCAAAGAAATGCAAACAATTAAGAAAATATAATCTAAAGATCATTATCACTTTCTTTATCTTCTGCCTCCTCTTCATTTCCCTCTTCTTCTTCATCACCTACCTCTTCTCCTTGTTCTCCTTCTCTTGGTTGAGAGGTAGTGGCTTCACCTTCTTCTTCTTGAGGGTAGGAGCCATGGATGGAGGGTGACAAGCTTGGTTCATCCTCAAAGCATTTTGGCAAGCCTAAAGCTTCTTGGATGGTTTGGATGTCAAGATGGAGATAAAAGATGTCATTGGTAATTTTATCAATTCTTGAACTTTGAGAGCTCATTTGATCGTGGATACCTTGAAGGAGTTAGATAATTGAGGATTGAGGTCTTGAAGTTGGGGGTCTTGGGAATTCTATTTGAAAAGTTTCTTCACCTTCCTCTATTATCCTTGGTCTTTTCCTTTGTTGAGCCATAACACCTAGTGCTCCTAGGAGGTAGACATAGTTCCCATCTTCATCCCTAATGCATTTAGCATGTTTTAGTTATGCTATGTTAATGGATTTTGTAGTGGGATCTAAAGGAGTAGAGAGGGTTGCTTTGTTAGTTGGTGTAAGTGCACCAACATATTTTACAATTTGGGTCACTTGTGAAGAGAGGAGGATGAGACCTAATTTATTTTTCCTAATGTGTAGAAAAGTGTCAATGAGGAATTTTTCCATTTGAATATGTTGACATCTAAGCAAGCAATAGAAAAAGAGTAAATCCTTTTTAGTCACCTTCTCATTGCTTTCACCCCTAGCCCCAATAGTGTAAGTAACAATCCTATATAGCATCAATAGGTGAGAGTCCTAAGGTGTTCGACATTGGATTATTTATGGAGAGTGGTTTCTACAGAAATTTCCATCCAAAATTCTTTGTCTTTCTGTAGACCCTTAATTTTTGACCCAGTCCGGTCCAATATATTTTATTTAGTCCAAAATAATTTTTGTGTTATTTAAATTAAGTAATATTTATTTTAGTATTTAATGTTTATAAGTTTTAATAAAATAAAAATAATAATAATAATAAATAAATAAATAAAAATCGGCGACGAAAAAATTGGTGACGAAAAAATTTGTCGCCGAAAACAGTGGACAAAATGGCCTTGCAGGCGAAATGGCCCTGCAGCCCGCCAGCGCTTGTAGCCCTAGCAGCTCGACGCAGTTTTTGCCAGCGAATTTTTCTGACGCAATTTTTTTTGAAACCAAATTCTATTTGGTTTTGGCTTTCTTTTCATAATTAAATACAATTTCCTTAAACAATTAAAATTAATCATCTAAATTTCCTATAAATAAGACTAAAAAAACACAGAAAAGAGGGGAGGAATCGGACTTTGGATTGGGACTTGGATTTTGTGCTGGAACTTTAAAAATTGATCGGACTTTTTAGAAGAGAAGAAGCAAGCAAGCAATCAAGCTATCAAAGGCAGCAACCTTGCCTTTGTCCTTGTTCATCCAAGAAGCAATTTTTGGTGGAACCAACGAACGAAGATTTGAATTTTTAATTTCTTTTTATTTCTTACCGTAGCTTCGTTCTTTATTTGATTCATAAAATTATACCTTCGATCTTTGAAGATGTAATAAATTGATCCTTTTATTTGCAAAAACCCTAAAAAAATACTTTCTGTTTCCAAAAACCTTAAATCGTCTTGCTTATTTCCAAAAGCTTTATAAACTCTAAACTATTTTCTTCAATTCCAAAACCAAGACAGTAACCCCAAACTAGCTAATCTAAACCCTAAGTTTTCTTAAACTCTAATTCCCTTAAAACCGTAAACCCTAGTTTTTCTAAACCTTAATCCTTAAAACCTTATAAACCTAAACATTCAAACCCAATATAGTAAATCGAAAATAATAATCCAGTAACCTTAAGTCCTAAACTCAAATGTTTTAAAGTATCCAAACCCTAATTTCATGATTTTACCCCTTAAACCCTAATTTGATTAATCAAAGAACCTTATCAATCTCTTAAATTATAAAACCTTAATCCATTTCAATTCCCTTAAAACTTACAGCAGCCTAAACCAATAAATTCCAAAATCCTAAATATTAATTAAAGAACTTTAATTAGAAATAGTAACCCTAATTTGTATCTTTACTGGCTTTAATTTTAGATTTGATTATGTAGTTTATTATATGCTTCTATTTATTTAAGTTCAATGCTTGATTTATTTAATTTATCATGGATGGATATTTACTTTCTATTTTGATTGATGTTTAATGTCTTTGATGAATGATTTATTTATGATGAGTGGTTATTTACTTTTATCAATTTATTTTGATTTCCAAATGTTGTAAGAGGTATGTTTCCACTTTGTGGGTACCTCATTAATTAAGTTCTATGTAATTTAAATTGCTTTTATATTTTAGACCAATGTAAAGGACATGTTTCTACCTCATGGTGGGTGTCCTATTTAGCTTAGACATGGATGATGTAAGGGCATATTTCCATCTTCGAATGGGTGTCCATTTATTATTTATTTTGCTTTGATTTTTAATATATCGATGCTTTATTTTAATTGTTGCATGTAATATGGATAATATTGTTATATTTAAGAATTTTATAATATTAAGAACTGTAAAGGAGGTCAGTTCCAATGAACTAGGCGTTGTGGGGGGTGCTGGGCCATTTCTCACCTTTCCCACACATACCCAACTTTCCGAACCCATTAGGGAGTTTGGGATTCCTTAGGAATCGAGTCATCCACCCCTTTCTTTTTCCTGGCCCGTCCAGGTGGTGACTCCATTTTCTCTAGACTTAGGTCCGTGTTCTCTAAGGCCCCGAGCCTAAACTGTGATGAAGTCGCAAGAACCATTCCACCGGGAGTGGGGGGCAAAAATTCCCGCTCACAGTGGCGACTCCACTGGGGATAAGAGAAGTTGATTCCGCTGGTCTTTATATTATTCTATTCTTTCTTATAATGATATTATCTATTGCATCATAGTATATTAAATCGTGTGCATGAGTTAGGACGCCCGTGTTACTTATGTTGTGTTATGTAAGGGATATCATACTTTCAATCAAGGTATGGAGATCAAGAATGGCATAACCACTCATAGCCTTGTACCTTTTGGAATATACTTGCTATGGAAACCTAAGCCTTTTAACCCAAAGACTAAAGCTCATGTAATTGGCATAGTTACTTTCCTTAGGTTTTTACCCCCAAATGCATGTTGTTTGACTATGGTTAATTTATCTTGGTTTAAATCATGGCTTATTTGGTTTGTTCTGTTTCTAATATGACCTAAGTACATTGTAAGCTAAAAATAAATTTTTTGTAAGTTCGAAAGACCAAAGCTATTTTTAAAACTTTTCAAGATGGTCTTTGGACATAAGACTTTTCTAAAAACAAATCAAAAATTCTTTTGCTAATGGCCCAAATACTAAGCCCAAAATCCATTTTTTCTAAAATCTTTTTACAATGGTCTTAGAAATAAAATTATTTTTATCCAACCTTTTTTTACAAAGAGCTTGCAAATTATTTAGGTTAATTATGAAATACCAAAAATCAATTGTGAGCCTAGTTTTTACTAAGAATAATTAATCATGGGCTTGTTTTTGGCATGAATCATTAGTTACTCTTTTTCAAGTGAGAAATATATTTATAATAAACCTCTTAATTTAGTTTTAATCTAATATAGCATAAAAGCTACTTTTGTTGGATAAATGGATTAAAACCTAATTAATGGGAATTATCGTAAACTAATTTCCATTTTCAAAAATATAACTATTGTTTAAAACATCCGAGGGAATTATTCGAAAACAAGATGCCCCATGTTGGTATTTTGTTAACCATATTACCTAGGAAAAGAGACTTGCCATTCGTGTGTGGATGTTATAAGGTTGGAAGGAATGTCCTATTTGTCCTTATTTGTTGATCGTTTGTGCATACATTCATACATTTGCATTCATATCATTGATCCTTTCTGGCTCACAGCCCAGGATTACGATAGTTCAAAAGCTTACGACAATCCGACCTACGCCGAAGACGAAGAATCTAGTAACGACTCAATCTCTTTTTCACCAAAAGCAATGGAGCCCGAACAAATTCAAAGAATGGTGGATGAAGCCCTCAATGCCAAAATGGAAGAAATAAAAGAGGCCGTAGCTGAGACCATGAAGAACCAATTGACTGCAATTTTAGAAAATCATGTCGAAGCATCTGCTAGCACTAAAAAGCCAAAGGAAAAAGGGAATACTACAGTTGGTGAAGTAGTTTTTGATGATGAAAAGGTGATCATTGATGATGATGATTGAGCTCAATACTACCAAGATCCTCAAGACAAAAAGGAAGAACCAAAGATTGTTGAGAAGGCAACTATTGAAAAGACTGAGAAATCCGATGTTGAGAAGATGATTGCTGATTTAGAAAAGAAATTTGAGAAGAAACTAAAAAATGCAGAGATGTCCGAGATTAACAAATTATTTGAGCTAGATGAAGAAGTTCTGTACAAGTTCAAGATGCCATCTTTTGCGAAGTTTGGTGGAACCGAAAATCTTCATCTCTATGTGAAGCAATATATCACTGCTATGCAGTCTACCCGCGCTACTAAGGCTCAAACTCTAAGGTACTTTATGCTCTCATTAGACCCTATTGTCCAAAATTGGTTCAATACCTTAAATGATGGAACACAAAAGAATTGGGATTTGCTATACAAGGCCTTCATCCAGCAATATGGGTATAATGTCGAGTTGGAAGTTACCTTAATGGAAGTTGAGTCCATTAGATAAAGGCCAAATGAGAATTTTGTGGACTATGTGAAAAGATGGAGAAATAAGGTTGCTCTGCTCAAGAAAAGGCCCGATGAATATGATCAAATAAGGATGACCGCGAGAGGCATCCTACCCAATCTCCGTGAAAGGATGTCTCACACCCTTATAAGGGATTTCAAAGATATTCTCCAAGCTGGTCTACAAAGTGAAGAGTGGGAAAGGGAGAAAAATCGCTTTTCAATAAGAAGGAATGAGAAAGGGAATTATCAGCCTAGCAATCAAAGCACGCAAAAAGAAGTTGATGTTAATGGTACTGGTCAAGGAAATAAAAGACAATTCTCGAAATTGGGGAAACCTCTATCTTGGGTTTTTAACAAGCTACAAATGAAGGGACTATTATAGCCATTAGCCCCTTGACCTTTGCCAAATCCTTTACCCCCAAAATTTGATACTAAGGCCTTTTGTCAATTTCATCAGACTCAAGGATGTAAGACTAATAGATGTACCCGATTGAAGCATGAGATCCAAGACCTAATCGATAGTGGTAAGCTACCGGAGCCAGACAAGCCCAATACCAAGAACAATCCTTTGCCTAAGTTTGAAAGAGTGCCTCCACCGGCAACCTTCATGGTGGGAAAAGGATTGGAAGAAGATTTTGTTTTATCATCCTTTCAAGATGGAAATATTGAAGATGTGAAAGGAAAAGAAGCTTAAACTCAATGAACTTTCCTTAGCTTGAATGCTGCTTTTCAATCTTACTTTCTTTAATATTTTGGAACTATTGTGCTTTTCAAACTTAAAGTTGCTTTAAATAAATTTTGTTGGTCTTTGTTCATTTTGGTGCTCAACTGATGAGGAATGTAGCTTGATGTTCATAAATTAATGTGTCTAGGCATCATGGATTGAATGACTTTACTAGGTGAGGGAATTACTCTATAGCATTGAGTTGTGTATGCTTACTTTGAGAGGGCTTCTGCATAATTACCTTTGTCTAGGTCCTAGTCAGTTTTAGAACATGCTTAGACAAACTTTCGAGGCGAAATTGAACTCTGCTTATTTAAGGGAGAGAAGATCTAGGCATTGTTTGGTTAGCCAACAACTAGTATCCACCTATTAAATATCAATCCCTAGTTGTCCCTTTGAGCCTTCATAAAATTTTAGCTTTCTTTTCATTGGCTTACAAACCCCAACAACCTATCTTGAGCTATTGTGATACTTTTGACAAGTCTTATGATCACTAAGATGAAGAGACAAGAAGATCAAAGAATGGAATGCATAGTCAAGACCACGAGTATAGTTGAAGTTCTCAAGACCATAAGGGCAGTTGAAGTATAGTTGAAGTATGGAAACAAAATCATAATCCACTAAGGAAAATATAAAGTATGGAAACAAAATCCTAATCCAATAAGGAAAATATAAAGTATGGAAACAATCAAACTAGTCCCTTCAACATAAGAAACGCCCCACACTATTTGGGCTGTCCATGGGCCTTAAATTACTTCCCAAGGCTTTATATGAACCCCCATGGACCTTTCTTGCATGTTGACCTTTCTTTTGCTAGCCTTTAGCTTCCACACTAAGCATCATAATCAGCTTTGGTGTGCCTTCTTCAAGCTCTATCTCCATCTTCTTGAATGATAATTCTTGAAGCTCTTTGGAAATCTCTTCTTGAATATGCAAAGCCATACTAGCTTGATATCTCTTTGCCTTGCTCCTAGTGAATGGTCCACTTGCTAGCTTCAAGGGATCCTTTCTTGCATCAGTACGATTGAATGGAGTCTTGACATCTATTATTTCGGACAGAGATCCACGGTTCACTTTGAACTTTTGGAGAAAACTCCAAACGGCTCTCGGAACCCAAGCAAGCTATAGCACTGCTTTCCATCCTCAAACAGATGGGCAATCTGAAAGAGTAATTCAGATTTTGGAGGACATGTTGAGAGCGTGTGTTATGAAGTTTAAAGGCAACTGGGATAAGTACTTAAGCCTAATGGAATTTGCATATAACAATAGCTACCAATCCAGCATACAAATGGCACCCTATGAAGCATTGTACGGAAGAAAGTGCAAAACGCCAGTATGTTGGACAGAACTAAGTGAGGAAAAAGTTCTTGGACCCGACATTGTGAAGGAGACTCAGGAGAAAGTTGACATCATTTGAGACAGACTAAAGGTTGCATCAGATAGACAAAAGTCGTACGCAGACCTGAAATGAAAAGACATAGAATTTGCAGTAGGGGACAAAGTTTTCCTTAAAGTTTCTCTATGGAAGAAAGTACTGAGATTTAAGCAGAAAGGAAAAGTTAAGTCCCAAATTCATTGGACCGTATGAAGTCATTGAACGTATAGGCTCAGTAGCTTATCGGCTAGCCCTACCTCCCGAACTGGACAAGATACATAATGTTTTTCATGTTTCAATGTTGCGACGATATCATTCAGACCCTGCACACGTCATCAAGACACAAGATATAGAGGTCCAGCCCGACTTGACTTATGAAGAGGAGCCAGTGAAGATTTTGGCACGAGAGGTTAAAGAATTGAGAAATAAGAAAATTCCTCTGGTTAAGGTATTGTGGAGAAATCATAAGGTAGAAGAGGCAACATGGGAAAGAGAAGAAACTATGAAGCAGCAATACCCGCACTTGTTTACAACTGACCAGCTTCGGGACGAAGCATAAATTTTAGAGGGGAAGAAATGTCACGACCCAACTTATACATATGTACAGTACGTCCATGTACAGTAAGAGGAACCATCCTGAGAAGCTACACAAGAGCGCGAAGTGAAGGGAAGTTCTGTATAACTGAAAGGATCCATTTGAAAAGATTGCAAAGTTTTGTGGAGGTGACTGTAATTACCAAAAGTTGTTCCGGAGGTCCTTAATAGTGCATATAATAGACTCCTGAAATGGAAAGTAGAGAAAAATAGGGTACCAACGGCGTGACATGGTTTTTCCCCAAAACGTACGGTTTGGAAGATATAAGGGATTTTGTCCAAGGGCATTATGGTCATTTTCAAAAGTGTCTCAAAAGTAATAATGGATCCTAAAAATGAAAAGTAGAGGAAAAACTGAGTCAAAAAGTGTACCACAACATTCGGCGGAAGTGCACGGTTTAAAAGTTACGAACATGTAACACCCCTTCCCGACCTACATGTGTAAGCCGAGTAGAGGTGCCACACTATCCAAATGTTGCTACCAATTTACTTAGTCAAATTTTTGTTCTGATTTTACAGAAATTTTGCCAGAGGTTCGTCTAAAAATTTGGATCCCAAGTGTCGACAAAACTTATTTTTCTGATTTTTGAAAAAATTTTACACAGACCAATGTGAATACAATCAGTTTCCAATACACTCCCAATGAATCCACCTTATACCCTCAACTACAACCTGCAAGAAAAATTCACACTTCTAATCCAGACTAAATTAGAGATTTATTATTCTTACATACCAATAATGTACAGTATCACATACTGACTCTCAATCTTATATATACATATACATGCCACAACTAGTTAACTCATAATGGAAACTAAAGGCTACTCTGAGGTGCTGCACTGTGTTGTGCTGCTCGATGCTAATCACCGAAATCTACTGCTCCAAACCTACGAGTCAAGAAAACTCAACTCGCTGAGCAATTACGCTCAGTGGGTACTTTACCGATGAAAATATAAGTGAAACATGAAAGCATTTGAAATAAAAGGATATAATTAAATCATAAATCAACCCACCTTAAACCAATGGAAGTTACTGTACATTCAGTGTAAATATGCTTTCAACAAATGTAAAAACCATAATTCAAACTCATTTTGCATTACGTAGTTTAACGAAAAATAATGTCTTTGATTCAGGCTCTACTGGTATATAGGGAACCATAGTGATAAGGCAGTGGGCCTCCCCACTGTAACATAGGTGGCCCTCACCACCAATATCAGATCACAGGAATGGGCCTCCCCATCCTGGTTAACCAATGGGCCTCCCCATTGGCTTCAGTGGCCTCACCACTGAATAAAATATCATATCACAATAATGAGCAGTACTGCATGCGTTAGTATAGTGTACCATACCCTTATCTACCACTCCCACTATCCAGTAGAGCAAAAAGATTAAAATGATTCAATTTAAGTCTCAACTTCATTTTAGAATGATTCAAGAAATCAATTTAAATTCTCACTGCGCTTTGCCATTTATGCCGCGCACCACTTTCTTTGGTCAAACCGTTACTCTTTTTCACATATTTAACATCCACAATAAACACATCAAACATTTCAAGGTATTCCTCAAAAGATCACAAATTGACCAAATGAATAGTGTTGCGGCGAGAAAAATCGGCAACGCAAAATGGCATGACCAAATGAATAGTAAAATCTGGGTTTTCGTCAAAATTTCAGTCCACTTCAGTCATGCATTTGACCAAGTAAATGATCTTATTTTTGGCTGAAATTTTACAGAAAACTTATTTCATATGTTGACTAATTGCATGTAAAATTTCGTTGAAAAATTCATTCGTTTGCTGCCCCAAACAATTTCCCCAAAAATAGTCCAGAAGCTGTCACTTTGGGACCATTTCGGCCCAAACATTTGAAATGCATAGGATAGTTTATTTTTCTTTTGCAAATCAATATTAAGGCTTCTTTAATAGTAAAGTGAAGATTCAAACAATTCCTTTTAACAATTTTTGCATGTTTAACTCAAATCAAACTAATTAAAGTCCAAACAACTTACCAAATCAACTTTCCAAATTTTCTCAAAACATTTGGTTTCAATTAAATTTTACAACCCAAATTGCCATAAGAAAACAAGAACATAACTCAAATATTTAATTTAAACTCAATCAATATATTTAAACATCAACTTCAAAACTTCCATAAACCAAAGTTTGTAAGCAAATAGAATTTCTTTTATGGTAAAGCACCAAATCAAAAGTAATTATTCAAAGGTAAAGTACCAAACCTTATTCTTGTACTTCCCCTTAGCTTTTCCTTCTTCTCCTTCTTTAATTCTTTATTTCTCCTTCAATAAATTCAAGATACAACATAAACCTTAGAAATTCAAAATAATAAGTTATCCTCCATTTCTTTTCCAACCGAAACCCCTAATCCAACCTTATTAATCTTTATACGTCTTTATTCTTCCATTTAATCAATTAATCTCATCACTTACTTAATATATTTCCAATTCCACATAAAGATTCTAATCTCCAATCTTCCAATAAATATATAACTACCTAAAATTAATACTAAAATTAAAGTCTACTTACTAGAAAACCTTAAAAACTTACCTTAAAAATCAAATTTGGAGAAACTTGGAAGTCCTTTGGTGTTCCCTTTGTTGGCCGAAATTTTTAAGTGGAAAAAGAGAGAGTTTGTTCTTCATATCACATATATTTATATACAAAGGAAATGATGATCACCTTATGTGTTGGTTAAACCCTTTAAGACCACCTGTCCACCTTTCTCTTTCTTCATTTATTACACATGCTAAATGGTTACTTTTGATTGGCCAACATTAGATTTTTATAGTTTTCTTTTCCTTTACTTCTTTCCACTTGTCCCTCTTCCCATAGGATATCCTAAAGTTGTCCCGGGTTACCCATACGGTCCCGACACGAACCCGGGCCCACTTTACGTTCCAGCGATTAATCGATCATATCTTTTAAACCGTATAGTTCCACGAGTCAAACTACATATAATTTTGATCCTCTCGACCTCTACTTTCTATTTATAAGGTCTATTTTAGGTTTCCAAGTCATTTTGAAAAATTACCGATAAGCCCTCAACTTTTTACAAAATTCCCTTTAGGTCCTTTCCTTGCTCGGGTTTCTTCTGGCTCCGTTTCTACTGATGATCGTTTCATATATCACCCCTCGTCATCCTCTACGTACTCATTTTTTTATTTCCTACTTTAAATTCATATATAACTTTTATTGATAATGACCAAAATGCCCCTAGTCAAAATCCCCTATATCTTCTAAACCGTGCGTTTTCTGGAAAAATCGTTACGCGTCGTTGTGACCCGGTTTTTCTCTATTTTCCATTTTTGGAATCTGTTATGTGAACTATTAAGAACATCCGGTACGACTTTTGGAAATTACATTTACCTCCCCAAAACTTTTGAAAATTACAGTCACCTCCCCAAAACTTTTTGGAATTACAATCACCTCCCTAACACTTTGCATTTTTCTTCAAGTAGGTCCCAGTGGTCCTATAGCCTTATCTGGGGCTGTTGTCAGGAATTATCTTCTCCTTTCCCCTTCTCTCACTGTGCACGTGACTACACTGCATAAATACGATAGGCGGATGTGACAGTTCCTTCCTCGTTAATTTAAGCTTCGTCCCGAAGCTCATCAAGTGAAAACAAATATGGGTATTGCTTCCTCATAATTTCTTCGCGTTCCCATGTAGCTTCTTCTACTTTATGATTTCTCCAAAGCACTTTGACTAATGGAATCTTCTTATTCCGCAACTCTTTGCTTTCCCGTGCTAAGGTTTCTACCGGCTCTTCCTCGTATGTCAGGTCGGGTTGAATCTCGATATCTTGAGCTTGTATGACATGGGTTGGATCTGAACGATGCCTCCTTAGCATTGAAACGTGGAAAACATCATGTATTTTACTTAATTCGGGTGGTAATGCCAATTGGTAAGCTACCGGACCTATACGTTCAATGAATATGTAAGGCCCAATAACCTTGAACTTAGCTTACCCTTTTGTTTAAATCTTAGCACTTTCTTTCATGGTGAAACCTTAAGAAATACCTTATCACCAACATTGAATTCTATGTCCCTTCTCTTCAGGTCCGCGTATGATTATTATTTTTTTTTCTATCCGTCACAGCTTTTAACCGATCCCGGATAATTTCTACTTTCTCCTCGGTCTACTTAACTATCTCCGGCTCAAGATCTTTGCTTCGCTTAATTCCATCCAGCAAATTGGAGCCCTGCATTTTCGTCCTTATAGTGCTTTATAAGGAGCCATCTGTATGCTGGACTGGTAGCTGTTGTTGTAAACGAACTCCATTAAACTTAAATACTTCTCCCAGCTACCTTTGAATTCTAATATGCATGCTCTTAACATATCTTCCAAGATCTGGGTTACCCTCTTTGACTGTCCGTCCGTTTGTCGATGAAACGACGTACTCTAGTCCGTTCGAGTTCCCAAAGTCGTTTGGAACTTTTGCCAAAAGTTCGACGTAAAGCATGGATCTTTTTCCGATATGATTGATGTTGGACTCCAAGAAGTCGTACAATCTCTTTAATGTACAAGTCCGCTAACTTATCCAGGGAGTAGTCCATCCTTACTGGTAAGAATTGAGCTGACTTAGTTAGCTGGTCTACTATCACCCATATTGCATCATGTTTGTCTCTTGTCATTGGTAGTCCCGCCACAAAATCTATAGTTATGCGATCCCATTTCCATGTTGGAATCGTAATAAGTTGTAGAAGTCCCGAGGGTAGTTGATGTTCTACCTTTACTTGTTGGCAGGTTAAACATTTCGTCACGTAATCTACCACATCTCTCTTGATCCCTGGCCACTAATAACATTCTTTCAAATCCAATACTGCTTCTACCTTCTTAGAATCAACTCTTATTCCTTCCGCCTATACAATATGTCCTAAAAAGGCCACTTCTTCTAACCAAAATTCACACTTGCTGAATTTGGCGTATAACTGCTTCTCCCTCAATGTTTGTAACACGATTCTCAAGTGCCGGTCATGATCCTCTGCATTCATTGAATAAACCAGTATGTCATCGATGAATACCACGACAAATTGGTCCAAATAAGGATGGAAAATCCAGTTCATCAAATCCATGAATACCGCAGGTGCATTCATGAGCCCAAAAGGCATTACGATAAACTCATAATGTCTATATCGGGTTCTGAATGTAGTCTTTGGTATATCTTCATCTTTAATCTTCAGTTGATGATAGCCGGATCGCAGATCAATCTTTGAGAAAATTTCCCACACCTTTCAATTGATCAAATAAATCGTCTATCCGGGGTAGCAGGTATTTATTCTTAATCGTCAGCTTATTTAACTGACGATAATCCACACATAGTCTTAGGGACCCATCTTTCTTTTTCACGAACAGTACACTAATGCCTTATGTTTGTCAGCTCATCCATTCCAAGTATTGCATCAAATTCCTGGAATGGCAACTCAAACAGATCACCTAAGAAAGTGTGTCCGTGTACTTCTATCGGACAATCCTTTATTACCTTCCTGGTAACCATCTCACAACCTAAAGGATTTATAACTAACACTCCATCTGTTTCAAGTTCTACTTCTAAATCCTTTAATTCTTCATTTTTCATGCATATATATGAATGTGAAGAACCTGGGTCTATTAAAGCATAAATCAGCATTCCAAACATAATTAGCTGACCTGATATGACATTCGGAGCCTCTTCTTCCTCACGCGCCCTCATTGCATACATCCTCGCAAGGGCTCTTGGCTTGGGTCTATCCACCGTCTCTGACTGTGCCCGCGATAGATTTCCTCCTCGACCTCTGCCTCGACCTCTACCAGCTATGGCTCGAGATCCTTCGATAATATCTAGTGTGTTTTGCTGTCTTAAGGGGCATTCTCGTTTAAAGTGGTCCTTCGCTCCACAACTAAAACATACCTAGGCCTTGCCCTAACATTTTCCTGAATGCCTACGCCCACATTGAACACAGCGTGGATGGGTGTTTTCACTTCCTCCGATAGTTTTGAACTGAGCAAAGTTACCTCCACCTTGGCCATGCCCTCTTCCTTGTCCTCTCCCAGACCTACCAGTACTAGCTACAAAGGTAGCTTGACTCGGGCCGCCCCGAATCGACCTTTGACTGGATATCCTGTTCTGATTTCCTCCCATGGAACTACCTTCTCTAAACTGTTTCCTTGTTTGCTGGAAATTTTTTTGAATAACTCTGGGTATCCCTTCTTGGTCTTACCCTCTGTCTCCTATTTTGCTCATCCTTCTGACATTGCTCTACTTCCAGAGCCCAAGTGACCATTTTGGAAAATTCCTTGATATTAGCAGCAATTAGCTGCATTCTAATCTCATTATTCAAACCATCCTGGAATTGCTTACACCTATCATGTTCGTCTTCAATTGTCTTCTTGGCATACCTACTCAGCCTAGTAAATTCTCTCTCATATTCAGCAACGGTCAGTCAACCTTGCTTTAAGTGTAGAAACTCCTTTTTCTTGGCATCTAGGTATGCCTCCGATATAAACTTCCTCTTGAACTCATTCATAAAGAAATCCCATGTTCTTTGTTCCGGTGGAAATCGTTGGTGAACTGTGTCCCACCATATATATGCTTCTTCCAGTAATAGGGAATAGCACATACCACTCGCTCCTCTGGAGTACACTGTAACTGATCTAAGGCTCTTACCGTTCCTTCCAGCCAATACTCGGCTGTAGAAGAATCATCGTCCCTTCGGGCCCTAAACTCCTTCGCCCCGTACTTTCTTATCTTTTCTATCGGGGGTTTCCTTTCCCCTCCTACAGCAGGTACTGGTACGGGTGCTGGCGCTGGGGCTGGGGCAACGCCGGCTATCTGCCGAAATACGGCAGCCATTTGTTGCAACATCTCATTCGGAAGAGGAGCTCCCGCTGAGGGTTGCTCAGCCTCCGGTGTTTCAGATACATGCGTCTCTACAATATGTGACGCTCGAGATTCAACTTCCTCCTCTACGGCTCTTTGAGAGGACTCTCGCGACATCTATATTCTAACACATAACTCACAGTCAAAAGCAGCACAACTCAGCAGCACTATTAAACCCTATGTGGCATGTATATAAAGACAAAACACTTAATCAAATATATGCAAACATTCCCTTATTTATTTTTCCTATATTTCCTTCCTGAATGATGCCTACTTTTTATCTCCTATTTACTACAAGTTATCTCGTTTTACGTCGGTAATGGCCACTCCCGACATAAAACGTACATCCTCCTATGTTGGATTACCCAGAAGCGGCTAAACCGGAGCTCTGATACCACAATTGTAACACCCCTTCCCGACCTAATGTGTAAGCCGAGTAGAGGTGCCACACTATCCAAATGTTGCTACCAATTTACTTAGTCAAATTTTTGTTCCAATTTTACAGAAATTTTGCCAGAGGTTCGTCTAGAAATTTGGATCCCAAGTGTCGACAAAACTTGTTTTTCTGATTTTTGAAAACATTTTACACAGACCAATGTGAATACAATCAGTTTCCAATACACTCCCAATGAATCCACCTTATACCCTCAACTACAACCTGCAAGAAAAATTCACACTTCTAATCCAGACTAAATTAGAGATTTATTATTCTTACATACCAATAATGTACAGTATTACATACTGACTCTCAATCTTATATATACATATACATGCCACAACTAGTTAACTCATAATGGAAACTAAAGGCTACTCTGAGGTGCTGCGCTGTGTTGTGCTGCTCGATGCTAATCACCGAAATCTACTGCTCCAAACCTACGAGTCAAGAAAACTCAACTCGCTGAGCAATTACGCTCAGTGGGTACTTTAGCGATGAAAATATAAGTGAAACATGAAAGCATTTGAAATAAAAGGATATAATTAAATCATAAATCAACCCACCTTAAACCAATGGAAGTTACTGTACATTCAGTGTAAATATGCTTTCAACAAATGTAAAAACCATAATTCAAACTCATTTTGCATTACGTAGTTTAACGAAAAATAATATGTCTTTGATTCAGGCTCTACTGGTATATAGGGAACCGTAGTGATAAGGCAGTGGGCCTCCCCACTGTAACATAGGTGGCCCTCACCACCAATATCAGATCACAGGAATGGGCCTCCCCATCCTGGTTAACCAATGGGCCTCCCCATTGGCTTCAGTGGCCTCACCACTGAATAAAATATCATATCACAATAATGAGCAGTACTGCATGCGTTAGTATAGTGCACCATACCCTTATCTACCACTCCCACTATCCAGTAGAGCAAAAAGATTAAAATGATTCAATTTAAGTCTCAACTTCATTTTAGAATGATTCAAGAAATCAATTTAAATTCTTACTGCGCTTTGCCATTTATGCCGCGCACCACTTTCTTTGGTCAAACCGTTACTCTTTTTCACATATTTAACATTCACAATAAACACATCAAACATTTCAAAGTACTCCTCAAAAGATCACAAATTGACCAAATTAATAGTGTTGCGGCGAGAAAAATCGGCAACGCAAAATGGCATGACCAAATGAATAGTAAAATCTGGGTTTTCGTCAAAATTTCAGTCCACTTCAGTCATGCATTTGACCAAGTAAATGATCTTATTTTTTGCTGAAATTTTACAGAAAACTTATTTCATATGTTGACTAATTTCATGTAAAATTTCGTTGAAAAATTCATTCGTTTTCGGCCCCAAACAATTTCCCCAAAAATAGTCCAGAAGCTGTCACTTTGGGACCATTTCGGCCCAAACATTTGAAATGCATAGGATAGTTTATTTTTCTTTTGCAAATCAATATTAAGGCTTCTTTAATAGTAAAGTGAAGATTCAAACACTTCCTTTTAACAATTTTTGCATGTTTAACTCAAATCAAACTAATTAAAGTCCAAACAACTTACCAAATCAACTTTCCAAATTTTCTCAAAACATTTGGTTTCAATTAAATTTTACAACCCAAATTGCCATAAGAAAACAAGAACATAACTCAAATATTTAATTTAAACTCAATCAATATATTTAAACATCAACTTCAAAACTTCCATAAACCAAAGTTTGTAAGCAAATAGAATTTCTTTTATGGTAAAGCACCAAATCAAAAGTAATTATTCAAAGGTAAAGTACCAAACCTTATTCTTGTACTTCCCCTTAGCTTTTCCTTCTTCTCCTTCTTTAATTCTTTATTTCTCCTTCAATAAATTCAAGATACAACATAAACCTTAGAAATTCAAAATAATAAGTTATCCTCCATTTCTTTTCCAACCGAAACCCCTAATCCAACCTTATTAATCTTTATACATCTTTATTCTTCCATTTAATCAATTAATCTCATCACCTACTTAATATATTTCCAATTCCACATAAAGATTCTAATCTCCAATCTTCCAATAAATATATAACTACCTAAAATTAATACTAAAATTAAAGTCTACTTACTAGAAAACCTTAAAAACTTACCTTAAAAATCAAATTTGGAGAAACTTGGAAGTCCTTTGGTGTTTCCCTTTGTTGGCCGAAATTTGTAAGTGGAAAAAGAGAGAGTTTGTTCTTCATATCACATATATTTATATACAAAGGAAATGATGATCACCTTATGTGTTGGTTAAACCCTTTAAGACCACTTGTCCACCTTTCTCTTTCTTCATTTATTACACATGCTAAATGGTTACTTTTGATTGGCCAACATTAGATTTTTATAGTTTTCTTTTCCTTTACTTCTTTCCACTTGTCCCTCTTCCCATAGGATATCCTAAAGTTGTCCCGGGTTACCCATACGGTCCCGACACGAACCCGGGCCCACTTTACGTTCCGGCGATTAATCGATCATATATTTTAAACCGTATAGTTCCACGAGTCAAACTACATATAGTTTTGATCCTCTCGACCTCTACTTTCTATTTATAAGGTCTATTTTAGGTTTCCAAGTCATTTTGAAAAATTACCGATAAACCCTCAACTTTTTACAAAATTCCCTTTAGGTCCTTTCCTTGCTCGGGTTTCTTCCGGCTCCGTTTCTACTGACGATCGTTTCATATATCACCCCTCGTCATCCTCTACGTACTCATTTTTTTATTTCCTACTTTAAATTCATATATAACTTTAATTAATAATGATCAAAATGCCCCTAGTCAAAATCCCCTATATCTTCTAAACCGTGCGTTTTCTGGAAAAACCGTTACGCGTCGTTGTGACCCGGTTTTTCTCTATTTTCCATTTTTGGAATCTGTTATGTGCACTATTAAGAACATCCGGTACGACTTTTGGAAATTACATTTACCTCCCCAAAACTTTTGAAAATTACAGTCACCTCCCCAAAACTTTTTGGAATTACAATCACCTCCCTAACACTTTGCATTTTTCTTCAAGTAGGTCCCAGTGGTCCTATAGCCTTATCTGGGGCCGTTGTCAGGAATTATCTTCTCCTTTTCCCTTCTCTCACTGTGCACGTGACTACACTGCATAAATACGATAGGCGGATGTGACAGAACAAGTAATCGCCGAAGGGTATTTTGGTCTTTTCACATCTTAGACCATAAAATTACAGCACAAGGAGGTTGAGGGGCCAAAATATATTTAAAAGAAAGTTCAAGGGCTTGGGTTTTAAATAAATAAAAGAAAGAGACATTTGGACCAATGAAAATTAGCCATTTTCCCACTTAAGTGTACCAATGGGAAACCAACACTTACACCAACACATCTTAACCTCTCTTAGCTGCCATTTGGAGGAGAGAATAGCAAACAAATAAAAGCCAAGAGCTCTCCTTTGTTCTTGCTTTGGCCGAATAGAAGAGAAAGGGAAAAGAGAGAGAGATTTTTTTTCAAGTAGCTATTTTTGGTTGCAAACTTTGGTGGAGAATAAGACTTTAAGGTAAGGGGTTTTATTTGTAGCTTTAATTTCATAAATTGTTGGCTATTTTAAGAGATCTAAGTTAAGGTTCATAAAGGTTGAATTTGGGGAAAGTTTGTAGGATGGTTAGAAAATGAATTTAATGGAAAAATATGTTGATTAATGATGAGAGATGGTTAATTTAGGTAGAAATTCATATGAATTTGGAGGGTAGCTTATTGTTCTAAATTTCTAATGTTTATGTTTAAGGTTGTGTTCTTAAATTTCTTGAAGGAGAAACAAAGATTAAGGAAGGAGAAGAAGGAAAAGCAAAGGGGAAGTAAAAGAATTAAGGTTTGGTACTTAAATCATTGTCTTTTTCAATTAATTCACATATTTTGCATTATGGGACTTTTGAAATGGCTTTGAAATGATGTTATTATGTGTGGTAAATATGTGGGAAAGTGCCTTCTAGTCATTTGTAGTTAATTGATGGTGAAAAGAATAAAAAAATAAAACAAACTAGCCCAATTTGTGTAAATTGTCCATAAACTTTGACTAACTTTTAGTCATCTCTTTGGTTTGATTTTTGAAAGAGGGACCTTTAGTCCTTCCATGGTATCACAAAAGGAGTCTAAAACTCAATTTTTCAAGAAAAAAATGAATTCCCCTCAAGTTTTGAAAGTTGGGCCGAATGGTCCGTTTTGGGCACCATTCTGCAGCTTTCATTTTGGGCAGTCCGTTGAGGGGGCAAACGAAGGAATTTTTCGACGAAATTTTATATGCATTTAGTTTATTTATGAAGGGTTTTCCTGCAAAATTGCAGCAAAAAATAAGTTTGTTTACTTGGTCAAAACTGTTTCTAAAGTTGACTGATTTTCAGTAGTAAAAACAGATTTTATCATGTAGTAGTCGCGCGCCATTGCGTCGCCGATTTTACGCGCCGCGCTACTATTCATTTGGTCATTTTTTCTAAATGTGTTAAAACTTGAATATTATGATATAGATTGATGTTATATCATTTAAAATGACATGAAAGGGGCTTGGAATAATCAGAAAGGCATCATGAGAAGTTATCCTAGTAATATATGCATTATGGAAAAATCATGACTTATTGAATATCATGACCAAAGTAATTAATAAATTATTTATGCTCTACTTGGTATGTCAGAACCTTTGAGATAAGGATATGATGCATCATACTATTACTGCAGTACTGCTTATGACATGATATGATATTTCGGCTGAAGGCCGATGATTACAATGACATGATCAATGATTCAATGATAATGGCCATTGGCACATGTGCAAGAATTATGATGAAAGAAAATGAAATATGATCATGACGAGATATGATTATCATGACCCTTCCTTATCCGCTGACGTTTTGTTACACCAGTAGAGCACCTAAATTGATAAAAGCAAACTGAGTAATTTCTAAATTCAGAATATGGGATTTAATCTTTTATCATTATGTTTAGATCTTATTCATTTATTTAAAGTATTCAAATGCATGTTTTTAATTACTCTTTTAATTTATTTATTTAATGCAATGATTTAAGTACCCACCAAGCAAACGCTTAGCGAGTTTAGTTTTCTTTTCTAAACTCGTAGGTTGAGCGAGAAGCCATTTTCTGCAGTGTCCCGAGCAGCTGGAGTTGGCAACTTTTGGGTAGAAATTTATTATAAGTAATATAACTAGAATGGCATGTACATATGTTAGCGTAAACTAAGAATTGTATGTATGACTAGTAAAAGACCAAAGTACGTGTGCTAAGTATATTAATTACTGTATGTTGGTATGAATTAGTATGTATGGATGTGTGTGTAGAAGTGTGAAATTTTAATGCAGGTTTTGGTGGAGGATATAAGGAGGTCGACTATAGAAGTGTTTGAGATTGATTGACATTGATTGGTTGAAAAAAAAATGTTTTCATTAAATCAAAAAAATCAGTTTTGGCGACACTTGGGACCACCAATTATAGGGGAAACTCTGGCAAAATTTTTGTAAAATGTGTATTATAAATTGACTAAGTATAGAACCAAGACTCGAATATCACAAAATAACATTCCATCTTGGTCTATGAACATAAGCTAAGATGGGGTGTTACATTAAGCCTACACCCTTTGGGGCTTATTGTAGACACGGCCCTTGGGCTAGCATCTTTCAGCACTTCCTTCTCCTAGTGTACAAGAGATTGTTCACTACTAGAACTAGAATTGGATTTAGATAAAGTAGCCATTTTATACATACAAAATAAATTTCTAGAATGGTTTTAAGTGACAAACAACATAAAAGTACAAAAAAGAATCTTTAGTAATTCTATATCAACTCATATCATTAAAGATCAACATAAATCGATCAACATAAATATATTTTTTCTCTATTTAAAACATATAAACAACATATAGAGCACAAACGATTTATATTTTAGTAGTCCCATATCAAAGCATATCAACCCATAGCAACACAAATCAGTCAATAAAATTATATTTTTTCAATACTCAAAACATCTAAACAACATATAGAATAAAAAATGATTCATATTTTAGTAGTCCCATATCAAAACATATCAAATCATATCAACCCATATCAACCCGTATCAACAAAGGTCAACATAGATCAGTCAGCCAAAACACATTTTTTCACTATATAAAATATCTAAACAACATATAGAACACAAATGATTCATATTTTAGTAGTCTTATATCGAAACATATTAAACCATATCAAGGCATATCAACACATATCAATATGTATCAGTAAGCTAAACACACTTCTTTAATATTTAAAACAGCTAAACAGCATGTAGAACAAAAAATTAGTCAGTCTTCAGTAAATCCTATATCAAAGCATATTAAGCCATATCAAGGCATATCAACACATATCAATCAATATAAGTAAGCTAAAAACACTTCTTTAATATTTAAAATAGCTAAAAAACATGTAGAACACAAAATCATTCATTCTTTACAAATCCCATATCAAAGAATATCAAGCTATATCAATGCATATCAACACCTATCAATACAGATCAATCCATATCAATAAGCTAAACACACTTCTTTAGTATTTAAAGCAGCTAAACAACATATAGAACACAAAATCATTCATTCTTTAGTTAATCTCATATCAAAGCATATCAGCCATTAATGGATCATAATACATGTTTTTCAGCATATCAAGGCATATCAACACATATCGACAAAAATAAATAAAAAAAAGAACAATCAATAAAAACATACTTATGGATTTTATTAAACAACCAAACAACATAAAGAATACAAAATGATTCTTTCTTTATTAATCACTAAAAAAACTATACTAACTCATATCAACCCAAATCAACATATATCAATCCATATCACTACAAAAATCAACACATATCAATCCATATCACTACATAAATCAACACATATCAATCCAATTCTTTAGTATTTAAAACAGATAAACAACATAATAAAAATTTACTCTTTAATAATCTCATATCAAATCATATCAATATGTATAAAGAAAGATCAACACATGTCAGTCCATAAAACCACTTTTGTTTACCATTTAAAACATCCAAACAACATATGGAACACAAATGATTCATGTTTTAGTAGTCCTATATCAAAGAATATCAAACCAAGTAAACTCATATCAACACATATTAATACAAATCAATCAATATCAGTATACAAAACACATTTCTTTAGTATTTAAAACAAATAAACAACATAAACAAAACAAAAAAAATCATTCTTTATAAACCCATATCAAACCACACTAACACATATCAAACAATACCAAGAAATATCAACAAAGATCTGTCAACAAGACCACATTTCTTCACTATTTAAAATATTTAAACAATATATATGACCCAAGTGATTCATATTTTAGTAGTTCCATGTCAAAATATATCAACCCATATCAATACATATCAACTTGTATTAATACAGTTCAATCAATATCAATATACAAAACACACTTATTTAGTATTTAAAATAGATAAACAACATAAATAAAATAATAAAAATTTGTTTTGTGTTAAACCTATATCAAAACATATCAAAGCATATCAACCCAACAACTCATATCTATAAAAAAAAAAAACTTTTCTTAACTATTTAAAATAGGCAAACAAAAAAGATCAGTCAATAAAAACACACTTCTAGACTTTATTAAAAGCCAAATGTTATGGACTCAGCTTAGCTAACTACAAGCACACAAATAGTTAACAAGTAATATAATGATAAGTAGAGTATCATTCCCACGTGGAAGTTTGCTTCTAAGTACTGATCAATTAAAATTAATTATTATTTGGATGATAAAATTCAATTTATGATTAAATAAACAAATTACTTTGAATTAAATCTAATGATACGAAACTTAGGGTTAAGTCACCTTTATTGATTTATCATGGATTTTCTAAAGTATTAATTTCATTTAGTTTTCCTTTAATTAATGGTTAAATTCTCCTAAATTAAGCTCAAGTCTCTCTCAAGTACTAGAACTAATATCAATTTAATCATTGTGTCTACTCTCGTGATCACAAGTAATTAAACCAATTCATTAGGTTTTGTGAGAATTTTGAATCAACCTCTTAAGTGTTTAACCTTATCTCTAATTGAAAAAATTCCTTAAGATTGTTACCTCTATGGACTAATGTTATGCTTCCACTCTCGCTCCATCACACAACACCTCAATTCAATTAATTATTGGCCAGATAATTAAATCATTAAGAGTAAAGATAACAAATTAATTTAAGGATAAACTAAATTAATTCAATAAGCATTTATAACTCCATGATAAGTTCAATGAAAGGGACCAACCCTAAAGAGGATTAGTTATCCATTACTGAAATAAAAACATTGAAAATATTAAAGAAAGACATTTAAAACGTAATTTAAAGAACAAGAAATATCAAACTCTATTTCATTGAAGAACTTGGAACTTGAATTTCTTCTTGAACTAGAATTTCACTCTCCTTCTTGAGAAAACTCTAAACTACATTTATTTCTTGAATGAATCTAATCTAATTCTTGTAGATATTTCATATATTGTATCCTTGGAGGAAAGGTGTTTAAATAGAGTGTTTGGAAGCTTCATTGGTGGGAAAAAACTGAAAAAGGTTAGGCCACATCTTGTTTGGTTCACCACTTTCCAAATTTTCTGCTCAAGGTCATGAATTTGGGCCCCATGGTCATGGCTTATGAGTGTCATGGTCATGGCTTGAGTTGAATTGGATGGTTTGAGCACTTTATAGCTATAAAGGGTTAGGAAGGTATGCCATGGTCATGGCTTTTCAATGCCACGGTAGTGGCATATGAGTGGAGACTTCCAACTTTGAATTTCTTCTTTTTCTTGGCTCAGGTAGTAGAGAAATCAGTCCCATGGTCGTGGCCTTTCAATGTCACAGTCATGGCATCAATTTGGATTCTGGAATTTTGTCTTTTTGCTATGGCAAACTTGATTTAAATCCCAGGTCGTGGCCTTGAAGGGCCATGGGCGTGGCACTTGTATTTTCTTCATTTTTGCTTACCTTTCTTCAATTTTACACCTCTAATCATTAAAAACTTGGAATCTTGTCTTTCCAAGCATGATTATTATAATTCTAACTCAAATAAACAAAATCCATCAAATTCGATTGCAAAATGATTAAAATTATGGTTAGAATTATAAAAATGTTAATTATAATTTCACTCTATCACCAACACAACATAAAGAATATAAAATGGTTCTTGCTTTGGTATTCCCATATCAAAGGAAATCAAGGCATACCAAAAAAGATTAATGCATGTTATTAAAAAAAAACACTTCCTAACTATATAAAGCGGCTAAGCAACATGTAGAAAAAATCATTCATCATTTAAAAATCCCATATCAAAGCATATCAACCCATATCAACATTGATCAATGACCATTTTTCCCTATTATTAAAAATTATTTATAAATTTATATAGTATGGATCTATTCTTATTACAATTATTAAGAAAGTCATACTTAAAGTTTATGAAATCTTATACATTTTAAAAACCAATTTTAAGGTATTGAAGTTACAATAGTGTGCATTGAAGAAAAATTTCCTAAAATTCACTACCATATTAATTCAAAATTTCCTTAGACAAAAGTTTACACATGTGAACTCCTAATTTTGCCACTACATTAAATTGAATATGATTAAAATTCCAATAAAATTGAAATCACATGAGTCCGAGTTCGGATGGGCCTAAAATGGTCCCCGAAAATCCTCGATGTTGGACATGACCTTTAAATGAAAGCCTATACGATAATGAATCCAACACAACTTGAATTGCATGAATCAGAGGTCAAACAGGACCAAAATGGCAAAGAATGTTCTGCGGTGCCTTGTAAGCTGTGATGCGCATGGATAGTCTGTGCGACCGAAGGCAGCAGAGGGATCTGTGGCTATCCCCCGGGCCCATGGATGGCCACGATTGTCTATATGGCTAGCAAATGGTCATACAACCCATCTGACTTATGCGCTGCTTGTCCGACACATGTGCAACCCAGTGTCATTTTGGTTTGATTTTTTTTTTAATTTTCACTATAAATTGAGGTCTTCTTCTTCAAAAGAGGGATCCAAAATTTCACATACTGAAATTATTTCTAGTGTAAAAATACAAAAAAAAAATATTCATCTTGGATCAATTTAATCAAATTAAATTCGATTCCCTTATAATTTTTTGGACTCAGAGTTATTTTGGCATCTTTTTCTTGAGACTCTTTAAGAGGAGCTACTTCTACCATACATCCAAAGGAAATAGCTGTCCAAAGTAAAAATTTTCTCACCTTTCTTTTGTCAATTCGGTAATCTAAATTAACTAAATTTGGTTAATTAAAGACCTTTGCAACCAAAGGCATAAACTATTTAGGACTCTAATTCACATTCAAGCGAGATAAGTAGGCACACTCTAAATATTATACCTAAACAACCAACAGGTCTATTTAGTTCTATCATATTCCATTTTATTTTGTTGTTTTTGTTATTACTATTATTATTTCTCCTCTTTCATTTTCTTGATATTTTGGGCCTCATTGCAAATTTGGTGAGTTTTGCAATAGCCGCCATTATTGTTATATTTGTCTTTCTTTTTAATTAATTAGTTAATTTGGAATTTAAGCTTAACCTAGAACCTATAAGGGCTAGAGTTGAAGCTCCCTTGGAATTATTATTTTTGGTGGAGTAGTAATATTGATTTCCCAGTTTATTTTATGAATGTCAAATTATCATATGTGCCTGCATCGTAATTATGTCATTCATGATCAATTATGGTATAAACCATAAAAGTCACATTTTTTTCTCAATTAAATAGGTTAAAATCAATCAAAGAGAGATAGAAAATTATTTTTATTAAATTGGTATGAAAACTTAGCCCAGAACCTATCATGATTGGTTTCGGACGAATGTCCTTTTGGATAAAAAAATCAATATAATTTAATGGAGCCAATTAAATGTGTTTTCCTTTAATTTTTCTAAATAAAATAAACTAAAGTGGCAACTCTCCAATTTTTGCTTTTCAAAATGAAAGCCATCATCTCTTTTCAAAATAAAGTTTCTTTTAAAAATAAAAGAGGCAAATCTTTTTAAAATAAAAGATATTCTTAACCAGTGCTTACCGAACCAACTAGAGACCATACATGGAGATTTCATGTGAGACCTAGCCTAAATGAGCATTTTTGCTCTTGATTCCCGAGCTGGGCTAGATCAGTGCTCGGGCTAGGCCTCACAGCTGGCGACTCTATTTGGGACTTTAAAATTTTCAATAAAAAATTTTAATGGGCTCTTTTTAAAATCATTTTCTTTTTGATTGATTTTTTTCCTTCATCATGCATAAGGGTTCCTTAACCTTTAGTTTTAGAAAACCCTAGGTAGCAAGTAGCATCCACTTGACAACCTTCATTAGGTATGTTGAGGGATAGCGAAAGCATCCAACCCACAATGCATCCTCAATCTTTTTGACGTATAATGAACATGTACGTACTATAAGACCTATGCCAGATTCATTATCCGTCATATGGTTATGTACATCATTATCCCAATATGATGGGACCATTTTCACTAAACCCCTTTACATGTAAAGGCCATAGCCTACCCTTAAGATTTGTGCACTATAATCCTAAACCATCCTTATAAAATTGTTTTCATTCATATATCCATGTATGCATTTCATTGATATTACCCCCATAATTTTAGGGCACCATTCTCTTAAAACTCAATCCAAGATAAGCTATAGAAATCACATTAAGCCTAAACAAAATTAGCATAAACCTAAGCCATATTGACTTATCCCTAAATATAAACCTTAACCACATCGATTTATCTCATAAACCTAGGTCACATTGACTTAGCCCATCATACATGAACCCAAGCTACATTGGCTTGACTCATAGAGCATAAAACTACCCAATCTACATTAGTTTGACCCATAGAACACAAACCTAAACAACATGGGTTCGCCACATTAATATAAGCCACATTAGCTTAAACATCAAACATGAAACCAGGTCTCGTGGGCTCGACCTATCAAACATTAAAAAAGCCATATTAACTTAACCAGTTAACATAAAATTGTGCCTGATGCTACATTAGCTTGAGCAATCACATTGAATTTAAGCCCCAGAGGCTTAACCCCTCAAACTAAAGCCATAATTGGGTTGACCATCAATTTCCATAACCAAGCCATACCACCTTAACCATCTAACCTAAACCATATTGGCTTGATTCATATCATAGGTTTAACCCACAAAATCAAGCTATATTAGCTTAACCATCACATTTAAAATAAGCCTACATTGGCTTAACCCATCCAAATGAAATCAATGCCAAATTGGCTCTATCATCATCAGCTCAATCACCAAAACCAAACCACACTAGCTAAACCACTAAGTTAGCTTAACCCATAGATACAAGCTTAAGCCACATTGGCTCAACCTATTAAAAATCAAACCTAAGCCACATTGGCTTATCTCATTAGTATAAACCTAACCATCATACATGAACTTAAGCCGCAATGTCTTAACCTTTAGACATAAACAATATTCACAGTGGCTTAACCCTTTAGACACGTACCCTTAGGCTTGAACCAAGGTTATAAAGGCTAAACCAAGTAAATAGGAATCACTCAAGCAAGGCTATATATATATATTAGTCTTCATCTAGACACATGGAACAACTCTTGGGGGCTATACCCTACCTAGCCTTATGGCTTAACTCTTTAAGACCATGTCCTACCTAGCCACATGGCTTAAACTTCAGGGATTATACTCTTCCTAGCCACTTGGCTCAATCATTTGGACCATACCCTATCCCACCAAGCCACATGGCTTGAACCATAAAGGACCTTACCTATTTTTCTCGTAGCCACAAGGCTTGAACTGATAAATATCATAAGTAGCCTCTTCGAGCCATTATGGCTCAAACCATAAAGGACCACATTAAGCCACATGGCTTTAACTATTTGCCACATGATTAACCTTTTAGAAGCAAACCCATCAAACCTAGCCGCAATGGTTCACAATCTGTAGACCCTTAATTTTTGACCCGGTCCGGTCTAATATAATTTAATTAGTCCAAAATAATTTTTGTTATCTTAATTAAATAATATTTGGTTTAGTGTCTAATTTTTATTAATAAAAAATGAAAAAAATAATAATAAACAAAAAAATAAATAATAAAAAATAAATAAAAAAGGGGTTGGTTGTGTGAAATGGCCTGGGGCCATTTCGCTCAAAGGAAAAACCTGCGGGCGAAATGACCCCCAGGCCCATTTCACCCTGCGACAGCTTTTTTGCCAGCGCAATTTTTCCTGCGGCAGATTTTTTCGACAGCACAATTTTTCCGCAGTAGTTTTTTTTTTGCCAGCGAAATTTTTCCAACGCAAATTTTCTGAAACATAATACAATTAGGTTTCATTTTCCTTTTCTTATTCAATATTGTACGCCGTGAGTAACTAGGATTAATAGTAGAATTCTTCTATAAATAAGGAAGGAATCGGGGGAAAAAATTAATCAGAAATTGGACAGAAGCTCGAACAAAAGATTGGATCCGAATCTGTGAAGGAAAACCTTGAATCAAGCAGTTTTTTCTTAGAGAGCCGAAAAACAATTCAAGCAATTCAAAGGCAAAAAGGCTTGTCTTTGACCTTGTTCATCCAAGAAGCAATTTTTGGTGAAACTTACAAAATAAGGTTTGAATTCTTAATTTCTTTTATTTTGTCACAGTAGCTAAACATCTCATTTTTTCTTTTAATTCAAAAACTTTAGGACCTCAATTCACTTTTTCTAAGGCTTAAAATCTTAAATCATTGCTTTATTTCCCAAAAAGTTTGAAGATATTAATTTTATTTCTTCAAAACTCCAAAACCAAGATCTGCATTCCAAATTATCCAAACCCAAAATTGTGTTCTGTTTTCCTTCCAAAAGCCCTAAAAATATCTTTTCTATTTATAAAAACTTTAATTCGTTTGTTTATTTACATAAACTTCATGAAATAATCAACTGATTTACAAATTCTAAAAACTTAATTCTAAGAAAACTAAAACACTAAACCCCAATTCAACTTTAGAATCAAAACAAGTGAACCCTAACTCCTTTATAACCTAAATCCTAAATTTTCTAAGCCCTAATTCTTTAAAAACTTTATAAACATAAATGTTATACTTTTTACACAGTAAGCTCAAATCAACAATTCATTAATCGAAAACCACAAATCAAAAGTATCTTAAAGTGTCCAAACCCTAGTTTCATGATTTCATCATCCAAACCTTAATTTGGTTAATTAAAGAGTTTTACCAACCTTTTAAAACATAAAATCTTTAATCCATTTTAATCACAGTAGCCTAAATTCCATAAATTCCAAAACCCGAACACATGAAATAAAGAACCCTAAATGGAAATAGTAGTTATAATTTAGATGTTTATTTGCCTTATTCAATTCTATATTTGATTATGCTTTGATTTATTTTATATGCTTTAATTTATTTTCAATGCTTGGTTTATTTAATTTATCATGGATGGATGTTTACTTTCTATTGATGAATGATTTATTTATGATGAATGGTTATTTACTTTTATCAAATTATTTAAATTTCCAAATGTTGTAAGAGGTATGTTTCCACTTGGTGGGTATCTCATTAGTTAAATATCATGTAATTTAAATTGCTTTTCTATTTTAGAACCAATGTAAAGGGCATGTTTCTACCTTTCGGTGGGTGTCCTATTTAGGCATATGATGTAAGGACATGTTTCCATCTTCAGGTGGGTGTCCATTTATTTGTTTTGCTTGGACATTGTTTTGATTTTCAATATATTGATGCTTTATTTTAATTATTGTATGTAATATGGATAATGTTGTTATATTTAAGAATTTTATAATATTAAGACCTGTAAAGGAGGCCGGTTCCAATGAACCGGGCATTGTGGGGGTGTTGGGCCATTTCTCACCTTCTCCACACGTACCCAACTTTCCAAACCTATTAGGGGTGGGGGATTCCTTAGGAATTGAGTCATCCACCCCTTTCTTTTTTCCCGGCCCATCCGGGTAGCGACTCCATTTTCTCCAAACTTAGGTCCGTGTTCTCTAAGGCCCCGAGCCTAAACAGTGCCGAAGTCACAAGAACCATTCCACTAGGAGGGGGGGCAAAAATTTTTGCTCACAATGGCGACTCCACTGGGGATAAGAGAAGTTGATTCCTTTGGTCTTTTTATTATTCTATTCTTTCTTATAATGATATTATCCATTGCATCATATTAGATTGAATTGTATGCGTGAGTTAGGATGCCCGTGTTACCCGTGTTGTGTTATGTAAGGGATACCATACTTTCACTCAAGGTATGGAGATCGAGCATGGCATAACCACTCATAGCCTCGTACCATTTGGTATATACTTGCTATGGGAACCTAAGCCTTTTTACGCAAAGACTAAAGCTCATGTAATTGGCCTAGTTACTTTCCTTAGGTTTTTACCCCAAATGCATGTTGTTTGACTATGGTTCATTTATCTTGGCTTAAATCATGGCTTATTTGGTTTGTTCTTTTTCTAATATGACCTAAGTACATTGTAAGCTTAAAATAAATTTTTCTTTAGAAAATCCAAAAGACCAAAGATATTTTCAACATTTTTCAAGATGGTCTTTGGACATAAAACTTTTTTAAAAACATATCAAAAATTATTTGGCTCATGGCCCAAATACTAAGCCTGAAATCTATTTTTCTAAAATCTTTTTATAATGGGCTTAGAAATAAAATTACTTTTATCCAACCTTTTCTTACAAAGAGCTTGCAAATTATTTAGTCAATTAAGAAATACCAAAAATCAATTGTGAGCCTAGTTTATACTAAGAATAATTAATCATGGGCTTGTTTTTGGCATGAATCATTAGTTACTTTTTTCAAGTGAGAAATCTATTTATAATAAACATATTAATTTAGTTTTAATCCAATATAGCATAAAAGCTATTATAGTTGGTTGAATGGATTAAAACCCAATTGATGGGAATTATTATGAATGGATTTCCATTTTTGAAAACATAACTATTGGTTGAAACGTCCGAGAGAAATATTCGAAAACAAGATATAACATGTTGGTAGTTTGTTAAACATATACCTAGTAAAAGAGACTCGCCATACATGCATACATTTGCATCTCATATCCTTTCTGGCTCACAGCCCTGGATTACGAGAGTTCAAAAGCTGACAACAATCCGACCCATGCTAGAGACGAAGTATCTAGCAATGACTCAATCACTTGCTCACCAAAAACAATGGAGCCCGAACAAATTCAAAGAATGGTAGATGAAGCCCTCAATGCCAAAATGGAAGAAATAAAAGAGGCCATGGCCAAGACCATAAAGAATCAACTAGCTGCAATTTTAGGAAACAGTGTCGAAGCATCTGCTAGCACCAAGAAAGTCAAGGGGAAGGCTAAAGTTGATGAAGTAGCTTTTGATGATGATAAGGTGATCATTGATGATGATGATTGGGCTCAATACTACCAAGATCTTCAATAAAAAAAGGATCCAAAGGTCGTTGAGAAGGCAACTATTGAAAAGACCAAGACATTTGATGTTGAGAAGATGATTGCTGATTTGGAAAAGAAATTTGAGAAGAAACTGAAAACCGAAGAGATGTCTAAAGTTGACAAGTTATTCGAGCTAGATAAAGAAGTTCCGTACAAGCTCAAGATGCCATCTTTTGCGAAGTATGATGGAAACAGAAATCCCCATCTCCATGTGAAGCAGTATATCACTACTATGCAGTCTGCTCGAGCTACTAAGGCTCTAACTCTAAGGTACTTCATACTCTCGTTGGACCCTGTTATCCAAAATTGGTTCAACACCTTAGAGGAAAGTACTAAAAAAGATTGGGATCTGCTATACAAGGCTTTCATTCAACAATATGGGTATAATGTCGAGATGGAAGTTACCTTAATGAAAGTGGAGTCCATTAGACAAAGGCCAAATGAGAATTTTGTGGACTATGTCAAAAGATGGAGAAATAAGGCTGCTTTGCTCAAGAAGAGGCCCAATGAATCTGATCAAATAAGGATGATCATGAGAGGGGTCTTGCCCAATCTCCGTGAAAGGATGTCTCACACCCTTATAAGGGATTTCAAAGATCTTCTCCAAGCTGGTCTACAAATTGAAGAGTGGGAAAGGGAGAAAAATCGCTTTTCAATAAAAAGGAATGAGAAAGGGAATTACCAGTCCGAAAATCAAAGCACGCAAAAAGAAGTTGATGTCAATACAACCGGTCAAGCAAATGGAAGACAATTTTTAGATCTGGGGAAGCCTTTGTCTTGGGTCTTCGACAAGCTACAAAAAAAGGCACTATTATAGCCATTGGCCCCTCGACCTTTGCCGAATCCTTTACCCCCAAAATTTAATACTAAAGCCTTTTGTGAGTCTCATCAAACACAAGGACATGAGACAAACAAATTCTTGCAATTAAGACATGAGATCCAAAATTTAATCGATAGTGGTAAGCTACCAGAGCCGGACAAGCCCAATACTAAAGACAATCCTTTGCCTAAGTTTAGAAGAGTACCTCCACCGGCAACCTTCATGGTGGGAAAAGGATTAGAAGAAGATATTGTTTTATCATCCTTTTAAGATAGGGATATTGAAGATGTGAAAGGAAAAGAAGCTTAACTCAACAAACTTTCCTTAGTTTGAATGTTCCTTTTCAATTTTGCTTTCTTTAATATTTAACAATCTTGTTTTACAAATTTAAATTTGTTTGAATAAATTACTTTCATCAAAATTTTTGTTGGTCTTTGTTCATTTTGGTGTTCAACCGATGAGAATTCTAGCTTGATATTCATAAATTAATATGTCTAGGCATCATGACTTGAATGACTTTACTAGGTGAGGGAATTGCTCTATAGCATTGAGTTGTGTATGCTTACTTAGAGAGGGCTCCTGCATAATTATCTTTGTCTAGGTCCTAGTCAGTCTTAGAACATGCTTTGACAAACTTTCGAGGCGAAATTGAACTCTGCTTATTTAAGGGAGAGATGATCTAGGCATTGTTTGGTTAGCCAACAACTAGTATCCACCTATTAAATATCAATCCCTAGTTGTCCCTTTGAGCCTTCATAAAATTTTAGCTTTCTTTTCATTTGCTTAAAAACCCTAATAACCTACCCTTAGCTGTTGTGATACTTTTGACAAGTCTTATGATCATTAAGATGAAGAGGTAAGCAGATCAAAAAAAGAAATGAATAGTCAAGACCATGAAGATAATTGAAGTTCTCAAGGCCATAAGGGTAGTTGAAGTTCTCAAGTCCATAAGGGCAGTTGATGTTTTCAAGACCATAAGGATAGTTGATGTTCTCAAAACCATAAGGGTAGTTGAAGTTCACCTAATATCCCCAATCTATCAAGATAACATCAGAATAACAACTGATTTATCCCTGTTAAAGGAGATTTATGTTACCCCATTCATCCATCATTGGAAGCCCAAGTTAGTACAAACAAGACAACTCTTTTAGAGCTAGAACCAAAAAATCAAAAAAAAAAAGAAAAGAAGAAGAAGAAGAGAAAAAGAAAAACAAAAGAAAAGAAAAGAATAAAAGAAAAACAAAAGAAAAAAGAAAAAAGAAAAAGGAAGAGAGATAAAACCTAAAAAGGTGGTTAAAAAAGCCAACTGAGTTCTCTTTTATCTAAGACAACAAAAGGCTTTCATTTGGTTTATAAGGACGGATTGACTTGAATTGGTCCCAACACAACCAAAGATTTAATCAAAATCAAAGAAAAAGGAGGAAGACCATCCAGTTCTTGAAAGTTCTGTACTTGATAGTCCTACAAGAAAGAAAGACAAAATGATAAAAGAAAGGGAAGAGTAAGGAAAGAGAAAGAAAAAGGGAAGAGTAAGAAAAATAAAGAGGAAGAAAAGGGAAAAGAAGAAAAGAAACGAATTTGGGTCCCAAACTTTATACAAGGGAAAAGACTGTCCTAATCAAGATTCAGACTAATGCCAAGAAGATAGAAGGAATTTGGAGTCTAGCAAGATTGCCTCCAAGCTGCCTAAAATTCAAATAAGAAATTTATAGTGTGAAGGTTTGTCCATTGTCTCACGTCAGCTCCTATCTCAAAATGGCCTTCATTTAACACATGTCTCTCATAGACCCCATTTCAAGCTTATCAAAGACCTGTTGATCTCTCTTGGTAGGTAGAGTCTATTAGTGGAGATAGTTTGGATAAGCATGCATATGAGATAGATAATATTTAAACTCAAATGAGACCTTTGGCCAAGTAATGTGTATGTGCCTATCTGAAGTGCAACAATTCTTGCTTAAATAGAAATAATTCCCTAGTTTAGTACAGTAACTAGGGTTATCATGTTATAGACATGTTAATTTGGAAAATCAAGTCCTGAGCTACATTTGACATTAATTTGGCATAGCCAACATTTGATTTCAAAATCAAAATTCAAAAAAAAAAACAAAAAAAAAGTTTTGTCATACAAAGCCTTCAAGTTAAGGGAAGTATGTTGAACCTCCAAAGGACACATTGGGTAAAGGAAATGATTATTGGTAAGGTCATGAAGAAACTACCAACTAACAAGCTGAAACATAGTTTGAAATAGATGCATCCCTGACTCTACAACTTGGGATCTCTACCACTCATGTTTTCAACATCTTGAAGATAAAAGCCACAAATGCAAAGCTTTCGATCATTCCAATGCAAGACTTGAACGAGCGTCAAAAATGAACTAATGAGAACACTTCTACTGATCACCTCAATCTCTGAATCAATGGAATGACTGTAAGTATCATTCATGCATATCATTCATACATGAGCATATCACATCACACTTTCTTGTCTTGTGTTGTGTATTCCATGTCAAAATGAACAGCAAACACCCTACAAACTAAAGAATCAAAAGAAGATATTGAATCAAGGGGGGCATGGAAAGCCTATTCGCTTGTGGAAGTTCCAGTCATTTTGTGAGAGAAGAAATACGTGCTTGTGCGATGAACTAGACGGCAAAAACATCAATCAGAGCCCGCATAGAAATATCATGGGTTTAAGCCTACACAGGGGGCAAAGTTTCTCCTTTTCAATTTTTTAAGTTTATATATCAAATATTTTCAAACTCACTTAGAAATATTCTGCCATGCAGGGGAGCAAGGAGAGGATATAAGGTCCAATTAAAATAGCTGAAATTTTGCAAAAAGGAAGAACAAAAAGAATAGAACTAAAAATTAGAATGAAAATACAAAAGATAATAGGTCAGTCTAGCTAAAAGAGCTGAAGCCAGGGTAAAGACCCGATTTCCAACGGATAAAGATCCATGTTTCAAGGGTAAAGACCCGATCTCTAATGGATAAAGATCCATGTTCCAAGGGTAAAGACTAGATTTCCAATGGATAAAGATCCATGTTTAAAGGGTAGAGACCCAATTTCCAATGGATAAAGATCCATGTTTCAAGGGTAAAGACCCGATCTCTAATGGATAAAGATCCTTGTTTCAAGGGTAAAGACCCGATTTCAAATGGATAAAGATCCATATTTCAAAGGTAAAGACACAAAGTCAAAGGATAAAGATCCTTGTTTCAAGGGTAAAGACCCAATTTCAAATGGATAAAGATCCATATTTCAAGGGTAAATACCCAATTTCCATTGGATAAAAGATCCATGTTTCACGGGTAAAGACCCAATCTCCAATGGATAAAGATCCATGTTCCTAGGTTAAAGACCTAATTTCCAATAGATAAAGATCTATTTTTTGTGGGTAAAGACCTACAATTCATAAAAATAGAACAACCAGTTATACCAGAATTCTCAACTGATAAAAGGTCAGTCAAATTCAATCCAATCTCGGGTCCAAGTACCCAAATCCAAATCAATCTCGGGTCCAAGTACCCAATCCCGGGTCCAAGTACCCAAATCAATTCAAGCTCGGGTCCAAGTACCCAAATCAAATCTAATCTCGGGTCCAAGTACCCAAATCAAATCTAATCTCGGGTCCAATTACCCAAATCAAATCAATCTCGGGTCCAAGTACCCAAATCAAATCAATCTCGGGTCCAAGCACCCAAATCAATTCAAGCTCGGGTCCAAGTACCCAATCTCGGGTCCAAGTACCCAATCTCGGGTCTAAGTACCCAAATCAAATTCAAACTCGGGTCCAAGTACCCAATTTCGGGTCCAAGTACCCAATCCCGGGTCCAAGTACCCAAATCAAGTTCAGTCTTGGGTCTAAGTGCCCAAAACAAATTTAAACAACCATCTCAAAAATTAAGTCTTATTGCTTTTCACTCTCTTTCACTAAAGTCTCAGATCGTTCAAGCAAGGGGCAAACTGTAGACCCTTAATTTTTGACCCAGTCCAATATATTTTAATTAGTCTAAAATACTTTTTGTGTTGTCCAATACATTTTAATTAGTCCAAAATAATTTTTGTTATCTTAATTAAATAATATTTGGTTTAGTGTCTAATTTTTATTAATAAAAAATGAAAACTAATAATAATAAACAAAAAATGAATAATAAAAAATAAAAAAAAGGGTCGGATGCACAAAATGGCCTAGGGCCATTTTGCTCGCAGAAATTATCTGCCAGCAAAATGGCCCGCAGGCCCATTTCACCCGCTTTTTTGCCAGTGCAATTTCTCCTGCGGCATAATTTTTTGCAAGCACAATTTTTCCGCAGCAGGTTTTTTTCGCCAGAGAAATTTTTCCAACGCAAATTTTTTGAAACCTAATACGATTAGGTTTCGGTTTCCTTTTCTAATTCAATATTGTATGCCGTGAGTAACTAGGATTAATAATAGAATTCTTCTATAAATAAGGAAGGAATCGAGGGAAAAAATCAATCAGAAATTGGACAGAAGCTTGAACAAAAGATTGGATCCAAATCTGTGAAGGAAAACCTTAAATCAAGCAGTTTTTTTTTAGAGAGCCAAAAAATAATTTAAGTAATTCAAAGGCAAAAAGGCTTGTCTTTGACCTTATTCATCCAAGAAGCAAATTTTGGTGAAACTTACAAAATAAGGTTTGAATTCTTAATTTCTTTTATTTTGTCACAGTAGCTAAACATCTCATTTTTTCTTTTAATTCAAAAACTTTAGGACCTCAATTCACTTTTTCTAAGGCTTAAAAATCTTAAATTGTTGCTTTATTTCCCAAAATGTTTAAAGATATTAATTTAATTTCTTCAAAACCCCAAAACCAAGATCTGCATTCCAAATTATCAAAACCCAAAATTGTGTTTTGTTTTCCTTCCAAAAGCCCTAAAAACATGTTTTCTATTTATAAAAACTTTAATTCGTTTGTTTATTTTCAAAAATTTCATAAAATTATCAATTGATTTACAAATTCTAAAATCTTAATTCTAAGAACAATAAAACACTAAACCCTACTTCAACTTTAGAATCAAAACAAGTGAACCCTAACTCCTTCAAAACCTAATTCCTAAATTTTATTAAGCCCTAATTCTTTAAAAACTTTAGAAAGAAAAATGTTATACTTTTTACACAGTAAGCTCAAATCAACAATTCATTAACTGAAAACCACAAATCAAAAGTATCTTAAAGTGTCCAAACCCTCGTTTCATGATTTCATCATCCATACCTTAATTTGGTTAATCAAAGAGTTTTACCAACCTTTTAAAACATAAAATCTTTAATCCATTTTAATCACAGTAGCCTAAATTCCATAAATTCCAAAACCCGAACACATGAAATAAAGAACCCTAAATGGAAATAGTAGTTATAATTTAGATGTTTATTTGCCTTATTCAATTCTATATTTGATTATGCTTTGATTTATTTTATATGCTTTAATTTATTTTCAATGCTTGGTTTATTTAATTTATCATGGATGGATGTTTACTTTCTATTGATGTTTAACACTTTTGATGAATGATTTATTTTTGATGAATGGTTGTTTACTTTTATCAATTTATTTAGATTTCCAATGTTATAAGAGGTATGTTTCCACTTGGTGGGTACCTCATTAGTTAAATATCATGTAATTTAAATTGCTTTCTTATTTTAGAACTAATGTAAAGGGCGTGTTTCTACCATTCGGTAGGTGTCCTATTTAGGCATATGATGTAAGGACATGTTTCCATCTTCGGGTGGGTGTCCATTTATTTGTTTTGCTTGGATATTGTTTTGATATTCAATATATTGATGCTTTATTTTATTTATTGTATGTAATATGGATAATGTTGTTATATTTAGGAATTTTATAATATTAAGACCTGTAAAGGAGGCCAGTTCCAATGAACCGGGAGTTTTGGGGGTGTTGGGCCATTTCTCACCTTCCCCACACGTACCCAACTTTTCGAACCCATTAGGGGTTGGGGATTCCTTAGGAATCGAGTCATCCACCCCTTTCTTTTTTCCTGGCCCGTCCGTGTGGGGACTCCATTTTCTCCAAACTTAGGTTCATGTTCTCTAAGACCCCGAGCCTAAATAGTGCAGAAGTCACAAGAACCATTCCACCAGGAGTGGGGGCGAAAATCCTTACTCACACAATCCAACCTAATCACGTGGCTCACCTTTTGGAAACACACTCATCCAACTTAAGTATAATGATGGACAATTTCACCAAAACACATGTCATACGTTCTGCGAACACACCCAACCTGCCTATCCATAATAGTCCCACGATCTAAATAAGCCACATAGCCCACCTTTTGAGAGTATAGCCATTCAAATTTGTTAGCCCAATTAATCTATTTTTTTTTATCTTAGGCAAACAAATTGAATTAAACTAATGTGTGTATCATGTTACATTTTGTAGGAACTTATATTTTTGAAGAAACTATCAAAGATCTGATTAGACCATAAGGGATCTCGAGCAGGCCTTCAATGACAAATTAAGGAAATTCTCACAGAAGGTTACATGGTAGAGAGTACTCCCAAAATCTCACCGGACCACATAAAGTCCTATCGGACCAGTGTGTATTCCAACTAGACCATTGCATGTGATTTTGAGCAAATCACACAGAGAATTTTACGGTCAGCAGTACTCTCACATTTTCATTGTACCATAAGATGTCTGATCGGACCATGCAATATCCTGACTGGATGTTCAAGGCAGATTTTCTTAAAATCATCTAGTGGAGTTCCCGACTAGAAGTGAACTCAATTTTTTACCGGATTACCAATATTCCGACGGTACTTGATGATAGTCTGACCGAGATATTTAAATATTACAGAAGTTAGAAGTCACTGCACTTTTACTCAATTAGTGGAAGCCAGGTGGACAAACTGTTGGAAGAGCATTAAGCAGAATTTCAAATATTTTGACTGGACCACTGTATTGATCATTTGTGTATTTATTTTTAATGTAAGTTTATTGGCTTTTGATTGATGTTTAAAGTTTGTTTGAAGAAATTGATCTAGTTTAAAGAACAAAACAATAGAGCTTTAATTTAATTTGATAGATTCTTAAGGTGGAAAAACATAAGACACGACCAAGACACTTCATGGCTTGGTCGTGTCCCTCATATAAGGAAATAGGCAGGAAATTTTGGCAGAGATGAACACACTCAAGAGACATGGCCAAGCCACTAGCCATGTCATATGACACGGCCAAGGCCTTGGCTGTGTCTCACCAAAAGAACAAAATAAAGACAAACCAAAGAAGCAAAGGCATAAGTGAACACACCCAAGAAATACAGCCAAGCTATTGGCCGTGTCAAATGACAAGACCAAGGCCTTGGCCATGTCCCATCTAAAGAGCAAAGCAAAGATAGAGGCAGTGAAGAACACACTCAAGAGACACGGCCAAGCCACTGGCCATGTCATGCCTTGGTCGTGTCCCACTTAGAAAAGAAAGAGGAAATTGGGGAAGCCATGGACAGGGCCACATGGATTGGCTGTGTCCATAAGAAAATGAGTGACACGGTCAAGTCACTCATGACTTGGCCGTGTCTTGTGAAGATTCTTTCAATCATTTTACACGAAATGGGGGGCAAAATGGGAGACAACAAGTGATATCTTTTAAAAAGAAATAATAAAAGAATAAAAATGTTGTCTAATTTATAGGAAAAAAATATAAAATAATGAAATAAGTGGGAAACAAAGTGAAGTGTGTGAGTTGGCAAGGCATGCTTTATGTCTTAAGAAATTAAAAAGAAAGGAAAGAGGGAGAGATATTGTTGTGGACTCAACCTAGCTATCTGTAAGTGCACAGATTGTTAATAAGTAATATAATGATAAGTAGAGTATCGTTCCCACGAGGAAGTTTTCTTCTAAGCACTGATAAATTAAAACTAAGTATTATTTGAATGATAAAATTTGATTTATGATTAAGCAAAACAAATTACTTTGAAATAAATCTAATGTTATGAAACTTAGGGTTAAGTCACCTTTATTGATTTATCATGGGTTTTCTAAAGTGTTGATTTAATTTAGTTTTCCTTTAATTAATGGTTAAATTCTCCTAAACTAATCTCAAGTCTCTCTCAAGTACTAGAACTAATATCAATTTAATCCTTGTGTCTACTCTCATGATCACAAGTAATTAAACCAATTCAATAGGTTTTGTGAGAATTTTGAATCAACCTCTTAAGTGTTTAACCTTATCTCTAAGTGAAAAACTTCCTTAAGATTGTTACCTCTATGGACTAATGTTATGCTTTCACTCTCGCTCCATCACACAACAAATCAATTCAATTAATTATTGGCCAGATAATTAAAGCATTAAGAGTAAAGATAACAAAATAATTTAAGGATAAACTAAATTAATTCAAATAAGCATTTATAACTCCATGATAAATTCAATGAAAGGGACCAACCCTAAAGAGGATTAGTTATTCATTATTGAAATAAAAATATTGAAAATATTAAAGAAAGACATTTAAAACATAATTTAAAGAATAAGAAATATCAAACTCTATTTCATTGAAGAAGAACTTGATTTGGAACTTGAATTTCTTCTTGAACCAGAATTTCACTCTCCTTCTTGAGAAAACTTTAAACTACATTTGTTTCTTGAATGAATCTAATCTAATTCTTATAGATATTTCATATCTTGTATCCTTGGAGGAAAGATGTTTAAATAGAGTGTTTGGAAGCTTCATTAGTGGACAAAAACTAAAAAAGGTGAAGCCACATCTTGTTTGGTTCACCACCTACCCAATTTTTTGCTCAAAGTCATGAATTTCAGCCCCACGGTCGTGGCTTTTAAGTGCCACGATCGTGGCCTGAGTTGGATTGGATGGTTTGAGCACTTTAAAACTGTTAATGGTCGACAAGGTAGGCCACGGTCGTGGCTTTTAAATGCCATGGCTGTGGCATGTATGTGGAGGCTGCCAACTTTGAATTTTCTTTTCTTTCTTGGTTCAGGCAGTAGAGAAATCAATCCCACGGTCGTATCTTTTGAGTGCCACGGTTGTGGCTTTTGATTTACTTTTGACATATGCAAAATCTCTTCAAAATAGAGCCAAAATCAATGCCATGGTTGCGGATTGAGTCCCACAATCATGGCTTTTAATATGCTTCTGCCCTTGTAATTTCTGTCATTGAAAAATTTGGACAGCTTCAAATCAAATCCTAAGGCCATGTCTTTTTGACAGTCATGGGCCTAGGATTCAAAACGAATCTAGACCTCTTGATTTCTCATCTTTAATTCCATTTTCAATTTTAAAATCTTGTATCATGATTTATAAGACCATGTAAATTCATTTTCTTCCATTTTTTAGCTTGTTTTGACATCCTTCTCATTCTTCTTCCATTTTCTATGATTTTTAGCCAAAATAAGCTATTTCTTCATACTTGTAACTTTATACTTGAAATTATGAATATCCTAGCATTCACAACAAAAATTGATCAAATTCAATTAATAATAATAAAAATATAACTAGAATAATAAAAATATTAAAATATACGTGGGAGCATCTTCAAAGAAGGGAGGAGCTGGTTCCATTGGTTCATCTTCTTGTTCTTGGTCTTGAGAGAGACCATTCACATCACCTTCATCTTCATCTTCCATAAATAAGATTCTTAACATTTTTGGGAATAAAAATGGGTGAGCAAGCTCTTATGAAGGTTAGGGTTTGAAGAAAGCTTGATTGAGGAGTTGGGGGCTTGAGAGAGTGACCATTCCATCTTTCAAGAGGAGAGCCATTGATTGAAGAAGGCTTGTTAGTTCTTCATCATATTCAAGGTGGAGCTAGGAGGATGACTAGAAGTTCAATTCTTAGCATCTTCAAAGGGATTTTTGTATTCTCTCTTTTTAATTCATTTCTGGATTGTTATTGTTTGTTAAGAACTCTAATATTTCAATGTACAATTGTGATTTGATTTATATTGAGATGAATATTTATTTTAAATTGATGATGATGAGCTAAATTACTCATGCCTAGGGTTTGTAGTAGATTTGATTGAATGACTCGATTTGATATTTCCATTAATATACCTTGTTGTTGGTTGATTGCATTGGATTGACTGTTAGGTTGATAGATTAGCTACCTATTGATCTCTAGATATTGAATGAAGGATTGAGAGTTGAAATTTGATATTGGAATTATGTAATCAACTACCCTAAGAATGAATTAGAAATATAAGTTCTAGAGGTTTATTAATTTGCAATTTCAAAACAATTGGTTATTGGTAATTCATGAATGTGAAAATTAATGAATTGATAATTACTAATTAAACTCAAGGAACAAATTAAAAGACAATGTCATATTAATGGATAATTTGAGATTTAAGCTTTGATTAAATTGATCTACAATCCTAGGCACCATTTCTAGAATAGTATTAATCTTGTACAACTACTACACATATTACTTTTAGATTTAAATTATTTTTCACCATTCCAACACATCACACTCTTGTTTTTAAATTTCTTCCTAATCAAATATTGCAAAACAATTCCTTCCTTGTGAGACAACCTTGGGGTGATCACCGTTGCTATAATTACCTCATATACTTGCGAGTGTTGGTTATAGTAGTAATTAGTCGAGTGCAACAACCACTAAGTTTCCCAACCGAGAAGCATGAATTTTGACCAGACCACACCAAAAGTCCAACCATGAAGTTGCTCTGACTAAGAAATCAGTGGAAGACAAGAATCAAACATGTTGGACCACACCTCAAAAAGCTATTTCATTACTTACAGGCTATAAATACCATATGTTACTTCATGTTTACAAGTGATTTGAATTTATAATAGCCTACATTGATAATTTTACTTACTTTGCATTAAAATTATCATTTGTATTGATTGAGAGTTGGGTGTGAGCATTAAACACCATCTTAAGTTTGAGTGTGAGCTTGGAAAACTTAGGTTGTGAGAGTGAGCCTAGAAAAACTCTTGTAAGGGTTGTGAGGATTATACTCAAACCATTGAATAGTTTGGTATGAGCTAGAGAAAACACCAAGCTAGAGTTAAGCTTGTAAAACTCAAAGCTAGTGGAACCTTAACAAGTTGTTAAGGAAGTGGATGTAGGATCAAGGTAAATCTGAACCACTATAAATCACTTGTGTTCATTCTTCTACTCTCTACTCAATCTTCTACATCTTCTACATTTCTTATTTATTTAATTTTTTTTTAATTTGCAATCAATTGTCAAACAACCAATTCATCCCCCCCCCCCCTCTTGGTTGCCATCTTGGGACAAAAAATTTAACCATAAATGGCTCACCATTCAACTTAGCTATATGGCACACTTTTGAGACTATACTTATTCAACCTAGCCACATGGCTCACATTTTGAGAACACACCCATCTAGCTTGGCCACAATGGCTCACCATCATAAGCCATGGCCATATGGTTTGACACTTGAAACTAAGTTCATCTACATGATCCTTAACCATAAGAGTTAAACCCATCCACATGGATCTTAGCTGTAAAAGTTAACCCTATAGAATCTTAGCCATAATAGCTAGCCCTTCTAAATTTACCTCAATGGGCTTAACATCCAACCCATCCATAATAAGTTCAACATCCATTTAGTTACAATGGCTTAACATTTGACTTAGCCACATAGCTTATCTTTTGGGAACACACCAATATAGCTTACCTCACCTTATTACCTAGCCACATCACCTACTTTTTAGGAACACACCTATCTAACACACCAAGCCATATGGCTCACCTTTGAGAAACACACCTATCCAACTCAACCACAATGGCCTACCATCCCACGTAGCTATATGACATACCTCTTGAGACTATCCCCATCTAACCCATCCAAAATGGCTTCCCATACACCAAACCACCTAACCATATGAACCATACTCATATGAATCATCACCATGTGAAACATCCTAAGCTTTGGACTAATAATGTGAACAACCTTTAATAATGAATCATAACCTATGCACTAAACCATTTAACCATATTCATGTGAGCCATGTCAAGCCATGGTTGCATGCCACATGGACCAAAAACCTTACACCAAAGCATTAATTCATGCCCCTAACTAGCTAGCCTCAAAAGTTAGGCTACTAAATATAAATTGTGCCCCATGTTCCAAACTATCTTGACAATGAACCATGACCCTTTAACTAGTGGTTTGACCAAACCTAATTTAAAAGCATCATCTACCTTGGCCTACATCCTATTCATTAGGCCAATTCGCCCGCCGGGCTGTAGCAGCTTTTTCGCCAGCACAATATTTCCGCAGGAGTTTTTTTTTTTGCCAGTGCATTTTTTCCGCAGCAGTTTTTTTTCGCCAGCAAAATTTTTTCGATGCAAATTTTTTGAAACCTAATGCAATTAGGTTTTGGTTTCCTTTTCTTAATGAATAATAGATGCCGTGAATAACTAGAATTAGTCATATAAATTCTTCTATAAATAAGATGAAAAACAACACAAAAATCAATCAAGAAAGAAGGAGGAAATCGAACATAAACTTGGGAAAATTTGGAGACCGAGACTGTGAAGGAAAACCTTGAATCAAGCTGATATTTTGAGAGAGCAGAAAAACAATTCAAGCAATTCAAAGGCAGCAAAGCTTGTCTTTGATTTTGTTCATCCATGAAGAAATTTTTGGTGGAACCAACAAACCAAGGTATGCATCAATTGTTTAAATTTTTCTTCATAGTAGCTTAAAATATCAAATTGTGTCTTTTAATTCAAAAACCTAATAACCTCAATTAACTTTTTCTAAAGTTTAAAAACCTTAATTCATTGCTTTGTTTTCCAAAAAGTTTAAAGTTGTTAGTTTTGTTTCTTCAAAACCCCAAAACCTTAATTTGCTTTTCAAATTTTTAAAATCCAAAATTGAGTTCTGTTTCTTTCCAAAAGCCCTAAAAACTTCTTTTTTGCTTCTATAAACTTTAATTCGTTTGATTTATTTTCATAAAGTTTTATAAAATTATCAATTGTTTTTCCAAATTCTAAAAACTAATTCATTGTCCGAAACCCTAATTCAAAAATTCTAAAACCCTAATTCAACTCCAAAACTCAAACAGTGGACCCTAACACCTTTAAAACCTAAACCAAAAAGTTTTCTAAACCTTAATCCTTTAAAACTTTAAAAACCATATAAACATAATTTTACACAGTAAGCTCAAAATGATAATTCATTAACCGTAAATTACAATCTAGGTGTTTTGAAGAGCCCAAACTCTAAATTCATGATTTTACATCACAAATTCTAATTTGGTTAATCAAAGAATTTTATCAACTTCTTGAATCATAAAACTTTAGCTTATTTTAATTCCTTTAAAAACTCACAGTAGCCTAATTCCACAAAATCCAAAACCCTAAACACATGAAATAAAGAATCCTAAATGGAAACAGTAGCCATAATTTAGATTTTTATTTGCCTTATTCAATTCTATATTTGATTATGCTTTGATTTATTTTATATGCTTTAATTTATTTAAGTTCAATGCTTGGTTTACTTAATTTATCATGGATGGATGTTTACTTTCTATTGATGTTTAATACCTTTGATGAATAATTTATTTATGATGAATGGTTTTATCAACTTATTTAGATTTCCAAATATTGTAAGAGGTATGTTTCCACTTGGTGGGTACCTTATTAGTTAAATATCATGCAATTTAAATTGCTTTTCTATTTTAGAACCAATGTAAAGGATATGTTTCTACCTTCTGGTAGGTGTCCTATTTAGGAATGGGATGTAAGGACATGTTTCCATCCTCGGATGGGTGTCCATTTATTTGCTTTGTTTGGACATTATTTTGATTTTTAATATATCGATGCTTTATTTTAATTATTGTGTGTAATATGGATAATATTGTTATATTTAAAAATTTTATAATATTAAGACCTATAAAGGAGGCCGGTTCCAATGAACCGGGCGTTGTGGGGGTGCTGGGCCATTTCTCACCTTCCCCACACGTACCCAACTTTCTGAACCCATTAGGGGGTTGGCGATTCCTTAGGAATTGAGTCATCCACCCCTTTCTTTTTTCCGGTCCGTTAGGGTGGCGACTCCATTTTCTCCGAACTTAGGTCCATGTTCTCTAAGGCCCCGAGCCTAAATAGTGCCAAAGTCGAAAGAACCATTCCATTGGGAGTGGGGGCAAAAATCCCCGCTCACACTGAGGATTTTTTAACCAAAACGTTTTTTGACCCAGTCCGGTCCAATATATTTTAATTAGTCCAAATTAATTTTTGTGTTATCTTAATTAAATAATTTTTTCTTTAGTATTTAATTTTTATTAATAAATAATAAAAATAAAATAAAGAAAAAAAAAGAAAAAAAAGGAAGGGGTCGACTATGGCGAAATGGCCTGGGGCCATTAAAACCTGCGGGAGAAATGGCTCAAGCCATTTCACCCGCATATAATTTCTGTGGCCGAAATGGCTTGGCTATTTCACCCCCGCTGCCACATCCAGCTGCGGCAGCTTTTTTGCCAACGCATTTTTTTCGCAGCAGTTTTTTTTCGCCAACGAAATTTTTTCGACGTAAATTTTTCGAAACCTAATACAATTAGGTTTCGGTTTCCTTTTCTTAATGAATGTTATATGTTGTGAGCAACTAGGAATAAACCATAAAAAACTTCTATAAATAAGTACAATTACAACACACAAAAAAATCAATAAGAAAGAAGGAAGAAAATGGGACAGAAACTTGGGAAAGATTGGATCCAAATCTATGAAGGAAAACCTTGAATCAAGTTGATTTTTTGAGAGAGCAGCAAAACAATTCAAGCAAGTCAAAGGAAAAAAGGCTTGTCTTTGACCTTGTTCATCCAAGAAGCAATTTTTGGTGCAACTTACAAAAGAAGGTTTGAATTCTTCATTTCTTTTATTTTGTCACAGTAGCTAGATCATATAATTATTTCTTTTAAATTAAAAACCTCATAACCTCAATTCACCTTTTCTGAAGTATGAAAATCTTAAATCGTGGCTTTATTTTCCAAAAGTTTAAAGCTATTAGTTTTATTTCTTCAAAACCCCAAAACTAAGATTTGCTTTCCAAATTATCAAAACTTTAAATTGTGTTCTGTTTCCTTCCAAAAGCCTTAAAAATATTTTTTTTCCTCTTATAAACTTTAAATTGTTTTGTTTAAATTCATAAAACTTCATGAAATTGTCAATTGTCTTTCCAAATCCTAAAATAAAATTCATTACCCGAAATTCTAAATTCAACAATCCTAAAACCCTAATTTAATTCCAAAACTCAAAATAGTAAACCCTAACCCCTTAAAACCTTAAACCTTAATTTTTTTTTCTAAACCCTAAATTCTTTAAATCTTTAAAAACCATAAAAACACAAATGTTTAATTTTACACAGTAAGCTTAAGCTGAAACCATATGAGTAACCGTAAACCACAAATTAAAAGTATTTTAAAGTGTTCAAACTCTAGTTTCATGATTTCACCAACCAAACATTAATTTGGTTAATCAAAGAACTTTATCAACCTTTTAAAACATAAAACCTTAATCTATTTTAATTCCTTAAAAAAGTCACAGTAGCCAAATTCCATAAATTCCAAAACCCTAAACACATGAAATAAAGAACCCTAAATGGAAATAGTAGTTATAATTTAGATGTTTATTTGCCTTATTCAATTCTATATTTGATTATGCTTTGATTTATTTTATATGCTTTAATTTATTTTCAATGCTTGGTTTATTTAATTTGTCATGGATGGATGCTTACTTTCTATTGATGTTTAATACCTTTGATGAATGATTTATTTATGATGAATGGTAATTTACTTTTATCAATTTATTTAGATTTTCAAATGTTGTAAGAGGTATGTTTCCACTTGGACATTACTTTGATTTTAATATATTGATGCTTTCTTTTCATTGTGTGTAATATGGATAATGTTGTTTTTATATTTAAGAATTTTATAATATTAAGACCTATAAAGGAGGCCGGTTCCAATGAACCGGGCATTGTGGGGGTACTGGGCCATTTTTCACCTTCCCCACACATACCCAACTTTCCGAACTCATTAGGGGGTTGGGGATTCCTTAGGAATTGAGTCATCCACCCCTTTCTTTTTTCCCAGCCCGTCCGGGTGGCGACTCCATTTTCTCCGGACTTAGGTCCGTGTTCTTTAAGGCCCCGAGCCTAAACAGTGCCGAAGTCGCAAGAACCATTCCATCGGGAGTGGGGGCAAAAATCCCTGCTCACAATGGCGACTCTACTAGGGATAAGAGAAGTTGATTCCTTTGGTCTTTTTATTATTCTATTCTTTCTTATAATGATATTATCCATTGCATCATATTAGATTGCATCGTGTGCGTGAGTTAGGATGCCCGTGTTACCCATATTGTGTTATGTAAGGGATACCATACTTTCACTCAATGCATGGAGATAGAGCATGGCATAACCACTCATAGCCTCGTACCATTTGTTATATACTTGCTATGGGAACCTAAGCCTTTTTACCCAAAGACTAAAGCTCATGTAATTGGCCTAGTTACTTTCCTTAGGCTTTACCCCAAATGCATGTTATTTGACTATGGTTAATTTATCTTGGCTTAAATCATGGCTTATTTGGTTTGTTCTTTTCTAATATGACCTAAGTACATTGTAAGCTCAAAATAAAATTTTCTTTAAAATCCAAAAGACCAAAGCTATTTTCAAAAATTTTCAAAATGGTCTTTGGACATAAAATTTTTCTAAAAACAAATCAAAAATTCTTTTGCTCATGGCCCAAATACTAAGCCCAAAATCCATTTTTCTAAAATCTTTTACAATGGGCTTAGAATCAAAACTATTTTTACCCAACCTTTTCTTACAAAGAGCTTGCAAAAATATTTAGGACAATTAAGAAATACCAAAAATCAATTGTGGGCCTAGTTTACACTAAGAACAAATTAACCATGGGCTTGTTTTTGGCATGAATCATTAGTTACCTTTTTCAAGTGAGAAATCTATCTATGATAAACCTCTTAATTTAGTTTTAATCCCATATAGCATAAAAGCTACTTTAGTTGGTTGGATGGATTAAAACCTAATTAATGGGAATTATTATAAACTGATTTCCATTTTCGAGTTGGTATTTTATTAACCATATACCTAAGAAAAGAGATTCGCCATTCGTGTGTGGATGTTATAAGGTTGGAAGGAACGTCCTAATTGTCCTTGTTTGTTGATTGTTTGTGCATACATGCATACATGCATACATTTGCATCTCATATCATTGATCCTCTCTGGCTCACAGCCCTGGATTATGATAGTTCAAAAGCTTACAACAATCTGACCTACGCCGGAGACGAAGTATCTAGCAACGACTCAATCACTTGCTCACCAAAAACAATGGAGCCTGAACAAATTCAAAGGATGGTGGATGAGGCCCTCAACACCAAGATGGAAGAAATAAAAGAGGCCCTAACTGAGACCATGAAGAACCAATTGACTATTATCTTAGAAAATCATGCTGAGGCATCTGCTAGCACTAAGAAGCCAAAGGACAAAGGGAAGACTAAAGTTGGCGAAGTGATTTTTGATGATGAAAAGGTGATCATTGATGATGATGATGATTGGGCTCAATACTACCAAGATACTCAAGAGAAGAAAAAGGAACCGAAGATTGTTGAAAGATCGACTATGGAGAAGACCGAAACTTCTGATATTGAAAAGATGATTGCTGATTTAGAAAAGAAATTTGAGAAGAAGTTGAAAACTGAAGAGATGTCCGAGATTGACAAACTATTTGAACAAGATGAGGAGGTCCCTTATAAGTTCAAGATACCTTCCTTTGCTAGATACAATGGTATTGGAAATCCTCACCTCCATGTGAAGCAGTATATTACTGCCATGAAATCTGCCCTAGCTACTAAGGCTCAAACCCTAAGGTACTTCATGCTCTCATTGAATCCTGTTGTCCAAAATTGGTTCAATACCTTGGAAGAAGGAACACAAAAGAGTTGGGATCTGCTATACAAAGCTTTCATTCAGCAATATGGGTACAATGTTGAAATGGAAGTTACCTTAATGGAAGTTGAGTCCATTAGGCAACGACCAAATGAAAGTTTTATGGACTATGTGAAGAGATGGAGAAACAAGGCCGCTTTGCTCAAGAAGAGGCCCGATGAATCTGATCAAATAAGGATGATCGTGAGAGGCCTCCTGCCTAGTCTTCGTGAAAGGATGTCTCATACACTCATCCATGACTTCAAAGATCTTCTCCAAGCTGGTTTACAAATTAAAGAGTGGGAAAGGGAGAAAAATCACTTTTCAATAAGAAGGAATGAGAAAGGGAATTATCAGCTTAGCAATCAAAGCATGCAAAAAGAAGTTGATGTTAATGTGACCGGTCAAGGAAATAAAAGACAATTCTCAGAATTGGGGAAACCTCTATCTTGGGTTTTTAGCAAGCTGTAAAAGAAAGGGTTGTTGCAACCGTTAACTCCTCGACCACTACATAATCCACTGCCACCAAACATCAATGCCGAGGCCTTTTGTCAATTTCATCAAATGCGAGGGTATGAAACAGATAAATGTGCTCGCCTAAGGCATGAGATCCAAGACCTAATCGACAGTGGCAAGCTACCTGAGCCGGATAAGCCTAATACCAAGGACAACCCTTTGCCTAAATTTGGAAGAGTACCACCACCAGCAACCTTTATGGTGGGAAAAGGATTGGAAGAAGATTTTGTTTTATCCTCTTTTCAAGATGGGAATGTTGAAGATGTGAAAGGAAAAGAAGCTTAAACTCAACAAACTTTCCTTAGCTTGAATGTTGCTTTTCAATTTTTCTTTCTTTAATATCTAAATTGGAACAATCTTGTTTTTCAAATTTAAAGTTGCTTGAAATAAATTACTTTCATAAAAAATTTTGTTGGTCTATGTTCATTTTGGTGCTCAACCGATGAGGAATCTAGCTTGATGTTTATAAATTAATGTGTCTACGCATCATAACTTGAATGACTTTACTAGATAAGGGAATTACTCTATAACATTGAGTTGTGTATGCTTACTTAGAGAGGGCTCCTGTATAATTATCTTTGTCTAGGTCCTAGTCAGTCTTAGAACATGCTTTGACAAATTTTCGAGGCAAAATTGAACTTTGCTTATTTAAGGGAGAGATGATCTAGGCATTGTTTGGTTGGCCAACAACTAGTATCCACCTATTAAATATCAATCCCTAGTTGTCCCTTTGAGCCTTCATAAAATTTTAGCTTTCTTTTAATTGGCATATAACCTCAATAACCTACCTTGAGCTGTTGTGATGCTTTTGACAAGTCTTATGATCACTAAGAAGAAGAGGCAAGAAGACCAAAGAATGGAATGCATAGCCAAAACCATAAGGATGGTTGATGTTCTCAAAACCATAAGGGTAGTTGAAGTTTTTCTAATATCTCCAATATATCAAGACAACATTGGAGTAACAAATCACTACAAGAAAAATTGACTCAGACAACGGTCATCAGACAACGGTTAAGGAAAAAACCATTGTCTGAAAAAAACAGACAATGGTTTTTTTTTCCCAAAAAAGCATTGTCTGATTAATTTTCAGACAACTGTTTTTGGTGTTTTTTTTAACCTTTGTCTATTAGGTGTCATTTTGGTCACACCAGACAACGGTTTTTTAGGAACAGTTGTGTAATATAGGTTCAGACAACGGTTTTTTCTAAGACGTTTTAGACAATGGTTATCTGTAAGAAACCGTTGTAAGATGTTTTTCTGGTCATACAAAACCGTTGTCTGATAAGACGTTTCAGACAACGGTTAGAAAAAATCGTTGTGTAATATATGTTCAGACAACAGTTATCTTTTAGAAACCGTTGTCTGATTAACTATCAGACCATTTTATAATATTGGTTCAGACAACGGTTTTCTGTAAGAAACCGTTGTGTAATGTATATTCAGACAATGGTTTTCTGTTAGAAACCGTTGTCTGATTAACTGTTCAGACCATTGTATAATATATGTTCAGACAATGGTTTTCCGTAAGAAACCATTGTCTGATTAACTGAGTGCTAAAAAAAAATTGCCTTAAATGAAAGTAATCCCTATATACAAATCAAACCAAAAACACAAATCAAATGAAATCCTCCACTGACAAGTGTTAAACCAAATCCACCAGCAAGGTGTTAAAGCAAAAACCACATGATTCAATAAATTATATAACCAAATCTTTGAACAAAGTGTCAAATAAAGATACAAATTGAATGATAGGTACAAATGAAACTTTCAAAAAATTTAAATAAGAAACACAAAACTTTCAACAAAGCGTCCAACCAATCTTTCATTAAATTCTGAATGATTAAACAAAACATTCTACAGGCAGCAGGGAGTTGTGACAGGCATTAAGGATGTTGGACCTGCAAGTATAAAGGATGGAAAAATTAATGGCAGTACATAATTTCAAAATTGAACTTAAAACAAATGAAATTATTACCATCATGACAGCTGAATCAATTCTTCTTCCTCCCGCATGTAACTACTGTTTTATTCATCGAGTTCATCAACATATGGGAACGTTGGCAAATGTAGCTCATTCTCAAGTTTTATTTCTACAGATCCCTCATTTTCATCATCACTTTCATCATAGTACTTGTCAGGTAATTTTAAGACAATTGACCATAATTTTTCAAGAGGCTCATCTATGAAACAAACTTGCTTGACATGTTTTCCTAACACAAAAGGATCGTTTAGAAAACCTAATTTGTTCAAATTAACCAATGTATATCCCAAGTCATCTACTTTAACCCCTTTGTTCATATCTACCCAATTACAATGAAAGATAGGAACCCTAAAGTGGTTATAGTCCAACTCCCAAATACTTGTAATAACTCCATAAAATGTATGTAAAGTATGCTCGATGTTTTTATCTTTACCCTTCACAAGCATTGTATCGACATCTACACAAACACCGCTGCACTGATCTTGCTGCGTGTCATCATGTTCTTTAGTGCTGTAGGTAACACCGTTGATTCTATAGCCACCGAATGTAGCTACATCCTTGTTAGGCCCTGCTGCAATCCACATTATATCCTTAGTTACTGTATTCTTCTCATCAAGTAATTCTGATGCAATCTATCCAAAAAATTAAATTGGCCATAAGTATGATATAGCCTTTGAGAGAAGATAAATATTGTAGTATTTCAAAAGAATTCACAAGTACAGGGTATTCATTATTTTTCAGTAAAATATATAAAGAAACAGGCCTATTTTTGCTGCAAATTATAGCAAAATACTTGGGCTGTAAGATTTTACCTTTTTATGAAACCACTTAGGGATGTTTCATTTTGCATGTTCTTTAGCCACTCTTCATCATTTTCATGTTGTGGATATCTTGTCATCAAAGAAGCCATATGTTCACTGCAAGTAAAATCAACTTTATTAATTTTTGAAACAAAATCTAGAAAATAAGGAAATAACAAAAACAAATTGAAGTAACTTACTCAAAATATGGGCGAACGTCATTACAATTTTGGAGAAGACACAAATGTGCTAGGTGCAAGTCCTTCTTACTTGGTGTTATCACTGTTGCACCAGATAAGGGTCTGTATTTTGTGTCGTTCTTATCCCTACCATTTTTCGGCAATCCAACAGTTGCTTCTTCAAAGTGGACCAAACACTCAATGGCCTCTTCTGCAACATAGGCCTCAGCAATGCACCCTTCTGGATGAGCCCGATTCTGTACATAACCCTTAAAAGTCTTCATATATCTCTCAAAAGGGTACATCCAGCATAGGAATATTGGCCCACAGAGCTCAACCTCTCTCACAAGATGAATTGAGAGATGGATCATTATATCAAAGAAGGAAGGGGGGAAGTACTTTTCTAGAAAGCATATGGTCTCCACCAACTGAGCTTGCATTTTTTCTAGTTTATCCACCTCGATGACTTTACTGCAAATTTCCTTGAAGAAGGGGCAAAACCTAATAATAGTGCACCTAACCTATTTTTGTAGTACTGATCAAATTGCGATTGGGAGTAAGTGATGCAACATTGTATGGCAGTCATGAGATTTCATTCCAACAAGTCACAAATTTTCCATTGATACTAGACCCTTAATGTTTGAACAAAAACCATCAGGTAACTTCATGCCAACCAAGGATGAGCAGACAATCTTCTTTTCTTTATGCAATAAGTTCCAAGATGCCGTCGGCAACTTCTCTTTTTTTTCTGGGAGTTTTTGGCCTCAGCTCCATTCTTATTCCCATTTCAGCCATATCAAGACAGACAGACTCCTTATCTTTTGACTTCCCTGGTATATTTAGCAAGGTACCAGTCAAAGCTTCACATATATTTTTCTCGATATGCATCACATCAAGGACATGCCTAACCGGCAAAAATTTTCAATACTCAAGTTGGAAAAATATAGACATCTTCTTCCAAATAGGTCGAGGTTCACCTTTATTCAATCGAGGTTGGCATTGTGTCTTACCATGGACATGGCCCCTTAGTGGTTGTACCCTTTCAAACACCTCCTCTCCAGTTAACGGAATAGGAGCCAACAACTTCTCCACGGTGTTATCAAAGGCTAATTTTTGCCTTCGATATGGATGATAACGGGCAACCACCTACGATGCCTCATAACCACTGTCTTACGATAATTTTCCAACCTGGTAGCTTTTGTTATATCAACACAGACAGTACAAGCATTATACCCTTTAATGATGTTGCCCGAAAAGTTGCCTAAGGCTGGATAATCACTAATTGTCCACAACAAAATTCCCCTTAGTATGAAGAACTCTTTTTATATGCATCATAAACTTGTTTCCCATTCCATAACACTTGAAGATCTTCTATAAGTGGCTGAAGGAACACATCAATATCATTTCCTGGCTGATTCGGTCCGGATATCAACAAACTTAACATAATATACTTTCTCTTCATACAAAGCCAAGGTGGTAAGTTGTAAATACATAGCAAAACATGCCAACATGATTAATCAGTTGATAATCCACTGAAGGGATTGAATCCATCGGTAGATAAAGTTAACCGAAGGTTTCTTGTCTCTTATGTGAACTCAGGCCACTTTTGGTCGACATCCTTCCATGTTTGTGAGTCGATGTCTAATTTTACCATCCTTTTGTCGCCCGGTGTCATGCCAAGTCATTTCCTTTGCAATTTGAGCTGTATTGAACAAATTCCTCAACCTTGGTATTAATGGAAACTACCATAGAACCTTAGCAGGGACCCCTTCCAATTCTTTTCCTTTCTTGTCCAGCTTCCATCTAGAGGCTCCACATATGCGGCAAATTGTCTCATCTTCATCTCTCTCACCACGATATAAGAGACAATCATTCGGGCACACGTGTATTTTTTCATACTCCATACCCATAGCACATAAGGTTTTCTTGGCTTCACTGAAGGAAGAAGGGATACTATTGCCTTTTAGAAGCATTGACCCAAGCAAAAGGAGAATATCAGAGAAGCATGTATCAGAAATGCCATGCTTTGCTTTCAAGTTATATAACTTGACTAAAGCTTTCATCTTAGTATAACCCTTGCATCCCGGATAAAGGGGTTCATGTTCACCTTCAACATGGTTAATGAAATCAGAGGATCTAATGAAATATCATCATCATCGACATTATCATGCCCCATTCTTATGTTTGTTTGATCAACTGATTCTGAGAAACAATCGATTTCAGCAACTAAAGGACTCCCTTCTGGATTTGACTCTCCGTGCCATATCCAGCAAGTATAGGTTTCATCAATACCATATTGGAAAAGATGATCCCTAACAGTTTGAGCCTTCCATGATTTACTGTGAGCGCATCTTAAGCATGGACAACTAGTTTTTGTTTCATCAAACCCATTCTCAAATGCAAACATTAACAACTCTTCCACAACTAATTGAAACTCTCTTGTTCTTCTATCAGCCTTCAACCAAGATCTATCCATCTTTTAGTTGGACCAGTTCTGCAATTTGAGCAATAATTCAGTTAGTTGGACCAGTTCTGCAATTTTGACAGCAATAATTCAGTTAATAGTAAGAACCAGATACATAACATCTATGTGAACTCAACTGAATTATGGTGATGTCAAATAGAACCTGGAAGGAAAGTATAATCACCTCAGATGCAAGAGCAGATGTAGCAGCTAACTTCTATGAAGGTTTCTCAAAGACAGCTATCATATGGTTTGTTGTGGTTTGAATAAAGTTGCATGAGGAAGCTTGGACTGTTATGTAATTGTTCAACCTGAAGGAGAAAGAAAACGGTTCATATATAGAACTTAAAAGTTGTCATTGAAAAGAAAAGCTAGCACCAAGAGCAAGGAAAGGGGTATTTCTTGGTTACAAGTCAGGAGTGAAAGGTTTTCTGTTTATGGATCTCACAACAAAATAAATTTTAGTCAGCATTTATTTATAGTTTCATGAGCAATACTTTCCATATAAAACTAAACAAATACTAGTTCACACAACTGATGTTTTAACAGACATTCAACTTCAATCACAACAACCTGAATCCACAAATAATCCTCAATTCATTGACACAACTCAACATACCATTTCAACTGATAGTCATCAAACAGGGGACCAAAGACTTATAAACAAGCAGAGAAGTCAGATGCATGGAGACATACTGTAGATCTTGAAATTTAAGCAGCAAATTGAAGGGACAGAACAACATTATAGTAACATGAAAATACAATGCAACATTATAGTAATCTGAAAATACAATGCAATAATTCAATTAGATTAAACAGAGGAAAGAATTCTATGGTTGTGCTGAAAATCCAATGTACCAAGTTATGTATATACATACAACAACTTAATGAACATCGGTAGCAAGGAGAGTGCAGATGGGATGATTACTTATGGCTCATAAGAAAAAAATAATCTTCTTTCGACTTAATTGGGACAATGCAGTTACTGACAAAGGAGACGGCCGGCAGCAAGGAGACGGCCGACATTAATGAAGACCGCAACAAGGAGGAATGAGAGATGAAGCAGAAAGAGGACCACGACTATTGAAGCTGAAAGAGGAATGAGAGATGAAGCAGAATCAGAAGCTTGGACGTTTTATGGAAGTTAGATTTTCTTAGTATAAAAACATGCTAAGGATCCAGTGGCTATTTGCAATGTATGGAAGTTAGGCTTTCTTAAGCCAAACAAACTTGACTAAGTATTAAAAGCTAAGGTTTTGATTTATAAACATTTCATGAACCCATTAGAAACTTTAAAGTCCACCATTAAATAATGATTTAGATATAATATGATATTATATAAGTAGGAATACAAGTATATATTAGTATATATATAAGTATATACATGTATATGCAAGTATATATATAAGTATATACAAGTATATATATTAGTATATATTAGTATATATACAAGTATATACAAGTATATATTAGTATATATATTAGTATATACAAGTATATACAAGTATATATACAAGTATATATTAGTATATATTAGTATATACAAGTATATGCAAGTATATATTAGTATATATATTAGTATATACAAGTATATATTAGTATATATATATTAGTATATACAAGTATATATTACTATATACAAGTATATATTAGTGCTAGTTCTTTGATAAATTTTTGCTCATGTTCTTCTCACATCCCACTAACTCTAATGTTTCTCAAATCATAATCATAATCTTCACTTCCATTTGTAAGTGTTCTTGTGGACTTGCTTATTGAACTCTTGCCTTGCAATTACATGCTTTCTATCTAGATGGCTGCTATATGGCTAACCATGAGCATGGTTCCTGTGTATGAAATTTAATTCTCTCAGTTGGCTATACTTTTCAATATTAGTATATATATTAGTATTGTGTAATGGCTATATGGTGACAGGGAAATCCAGAGTTGGAACTAATTTCATTAATTGCTCCTATGCATTTGATAGTAATCTTGTCTATCTGTTGCATTTCACTAGATCTTTCTACAAGCATATATTGGGAGTTAAAGTAACATATCACGATATCGAAGCTTTTGATCCAGATTACTTCAATCACTTTAAGTGGATGCTTAAGGTATGTATGTTGCATTTCTTCTTTTTTTTTTCTTTTACCTTAGAAAGAATTAATGTTAGACTTATTTAGTTTTTGCTCAATCTTATTTACATCAACACTAAATTTTATAATTATATAGGGTTCCATAGAAATTTATCACTACTAATTATTTAAATTGTAATGCCTTAAGCACTTATGGATGAATTATAAATTGAAATTTATAAGTCATCTATATAAGTGAATTTATAAAGTTAATTTAACAAAATTTTGAAAAATCCATTTTATTTCAAAAGAGGGATGTCAAAACTTCAAAAATTTTGAACACTTAAATTCCCCCCTTTATTTCCAAAAAAAAAAATTTCATTTGCCCCCATTTTGCCAAAAACACGGCCGTTTTTGAAATTTAGCAATAAACATAAACAAACCTATCTCCTCCTTCCCTCTTTCGATTTCTCTCTGTAGACCTAATTTGTTTCCATTTTCACTGGTAGAAAGCTTCAGAAACTAAATTTTCACCCCCATCTTGTAAATATTTCTACACAAAATTTTGTTCTCCTCCTTCCCTCTTTCCATTGCTAGACCTAACTTTGTTCTCTTCCTTCCCTCTTTTGAAATCTTCAGTCTTGACCTAAAAACGCACGGCACATCCATATTTCTTCTTCCTCTTCTACCTTTCTCTCTAACCCGCCGCCACTCACTGCGGCTCTGCATTCATTCCCTCAGTTCCAGCCTTCGAGGTTCGTTATATACTTTTGTCGCTCTGCATTTTTTTTTAAATTTTTTCTGTTATTATGTTATTGTATAATTTTCTTCTTCCTCTTCTTAGTTCTTAGAAGTTTGTTTTATAAACCATTTTCATGTCAAACACAGAATGGTATGAAGTCAACTCAATTTTTGATATTTTTCTTCAATCCAACTATGCTTAGCCTGTTTTTAGAAAAATACTATTTTTGCAGCACATGCTTAATTTGTGTTATATGTTGTACACCTAAAACCTCCATCCAAGTTGTAATTGCTATAAAGGGGATACATTTACTAGGCTCTGTAGTTATAGTTTCTTTTTGTGGCTAATTTTCTACAGTTGGTCCCAATGTGCCATGCATATGTTACTTAACTTCTGTTGGAACCGTTATGTATGGCAGTTCCTTGTGATGACATGAAATGTTTAAATACCGAAATGTTTAATGTGTTGCTTCCATGTAGTCTTCTAGGAGTCATATGAGCTCTTCCTTGAAAATATAAAATTAAAGAAGTAGAAACAGGTGGAATAGCTCGAAAAGTAGTCTTGATGTGATGGAAAATTTTGTTATGGATAAGGTGATAAAGCATCTCAAGTGCATGTAACTAAAGGTCAAAGTATTTACTATTAAATCCCTAATTCAAAATTACTCATATAACTAGATCCAAAAGAGGTACCATAATAGTCCATAATTGATGTTTTTCTTCCGTGTGTCGTACTACAGTCACTAAGTGTCCTATTCTTATAGGAAATTTAAATGTTGTGGCACTGAATACGAACATAATTTTGTTACTATTGTGGCATGTGATTTAGTCATGAAAATATTTCCTGCTTTGATTATGATTATGTGGCTCTTACCAATTGCCTTTTCTGTTCTGCAATTTTGAAAGAGTATATTTATTTTCCTCAAATTAGCAATGGCAAACCTATCTCTTAACCCTATTTCCTTCCAAGTAGCGTAACCTTAGAATTGACCAAAGGGCATGAGAGTTATTCTTAGAGATAGTGATAGTATACTATCACTATAACGGTGTCAATTTGATAACACAAAAGATTGAACTCATCCATTAATGAACTTCCAAGTATCAAAATTTAAAAGGGAAGGATTTGCATTTGCATTTGTACTCATGCTTCTCATACTTGCAGCTGCTTACATCAACATTCTTCTGAAATGCATTTTCACATATAATTCTTACCTGTTGGTTGATGTTTCTCATACCTGCAGCTGTTTTCTGTGATTTCCAATGTTTAAACTGGATATTTTGTACAAAATGTAACTTTTAATTTGTGAATGCAGGTGCTGATTATGGCTCCTTCAAAGAAGAAACAATCGTATCAACAACTCACCCGTACTTCTCCTCGTGTATGTAAACAACAAGCCCGATCTTCCCCAAATCCAGCCACAATGAGAGTGGTGAAGGCTATCTCCAGGACACGGTCAATGTACCCAGATAAGCCGTCGACTTCTTACCCCGTATCTTCGAAGAGGAAGTCAATCTCTAAAAACTTGGAAAAATAGATGTCCAAGAAAAGAAAGCGAGTGGATAGGGGTAAGCCGAAATCAAACGAAGACGATGTTGAAGGGATAAAACTGCTGAAATGAGGGTGTGTCTCCATGCACCGAATTGTTAGACGGAAGATCAGTGGCCAAAAGCCTACAGTTTCATTTAATGCAAAGGGAGCACCATTTGGTAGGGCTGCTTCAGAGATGCAATCATATATCGAAGTTTTAGCAAGGTCTAAAGCCCCGATATGGCATGATTCCTAGAAGGAAGTTGCTGAAGACGTCAAAACAAAGATTTGGGATTGTGTCCAGGTTATGCAAAATCCTTCCCACACAATTAATTTATATACATTAGTTTCTCAATTGCTTTATATACGTTGGGTTTTCAGTAACTTATTCTTCTAATTTTATTTTTGTGGTTTATGTATGTAGATGGCTTTCGTTGTACCGTTGACTTCCAAGAAAATGGTACTGCAGTCTGCTGGTAAAAAATGGAGGGAATTCAAAAGTCGATTGATGAGACTCTATGTTCTTCCACACCGTGATGAACCAGAGAAGTTATGGTTTCCTCCAGCTTACTTCACATTCATTGAGCAGTCGCACTGGGACATTTTCGTTGCTGATCGTTTGGGAGTCGAGTTTACAATAAGGAAATCTTCAATTTTCTTGTTTCTTAATTTAGTTCCAAATGGTAATCTGGATTCCTTTTTCATACTTATGATGTTTTATTCCTTTTTGTCATAGCAAATTCATGAAGAACAAAACAAGAGAGGTATGCAGAACGAGTATCCTCATCGTTTGTCTTGAAAAGGATAGGCGAACTTGGAAAGTGAATGGGTTAGTGTTGACTTGTGTATTTAATTTTTTTTTCTATGACTTGTGTATCGTCAATATGGATTTATAATGCTTCTTAAAACATGTTTACATTACTAATAAGGTCATCCTCTATATATACATGCAGACTGAATCTCATCCTAAAGGGATTTCAGAGATCGATCGATTGAAGGCTTGGATCCTTGCAAGGCAGGACAGACAAGGAAAGTTTAAAGATGAGAGAGTGAAGCACAAAGCTGAGGAAATCATAAGTTCTGATTTTCGATTCAAGTTTCAACTCAATTAAGCAACTTTTCTTGTTTCCTAATTTATTAACTACATCCATTTTGGGTCTATTTTTTAGGAGTCATTAAAGGAGCAAGTTAGTTTAGGTGAAGTAGTTGAACAAGGCGCTGATGATGTGTTATCAAAGGCGCTTGGTAAACTGGAGCATTCTAGAAGAGTACGTGGCCAGGGAAGGCACGTGAAGCAATCTGTATATTTTGTTCTCCTAAGATAGAGAAAAGCAAAGAGTATTGATGAAAAGATACGGGAGGGGGTTCAAATGGTCATGGAGGAGGAGACCAAGAAAATTATAGCGTAGAGAGAAGCATTTTGGGCTGCTGAAGTTGCCAAGATTAGAGCAGAATTTTTGTCAAAGCCTGAGTAAGGTCCAAACATACCTTCCCAACAAGCAAGTTGCTCCAATTCAATTCCTATTGTGAAGGATCAAGAGGCGCAAGTGCCGGTTGTGAGGAAGAATTTGAGTCCTCAATTTGATGCAAATTCTGTTGAAGCAAAAAGGAGTCTCAATTTGGATGAAGCAAAAAGGAGTCTCAATTCTGTTGATGATGAGAAGGTCCTTGCTTTGGAGAAAGTGGAGGTGCTTGATAAGGATGATGTTCATGAGGTTGCTGCTGAGGTTGCTGCTGAGGTTGTTGCAGATGTTGATGAGGTTGCTGCTGCTGAGGAGGCAAAACGTATCGAGGTTGTTGCTACGGTTGCTGCTGCTGAGGAGGCAGAAGGTATTGAGGTTTCTGCTGATGTCAAAGGTCCCAATAATGAGGAGGTTGTTGAAATAAAAAATGATGACATCGTTAAAAAAAATGATGATGATGGGTTTGATAATCAAGAGAAATTGGCGAAGCTAGCCATAGGATCACCGAGCAATATTGTTGCTTATGCAAAGGTTGTTGAAGGACATGAGCCATCTCTCCATGGAGTTAAGATTGCACAAGAGAATGCAAGAGTGTCGATCACTCGTACAATTCAAGGTTTGAGGATACTACTTACTATTTATTCAAACTTCTAATGATTATATTCAAACATATAAATAAATGTAATTTTTCCAAGTTTTTTATATTTACAAACATCAATATCCCATTCCCAGTCGGCGATGAAATTGTTACTGTGGACCAAGCCGTGGGTACTTTTATAGCATGGCCGAGAAATTTGATTGTGCTGGATGGGGTGTCTAATCCAAAGGTTAAGTTTTGAGAAATGAAAGTTTGCATAATTGCTTTTTTTTTTGCTAGTTACTGTGTTCACGTGAAAATTTTTTATTTTCAGAGTTTTAAAAAAGCTTGTGTGAAGAAAAAAGCCTCCAAGAAATTAAAGAAGCCTGTTGTTATAGAAGCTGATATGTTTTAGGAGGAGCTGCATGTTCAGATGGGTGCTGATTATCCAGCACTTTTGAAATGTTTGTGGCTGTGGGCGAAGGATGCCTTAAGCGATGATCGAACAGTTAGTTTTGCCCTAAGTGAAGAAGCATTTGGTGTGAGCAAAAAGCAAGTATTGTTCTTACAAGATCTACATGCTGTGTGCGCCGGAGGTGAAATGTACGGATCCATACTTACCATATTTATTCAGTAATTTTCCAAGTACAAAAGCTTTTTATTTTCTTTGTTAATTGTGCTGGAATTAAACTGATAATATGTACCAACTATTACTTCATTTTGTATACAGCTACTTGTATGAATATGTCAAAAGGCATAAAATGGTTGATATGATTGGCTTTGTGGATCCCAGCATGATTGGTGCCATTGGATGTGGTAATTCAGGGGGGAGGTCACGTACACTTGCGAGTCAATTTAAGGGGGCTAAAGAAGGGCAATACTTTCTCTTGCCTTTCAACGATGTGTGAGTATTTCTTTACCTTTCTTTTTATCCACTATCTTAGCTAATGAGAGTTAGTAGCTAAATAACGCTGCTTCTGCATGTGATTGTGATTGATGTTATGAATTAAGCCTTTGTGATTGCTATTTTGGTGATTGAAATCATTGTTTCATTGTCGGTTCCGTATTTATTCAGATTTTTTAATTCTCATTTACTGCATTTGACAATCTGAATTTGACAATATGCATTGAAGCAGTAATTGTAGTTAAACCTTATGTGCTTCTTGTTCCTGTTTAAGCAGCAGCAATTTAGTATAAAAGATATATTATGTTCGTATGTATATATAAATGTTAGTAGTATCACTTTTCATTATCAGTTTTGACCATCTTGTTCTTGTTTTCCCTCATTTGTGAAAATGGCATGATATTGTTGTTTATTTAAGTTTGGCATTACTTTAAGTTTGGCTTGTTGCTGCTGTGATTGATTCATGAATTATTTATTTAAGTTTGGCATTACTTTTTGTTCAATGAATTGTTTGGCGTTATGTTCTTCCAAATATGAAGAATTGCTTGTATTTTATTTTGTAATTTCATAGGAATAACTGGGTATTGACTGTTGTAAATCCGACGGGAGAGGTAGTCTACCACATGGACCCTCTTAAACGTCGCATTGCTAGCCAGGAATGGATAGAGGTTGTTGAAAAGTAAGTTGCGCTTCTAAAGTCTGCCTATTTAGTCTTAAGTTATAAAATTTGGGGAAAACGCAATTTTGTTGACTTATATTGTGTTTCTTATAGTGCCATAAAATTATACAAGGAGAGTGTCAACAAGACTGTGAGGAGGAAAATTTTATGGGAGAACACGGCGGTATTGTTTTTCTCATCATTTCTGATTTATACAATTTATACAATAATTTTGCCTATACTCTTTTTGCTGTTGGGAAAATGGAGCATTGGATTGTAAATTGATATGTAAATTGCTTGTTCTATGAAAGAAATATTGCTAAATTTGGACTGCATTTTTTCATTTGAGTACAAACTTGGAGTCCACAAAGCATTTTCAGTTGGTATGCATTTTTTCATTTCAAATTGCAGCACTGCTGGCATTACTTGTATACTTGCTCGTATATATTTGGATTGCCTTTTATGTTCTCTTGTGGCTTTGGTTTTCATATTGAATATTTCTGTTGAAGATGTTTCAGTCCGTGGCCTTGTGTTTTCTTGTTCAGTTAGTCAAAAAAAAATCTACTATTATATATTAGTATAATAGTATATAGTATAATATATAATTCTTGATGATGAGATTGATTGGGAATTTGATATTGGATTGGTATTTTTATATTATTGCTCTGGTTTCTGTTTCAACTTTTATTTTGTTTCTAGATTAAAACCAATGTCTCTATTTGCTCATCTCCGTTTGACATTCGTCAAATCTGTTTCTTCTATATTGTTATTTTGATCTATGTTGATGAATACTGTTGTGTTGATTGAGGATGACAGTGGTTTTCTTGAAGTCTTTTTGTTTGATTGATGACTAGTATGCCTATTAAGAGTTCTTCCCAAACTGATTTTTGTTTCAAATTGTTCAAAAAAATGCCGTTTTGTTTCTTTAGATTACCTTTGTTTATGCGGATTAATATTTGTAAAGAATACAGCTCTTCAAACTCAGTTTCCTCTGCTTTTAAATCTAGTCTATTGTCTTGAATCTTTTAGAATAAAAATCATCTTCTTCTTATGGGTTTCAGCTTTAAGTATCACTGTAAATTTTAAAATCAACGTTGAAGTCTACTTTGTTAATCAAGCAGCATACAAATTTCTTCTTATGATATGATGGTGTGGATATGTTAAATTTAGTACATTTATTTTGATCTTTGCAAAGGTTGGTGGCTGCTGGCATGTCTAGTTTGGGGGTTCTCTTTCAATTTAAGAAATGCCTCTAAAAGTCTAAACTATAGCATAACCTGAAACTGATGGGATTCTTGCACTGGAGAGTTTGTTCTTATGTGATTTTTATTTTCTTTTTTCTTTTATTCTAAGCTTTGCAATATACTTTATGTGAGCAAGTTTGTCTTTTAATGTTTTCTTCTTTCATTTCTTATCATTTAAAGCAAATATGCATATTATAGGTATGAGTTTGCTCGTTGAGCCTGAAATTTTATATGGATGTGTCTTGTGTTCATTTTTCAGAATGTTTGTTCCGATTTCAGGTTAGGTTGTGTGATTAGGTTGATGTGTTGGTTTGCATATGGGTTTACATATGGATGTAACATGTGGTACTTCATTTTTGTTTTCATTTGCTATTTCAAGGGGTTCCTGTCCAGAAAGGGGCCACGCACTGCGGCCTCTTTGTCATGAGGTACATGAAGGAAATCTGTTATGACAAGGAGCTTCAGTTTGCAGCTAAGGTGAGAATTTTAATTATTTTCATTTTTTATATAATAGTTTTGAATTTACCACATGTGGCTAACCAAAATTTGATTCATTTTTCAGTGGCTACGCAGAGGCAACTTGGAGTATAGTGATGCCGACATCAACGAGAATAGGATTGACTTCGCCAAATATTTCATGAAGCGTAATTCAAGTTGAAGTTAATAGTATAATTCAGTGATATATGTATAGTGTTGATTTTTTTTTAGTTTGTTAATATGTTGAATGGTTGAATTTGTGGAGGTTTTTTGATTCCCAAATTTGCAATCCTCCATTGTAAAGTGGTGTCTTATATGTATAATGTACAGTTTAACAGACAATGGTGGTGAAATGAAAATGAACATTGAAACTATTGTCTAATATTCAGTGTGCCACATTAATTAACCGTTGTATTTAGCATCATTCTACAACGGTTTTAGATTAATTAACCATTGTCTGAAAAATTAAAAAGCGTTGTGTAAACCTTCAATAGATAATGGTTTTTAATAAGAAAGCGTTGTGTAAACCTTAATCAGACAACGGTTTTTAATAAGAACGCATTATATAAACCTTCATCAGACAACGATTTTTAATAAGAAAGCGTTATGTAAACCTTAATCAGACAACAGTTTTTAATAAGAAAGCGTTGTATAAACCATCATCAGACAACGGTTTTTAATAAGAAAGCATTGTGTAAACCTTCATCATACAACGGTTTTTAATAAGAAAGCGTTGTGTAAACCTTAATCAGACAACGGTTTTTAATAAGAAAGCGTTGTATAAACCTTCATTAGACAACGGTTTTTAATAAGAAATCATTGTGTAAACCTTAATTAGACAATGGTTTTTAATAAGAAAGCATTGTATAAACCTTCATCAGACAACGGTTTTAATAAGAAAGTGTTGTGGAAACATTAATCAGACAACGATTTTTAATAAGAAAGCGTTGTAGGAACCATCATCAGACAACGGCCAAAAACCATTGTCTAAAAAATTAGAATGTGGAAACCTTCATCAGACAACAGCCAAAAATCGTTGTCTGATAAAATTAAAAACCGTTGTGGAAACCATCTTCAGACAACGGTTAAAAACCGTTGTCTGAAATTCTATCAAACATTGCCTCAATAGACAATGGTTTTTGTCTTCATTAGACAACGGTCAAAAAGCGTTGTCTAAACTTTCATCAGACAACGGTTAAAAACCGTTGTCTGACAATTTAGAAACCATTGTGGAAACCATCAGACAACGGTTAAAAATCATTGTCTGAAAAATTAGAAACCGTTGTCTAAACCGTTATCAGACAACGGCCAAAAACCATTGTATGATAAAATTAAAAATCGCTGTGCAAACCTACATCAGACAACGGTTTTAAAACCATTGTCTAAAATGCTATTAGATATCACTTCAATAGACAACAGTTTTTGTCTTCATCAGACAACGGCCAGAAAGCGTTGTCTGATTCAGTTTTCCTTGCAGTGAATGATTTATCCCTGTTAAAGAAGATTTATGTCACTCCACTCATCCATTATTGGAAGTCCAAGTTGGTATAAACAAGACAACTCTATTTGAACTAGAACCAAAAAAGGAAAGAAAGAAAGAAAAAGAAAGAAAAAAGAGAAAAGAAAAAAAGAAAGAAAAAGAAAGAAAAAAAAATAAAAGAAAAAAAAAGAAAGAAAAAAAATAAAAGAAAAAAAAATAAAAAAACAATAAGAAAATAAAACTTAAAAAGGCGGTTCAGAAAGCCAACTGAGTTCTCTTTTACCTAAAGCAGCAAAAGGCTTCCATTTGGTTCATAAGGATATTTTGACTTGAAATGGTTCAACCCAACCAAAAATTCAATCAAAATCAAAGAAAAAGGAGAAAGACCATTGGGTTCTTAAAAGTTCTATACTTGACAGTCCTACTAGGAAGAAGGACGAAATGCTCAAAGGAAGAGAAGAGTAAGAAAAATAAAAAGAAAGAAAAGGGAGAAGAAGAAAAGAAATGAATTTGGGTACCAAACTTTTTACAAGAGCAAAGACTGTTCCAATCGAGGTTCAGATTAATGCCAAGAAGATAGAAGGAATTTGGAGTCTAGCAAGATTGCCTCCAAGCTACCTAAAGTTCAAATAAGAAGTTTGTAGTGTGAAGATTTGTCCATTATGTCACACTAGCTCCAATCTCAAAATGGCCTTCACTTAAACCCGTGTCCCTTATAGACCCCATTTCAAGCCTATTAAATACTTATTGATCTCTCTTGGTAGGTAGAGTCTATTAGTGGAGATAGTTTGAATAAGCATGCATATGAAATAGACAATATTTAAACTCAATGAGACCTTTGACCAAGTAATGTGTATGTGCCTATCTGAAGTGTAACAATTCTTACTTAAATAGAAATAATTCCCGAGTTTAGTACGGTAACTAGGGTTGTCATGTTATAGATACGTTAATTTGGAAAAATCATATCCTGAGGCATATTGACATTGATTTGGCAAAGCCAACATTTGATTTCAAAATCAAAATTCAAAATATAAAAAAGAAAAAAAGTTTTGTCATATAAAGCCTTCAAGTTAAGGGAAGTATGTTGAACATCTAAAGGACACACTAGGCAAAGGAAATGATTATTGGCAAGGTCATGAAGAAGCTATCAGCTGACATGCTAAAATATAGTTGAAATGGATGCATCCTTGACTTTGCTACTTAGGGTCTCCACCACTCATGTTTTCAACATCTTGAAGATAAAAGCCACAAATGCAAAAGCTTTCAATCATTCCAATGCAAGACTTGAACAAGCGTTAAAAAGGAACCAATGAGAACACTTCTGCTGATCACCATGGTCTGTGAGTCGATAGGGACGACTGTAAGTATTATTCTTGCATATCATGCATACATGAGCATATCACATCGCACTTTCTTATCTTTTATTATCTATTCCTTTTCAAAGTGAACAGCAAATACCTTGCGAAGTAAAGAATCAAAAGAAGATATTGAATCAAGGGGGGGCATGGAAAGCCTATTTGCTTGTGGAAGCTCCGGTCATTTTACAAAGAGAAGAAATACGTGCTTGTGCGAAGAACTACACGGCAACAACATCAATCAGAGTCTGTTGCGCTGGAATTAACTCTACCACAAAGCGTCACTCGCAAGTATACGAGGTAGCTGTAGCAAAGGTGATCGCCCCAAGGTCATCTCACAAGGAAGATAAAGTGGCTAATTGATTATCAGTTTATAAATAGCAAGTAATGAATAAAATTTAAATTGTTAACTAATGAAGAAGATTGATTGAAGTTTAAAATGAATAAAAGTAAATTAAGCTGATTGTTTTGATTCACTTGATAGAAAAGTCTAGGGTTTGCACTTCTCTACTACTTATATGTATGAACGGTTATTCCTCTTAACTAATTTAATTTCAAAGATTAAATCTCAAACAACTTAATTAATTGAGTCAAGGAAATAAGCTCTCGCATTCAAACCTCTTACAACTAATCTTGCTATAATTGAAACAATCTTTTTAATAGGTTATATCTCTAATTCACCTAAGTCCTTAATTGAATTGTTCCAACATTAGACTTCATCTCTCAATCCATCATCTAATGCCTAAAACACATAATTGGTGGCCAATCAATTATATATTAACAATATTCCATTCAATCAAGGCTAAAGAAATTATTAGCTAAGAGAATAACCAATTCATACAATCATAGCAGATCCATACAAACCCTAGACTAGATCAAATTAGTTCATCATGATTTCAAACATACTCATCTCATTAATATTCAAAGAAATCAACTTAGACATTATAATGTTCATAAATACAATTCAATGAAAATAAAGAGAATAAAGTTCAAGAACAAAACCAAATTACAAACTCCTTGAAGCTTCTGAAGAATCTCTTGTTCAAATCTTGCAAGAAGGATGTATCAATGGTTAGAACAATCTAATCTAAGCTAGTTTAATCCAAAGTGAAATCAAAATCAAAAGAAAACAAATGTTAAAACCCTCACTTCACTCTTGACGGCTGAAACCTGTCTCAAAAACTCGTCAACAGTCCTTTACCCTAGCTTCCCTCTTTCGTTTTATACGAAACGTCCGCTTTAAAATTCGCTGCGCGTTTGGTTCATGAGGGACACGGCCAAGTCAGATGTGACTTGACTGTGTGAGTGGCTTTTGGAGGGACACGGCCAGATGACTTGGCCGTGTCCCTTGCTTGTGTCCACCACTGCTTGCCTTTTCTTCTTTTCTTCTTTGTTGAGTGACACGGCCAAGTCAGAGGTGACTTGGCCGTGTCCCTTGCCTGTGTCTTCCACTGTGAGTTTTAGTCTTCTTTGCCTTTGGAATTGGTGAGACACGGCCAAGTGGAGATGACTTAGCCGTGTGAGTCTTCTTTGGAGGGACATGGCCACAAGACTTGGCTGTGTCCCTTGCATGTGTCTGCTACTGGGACTTGTTCTTCTTTTTAACTTGGTATGGGACACGGCCAGTGACTTGGCCGTGTCCTCTGCCTGTGTCAGCCACTGCCCCTTTCTCCTTCAATTTGTTTCCTTGCCTGTTTTAACCTAACACAAAACTCAAAACAAACTTTAAACAAGAAGTAAATAGACAATAACCAACAAAACATAAACACAATACTAAAAACTAAATAAAAAACGACATAAACACTGAAATAAACTAAAACTACCACAATTAAAGAAAACACTAAACAAACAGATAAAAACTAACAAAATACCTAAATAAAACAATAATTATCATAATAAACAAGACACAAATCTATAACAAAAACTAATAAAACAACTACCCCACACTTAAAACTTTGCTTGTCCTCAAGCAAATTCACATGGCATAAATTAAAAACTCAAACAACCTTAACTATAACTCCAGTATATAAGATGAAATACTTTAAGAATCAGACATAAATAATTGCAATGTCCTTCAATCAAGATTTTCTTAACTCATTCATTAATCTAGACATACAAATCTCATCTCTCATCTAAGTGTTTCACTCGATTTCAAAGGTTAATCACTCAAACCACTCATGACCGCAAACTGCCATAAATTTGCATAATTATCCAATCTCCCTCACTGATTTTCTCAAGAAATAATCCGAAGGTCTTTCATTTGGATGTAATGGGGCTAAGGTAAATGTGTGAGAAAAGACATTTAGGCTGGAGCATCAAGAAATGGAGTATCTAAATTAGACACTATTCTTGCTAAGAAACTCATAACTCCTTCAAATAGCATACTCACCAACCCTTGATACCTCACATACTTGCATACCTAAAGAAAAATGCATGAGTCGACATTCCTCTTTTTATAACCAATGCTAGAACATATTTGACTTTTGTATATATATATATCTTTTTTTATATACATATATACAAAATATAACATTGCATAGATCATCTAGCTTAACATGTAGAGGAAAAGAATAGTCAACTCTTAATCAAATACAAAGTGCAAAGTATGCATTTCACCCCAAATAGCAATATCATATTTTTTACTTGCTTACCCCACACTTTGAAACAAACCACCCTATTGTCATATCATAAAACTCCATTCCTTAATGCAGGTATGATGATAATAAGAGAAAGTCGAGCTGTGAATTATGTTGATTAATCAAGAAAAGGTCAAAGGCTCAACTTGGCTCACTAAGGAAATCAATATTAAGGGAGGTCTTTTTAAGCTAAAGGGCTAACCTAATTTGCCTTCATCATTTTAAAACTTGAGATTAAATCATAATGTGAGTTCAATTAGTATGCAAAAGCAAACTCTAGAGATGCAAAATCATGAAGGTGCACACTTAAGAAAAGAAAATCAACTGATAATAATATCAAATTATGAGGCTCAAAACTCACACAGGTGGGTTCACAAAGATTTATATGTCATTAATTGCAAAATGCAAAAATTGATCCTGAATGAATTCAAATGCTCATTTCTATGCTGATACTAAAGTCTCAACTATAATGCTAGAATCAAAGAAAAGATCAATAAATTTTCAACAATTATGCCATGCACAACAAACACAATAAACAAAACAAGACAAACATTAAAGGAAAGCTTAAAGAGTACCCCACACTTAAAATTTACATTGTCCTCAATGTAAAACAAGAATAGTAAATAAAAAGAGTTAAAGGACAACCTGTCTTCCATCGTACCTGGTGAGGCAAAACCCTAGCTTTCCATCACAAACACAAAAGTTCAAAAACAAAAGTACAATATATAAAAATAAAATATCCAAATATAAAGGTTAACATGGAAACAAAAATGAAAAAAAAAGAACAAAAATACATTAAACAAAATAAAGCAAGGATCTCAAAATATATGGAAAAGGCAGGCGTGAAGATGATGCAGTTGAGGGATGAAGACTCAGGATCGTTGCAAGGTTGCTGTTAATCTGCTCCAACTGCTGCAAGACCTTAGCATGGTTACGGTCCACCTTGCTATCCAGTCGATCCACTTTGCCCTCCAGGGCCTCAATCCTCAGAAGCACCTCTTGATGTTCCGAGACTAGAGCATCCTCATCTAGGTCAAGAGAATCCGAGTCGGACTCCTCTTGGACCCGTGCTCTCTTCTGCCTGTCCCCCGGTGCTGTAGGATCATCTGAAGGCATCACATAAGTCCCTCTCCTATGCACCACCATGTGCATCTTCTCAAGTGTAGCTAGATCCAAGGAGTCATTACCCATAATTCTAGTCATGCGACTAGTACTCGGGTCAAAATCCTCAACAAGGGCTACTGCTAATGTGGTGATCAATCCTCCAACACAAATTGCCCCCCTCCTTTTATTAGCCACAGTATCAAAAATATCGGCTAACCAATAGCCGGCACTCTCAGCCATTTCATTCAAAACACAGTCCAGGAAAAACAACTCACTCGACTCAACCACACCCGGACTTTCCTTCCGAGCAAAGAACCCACATGACATAAACCTATGCAAATACCTCAAAGTAGGGTTCCATAATTTAGATGCTTTGGCCAATTTGGCCACATAAGTACCCGAGCCCAAGGCTCCCCAAGCAAATTGTTGTCTAAATTCTTTGGGTACCGACCTTTCCCCATGCTGATGAAAACCATAAATAGCATTTAACTGATCAATATTAAGCTCAAATGATTTACCCATAAATTTAAACATCATTCTCCTGCAGATTTTCTTATCATCTCTTTCCACCTTAAGAGATGTCAAAAATTCTAGAGTAAGCTCTTCAAACTGCAAGGGTCTCAATGAGACAAAAGTCTCCCACCCAAGAAATTGCACATATCTATAAAAAGTAGCTCTAATTTGCAGGGCATCTAGAGATTCGTCATTCACATACCTTGTCGGGAAAAAACCCCAAGCCAAAAGACTTGCCCTCCTGAAAGATAAAGTTGAGGAAGAAGAAGAAGCTCCTTCGGTAGTAGATTTCTTCTTCTTGCGGTGTGAGACAGTTTTAGTTCTTGGCATCTTGAGATCTGAAAAATTAACACCCAAAACTGAATTAAATCAAAATTATATGAGTAAAGAGGAAGTTTTAAGTGATTATCTCTAGTTTGGGTGAAGAAATTTGAAGTTTTAATGGAAAAGTTTGAGTTTTGAAATAAAAATCAATGGTCTTGTCGATACAGAGAGCGAGAGAGCGAGAGAGACGAAGATAGAAAATTTAGGGATTTATGAAAAGAACTGGGCAAAATCGGGTTTTAAAAGTGTAAAATTTGAGGGACATGGCCGTGTTAGTGGGTACTTGGCCGTGTCTGGTGTGTGAAAGTGAAGGGACACGGCCAAGTCAAGGTGACACGGCCGTGTCTGATAGTCTTGGGGGGACATGGCCAGTGACTTGGCCGTGTCCCCTGGGTGTGTCCTATTCTGTACAAAATTGCAAAATCTAAAAAATTTTGAGGAAGCTTGGCCGTGTCCAGTGTGTGACACGGCCAAGGGACACGGCCAAGTCCTTTGGCCATGTCACCTACTGCCTTTTATTAACTTAAACTTTTTTTTAATTTTTATTCAACGATTTTGCACCCCCTTCATCTTTAAACCCCCTGAAACACAAAGTAAAGAAAAACCTATCAAAGCACAGTCCATTTATTTAAACCGAACATAAAATCAATACTTGCTAAATTTAAAATTACAACTTCAAAAAATAAACGCAAACCGATGGGTTGCCTCCCATTTAGCGCTTCTTTAATGTCATAAAGCTGGACATCATGCAAGGCCTAGGGATCACGGATCAAAGTGCTGTTAATAACCCTCACTTCCTGAAATCCTTCATTGTATGGCTTAACTCTCTGTCCATTCACTTTAAAAGTCTCACTTGTTCGAGAGTTAAGTAATTCAATGGCACCAGAAGGATACACCTGAGTTATCTCGAAAGGACAACTCCATCGAGACTTGAGTTTACCTGGAAAAAGACGGAGTCGTGAGTTAAAAAGTAAAACATTCATACCTGGACTCAATGTCTTTCGCACTATAATTCTATCATGAAGTGCTTTAGTGCGATCCTTGTAAATTCTCGAGCTCTCATAGGCCTCATTTCTCAGCTCATCCAACTCTGAAATTTGCAGAAATCGTTCTCTCTTTGCTTTGTCCAAGTCCAAATTCAGAGTCTTGATTGCCCAATATGCTTTGTGCTCCAACTCCACTGGTAAGTGACAAGCTTTTCCAAACACCAATCGATATGGACTCATACCTAGAGGAGTTTTGAAAGCAGTTCGATATGCCCATAGTGCATCATGCAATCTGTTTGCCCAATCCTTCCTGGATGTGTTGACTGTTTTCTCCAGAATTCCTTTTAGCTGCTTGTTTGATGTTTCCACTTGCCCAGAAGTCTGTGGATGGTATGGGGTTTCCACCTTGTGCTTCACACCAGATTTGTGCATTAACTTCTCAAAAAGCCTGTTGCAAAAATGGCTCCCCCCATCACTGACTATCACCCTTGGCGTACCAAATCTGCTAAGAATATTTTCCTTCAGAAATTTCACAACTACATTAGCATCATTAGTACGGGTGGGGATTGCCTCCACCCATTTGGAAACATAGTCAACAGCAACTTAAATATATTCAAAACTAAAAGACTTGGGAAAAGGACCCATGAAGTCTATTCCCCACACATCAAACAATTCAACAACAATATATGACTGAAGGGGCATTTCATTCCTCCTCCCAATGTTACCTACTCTTTGGCAACGATCGCAGTGCTTACAATAGTCTTGAGCATCTTTAAATAAAGTAGGCTAGTAAAAACCACTTTGCAGCACCTTTTCTGTAGTCTTTCTTCCTCCAAAATGACCCCCACAGTGAAGGTCATGACAAAATTGAAGAACACTAAGTTGTTCTTCCTCAGATACACACCGGCGAACTATCTCATCTTTGCAAATCAGGAATAGATAAGGTTCATCCCAAAAATAAAACTTACTCAAGTGTAAAAACCTTTTCTTTTCCTGAAATGACATGTTAGTATGCAAAATACCACAAGCAAGATAGTTAGCAATATCTGCAAACCAAGGTGCATCAAATACCACAAAAAGCTGCTCATCAGGAAATGCTTCTAAATTTTTATGAATGTCATCAGATGCAAGATTTTCACTAAAGTAGGGTAATCTGGATAAATGATCAGCAACAACATTCTCACTACCCTTAGTATCCTTGATTTGGAAATCAAACTCTTGCAATAACAACACCCATCTAATTAAGCGCGGTTTAGCATGTTGTTTTGTTAACAGATATTTAAGAGCTGCATGATCAGAATGCACAATAATTTTTGACCCAATTAAATATGCTCTAAATTTGTCTAAAGCAAAAACAACAGCTAACATTTCCTTCTCAGTTGTGGTGTAGTTCATTTGTGCACTATTCAGGGTTAAACTGGCATAATATATTACTCTCAAGTATTTATCAACCCTTTGCCCAATAACAGCTCCTACTGCATGATTAGAGGCATCACACATGATTTCAAAAGGTAAAGACCAGACAGGAGCTACAATCACAGGTGCACTAGTCAATTTTTCCTTAAGGGAATTAAAAGCTTGCATGCATTGTGCTGTAAATTCAAATGGAACATCTTTCCCCAACAAATGGCAGAATGGTTGGCTTATTTTGGAAAAATCCTTAATAAACCTCCTGTAAAATCTTGCATGCCCTAAAAAACTTCTTATTCCCTTAACAGAGGTAGGTGGGGGTAATTTAGCAATCAATTCATTTTTAGCCTTATCTACCTCAATCCCTTTACTTGACACCACATGACCTAAAACAATGCCCTGGGTAACCATAAAATGACTCTTTTCCCAACATAAAGTGAGGTTACATTCAATGCATCTCTCAAGCACACAAACAAGTTTATTGAGGCAATTATCAAAAGAATTACCAAAAATAGAAAAGTCATCCATAAATACCTCAATAAAATTGTCTATCATGTCAGAGAAGACAGACATCATGCATCTCTGAAAAGTTGCAGGTGCATTGCACAAGCCAAAAGGCATACGTCGGAATGCATAAGTCCCAAAAGGACAAGTAAAGGTTGTCTTGGACTGATCCTCTGGAGCTATTGGCACCTGATAGTAACCTGAAAGGCCATCCAGAAAACAATAATGTGAGTGTCTAGAAAGTTTATCTAACATCTGATCAATAAAAGGAAGAGGGAAATGATCTTTCTTTGTAGCATTGTTCAACTTCCTATAATCGATGCACATTCTCCACCCATTAGTAGTCCTAGTAGGAACCAATTCATTATTCTCATTTCTCACCACAGTGATTCCAGATTTCTTAGGAACTACATGTACTGGGCTCACCCACTCACTATTAGCAATTGGATAAATCACTCCTTCATCCAGCAATTTGAGCACTTCCTTCTTAACCACTTCACTCATATTTGGGTTAAGGTGCCTTTGAGTCTCCATCACAGGTTTGGCTCCCTCTTTTAAAGTGATTCTATGCATGCACATGGAAGGGCTAATACCCTTGATGTCACTCAATCCCCATCCTATTGCTCTCTTCAATCTTTTAAGCTCACTCACTAACCTCATCTCCTCCCCTTCACTAAGTTCACTAGATATTATCACAGGTAAAGTATTGTGATCTCCTAAAAACACATATTTCAGGTTCTTAGGTAGCTCTTTCAGCTCTAACTCTAGTGAGGGGTTCTTCTCTTCTTTTTGAATGGGGGATGGTTCAAGAATTGGGTCCTCCTTAAGCTCCTCTATTTCAACACCCTCTAAAATCTCAAGGCAACTGGCTATTTCTGCATCAAAAATATCCACATCACTCTCTAAGGTCAATGCCAGCTCCAATTTATCAAAAGAACCTGTCTGCAAGAAAACATCTGAAACAACTGCATCAACACAATCAATGAAAGAACAATCCTCATATAAAGCAGTTGTAGGAATAGGAGAAGTGTTAAAAATAGAAAATTCCACAGTTTGTCCCAAAACAGTCATTGATAATTTTCCATTTTTAACATCTATCAAAGTGTTGGTAGTCGCCATAAAAGGTCTACCCAGCAGAATGGTGTGTGCAGATGGTGAAGAATTACCTACTTCCATGTCCAGAACAATGAAATCCACAGGTACTATCAAACCACCAACTTTAACTAACACATCTTCTATAACCCCCTTTCGGGAATCTAAGAGATCTATCAGCTAATTGCAACACCATTTTTGTTGGTTTAAGTTCCCCTAATTCTAAATCAAGGTACACAGAATAAGGCATTAAATTCACACTGGCTCCCAAGTCACACATGTCATCAGTACCCTTTCCATTCCCCATGGTAATTTGAATAATAAAACTTCCAGGATCCTTTAGCTTAGGAGGTAGTTTATGCTGCAAAACAGCACTAGCTACCTCAGAAACTATCACCTTCTCATTCGGCTCATACCTCTTTTTCTTGGTATTCAGTTCTTTGAAGAATTTAGCATAAGCCGGCATGTTCTTAATTGCTTCAAGTAAGAGTAAGTTGATACTTACCTTAGACAGCATGTTGAAGATATCTGAAAATTGCTTATCTTTTTTATCATCCTTCAACCTGCTGGGGAATGGTATTGGTGGCCGGTATGGATTGCTTGCCTTATGCAAATCTGCTGTAGGGGACTTCTCCATTGATCTTTCTTCAGCACCTTTGTTCTCTAATTCTCCTTCCTTTTTATTCTCTTGCTCACCTGCATTCACAGATTTATTTTCAACATTATTATTAATTACCTTGCCACTCCTAAGAACAGTCACTGCTTGTGCCTGCTCAGGTTGACTTGGGAACTTCCCCTTTTGTTGAATCTGCATCAATTGTGCAAGTTGCCCCACTTGGGTCTCCACCTTCTTAAAAGATGCTTCCAAGGAATCCAGCCTCTTATTGTTCATCTCCTGATTTTTAGCACTAACTTGGATAAAAGCCTGCAAACTTTCTTCCAAACTCTCTCTCTTAGGCTGACCTTGATTTAAGGATTGGCCCTGCTGTTGGTTCTGTCTCTAGAGCAAATGGAAAGGCTGTTGAGCATTATTTATTGTCCAGGAAAAATTGGGGTGACTCCTCCAACCAGGATTGTAAGTATTGGAGTAAGGATCATTCCTGGCTCTTGGTTGAAATCCCCCCATAGCATTAACTTGCTCAGCTTCATTCCCAAAAGATTCATATACAGAGGGGCATATATTTGCTCCATGCCCAAATGTCCCACAGATTCCACACACTTCTTGAGTATATGAAGAAATATTGTTCTTCATGTTTAGCATCTGAACCTGCCTTGTCAACTCAGCTATTTGACTAACCATTTCAGTATTGGCTTCCAGTTGATTCACCCCTTTACTTCTTCCCCTTACACTCTTTTGTTGAGAATTAGCTCCCAACATCTCAAAGATCTCATAAGTCTCATCAGCTGTCTTTTCTCCCATGGCTCCCCCAGCTGCATTGTCAACAGTGTTCTGAAATTGCTGGGTTAGACCATCATAGAAAAACTGATTAAGGAGTTGAAGTGGGTAGTGATGATGTGGACACTGGATCAATAGCATCTTGAATCTATCCCAAGCCTCATGAAATGGCTCTCCTTCAAATTGAGAGAATGTAGCAATCTTCCCTCTCAACTCAGCTGTCTTTTGGTGTGAATAGAACTTGCCCATGAACTTGTTATAAACTTGCTCCCAAGTTGTCAGTGAATTTTCAAGCAACATCATGAGCCAGCTCTTTACCCTATCCTTCAAAGTATAATGGAAACACCTCATCCTCAACTGATCTTCTGTTAGTCCTCCCAAAGGAAAAGTGTTGAGGGTGGAGTAGAAATCCCGAATAAAGTTCAAAGGATCTTCATTTGGAACTCCATAGAATGATGGCAGCATGTTGTAATGAATGTTCTTCAACTCATAGTTCCTTGCTGCATCTATCAGTCTTATGCAAGAAGTGGAAGTCCCAATGACAAGTCTAGCAAAATCTCTCATGGTTCTTTGTCTTTCTTCAGCCATTTTAACTGATTGTGCAGATTCTAACTCAAAATTCGAAGTGTCTTCCTCTGAAGTATCAAATCCGGTGTAGAGCTCAAACTCCTCTCTGCTCCTTTTCACTCTCTGAATTTATGGAATGAATGGATGTAGCTCTCCTTTGAGTGATCTCCTGCCTTGCATAAACAGAAATTTTCTAGTAAAAGAAACAATTAAAAGCAAAAGACAAAATAAAATAAAATGAAAACAATGAAAAATAATCCAAAGTATTTTTTTAAAAATAAACAATTACGCCAATTAGCTTCCCCGGCAGCGGCGCCAAAAACTTGTTGCGCTCGAATTAACTCTACCACAAAGCGTCACTCGCAAGTATACGAGGTAGCTGTAGCAAAGGTGATCGCCCCAAGGTCATCTCACAAGGAAGATAAAGTGGCTAATTGATTATCAGTTTATAAATAACAAGTAATGAATAAAATTTAAATTGTTAACTAATGAAGAAGATTGATTGAAGTTTAAAACGAATAAAAGTAAATTAAGCTGATTGTTTTGATTCACTTGATAGAAAAGTCTAGGGTTTGCACTTCTCTACTACTTATATGTATGAACGGTTATTCCTCTTAACTAATTTAATTTCAAAGATTAAATCTCAAACAACTTAATTAATTGAGTCAAGGAAATAAGCTCTCGCATTCAAACCTCTTACAACTAATCTTGCTATAATTGAAACAATCTTTTTAATAGGTTATATCTCTAATTCACCTAAGTCCTTAATTGAATTGTTCCAACATTAGACTTCATCTCTCAATCCATCATCTAATGCCTAAAACACATAATTGGTGGCCAATCAATTATATATTAACAATATTCCATTCAATCAAGGCTAAAGAAATTATTAGCTAAGAGAATAACCAATTCATACAATCATAGCAGATCCATACAAACCCTAGACTAGATCAAATTAGTTCATCATGATTTCAAACATACTCATCTCATTAATATTCAAAGAAATCAACTTAGACATTATAATGTTCATAAATACAATTTCAATGAAAATAAAGAGAATAAAGTTCAAGAACAAAACTAAATTACAAACTCCTTGAAGCTTCTGAAGAATCTCTTGTTCAAATCTTGCAAGAAGGATGTATCAATGGCTAGAACAATCTAATCTAAGCTAGTTTAATCCAAAGTGAAATCAAAATCAAAAGAAAACAAATGTTAAAACCCTCACTTCACTCTTGACGGCTGAAACCTGTCTCAAAAACTCGTCAACAGTCCTTTACCCTAGCTTCCCTCTTTCGTTTTATACGAAACGTCCGCTTTAAAATTCGCTGCGCGTTTGGTTCATGAGGGACACGGCCAAGTCAGATGTGACTTGACTGTGTGAGTGGCTTTTGGAGGGACACGGCCAGATGACTTGGCCGTGTCCCTTGCTTGTGTCCACCACTGCTTGCCTTTGCTTCTTTGTTGAGTGACACGGCCAAGTCAGAGGTGACTTGGCCTTGTTGGAGCTTGTTGGAGGGACACGGCCAGGTGACTTGGCCGTGTCCCTTGCCTGTGTCTTCCACTGTGAGTTTTAATCTTCTTTGCCTTTGGAATTGGTGAGACACGGCCAAGTGGAGATGACTTGGCCGTGTGAGTCTTCTTTGGAGGGACACGGCCACAAGACTTGGTCGTGTCCCTTGCATGTGTCTGCTATTGGGACTTGTTCTTCTTTTTAACTTGGTATGGGACATAGCCAGTGACTTGGCCGTGTCCTCTGCCTGTGTCATCCACTACCCCTTTCTCCTTCAATTTGTTTCCTTGCCTGTTTTAACCTAACACAAAACTCAAAACAAACTTTAAACAAGAAGTAAATAGACAATAACCAACAAAACATAAACACAATACTAAAAACTAAATCAAAAACGACATAAACACTAAAATAAACTAAAACTACCACAATTAAAGAAAATACTAAACAAACCGATAAAAACTAACAAAATACCTAAATAAAACAATAATTATCATAATAAACAAGACACAAATCTATAACAAAAACTAATAAAACAGAGTCCGCATAGAAAAATCATGGGTTTGAGCCTACACAGGGGGCAAAGTTTCTCCTTTTCAATTTTTTGAGTTTATATATAAAAAATTTTCAAGCTCACTTGCAAATATCTCGCCACGCAGGGGGAAAAGGAGAGGATATAAAGGCTAGCTAAAAAGGGCTGAATTTTTTTGCAAAAGTGCAAAGGAAGAACAAAAAAGAATGGAACAAAAAAAGAAAATTAGAACTCTCAAAAGAATGAAGATGCAAAAGACAAAAGATCAATCCAGCTAAAAGATCTGAAGCCAGGGTGAAGACCCGATCTCAAAGGATGAAGATCCATTTTCAAGGATGAAGACCCGATCTCAAAGGATGAAGACCCAATTTTCATGGATGAAGATCCATTTTCAAAGGTGAAGACCTGATTCCAAGGATGAAGATCCAATTTCAAAGGGTGAAGACCCGAAGTTTAAAGGATGAAGATCCACTTTCAAGGGTGAAGACCCGAAGTCCAAAGGATGAAGATCCATTTTCAAAGGGTGAAAACCCGATGCCAAGGATGAAGATCCAGTTCAAAGGATGAAGATCCATTTTGATGGTGAAGAATCATAATGCATAAAACAGCCGGTGTAGTCAGGCTTCTCAAATGATAAAAGGTTAGTCAAACTCAGTCTCACGTCCAAGTACCCAAATTCAAATTCTATCCAATCTTGGGTCCAAGTACCCAATCTCGGGTCCAAGTACCCAAATCAAATCCAATCTTGGGTGTAAGTGCCCAATCTCAGGTCCAAGTACCCAATCTCGGGCCCAAGTACCCAAATCAAATCAATTTCGGGTCCAAGTACCCAATCCTAGGTCCAAGTACCCAAATTCAATCAATCTCGGGTCCAAGTACCAAATCAAATCAATTTTGGGTCTAAGTACCCAAATCAAATCTAATCTCGGGGTACCCAAATTCAATCCATTCTCGGGTCCAAGTTCCCAAATCAAATCCAATCTCGAGTCCAAGTACCCAATCTCGGGTCCAAGTACCCAAATCAAATCAATTTCAGGCCCAAGTGCCCAAATTAAATCTAATCTCGGTTCCAAGTACCCAAATCTAATTCAATTTGGGGTACATGTACCCAAATTCAATCCATACTCGGGTCCAAGTACCCAAATCAAATCTAATCTCGGATCCAAGTACCAAATCCCGGGTCCATGTATCCAAATCAAATTCAATCTCGGGTCCAAGTACCAAATCTCGAGTCTAAATACCCAATCTCGAGTCCAAGTACCCAATCCTGGGTCCAAGTACCCAAATTCAATCCAATCTCGGGTCTAAGTACCCAAATCAAGTTCAGTCTCGGGTCCAAGTATCCAAAATAAATTTAAATTGCCATCTGAAAAACTAAGTCTTATTACTTTTCACTCTCTTTCACTAAAGTTTCAGATCATTCAAACAGGGGGCAAACTGTAGACCCTTAATTTTTTACCCATTCAAATCCGATAGTCTAAAATAATTTTTCTGTGGTATTTTATTTACTTTAATAATATTTTAATTACTAATATTATTTCATAGTTATTTTTAATAAAAATAAAAAATATAAAAATATAAAAAATATAAAAAAATGAAAAAAAATACAAAAATTGGACGGATCGGCGAGCGTCGCGCGGCATCCCAATTTGCAACAAGATGCCACTGGCTGCGAATTGGGACACCACAGCCCATGGGCCCAACAGCTCGTACGCTGCCGATTTTTTGACCAAATTTTTTTTTTACCCAGTCCGGTCCAATATATTTTAATTATTCCAAAATAATTTTTGTGTTATCTTAATTAAATAATTTTTGCTTTAGTATTTAATTTTTATTAATAAACAACAAAAATAAAATAAAGAAAAATAAAGAAAAAAAAAGGAAGGGGGTCGGCTGCTGCGAAATGGCCTGAACCATTAAAACCTGTGGGCGAAATGGCCCAAGCCATTTTGCCCGCAGATAATTTCTGTAGGCAAAATGGCCTGCAGGCCCGTTTCGCCCCTGCTGCGGCAGCTTTTTTTCCGCAGCAGTTTTTTTTTGCCAGCGAAATTTTTCCGACGCAAATTTTTCGAAACCTAATACAATTAGGTTTCGGTTTCCTTTTCTTAATGAATGTTATATACCATGAGTAACTAGGAATAAACCATAAAAAAACTTCTATAAATAAGTACAATTACAACACAAAAAAATCAATAAGAAAGAAGGAAGAAATTGGACAGAAACTTGGGAAAGATTGGATCCGAATCTGTGAAGGAAATCCTTGAATCAAGCTGATTTTTTGAGAGAGCAGCAAAACAATTCAAGCAATTCAAAGGAAAAAAGGCTTGTCTTTGACCTTGTTCATCCAAGAAGCAATTTTGGCGTAACTTACAAAAGAAGGTTTGAATTCTTAATTTCTTTTATTTTGTCACAATAGCTAGATCATATAATTGTTTCTTTTAAATTAAAAACCTCAGAACCTCAATTCACCTTTTCTGAAGTATGAAAATCTTAAATTGTGGCTTTATTTTCCAAAAGTTTAAAGCTATTATTTTTATTTCTTCAAAACCCCAAAACTAAGATTTGCTTTCCAAATTATCAAAACTTTAAACTGTGTTCTGTTTCCTTCCAAAAGCCTTAAAAATATCTATTTTGCTCTTATAAACTTTAAATCATTTTGTTTAAATTCATAAAACTTAATGAAATTTTCAATTGTCTTTCCAAATCCTAAAATAAAATTCATTACCCGAAACCCTAAATTCAATAATCCTAAAACCCTAATTTAATTCCAAAACTCAAAATAGTAAACCCTAACCCCTTAAAACCTTAAACCTTAATTTTTTTCTAAACTCTAAATTCTTTAAAACTTTAAAAACCATAAAAACACAAATGTTTAATTTTACACAGTAAGCTTAAGCTTGAAACCATAAGAGTAACCGTAAACCACAAATCAAAAGTATTTTAAAGTGTTCAAACCCTAGTTTCATGATTTCACCATCCAAACATTAATTTGGTTAATCAAAGAAATGTATCAACCTTTTAAAACATAAAACCTTAATCTATTTTAATTCCTTAAAAAACTCACAGTAGCCAAATTCCATAAATTCCAAAACCCTAAACACATAAAACAAAGAACCCTAAATGGAAATAGTAGTTATAATTTAGATGTTTATTTGCCTTATTCAATTCTATATTTAATTATGGTTTGACTTATTTTATATGCTTTAATTTATTTTCAATGCTTGGTTTATTTAATTTGTCATGGATGGATGTTTACTTTCTATTGATGTTTAATACCTTTGATGAATGATTTATTTATGATGAATGGTAATTTACTTTTATCAATTTATTTAGATTTCCAAATGTTGTAAGAGGTATGTTTCCACTTGGTGGGTATCTCATTAGTTAAATATCATGTAATTTAAATTGCTTTTCTATTTTAGAACCAATGTAAAGGGCATGTTTCTACCTTTTGGTGGGTGTCCTATTAGTTTAGACATGGATGATGTAAGGACATGTTTCCATCTTTGGATGGGTGTCCATTTATTTGCTTTGTTTAGACATTGCTTTGATTTTAATAGAACGATGCTTTATTTTAATTGTTGCATATAATTTGGATAATATTGTTATACTTAAGAATTTTATAATATTAAGACCTGCAAAGGAGGCCGGTTCCAATGAACCGGGTGTTGTGGGGGTGCTGGGCCATTTCCCACCTTTCCCATACGTACCTAACTTTTTAAACACATTAGGGGGTTGGGAATTCTTTAGAAATCGAGTCATCCATGCCTTTCTTTTTCTTGGCCCGTCCGGGTGGAGACTCCATTTTCTCCCGACTTAGGTCCATGTTCTCTAAGGCCTTGAGCCTAAACAGTGTCGAAGTCACAAGAACCATTCCACCAGGAGTGGGGGCAAAAATCCCCGCTCACAGTGGCGACTCCACTAGGGATAAGAAAAGTTGATTCCGTTGGTCTTTATATTATTCTATTCTTTCTTATAATGGTATTATCCATTGCATCATATTAGATTACATCATGTTCGTGAGTTAGGACGCCCGTGTTACCCGTGTTGTGTATTTAAGGGATACCGTACTTTTACTCAAGGTATGGAGATCGAGCATGGCATAACCACTCATAGCCTCGTACCATTTGGTATATACTTGCTGTGGGAACCTAAGCCTCTTAACCCAAAGACTAAAGCTCATGTAATTGGCCTAGTTACTTTCCTTATGTTTTTACCCCAAATGCATGTTGTTTGACTATGGTTAATTTATCTTTTCTTAAATCATGGCTTATTTGGCTTGTTCTTTTTCTAATATGACCTAAATACATTATGAGCTCAAAATAAATTTTTCTTTAAAATCCAAAAGACCAAAGCAATTTTCAAGATTTTTAGAAATGGTCTTTGGATATAAAACTTTTCTAAAAACAAATCAAAAATTCTTTTTCTCATGACTCAAATACTAAGCCCCAAAATATGTTTTTTCTAAAATCTTTTTTATAATGGGCTTAGGAACAAAATTATTTTCATCCAAAAGAGCTTACAAATATTAAGGTCAATTACGAAATACCAAAAATCAATTGTGAGCCTAGTTTATACTAAGAATAATTAATCATGGGCTTGTTTTTGGCATGAATCATTAGTTACTTTTTCAAGTGAGAAATCTATTTATAATAAACCTCTTAATTTAGTTTTAATCCAATATAACATAAAAGCTACTTTAGTTGGATAAATGGATTAAAACCTAATTAATGGGAACTATCATAAATTGATTTTCATTTTTGAAAATATAACTATTGGTTGAAACGTCTGAGGGAAATATTCGAAACAAGGTACCCCATGTTGGTATTTTGTTAACCATATACCTTGGTAAAGAGACTCACCATTCGTGTGTGGATGTTATAAGATTGGAAGTGACGTTCTACTTATCTTTGTCTATTGTTTGTGCATACATTTGCATCTCATATCATTGATCCTTTCTGGCTCACATTTCTGGATTATGACAGATCAAAAGCTTACGACAATCCGACCTATGCTGGAAGTGAAGAATCTAGCAACGACTCAATCACTTGCTCACCAAAAGCAATGGAGACCGAACAAATTCAAAGAATGGTGGATGATGCCCTCAATGCCAAGATGGAAGAAATAAAAGAGGCCCTAGCTGAGACCATGAAGAACCAATTGACTACAATTTTAGGAAATCATGCCGAAGCATCTGCTAGCACTAAGAAGCCAAAGGACAAAGGGAAAACTAAAGTTGGTGAAGTGGTTTTTGATGATGAAAAGGTGATCATTGATGATGATGATGATTGGGCTCAATACTACCAAGATCATCAAGACAAGAAGAAAGAACCAAAGATTGTTAAAAGATTAGCTATGGAGAAAATCGAAACTTCTAATGTTGAAAATATGATTGTGGACATAGAAAAGAAATTTGAGAAGAAACTGAAAACCGAAGAAATGTCCGAAGTTGACAAATTATTTGAACTAGATTAAGAAGTTTTGTACAAGTTCAAGATGCCATCTTTTGCAAATTTTGAAGGAACCGAAAATCCTCACTTCCATGTGAAGCAGTATATCACTGCTATGCAGTCTGCCCGAGCTACTAAGGCTCAAACTCTAAGGTACTTTTACTCTCATTGGATCTTGTTATCCAAAATTGGTTCAATACCTTAGATGATGACACTCAAAAGAGTTGGGATCTTCTATACAAGGCCTTCATCCAACAATATGGATACAATGTTGAAATGGAAATTACCTTAATGGAAGTTGAGTCCATTAAGCAACGGCCAAATGAAAATTTTATGGACTATGTGAAAAGATGGAGAAATAAGGCCGCTTTGCTCAAGAAAAGGCCCGATAAATCTGATCAAATAAGGATGATTGTGAGAGGGGTGTTGCCTAGTCTTTGTGAAAGGATGTCTCATACACTCATCCATGATTTCAAAGATCTTATGAGTGGGGATTTTTGCCCCCACTCCCGGTGGAATGGTTCTTGCGACTTCGACACTGTTTAGGCTCGGGGCCTTAGAGAACACGGACCTAAGTCTGGAGAAAATGGAGTCGCCACCCGGACGAGCCGAGAAAAAGAAAGGGGTGGATGAATCAATTCCTAAGGAATCCCCAACCCCCTAATGGGTTCAGAAAGTTGGGTACATGTGGGGAAGGTGAGAAATGGCCCAGCACCCCCATAACGCCCGGTTCATTGGAACCGGCCTCCTTTACAGGTCTTAATATTATAAAATTCTTAAATATAACAATATTATCCATATTACACATAATTGAAATAAAGCATCATTATATTAAAATCAAATCAATGTCCAAGAAAAATAAATAAACAGACACCCATCCGAGGATGGAAACATGTCCTTACATCATCCACGTCTAAACTAATAGGACACCCACCAAAAGGCAGAAACATGTCCTTTACATTGCTCTAAAATATAAAAGCAATTTAAATTACATAGAACTTAATTAATGAGGTACCCACAAAGTAGAAACATACCTCTTACAACATTCGAAAATCCAAAATAAATCGATAAAAGTAAATAATCATTCATCATAAATAAAACTTTCATCAAAGATATTAAACATTATTCAAAATATATAATAAACATTCATCCATGATAAATTAAATAAATCAAGCACTGAAAATAAATTAAAGCATATAATGAACTACATAATCAAATAAAGCAAGTAAAGATACAAATTGAGATTTACTGTTTCTATTTAAAGTTCTTTAATTAATATTTAGGGTTTTGGAATTTTAGCATTATTAGGGTTTGTAATTCTTAGCTACTGTAAGTTTTAAGAGAATTGAAATGGATTAGGGTTTTATAATTTAAGAAATTAGTAAGGTTCTTTGATTGATCAAATTAGGGTTTGAAGGGTAAAAGTATGAAATTAGGGTTTGGACACTTTAAAACATTTAGCTTTATAATTCTTAGCTACTAGATTATTATTTTGGATTTACTATATTAGGTTTGAATGTTTAGGTTTATAAGGTTTTAAGGTTTTGAAGATTAGGGTTTAGGAGAACTTGGGGTTTAGATTAACTGTTTTGGGGGCTTACTGTTTTGGTTTTGAAGTTGAAAAAAATAGTTTAGTTTTATAAAGTACTTATATTTTAGAAACTGTAATGTAAGTTTAGAGTTTGGATATGTAACAAAACATTTGGAAATTTTGAAAAAAAAAGTGAGAGGAAAACAATTTAGGGTTTTTTAAAAGCTTTTGGTAATAGGAAAAACATTTTAAGGTTTTTGGAAACAAAAGAGTATTTTTTTAGGGTTTTTGGAAATAAAAGGAACGATTTAGGGTTCTAAGGTTTTGAAGAAACAGAAAAGTGCTCTTAAGTTTTATAAGAAATAGAAAAACAATCTTTAGGGTTTTTGAAAATAGAAAAGACGATTTAGGGTTTTTAAGATATTTGGAAACATAAAAGTATTTTTAGGGTTTTTAAGGTTTAGAAGAAACAAAAAAGACCATTTATGTCAATGAAACGAAGATCAATGTTACTACATATTTATATATCAAGGTTTTGTGTGCATAATCTTATGAATAAAAAAACAAAGCTACTGTAAGAAAATAAAAAGAAATTAAAGATTCAAACCTTCGTTTGTTGGTTCCACCAAAAATTGCTTCTTGGATGAATGGAGACAAAGGCAATGTTGCTGCCTTTGATGAATTATGAATTGCTTGCTTATTGCTCCTTTCAAATCTCAAGTCCTAAATTCAAAGTTTTAATCCTCCAAGTCTCGACCTCAAGATCTCTTTTCCTTCGATCGTTCCCCCCTTTTTGTGTGTCTTTTCAGCGTTATTTATAGGAAATTTTGGAAATTGTTTAAGGAAATTATCATTAATTAGGAAAAGGAAACCGAAACCAATTAGAATTTGGTTTCAAAAAAAATTGCATCGAAAAAATTTCGCTGGCGAAAAAACTGCTATGGGCTGCTATGAGAAACCGCGTCGAAAATTGCGCGGCCATGCCGTTTCCTGCGGGCGAAATGGCCCAAGGCCATTTCGTCCAACACTTTCGGCAACGAAATTTTTTGTCGTCGATTTTTCCGTCTCCAATTTTTATTTTTATTTTTATTTTTTATTTGTTTATTATTATTATTATTTATTATTATAATAATTTTTAAAAATTATAAAAAATAAATACTAAAACAAATATTATTTAATTAAGATAATGCAAAATTTATTTTGGACTATATAAAAAATAACGGACCGGACTGGGTCAAAAATTAAGGGTCTACAGTTTGCCCACTGCTTGAACAATCTGAGACTTTAGTACAAGAGAGTAAAAAGCAATAAGACTTAATTTTTGATGAGATGATTACTTGAATTTGTTTTGGGTACTTGGACCCGAGACTGAACTTGATTTGAGTACTTGGACCCGAGACTAGATTGAATTTGGGTACATTGACCCAGGATTGGGTACTTGGACTCGAGATTAATTTGATTTGGGTACTTGAACCCGAGACAGAATTTGATTTGGGTACTTGGACCCAAGATTGAATTTGATTTGTGTACTTGGACCCGAGATTGGGTACTTAGACCTGACATTGAATTTGATTTGGGTACTTGGACCGGAGCTTGAATTGGTTTGGGTACTTGGACCCGAGAATGGGTACTTGTGTAATATCCCAAAGTATACCCTAAAAATTTTGGAGTGTTAATTGTTGTATTGGATTAAATAATTTAAAGTGTATATGTTATGTATATGGATATAAAAACAATATATACAAGTCAATGGGTCTTATAAGTCAAAATAGATATTTTGATTAATTAAATGGATTTATTTAAGTTAGTGGAAGATGATGTTAGTGGTTGAATATTTAATTGTTTAAATGTACGGTGGAGAGTGTTTTGAGGAGAGAGCAGTTGAAGAGTGTTGACTTTCTTTCTTTCCTTCTTTCTTTCTTTCTTTCTTCGTCCTTGTTCATCTTCATCTTCTTCTTTTCTTCTCTTTGGCTGGCCATCCTTAGCAACCAAAGGAAAATAGGTTTTGTTGCTTCCAAGCTCAAAAGATTGAAGGTTTTTAAGAGATCAAGTTGGAGTTTTAAGGATTTTCTTCACTTTTGGTAAGTTTCCAACTTGTTTCTTGGTTTTCTCTTGAGTTTATGTACTTGGGTTTGTTGGATGGTTGTTTTGGTATTTGAGGGTAGTGTTGTTCTGTTAACTTTGATTTTGGGTTGGAATGAAGAGAGAAAAGGGATGAGTTTGGTGAAAGAGGCAAGTGTGTGGATTATGTGATTTTTGAGTTGTGAATATGGTGGTCTTTGTGTTTGATGCTTATAATTGAGTTGTTTTAAGGTTTACTCAAGTATTTTTGAGTTGTTGATGGTTTTGGTTGAGTTATGTGCTGTTGATATGGCTATTGGAAGATGATTGTTGGTTGTGGCTTTGTTGATGTCGATTTTAGGGTTTTTGGCCTGACACGCTCAGGAGCACGGCCATGTCTTTGGGCGTGTCATTGGTTCTATTTTCTTAGTTGGTGACACGAGCAGTGACACGCCCATGTCAATGAGTGTGTCATAGCTTCTGTGTTGTAGTAGCATTGACACGGCCAGTGACATGCCCATGTCACTGAGCGTGTCATAGCTACTGTGTTGTTGGAGGATTGACACGGCCAGTGACACGGCCAGTGACACGCCCATGTCACTGAGCGTGTCAAAGCTTCTGTGTTGTGAGTTTAGGGCACGATCAGGGACACGCCCGTGTTGTTGAGCGTGTCAAGTGTAGAGTTTGCCCTAGATAGTTCTCTTTCTTATTTTCTTCTTGTGTATCTCTAAGTGAGTGTGTATGATCACCTTTGGATTAGGTTTTGAAGAGAGTTGAGCTACCTTTATTCAAGTGTTGAGAGTTATCTTGGAAGAGGAGTTGATAGAGTGGTGTTGTTGCTCTTAGAGGTAAGTACAAACTTTGAATGATTGCATACATGTACATGATATTGGGACTTAACACATTTAGTTGAGAAATGTGTTAAGTTAATTGATACATTGTTGATGAATGAGTTATATGTTATGATATGCATGATGTAAATTATGTTGATGTATCAATGCAATTGAGTAATGTATTGTATATGAAAAGAAATATGGAATAATGTGGTAAGACATGTGAAATCATAATGTAACAAATTAATACTGGTACAAAAGAGAAGAATGAGAAAGGTGAGAAAAATGATGTTATTATAAGGCAATGTGCCTAGTTTGATTATGAGAAATGAAATAAGAAATGAATTGTGAAAGAGATTGATAATGAGATAAATGAATTAATTGTGTGCCTAGTATGTTATTCAATTTTCAGACTTCTGGGTTTGGCGGCATGCCTATGAATTGCTGGACTGGCGAAAAGACCAAGTCGTAAGCCGAGTCCAGCTGAAAAATGTGAAATATGATGTTTTTGAGGTGAAAAGACCGGGTCGTAAGCCTAAAAAACAGCAACAGTCTAGCCGGGTTGAGGACCAAGTTACTTGGGCCTTAGGGTCTAGCCGGGTTGAGGTCCAAAGAACTGGGTCTGTTACATTATCCATGGATATATATATATCGCCAACGGGCTTGATGAATGTGATTGTGGACCAAAGTAGTAACTCTGAACTTTGAATAGCATATTAGATCCATTTTGGGCCCATGTTTGTCTTTGCTTTAATGTGAATTATGAAACATGATGCAAATGATTAAAATGTTGAGATATAATGCAACGAGTTGATATATTCATATATATTGTGCATGAGCATCGCATTGATCTATAGTGAATCAAAGTTTGTACCACTAAGCTTTCTTATTAGCACAATTGTGGTTCATCGCGCAGGTGACAGGGTAGATCCGATTGCACCGGAGAGCTCGTCTAGACCCAGCCGAGTCTAGACTTGAGATTGTTAGAGCAGTGTTGAGTTGTGGACATCACAATCAGAGACGAACTGCCAGCATGTATAAATTCTATAATTTTGTAAAAATTGATTTTGATATATATACATATGTATTTTCCGCTGCTTATTTAACAAATGTTTTGAATAGACTGTTTTGGATAAACTTTTGGGTACTAATGTTGTATATATATATATGTATTTTAATGAAAGAATGTTTTATCTATTACTATTTATAATATAGGTTAAATGTTTTAAGTTTACTCGGACTGACTTATGATGATTATATATTAAAGATTAACGTTGGTTTGATTTGTTTAAAATGAATCGTAGGACCCCTTTATCCGGTATATGTATATCGCTTGTTGTGCGGGCGTATGCGGTGTGCGTATATGGGGTACGGGGGTGTTACAACTATTTTGGTATCAGAGCCTAGGTTTGAGGTTCTCAACCTAGGTGAATTGTAAGAAAAAGAAAATTTTGATTTTAAAATATTGTTTTTAAATAAGATACATGCATTGGCACTGGCAGTTTCTGATATGTGATGAGGTATTTTCTGTTGTGTTTGCTGATATAGGTGGTGATGGCGTCTCAGTCACGTCAGTCTGTAGAAGGTAGTACTAAGAGTGTAGCTCCTGTTGAGGGTAGAGATGGAGCTAGGGTTGAGTTAACTGGTGAGGCACCTGCTCTTGTGCTAGAGAGACCCGCTGCTGATGAGATTCCGACGGTTTGGTTACGGCATATGGTAAATTTATTGAGGTAGGCTCCGGTGCAGCAGCCGCCACTGCCACCACAGCCGCAAGTGCTGGTGAGACAATATGATAAATTAAGGAAATTTGGAGCTGAGGATTTCTTTGGTACTACAGATCCTGCTGTAGTTGAGCAGTGGTTGGATAGAGTTCAGAGGGTATTTATCCAGCTACAAGCCACTCCTGAAGAGGAGTTTGATTATGCTAGATCTCTTCTACAAAGAGATGCGTATGATTGGTGGAAGACGGTTCCCTATGCCATGGATGATCCACCGACTTTGTCTTATGGTGATTTTCTGCGGGAGTTTGAATAGAAGTATACTCCGAGGGAGTATAAGGATGCTAAGAAGATGGAGTTTCTGAATCTGAGGCAGGATAACTGGACGGTGACAGAGTATGCGATAGAGTTCATCCGATTGAGTCATTATGCAGGAGGAATTATTTCAGATGAGATTGACCGGTGTAGGAGATTTGAGGAGGGGTTGAGGCCCTCTATTATGTGTATTGTTGCTGGTTCCCAGTATCAGGATCTTTCCCAACTTGTTGTAGTAGCCTGGAGTATTGAGAGAGCACAGGCTATTGCAACAGCTGCTACTGAGGAAGAGACCAGAGTTAGGAGACCCCAGTTTGAGGCAGGGTCTTCATTTGCAAAGAGAGGCCGAGGAGGTCATTTTTAGAGGTTCAGTAGGGGCCAGAGGCAGCCTGTTAGGTCAGTATCACATCAGAGGCAGAGATTGAGACCTACAGTTTCTTTGGCTAGTGCACCGACCCCAGTGGCTCAGAGGTCTACTCCACCTACATGTGTCCATTGCAGTAGGATACATGGTGGTGTTTGTTAGAAAATTGGTGGACCAGCTGTGTGTTTTAGATGCGGGTCGTCTGGCCATTTCATCAGAGATATTCCCGAGCTACAAGAGGATAGGCAAACTGATTCTGCAGTTTCTCAACCTAGTGTGAGAGGAGGTTGTAGTAGCAGAGGTTTCAGTAGAGGTGGTAGACCTGGGTTCAGTCAGAGAGGAGGCTCTACATCTTGAGGTAGTAGGCCAGATGAGGCTGGGCCATCTCAGCGAGTGTAGGTGATGCAGAGGTAGCCGGATGCTTCAGCCGTCATTGCGGTTGGTATTTCAGTTCTTGCTTTTATTGATCCAGGATCTACTCATTCATATATAAGTGCATCCATCTTGCTTGTGTCTGAATTGCATTCTGAGTCCCTAGGATTTGGTATCTTGGTGACAAATCCTTTAGGGCATAGTGTTGTGGTGAGTAAGGTGCACCGAGATAGTCCAATTTTTGTTCAGGATGAGGAGTTTCTTAGTGATTTGATTGAAATTCCTTTTAAGGAGTATGATTTAATCTTAGGCATGGATTGGTTGTCTAAGCATGGAGCTGTAGTAGATTGTCAGAAGAAGTGTGTTACCCTAAGAACCAGTGATGGTAGAGATGTGATGGTATCTAGTGAGAAGAGACAACTTGCATCCATGTTTGTTTCAGCTGTTGCAGCTAGGAAGATGATTCAGAAAGGGTGTGATGCTTATCTTGCTCATGTTGTAGATACTAGAGTGGTGGGTTCCCAGCTTGATAGTATATCCATAGTTGCTGAATTCCCAGATGTGTTTCCTGAGGAGTTGCCAGGGTTATCCCCTGAGAGAGAGGTTGAGTTTGGCATCAATTTGTTGCCTGGTACCACTCCCATCTCTATTACTCCCTATCGAATGGCACCTGTTGAGTTGAGAGAGTTGAAGGTGCAGTTGCAAGAGTAGTTGGATAAAGGGTTTGTTCGCCCTAGTGTGTCTCCATGGGGAGCTCCTATTTTATTTGTGAAGAAGAAGGATGGTACTTTGAGATTGTGCATTGATTATAGGCAGTTAAATAAGGCGACTATTAAGAATAAGTATCTTTTGCCTAGAATAGATGATCTCTTTGATCAGTTTAAAGGAGCAGTAGTTTTCTCCAAGATTGATTTGAGATCAGGGTACCATCAATTGAGAATCGGAGAGGATGATGTTCCTAAGACAGCCTTCCGCACAAGGTATGGGCATTATCAGTTTTTGGTAATGCCTTTTGGATTGACGAATGCACCTGCAGTTTTTATGGATTTGATGAACAGGGTGTTTAGACCCTATCTAGATCAGTTTGTGGTGGTTTTTATTGATGATATTTTGGTGTATTCGCGTAATGAGGAGGAACATGATAGACATTTGCTGATTGTATTGCAGACCTTGAGAGAGAAGCAGTTGTATGCTAAGCTGTCGAAGTGTGAATTTTGGCTTGATCAAGTGACTTTTCTCGGTCATGTGGTTTCAGTAGATGGTATTAGAGTTGATCCGAGTAAGGTTGAAACCATTTTGAATTGGAGTCCACCGAAGTTAGTGACTGAAGTTAGAAGTTTTCTGGGTTTGGTAGGCTATTATCAACGGTTTGTGAAGGGTTTTTCTTTGATAGCTACTCCACTCACAAGATTACTTAGGAAGGGAGTTAGATTTGTGTGGACAGATCAGTGTCAAACAAGCTTTGAGCAGTTGAAGGAGATTTTTGTTTTATTAGTTTTTGTTATAGATTTGTGTCTTGTTTATTATGATAATTATTGTTTTATTTAGGTATTTTGTTAGTTTTTATCGGTTTGTTTTGTGTTTTTATTAATTTTGGTATTTTAGTTTATTTCAGTGTTTATGTTATTTTTGATCGAGTTTTTAGTATGTGTTTATGTTTTGTTGGTTATTGTCTATTTATTTCTTGTTTAAAGTTTGTTTTGAGTTTGGTGTTAGGTTAAAATAGGCAAGGAAACAAATTGAAGGAGAAAGGGGCAGTGGCTGACACAGGCAGAGGACACGGCCAAGTCACTGGCCGTGTCCCATACCAAGTTAAAAAGGAAGAGCAAGTCCCAGTAGCAGACACATGCAAGGGACACGGCCAAGTCAGTGGCCGTGTCCCTCCAAAGAAGCCCAACACGGCCAAGTCACCTTCACTTGGCCGTGTCTCACTTGGTTCCAAAGGAAAAGAGAAGCAAATCTTCACAGAAGCAGACACAGGCAAGGGACATGGCCAAGTCAGTGGCCGTGTTCCTCCAAAATAGCCCAACACGGCCAAGTCAAGCTTCAGCTGGCCGTGTCACTCAACAAAGAAGAAAAGAAGAAAAGGCAAGCAGTAGGTGACACATGCAAGGGACACGGCCAAGTCAGTGGCCGTGTCCCTCCAAAGAGCACTCACACGGCCAAGTCACTTCTGACCTGGCCGTGTCCCTCATGAACCAAACACGCAGCGAATTTTAAAGCGGACGTTTCATATAAAAAGAAAAGAAAGGCTAGGGTTTTGGGACTGTTGACGATTTTGAGAGAGATTTGAGCCGTCCAAGAGTGAAGTTAGGGTTTTAACTTTGATTTCTTTGATTTTGATTATACTTTTGATTACTTTAGCTTAGATTAGTTTGTTCTAGCCATTGAGACATCCTTCTTGCAAGATTTGATCAAGAGATTCTTCAGAAGCTTCAAGGAGTTTGTAACATGGTTTTGTTCTCGAACTTATTCTCTTTATTTTCATTGAAATTGTATTAACGGATATTATCATGTCTATTTTGATATGTTTGATTGCATCATGAACTAATTTGATCTAGTCTAGGGTTTGTATGGATATGCTATGATTGTATGAATTGGTTATTCTCTTAGCTAATAATTTCTTTAGCCTTGATTGAATGAAATATTTTAATATATAATTGATTGGCCATCAATTATGTGTTTTAGGTATTAGATGATGGATTGAGAGATGAAGTCTAATGCTGGATCAATTCAATTAGGGACTTAGGTGAATTAGAGATATAACCTATTAAAAAGATTGTTTCAATTATAACAAGATTAGTTGTAAGAGGTTTGAATGCGAGAGTTTATTTCCTTGACTCGATTAGTTAAGTTGTTTGAGATTTAATCTTTGAAATTGAATTAGTTAAGAGAAATAACCATTCATACATACAAGTAGTAGAGAAGTGCAAACCCTAGACCTTTTTATCAAGTGAATCAAAACATCAGTTCTAGTTTACTTTTATTTGTTTTAAACTTTAATCAAACTTCTTCATTATTTAGCAATTTAAATTTCTTTATTACTTTTTATTTATAATCTGATAATCAATTAGCCACTTTAGCTTCCTTGTGAGACGACCTTGGGGCGATCACCTTTGCTACAGCTACCTCGTATACTTGCGAGTGACGCTTTGTGGTAGAGTTAATTTGAGCTTAATTTAAGTTGCTGTTGATTTGAGTATATTTTAGTTGCTGTTGATTATGTTTCCAAATGGGTGGAGGCAATCCCCACCCATACTAATGATGCTAATGTAGTTGTTAAATTTGTGAAGGAAAATATTCTTAGTAGATTTGGTATGCCAAGGGTGATAGTCAGTGATGGGGGGAGCCATTTTTGCAATAGGCTTTTTGAGAAATTAACGTACAAATCTGGTGTTAAGCACAAAGTGGCAACCCCATATCATCCACAGACTTCTGGACAAATGGAAATATCCAACAAGCAGATTAAGGGAATTTTGGAGAAATACCCCATATGTCCCTCCAAGAGCATTAGACACGGCCGTGTCATCTTGACTTGGCCGTGTCTCTTCACTTTTACACACCAGACACGGCCAAGTCCACCCCAACATGGCCGTGTCCCTCATTTTTACACTTTTAAAAACCCGATTTTGCCCAGTTTCTTTTCATTAGATCCCTAATTTCCTGTTCTTCGTCTCTCTCGCTCTCTCGCTCTCTGTATTGCAAAATTCATAGCTTGTGATTCAAAACTCCAAATCTTCCTTTAAACATCGAATTTCTTCACCAAAACTAGAGATAATCACTTAAAACTTCTTTGCTCATATAATTTTGATTTAATCAAGTTTTGGGTTTGAATTTTCAGATTTCTAAGGATGTCGAGAACTAAGATTGTTTCACACCGCAAGACGAAGAGGCCTACAACTGAAGGAGCTTCTTCCTCTTCATCATCTTTATCTTCGAAGAGAGCAAGTCTTTTGGCTCGGGGTTTTTTCCCGACAAGGTATGTTAACGATGAATCTCTTTATGCCTTGCAAATTAGGACTAATTTTGATCGATATGTGCAATTTCTTGGATGGGAAACTCTAGTCACCTTGAGACCTTTGCAGTTTGAGGAACTTACTTTAGAATTTTTGACATCTCTCAAGGTTGAAAGAAATGATAAGAAAATCTGCACTAGACTGATGTTTAAATTGTTGGGTAAATCTTATGTGCTTAATATTGACCAGTTAAATGATATATATGGTTTTCATCAGCATGGGGAAAGGTCGGTACCCAAAGAATTTAAACAACAATTTGCTTGGGGAGCTTTAGGCTCAGGTACTTATGTGGCCAAATCGACCAAAGCATCTAAATTAAGAAATTCCGCTTTGAGGTATTTGCATAGGTTTATGGCTTGAGAATTCTTTGCTCGGAAGGAGAGCCCGGGTGTGGTTGAAGTGAGTGAATTATGTTTCCTGGATTGTGCTTTTAATGTAATGCATGTTAGTGCCGGCTATTGGTTAGCCGATTTTTTTAATTCTGTGGCTAACAAAAGAAAGGGGGCAATTTGTGTTGGGGGGTTGGTTACCACATTAGCAGTAGCCCTTGTTGAGGATTTTGACCCGAGTACTAGTCCCATGACTAGAATTTCGAGTAATGACTCTTTGGATTTAGCTACACTTGAGAAGATGCACATGGTGGTGCATAGGAGAGGGACTTATGTGATGCCTTCAGCTGAGCCTGCAGCACCGGGGGACAGGCAAAAGAGAGCATGGGTCCAAGAGGAGTCCGACTCGGATTCTCTTGACCTAGATGAGGATGCTCCGATTTTCGAAAGTCAAGAGGTACTTCTTAGGATTGAGGCCCTGGAGGGCAAAGTGGATCGACTGGATGGCAAGGTGGACCGTAACCATGCTGAGGTTTTACAGCAGTTAGAACAGATTAATAGCAACCTTGCGAAGATCTTGAGTCTCCATCCCTCAGCTGCATCATCTTCACGCCAGCCTTTTCCATATATTTTGAGTTCCTTGTTTTATTTTTTTAGTATATTTTTGTTTTTATTTTTCATTTTTGTTTTCATGTTAACGTTTTTGTTTCCATCACAAGACAATGTAAATTTTAAGTGTGGGGTACTCTTTAAGCTTTCCTTTAATTTTTGTTTTGTTTTGCTTATTGTGTCTGTTGTGCATGACATAATTGTTGAAATCTTATTGATCTTTTCTTTGATTCTAGCATTATAGTTGAAACTTTAGTTTCGGCATAGAAATGAGCATTTGAATCCATTCAGGATCAATTTTCACATTCTGCAATTCATGACATATAAATCTTTGTGAACCCACCTGTGTGAGTTTTAAGCCTCATAAATTTGATATTATTGTCAATTGATTTTCTTTTCTTAAGTGTGCACCTTCATGATTTGGCATCTCTAGAGTTTGCTTTTGCATACTAATTGAACTCACATTATGATTTAATCTCAAGTTTTAAAATGATGAAGGCAAATTAGGTTAGCCCCTTTAGCTTAAAAAGACTTCCCTTAATATTGATTTCCTTAGTGAGCCAAGTTGAGCCATTGACCGTTTCTTGTTTGATCAACACAATTCTCAACTTAACATATTCTTATTATCATCATACCTATGCATTAAGGAATGGAGTTTTATGATTTGACAATAGGGTAGTTTATTTCAAAGTGTGGGGTAAGTAAAAAAAAAATGGTATTGCTATTTGGGGTTGAAATGCATACTTTGCACATTGTATTTGATTAAGAGTCATTATTCTTTTCCTCTACATTTTAAGCTAGATGTTCCATGCAATTCTTAATTTTGTATATATATATATATATTAAAAAAAAGTGAAAGAAAATAAAAGAAAAGTTATATATATATATGCAAAATTCATATATGTTCTAGCATTGGTTATCAAAAGAGGAATGTTGAGTCATGTATTTATGCAAGTATGTGAAGTATTAATGGATTGGTGAGTATGCCATTTAAGGGAGTTGTGAGTTTTTTTTTTTAAGCAAGAGTAGTGTCTAATTTAGATACTCCATTTCTTGATGCTCCAGCCTAAATGTCTTTTCTCACATCTTTACCTTAGCCCCATTACATCCAAATGAAAGACCTTCGGATTATTTCTTGAGAAAATCAGTGAGGGAGATTGGATAATTAAGCAAGTTTATGGTAGTATGCAATCATGAGTGGTTTGAGTGATTAACTTTTGAAATCGAGTGAAACACTGAGATGAGAGATAAGATTTGTATGTCTGGATTAATGAATGAGTTAAGAAAATCTTGATTGAAGGAAATTGCAATTATTTATGTCTGATGTCTTGAAGTATTTCATCTATATGCTGGAATTATAGTTAAGGTTGTTTGAGTTTTTAATTTATGCCGTGTGAATTTGCTTGAGGACAAGCAAAGTTTTAAGTGTGGGGTAGTTGTTTTATTAGTTTTTGTTATAGATTTGTGTCTTGTTTATTATGATAATTATTATTTTATTTAGGTATTTTGTTAGTTTTTATCGGTTTGTTTTGTGTTTTTATTAATTTTGGTATTTTAGTTTATTTCAGTGTTTATGTTATTTTTTATCTAGTTTTTAGTATGTGTTTGTGTTTTGTTGGTTATTGTCTATTTATTTCTTGTTTAAAGTTTGTTTTGAGTTTGGTGTTAGGTTAAAATAGGCAAGGAAACAAATTGAAGGAGAAAGGGGCAGTGGCTGACACAGGCAGAGGACACGGCCAAGTCACTGGCCGTGTCCCATACCAAGTTAAAAAGGAAGAGCAAGTCCCAGTAGCAGACACATGCAAGGGACACGGCCAAGTCAGTGGCCGTGTCCCTCCAAAGAAGCCCAACACGGCCAAGTCACCTTCACTTGGCCGTGTCTCACTTGGTTCCAAAGGAAAAGAGAAGCAAATCTTCACAGAAGCAGACACAGGCAAGGGACATGGCCAAGTCAGTGGCCGTGTCCCTCCAAAATAGCCCAACACGGCCAAGTCAAGCTTCAGCTGGCCGTGTCACTCAACAAAGAAGAAAAGAAGAAAAGGCAAGTAGTAGGTGACACATGCAAGGGACACGGCCAAGTCAGTGGCCGTGTCCCTCCAAAGAGCACTCACACGGCCAAGTCACTTTTGACCTGGCCGTGTCCCTCATGAACCAAACACGCAGCGAATTTTAAAGCGGACATTTCATATAAAAAGAAAAGAAAGGCTAGGGTTTTGGGACTGTTGACGATTTTGAGAGAGATTTGAGCCGTCCAAGAGTGAAGTTAGGGTTTTAACTTTGATTTCTTTGATTTTGATTATACTTTGGATTACTTTAGCTTAGATTAGTTTGTTCTAGCCATTGAGACATCCTTCTTGCAAGATTTGATCAAGAGATTCTTCAGAAGCTTCAAGGAGTTTGTAACTTGGTTTTGTTCTAGAACTTATTCTCTTTATTTTCATTGAAATTATATTAACGGATATTATTATGTCTATTTTGATTTCTTTGAACATTAATGAGATGAATATGTTTGATTGCATCATGAACTAATTTGATCTAGTCTAGGGTTTGTATGGATCTGCTATGATTGTATGAATTGGTTATTCTCTTAGCTAATAATTTCTTTAGCCTTGATTGAATGAAATATTTTAATATATAATTGATTGGCCACCAATTATGTGTTTTAGGTATTAGATGATGGATTGAGAGATGAAGTCTAATGCTGGATCAATTCAATTAGGGACTTAGGTGAATTAGAGATATAACCTATTAAAAAGATTGTTTCAATTATAACAAGATTAGTTGTAAGAGGTTTGAATGCGCGAGCTTATTTCCTTGAATCAATTAATTAAGTTGTTTGAGATTTAATCTTTGAAATTGAATTAGTTAAGAGAAATAACCATTCATACATACAAGTAGTAGAGAAGTGCAAACCCTAGACCTTTTTATCAAGTGAATCAAAACATCAGTTCTAGTTTACTTTTATTCGTTTTAAACTTTAATCAAACTTCTTCATTATTTAGCAATTTAAATTTCTTTATTACTTTTTATTTATAATCTGATAATCAATTAGCCACTTTAGCTTCCTTGTGAGACGACCTTGGGGCGATCACCTTTGCTACAGCTACCTCGTATACTTGCGAGTGACGCTTTGTGGTAGAGTTAATTTGAGCGTAACAATGTTGACTCAAGCTCTTGTTCTTAGCTTGCTTGTGGAAGATAAACCATATGTGATTTTCAGTGATACTTCACATAATGGTTTAGGATGTGTTTTGATGCAAGAGGGTAGAGTCATAGCTTATGCTTCTCGGCAGTTGAAGCCGCATGAGTTGAATTACCCGATGCATTATTTGGAGTTAGCAGCTATAGTTTTTGCTTTAAAGATTTGGTGACACTACTTGTATAGGGAGAAGTGTCTTATCTATATGGATCATAAGAGTTTGAAATACTTGGGTGTTCAAAGAGAGTTGATTCTTCGGCAGAGAAGGTGGTTGGAGTTGATCAAAAACTATGACTGTTTGATTGATTATCATCTTGGTAAGGTAATTGTTATTGCTGATGCTTTGAGTCGGAAGTCTTTGGCAGGTTTGACTGCTTATTCGCTCTCGTTGCTTGTTGAGTTGAGAGCGTTGCATGCTAGTTTTGAATTATGTGATGATGGTGCGTTGTTGGCTCAGTTGCAGTTGAGACAGGTGTTGTTGGATCAGATTAAAGAGGCTCAATTGGCTGATGAGAAAATTCAGAAAGTTGTGTCAGAATGCCTAAAAGGAGAGAGCCAAGATTTTCTTGTTAGAGATGATGGCAGCCTTTGGTTTAAAGATAAATTGTGTGTTCCTAATGATGCAAGATTGAGAAAGATTATTTTAGAGGAAGCACATTAGTCGGCTTTTGCTATGCACCCTGGGAGTACCAAGATGTATCATGATTTGAAGCAACATTATTGGTGGTCAGGTATGAAGAGGGATATAGCGGAGTTTGTATCCAAGTGTCTCACTTGTCAGAGAGTGAAGGCCGAGCACCAAGTTCCAACAGGGTTGCTTCAACCTTTATCAGTGCCTGAGTGGAAATGGGAGCGATTAACAATGGATTTTGTGATTGGTTTGCCATTGACTCAGAAGAAGCATGATGCAATTTGGGTGATTGTTGATTGGTTGACGAAGGTAGCTCATTTCCTTCCAGTTCGGATGGACTATTCTCTTGAGAAGTTGGCTGAGCTGTATATCAGTGAGATAGTGAGATTGCACGGAGTCCCAATTTCTTTAGTGTCTGATTGAGATCCTCGGTTTACTTCAAGGTTTTGGAAGAATTTGTATGCTACTTTGGGTTCTCGATTGCACTTTAGCACTGCTTTTCATCCGCAGATAGATGGGCAGTCAGAGAGAGTGATACAGATTTTAGAGGACATGTTGAGAAGCTGTATCATTAATTTCTCTAGAAGTTGGGACAAATTCATGCCATTGATGGAATTTGCTTACAACAACAGTCATCAATCTAGTATTAGAATGGCACCATTTGAGGCATTGTATGGTAGAAGATGCAGGACGCCTCTATGTTCGGATGAAGTTGGAGAAGGAAAATTGGTTGGTCCCGATTTGATTAAAGAAACGGAAGAGAAAGTGAAGATAATTCAGAATCGGTTGAAAGCAGCCTCAGATCGGCAGAAGTCCTATTCAGATTTGAATAGGAGAGACATAGAGTTCAATGTTGGAGATAAAGTTTTTCTGAAAGTGTCTCCTTGGAAGAGAATTTTGAGATTTGGCCGCAAAGGTAAGTTAAGTCCTCGTTTCATTATACCTTACGAGGTACTGGAGAGAGTTGGACCAGTGGCTTATCGACTAGCTTTGCCTCCTGAGTTGGATAAAATTCACAATGTCTTCCATGTTTCTATGCTACAAAGGTACAGGTCAGAACCATCTCATGTTTTGTCAGTAGAATCCATTGAGGTGAGTCCGGATCTGACTTTTGAAGAAGAACCAGTGGTCATTTTAGCACATGGAGTGAAAGAGTTGAGACATAAGAAAGTGCCAATTGTGAAGGTTCTTTGGAAGAATCATGGTAGAGAAGAGGCAATTTGGGAGAGTGAGCAAGCGATGCGAGATCAGTATCCTCAATTATTCTAGACCTGAGAGTAGGTAATTTCGAGGACGAAATTATTTTGTAGAGGGGGAGAATTGTAATATCCCAAAGTATACCCTAAAAATTTTGGAGTGTTAATTGTTGTATTGGATTAAATAATTTAAAGTGTATATGTTATGTATATGGAGATAAAAAACAATATATACAAGTCAATGGGTCTTATAAGTCAAAAGAGATATTTTGATTAATTAAATGGATTTATTTAAGTTAGTGGAAGATGATGTTAGTGGTTGAATATTTAATTGTTTAAATGTATGGTGGAGAGTGTTTTGAGGAGAGAGCAGTTGAAGAGTGTTGACTTTCTTTCTTTCCTGCTTTCTTTCTTTCTTTCTTCTTCCTCGTTCATCTTCATCTTCTTCTTTTCTTCTCTTTGGCCGGCCACCCTTAGCAACCAAAAGAAAAGAGGTTTTGTTGCTTCCAAGCTCAAAAGATTGAAGGTTTTCAAGAGATCAAGTTGGAGTTTTGAGGATTTTCTTCACTTTTGGTAAGTTTCCAACTTGTTTCTTGGTTTTCTCTTGAGTTTGTGTTCTTGGGTTTGTTGGATGGTTATTTTGGTATATTTGAGGGTTGTGTTGTTTTGTTAACTTTGATTTTGGGGTTGAAATTAAGAGAGAAAAGGGATGAGTTTGGTGAAAGAGGCAAGTGTGTGGATTGTGTGATTTTTGAGTTGTGAATATGGCGGTGTTTGTGTTTGATGTTCGTAATTGAGTTGTTTTAAGGTTTACTCAAGTATTTTTGAGTTGTTGATGGTTTTGGTTGAGTTATGTGTTGTTGATATGGCTATTGGAGGATGATTGTTAGTTGTGGCTTTGTTGGTATCGATTTCAGGGTTTTTAACCTGACACGCCCAAGAGCACGGCCATGTCTTTGGGCATGTTGTTAGTTATGTTTTCTAGGTTGGTGACACGAGCAGTGACACGCCCATGTCACTGAACATATCACAGCTTCTGTGTTGTAGTAGCATTGACACGGCTAGTGACACGCCCATGTCACTGAGCGTGTCATAGCTACTGTGTTGTTGGAAGATTGACATGGCCAGTGACACACCCATGTCACTGAGTGTGTCAAAGCTTCTGTGTTGTGAGTTTAGGGCACGGTCAGGGACACGCCCGTGTTGTTGAGCATGTCAATTGTAGAGTTTACCCTAGATAGTTCCCTTTCTTATTTTCTTCTTATGTATCTCTAAGTGAGTGTGTATGACCACCTTTGGATTAGGTTTTGAAGAGAGTTGAGCTACCTTTATTCAAGTGTTGTGAGTTATCTTGGAAGAGGAGTTGATAGAGTGGTGTTGTTGCTCTTAGAGGTACGTACAAACTTTGAATGATTGCATACATGTACATGACATTGGGACTTAACACATTTAGCTGAGAAATGTGTTAAGTTAATTGATACATTGTTGATGAATGAGTTATATGTTATGATATGCATGATGTGAATTATGTTGATGTATCAATGCAATTGAGTAATGTATTGTATATAAAAAGAAATATGGAATAATGTGGTAAGACATGTGAAATCATAATGTAAAAAATTAATACTGGTACAAAAGAGAAGAATGTGAAAGGTGAGAAAAATAATGTTATTATAAGGCAATGTGCCTAGTTTGATTATGAGAAATGAAATAAGAAATGAATTGTGAAAGAGATTGATAATGAGATTAATTGTGTGCCTAGTATGTTAATCAATTTTTAGAGTTCTGGGTTTGGCAGCATGCCTATGAATTGCTGGACAGGTGAAAAGACCGGGTCGTAAGCGGAGTCCAGCTGAAAAATGTGACATATGATGTTTTTGAGGTGAAAAGACTAGGTCGTAAGTCTCAAAAAGAGTAACAGCCTAGCCGGGTTGAGGACTAAGATACTGGGGCCCTAGGGTCTAGCCGGGTTGAGGTCCAAGAGACTGGGTCTGTTACATTATCCATGGATATATATATATATATATCGCCTACGGGCTTGATGAATGTGATTATGGACAAAAGCAGTAACTCTGAACTTTGAATAGGATATTAGATCCTTTTTGGGCCCATGTTTGTCTTTGCTTTAATGTGAATTATGAAACGTGATGCAAATGATTAGAATGTTGAGATATAATGCAACGAGTTGATATATTCATATATATTATGCATGAGCATCGCATTGATCTATAGTGAATCAAAGTTTGTACCACTAAGCTTTCTGCTTAGCGTGATTGTGGTTCATCGCGCAGGTGACAGGGTAGATCCGATTATGCCGAAGAGCTCGTCTAGACCGAGTCGAGTCTAGACTTGAGATTGTTAGAGCAGTGTTGAGTTATGGACATCACGATCAGAGATGAACTGCCAGCATGTATAAATTCTATAATTTTGTAAACATTGATTTTGATATATATACATATGTATTTTTCGCTGCTTATTTAACAAATGTTTTGAACAACTGTTTTGGATAAACTTTTGGGTACTAATGTTGTATATATGTAACACCCCTTCCCAACCTACATATGTAAGCTGAGTAGAGGCGCCACACTAACCTAATGTTGCTACCAATTTTACTTAGTCAAATTTTAGTTCCGATTTTTACAAAATTTTTGCCATAGTTTCGCCTAAAAATTGAGTCCCAAGTGTCGACAAAACCGGTTTTTTTCTTATTTTTAAAAACATTTTACACAAACCAATGCAAACAAAATCATTCTCAGTACACTCCTAATAAATCCCCCTTGTAACCTCAACTACAACCTGCAAAAAGGATTTACACTTCTAGTACAACATAAAATAAAGGTTTTGTGACAACCCCCATATTTAAATATTACACAGCGGAAGTTATAAAATATTTACATATTTACAAATTCATATACATCAAAACTCAAGTTTTACAACACATAAAATTTATACATGATTGGCAAGTCTGCTCTGATCTTTAAGCTCCCAAAATGGATTCTTCAAGGTCTACTCTCACTAGGTCTTGATGAACTCTCGGGTTCAACTCTATCCACTCTACTACCTGCGCGATTAAACACTATCGCGCTAAGCCAACGGCTTAGTAAGATAAAACATGCTAACGGTATGCTTTAATGAAATGCAATGCCACATATGTTATTGATAAGATCAACATCATAAATATAAAGTTAACCACACAATTATGCATTTCACAAATCATAGTCATATGAGCATACCACATTTAAACATCTTTTCACATTCAACATTAATCAATCATACTCCATAACCAACATCTCATTTCATTAAACTCATAACATTATTTAGGACATTCATATAACCTTGACACCTATGGGCCCAACAAGTATTTAATACGATATTCAGAGTTCAGAGTTACTGCTTTGGTTCATAGTCACAATAATCACGCCCGTAGGCAATGTATATACATGTATCTCTATCCATGGATAGTGTAACAGACCCAGTCTCTTGGATCATCAACTCAACACATATGAGGAGATCCTCAACCCGGCAAGACTGTTACAAATCATATATCTCATAGTGTAACAGACCCAGTCTCTTGGACCATCAACTCAACACCTATGAGGAGGTCCTCAACCCGGCAAGACTGTTACCTTTCATCATTTCTTAGGCATGCCACCCAAATCCAGAACTCTGAAACTGAATAACATATTAAACAAACAATTCATTTCCATTCTCAATTCTCATCACATTTAGGCAAACATGCCTTCTTTCTTTCAATTACATCATCTTAGCCAATAACAATGGCTTCACATTTCATTTCACAATATAACATCTCATTATTCAAGTATATATATATATCTCATCCATGATCACATTATATCTCACATAGCATCATTCATAAATATCAACATTTCATTCCACATTACTCATGAAACACATTACCATTCACAATGCACAACATAACATTGTTCAATCTCAACAATGCAATTAGGGCAAAGAACAATTGATTATAACATTCATTGATTCAAGTGTGTTTAAAGTGTTTAGGGTTAGGTTTAAGGACCAACCTACCTTTGGAGAACCAAAGCAATGCAAGAAGAACAAAGAATTAAAACCCTAACCATAAATAGTACATTCTGGTTTTAAACTCCATTTTATCCTTATTTTGAAAAATTGTATAAAATAATCTACTTGACTAAAAATTCTAAAATTTTTACAGAATTTAGTTTTGTATCTTAAAATCATCCCTTTAAAATTTCAGATCAAACTGAACACAAAATCTTGGTCAAATAGTTCACCTAACCAGACTGCCCCAATTGCCCTGCATCCTGGCAGCAGTTCTGAACTTTGTGAATTCCATAAATCAAATTCAATCAACGTGATTCCAAATTATTTTTCTCAAATACTAAACTCACTAAGCAACAACATATCCAAAATTTGATTGGATATGATTTTTCTACATTTTATTAAAAATCCCGAAATATAGCTGTCTCAGTTAAGGTACCTGCTGGAACAGGTCTAATAAAAATAATCTTTCTAAACTCATAACCATTCCAAAATCGAATCAACATATTTTTCAGTCATTCTAGACTCATAGAGGCACAACATATCAAAAATTCACTTCAAGAACATTTTTCTATAATTAATTAAAAATCATACAAATCACAGCCTTTACTAATTGTAAAACAGAAACAATTTCACTAAACACAACTCTTACTCTTCCATCACCAACACCAACCTAGCTTCTTATCTATAATTCCATTTCAACACTTTTACACAAACACACTCCATCAAACTCAAACAAAATTCCAAATAGAACAAGAGAAATCAAGAGAAAACTTACCTTAAATGAAGAATTTGCACAAATCTCTAACCAACACCCTTGATTCCTTCTTCAATTTGCTTCAAACCTCAAGATCACCTCTCTTTCTCTCTTTGTCTATGGAGAATCCGGCCACACATGAAGAGAAGCAGAAAATATGAAGAGCAAAGTCAAATTTGGCTTCTTATATCCATCAAGTGTTTTTAACCTTGCAATTACTAAAACACCCTTCACCATTTAACTAACCTTTTGTCTCATCTAAGCCCTTATATGTAATTTCATTAACAACCAAAAATATCTTCTTCCACTTAACCATCACCTTGACTCTTCATTTGACCAATGTATATGTTAATTATATCATCATATAAACAACATATACATTTGTCTCTAAACCCTAAATTTCTTCTCCAAAACACATATACATATACTTCCTCTTCTCAATTTCTTTTCTCTTACAATTTAACACATATATTCAATCCAATATATAACAATAACAACAACAACAATATGCAAAACTTCTAGGGCATAAATGAGGATATTACAATTCTCCCCCTCTAAAAAGAAATTTCGTCCTCGAAATTACCTGATATCAACTCTGAAATAGTTGAGGATATTGCTCTCGCATAGTTTGCTCACTTTCCCAAGTTGCTTCTTCTTTTGCATGATTCTTCCAAAGAATCTTCACCAATGGCGCTTTCTTGTTCCTCAATTCTTTCACATCACGTGCCAAGATAGCAACTGGTTCTTCTTCAAATGTCAAATCTGGGCTCACTTCGATAGACTCAAACGGCAACACATGAGATGGATATGACCTGTACCTCCTCAACATAGAAACATGGAATACATTATGAATACGATCCAACTCAGGTGGCAAAGCAAGTCGATATGCAACTGGCCCAACTCTTTCTAACACTTCATACGGCCCAATGAAATGAGGACTCAATTTTCCTTTCCGACCGAACCTCAAAATCTTCTTCCAAGGAGATACTTTCAAAAACACCTTATCTCCAACATCAAACTGAATGTCTCTCCTCTTCAGATCTGCATAAGACTTCTGTCGGTCTGAAGCTGCTTTTAACCTACCTCGGATCAACTTCACTTTTTCCTCAGTTTCTTGAATCAAATCAGGTCCAATTATTTTACCTTCACCAAGTTCACTCCAACAAAGAGGTGTTCTGCACCGTCTACCATACAATGCCTCGAACGGTGCCATACCAATGCTAGATTGGTGACTGTTGTTGTAAGCAAACTCCACAAGAGGTAAGAATCTATCCCAACTTCCAGTGAAATCGATGACACAGCTTCTCAACATATCCTCAATAATCTGTATCACCCTCTCTGACTGTCCATCCGTCTGTGGATGAAAAGCAGTGCTGAAGTACAGTCGAGAACCCAAAGCACTATGCAAACTCTTCCAAAATCTTGAAGTAAACCGGGGATCTCGATCAGACACTAAAGAAGTTGGAACACCATGCAATTTCACAATCTCCTGAATATACAGCTCAGCCAATCTCTCCAAAGAGTAATCCATCCGCACCGGAAGGAAATGAGCTGTCTTAGTCAATCTATCCACAATCACCCATATGGCATCATGCTTCTTTTGTGTCAATGGCAAACCAGACACAAAATCCATTGTCACTCTTTCCCATTTCCATTCTGGCACTGACAATGTTTGAAGCAACCCGGTTGGAACTTGATGCTCTGCTTTAACCTTCTGACAAGTGAGACATTTAGATACAAACTCAACAATGTCTCTCTTCAACCCAATCCACCAATAATGCTGTCTCAAATCATGATACATCTTGGTATTACCCGGATGCATAGCAAACATCGACTGATGTGCTTCTTCCAAAATAACTCTCTTCAAATCAGCATCATTGGGTACACACAATCTGCTCTTGAACCAGAGACTCCCATCATCTCTCACAACAAAATCTCTAGTCTTTCCATCGTGACAATCTGAAATAATCTTCTGAATCTTCATATCAGTCAACTGAGCCTCTCTGATCTGATCCAATAAAACTGGTTTCAAATGCAATTGTGCCAACAATGCACCATCATCACAAGATACAAAGTTAGCACGCAGAGCTCTCAATTCAACAAGCAACGAGAGCGAATAAATTGTTAAACCAGCTAAAGACTTCCGACTTAAGGCATCAGCAACAACATTTGCTTTACCTGGATGATAGTCAATCAAACAGTCGTAGTCTTTAATCAATTCTAACCATCTCCTCTGACGAAGATTGAGTTCTTTCTGGACATCCAAATACTTCAAACTCTTGTGATCAGTGTAGATGAAACATTTCTCCCCAAACAGATAGTGGCGCCAAATCTTCAATGCAAACACAATGGCAGCCAATTCCAAATCATGGGTTGGATAGTTAAGCTCATGCGGTTTCAACTGTCGAGATGCATAAGCTATAACTTTGCTCGGATCAACTCTAATACCCTCTGCTGAAACTATATGTCCGAGAAAAGCTACTTGATCCAACCAGAACTCACATTTCGACAATTTGGCAAATAACTGCTTTTCTCTCAAAATCTGCAACACAATCCGCAGATGCATATCATGTTCCTCTTCATTCCGCGAATACACCAGTATATCATCGATGAAGACCACTACAAACTGATCCAAATAGGGCCTAAACACCCTATTCATCAAATCCATAAAAGCTGCAGGTGCATTCGTTAGACCAAAAGGCATAACTAAAAACTCATAATGCCCATACCTGGTCCGAAAAGCAGTCTTAGGAACATCTTCACTTCTTACCCTCAGCTGATGGTACCCAGATCTCAAATCAATTTTGGAGAACACTGACGCTCCCTTCAACTGATCAAAGAGATCATCGATTCTAGGCAAAGGATATTTATTCTTAATGGTCACCTTGTTCAATTGCCTATAATCGATACACAACCTCATAGTACCATCTTTCTTCTTCACAAAAAGCACAGGAGCTCCCCAAGGAGAAACACTGGGGCGAATAAATCCTTTGTCCAACAACTCCTGTAATTGCACTTTCAACTCCCTCAATTCTGCTGGTGCCATTTTATAAGGAGTAATGGAGATAGGAGCGGTACCAGGCAACAATTCAATACCAAACTCCACGTCTCTTTCAGGAGGCAATCCTGGCAACTCCTCTGGAAAAACATCTGGGAACTCTGCCACTGTGGCAATGCTATCAATTTGAGAACCTTTTACTCTAGTATCTACCACATGAGCAAGATAGGCATCACACCCCTTCCTAATCAATCTCCTGGCTGCAACAGCTGAAACAAATAAGGAAGCTAGCTGTTCTTGCTCATTAGATACTATTACCTCTCTACCATCACCAGTTCTCAAAGAAACAATTTTCTTTTTACAATCCACCACAGCTCCATGTCGAGATAGCCAATCCATGCCTAAGATCACATCATATTCCTTAAATGGCATCTCAATCAAATCTCCAAAGAACTCCTCACCCTGCACCCTCACTACACTATCCCGGTGCACCTTACTCACAACCACACTATGCCCTAACGGATTTGTCACTAACACATCAAATCCTAGGGACTCAGCATGCATATCATACACAGGCAAAACAGATGCACTAATATATGAATGTGTGGAACCCGGATCAATCAAAGCAAGTACTGGAGTATTAAATAAAGAAAAAGTACCAGCTATGACTGCCGATGCACCCGGCTGCCTCTGCATAACATACATCCTCTGGGAAGATCCAACCTCCTCTGGTCTACCCTCCCTGGATGTAGCACCTCCTCTAGAACTGAACCCTGGTCTACCTCCTCGGCTGGCACCTCTGCCTCCTCTGCCTCCCCTCACACTAGCTCGAGAAGCAGCAGAATCAACTGACATCTGCTCCTGCCTCTCAGGACAGTCTCTCACAAAGTGGTCAGGTGATCCACACCTGAAGCATACCCCTGATCTACTATGCCTCCAACAAACGCCCCCATGTCTTCCACCACACTGGTTACACAAAGGTAAGGTGGATCTCTGAACTCCAGGAGTAGGAGCACTCACTACTGAAGCTGCAGGTCTAAATCTCTGCCTCTGGGACTGCACTGACCTACCCGCTGGTCTCTGGCTCCTACTACTCCGAGGAACAAAACTTCCTCTACCCCTCTTCGCAGAAGAAGACCCTGCCTCTAACTGGGGCCTTCTAACCCTAACCTCCTCCTCTGAAACAGCTGCAATAACTTGAGCTCGCTCTACACTTCGAGCTGCTGCCACAAGTTGTGAGAAATCCTGATATCTGGATCCAGCCACTAAGCACATGATCGAGGGCCTCAATCCCTCCTCAAATCGCCGACATCTATCAATCTCATCAGCAATGATGCCCCCAGCATACTGGCTCAGTCGAATAAACTCAACCTCATACTCAGTTACGGTCCGATGATCTTGCTTCAAATCTAGAAACTCTCTTTTCTTCCCATCTTTATACTCCCTAGGAGTATACTTCAACTCAAATTCTCTCAGAAAATCCGCATAAGACAGGGTTGGTGGATCATCCATCGAATGTGGCACCGTCTTCCACCAATCGTAGGCGTCCTTCTGTAGCAAAGATCTTGCATAGTCAAACTTTTCCTCTGAAGTGGCTTGTAACTGAACAAATACCCTCTGTACTCTGTCAAGCCACTGCTCTGCCACAGCTGGATCAGTAGTGCCTACAAAATCTTCAGCTCCATACTTCCTCAGTTTGTCATAATGCCTCACAGAAACTAAAGGCTGAGGGGGTGGTGGCTGTGGTTGCACAGGTGCTGGTCTCATAGCTTCCATCATATTCCTAAACCAGGCTGGCGGAACCTCCTCCCCAGCTGGTCTACCCGACACCGAAACAGGTGCCTCCTCAACACTATCAACTCTAGCTCCCTCAGCAGGAGCAATACTCTCGGCACTACCCTCAATCGACTGACGAGAGTGAGAATCCATCACAACCTAAGTCTGCAAACACAACAGAATACCTCTTATTAAAGATCAGAGACTGCCAATCCCAAACATGTATTTTTGTTCAAAAACTCACTTTTTAAGTAAAAATAGTCTTTTTCTTACATTTTACCTAGGTTGAGAATCTCAAACCTAGGCTCTGATACCAAAACAATTGTAACACCCCTTCCCAACCTACATATGTAAGCTGAGTAGAGGCGCCACACTAACCTAATGTTGCTACCAATTTTACTTAGTCAAATTTTAGTTCCGATTTTTACAAAATTTTTGCCATAGTTTCGCCTAAAAATTGAGTCCCAAGTGTCGACAAAACCGGTTTTTTTCTTATTTTTAAAAACATTTTACACAAACCAATGCAAACAAAATCATTCTCAGTACACTCCTAATAAATCCCCCTTGTAACCTCAACTACAACCTGCAAAAAGGATTTACACTTCTAGTACAACATAAAATAAAGGTTTTGTGACAACCCCCATATTTAAATATTACACAGCGGAAGTTATAAAATATTTACATATTTACAAATTCATATACATCAAAACTCAAGTTTTACAACACATAAAATTTATACATGATTGGCAAGTCTGCTCTGATCTTTAAGCTCCCAAAATGGATTCTTCAAGGTCTACTCTCACTAGGTCTTGATGAACTCTCGGGTTCAACTCTATCCACTCTACTACCTGCGCGATTAAACACTATCGCGCTAAGCCAACGGCTTAGTAAGATAAAACATGCTAACGGTATGCTTTAATGAAATGCAATGCCACATATGTTATTGATAAGATCAACATCATAAATATAAAGTTAACCACACAATTATGCATTTCACAAATCATAGTCATATGAGCATACCACATTTAAACATCTTTTCACATTCAACATTAATCAATCATACTCCATAACCAACATCTCATTTCATTAAACTCATAACATTATTTAGGACATTCATATAACCTTGACACCTATGGGCCCAACAAGTATTTAATACGATATTCAGAGTTCAGAGTTACTGCTTTGGTTCATAGTCACAATAATCACGCCCGTAGGCAATGTATATACATGTATCTCTATCCATGGATAGTGTAACAGACCCAGTCTCTTGGATCATCAACTCAACACATATGAGGAGATCCTCAACCCGGCAAGACTGTTACAAATCATATATCTCATAGTGTAACAGACCCAGTCTCTTGGACCATCAACTCAACACCTATGAGGAGGTCCTCAACCCGGCAAGACTGTTACCTTTCATCATTTCTTAGGCATGCCACCCAAATCCAGAACTCTGAAACTGAATAACATATTAAACAAACAATTCATTTCCATTCTCAATTCTCATCACATTTAGGCAAACATGCCTTCTTTCTTTCAATTACATCATCTTAGCCAATAACAATGGCTTCACATTTCATTTCACAATATAACATCTCATTATTCAAGTATATATATATATCTCATCCATGATCACATTATATCTCACATAGCATCATTCATAAATATCAACATTTCATTCCACATTACTCATGAAACACATTACCATTCACAATGCACAACATAACATTGTTCAATCTCAACAATGCAATTAGGGCAAAGAACAATTGATTATAACATTCATTGATTCAAGTGTGTTTAAAGTGTTTAGGGTTAGGTTTAAGGACCAACCTACCTTTGGAGAACCAAAGCAATGCAAGAAGAACAAAGAATTAAAACCCTAACCATAAATAGTACATTCTGGTTTTAAACTCCATTTTATCCTTATTTTGAAAAATTGTATAAAATAATCTACTTGACTAAAAATTCTAAAATTTTTACAGAATTTAGTTTTGTATCTTAAAATCATCCCTTTAAAATTTCAGATCAAACTGAACACAAAATCTTGGTCAAATAGTTCACCTAACCAGACTGCCCCAATTGCCCTGCATCCTGGCAGCAGTTCTGAACTTTGTGAATTCCATAAATCAAATTCAATCAACGTGATTCCAAATTATTTTTCTCAAATACTAAACTCACTAAGCAACAACATATCCAAAATTTGATTGGATATGATTTTTCTACATTTTATTAAAAATCCCGAAATATAGCTGTCTCAGTTAAGGTACCTGCTGGAACAGGTCTAATAAAAATAATCTTTCTAAACTCATAACCATTCCAAAATCGAATCAACATATTTTTCAGTCATTCTAGACTCATAGAGGCACAACATATCAAAAATTCACTTCAAGAACATTTTTCTATAATTAATTAAAAATCATACAAATCACAGCCTTTACTAATTGTAAAACAGAAACAATTTCACTAAACACAACTCTTACTCTTCCATCACCAACACCAACCTAGCTTCTTATCTATAATTCCATTTCAACACTTTTACACAAACACACTCCATCAAACTCAAACAAAATTCCAAATAGAACAAGAGAAATCAAGAGAAAACTTACCTTAAATGAAGAATTTGCACAAATCTCTAACCAACACCCTTGATTCCTTCTTCAATTTGCTTCAAACCTCAAGATCACCTCTCTTTCTCTCTTTGTCTATGGAGAATCCGGCCACACATGAAGAGAAGCAGAAAATATGAAGAGCAAAGTCAAATTTGGCTTCTTATATCCATCAAGTGTTTTTAACCTTGCAATTACTAAAACACCCTTCACCATTTAACTAACCTTTTGTCTCATCTAAGCCCTTATATGTAATTTCATTAACAACCAAAAATATCTTCTTCCACTTAACCATCACCTTGACTCTTCATTTGACCAATGTATATGTTAATTATATCATCATATAAACAACATATACATTTGTCTCTAAACCCTAAATTTCTTCTCCAAAACACATATACATATACTTCCTCTTCTCAATTTCTTTTCTCTTACAATTTAACACATATATTCAATCCAATATATAACAATAACAACAACAACAATATGCAAAACTTCTAGGGCATAAATGAGGATATTACAATATATATATTTATATGTATTTTAACGAAAGAATGTTTTATCTATTACTATTTATAATATAGGTTAAATGTTTTAAGTTTACTCGGACTGACTTATGATGATTATATATTAAAGATTAAAGTTGGTTTGATTTATTTAAAATGAATCGTGGCACCCCTTTATCCGGTATACATATATCGCTTGTTGTGCGGGAGTATGCGGTGTGCGTATATGGGGTACGGGGGTGTTACAACTTGGACCCGAGATTGGGTACTTGGACCTGAGACAGATTTGATTTTGGTACTTGGACCCGAGAATGGGTACTTGGACCTGAGACTGAATTGAATTTGGGTGCTTGGACCCGAGACTATATTTGATTTGGGTACTTGGACCCGAGATTGGGTTTGATTTGGGTACTTGGACCCTAGATTAGATTGAATTTGGGTACTGTGACCCGAAATTTGGTACTTGGACCCAAGATTGATTTTATTTGGGTACTTGGACTCGAGGTTAAATTTGATTTGGGTATTTGGACCCGAGATTGGGTACTTGGACCCGAGATTGAATTTGATTTGGGTACTTGGACCTGATACTGAGTTTGACTAACCTTTTATCAGTTGAGAAGTCTGACTGCTCTGGCTATTCTATACATTGTGGTTCTTCACCCTCAGAATGGATCTTCATCGTTGGACCTTGGATCTTCATCCTTAGCATCAGATCTTCATCTTTGAAAACGGATCTTCATCCTTGGAGATCGGGTCTTCAACCTTGTAAATGGATCTTCATCTTTAGAGATCAGGTCTTCACCCTTGTAAGTGGATCTTCATCCTTGGAGATTAGGTCTTTAGCATTGAAAATGGATCTTCATCCTTTTGACGTCGGGCTTTACCCTTGAAATTGGATCAACATCCTTTAAATTGGATCTTCATCCTTGGCATCGATTCTTCACCCTTGAAAATGGATCTTCATCCTTTGGACTTTAGGTCTTCACCCTTAAACTATGAATCTTTATCCATTGGAAATCGGGTCTTTACCCTTGAATATAGATCTTTATCCATTGGAGACATGGATCTTTATCCATTGGAGATCGGGTCTTTACCCTTGAAACATGGATCTTTATCCACTGGAGGTCGGGTCTTTACCCTTGAAACATGGATCTTTATCCATTGGAGGTCTGGTCTTTACCCTTGAAACATGGATCTTTATCCATTGAAAATCGGGTCTTTACCCTAGCTTTAGCTCTTTTAGCTGGACTGATCATTTATCTTTTGCATCTTCATTCTTTTGAGAATTCTAATTTTCTCTTTTTCCTTTTTTTATTCTTTTTTGTTCTTCCTTTGCACTTTTGCAAAAAAAAAAAATCAGCCCTTTTTAGCTAGCCATCATATCCTCTCTTTGCCTCCCTGTGTTGTAAAATATTAGAAGTGAGTCCCAAAATATTTTGTTCATGCATAAACTCAAAAATTGAAAAGGAGAAACTTTGCCCCCTGTGTAGGCTCAAACCCATGATTTTTCTATTCGGGCTCTGATTGATGTTTTTATTGTCTAGTTCTTTCCACGAGCATGCATTTCTTCTCTTTGCAAAATTACTGAAACTTTCTCAAGCAATGGGCCTTCCATGCCCCCCTGATTTGATATCTTCTTTTGATTGTTTACTTCACAGGGTGTTTGCTGTTTACTTTAACAAAGAATAGACAATACAAGACAAGAAAGTGCGATGTGATATGCTCTTGTATGCATGATATGATGAATGATACTTACAATGGTTCCATCGACTTACAGACTGAGGTTATCAGCTGAAATGTTCTCATAGATTTCTTCCAGATGCCCGTTCAGGTCTTGCCTTGGAGTGACAAAATGCTTCGCATTTATGGCTTTTATCTTCAAGATGTTGAAAACATGAGTGGTGGATACCCTAATCTGCAAAGTCAGGGATACATCCATTTCAAACTATGTCAGTCGGTAGCTTATTCATGACCTTGCCAATAATCATTTCCTTTGCCCAATGTGTCCTTTGGAGGTTCGACAGTTCAACATACTCCCCTTAACATGAAGGCTTTGTATGACAAAAACATTTTTGAATTTTTTTTTTAAAATTTTGATTTTGAAATAAAATGTTAGCTTTACCAAATCAATGTCAATGTATCTCAGGACTTGATTTTTCCAAATTAACATATCTATAATATAACAACCCTAGTTACCGTACTAAACTCGAGAATCATTTCTATTTAAGCAGGAACTGTTGCACTTCAGATAGGCACATACACATTACTTGACCGAAGGTCTTATTGATTTTGAATTTTGTCTATCTCATATGCATGCTTATTCAAACTATCTCCACTAATAGACTCTACCTACCAAGAGAGATCAACAGGTCTTTAATAGGCTTGAAATGGGGTCTATAAGGGACATGGGTTAAATGAAGGCCATTTGTAAGTCGGAGCCATTGTGCACTATAGGCAAACCCTCACACTACAAATTTCTTGTTTGTACTTTAGGCAGCTGGGATGGTCTTTCTCCTTTTTCTCTGATTTTGATTGAATCTTTGGTTGGGTTGGACCAATTCAAGTCAAACTTTCCTTATGAACCAAATGGAAGCCTTTTGCTGCTTTAGGTAAAAGAGAACTCAGTTGGCTTTCTGAACCGCCTTTTTGGGTTTTATTATTTTTGTTGTTCTTTTCTTTTCTTCTTCTTCTTTTGTTTTTTTTATTTTATTTTCTTTCTTTTCTTTCTTTGCTTTTTTTTTTTTGCTTTTCTTTCTTTTTTTTTGGTTCTAGCTCAAATAGAGTTGTCTTGTTTGTACCAACTTGGGTTTCCAATAATGGGTAAGTGGAGTGGTATAAACAAGGATAAATCATTTGTTAATATTTCTTAATACGCTCAAAGGCCTTTTGACATTCATTGTTCCACTTGACTGGCTGGTTCTTTTTAAGAAATTTAAAGATGGGTTCACAGATTGTTGTAAGCTTTGCTATGAACCTGCTAATGTACTGTAACCTGCCTATAAACCCCCAAACTTCCTTCTCCATCTTAGGGGCTAGCATATCACAGATTGCCTTAACTTTGTCAGGGTCAATCTCAATGTCATTTGGACCAATCACAAGTCCCAACAACTTGCTTGAAGAAACCCTAAACATGCACTTCTTTGTGTTCAATCCTAACTTGTACTTTATTGCCCTCTCAAAGAATAATTCTAGGTTTTAGAAATGTTGCTCCCTTGTATCTGAATTCACCATCATATCATCCACATATACTTTAACTTCTTTGAGCATCATATCATGAAACAAGGTAGTTGCCATCCTTTGGTAGGTTGCTCCAGCATTCTTTAACCCAAACAGCATCACCCTATAGCAGAATAAACCTCATGTAGTAATAAAGGCAGTTTTTGCTTTATCCTCTTGGGCCATTAAGACCTGATTATATCCGAAAAATCCATCTATGAATGAGTGTAGTACGCTAGAGGCTGCACTATCAATAAGAATATCTATATGGGGCAAAGAAAAGTCATCTTTAGGGGAAACCTTGTTTAAGTCTCTATAATCCACACAAACCCTAATTCTCCCATCTTTCTTTGGTACGGGAACAATATTAGCTAGCTAATCAGGATAGTCTATCACCTCATGGAACTTAACTTGTATTTTCATGGTGACTTCTTCTTTGACTAGTTATGCCCATTCTGGCCTTAATCGTCTAAGCTTTTATTAGTATAATTTGGAAGTAGGTGCTCGGCTATGTCTTGATCGATTCCAGGCATATCTTTATAAGACCATGCAAAGACTTCTTCATTTTTTTTTAAATATTTTTTCAAATCTCTCTCTCTCTTTCTCTTCAGGATTAAGTTGGATGTTATGCTAATATTTTTAGGATTGTCGGTTGTTTCCAAATTTAATGATTGTGTGTCAACACAGTTAATATTAAAAATGCTTAAGTAATCATTATTCAAATGTATGCAACCATCAGGAAAAATATCACACAAGTAAGCAAAATCAGACTTTATTGCATTCATCTTAGAAAAGAAAACATTGTCATCCTCATACAAAGCAAACAAATCAAAATCAAAATCAAAATCAAAATCATTGTTCTCAAAATGATAAACTAAAACATCCTCACATTTTCTTCAACAAGAGTAGCAATCTTGTCTTGAGTTTTCTAGGCTTTCATGACAGCTTCCTTCTTCTCTTCTGGGCTAGGCTCCTTGTCAGCTAGCAGGACAAGCTCTTTCTTCATCTGGTCCACCAATTCAGCAACATCAACAAAGATCTCAAAAATCGGGATCAGCTTTTCCATGAACATGATCAGCTCAGGATTCCCTTGGAGTGGTCCCATGTCTTGAGCTTTGAAAAATACCTCTTCGAGTGGCAGGAAATTCATCTTCTCATTTTTATTTGGCTGAACAGCTTCATCATATCCCAACCCTTTCTTGGTAGTCTGAGTCTTGAAGTTTGGAAGCTCTGTTACACCTGTCTTACACATTCCAAGACCAACACCGGGCAAGTAGTTCATGTTCTTCATCATAGCTAGGACTTTGGGGTCCACCACCTTATCATCAGAAATTACAACTACTTAGAACTCATTGAGAGGCCTCTCGATCATTAGAGCATTCACAACTTGATTATCCTCAGCCTCGATAACCACAATTTCATCCCCATTTGGAACTTGATCTTTTCATGGAGTGTGGAAGGAACTCCACTAAGAGGATGAAACCATGGTCATCCTAAAAGTAGTGCAAAAGTGACAGGGATATCCAAGACTACAAATTCAACGATGGATTCAATGAAACCAGCTTTTACAATAGCTTTGAAGGTTCCTTCTTCATGCCTCTTGGTATTATCATAAGCCCTAATTGTCACCTCATTCGGGCTTAAATCTCTCATTGACATTGAAATTTTTTGAAAAATTTTAAATGGGCACACATTGATGGCATATCCATCATCAACTATTACGTATGGAGTTCTCTTCCCCTTAACCTCAACTTTGATAAAAAGTAGGCAGACGTGGTCCCTTCCCTCTTTTGGTAAATCAGCATTGGAAAATGATACCATTCCCACATCAATCTTATTCTTCTTCCGATCGCCCTCACATTTCATCACTCTTTCAGCTTTCACAAAATTAACCAGCTCCTCTAGTGTTATAAAAGAAGAAATTGGCATGCTAGCCATTGCCTTGGCCATTGTTTCTCAATGCTTCTTTGATGTAGCTAGCAAATCCCATATGCTAATACTAGCTTGTATTCTCTTCAACTACTTAAGAACATCATCATCCTCTTCTTCTTTGTTTCCAGTTTCAGCTTCCTTCCCTTTATTAGCTTCTACTTCCTTTAGTGGTGGCCTTGTATAGGGCTTACCAGATTGAGTGTTCATCACCTCATCTTCTTTGAGCTCGGACCAAGTCCACTCTTCCTTCTTGGGCTCAGAATCATCCTCACTATTAGTCAAGTCCCAAAATTTGCTCACCATATAAATTGCTACTTCTTTTCCAACCATAGTTGACTCTAACTTGCTAAGCTCCACTTCTTCTTTGGTTGTCTCTCCTTCTACATCTTGGAAAGAAGACAACACAAACTTCTCACTTAAACCACTACCAATCATGAAAGTTACCGGTGGTGGAACCCTGTTGAACCTTGGTGTAGACCCTTAATTTTTGACCCAGTCTGGTCCGATATTTTTTATATAATCCAAAATAAATTTTGTGCTATTTTAATTAAATAATATCTATTTTAGTATTTATTATTTATTATTTATAATTTTTAATAAAAATAAAAAGGTAATATGAGTAAAGTTAAAAATAAATAAATAAAAATTAGCGACGAAAAAATCGGCGACGAAAAATTTCATCGCCGCGCCCGCCAGCAGCAATTCCCAGCTAGCGCTCACAATTTCGCCTGCTGCAGTTTTTTTGCCAGCGCAATTTTCCAACGCAGTTTTTTTTCGAAACCAAATTCTATTTGGTTTTGGTTTCTTTTCCTAATTAGTTTTAGTTTCCTTAGACAATTAGAAGTAGGTTTATGATTTTTCCTATAAATACCACATTAAAACACAAAATTAGGGGATCGAAAATTTGTTTTACTGAAGGGAGGAAACTTTGGACTTCTGACTTGGGGAGGAAAAAGAGAAAGAGAACCCTAGCAAGCAAGAGACATTACCAACAAGAAGCAATCATCAATCCATCAAAGGCAGCATCATTGCCTTTGTTATTGTTCATCCAAAAATCAATTTTTAGTGGAACCAACGAGCGGAAGTTTGATTTTAAATCTTTGATTTTATTATATTTGTAATATTCATGCGTTTAGATTCATGAATTGTTTAAGCATAATCATTTGTTTTGATATTGAGTCGGTAACCTAAATTATTAAACTTAGTAGTTTGTTTTAAAGATCAAATTGTCTATTCGTCAAGTAACCCTAAATCATCCTTCTATTTCTAAAACTTCAAAAACCCTAAATCATCCTTTTGTTTTTGAAACTTTAAAAACCCTAAATTGTTCTTTCTGTTTCTAAAACTTTAAAACCCTAAATTGTTTTTCCTTGAACTATTTTCTTAATCATCTAAACTCTAACTTTTTGTCCAAATTTTCCAAATGTCTTCTTAAATCTCCAAACCATAATCTTCTTTACAGTTCCTAAAAATTTTAAACATAATTGTTTCTAAAACTCTAAACTATTTTCTTAAATCCTAATATCAAATATGTTTTCCAAAATATCAAAAACATTTCAAAACCCAATACAGTAAACCCTAGATTTCCTTAACCCTAATTCTTAAAGCATCAAAACTTTATGACAAGTTCATCAACAGCTAAAACCATAATCCAATGAACCTAAACCCAATGTTTTAAAATTATAAACCCTAATATCTTACAGTTCCAAAATCCTAATTTCATGATGTTTGCTTAAAACCCTAACTAAACCTACTTTTTTTTAAATCACAATAACATTATTTTCATAAAAACTTCCAAAAACATAAATCTTTTTAACATCCAGTAGCTATGTTATTACTTTAAAATATTTCTCAACAAATTAAACTAGTGTTGTCCCAAGATGGCAACCAAGAGGGGGGGGTGAATTGGTTTCCTCAAGAAGTAATGACAATTTAAAAAACTCAACAAACAAGAAATGCGGAATAGAGAGTTGGTTGAGTAATGGAGGAAAGAAAGAACACACAAGATTTATAGTGGTTCGGATTTACTTCAATCCTACATCCACTTCCTTAACAACTTGTTAAGGTTCCACTAGTCTTTGAAGTTTTTACAAGCTCACTTCCAACTTTACAAGTGTTTTTCTTAGGCTCACACTTACAACCCAAACAAGAGTTTTACAAGGCTTACTCTCACAACCTAACAAGAGTTTTACAAGGCTTACTCTCACAACCCAAGTGTTTCCCAAGCTTACACTCAAACTTATACAATGGTGTTTTCAATGCTAACACCTAACATTCATAACAATTCAAATGCAAGTAAAAGAAAATTTGTTGCTTGGCTATGAAAATCTTTTCTCAATGTTGTCTCTATTTTGTTTTCTCATAGAAACTTTGTATTTATAGCCAATGTGGTCTTACTAGCCGTTATTGATGTTGAGAATAAAGTCTTGGCAGATTAGACCTTCTTTACTTAAACTATCCGAAGCACTTCGCGGTCGCCCTTCATACAAGGATGGTCGCGCTCATGCTTCACGCGGTCGTCCTTTTAACATGGGACGGTCGCTACTTTTGAAAAACTTCAACGGTCGATTTTTAGTGCTCTGCAGCTGGAATCTTACCCATGATGTGTTTGTCGGACCGTTTCTTGCCCATGCTGTGTTTGTCGGGACGGTCGCGCCAAGCAGAGGTGCGGTCGCCCTTTTTGAATATTGAAGTGGGTTTACAACGGTCATGTCACGTGTCACTTTCTGACAGAGCAAAAGAGATGTCCGCCATAATTTGAATCTTCGCGGTCGCCCTTGGTAGCTTTTATCGGTCGAACTCACATTTTCGCGTCGAACTTCTGGACGCACCTGAGGACGCGAACACTACTGTCTCTTTGAGCAATTTCTTCTTGAATTGTTGGGCGGTCGCGACTCTGAATGGGGCGGTCGCTAAAGTGGTAAGCGAGGTCGAATCATTCACCGTTCTTGTCACCGCGAACCTTACTGTGATTGTAATGATTTAAGTTCCTTGAGTAGCGGTCGGGCAAGTATTTTGGACGGTCGCCATTCTGTAGGCGCGGTCGCGACTATGGTCGAACTTCTGACCGCGAAACCTACTGTGACAAGGTTTCATTCTGTAATTGCATGGAGCGGTCGTATTTAGGTGAGGTGCGACCGCTATAATTGTTCTGTTCACCTTTAATTGAAGCAACCTAATCCTGCAACAAGATTTCTCAAACACAAGTTAAATAGATCATCCATTTGTGTTGTCAAGGGTCAAAATTAAGATCATTTGTCTAACAATCTCCCCCATTTTGACTTTGACAATTCAAATGGAATGATGAGAAAAATAATAAGTCTAAAATGTTCCCCCTTAACATATGCAACAATCATGGTTAAGATCATTGTGATTATGTGCAAATGTTATTGTTTGATGCAAACATTTCTCCCCCATAAACATTTCTCCCCTATTGCAAATGTTCAACAAATTTCAACATGTATAATTTGTTTCTCCCATTATTGTTTTTATTCTTGTTTTCCCCATTATTTTTTCTTATTCTTGTTTTCCATTATTCTTGTTTTCCATTTTGGTATTTTCTCCCCCATTGTCATAGGCAAAATGAAACAAATGTTAAGCAAAACCATTTAACAAAAAAATGAAAGGGAATATAAACATTATATATATTAAAGTGGAGGAAAGTACAAGACAGAAAGCAAAGCAGCAAACATATGAAAATGCAAAAAACAAACTAAAGCTAAGCTATTCTGAGTCATCATCTACATCTAACTCTTCTTCAACTAAAGGAGCTTTCCCTTTATCTTGAGGTGCAACAGAGGCAGAGCTAGTACTAATGGACTCTTCTTCTTCAGCAATGCTTTGGGTGTAATTACTTATATCCTAATCTTCAAGGTTGCATTGAGGCAAGTCCAATTTGCCTTGCATGTCATAGAGATCATGGTGCATGTGGGATATAAGGTCTATTCTCTTGTTCAAGTGCTGGAATCTCTTGGAGACACTTTTCTTGAACTTAGAAAGGTTCCTGGAGAGAGTCTTGATAGCTTGGAGGATGAGTTGTGTGGAGGATGAAGCAGTTTCTTGAGCAGCTTTTGATGAAGTTGCTTTTGGGGGTAATTCCACAGCAACTTCTACAGAATATCCCTCTCCCTCAATTGTATACCTTGGCCTTTTCTTTTGTTTGTCCATAACACCTTTCTTGCCAAAGGAGTATACATAAGATCCTTCAATCTTCCTTACACATCCAGCATGCTCTAAGTAATCTATTGTGATAGCACTAGAGGCTAGAGTGAAAGGGTTTCTCAAAGTGGCTAAGTTCAAATCATTCAGAAGGTTTAGGTGCCTAGCTATTTGAGTAACTTGAGAGGATAGGAAGAAGGTACCAGTTCTTGTAACAGCATGATGATAAAAGGTATCAATCAAGAACTTGGTGGTGTTTATTTTGATGTTGTGGGTGAAAGCATACAGAAAGATGAGGTCTCTTTTGGTGACTTTCTCATTCCCATCAGCTCTTTGGTGGATGGTGTAGGTGATGATCCTATGGAGCATCCAGTGGGTGAGAGATTTGATATGTCTGGCTTTAGATTCCTTTTCAAAAGAAGTTTCAATGGAAATTTCTCGCCAGAAATCAGAAAGGGTTTGGTTTGAGAAGATTTGGTCATTGTAAGAGGTTATACCTTCAGAAGGGAAGTTCCAAATGTTGCCAAAATCTTCTAGGGTTAAGGATTGATAATGATCAAAAAGCTTAAACCTTACCCCGTACCAACCTAGAGCAGAGTTTGCACTCTTTTCTATTTGAAGAGACATCAGAAATTCTTTGCTAAGACTGGAGTAGCCTACCTCTTCTGGAAAGACAAATTTTTCCCATCCAAGGACATCCAACAATCTCTCAATTTCGTCCTTGATGCCCAATGCAGAAAGCATCCCACCAAAAGGAGATTTGGTGCCTTCAACTTTCTTTTTCTTAAGCATTGCATACCTAATGTCTTCCTCAGAGGTTTGGTGGTGAGGTTTGTGAATTTTCTCACCTCTTCTAGACTGTGGAGGGGATGGAGGATCAACTACAGGTTCTCTAATGGTAATTCCTGGAACTCTCTTGGCTTGACCCTTTATTTTGGAGGTGGTATTTCTTTTGGGAGCCATTGAAAACAGAAGGAGTAGGAGTAATCTGAAAAACAGAGAGTGATTGAGAAACAGATGAGATTGAGAGGTTTTTAGGGTTTCAGAGGGAGGTTTGTGTGCTTTGATAGTCAAAATATCAGATAAACTGTTGTAACACACTCTTAAATAGATGGAATTAAGAAAATAGCCATTTATGACTGTTGAAAATGAAGAGTTGCGACCTGTCACACAGCCAACGGTTATAAATTTTCGAGCAGAGTGTACAGGGTGCGGTCGCAGATTTAACAAAGTGCGATCGCGACATGGGGTCTAGCGACCATTAGTAAGATAGGTACGCTCGCGAGGGAAGAAACTGTCTGTAACGGTCGAAACTATTCAAATTGGTGCGGCCGTGCACAAATTTTCTCGACCGCGCACAGAGATTTTTATTGAATGAAACTAGCAGACGAAGTAGCGATCGCCAAGGGATACTGGAGCGACCGCAACAGACTTAAAAATGAAAGATTCAAGGAAAGATGAAAGATATTCCAAGTATGTTAAGAAAAATTAATTTCATGCACATAGAAACTTTATTGTAAGGCAAAAATTTTAATTAGCTCAAAGTGATTCCATCAATCATTCCTAAATTGAGTTTGATGAAGTTAAGTCTATCTTCATTCAAGGGTTTTGTAAAGACATTAGCAAGTTGATTTTCTGTATCTATAAATTCTAAGATTATATTCTGATTTTGTACATTTTCCCTCAAGAAATGATGTCTAATATCTATATGCTTGGATCTAGAATGTTGGATAGGATTTTTAGACAAATTGATAGCACTAGTGTTGTCACATTTAATGGAGATATTGTTAAACACTTTACCATAGTCAAGCAATTGTTGTTTCATCCATAATACTTGTGTGCAACAAAAACATGCTGCAACATATTCAGCTTCCGTTGTGGATAAAGCAACCGATGCTTGTTTCTTACTATGCCAAGAAACTAGACAATTACCAAGAAAGTGACATGCTCCTGTTGTGCTCTTCCTATCTAATATACTACCAGCATAATCTGCATCTGAAAATCCTATAATATGAAATGATGTGTTTTTAGGATACCAAAGTCCTAAATGTATTGTACCACTCAAATATTTCAAGATTCTCTTAGTGGCATTCAAGTGTGATTCTTTAGGACTAGTTTGAAATCTAGCACAAAGACATACACTATACATTATATCAGGCCTAGAAGCAGTTAAGTAAAGTAGTGATCCGATGATACCTCGATATTTCTTCTCATCTACTGCTTTACCATTATCATCTTTACCTAATTTCAATGATGTGCTCATAGGAGTTTTACTAGTTTTGCAGCCATCCATTCCAAATTTCTTGATGAGTTCTTTTGTATATTTGGATTGGTTGATGAAGATCCCATCTTTACATTGCTTGACTTGCAGTCCAAGGAAAAACTTGAGTTCACCCATCATGCTCATTTCAAATTCCCTAGTCATACAAGAAGCAAATTCTTTGCACAAGGCTTCATTAGTAGCTCCAAATATTATGTCATCCACATAAATTTGTACAATCAAAATGTTGTGCTTATCCTTTTTAACAAAAAGAGTTGTGTCTACTTTTCCTTTTGAAAAGCCATTTTCAAGCAAATATGCACTAAGTTTATCATACCAAGCTCTAGGTGCTTGCTTTAATCCATATAAAGCTTTGGTAAGTTTGAAAACATGATCAGGAAATTTGTAGTTTTCAAAACCAAGAGGTTGTTCAACATAAACTTCTTCATTTATGAGTCCGTTTAGAAATGCACTTTTAACATCCATTTGATAAAGCTTAAAATTCATATGACATGCAAAAGCAAGTAATATTCTAATAGCTTCTAATCTGGCTACGGGGGCAAAGGTTTCATCATAGTCAATACCTTCTTCTTGATTATAACCTTTGGCTACCAATCTTGCTTTATTTCTAATAATGTGACCATTTTCATCAAGCTTATTCCTATAAACCCATTTGCATCCTATTATAGAATGATCTATAGGTCTAGGATTAAGTTGCCAAACATTATTTCTTTCAAATTGATTAAGTTCATCTTGCATTGCAGTTATCCAATTTTCATCATTTAAAGCTTCCTCAATAGTTTTTGGTTCAATTTGAGAAACAAAAACAACATTAACATCAACATGATTAATTTTAGATCTAGTAGTTACTCCCTTTGATGTTTCTCCAATGATGAGTTCCTTTGGATGATCTTTCTTGTATTGCCAATCCTTAGGTAGATCTTGAGTCTTTTCTTCAAGTTGATTGATCTTTGGAGCATCAATAGATTCAAGAGGTTCAAGAGTACCTGCAGGGTCATTGAAAGTAATACCTTTCTTTTGATCAAGTTTAGATGATTCATCAAATACAACATGCATTGATTCTTCTATAACTAGAGTTTTCATATTAAATACTCTATATGCTTTGCTATATGATGAATATCCTAAGAATATGCCTTCATCTGATTTGGATGAGAATTTTCCAAGATTATCCTTGGTATTCAATATGAAGCATTTGCATCCAAATACTCTAAAATATCCAATTCTGGGTATTCTTCCATTCCATAGCTCATAAGAAGTTTTATTAGTTAAATGCCTTTTATAAACACGATTTGCAATGTAACAAGCTGTATTAACAGCTTCCGCCCAAAAATAAGATGGTAAATCATATTCATTGAGCATTGTTCTAGCCATTTCGATTAAAGTTCTATTTTTCCTTTCAACTACACCATTTTGCTGTGGAGTTCTAGGAGCAGAAAAATTGTGTGAAATGCCAAGTTCATTGCAAAAGTTTTCAAAGTTTTCATTTTCAAATTCTTTGCCATGATCACTTCTAATAGATGTGATCACATATCCTTTTTCATTTTGAACTCTTTTTGCAAAGGTTTTGAAGTAATTAAAGGCTTCATTCTTTGGAGCTAAGAAATTAACCCATGTGAATCTAGAGTAATCATCAACAAGAACAAATGCATATGATTTGCCTCCTAAGCTTGTAACTCTATTTGGTCCAAACAAGTCTAAATGAATGAGCTCTAAAGGTCTAGAGGTACTTATAACACTCTTTGATTTAAATGAGCTTTTATGTTGCTTACCATGTTGACAAGGTTCACAAATCCTATCTTTATCATATTTTATCTTAGGTAAGCCATCAACTAAGTTCTCATTACAAATATATTTCAATTGATCCATACCAGCATGTCCTAGTCTTCTATGCCATAACCATGCATCATTATTAGTGGACATTAAACATGTATGATTTGAATGTATGCTGACATTGTAAGTGTTGTTTGTTCTAGTGCCCTTAAATATGATAACATCATTTGAATTTGTAATTTTGCATTCCTTGGAATCAAACTTGACAAAGTATGCTTTATCACAAAGTTGACTAACACTTAGCAAGTTATGTTTCAAACCATCAACAAGCCATACATCTTCAATTAAATCCTTACCAATAGAACCAATGGAGCCAACACCAAGAATTTTACCTTTAGCATTGTTTCCAAAAGTTACGTTACCTCCATGTTTATAGGTAATACTTGTAAAGAGCTTTGCATTTCCAGTCATATGCCTTGAGCATCCACTATCCACAAGCCATGTGCTTTCATTGGTAGTAGATTTTAGGCATACCTGCAAGACAATTGTGATCATCTTCTTTTAGGTACCCACATATAGTTAGGTCCTTGATGGTTAGTAGAAAGAATGCCTTCTAAATTGAGATGAGCTTTTCTTATATAACAATAGAAATTTTTGTGACCAAATTTCATGCAATATGTGCATTGCCATGGTATCCTATGCTTCTGCATTTTTCTTTTTGCATTATACATACAACTACAAGTATGTGATTTCTTTTGTACAAGTTTAGTGAACAACAATGCATAATTATTTTTGGCTTTATCTCCTAGTGAACCATAAGAAGTTCTTTTAGACTTGGTGCAAGCATCTTTGATATGAACATCAGAAATTTTAGTTGTAGATGCTTTCACAAATGTTGGTTTGCTAGGTGCAATGTTGGTTGAGCCATTGAATCCTAATCCATATTTCAAGGAAGGTGATCTTTGATTATTAATTAATGTGTTCAATGCTTCCTTTCCTTTATGAAATCTGGAAATTGATTCTTTTAGTTCTTTTAGTTCATGCTTCAATGCCTCATTCTCTTTAATCACCTTTTCTAAGTCATGTGAGCTTTTATTTAATTCTCCTATTGTATTTATTAAGTGTTCATTTGAGGTTTTCAATTCTAAGGTAGAGTTCTTTAAGCATATAAAATCCTTTTCTAACTTAGAGTTTTTCTCTTTATAGAGCATCATTTTAGAGAAATATTTTTCTATTTTAGAATTCATGTGCTCAATCAAGTCACTATCATCTATATCATTTATATCATCATGTGCTACAAGATCAAAGGATTGAGTACTTACCTCATTGGAGTCATCTTCAATAGCCATGAGACAAAGATTTGCAATTCCTTCCTCTTCTTCTTCTTCACTTGAGGAAGAGTCATCCCATGTGGCTTTGAGAGACTTTTTCTTTTCTTTATCCCATTTCCTTTTGTTCTTCAATTTGTAGCAATCCAATTTGATGTGACCAGTTTTTCCACATTCATAGCACTTCACCTCATTTTTCTTTTCTTTATCTTTGAAGGAGAATTTAGGAGGTGTACCTTTGTTTGCTTGTAATCTTTTCTTCCTTTTCCATTCAATCATTCTTTTTTGAGAACATAGCCATTTCATCTTCATCATCAGTATCTTCATTGCTTGAGCTCTCAGCTTCTTTGATTGCTTTGAGTGCAATTGGTTTTCTCTTTTCTTTCTCACCTTGATCTTCTTCTTTTTCACTTTGCAGCTCAAAAGTGAGTAATTTACCAACTAGCTCGTCGGTTCTTAATGTGCTGAGATCATGAGCTTCTTCTATGGATGATACTTTGGATTCAAAGTTCTTTCTAGCTCTTAGGGCTCTCAAGATTTTACTGTTTACATCACCTTGATCATATACCTTGCCATACTTCTTTAGTTCATTGACAATTGCAAGTAAGCGATTGGTCATGTCGATGACATTTTCATTTGGTTTCATCTTGAATAGCTCATACTCATGAACATGCATTTGTTTCTTAGTAAATCTTACTTGAGTTGTACCTTCATGGTAGTTTTCAAGTGTTTTCCAAATGCAATGTGCACAAGTTAAATGTTGAACTCTTCCACCTTCTTCTCTTGAAATGGAGTTCATCAAGATGGAAGCAGCTCTATTGTTCTTGAATCGATCTCTGATATTGCTAGTTGACCATTGAGCTTTGGGAAGTGGAACTTGAATACCGTCAACTTCATGAGTGGGAGATTTCCACTCATTTTCCACGAAATCCCATAGTTCAATCCCTTCACTATCTAGAAACAAATACATTTTGTGTTTCCAGTATGAGTAATCCGTTCCATCAAAGTAGGGTCTAAGAATAGAGTTAAGATTTCCATGAGAGCTTGATGAAGAAGAAGTTGCCATTGTGGATCAGATTTCACAATTAAGTTCAAGAAATCTCAGGGCTCTGATACCAATTGTTGTCCCAAGATGGCAACCAAGAGGGGGGGGGGTGAATTGGTTTCCTCAAGAAGTAATGACAATTTAAAAAACTCAACAAACAAGAAATGAAGAATAGAGAGTTGGTTGAGTAATGGAGGAAAGAAAGAACACACAAGATTTATAGTGGTTCGAATTTACTTCAATCCTACATCCACTTCCTTAACAACTTGTTAAGGTTCCACTAGTCTTTGAAGTTTTTACAAGCTCACTTCCAACTTTACAAGTGTTTTTCTTAGGCTCACACTTACAACCCAAACAAGAGTTTTACAAGGCTTACTCTCACAACCTAACAAGAGTTTTACAAGGCTTACTCTCACAACCCAAGTGTTTCCCAAGCTTACACTCAAACTTATACAATGGTGTTTTCAATGCTAACACCTAACATTCATAACAATTCAAATACAAGTAAAAGAAAATTTGTTGCTTGGCTATGAAAATCTTTTCTCAATGTTGTCTCTATTTTGTTTTCTCATAGAAACTTTGTATTTATAGCCAATGTGGTCTTACTAGCCGTTATTGATGTTGAGAATAAAGTCTTGGCAGATTAGACCTTCTTTACTTAAACTATCCGAAGCACTTCGCGGTCGCCCTTCATACAAGGATGGTCGCGCTCATGCTTCACGCGGTCGTCCTTTTAACATGGGACGGTAGCTACTTTTGAAAAACTTCAACGGTCGATTTTTAGTGCTCTGCAGCTGGAATCTTGCCCATGATGTGTTTGTCGGACCGTTTCTTGCCCATGCTGTGTTTGTCGGGACGGTCGCGCCAAGCAGAGGTGCAGTCGCCCTTTTTAAATATTGAAGTGGGTTTACAACGGTCATGTCACGTGTCACTTTCTGACAGAGCAAAAGAGATGTCCGCCATAATTTGAATCTTCGCGGTCGCCCTTGGTAGCTTTTCTCGGTCGAACTCACATTTTCGCGTCGAACTTCTGGACGCACCTAAGGACGTGAACACTACTGTCTCTTTGAGCAATTTCTTCTTGAATTGTTAGGCGGTCGCGACTTTGAATGGGGCGGTCGCTAAAGTGGTAAGCGAGGTCGAATCATTCACCGTTCTTGTCACCGCGAACCTTACTGTGATTGTAATGATTTAAGTTCCTTGAGTAGCGGTCGGGCATGTATTTTGGACGGTCGCCATTCTATAGGCGCGGTCGCGACTATGGTCGAACTTCTGACCGCGAAACCTACTGTGACAAGGTTTCATTCTGTAATTGCATGGAGCGGTCGTATTTAGGTGAGGTGATACCGCTATAATTGTTCTGTTCACCTTTAATTGAAGCAACCTAATCCTGCAACAAGATTTCTCAAACACAAGTTAAATTGATCATCCATTTGAGTTGTCAAGGGTCAAAATTAAGATCATTTGTCTAACAACTAGTATATGTAAAACCCTATTTATTGAACATAAAACCCTAGAAACCCTACTTAATGCATGAACCCCTAAAGTTAATATATTTACTATTTTATTTAAATTGGATGAATGTTTATTATATATTTTGATTGATGTTCGATATCTTTGATGAATGATTTATTTATTATGAATGGTTATTTACTTTTATCGATTTATCTTGATTTTCAAATATTGTAAGAGGTATGTTTCCACTTTGTGGGTACCTCATTAATTAATTTCTATATAATTTAAATTGCTTATATATTTTGGACCAATGTAAATGACATGTTTTCACCTTTTGGTGGGTGTCCTATTTAGTTTAGACATGAACGATGTAAGGACATGTTTCCATCCTTGGATGGGTGTCTATTTATTTGCTTTATTTGGACATTGCTTTGATCTTAATATAATGATGCTTTATTTTAATTGTTGCATGTAATATGGATAATATTATTATACTTATGAATTTTATAATATTAAGACCTGCAAAGGAGGTCGGTTCCAATGAACCAGACGTTGTGGGGGTGCTGGGCCATTTCTCACCTTCCCCACACATACCCAAGTTTTTGAACCCATTAGAGGGTTAGGAATTCTGTAATATCCCAAAGTATACCCTAAAAGTTTTGGAATTGTTGTTGTATGTGGATTTAATGTATATGTTTAAATGGAAAGAGAAAAGAAGTAAAGAGAGATTGTATATGTTGTATATATAGTGATATATACAACATATACAAGTCAAACTAATGGAAGTCAAAAGAAGATAGTTAATTATTTATAATTAATGAAATTAGTTAAAAGGGAATTAAGTGAGTGGAAGAGGATATTTTGAATTATTTTATATTATTTTAATATTACAAGTGCTTCGTGGAGATTTAAAGAGATTGAGTGTTTGACTTGGCTATTTTTCTTCTTCTTCTTTTCTTTTCTCTTTGGGTTGGCCGGCCATCAAAGAAGCAAGAGAGAAGTGAGTTTTTGATTTTTCCAAGCTTAAAATTGAAGAAGATTTCAAGTAATCAAGTGGGAAATTTAAGAAATTTCATTAACTTTGGTAAGTTTCCTCTTGATTCTCTTGTTTTATTTTAAGTAGTATTTGAGTTTGATGATTGATTGTGGATAGTATGAGTATGTTTGATTGTGGTGTGTTTGAGAGTGTTGGGTTAAATTTGTTGTGATTTTGGAGTTGAATGGAAGAGTAAGAGTTGTGTTTATGTTATGGTTTTAAATTTGTAATTGATGTCAATATTGAGTTTGATCAATTATTTTTGGTAGATCTTCAAGATATTTGTGTTTAATGAAGTTTAAAACATAAAATACATGAGTTTGGTCGAAACAGAAGCATTTTGGATGCCACGACCGTGGCCCTTGGATGCCACGACCGTGGGGGTGTTAGACAATTTGGACAGGTTCGTTTGCTAACCCACGACCGTGGGGGTTTGTGAGGCCACGACCGTGGGGTTGTGAGGCCACGACCGTGGGGTTCTAGATAGTGGTTTTGGCTTATATTTGTGATCTACGAGTCTAGTATGAGATTAATAGGTGAATAATTGTATTGGAATTCATGTGTATTTGTAATTAAGTGTGTATTATTCCTTTTGGATTAGGTTGTGAAGAGGTTAAGTTGCCTTAACCTAGGTGTTGAGAATTCTTGGAAGAAGAAGTGTATAGGTTGGTGTGAGTTGCTCTTGAGGTAAGTACAAACTTACTTGGTTGCATACATTTACATGATTTTGAGACTTAACACATTTGGTTGTAAATGTGTTAAGTAATTTACTATATTGTTAATACAATTTGATTAATGTTATGATTTGTATAATGTGAAAGATATGATGATCATTCAAATGTATGTGCAATGCAGTTGGATATGATGAATTGCTTTAATGTGAATTGAGATATGATGAGATATGGTGCCATTGTGGTTGGCTATAATGATTCAAATGAAATAAGTGGGGCATGTTTGCCTAGATGATGATGAATTTAAAATATATGTCCAATGCAATTTGTTATGTATACTCTATGGATGAGATGTGGTGCCATTGTTGTTGGCTATAATGATGCAAATGAGATAATTGAGGCATGGTTGCCTAAATGATGATGAGAAAATGAGAATGAAATTGATAATGAAATAATGAATGAATTGTGTGTCTAATGTGTTATTCCATTTTCAGAGTTTTGTTGTTGGTGGCATGCCTAATAGTAACAATCTCTTGAAGCTAGGTTGGATTTGATCCTTGAAGCCAAGTTGGGTAGAAGTTTAGCATGCTTAACTCCCCTTGAAGCTTGGTTGGGTCTAGTCCTTGAAGCCTAGTTGAGATGTTACAACCCTTGAAGCTAGGTTGGGTTTGGTTCTTGAAGCCAAGTTGGGTTGATACTTAGCATGCTTTGTTCCCCTTGAAGCTTGGTTGAGCCTAATCCTTGAAGCCTAGTTGGGATAATGATAATGATAAATGTGATAATTGAACCAAAACATTAACTCTGAAAGTGGAATGGCATATTAGTGTCTTTTGGGCCCATGCTTGTCTTTGTTTCAATGTGATTCATGAATAGTGAAACAATTGAATAAAATAATGGAATGTATTGTTATGAAAAATATTAATATATCATTTATGAATAATGTTTTATTGTTGAAATGTGTGACATTAGCATTGCATTGAAGCATTTTGTTATTGTGGTTTGTACCACTAAGCCATTGGCTTAGCACGATTGTGGTTCATCGCGCAGGTGACAGGGTAGAACCAGAGAGTTCGTCTAGACCGAGTCGAGTCTAGATTTTGAAGTGTTGATAGTGGGCTTAAAGATCAAAGACTGACTGCCAAACAAGTATAAACTTTATGTTTTGTAAAATTTGATTTTGATGTCTATGTATTTATAAATACCTTTACATTTTCCGTTGCATATCGAATGAACATTTTATTTATTGTGTTTTATGATATAACCTAAATGTTTAAGTTTGCTTATATTATTGTATAAAAGAGTGAGTTGTTTGTTTAGTAAACCGTAGCATTCCTATATTCAGTATACGTATATTACAGATATGGTGGTATGTAGTGTGCATATACGGGGTATAGGGGTGTTACAAATTCCTTAGGAATCGAGTCATCCACCCCTTTCTTTTTCCCGACCCATCGGGGTGGCGACTTCATTTTCTCCAGGCTTAGGCCCGTGTTCTCTAAGGCCCCGAGCCTAAATAGTGATGAAGTCGCAACAAACATTCCACTGGGAGTGGGGGCAAAAATCTTCATTCACAGTGGTGACTCCACTGGGGATAAGAGAAGTTGATTCCGTTGGTCTTTATATTATTCTATTCTTTCTTATCATGATATTATCCATTGCATCATATTAGATTTGCATCATGTGCGTGAGTTAGGATGCCGTGTTGCCCGTATTATGTTATGTAAGGGATACCAAACTTTCACTCAAGGTATGGAGATCGAGCATGGCATAACCACTCATAGCCTCATACCATTTGGTATATACTTGCTATGGGAACCTAAGCCTTTTTACCCAAAGACTAAAGCTCATGTAATTGGCCTAGTTACTTTCCTTAGGTTTTTACCCCACATGCTTGTTGTTTGACTATGGTTAATTTATCTTGGTTTAAATCATGGCTTATTTGGTTTGTTCTTTTTCTAATTTGACTTAATTACATTGTAAGCTCAAAATAAATTTTTCTTTAAAGTCCAAAAGACCAAAGCTATTTTCAAAACTTTTCAAGATGGTCTTTGGACATAAAACTTTTCTAAAAACAAATCAAAAATTCTTTTGCTCATGACCCAAATACTAAGCCCAAAATCCATTTTTTTCCCAAATCTTTTTACAATGGGCTTAGAAACAAAATTATTTTCATCCAACCTTTTCTTACAAAAAGCTTGCAAATTATTTAGGTCAATTACAAAATACCAAAAATCAATTTTGAGCCTAGTTTATACTAAGAATAATTAATAATGGGCTTGTTTTTGGCATGAACCATCAGTTACTTTTTCAAGTGAGAAATCTATTTATAATAAACCTCTTAATTTAGTTTTAATCTAATATAACATAAAAGCTACTTTAGTTGGTTGAATGGATTAAAACCTAATTAATGGGAATTATTATGAACTGATTTCCATTTTTGAAAATATAACTATTGGTTAAAATGTCGGAGGGAAATATTTGAAAATAAGATACCCCATGTTGATATTTTATTAACCATATACCTAGGAAAAGAGACTCGCCATTCATGTGTGAAAGTTATAAGGTTGGAAGGAACATCCTATTTATCCTTGTTTGTTTATTGTTTGTGCATACATGCATACATTTGCATCTCATATCATTTATCCTCTGTGGCTCATAGCCTTGGATTACGACAGTTCAAAAGCTTACGACAATCCAACCTACGCCGGAGACGAAGAATCTAGCAATGACTCAATCACTTTCTCACCAAAAGCAATGGAGCTCGAGCAAATTCAAAGAATGGTGGATGACGCCCTCAATGCCAAAATGAAAGAAATAAAAGAGGCCCTGGCTGAGACCATAAAGAATCAACTAGCTACAATTTTAGAGAATAATGTCGAAGCATCTGCTAGCACCAAGAACCCAAAGGACAAAAGGAAGGCTAAGGTTGGTGAAGTGGCGTTTGATGATGACAAGGTAGTCATTGATGATGATGATGACTGGGCTCAATACTTCCAAGATCCTCAAGATAAAAAGAAGGAGCCAAAGGTTGTTGACAAGATAACTTTTGAAATGACTGAAAATTCTGATGTTGAGAAGATGATTGCAGACTTGGAAAAGAAATTTGAGAAGAAGCTAAAAACTGAAGAAATGTCCGAGATCAATAAACTATTTGAACAAGATGTGGATGTCCCTTATAAGTTCAAGATGCCTTCCTTCGCTAGGTATAATGGTATTGGAAATCCTCATCTCCATGTGAAGTAGTACATCACTGCTATGCAGTCTGCTAAAGCTACTAAGGCTCAAACTCTGAGGTATTTCATGCTCTCATTAGATCCTGTTGTCCAAAATTGGTTCAATACCTTAGAAGAAAGTACTCAAAAAGATTGGGACATGTTATACAAGGCTTTCATTAAGAAATATGGGTATAATGTCGAGCTGGAAGTTACCTTAATGGAAGTTGAGTCCATTAGACAAAGGCCAAATGAGAATTTTATGGATTATGTGAAAAGATGGAGAAATAAGGCTGCTTTGCTCAAGAAAAGGCCCGATAAATCTGATCAAATAAGGATGATTGTGAGAAAGGAGTTGCCTAGTCTTTATGAAAGGATGTCTCAAACACTCATCCGTGATTTCAAAGATCTTCTCCAAGCTAGTCTACAAATTAAAGAATGGGAAAGGGAGAAGAATCACTTTTCGGCAAGAAGGAATGAGAAAGGGAATTATTAGCCTAGCAATTAAAGCATGCAAAAAGAAGTTGATGTTAATGTAACTGGTCAAGGAAATAAAAGACAATTCTCATAATTGGGGAAACCTCTATCTTGGGTTTTTAGCAAGCTACAAAAGAAAGGTTTATTTCAACCGTTGGCTCCTCTACCGCTACATAATCCCCTGCCACCAAACTTTAATGCCGAGGCCTTCTGTCAATTTCATCAAATGCAAGGGCATGAGATGGATAAATGTGCTCGTCTAAGACACGAAATCCAAGATTTGATTGACAGTGATAAGATACCCGAGCTGGATAAGCCTAATACCAAAAGTAATCCTCTGCCTAAGTTCACCAGAGTGCCACCACTGGCAACCTTCATGGTAGGAAAAGGATTTGAGGAAGATTTTGTCTTATCCTCTTTTCAAGATGGGAATATTAAAGATGTGAAAGGAGGAGAAGCTTAACTCAACAAACTTTCCTTAGCTTTAATGTTGCTTTTCAATTTTGCTTTCTTTAATATTTAATTGGAACAATTGTGTTTTTTAAATTTAAAGTTGTTTGAATAAATTACTTTCATAAAATTTTTGTTGGTGTTTGTTCATTTTGGTGCTCAACCAATGAGGAATCTTGCTTGATGATTCACGAATTAATATATTTATGCGTCATGAATCGAATGACTTTACTAGGTGAGGGAATTACTCTATAGCATTGAGTTGTATGCTTAATTAGAAAGGGCTCCTACATAATGACCTTTGTCTAGGTCCTAGTTAGTCTTAGAACATGCTTTGACAAACTTTCGAGGCAAAATCGAACTCTGCTTATTTAAGGGAGAAATGATCTAGGCATTGTTTGGTTAGCCAACAACTAGTATCCACCCAATTAAATATCAATCCCTAGTTGTCCCTTTGAGCCTTCATAAAATTTTTTAGCTTTCTTTTCATTGGCTTACAAACCTCAACAACCTACCCTGAGCTGTTGTGATACTTTTGACAAGTCTTATGATCACTAAGGTGAAGAGGCAAGAAGATCAAAGAAAGGAATGAAGCTCTCAAGATCATAAGGATAGTTGATGTTCTCAAGACCATAAGGATAGTTGAAGTTCACCTAGTATCTCCAATCTATCAATACAATATCAGAGTAACAAATGATTTATCCTTGTTAAAGGAGATTTATGACACTTCACTCATCCTTTATTAGAAACCCAAGTTGGTACAAACAAGATAACTCTTTTAGAGCTAGAACCAAAAAAAAAAGGGAAAAGAAAAGAAAAAGAGAAAAGAAAAAAGAAAAGAAAAAAAGACATAAAAAAGAAAAAAAAAAGAAAAGAAGATGAAACCTAAAAAGGCGATTCAAAAAGCCAACAGAGTTCTCTTTTACCTAAGGCAATAAAAGGCTTCCATTTGGTTTATAAGGACAGTTTAACTTGAATTGGTCTAACCCAACCAAAGATTCAATCAAAATTAGAGATATAGGAGAAAGACCATCCAGTTCTTAGAAGTTCTATACTTGACAGTCCTACAAGGAAGAAGGACAAAATGATAAAATGCTCAAAGAAAGGGAAGAGAGAGAAAAATAAAGAGAAAGAAAAGGGAAGAGTAAGAAAAATAAAGAGAAAGAAAAGGGAAAAGAAGAAAAGAAATGAAGACTGTCCCAAATCAAGATCCAGATTAATGCGAAGAAGATGGGAGAACATTCAAAGCTCTATCTTTTCATACTCCCAATTTCCTAAAGTTCAAACAAGAAATTTATAGTGTGAGGGTTTGTCCATTGTGTCACATCGGCTCTAACTTACAAATGTCCTTCATTTAACCCATGTCCCTTATAGACCCCATTTCAAGCCTATCAAAGACCTGTTGATCTCTCTTGGTAGGTAGAGTCTATTAGTGGAGATAGTTTGGATAAGCATGCATACGAGATAGACAATATTCAAACTCAAATGAGACCTTTGGCCAAGTAATGTGCATGTGCCTATATGAAGTGCAACAGTTCTTGCTTAAATAGAAATGATTCCTGAGTTTAGTACGGTAACTAGGGATGTCATGTTATAGATATGTTAATTTGTAAAATCAAGTCCTGAGGTACATTGACATTGATTTGGCAAAGCCAACATTTGATTTCAAAAAAAAATAAAAAAACACAAAACAAAACAAAAAAAATGTTTTTGTCACAAGAAGCCTTCAAGTTAGGGAAGTATGTCGAATCATCGAACCTCAAATGACACATTGGGCAAAGTAAATAGTTATTGGCAAGGATGTGAAAAGTTACTAACTGGCATGCTGAATCCTAGTATGAAATGGATGTATCTCTGCTACTTGGGGCCTCCATTATTCATGTTTTCAATATCTCAAAGATAAAAGCCATAAATGTTAAGCATTTTGTCATTCCAAAGCAAGACCTGAATAGGCATCTGGAAGGAGGCAATGAGAACACTCCAGTTGATTATCTCAGTTTGTGAGTTGATAGAACCATTGTAAGTGTTACTCATGCATATCATGCATACATGAGCATATCATATTTCATTTTCTTTTATTGTATTGTCCATCCTTTGTCAAAATGAACAATAGATACTCTATGAAGCAAAGATGAAGCGAGTATAGAATCAGGGGGCATGGAAGACCCATTGCTTGAGGAAACTCTAGTCATTTCCCAAAAGAAAGCAGAGATGCATGCGTATGCAAAGAACAAGACAAAATACAAACATCAATTAGAGCCTGCATGAGAAAAATTATTGGTTTGAGCCTACACAAGGGGCAAAGTTTCTCCATTTTAATTTTTGAGTTTATGCATATACAAAATATTTTTAAACTCACTTTCAAATATTTTGGTCCAGAATCCAAATCTAGTTTATGATCGAGTATCCAAATCCAGTTTACGATCGAGTATCCAAATTCAATTTAGGATCGAGTATCCAAATTCAGTTAGGATCGAGCATCCAAACCCAATTTAGGATAGAGCATCCAAATCCAGTTTAGGATCGACCATCCAAATCCAATTTAGGATCGAGCATCCAAATCCAGTTTAAGATTGAGTATCCAAATCTAGTTTAGGATCGAGTATCCAAATACAGTTAGGATCAAGCATCCAAACCAAGTTTAGGATCGAGCATCCAAACCCAGTTTAGGATCGATCATCCAAACCCAGTTAGGATCAAGCATCCAAATCCAATTTAGGATCAAGCATCCAAATCCAGTTTAGAATTGAGCATCCAAATCCAATTTAGGATCGAGCGTCCAAATCCAGTTTAGGATCAAGCATCCAAATCTAGTTTAGAATCGAGCATCCAAATCCAGTTTAAGATCGAGCATCCACACCCAGTTTAAGATCGAGCATCTAAATCCAGTTTAGGATCGAGTATCCAAATTCAGTTTAGGATCGAGTATCCAAGTCCAGTTTAGATCGAGTATCTAAATCTAGTTTCATGTCAAGAACCTAAATTCCCCCTTAAGTCCAGAACTTAGCTCGGGTCCAAAACCCAAATCATCCCGGGTCCAAAACCCAAGTCTTTTTTGAGTCCATAACTCAAACCAGGTCCAGAACCCAAATCATCCTGGGTCCAGAACCCAAGTCATTTTCGAGTCCAAAACTCGGACTGGGTCTAGAACCCAAATCATTCCGGGTCTAAAACCCATGTCTTTTTTTAGTTCAGAACTCGAACTGGGTCCATAACCAAAACCATCCCGGGTCCAAAACCCAAGTCTTTTTCGAGTCCAGAACTCGAATCGGGTCTAGAACCCAAACCCTAAACCATCTCAGAAAAATTAAGTCTATCACATTAATTTTCACTCTCTTTTGTTGTAGTCGCAGATCGTTCAAGTAGGGGGAAAACTGTAGACCCTTAATTTTTGACCCAGTCTGGTCCGATATTTTTTATATAGTCCAAAATAATTTTTGTGGTATTTCAATTAAATAATATCTATTTTAGTATTTATTATTTATAATTTATAATTTTTAATAAAAATAAAAAAGGTAATATGAGTAAAGTTAAAAATAAAAAAATAAAAATCGGCAACTAAACAATAGGAGAAGAAAACTTTCATCACCGAAAGTGAATCGGCTGGGGCCAAATCACCCGCAGGAATTTCCTGCTGCGAATTGGCGCCCGCCTACAGCAAATCCCAGCCGGCGCTCGCAATTTCACCCGCAGCAGTTTTTTTGACAGCGTAATTTTCCAACGCAGTTTTTTTTTAAACCAAATTCTATTTTGTTTTGGTTTCTTTTCCTAATTAGTTTTAGTTTCCTAAGATAATTAGAAGTAGGATTATAATTTTTCCTATAAATACCACATTAAAACATAGAATTAGGGGATCGAAAATTTATTTTACTAAAGGGATGAAACTTTGGACTTCTGACTTGGGGAGGAAAAAGAGAAAGAGAACCCTAGCAAGCAAGAGACATTAGCAACAAGAAGCAATAATCAATCCATCAAAGGCAGCAGCATTGCCTTTGTTATTGTTCATCCAGAAATTAATTTTTGGTGGAACCAACGAGCGGAGGATTGATTTTAAATCTTTGATTTTATTATATTTACAATATTCTTGCGTTTAGATTCATGAATTGTTTAAGCATAATCATTTGTTTTGATATTGAGTCAGTAACCTAAATTATTAAACTTTGTAGTTTGTTTTACAGATCAAATTGTCCATTCATCTAGTAACCCTAAGTCATCCTTCTGTTTCTAAAACTTCAAAAACCCTAAATCATCCTTCTGTTTCTAAAACATTAAAAACCTTAAATTGTTCTTTTTGTTTCCAAAACTTTAAAATCCTAAATTGTTTTTCCCCAAACTATTTTGTTAATCATCTAAGCTCTAACTTTTTGTCTAAAATTTCCAAATGTCTTCTTAAATCTCCAAACCCTAATCTTCTTTACAATTCCTAAAAACTTTAATCATAATTGTTTCTATAAAACTCTAAACTCTTTTCTTAAATCCTAATATCAAATATGTTTTCCAAAATATCAAAAACCCTAATTTTTTCAAAATCCAATCTAGTAAACCCTAGCTTTCCTAAACCCTAATTCTTAAAACACCAAAACTTTATGACAAGTTCATCAACACCTAAAACCATAATCCAGTGAACCTAAAACCCAATCTTTTAAAATTATAAACCCTAATATCTTAAGGTTCCACAACCCTAATTTCATGATGTTTGCTTAAAACCCTAAGTAAACCTACTTTTTTTAAATCACAATAACATTATTTTCATAAAAACTTCTAAAACCTTAAATCTTTTTAACATCCAGTAGCTATGTTATTACTTTAAAATATTTCTCAAAAAATTAAACTAGTATATGCAAAACCCTAGTTATTGAACATAAAAACCTAGAAACCCTACTTAATGCATGAACCCCTAAAGTTAATATATTTACTGTTTTATTTAAATTGGATGAATGTTTATTATATATTTTCATTGATGTTTGATATCTTTGATGAATGATTTATTTATTATGAATGGTTATTTACTTTTATCGATTTATCTTGATTTCTAAATGTTGTAAGAGGTATGTTTCCACTCTGTGGGTACCTCATTAATTAATTTCTATGTAATTTAAATTGCTTTATATTTTGGACCAATGTAAAGGACATGTTTCTACGTTTTGGTGGGTGTCCTATTTATTTAGACATGAACAATGTAAGGACATGTTTCCATCCTCGGATGGGTGTCCATTTATTTGCTTTGTTTGGACTTTGCTTTGATCTTAATATAATGATGCTTTATTTTAATCGTTACATGTAATATGGATAATATTGTTATCCTTAAGAATTTTATAATATTAAGACCTGCAAAGGAGACCGGTTCTAATGAACCGGGCGTTGTGGGGGTGCTGGGCCATTTCTCTCCTTCCCCACACGTACCCAACTTTTTGAACCCATTAGGGGGTTGGGGATTCCTTAGAAATTGAGTCATCCACCCCTTTCTTTTTTTTGGCCCGTCCAGGTGGCGACTCCATTTTCTCCGGGCTTAGGCCCTTGTTCTCTAAGTCCCAGAGTCTAAACAGTGCCGAAGTCGCAAAAACCATTCCACTAGGAGTGGGGTTGAAAATCCCTACTCACACTTGGTAATGGATTATCCTTCGTATTTGGCTTGTTTGGTTCAGGCAACTTTCCACTATCAATCAAGTTTGAATTTCATGCCTCAATCTCAAGTATTTGTTTGTCTCGTGCCCTTGCATATGGTGAAATTGGCAAAATGCTTTTTGCATCAAAATTAGGTGGCAAAGGATTTGGCAATGGGCGAGGAGTTAATGAATGTAACAACCCCTTCTTCTATAGCTTATTGAGAAGCCAGGATAAAGGCCTTCCCAATTCTAAAAACTGCCTCCCACCCTCTTGGCCAGTTGCATTAACATCAACCACCTTTTACGTACTTTGATTGCCAGGCTGGTAGTTCCCTTTTTTCATTTCTTCTTGTGGAAAAGTGGATCTTCTCCCTCTCCCACTCTTCAATTTGTAAACTAGCTTGAAGAAGGTCCTTGAAATCTGTAATAAGAGTGTGGGACATCATCTCAAGCATACTAGGCAACACCCATCTTACAATCATCCTAATCTGATTAGATTCATCAGGCCGTTTCTTGAGCAAGGCGGCCTTATTTCTCCACCTCTTCACATAATCAACAAAGTTTTCATTTGTTCTTTGCCTTATTGCCTCAACTTCCATCAAAGAGACCTCCAATTTAGCATTGTACCCATATTATTGAATGAAGGACTTGTACAAGAGATCTCAACTCTTTTGAGTATCATCCTCTAAGGTATTGAACCAATTTTTCACAACTGGGTCCAACAAAAGCATAAAATACCTTAGAGTTTGAGCCTTAGTAGCTCAGGCAGATTGCATGGCTATGATATATTACTTTAGATGACGATGAGGATTGCCAGTTCCATCAAACTTGGCAAAGGATTGCATCTTGAACTTATAAGGGACCTCATCATCTTGTTCAAATAGTTTTTCCACCTCCGACAACTGTTCAATTTTTAGCTTCTTCTCAAACTTCTTATCCAGATCAGCAATCATCTTTTTAATATTAGAAGTCTCAATTTTTTCAATAGTTGATTTCTCCATAACCTTCAGCTCCTTCTTCTTATCTTAAGGATCTGGAAAATATTGAGCCCAGTATTCATCATCATCCATAATAATCTTGTCATCATCAAAATCCACTTCACTAACCTTAGCCTTACCCTTATCATTCTGCTTTTTGGTGCTATCAAATGCTTCAGTTGTATTCCCAAACATGGCATCCAGTTGGCTTGTCATGGTCTCAGCCAGGACCCCCTTTAGTTCTTCCATCTTAGCATTGAGTGCATCGTCTACCATCTTCTAAACTTGCTCAGGATTCATTGTAATTGGCAAAATAGTGACTGAGTCATTGCTGGATTCTACATCATTGGCGTAGGTCGAATTGCCATACACTCTTGAACTATTGTACTCCAAGGCTATGAGCCAGAAAGGAACAATGATATGAGATGCAAATGCATGTATGCATGTATGCATAGATGCACAATCAAATAAACAACAAGAGTAAGGACGTTCCTTCCAACCTTATAACATCCACACACGAATGACGAGTCTCTTTCCCTAGGTGTATGGCCTACAAAATACAAACATGGGGCATCTTGTTTTCAAATAATTCTCTTGGACAGTTTAACCAATAGGTGAATTTTCAAATTTAGAAGTCAGTCCATGATAACTCCCATTAATTGAGCTTTAATCCGCTGAATCAAAAAAGGATTTCTCTTATGCTAGATTTGATTAAAACTAAATTAAAAGATTTATCATAAATGGATTTCCTATTTTGGAAAAATAACTCTTGATTCATTATTCAAAAAAGCCCATGATAAATAAGTCTTAGTGTAAACTAGACCCACAATTAATTTTAAGAATTCTATAATTGATCTAGCTAGTTGTAAGCCCATTGAAAAATTTGTTTAAAATGGTTTAATTTCAAAACCCATAAAAAGGGATTTATTGAAAAATAGATTTTGGGCTTTGATTTTAGGCCATGAGGTAGGAGGAATTTTTGGCCCATCTTGTAAAAAGTTTCATATCCAAAGACCATCTTGAAAAGTTTTAAAAATAATTTTGGCCTTTTAGGCATAAAATTTATTTTGGGCTTACAATGTAACTAGGTCATATTAGGAAAAGAACAAACTAAATAGGTCATGGTTCAAACCAAGATATATCAATCATAGTCAAAAGAGCTAGAATTTCGATAATAACCTAAGAAAAGTTACTAGGCCAACTACATGAGCTTTAGTCATTGTGTTGAAAAGGCTTAGGTTCCTATAATAAGTATATATCCAAAGGTACAAGGCTATGGGTGGTTATGCCATGCTCAATCTATATACCTTGAGAGAAAGTATGGCATCCCTTACATGATACAACACGGGTAACACGGGCATCATAACTTACGCACGCAATTGAGAGCGAGAATTTTTGCCCCCACTCCCGGTGGAATGGTTCTTGCGACTTTGGTACTGTTTAGGCTCGGGGCCTTAGAGAACACGGGCTTAACCCCGAAGAAAATGGAGTAGCCACTCGGACGAGCCAGGAAAAAAAAGGGTGGATGACTTGATTTCAGAAAGTTGGGTACATGTGGGGAAGGTGAGAAATGGCCCAGCACCCCCACAATGCCCGGTTTATTGGAACTGGCCTCCTTTGCAGATCTTAATATTATAAAATTCTTAAGTATAACAATATTATCCATATTACATGCAACAATTAAAATAAAGCATCATTATATTAAAAACAAAGCACAAAGTGGAAACATACCTCTTACAATTAAGGTACCCACATAGTGGAAACATACCTCTTACAATTTTAATACTAAAACAAAAAAATAATAATCATAAAAATAAAGAAAATAATCATCCATGGTAAATTAAATAAATCAAGCATTGAAATTAAATAAATCAACTATCAAAACATATAACAAACTGCATAATTAAATCTAAAATTAAATAAAGCAATAAAGATGCGAATTTAGGTTTATGCCTCAATTTAGAGTTCTTTAATTAACATATAGGGTTTTGGGATTTTATAATTATAATTGATATTATTTAGGCTACTGTAAAGATTTTGGAAAATTGAAATGAATTAGGGTTTTATAAATTTAAGAAATTAGTAACGTTCTTTGATTGATCAAATTAGGCTTTAAGGGTAACATCATTGGAATCTTAAGACATTAGAGTTTATAATTCATGGTTACTGGATTGTGATTTTATGTTTACTGGATTATGGCTTTAGGGTTTAGATTTATTTGTCATTAGATTTTGAAGTTTTAAGAGTTAGGGTTTAGGAAAACTAGGGTTTACCGTATTAGTTTTTTTTTTATAAAATTAGGGTTTTTGATATTTTGGAAAACATATTTGATTTTAGAATTTAAGAAAATAGTTTAGAGTTTTATAAAAATAATTATGATTTTTATAAAAAGTAAAGAAGGTTAGGGTTTGGAGATTTAAGAAAACATTTGGAAATTTTGGACAAAAAGTTATGGTTTAGATGAAAATAGTTCAGGAAAAAGCTTTTGAGGGTTTTAAAGCTTTTGGAAGCAGAAGAATAGTTTTAGGGTCTTTAAGGTTTCTGGAAAAAGAAAAACAGTTTAGGATTTTAAGGTTTTTTGAAATAGAAGAAACAATTTAGGGTTTTTAAGGTTTTTGGAAACATAAGAGTAGTTTAGGGTTTTTGAAGTTTTGGAAATAGGAGAGAAATATTTTAGGGTTTTGAGGTTTCTGAAAAGAGATGAATAGTTTTAGGGTTTTAAATTTTTTATCACTGATTAAGGCTACTAGATGAACATATTACCAAGTTTTATAATCAAACCTCTGTTCGTTTGTTCCACCAAAATTGATTTCTGGATGAACAATGACAAAGGCAGTGATGCTGTCTTTGATGGATTGTTGATTGCTTCTTGTTGCTAATGTCTCTTACTTGCTAGGTTTTTTTCTGTCTCTTTTTTCCTCTAGTAAAAACCAAAATTTCCCCATCCCTTAATTTTGAGTTTTAATGTGTTATTTATAGGAAAAATCATAAACCTACTTCTAATTGTTTAAGGAAATTAAAACCAATTAGGAAAAGAAACCAAAACCAAATAGAATTTGGTTTCGAAAAAAATTGCGTTGAAAAATTACGCTGGCAAAAAATCTCCTGCGGGCCAAGAATTGCGAGCGCTGAAATTGCTGCGGGCGAAAACTTGCCAGCGAGCGAAAATCATTGCGGGCGGGCGCCAATTCACAGCAGGAAATTCCTGCGGTGAAATGGCCCTGCGGCAAAATTGCCCAAGGCCATTTCGCCCGCAAGAAATTCCTGCGGGAGAATTGGCCTGGCAGATTCAACCTTTGGCGACGAATTTTTTTCGTCGCCTATTTTTTCGTCACCGATTTTTATTTTTATTATTATTTTTATTTATTTAACTTTACCATTTTTATTAAAAATTATAAATAATAAATATTAAAATAAATATTATTTAATTAAAATACCACAAAATTATTTTGGACTATATAAAAAAAATATCGGACCAGACTGGGTAAAAAATTATGGGTCTACAGTTTGCCGCCTGCTTGAACGATCTGAGACTACAGCAAAAGAGAGTGAAAAGTAATAAGACTTAATTTTTCTGAGATGGTTGAGGTTTTTGGTTCTGGACCCGGTTCGAGTTCTGGACTCAAGAATAATTTTAGGTTCTGGACCTAAGGGTAATTTGGGTTCTAGACCCGAGCTAAGTTCTAGACTTAAGAGAGATTTTAAGTTCTGGACCTAAGGGTAATTTGGGTTCTGGACCCGAGCTAAGTTCTGGACTTAAGAATAATTAGGGTTCTGGACACGAGCTAAGTTCTGGACTTAAGAATAATTAGGGTTCTGGACACGAGCTAAGTTCTGAACTTAAGAATAATTAGGGTTCTGAACCCGAGCAAAGTTCTGGACTTAAGAGGAATTTTAGGTTCTGGACCTAAGGGTAATTTAGGTTTTGCACCCGAGCTAAGTTCTGGACTTAAGATAGATTTTAGGTTTTGGACCTAAGGGTAATTATAGTCGGTAGTATACTAAAGAAATTTGCAAAAAATTTAGATAATTTTTACATTGCACATGCACATATCTTCTGCTTGCCCTCTGCGTGTAATAATATTTTAAAAGTATAAAAATATTTATATACACGCAAGTATTTGAATGATTAAATTGAATAATTGAGTTTTCTATTTATTTACTGTGTAGTCACTGTTTATGCACTATTTACTACTATTCATTTACTATTTGTAAATAGTAACCTACTATTTGTAGATAGTAACTTACAATTTATCAATAGTGAAATTTACTTTTTGAATTTTGTTTTTTTCTTTGCCATTCATCTATAAAAACACAGCACTCGGCTCTTCATTTCATTCGCATCAAACTTCTTTATTTCATAACTATAAATCTTTCATTAGAGAGTTTAGTATAGAGTTTTAGAGAAAATACATGCTTTGTAATATCCTCATTTATGCCCTAGAAGTTTTGCATATTGTTATTGTTGTTGTTGTTATAAATTGAATTGTTTGTTTATGATGGGATAAGAAAAGATTTTGGAAGGAGAATGCTTGTGTATAAGTGTTTTGGGAAAGAATTAGGGTTTAGAGAGAATGGTATATATTGTGTATATGATGATATATATAACATATAAATGGGTCAAAGGAAGAGTCAAAGGAAGAGAGATATTTTTTGTGTTAAGTGTGTAATTACATATAAGGGCTTATATGAGACAAGAAGTTAGTTAATTGAGTGAGGGCATTTTGGTAATTGCTTGGATAAAATCACTTGGTGGAGATTAAAAGCAAAATTTGACTTGGTGTCTTCATTATTTTCCTTTTTCTTTCAAGAGGTGGCCGGCCATTGAAGAGAAGAGAGAGCAAGAAAGGTGTTCTTGATGCTTGGAGCAAATTGAAGAAACAATCAAAAGATTTGACAAGGGATTTGTGGAATTTCTTCTTGTAAGTAAGTAATATTTTGTTTTCTTTACTTATTTGGAAGTTGTGTTGGAAGTGAGTTAGGGTTTGGTGATTTTGTGATTTAATGGATTTGAGATGTGTTGTGTTGTGTTCTCAAGTATTAAATTGGTTTTAAGTTAATAGTTTATATAGTTGTTGTTGTTAGAAGTGATAGATGTTGATTTGGAAGGATGGAGAAAGATGTTGGTTTTAGGGTTTTGAGATGATGTGTGTGTTTAATTGTTATATTAATGTGTTGTGAAGTGTTTCTTGTAATGAATATGTGTTTAGAACATTATTTATGTTCATTTGAAACATGTTATATGATGAATATTGTGTTTGAGTGCAATTGAGAAAGTGTTGGTTTTAGTTAGGTTGTGTTTGTGGGTGACACGGCCAAATGCTTTAAGGGGACACGGGCGTGTCATTTATTTGAGGAAGCTACTGCCTCTTTTCTTTTTAAGGACACGGGCGTGTCACTCAAGTTGGTTGGGCGTGTCAATCAAGTGAGTTGGGCGTGTCTTTCAAATGATTTGAACATTGTTTGATTTCTTGATTCTTTTTGCATGGTTTGAATTCTTTAAAGGTAGTGTGATCTCTAAACCTCAACATAAACATTTTTAAACATGCTTAAACTAAGGAATGACTTGATCAAACACTTGTGGATGATCCTAAAGCTATAAATAATATAAGTTGTTCTTGCATTGTTGAGATTGAATAAAGTTATGCTATGAATTGTGAATGGTAAAATGTTTCTTGAGTAATGTGAAATGAAATGTTGATATTTATGAATGATGTTATGTGAGATATAATGTGATCATGATTGTGATAAATATACACTTGAATAATGAAGTGTTATATTGTGAAATAAAAGGTGAAGCCATTGTTATTGGCTAAGGTGATTCAATGGAGATAAATGAGGCATGTTTGCCCAAATGATAATGAGAATTGAGAATGAAATCTAAATGAATTGTGTGGCTAATGTGTTATTCCATTTTCAGAGATGGTTGTTGGTGGCATGCCTAATAAGAGTAACAATCTCTTGAAGTTAGGTTGGATTGAATCCTTGAAGCCTAATTGAGATGTTACCACCCTTGAAGCTAGGTTGGGTTTTGTTCTTGAAGCCAAGTTGGGTTGAAGCTTAGCATGCTTTGCTCCCCTTGAAGCTTGGTTGAACCTAATCCTTGAAGCCTAGTTGGGTATATGATATTGATAAATGTGATGATAAAACCAAAACATTAACTCTGAAAATTGAATGGCATATTAGTGTATTTTGGGCCCATGCATGTGTTTGTTTAGATGTAAATGTTGAATGGTGAAATGTTTGAATAAGGAGATTATGTTTGTCTTTGTTTAGTGTTGACTATGAATGGTTAAATGAACACTAATAAGGTATATGACAAGATATTGAAATGTGATATGCAATGTGAAAGTATGTTGTTAGTTTTGCATATATGATGTTACATGCATGATATGGATTGAGAAATGACATTGCATTGCACTAAGTCATATCATTTGCATGATTATCTTACTAAGCCGTTGGCTTAGCGCGATAGTGTTTAATCGCGCAGGTAATAGAGTTGAACCCGAGAGCTCTACGAAACCGAGTGAGAGTAGACCTTGAAGAATCCATTTTAGGAGCTTAAAGATCAGAAGAGACTTGCCAATCATGTATATTTCTTTTATATTTTGTGAAGTAATGTTTATAATGTAAATTTGTAAATATTTTATAACTTCCGCTGTGTAATATTTAAATGTATATGTATATCTAATATGTTTTGTTTTATAAGTAAATGACCTACTTTTCTATAATGTATATAATTGAAAGGATATGGTTTTGTTTAAAATGTTTTGAATGTTAAGGAAACCGTAGCATCCCTATGTTTGGTGCACTTATGCTACATTGTTGTGGTTGTAGTGTGTGTGCATTGGATATGGGGGTGTTACATGCTTCAAGTTCAAGAACTCGATCTAATGCTGAGTTATTAGAGTTTATTCGACAACATGAAGATGAAAATATAAGTCTACTAGTCGGGATGCCGCTTCATCGTAGTTCAAATTAAAAGAGCAAGGTAATTATTTATTTTAACAGCAAATTATTTTTGTTTTTGTATTTTTGTTGTTTTTTTCTTTTTTTTTCTTTTTATATATATTTTCTATTTTCTTTTTATTTTTTCATTTTCATTTTATTTTATGTTTTATGTTTTTCTTTTTATTTTTTTTTGTTGTTGTTGTTGTTGTTTTATTTTGTTTTTTTGTTTTTTTAGGAAAAATTAATTAATTAGATAAATATATTTAAAAATTTAAGTAAATAGATAGACTAAAAATAGAATATAAATTAATTTAGCCTAAAAATCGGTGGTATTGATATAATGATATACCTACCTCGTGTTGACTTACCTGGCTCTGTGTTAGCGTGATCGCTACGTAATCCGGGGCGGAGGGTGTGTCTATAAAGCCCGACAATGGTACGATGTAGCGCCTTCTCAGGTAAAGCAGATTATCCAAGATTTCAGTTTTAAAAGCTTCATCTTGCAATTACCATCCGAGGAGTATTCAATAGACTGGAGTGTGGTTCAGGCACTTGCAGAATGATGGTTGGACACAACTCATACTTTTCACTTGCCCATTGGAGAGATGACAATTGGTCCGGTTGATGATACAACTATAAGTGGTATTAGGTATTATGGCCTTCCGGTTCCTCTTACCAATGATATTCTGACATTTGAAGAAATTCAATAATTAATTGGTATGGAACCATCATTTAAAGGGCCTTTCAAGATAAAAATCGAGCCAATTTGTAGTTATTGGATGAACTATGAAGGACGGGTTCATAGAGATAGCCAAATAGTATGCTCGAGGATTTTTTATATATTTGCTCAGGTCAATCATTTTAGACAACACCAAATCTGCCATCCATTTGTCAGTGTTGAGGGCCCTTGCTAATATGAGGATGGTACCGCTTTATGGCTAGAGTGAAGCTAGTCTTGCCTGTCTTTACCATGGTCTTGAAAAAATTTACAGAAATAAAAAGTCTTTTGTTGGCTTTATGGTGGTTATCGAGGTACTTTTCTTCCACCAATGTCAATTCCATTCTTTTCTTGTATGAATTTGATTTTTATTATTGTTGTAGGCATGGGTAAATGAGTATAATCTTATGAGGGTGTCTGGTATTTTTTGGGAGAGAGTCGGGTATCCGAGATTAAATTTTTGGTTGTCAGATCGCGTAGAAGTTTCTGGCTCTCACCATGTGCATACCCAACGCTTCATCTTGAGCTGCTTAACCTAGGACAAAGTAAAATAGCATTAGTATACTTTAAAATTTATATGAAAGTTTACTTACCTTATGTCATTTTATAGGTGAATTTGGCCTTGTGGAGCATAGAAGAGCGGACAAACTGTACTTCATGAATGCCACATTGTCGGCCCTGTGTCTAGTGGCTGGTTACTCAGAGAGAGAGTATACGAGTGGTTTCTTGGTCCCGAGCAGAGGAGGATCCCAATGCATTGTCCGGAGTATACCTTAAATATTACATCAATGCCGGAGAATGCATAATCGATGGCTCGGCATGGTTATGACGTTGAAACATTTCTCTATCCACCGGGTGCATCTTATATCCAGTTTATTCAAATAGGGCTCTTGAACTTTGACGTATCTCCCGTTGGCATATGGAAATTTCTGAAGAAAATGAGGATATAGATGAAGAGGAACATCATGGAGAGCGAGGAAAGTTTGTTCCACATCTGAGGCTAGCACTTCTTAAGTAAACTTTTACAATTTTTTCATTGTAATCGCTTCTTTCTTAACTTGTTTTGACTTTTTTAATTATTGTTGCAGGCTGCTAGCCCATTTGATCATGAGGCTGGACCTTCTTTTACTGCTTCTTCATTTGCTCATTCTAGTCCACCATATCTGCCATCTCATCCATAGGGTATTGATATCAATTACCTGGTAAGTTTTCTAGTTTCATGGTAATTTATGATATATGTATGCATGAATATGTATGCTCTTACTCTTTTCCTTTCTGGCTTGCAGCGGATGCTTGAAGAACAAAACAAGAAACTTTAAGAAGAGCTGGCCGCTAGTCGTCAATAGGTTTCCCATTTTGAAAATTTGTACCGTCAATCAGAGAAAAATTTTTGAGACTTCGGGTTTCAGGGGATGAGAGATCCTGGTGCTTCTTCATCTAGAGGCCCCCAAACTGATGACCATGAGATCCTTTCGTCTACTTCTGATGAGGACTGTTACAGATTGGAACCCCAAGGTAATAGAGATTCTGGTGCACCTACTTCGGGAGGACTTAGGACAGGTGATATGTCTCCTCCTCCAACAGGCTATGATTTTTTCAGAGCTTTATTTGATGATCTACCACCTCCTTTTTAGTGATGTATGAATATTGTGTCAATTGAGGAAACATTGTATAATAAGTATAAAAATAATAATGATGATATATAATTTTATTTTTACTGCAACTCTTTTTTTTATCATCATTTCCTTGCCCAATGTGTCCTTCGAGGTTCAACATACTCCCCTTAACTTGAAAGCTTTATATGATAAAAATATTTTTTATTATTTTTTTGAATTTTGATTTTGAAATCAAATGTTGGCTTTGCCAAATCAATGTCAATGTACCTCAGGACCTAATTTTTCTAAATTAACATATCTATAACATCACAACCCTAGTTACCAAACTAAACTTGGGAATTACTTCTATTTAAGCAAGAATTGTTGCACTTCAGATAGACACATACACATTACTTGGTCAAAGATCTCATTTAGTTTAAATATTATCTATCTCATATGCATGCTTATTCAAACTATCTCCACTAATAAACTCTACCTACCAAGAGAGATCAACGGGTCTTTGATAGGCTTGAAATGGGGTCTATAAGGGACATGGGTTAAATGAAGGCCATTTTGAGATAGGAGCTGATGTGATACAATGGACAAACCCTCACACTACAAACTTCTTATTTGAACTTTAGGTAGCTGGGAGCAATCTTGCTAGACTTGAAATTTCTTCTATTTTCTTGGCATTAACCTGGATACTGATTAGGACAGTCTTTGCCTTTGCAAAAAGTTTGGTACCTAAATTCATTTCCTTTCTTCTTCTTTTTTTGTCTTTTTTCTCTCTTTTTTTTGTTTTCTTTTCTTCTTTTTTTTGTTTTTTTTTTCTATCTCTAAAAGAGTTGTCTTGTTTGTACCAACTTGGGTTTCTAATAACGGATGAGTGGAGTGACATAAATCTTCTTTATCAGGGATAAATCATTTGTTATCTTGATAGACTGGAGATATTAGGTGAACTTCAATGACCCTTATGGTCTTGAGAACATCAACTATCCTTATGGTCTTAAGAACTTCAACTATCTTCATGGTCTTGGCTATTCATTCCTTTCTTTGATCTTCTTGCCTATTTACCTTAGTGATCATAAGACTTGTCAAAAGTATCACAACAGCTCAGGGTAGGTTGTTGGGGTTATATGCAAATGAAAAGAAAGCTGAAATTTTATGAAGGCTCAAAAGGACAACTAGGGATTGATATTTACTTGGGTGGATTCTAGTTGTTGGCTAACCAAACAATGCCTAGATCATCTCTCCCTTAAATAAGCAGAGTTTAATTTTGCCTTAAAAGTTTGTCAAAGCATGTTCTAAAAGCGACTAGGACCTAGACAAAGGTCATTATGTAAGAGCCCTCTCTAAGTAAGCATACACAACTCAATGTTATAGAGCAATTCCCTCACCTAGTAAAGTTATTCAAGTCATGATGCATAAATATATTAATTCATGAACATCAAGCTAGATTCCTCATTGGTTGGGCACCAAAATGAACAAAGACCAATAAAATTTTTTATAAAAGTAATTTATTCAAACAAATTTAAATTTGAAAAACATGATTGTTCTAATTAAAGCAAAATGTGAAAAGCAACATTCAAGCTAAGGAAAGTTTGTTGAGTTAAGCTTTTTTTTTCCTTTCACATCTTTAGTATCCCCATCTTGAAAGGATGATAAAAAAAAATCTTCTTCTAATCCTTTTCCTACTATGAAGGTTGCTGGTGGTGACACTCTGTTGAACCTTGGTAATGGATTGTCTTTAGTGTCCGGCTTGTTGGGCTCAGGCAGCTTTCCACTATCAATTAAATTTTGGATCTCATGCCTCAACCTCACACATCTATCCATGTTGTTCCCTTGCATTTGATGAAACTGGCAAAATGCTTCAGTGTCGAAATTAGGTGGGAGAGGGTTAGGCAAAGAACGAGGATTTAAGGGTGTAACAATCCCTTTCTTTGAAGCTTATTGAGAACCCAAGACATCAGTTTTCCTAATTCTAAAAATTGCCGCCTTGTTCCTTGGCTAGTAGCATTAACACCGACTGCCTTTTGCATGCTTTGGTTACCAGACTGAGAGTTTCCTTTCTCGCTTCTTCTTATTGAAAAATGGTTCTTCTCTCTTTCCCATTCTTCGATTTGCAGACCAGCTTGGAGGAGATCTTTAAAAACACGGATGAGTGTATGAGACATCCTTTCACGAAGACTAAGCAACACCCCTCTCATAATCATCCTTATTTGGTCAGATTCATCAGGGCTTTTCTTGAGCAAAGCAGCCTTATTTCTCCATCTTTTCACATAGTCCATAAAATTCTCATTTGGCCTTTGTCTAATGGACTCCACTTCCATTAAGGTAACTTCCATTTCAACATTGTATCCATATTGTTGAATGAAGGCCTTGTATAGTAGATCCCAACTCTTTTGTGTTCCTTCTTCTAAGGTATTGAACCAATTTTGGATAACAGGATCCAATGAGAGTATGAAGTACCTTAGAGTTTGAGCCTTAGTAGCTCGGGCAGACTGCATAGCAGTGATATACTGCTTCACATAGAGGTGAGGATTTCTGGTTCTATCAAACTTTGCAAAGGATGGCATCTTGAACTTGTACAAAACTTCTTCATCTAGCTCAAATAATTTGTCAACTTCAGACATTTCTTCAATTTTCAGCTTCTTCTCAAATTTCTTTTCTGAGTCCTCAATCATCTTTTCGACATCAGAAGTCTCAGTTTTCTCCATGGCTGATCTTTCAACAATCTTCGATTCTTTCTTCTTATCTTGAGGATCTTGGAAGTATTGAACCTAATCATCATCATCATCAATGATCACCTTATCATCATCAAAAACCACTTCACCAGCTTTAGTCTTCCCTTTGTCCTTTGGCTTCCTAGTGCTAGCAGATGCTTCGGCATGATTTCCTAAAATCGCAGCCAATTGGTTCTTTATGGTCTCAACCAGGGCCTCTTTTATTTCTTCCATCTTGGAATTGAGGGCGTCATCCTCCATTCTTTGAATTTGTTCGGGCTCCATTGCTTTTGGTGAGCAAGTGATTGAGTTGCTACTAGATTCTTCATCTCTGGCGTAGGTCAGATTGTCATAAGCTTTTGAACTGTCCTAATATTGTGATAGATAAATCGATTAATCTATCACACTTAGGGGTTGTAAATCAATATTGTTCTTCTATTATTCAATTTCCAACCTTTACAATTATAATACTAACTTATATCACATAAATTATATATATTCTCCAAGCTTTTATTACATCAAGAATTAACACATTTTAACTCCATCTCCAAAACAATTTGCTTTTGTTGAATTGATCATTATTAACCCAACTCATGTTCAATAATATTATCTTTAACATATCCTATGCCCAACCTTCAATTAGATACCAATCTTACACAAGTATCTTTCATTACTCCATTTCCAATCCATCTCTTCTAGAAATTTTCAAATACATAATTCCTTCCTTACAATTCTTATTATACATTTATACATAAAACATTTTCACACTCAAATACTTTGAGTTCCAAAACATCTTATAATAACCTCATTTAATTATTGCCATAACAATTTCACTGTTCAATATTACCCAGGTCCATTCTTACTTCTAATACCATTAAACATGTAATGATATAAAATAATAAACATATTATCCACACCTTCATAGATCACATTCATATCAAAAGTTCATTTCACAAATCCTCTTTATATAAACACATAATTATACAATTTATTAAATTTCCCTTTTTCATATAGTTTATACCAATTTAATATTTATCACTTTCCTTTGACTATTATCATGCTCATTTGTTTATCATAACTTAAGTTATTCATTAACTTCAATAAATATACATACTCTACTTATAATATTATTTCACAAGGAACTTAATCACATTTCCAATGTGATATCTCTCTCACATTTGTTTATAAATATCTTTAACACATCTTTCATAGTCATTTTTCATCCTTCCCAATCAAATTACTTAAAGTAACCCATTTTCTTTTGCTTAATTCCTTTTCTTTCATTTCACACCAAATTTTCCTACTATCAATCACATCTCCCAATTCATAATACTTTCATGAGCACTAATATTCATTTCATATATCTCATGTATTAAATACATTAAACTATCAATATTTCATTGATCTTCATCCACATTCCATGAAAACTATAAATTTCCAACTTACTAATTTACTCAAACTTCAATTTATTCATCTCATACTCTTCATATTAACTTTAAAACATCTTATATGTATATACCACAAAGTAACATCAAAACATATAAGTTTCACAATTATTAAACTCATTCCAAAGAAAATCTAAATATCTCATATCTCCACCATTAACATAAGCTTTCACAATATTCAAACATATCATATTTCTAACATTAAAATCACCATGTTTGCATTAAAATAACAATACAAACAACACCCATATCACCTCGTACTTAACTAACATCATCTCTTTTTTTCTTTTTTAATCAACCTTAACTTTACCGACCCACCCTTTAAATTATCACACCTAATCTATATCAATCAACTCATTCAATAGTTCACTGTACTCTTTGCATTTGCATAACATATCTTTTCATATTACCCATCAAACAATATTTCCTCTTTCTATAAATCTAAACATAAAGTTTATTGGAATTAGATTCAAATATTAGAGGAAAGGTTACACACTTTAATCTTAATTTGTTTCTAACTCATTTCCAACTTTATTCTTCTAGCCATTTCTTTAAATATCATACACATGTCAATAATCAAACTTTTTACTTTTACCTTCCATATCATTTCTTTGTATCACACTCATCTCTTAATTATCAACATTTCAAAATTTGCTTTTATATGAAACCTCATTTATACACTATCATTTATTTCATGTAATTCAAATACATCACAATTCACATAATGCCACGTTCGAGACCAACCTAGATGTGAATGCATATGCATGTCTTACCAATTGCATTTCAAAAATCTTCTTTTCACTTCTTATTTAAACTCTTCAAAAATTTTTCTTTTAAATTTCACTTAGGCCGAGAATCTCGAACCTAAGCTCTGATACCAAAATAACTGTAACACCCCATACTCTATATAAGCACTATGCATATACTTAGTATACATACAATGCGTATATAAAGTATAAGAATGTCACTTTTAGTTTCTATTTAAAAATCTTTATCCAAGGTCAAGCAATATTATATTAATTTAAGAAACATTTATAAGAATCATTATTGTTATCAAAAATAAAACATAATTAAAATCATACATGTATGCATCACCTTCTAGTTGGTCTCGAGACACTCTTACCCTTCTCGTGGCATAGCAACTAGGCATCCAGATCATCCACATAAATACCTGCACGATTATATAACCGCACTAAGCTTGAAAGCTTAGTAAGACAAATAAACATTAAAATATACTTTACAAAATATTCATACCTCATGTTTTTATCATTATGTTCTATTATTCGCTTATCCCATTTTTCCTTTCTCAAAACATTCTTCATATATTCCTACTAATCTCAGAAATTATACACATATTTATATAAAACATTCACAACATAATATCTACCATTTTTATCTCATATACATATGCATAAACATCATTTCAACAAATCACCCTTATTTGGCATATCCAAACTTCCATGGAAACAATTATCACAAATTTCACATTCACATACACTTTACATATCACACAACATTTTCATAAGCTCATATCTCAACAAAACTCCTCAAGCCATATTCACTTTCAATATATCAATACACTTATTACATCATAACATCATTTTATTCACAATTCATTAATCATGAAATACATTTCCATCAAAAGCATTCATAGATCTCATTTATCAATCATGTTACAATTCATGACTCACATTACACAAAGACAAGCATAAATCTCATTGCTCATATATTTCATCATTTGCATATCACATTGAAAACAAAGACAGACTCGGGCCCAAAAGACACTAATATGTTATTCAAAGTTCAGAGTTACTGCTTTGGTCTCTAATCATAATCATCAAGCCCTTAGGCATCATATATATATCTCTATCCATGGATAGTGTAACAGACCCAGTCTCTTGGACCATCAACTCAACATGCTTGAGGAGATCCTCAACCCGGCAAGACTGTTACCATTCATATATCTCATATTCACAATTTCCATAACGTAACAGACCCAGTCTCTTGGACCTCAATTCAATTCAAATTGAAGAGATCCTCAACCCGGCAAGACTGTTACTATAATTCATAGGCATGTCGCCAAATGCAGAACTCTGAAACTTGAATCAACATATTAGACACAACATCATTCCATTTATAACTTTATACATTTCTTTCTCAATTCATTTCATTCTCATCATTATAGCCAACACTCATGGCTTCATATTTCACAATCATAATAGGCAACCATGCCTCAATCATCTCATTAGTATCATCATGGCCAATCACAATGGCTTCATGTCTCATTTAAATCATCATATCATGTCTCAAATCATGTTGTATGATTTCATTATTCAATTATACATAATCAATTACTTCATCATATCCTTCACATTATATATATATATAGGATCACAATTTACATTATTCACATACCACATTACAATTCACAAGGTTCACAATGCATAAGACATCACATGGTTCATATAGTATTAACACTATCATCAAATCATATTGATCAATATATCTTCCACATTTCCTATATTATCATTGATATATTCATACATAACCATTTACCTTATTCAAGGACTTAGAATCTTCCATATACATTTGGTTGAATCATTATTGTTTTAAGTGTGTTTAGGTACAAAAGACATTTGAAGATCCAACAATGTTTGAAGACCAAATAACAAACACAATTGCAAACACCCTCAAGGGACACGGCCAAGCTTGTGGCCGTGTCTCCCAATATAAACATCCAGTAGCCAACACGCCCAAGGGACACGGCCGTGTTCGTGGCCGTGTCACTCAACACCAATTCAAGCAGTAGCAAACACGGGCAATGGACACGGCCAAGCCAGTGGTCGTGTCTCTCAACACAACAATCCAGTACCAAACACGGGCAAGGGACACGGCCGTGTCTCTCAACACAAATCAGACAGTAGCAAACACAGGCAAGGGACACGGCCAAGCCAGTGGTCGTGTCTCCCCAAAACTCATCCAACACGACCAATTTTGCCCTAACTTGGCCGTGTCTCCCATAACTTGGCCGTGTCCTTCAATAATTCAAAAACCAAACACTTCGAAATTCATCTAAACCAAACTCTAATTCAACATTTCATCATTTTCCTCACAATTTTCTCAACTCATCATCACTTAGATATCAATTCCACACATTTACATACTTCAATCTCTTGTTATCATCATTTTACACACCAATCATACCCAACATAACCTCAATCCAAAAGAAAACCACACAAGAAGGTATATACTTATATATATGTATAATCAATAAAATTCATTCAAGAAATGTGTACTTACCTGTATAGCTTGCCAAATCTTCATCTCCATCTTCAATACTCTTAAAATCCTTAAGAAATTTGATGAAGATTAATCTCTCTCTCTCTCTCGTGCTCTCTCTCTCTCTCTCGTGCTCTCTTGTCCACGAAGAAGAAACAGAAGAAGAGGAAGAAGGAAGGTTCTCCATCCTTCCTTCGTTCTTATCTTATATATATATATAATAATAATAATAATAATAACAATAATAATAATAATAATAACAATAACAATAATAATAACAATAATAACAATTATACCATTAAATCTCCACCACACACAATTCCTTTTGACTTTCTTCTTCTTTTCTCTTTCCTTCAATACACACATTGAATCCAAATACAACAGTAACCCCAACACTTTTAGGGTATACTTTAGGATATTACAATTCTCTCCCCCTTAAATAATTTCGTCCTCGAAATTATCCAGTATAATAACAACCCATTCAGAATAATTCACCATCTTAATTTTCATATGAAGATAATCGTATCTTACAATATAGTTTTATCAACTCTCATATCTTCTACTCTCCCCCTTAGAGATAATCATCTTCTCTGAAATTCATAATTCATCATTGTATAGGTATATATATATACATATATCTTTACATCTTATTACTTTCTCAACAAAGCAATCAAGATAATTCATAACATCTCCAATAAATTTTATCTTGTACTAGAGTCAGATTATCACTTTAATTCTTTATAGATATTCTCTTAACTTTAGCCTCAAAAATTATTAATCAATATCTTAGCATTGTTTATTCCATTCTTACCATCACTTTCAAAATAAACATTTACCAAACCTCAATGGATAACTAAATCCTTACTCTCTTAAGCTTGTTTCTCACCATGTACAATTAATATACTTCAATTTATTTATGTTCATTCATAAATCAAAATATTACATCACACACCTTACCATTAAATCTCAATATTGTCTTGCAACTTTAGCAAAACCTAGATTAATCGATTTATCTATCACAATATACTAACATTTCAACTTTATTTGATTCAAACCAACAGTTAACTTATTGAAATTTATCATTGGATTTCACCATATATACATATATATAACCTAAGTTCATTAGGTCAAACATATATTCAAATTCTAATTTTTCCAAATTCATATATTCAATAAATATGAATCATGCTTATACATATACATTTCCTTATTTCAAAAATTATATTATCATTTCCTATACTCATTCAAAGTTTATCAATATAGCCAACAACTATATCTTCATAAATGTACTTTTCCCCCAACGAAAATTGGCAATCCAAGTTCGATTGCCCAACACATTGGGTCAGCATGGTTCCGCAGGAGGCAGGTACGTCCGTTCATTTATCTTTTCACAATTCATTTTTCATAATCAATTAGGTACTCTACCTCCATTATAATTCATTTCTAACACCATTGCCAACAATTATGATTTCTCATCATATCAAAATAGTATACTTATATATCATCAACTATTTTGAACACCTCATTATTCAATCATATCATTTCCAACATTATTGATATATACATATTAATTTACATTATTCATACTCCCATAAATTTTAAGTTTAATCACTTAATCACTTTATAATGTAAATATATTCAGTATAACTTTCAATCATGATTACAATTTCTTTCCTTTTATTATTTCTTCACCCAATATTACTATATTTATATAATTATTGTTCTATTACACAATTCATAACTTAAAACATTATCACAATTCTCTTCCCTTGCTTTACTTCTCATAAGTATAATTAACTTTTTAACATCTAAATTATAAAATATAACTTCCCCAATCATATCTTTTAACCATGTTTCTAGAAACATAGTTATCAATCTCAGTTCTAAATCTGAAGATAATAAAATTAATCAACTAATCACACTAACCAAATCATATGACAATGATATATTAACAATCACACTTAGGGGTTGTAAATCAATATTGTTCTTCTATTATTCAATTTCCAACCTTTACAATTATAATACTAACTTATATCACATAAATTATATATATTCTCCAAGCTTTTATTACATCAAGAATTAACACATTTTAACTCCATCTCCAAAACAATTTGCTTTTGTTGAATTGATCATTATTAACCCAACTCATGTTCAATAATATTATCTTTAACATATCCTATGCCCAACCTTCAATTAGATACCAATCTTACACAAGTATCTTTCATTACTCCATTTCCAATCCATCTCTTCTAGAAATTTTCAAATACATAATTCCTTCCTTACAATTCTTATTATACATTTATACATAAAACATTTTCACACTCAAATACTTTGAGTTCCAAAACATCTTATAATAACCTCATTTAATTATTGCCATAACAATTTCACTGTTCAATATTACCCAGGTCCATTCTTACTTCTAATACCATTAAACATGTAATGATATAAAATAATAAACATATTATCCACACCTTCATAGATCACATTCATATCAAAAGTTCATTTCACAAATCCTCTTTATATAAACACATAATTATACAATTTATTAAATTTCCCTTTTTCATATAGTTTATACCAATTTAATATTTATCACTTTCCTTTGACTATTATCATGCTCATTTGTTTATCATAACTTAAGTTATTCATTAACTTCAATAAATATACATACTCTACTTATAATATTATTTCACAAGGAACTTAATCACATTTCCAATGTGATATCTCTCTCACATTTGTTTATAAATATCTTTAACACATCTTTCATAGTCATTTTTCATCCTTCCCAATCAAATTACTTAAAGTAACCCATTTTCTTTTGCTTAATTCCTTTTCTTTCATTTCACACCAAATTTTCCTACTATCAATCACATCTCCCAATTCATAATACTTTCATGAGCACTAATATTCATTTCATATATCTCATGTATTAAATACATTAAACTATCAATATTTCATTGATCTTCATCCACATTCCATGAAAACTATAAATTTCCAACTTACTAATTTACTCAAACTTCAATTTATTCATCTCATACTCTTCATATTAACTTTAAAACATCTTATATGTATATACCACAAAGTAACATCAAAACATATAAGTTTCACAATTATTAAACTCATTCCAAAGAAAATCTAAATATCTCATATCTCCACCATTAACATAAGCTTTCACAATATTCAAACATATCATATTTCTAACATTAAAATCACCATGTTTGCATTAAAATAACAATACAAACAACACCCATATCACCTCGTACTTAACTAACATCATCTCTTTTTTTCTTTTTTAATCAACCTTAACTTTACCGACCCACCCTTTAAATTATCACACCTAATCTATATCAATCAACTCATTCAATAGTTCACTGTACTCTTTGCATTTGCATAACATATCTTTTCATATTACCCATCAAACAATATTTCCTCTTTCTATAAATCTAAACATAAAGTTTATTGGAATTAGATTCAAATATTAGAGGAAAGGTTACACACTTTAATCTTAATTTGTTTCTAACTCATTTCCAACTTTATTCTTCTAGCCATTTCTTTAAATATCATACACATGTCAATAATCAAACTTTTTACTTTTACCTTCCATATCATTTCTTTGTATCACACTCATCTCTTAATTATCAACATTTCAAAATTTGCTTTTATATGAAACCTCATTTATACACTATCATTTATTTCATGTAATTCAAATACATCACAATTCACATAATGCCACGTTCGAGACCAACCTAGATGTGAATGCATATGCATGTCTTACCAATTGCATTTCAAAAATCTTCTTTTCACTTCTTATTTAAACTCTTCAAAAATTTTTCTTTTAAATTTCACTTAGGCCGAGAATCTCGAACCTAAGCTCTGATACCAAAATAACTGTAACATCCCATACTCTATATAAGCACTATGCATATACTTAGTATACATACAATGCGTATATAAAGTATAAGAATGTCACTTTTAGTTTCTATTTAAAAATCTTTATCCAAGGTCAAGCAATATTATATTAATTTAAGAAACATTTATAAGAATCATTATTGTTATCAAAAATAAAACATAATTAAAATCATACATGTATGCATCACCTTCTAGTTGGTCTCGAGACACTCTTACCCTTCTCGTGGCATAGCAACTAGGCATCCAGATCATCCACATAAATACCTGCACGATTACATAACCGCACTAAGCTTGAAAGCTTAGTAAGACAAATAAACATTAAAATATACTTTACAAAATATTCATACCTCATGTTTTTAGCATTATGTTCTATTATTCGCTTATCCCATTTTTCCTTTCTCAAAACATTCTTCATATATTCCTACTAATCTCAGAAATTATACACATATTTATATAAAACATTCACAACATAATATCTACCATTTTTATCTCATATACATATGCATAAACATCATTTCAACAAATCACCCTTATTTGGCATATCCAAACTTCCATGGAAACAATTATCACAAATTTCACATTCACATACACTTTACATATCACACAACATTTTCATAAGCTCATATCTCAACAAAACTCCTCAAGCCATATTCACTTTCAATATATCAATACACTTATTACATCATAACATCATTTTATTCACAATTCATTAATCATGAAATACATTTCCATCAAAAGCATTCATAGATCTCATTTATCAATCATGTTACAATTCATGACTCACATTACACAAAGACAAGCATAAATCTCATTGCTCATATATTTCATCATTTGCATATCACATTGAAAACAAAGACAGACTCGGGCCCAAAAGACACTAATATGTTATTCAAAGTTCAGAGTTACTGCTTTGGTCTCTAATCATAATCATCAAGCCCTTAGGCATCATATATATATCTCTATCCATGGATAGTGTAACAGACCCAGTCTCTTGGACCATCAACTCAACATGCTTGAGGAGATCCTCAACCCGGCAAGACTGTTACCATTCATATATCTCATATTCACAATTTCCATAATGTAACAGACCCAGTCTCTTGGACCTCAATTCAATTCAAATTGAAGAGATCCTCAACCCGGCAAGACTGTTACTATAATTCATAGGCATGTCGCCAAATGCAGAACTCTGAAACTTGAATCAACATATTAGACACAACATCATTCCATTTATAACTTTATACATTTCTTTCTCAATTCATTTCATTCTCATCATTATAGCCAACACTCATGGCTTCATATTTCACAATCATAATAGGCAACCATGCCTCAATCATCTCATTAGTATCATCATGGCCAATCACAATGGCTTCATGTCTCATTTAAATCATCATATCATGTCTCAAATCATGTTGTATGATTTCATTATTCAATTATACATAATCAATTACTTCATCATATCCTTCACATTATATATATATATAGGATCACAATTTACATTATTCACATACCACATTACAATTCACAAGGTTCACAATGCATAAGACATCACATGGTTCATATAGTATTAACACTATCATCAAATCATATTGATCAATATATCTTCCACATTTCCTATATTATCATTGATATATTCATACATAACCATTTACCTTATTCAAGGACTTAGAATCTTCCATATACATTTGGTTGAATCATTATTGTTTTAAGTGTGTTTAGGTACAAAAGACATTTGAAGATCCAACAATGTTTGAAGACCAAATAACAAACACAATTGCAAACACCCTCAAGGGACACGGCCAAGCTTGTGGCCGTGTCTCCCAATATAAACATCCAGTAGCCAACACGCCCAAGGGACACGGCCGTGTTCGTGGCCGTGTCACTCAACACCAATTCAAGCAGTAGCAAACACGGGCAATGGACACGGCCAAGCCAGTGGCCGTGTCTCTCAACACAACAATCCAGTACCAAACACAGGCAAGGGACACGGCCGTGTCTCTCAACACAAATCAGACAGTAGCAAACACAGGCAAGGGACACGGCCAAGCCAGTGGCCGTGTCTCCCCAAAACTCATCCAACACGACCAATTTTGCCCTAACTTGGCCGTGTCTCCCATAACTTGGCCGTGTCCTTCAATAATTCAAAAACCAAACACTTCGAAATTCATCTAAACCAAACTCTAATTCAACATTTCATCATTTTCCTCACAATTTTCTCAACTCATCATCACTTAGATATCAATTCCACACATTTACATACTTCAATCTCTTGTTATCATCATTTTACACACTAATCATACCCAACATAACCTCAATCCAAAAGAAAACCACACAAGAAGGTATATACTTATATATATGTATAATCAATAAAATTCATTCAAGAAATGTGTACTTACCTGTATAGCTTGCCAAATCTTCATCTCCATCTTCAATACTCTTAAAATCCTTAAGAAATTTGATGAAGATCAATCTCTCTCTCTCTCTCTCGTGCTCTCTCTCTCTCTCTCGTGCTCTCTTGTCCACGAAGAAGAAACAGAAGAAGAGGAAGAAGGAAGGTTCTCCATCCTTCCTTCGTTCTTATCTTATATATATATATATATATATAATAATAATAATAATAACAATAATAATAATAATAATAACAATAACAATAACAATAACAATAACAATAATAATAACAATAATAACAATTATACCATTAAATCTCCACCACACACAATTCCTTTTGACTTTCTTCTTCTTTTCTCTTTCCTTCAATACACACATTGAATCCAAATACAACAGTAACCCCAACACTTTTAGGGTATACTTTAGGATATTACAATATATTTTTTGGCCCTTAAATTTTATGTGATTTATGTATTAAGCGCCTAAATTTTGAATAGGTGATATTTAGCCCCTTAATTATATGAATTAATGATTTTAATTTTTTAACATAAATTAAACTCCTATATTAAAATCATGTGCCTATTTAGAAGCTAAAGTGCATGTGATTGGGCCAAATGCTATGACTTTGGTGACGATCAACATGACAGCATCATCATTCATTAACTAGACCTACTAGCCTTTTTTATATTAATCAAAAGTTAAAAATTAATATGTTAAAATTTAACTACTTAATGTAATATATTATTACTTGCTGCCATTATTTAATATATGGTCTATAGGGGCTAAATTCATTTTAATTGAACAAACAAATATCACTGCTCAAAATAAAAAAATATATTAATTATTCAGTAAAAAATATATAAATTATTTACAATATTTTCCAATAAATAAATAAATTCATATATATCATTTGTACAAAAAAGAGTAACAATAGAAAACGAGACTTTATAACTTAGGATAAGGTACGCATATATAATTTCAGCAAGATGTATCAATTATATATAATTTTATTGTACTCAATCATATATTAAGTTTGAATTAAGAAAATAAATTTTTTAAAAATTCAGTTCATCAAAAAATATTTTTTTCACTAATTAAAACCCATAGATCTATTTATAATTACGTTTGACCACTTCAAAAAATTAATAAATTTAGATATAAATGATACGTAGTGAAATTTAAATTTAAGTAATGCCTAAACTTAAAATAAATATAAAATATATATGGTTGAGATAGTCAAATCCAACTTATAAAATATACTATAATAGTACATGCATAATGCTGCAAGTATTTTTAATTAATATATATATAACAATTTTGAAATTCTATAATAACTTTAAGTAAAAAAATATGAAAAATTGATAACCATTAATATTTTTTATTTAATAATTTATTTAAACTTATTTATAAGTGTACTACAAAAAAAATATTATAATATTTTATGGGAGAATTAAAATAATGAGAGAATTAAAATAAACATAGCTTATAAAAATGTTTATATATAATAATAGTATTTTCTCATATAGAATCACTATCTCAATACTATTTATAAAATTAGTATTATTAAAGTTTAATATATTACATATACAATCATTATAATTTCAATATCCCAATTTTTTTAACAAAGAAAATCAACATGAAAATAAATTATTCAAAAGATTGTATTACTAACCTTTATAAAAAGAAAAAATGTACACATATTGAAATGTACAATGAACATGCTCATGCATGTATGATCTTGAAACAAAATTATAAATCATTTACTTAAGTTATTTTTTTAATATTTTATGAGTTTTGTTAAAAATTTCTACCATAAATATCACGACCCAAACCATAAGGCACTTGTCTGGCACTAGAAAATGAAAAAGCCCGTGGCTTCCGAAATTCATAGTCAGCCTAATAACTCATTTATCAAGAAAAATGGATTGTGACAGCAGTCACTGTCTCATACTTGGCCCACAAGCCTATTAAAAATGCACGATTAATACAATATATCATTATTATCATCAGATGTTGGTTAACATATATATAAAATCAAACAAAAAGATAAATAAGAAAAGAAATAGCATGCAGAGTTCTAAAATACATTAAGATAAAATAGTTAAATAATAAAATAAATAATAGAATAATTTTTGTCGAGGGATAAAAAGGCAGAATGACTCGATTAAGCAGTACTTCTATGCTCAACCTGCAACAAATAAACGAAACCCAACGACTCTCCTCCAAGCATCTAATTGAACATGGAAAAATAGCGGGGCATTATTTTCAAATAATAAACATGAACTATTAGAATATAGATGAATGGATGACTCTAAAGATTTTATGAAAACTTTAGCAGAGTCTCTCCTATAACTATGATATCTTCTTGAAATAAAATAAGAAATAACACTTTTAAATATCTCACAACAGTCAACTTCAACCCAAATGCCCCATTTGGGCCTCCATCAACATCCTTAATAACAACTCAATAATAACTTCACAAAGATAATGATTATTAAATATTAAGATAATAATATCCTATTTAAATTAATATAACTTTCTACTAAATCTGTAACACTTTTATATTCTATATACGTACAATATATATATACCCTGTATACATAAAGTACATATAAAGAATATAAGAGTGTCACCAGAATTGCATGTAAAAACATCATACTTTCATTTATCTACATAATTACACTCTTAGAAATTTAATGTATGTATTATTAGCAATTGTTTTCAGTATTATCGAAAAACTTTATAGGAAAATTCTCTGGAAAAAATTTGCCGGAGTTTTTTTTTTGTAATCACAATAAAATCAAAAGCTCAACAAACATAACCTGCATGAAAATTTTACACTTCCAAAATCCATATTTATTCACATATCAATAAATCTCCAATTATCTCAAACAAATCACCCAAAACTCATTATGTTATAAATTTACACATTCAATAAGCACATTTAATATTCACAAAAAGAATTACTTATACAAACTTTATATAATGTGCACAATACATACAAAAAAAAAAAACCCAAGATGCATAATATAAAGCATAAGTATACATGAATGTAGTAGGCACCATTAATCTTGTGGCTCTTTGATCTCCAGATATCGCCCACAACCACTAGGATTCCTCTAGTCAATAATTATCACCTATGTGATTCATACAATCGCGTTAAGCTTTATAGCTTAGTGATACATGTTTATAAATAATAAATATTATACACACACATTCTTACTTCACATTCTATTCATTAAGTATATACATATGTATAACTCTTTCATCATTCTTTTTAGATTAATCCTTATACACATATCTCATTGCTTATCATACTATTAGCATAGCATATCCCTCGTTTACCTCTTCCATATTACATATTTCATATACTTACATTATTATTTATACATTTTTATACAATTCATTTATTCACCATACAATTTATCATACATATAAATATATCACAAATTCACACATTGGGCCCAAAAGTACTTATATAATGGTCTAGTTCTAAATATATTGTCTTGGACTATTTTAATTATCTGTGATACCAATGTGTCTCACCCAAAAGCGTAATAAATATCTATGATATCAGCGTGTCTTCTCAAAGATGTAATAATATCTATGACACCAGCGTGTCTCACCTATGTGCATAATAATATCTGTGACACCAGCATATCTCACCCGTGGCGTAATAGATTTTCAACAACAATATTCCAGAACTAGACTTTATATAAGGTAATCATGCAAACACATTTCTTATATTCCACTTTTCTCTTAATTTTCCACATTTCATATTCTTTTTCAAATTCTCTCCTCATACTTAGCATCATCATCACTTATAATGAAAATGTGGCTTATTTTCACATTTTAGTGCATACATAGCATATTTCATAACTCACGCATATTATCATATTACTTATTAGAATGTGACTCATGTTCACATTCTTATCACAATTAACTTTCATATACCTAGTTTACATCACATTATATATATATATATTACTGAAATACCATTACAATGCGAATATATATATATATTAGTTAAATACCATTACAATGTGAATATTTATCACATTAGCAATAGTTATCTCATATTTTCACAATTTATACACAACATTATACTAGCCATAATTCCATGGCTTATCATAATATTTATAAAATATTACACTTACAAACACACACATTGTCTCATTTTATCAATTTTTTATATTTTCACATATTTCATATTTTTAGTATTTCTCAATCATATTATATTTTTTTATTTCTCATAATTTTCACATTTTCTATCTTGTTATCATATTTATCAATTTTTATGATATTTACCATTTTTCTACAATTCCTCATATTTTTCATATCCCTTAATTATTTTTTATATTTTTTCAAATTAGACATAATACTAAGTCACAAAATCACAAAATGGCTTATTTCCTTATTCTATTTTATTATCCACATTTCATATCGCATTTAACATAATGTACAATTTATACAAAATGTACACAACAATTACTTTAGCCATAATATGATAGTTTAACATTCATATTCCATTCTTTTCACTTACTTTTAAATGGTACAATACCATATATCTTATCAAAATAGATATTAAAGTGGCATAATATATTCACAAAGATACAATGCGTTATGCCAACTCAAATACAATTTAAACATAATTCATTAAAATATATGCTAACCTCAATTATGCTAATACACCTCCCAAGTCTTACTTCACCAATTGCCCTTACTCTCTTTAATTTTGTAACTTCCCTTTACTCAACTCTAAACTATATTATAAGTTCCAGTTTAGCATTAGCAATTCATTTAAATATACTTTAATCAATTAAATACCATTTACATCAATTCCACCAAGAATTACACTAAAATACTATTTTCACCATTACTACCTTATTCAAACTTCATTCTATCAAGCTCATTTTTAACATTTAACTATAAAAACATCATTTATGCATCAATATAGCATTAAAACAATAATAATTCATCTCATTAAAATAATTACCAACATCCATATTAGAAATCCTAATTTCACATAATATGTCCATAACCCTAAACTTAACCAAACTCTTTCATAATCAATTTCTAAACATAAAACCATTATATACATATTAAAACAATATTAAATTATTCAATTTCAACAATTATATCCATCCACACCAAAACTCTAATTTACACATATTCATCCATAACCCTAAATTCACCAATTATGCCATATATAATCATCATTTTAACTTTATTTTTATCTATTTAATAATTTAGAGGGTGTTTCTCAAAACTTAAAAGCTGGTCAAAACTGATTATAAGTAGTTTTTAGATTATAAGTTGTTTATTTAAGTGTTTCTGAAAACTTAAATAGTAGATTATAATTTGATTTTAATCAGTTTTTTAAAAGTTGAGTTTTGTTACTTTTTTTTAAGCACTTATTTTTTAAGCAGTTTTGACCAAGTAAGAGGGTGTTTCTCAAAACTGGAGTTTTTCAGCTTATTATGAATAAGTAATTTTTAGATTATAATCAGATTAAAAATAAGCAGTTAAGCGTTTCTGTAAACTAGTTAATAATCAGCTGATAATCAGTTTATAATCAGTTAAGTGTTTCTGTAAAATCAGCTTATAATCAGTTTTTAATTGCAGAAACTGTCAAAATGACCAAACTGTCCCTTAGTTTATTTATTGTATAAAAATGATTTTTAAATATCAATTCAAAATTTATTTTGCAATAATAATAATAATAATAAAATTTATTTAATAATAATAATAAAATTTATTTAATAATAATAATAATAAAATTTATTTAATAATAATAATAATAATAATATTGGTGTTACGAATAAATTATACAAATAAAAAACTACTATATAAATATTACCAAATTAATTAGAATCGTAAAAGAATTTTGATGGGAACTAAAGTGTATAGGGTGGGCAAATTTGGAATATTGAAGATTAGGTAGGGATAGTATGGTCTTTTACTTGGTCAAAACTGCTTAAAAAATAAGTGCTTAAAAAAATAGCAAAACCCAACTTTTAAAAAACTGATTAAAATCAAATTATAATCTACTATTTAAGTTTTCAGAAACACTTAAATAAACAACTTATAATCTAAAAACTGCTTATAATCAGTTTTGACCAACTTTTAAGTTTTGAGAAATACCCTCTAAAAGACCAAACTATCCCTACCTAATCTTCAATATTTCAAATTTGCCCACCCTATACACTTTAGTTCCCATCAAAATTCTTTTACGTTTCTTCTTCTCTATTTATTATTATTATTGTTGTTGTTGTTGTTGTTGTTGTTGCAAAATAATTTTGAATTGACATTTAAAAAATTATTTTTATATAATAAATAAACTCAGGGACAGTTTGGTCATTTTGACAGTTTCTGCAATTAAAAACTGATTATAAGCTGATTTTACAGAAACACTTAACTGATTATAAACTGATTATCAGCTGATTATTAACTAGTTTACAGAAACGTTTAACTGCTTATTTTTAATCTGATTATAATCTAAATATCACTTATTCACAATAAGCTTAAAAGTTTCAGTTTTGAGAAACACCCTCTTAAACACACATTATCTCTCTAACCCAAACTTACATAATCATAAAATCAATAAAATAAAGCTTAAAATAAAAGATACTTTAATTTCTTTGATAATCCTTCAAAACCACTTTAAATCCTCTTGAAATCTTCTGTAAAATTTAGTATTTAGAAAGAAATTGTGCTCTTCTCACTCTCTCACTCTCAACCTCACGTTGAAGGAAAAGAAAAAGAAGACAAGTAATTGTCTTCTCATTATTGTCTCTTAATAATATATAAAAAATAATTAAATAATTTTCCACCAATCACATTTCTCCCTTCTTTGACTTTTCTTTCTTTTATTATTATTATTATTATTATTATTATTATTATTATTATTATTATTTCCACCAACTTTTCCAACACTAATTTATACTTGATATATATGTCTGGTATATTATATGTACATGCATATATCATATATATTTTACTTATATATTACATATACCTTTATGTACATATTTATGTAATACATTTACTATGTATATATAATGTATATTTAATATATATTTTATTCATATGGATATATAATGTGTATCCTATGTATACATCAAGTATACCTTATATGTACATTATATATATATATTTATATATATATCCAACATATAATAATTATATGATATGTATATACTGTATATAAAATAGATATATATTAGATATATATAACACCTATATCTTCAAATACTTATTTAATTTCTCCAATATCATGGATATTACAAAATTATCTAATAACAATATTAACAATGAAATTTATAATACTATTTTATTATTTAATTACATTAATATGATGAATTTAATTTTAGTTATTAAGTAATTACTTGAATTTTATAACATTCTATAAACTGATTTGAATAATTTTAGGAATTTAATTATTCCAAATATCTTTCAAATAAAAATCAAAGATTATATATTTGGTTTCTTAGTTTGCAATACTAATGCACAATAAAATTAATAATAGTAGTAGTAGTAGTAGTAATAAATTATTAAATCAATATTAATCTTATTTAATAATAATAATAATAATAATAAATTATTAAATCAATCTTAATCTTATTTATTTCACTTCCAACATAATTACTTAATATTTTAAACATATTCTAAAATATATTCTAAACGAAGTTAAATAATTTTTAAGAAAATATTCTTCTAAATATCTTCCAAACCACTAAATTATATATAATTTGATTACATTCATTCTCAAAGGTAATAAATTAACATAATTAAAAATCAACATAAATAATAATAATAATCATAATCATAAATCCTAAAATAAACTTGCATATAATAATAACTTGATTATTATAATTCTAACAACACTAATTTTAATTAAGTATTTAGTTTTATAAACTTTAAATATAATACAATAACCATTTAATTTAAATTATTTAATAATCAAATAATCAATTATTTAATAATAAATAATTAACTCAATTAGTTAATAAATAATAATCCAAATGGGTTAATCAATTTCATACAAACATACATACATACATGCATGTATACATACATACATACATACGTATGTATATAAAAAAAACATAATTAATCAATTCTATAATACTTTAAATTCAATCATAAATTATTTATTATAATTTAACTTATAATTTATATACTATAATCTAAATATATATATTCATTCTATATGTTATTATTTAAAATAAATCAATTAGTTATAATTAAAAATTTATAAATAAATAAGTTTTAAATATCTAATTATCATTTATTATATAATTATATTTATATTTATTTAATTTAATTCTTTTATTCTCTAAAAAAGTCGTTGGGAGGTCACCTTGCCGAAATAATTGCTAGATTCTGGCCAATTTCAAAAGTGACCTAGAAATTGTAAATGATATACTAAAATGAAACTTATGAAAAGATGATCTAAAAAATATCAATCTCACCTAGCAAAAGATGCTAGAATGGGCAGAAATCTTTGTTGAAAACTCTCGAGAGATGGACTGATCGAACGGTGCGTGAAGGCTACTCCATCGGACGGCGTCGATTTTGGTGGCACTGGACTCATTGTCGAATGGCAAATCTCCCTGGCTGACACTCATCAACGCTCAGTGATCGGACGACATTAGATCAGGCAAAAAATCGTCCTGCCTCTTTCTTCTCTGTCTCCTATCTTTTCTCTATCTTTCAATCTCCATAATAAATGATTTGTTTGCCTCAATTAATGCATAAATCCGATTGGTTTGACTTTTTATATACACTTATTACAACTTTAAGCTTACATATTATTTTAGTGAGAATTGAATTAGGCATAGGCTACTTAGCCTAATGGCAAACTCTCTTTTCCTTTTTTTTCATATTATTATTATTTTTATATGTTATTTATTATTTTTTCTATAATAAATAAAACAACAAATTATTTTTATTCATCATTATTTAAAAAAACTAAATTTCATAATTTAAATAATAAATTAATAAATAATATAGATAGTTACATATATATATATATATTTAAAAAAAGTGATATTTTAAAATAATTCAAAAATCAGGTTATTATAATAAATTAGTTGCATATAGAACTTTTTATTCTTTGTATGGTGTTGTGAATATGAATGAGAAAAAATATATTAATTTACAATAACAGAGAAATCAAATATTTGAAAATATGGAGAAGGATAAGTACATAATATAAAAAATAAAACACAAAAAATTCAATTAAAATATTGCAAGCAATATAAATTTAAAATTTACGAATCAAATATCATCTGATATATATTATGTTAATTCACAAAAAACAGTTTTCCTTCAAAAATAATTAATCTGAAAATTAATTTATATTATTATCAATATTTAAATTTTTTATATAATATATAATAATTATTATTATCAATATGGATATCATAATTCTATTTGAACTTCCCTAATAATAATAAATTTAATATTTTAAAAATTAATTTATATTATTAAATAAATAACTAATTATTAGATAAAATTAGATATATATCCTATTAATTATTTTAAAAAATTAAATTATATTATTCGATAATAACTAATTATTATCAATATTAAATATGATATTCTAATCTTATTTGAACTCTCTAAATAAATATTTATAATAATTATTTTTTTTATTTATTTTAATAAATAATAATTTAATTTGATATTTTAAAATATTAGTATTATGCCACATAATATAATATTGTATCAATATTATCTATTTTAGTATTATATATATATACACACACACAATAAATGTCTAAAAACTTAAAAAGAGAATCTTGGTGTATTATGGTTGTAAGATAAGTTTAATGCGAGTTATAATAATAATATAACTAATTGACTTCGTAGACTGTTCAATTACAGGCGAGAGATAGTTTTGATTAGGGGCAAATATTCGGTTAGTTAGTTAATTAATTGAATTTTTCAAATAATTTTTTCTTAATCGAATCGATTGATTTTTATTTTTGATTAGTTCAATTAATTAATTGAATCAAATTGGTCGATTAGATTAATTTAGCATTTAACCAAATTAAGATTAATAATATTAAAAAATACTATATAATAATAAAAAATATAATACAAAAATAGCGATATAAAAAATACAATAAAAAACATAAAAAATCAAAATGGACATGTGATAATTTATTATATATATATATATATGGATTGTCTCTGAAATAATAAATTATTCATAATTATTGTGTGTACTCTTAATTCATTTGCTAATTTGAATTTAATAAAATAATTGATAATTGGTAAGTAACTTTTTTTAATCCATTTGTTCTCTTAATTAGTTTGTCATCATTTAACTCTTCTTCATATATTTTAATTTAAAATTTTATTTAAAACTTTTATATGTGATTCGGTTTGAATAAATACAAATAATTTTTTTATTAACAGTTAACTATTAACCGAATCCCATAAAATATCTCAACCAAACCGACCAAAAATATTTGTAATTGATTAAACGAACTGAGTTTTCAGCCAGTTAACCGAAAAATTTAGTTGGTTAATCATTTGATGCCCATTCATAATTTTGATGTGAATAATAATAACAAAACTAATTAGCAAATAATTTATAAACACATGCAAAAGAAAATTCTAGCTTTATTATGCCTTTTTATTAAATTTGGATGTAATTCAAATTAAATAAGATTTTCTTTAATATTTTTTTATGAATTGAGGATAATTATTGTGATGTAAAATGAGTAGATCATATTTAATTAGACGATGTTAATCAAACAAATAATATATAATTAGTGATCCAGTTCCATGTTTAACATAGTTTTAATTAATATTTGTATTGTATATATCGTCTATTAAAAAATGTTATAAGGAAATATTATTTAACTTTTATTTTTGTTGTTTTATGAACTTTTGTTATTTTTATTCTTTTTTTTTGGCCAATTTTATTTTAGGAATTCCGAATTAGCAAAATCCTCATATTAATATATAATTCTCAAGCTTTTTTTTTCTTTTTTTGTAGAAAAACTTTTATTATTGAAACTCGTGTTAAACTGTGGCTTATTCAATCAAGCTAAATAGTTGACTTTAAAATTAAAATAGCATGAAGACAATCCATATATGATGCAAGGGGTCAGGCCTTTTTTTGTTTTTCCCTCTGAAGAGTTATAACAAACTAATATGTTCTTGAAAAATTATTATTTTCAATATGTCTTTAATTATTATATTATAAACTATTTGTTTAATAAGAGAGAATAGGAAACTTGAATTTTAGACCTATTGTGCAGTTTCATGCTGGGCTTGTTAGGTTCGGGAAACTTCCCACTATCAATCAAGTTCTGAATTTCATGTCTCAACCTCAAACACTTATCCGTCTCATTCCCTTGCATCTTGTGAAATTGGCAAAAAGCCTTTGCATCAAAATTAGGTGGCAAAGGATTTGGCAATGGGCGTGGGGCTAATGGCTGCAACAACCCCTTTTTCTATAGTTTATTGAAAACCCAAGACAGTGGTTTGTGCAACTCTGAAAACTATCCTCTACCACCTTAACTAGATGTAATAACATCAACTGCCTTTTGTGTGCTTTGGTTTCTAGACTGGTAGTTTCCTTTCTCATTTCTTCTTATAGAAAAGCGATTCTTCTCCCTTTCTCACTCTTCAATTTATAAATCAGCTTGAAGAAGATCCTTAAAATCTCATATGAGTGTGTGCGACATCTTTTCATGAAGACTAGGCAGCACTCCTCTCACAATAATCCTAATCTTGTCTGACTCATTGGGCCTCTTTTTGAGCAACGTGGCCTTATTTCTCCATCTTTTTATATAGTCAACAAAGTTTTCATTTGATTTATGCCTTATCAACTCAACTTCTATTAAAGTGACCTCCACCTCAGCATTGTACCCATATAATTGATTGAAGGCATTGTACAACAAATTCCATCCCTTTTGAGTATTATCCTCTAAGGTGTTGAACTAATTCTGCACGATCGGATCCAATGAAAGCATGAAGTACCTTAGAGTTTAAGCCTTAGTAGCCCGGGCAGACTGCATAGCAGTGATGTACTACTTCACATCAAGATGAGGGTTACCAGTTCCATCAAACTTAGCAAATGATGGCATCTTGAACTTATAAGGGACCTCATCATCTTGTTCAAACAGCTTGTCCACTTCTGACATATCTTCAGTTTTCAGATTCTTCTCGAACTTCTTTTCCAAATCAGCAATCATCTTCTCAATATTAGAAGTCTCGATATTTTCAATAGTTGCCTATTCTACAACTTTTGACTCCTTCTTATCTTGAGGGTCTTAAAAGTACTGAGCCTAGTATCCATCGTCATCCAAAACTATCTTGTCATCATCAAAGGCTACCTCACCAACCTTAGCCGTCTCTTTGTCATTCTGCTTCTTGGTACTAGCAGATGCTTCAGTCGCATTCCAAAATATTGTAGCCATTTGGCTTCTCATGGTCTCAACTAGGACCCCATGTAGCTCTTCCATCTTGGTGTTGACTGCATTGTCTATCATCCTCTGAATCTATTTTAGCTCCATTTCTTTTGGTGAGAAGCTAACTGAGTTGTTGCTGGATTCTACGTCTCTGGCATAGGTTGCCGTAAGCTCTTGAACTGCTGTACTCCAGGGCTATAAGCCATAAAGGATCAATGATATGAGATGCAATGCATGTATGCATGGATGTTTGGATGCATAAACAAAGAAAATAACAAAGGTAAGGGAGTCTTTCCAACCTTATATTACCCACACACGAATGACGAGTCCTTTTTTCTAGGTATATGGTTAACAAAATATCAATATAGGATAATTTGCTTTCGAGCAATTCTCTCAAATGGTTTAACCAATAATTATATTAATTAGGTCCATGATAAATCTTATTAATTAGGTCTTATCATAAATACAACTTAGAAGTCGTTCCATGATAAATCTTATTAATGGTTTAACTTAGAAGTCGGTCCATGATAAATTTTATTAATTAGGTCTTAATCCATTAGGTCAACAAAAGACAACTTTTATACTATATTAGATTAAAACTAAATTAAAAGGCTTATCATAAATAGATTTCCCTATTTGAAAAAATAACCAATGATTCATGCCACAAATAAGCACATGGTTAATAAGTCTTAGTGTAAACTAGACCCACAATTAATTTTTAATATTCCATAATTGACCCAACTAGTTGTAAGCCTGTTAAAGAAAAAGTTGTTTAAAAGCCTATTAAAAATGGTTTTGTTTCAAAGCCCTTTGTACAAGATTTGTAAAAATGAATTTTGGGCTTAAAGACTTGAAAATAATTTTGGTTTTTTAAGTTTTAAAAATTATTTTGGGCTTATAATATAATTAGGTCATATTAGAAAAATAATAAACCAAATAGGCCATGATTTAAACTAAGATATATCAAACATAGTCAAAGTGCAAGCATTTGAGTATAAACCTAAGGAAAGTAAATAGGCCAACTACATGGGCTTTAGTCTTTGGGTTGAAAAGCTTAGGCTTTCATCGCAAGTATATACCAAATGGTACAAGGCTATGAATGGTTATGCCATGGTCAATCTCCGTACCTTGAGTGAAAGTATGGTATCCCTTACATAACACAACACGAGTAACACGGGCATCCTAACTCACGCATACAATGCAATCTAATATGATGCAATGAAAGTAAGGAAAGGGGTGGATGACTCGATTCCTAAGGAATCCCCAACCCATTAATGGGTTTGAAAAGTTGGGTACTTGTGGAGAAGGTGAGAATGATCCAGCACCCCCACAACGCCCGGTTCATTGAAACCGGCCTTCTTTTCAGGTATAAATATTATAAAATTCTTAAATATTATGTTATTATCCATACTACATGTGATTCAAAATAAATAAAGAAATTATTGCATCAAAATAAATCAAAATAAAAAAATGGGTACCCATCCGAAGATAGAAACATACCCTTACAATGTCTAAATGTCCATAAAGAAAATAAAATAGGACACCCACCAAAAGGTGGAAATATGTCCTTTACAATAGTCCCAAAATTTTAAATGATAAACTAAATTATATAATAAAAATCGAGGGACCCACAAAGTAAAAATGTGCCTTTTATAATTCAACTAATCAAATATATAAATTAAGTCATTCAAGCATGATAATTAAAATAGACATCCATCATAAAATAAACTAAACCATCCATCATATAACAAATAGCAAATCAAATAAATAATTAAAACTAAAGTTCAAATCATTAAACAAACAAAATTAAGGTTTAAGGAATTAGGGTTTAGGTTTTCAAGGTTTATATTTATGAGTCTTGGGAACTACATGTGAGCGGGGATTTTGCCCCCACTCCCGATAGAATGATTCTTACGACTTCAGCACTGTTAGGATCAAGACCTTAGAGAACACGGGTCTAAACCCAGAGAAAATGGAATTGCCACCTGGACAAGTAAAAAAAAAAGGGGTGGATGACTCGATTCCTAAGGAATTCCCAACCACCTAATGGGTTCAAAAAATTGGGTATGCGTGGGGAAGGTAAGAATGACCCACACTACAAAAATATTCTGCATTTTCGACGAAAATCTACGACGGACATGTTTCCGTCGCAAATTTGCTACGAATCTGCGACGGATTTGCGACGTAAGGACAAGTCAAAGGAATTTTGAGAAATTGGTCGCAAATCCGTTGCAAATCCGTCGCAGATCTGCCACGAAAATCATTCCGTCGCAAATAATCGTCGCAAAAGTTGGCGCGAAAACTTGGCTCGAGAGAGAAAACACTAAAAAAACCAATTTGCAACGGAGATCTGCTACCGTCTATTGCCGTCGCAAATTTCACTATAAAAATATTCGGAATTTTGCGACGGAAATCTGCGACGGACATGTTTCCGTCGCAAATTTGCTACGGATCTGCGACGGATTTGCAACGGAAGGACGAGTCAGAGGAATTTTGAGAAATTGGTCGCAAATTCGTTGCAAATCCATCGCAAATCTGTGACGATAATCAGTCCGTCGCAAATAATCGTCGCAAAAGTTGGCGCGGAAACTTGGCGCGAGAGAGACCCGGGTATATTTTTTCGCAAAATTTTTTTTCCGTTGCAGATTGGTTGTAGAAAACACTAAAAAAAGCAATTTGCAACGGAGATCTGCTACCGTCTATTGCCGTCGCAAATTTCACTATAAAAATATTCGGCATTTGCGACGGAAATCTGCAACGGAAAATTTTCGTCGCAAATGTGCGACGGATCTGCAACGCATTTGCGACAGAATAATAAGTTGTAGGAATTTTGAGAAAGCCGTCGCAAATCGGTTGCAAATCCGTAATAAATCTGCGACGGATTTTTTTTCGTCACAAATTTCGTCGCTAAAGTTGGCGGGATTACTCCAGCCGAGAATTTTTGCGAAAAATTTTTAACGTCGCAGATTGGTCGCAGATTCGTTGCAAATTTGCTACCCATTTGCTACGGATTTGCGACGAAAATAAAATTTGACTATATATATGTATCCGTCGCAAAGCGTTGCAAATCTGTAGCAAATTTGCGATGGAAACAAATTTAAATATGCATAGAATAAATTAATTAGCATTTAGTGTCAAATAAAATTTAATTAGCATTTACTAATAAAGCAATATAATAAATTTCATTTATTTCGTTAAAATAAATATTCAATTAATAACCAATAATTATTTTGTTAATAACACAAAATATCTCATTAATAATTTAAGGGGCAAAAATAAAATAATGAATATTAATTCATTACATCCCAGTATTAGTATTATAAAATTATATTTTATTGTATATTAATTTATTATTTATTATTTAACATATACACATAAAAAATAATTTTATAATTTAACTACAAAATAAAGTAAAAATATAAATATATATAAAACTTAAAAGTATAATTTATGTTTGAATACTTTTCAAAAAAAAATTTATGTTTGAATAACTAAATATAAAAAATAGTTATATATATATATAAAACACCAAAACCACGCCGTTTTAGATTTGTATAAAATCCAATTAATCTCTATTCTTAAAAAAATCCCTTATTTCGCTCTCCATTCCTCTTTGCCTTCTTTGCCTGCGCCGCTCACTTCCTCTCATATCTCTCTCAAACCCTCACCATCGCCATCATCGATGCTGCCAAGCCGCTTACTCACCATCAATTTTTTCGTTAGCCGCTTGCTCACCATTGCATGCTCACTATTACTTTGTTAGATTTGCTCACCCAAATTCCCTTGCTTCTGGCGCCACTCCTTTCTATTTTTTTTAAATTTCGATTCAAATTTTCGAAGTCAAAACGCTCATAGTTCTCTCTCTCTAGGATTATCAGCTCTTCTCTAAAAACTCCACAACAATGGTGAGCAGAGAAAATCTCTGTTTGATCCTCCGTTTTCTACTTCATTTGCAACCTTTGTTCGTTTCTTTAATTCTTTTATCGTCATTTCTCTTCTTGATCTGATGGTGTTTCATCCATTCCCCGTTTCAGGTGGTAGCAAAGAAAGTTAAGGAAGCAGAGATCACTGAGAATATAACTTTTTTGAATTAGACAAGGAACCTGCTCCGTATTGCCATATTCAATATAAGTTACATCAGAGGCATATTTCCGGAGAAGTATTTCAATGATAAATTTGTTCCTGCTCTAGGTATGCTTTTTCTTCTGTAATTTTGCTTTTCAATAAGCACATGTATGTGAGATGTTGATTCGTTATTTTCCTTGAAATTATGACGTGATCAACAGAGATGAAGATCAAGAAATTGATGCCTATGGATGCAGAGTCTCGTAGAATGATTGATTGGATGGAGAAAGGCATGTGGTTTCTCGATGATAGTATTAATCACTATTTTCTTTTTAAACAGATTTGATGGTTTCAACCATCAGTTTTGTTTAACTGAATGTGAATTTCTTGCATGCTATCTTTTTTGTAGGTATCTGCGATGCATTGCAGAAAAAATACTTGAAAACGCTTTTTTTCTGTGTGTGAGGCAATAGAAGGCTCATTGATTGAAGAATACGCATGTAAGTATGCCTTCTGATTCATCACATTGTTCATGTGGCAAATTGCGAATGAAAAGGTAATACTCAAGCTATCTTTGAGAAAAATAGCTCATAATGTTGTTCTTGTGGCACTTAGCACTTTCTGTAAGCTACTGATCGTTATCACCTCATAATTTGCTAATTGGTTTTCCCTAGGGAGATTTTGGTTTCATTTATTTTACCTTTTATAGCAGCTCTTTTTATTTTGCAGTTTCCTTTAGTTATTCTAATTCTGAGAATCAAGAGGTTTCGATGAATATCAATCGTACTGGAAACAAGAAACATGGAGGCACCTTCTTGTGTAACTCCAAAACAGAAATTACTCCAAATCAGATGAGGTTATTGCAAGCTATCTGCACTTTTAATGCGCACAATAGGTGTGTGACTGCATATCTGTATACTTGCTACAAAAAATCTGATCGTTCTATTTTTTATTTCCAATTTCAGTGTACCATATTGATGAAACTCCTCTACTATGATGATGTAACGGTATGTCAGTTAACTGCATTCTTAAAAGTAGTATATATATATACAGTTGTAATCAAGTAATTGCTCTTTATGATGTGGAACATTATTGCTGATATTTCTAAGTCAAGCACTTGAGGTCATTTATTATGCCTATTTATTTCTTCTATATAAATTTGGTAGTTTCAAGGCTGGTCAGATATAATTGTGATGAAAATTTTTGAGCTGCCTCTATAACGTGCATGAAGTTTTCGTTGTTCTTGAATAGAGGAAAAAACGATTGGTTTAAGAACTTGAGAAGTGCTTCAGAATATTTTTCACTTCCCATTTAATAAGTCCATTCAACATAAGAAAAGAATATGATGCACATTTTGACCATGCAGCCAGCAGATTATGAACCTCCGTTCTTCAGAAGCTGCTCAGAAGAGGAAGCACATAACCCATGGAATAAAAGGCCTCTCAAAATGGAGATCGGGAATGTCAATAGTAAGCATTTTGTGCTTGCTCTCGAGGTAAGGACTTAAAATTTTCCTAATGGTTTACAATTCAGATTTAGGCTTGTATTTCTGCCAAATTTTTCCTTAATTGGTAATTTGTACAGGTAAAGAGTGTGCTTGATCCGTGTAAAGATGAAAATGATGATATGGAAGAAGATGGGGTGAGCTTGGGAGCTGATTCTCTACAAAAGAATGATTCTTCTGAATCTGACAGTGAGGTGAGAGTTCACTTCATTCTTTTAATTTTATGCTTTAGCTACCCCTTGAGAATTTAATCGAATTAGAGTGAGAATTAGTCAATGATGTATAAGATGGTAATTTTAACGTGTATATATTAACATTTTTCATCGTATTTCTTGCAAAATCCAGGTTAACCAATCAGAAGAAGATAGATGTGTAGTTGCACCAGTTGGTAATTACATTCACTGTCACTCCAGTTACCTTGCTGCATTTGGAGAGTTTGATGCTAGAAGTAATTATTGCATATCTTGACAGACAAGGAGCAACCAGAGGAAGAGAGTGGCATGGTTGATGAAGGTAACATTTCAAACTAAACAAGAAGACTACAGAACAGTCATCACATCATAATGGGAGTTAGCAACGCAACATTTCGTTTCCTTTATATTTTTTAGTTGAAATATATGTATTGGTCCTCAGGGTGCTAGGTTCATCTCTGGGCAGCGTAGTCCTTGACTAATTATCTTTTATATATGGTGCAGATGATACTCAGGATCCAGAGGAGGATGAACAGCAATTGACTAGGGTGAAGGATTGGATCACTGCTCATCACCTTGACACTGTAGGACTTAATGATGTTCTCTCCAATTTCCCAGATATATCAGTGGTAAGAGGTTCTTCTCCTCTCCCTAAAATTTTCAATCTTTTCACCTAGTATAATAAAGTAATCATGTTGCACCTAGCTGATTGAAATTTTCGGATTCATTATTATGATTTTGGTTTGACAGGCTTTGACTGAAGGTAATCGGAGCGACTGATTCTTTGTTAACACTTAAACAGGAAAGGGAATATCTTTAGTTTTTCTTTTCTTAATTCTCTTCTATATTGGTTCTTGTTTATTGAATTTCAGAAATTATGGACAAGCTTGTCAATGAAGGGTTTTTATCAAAAACTGGAGCAGATACTTACACCAAAAACAAACAAAAGGTTCTACATCTGTTCTATTAGTTCAAGTTCATTTCTTATGAATTTGTTTTGTTCATAGTTCTTTTCTTTTGTGATGGAAAACAATACTAGAAATCCGAATTTGAATTAATCTAGTGAAAGAGGAAATGGATGGCCAAGCAATCCCAAATGGTAACAAAGCTGTGCAGATCACTGACCACATATACATGAAGGTTAAAATTACCTGTTTATGAAATCTTAATTGCTTTTAATTCAAGTATATCATTATTGCCATTTCATTTAATTTGCATTTTCCAATTTATAAAATTTGCATTTGCCATTTCATATAACAGTTCTCTTGAAATTATTTCCCACATCATGCACTGACTTCACTTCTTATAATTTCAGGCTTTATATCATGTTCTTCCGATGAATTATTTAACAGTTACAAAGCTTCAGTCCAAGCTAGATGATGATGCAAGTCATGATTCAATGGAAAATGATAATTGAAAATCTATATTATTATTTTTAAGATAGATTATTTATAGTAGTGTTCTTAACACTTGTATAGTTAAATTGTAAAATATTTTATTCTATTGAAGATTAATAAAATAATTATTTTTATCAATATAATTAGTGTTTTTTTAGATTGTGTTTAAATGTTCCAAATGTATTTATAAAGTTCTCATAAAATTAATTGATAATACAAATACTTCCAATAAAAATCAATATTAAATTATTACGGATTTGCTACGAATCTGCGATGGATATTTGAAATCTATGACGGAATCTGCGACAGATACTGTGACGATAATTTGCAACGGAATCTGTGACGGCAATCTGCGATGGAATCTGCAACGAATTTGCGACAAAAATCTGTGACGAAATCTGTGACAGAAATTTGCGACGAAATCTGCGACGGAATCTGCAACGGCTGCCCTTTACCCGCGAAAATTTAAGCGCGAGATTTGCAACCGCCGAGTGGTTGCAAATCTGTCGCAATCTGCGACGGCCTGTCGCAAAATTGAAAATTGCGATGCCTTTTTTATTAACGGATCGTATCGGTCACAGATCGGTCGCAAGACTTGATTTGCGACGGATCTGCGACGGATTCTGTCCGTCGCAAATTTCGTGTTTTTTTGTAGTGCCAGCACCCCCACAGTGCCTAGTTCATTGGAACCGGCCTCCTTTTCAGGTCTAGATATTATAAAATTCTTAATTATTATGATATTATCCATACTACAAATGATAATCAAAATAAAACACCATTCCATTAAAATCAAAATAATGTTCAAGCAAAAGAAATAAATGGACACCCATCTGAAGATGGAAACATGCCCTTACAATCCAAATTCAATGTCTAAAACTAACTAAGTAGGATATCCACTAAGAGGTGAAAACATATCCTTTTACATTAATAAAAAATCTTTAATTAAAAAATTAAATTACATGATAAAAGACCGAGGCATCTACAAAGTGGAAATGTGCCTTTTATAAATTCAAGAAATCAAACAAATAATTAATTAAGCAAATTAAATCATTCAAGCTTGATAATTAAAATAAAACATCCATCGTAAAGTAAGATAAACCATCCATCATATAACAAATAGCAAACCAAATAAATAATTAAAACTAGGGTTTAAACCACTAAGTAAATAAAATTAGGGTTTGAGAAATAAAATTGAGATTTATGGGCTACAGGACATTCAGGGATTTTAGAAAATAAGGTTTCGAAATTAGAAATTAGGGTTTAGAAATTTGGTTACGAGATGTTTATTATGTTTAAAAATTAGGGTTTAAGTGTTTAAGGCTTAAGAATTACAGATTAGGGTTTTGGAATCTTGGAAGCTAGGGTTTGAAAGCTAGGGTTTTGCTTTTAGGGTTTTGTAAATTAGGGTTTGAGTTATAGATTTTGGATTCAAGGTTTGGTTTAAGGTTACTAGATTTAAGGTTTGGTTTAGGTTTTGGGAATTACGGTTACTGGATTTAGGATTTGATTTAGGTTTTGGGAATTAGGTTTACTGGATGAAGGTTTAATTATTAAGGTTTATGGATTTACTGAATTAGGTTTAAGGGTTTATTGGATTAGTTTAAGGGTTTACTATATTAGGATTTGGGAAAATTGAGTTTTGATATTTTGAGAACAAATTAAGATTTATTCGAATTAGGGTTTTAATTTATTATTTTAGAAAAAAAGTTTAGGATTTGAGGAAATAAATTTAAGTTTTGGAAAAAAAAATAATTAGGGTTTTGGGATTTAATGAATCAGTTTAAGGTTTTAGATAAAGATGGTTTAGGATTTTGAGTTTTAACAAAATGGTTTATGGTTTTTTTTTGGATTTAACAAAACAATTTAAGGTTTTTGGGATTTAAGAAAACTATTAGGGTTTTTGGGATTTAAGAAAACAGGTTAGAGTTTTAGCAATTACTTTAAATCTCAAGCTAATGGATGATTTAATAAATTAAATTTTAGTTTCTTAAAATATGCAACTAAGGTTTTAGCAATTAAACTTTTGTGATCAATATAATAATTAAAGCAAACAAATAAAAATATGAAAAGATAACTAGCTACTGTGTGTTTAAACAAATTAAATTTAAGAAACAAAACCTAAGTTTGAAGGCTCCACCAAATTGATTGTTGACTCCAACCTGCTGCCTGCATCAATGTTTGTTTTTGGTCGAGCCAAGATCAAAGACAGTAATTACTGCCTTTGTTGATTATTGATGAAAATTGATTATTACTGTTTATTAATGTTGGTTGCTCAATGCTGCTTTTCTTACTCCAAATTGCCAATCCCTGTTAATGTATTAAACCTCATTATTTATAGGCAAAACTAATCCAACCCTAAACCTAATTTTGCTAATCTATCTTTTAGATGACTTCTAAGCTAATTAAGAAACTAAACGGTCAAGAAAACCCTAAAAAAACTTAAAACCATGTCGATCAGGGGCATCAGATTGATATGGACCAAGGCCATATCGATTTGGGCAGCTAGATAGACATGAGCCATGCTCATGTCAACCTGGGCCCTCCAGGTCGAAATGAGCAAAGGTTCAAGTCTACCTGGACCCTCCAGGTCGACATGAGCAAAGGCTCAGGTCGACCTAGGTCATCCCAACTCAATTTCATATTATATTTTTTTAATTTTTTAGACTGAAAAGTTTAATTTAGGACTAAAAAAATATCATGTTTAGGGTTTTATAGTTGAATTTATGCCTTTTGAAACTTGAATGACTTATTTAAAAGTTGTAAAATAAGTTTACATCTTTTAAAGTTGGATTAGATTTATCTTGGCATCCTTTAATTAAGACCGTACTAACTCAGGGCCAAAATTAACCCATTTGAATTTTAGACTAAATAAAGATTTAAGTTATGGACTCGTGACTAGATTAGGGTACTCGATCCAAAACTGGGCTAGGGTACTCAACCCAAGACTGGATTAGGGTGTCGAACCAAGACTAGATTAGGGTTCTCGACCCAATACTGGATGCATCAAGAAAAAATAGATCAACTTCAGCGCTTCTAGCTTGGTTGACCTTTTTTCACTTGAGAATTGCGGCCTTCTTCGCCTATAGTTCCATTCTTTAATGGATTCTACTGACCTTATGTCATCTGCAAGTTCTAGCTTTCTTTTAGACAATTGTTCCATTCTTTAATGGATTGATTTCTAGTTGGACTGACCTTCTATTAGTTGAGGATTCTGGCTTTCTTCTAGCTAAACAATTTCATCTCTTCTAGCTTGAAGAACCTTCTATAAGTTGAGGTTTCTGGCCTTCTTCTAGCCAAATAATTTCAGCTCTTCTAGTTGGACTGGCCTTCTATCAGTTAAGGGTTATGGCTTGCTTCTAGCCAAACAATTTCAGCTCTTCTAGCTAGACTGACCTTCTATTAGTTGAGGGTTCTGCCTTCTTCTAGCTAAATAATTTCAGCTCTTCTATCTGGACTGACCTTCTATCGGTTGATGGTTGTGGCTTTTTATCTACTTGTTCCATCCTTCAATGCATCGACTTCAGCTCTTCTAGCTGGACTTACCTTCTGTCATTTGGAAACTTTGGCTTTCTTCTAGCCATCAACTTCATGTCTTCTTCCTTCATAATGAATCTTCAAATATCAGGTCTTTACCCCCTTCATAATGGATCTTCATCCTTGGACATTTATCTTGTATTGGCTTGAGCTCTTCTAACTAGATTGATCTTTTATTTTTTATATCTTCATTTGTTCTTACTTTCTTCTTTTGTTCTTCATTTTGCAAAAATATAAACTATTTTTTAGCTATTCATATCATCTTTTTGCCCCCTGCATAGCAAATTATTAAAAGTGAATCTGAAAATATTTTGTATACCCATAAAATCAAAGATTGAAAAAGAGAAGTTTTGCCCCCCTGTGTAAGCTTCAAACCACTAATTTTGTTCCCACGTAGGCTCTGATTGATGTTTGCATTTTGTTTGGCTCTTTGTACAAGTATGCATCTCCATTTTTGCAAAGTGGCTGGATTTTTCTTAAGCAATGGGCATTCCATGCCCCCTGATTCCATATATGGTTCATGTTTGCTTCGCAGAGTATTATTGATCACTTTGACAAAGAATCGGTAATACAGGGCAACAAAATGAGATGCGTTATGCTCGTGTATGCATGATATGCATGGGTGTTACTTGCAGTGTTTCCATTTGACTCACATACCGAGTTGATAGGCTGAAGTGCTCTCATTGTTTCTTTCCAGATTGTTGTTCATGCCTTGCACTAGAATCAACAGAAGTCTTCCTTGCACTAGAATCAACAGAAGTCTTCACATCTATAGCTTTTATCTTCTAGATGTACAAATTTTGAGTAACAAGGGTCCCAACAATATAGAGACACGAGAGACATCCATTTGGTTGGCAACTTCTTCATGACTTGACCTTGCAAATGATCCATTCATTAGCTACATTTGCCCAATATGTCCTTTAGGGTTTAACAATTCAACACACTTCCCTAAACTTGAAGGCTTTGTATGAAATTTTTTTTTATTTTTTTTCTAAATCTTAAAAATCATATTTTGGCTTTGTCAAGTTGGTGTCATTATACCTCAAACTCAATTTTTCTAAATTAACATATCTATAACATGATAACCCTAGTTACCGTACTAAACATAGGAATCATTTCCATTAAATAAGAACTGTTGCACTTCAGATAGGCACATACACATTACTCGGCCAAAGGTCTAATTGAGTTTAAATATTATCTATCTCATAGGCATGCTTATTCAAACAATCTCCACTAATAGACTCTACCTATCAAGAGAGACCAACATGTCTTTAATAGGCTTGAAATGGGGTTTATAAGAGACATGGGTTAATGAAGGCCATTTTCAAATTGGAGCTAATGTGACACTATGGACAAACCTTCACACTTCTTGTTGGAATCTTACATAGTTGGAGGTTCCATTTTCACCTTTTGGGTAGTATTTCCTTATGACTTGATGAAAATACAATGCTTGAATGTCTTTCCATCTTCTTGGCATAATTCTTAATCTTTTCCTTTTATAAAAACTCAGGACTATTATTCTATCATTTTTCCCTTTGGAATATCTAGTCTAAGACTTTCAAGATTATGGACTTAGAACTATGATAAGATGGTCATTAAGTCAATTTACCCTCGTAAGCTAAGTGGAAATATTTTGTTGCTTCAAGTAAAAGGAACTATTTTGGCTTTCTAAACTGCTCTTTTGGGGTTTTACTTTCTGCTGTTTCTTTTTTATTTTCTTTTCTCTTTTTCTTCTTTTCTTCTTTTCTTCTTCTTTTTTTGTCTTTTTTCTTTGCTTTTTTTTCTTTTTTTTTTGTTATCTATTATTATTTTTGTTTTTCTAACTCTAAGAGAGTTGTCTTATTTGCACCATTCTATGCATTTGACTATGGATGATTGAATTAGAGTAAGTCTACTTCAGTGAGGATGGACCCTTCAGTGTCTTGATAGATCTGAGATATTAAGCTCAATTCAGGTAAACTTTAACTATCTTTGTTGTCTTGACTATACATCCTCTTCCTTGATCTTCTTTATTCCCTGGTACCTTAGTGATCATCAGACTTGCCATAAGTATCACAACAGCTTAGGGTAGGTTGTTGGGGTTTCAAGCCAATAAAATCAAGCTAAAAATCTTATGAAGGCTCAAGGGGACAAACTAGGGACTGATATTTATATGGGTGGATACTAGTTGTTGGCTTACCAAACAATGCCTAGATCATTTCTCTCTTAAATAAATAAAGTTCAATTTCATCTTGAAAGTTCATCAAAGCATGTTCTGAGATTGACTAGGACCTAGACAAAGGTAATTATGCAGGTGCCCTCACTAAGTAAGCATACACAGCTCAATGCTATAGAACAATTCCCTCATCTTGTAAAGTCATTCGAATCATAATGCATAGTGTAACACCCCCATATCCAATACACCCACACTACAAACACCACAATGTAGCATACGTGCATCGAACATAGGGATGCTACGGTTTTCTTTAACATTCAAATTATTTTTAAAGATACCATAGTCTTTCTCATTATACCTATTAGAAAATAAGTCATTAACTTATGATATAAAATAAATTAGATATATATATACATTTACTTAATACGCAGCGGAATTTAGAAAATATTTACATATATGAAAACATTTGAATACATATTTACAAATATACATATATTTACATTATAAACAATACTTTACAAAATATAAAGAAGTATACATGATTGGCAAGTCTGCTATGATCTTTAAGTCCCAAACTCAACACTTCAATGTCTACTCTCACTCGGTCTCGAAGAGCTCTCGGGTTCAACTCTATTACCTGCGCGATCAAACACTATCGCGCTAAGCCAAGGGCTTAGTAAGACAAATTATAATGCTATTATGCTTAATTAATAACAATGATATACATTCAAACCATAAAGATCATACTCAATACATAATATATCATGTATATTACATTTTCCTCATTAAAGTAATACTATCATTCATAATATTCATGCAACATAGACACCTATGGGCCCAACAAGTATTTAATACGATATTCAGAATTCAGAGTTTCTGCTTTGGTTCATAGCCCGTAGGCAACATATACATATACATCTCTATTCATGTATAGCATAACAGACCCAGTCTCTTGGACCATCAACTCGGCTAACCTTGAGGAGATCCTCAACCCGGCTAGACTGTTACTACAATTCACATTTCACATTACTCAAGTAACAGACCTAGTCTCTTGGACTATCAACTCGGCTACCCGAGAAGATCCTCAACCCGGCAAGACTGTTACCAATTATATATCTCATAATCACAATTCTCATAGTGTAACAGACCCAGTCTCTTGGACCTCCATTCAACTCAAATGAAGAGATCCTCAACCCGGCAAGACTGTTACCTTTCATTTTATAGGCATGCCTCCAAATTCAGAACTCTGAAACTGAATAACATATTAAACATACCCTATTTCATTAATCTCTTTATCATTCTCATTCTCAATTTGCATATCATAACAAATAGGCAATCATGCCTCAACACTCTCATTTGTACATTCATAGCCACATACAATGGCTTCTCAACATATTTGAATAACCATGTCTCAATTCACAATATAACACATCACCTTTTACATATCCATAATCAATTACATGGAACATAATCATATATACCTACATGTCTCATTTATCTCATTTCACAATATACATATAATACATTTCACAAGACCCACAATGTATAACATAACAATGTTCATGGCTTTAGGATCTTCCACATGCATTTGCTTAGGTCATTCATTGTTTTAAGTGTGTTTAGGTTTAGGTTTAGGTACCAACTTACCCTTAGAGAATCCAAACAATGCAATAAGGTCAAAGAATAAAAACCTTATCTAACACATTTGAGGGACACGGGCAGCACACTTGAGGGACACGGCCAAGCTTGTGGGCGTGTCTCTCAACCACAAATTCCAGTAGCAAACACGGGCATAGGACACGGCCAAGCTTGTGGCCGTGTCTCCCAACACCAAAATCCACTAGTGGACACGGGCAATGGACACGGCCGTGTCTCTCAAAAATCCATCCAACACGCCCAAATTCCCTTGGCTTGGCCGTGTCTCTCCTTGCTTTTGGCCGTGTCACTCATGAACAAAACCCTAATTGTGGCCAACCCTCTTCTAAATGCATTTTAACCCATTATGCACAACATAAACTCATTCAAATAGATGTAATCAAAGTTATTAACACTTATTTTGCATATTTAACACAATATTCACATTAACCATACATTAAATTATTCACCAAATCCCAAACCCTAAAACCAACTTCTTCCACTATCAACATCCACTTAAACTTACAATCTTCACAACCAAACCAACACCAATTCAATCTTTTAACTTACAATCAATTTTAACACTTGTAAACACATATCAAACACACCAAATCATCACATCAACAAATCACAATTCACCTTAGACACAACTTCAAAATTAACAAAGGAAATCAAGAGATCACTTACCTTAAATGAAGAAATTCCACAAATCTCTAACCAAATCCCTTGATTCCTTCTTCAATTTGATTCTAGCTTCAAGAACACCTCTCTTGCTCTCTCTTTTCTTCAATGGCCGGCACCCAAAATGAGAAGAAAAGCAAATAAACACAAGTCAAACACTTTTCCTTCTTTAAATCTCCACCACACAGTTTAACAAAACAATTACTTAAATGCCCTTCATCCATTTAATTAATCTTTTGTCTCATATGTGCCCATTATGTAATTTCACATGCCACAAATAAATATCCTCTTGCATTGACTCTCATTTGACCTATGTATATGTTAGTTATATCATCATATAAACAACATATACACTTTTCTCTAAACCCTCTTTTCTTTCCCAAAACACATATATATTCAATCCAATTTTTAAAACAACAACAACAACAATAACAACAACAACAACAACAACAACAACAACAATAACATCATTCAAAACTTCTAGGGCATATATGGGGATATTACAATTCTCCCCCTCTAAAAAGAAATTTCGTCCTCGAAATTACCTGATATCAAGTCTGAAACAACTGAGGATGCTGATCTCGCATGGTTTGTTCACTTTCCCAAGTTGCTTCCTCTTTTGCATGATTCTTCCACAAAACCTTCACAAGTGGCACTTTCTTATTTCTCAATTCTTTCACTTCTCGTGCCAAGATAGCAACTGGTTCCTCTTCAAATGTCAAATCTGGACTCACTTCGATAGATTCAATCGGTAACACATGAGATCGATCTGATCGATACCTTCTCAACATAGAAACATGGAATACATTATGAATTAGATCCAACTCAGGTGGCAAAGCAAGCCGATAAGCAACTGGCCCAACTCTTTCCAAAACTTCATACGGTCCAATGAAACGAGGACTCAATTTCCCTTTCCGACTGAACCTCAATATCTTTTTCCAAGGAGACACTTTCAAAAATACCTTATCTCCAATATCAAACTCTATGTCTCTTCTTTTCAGATCTGCATAAGACTTCTGTTGATCTGAAGCTGCTATTAACTTGCCTCGAATGACTTTCACTTTCTCTTCAATTTCTTGAATCAAATCAGGCCCAATTAACTTACCATCTCCAAGTTCACTCCAACACAGCGGTGTCCTACACCGTCTACCATACAGTGCTTCAAATGGTGCCATACCAATGCTGGATTGGTGAATATTGTTGTAAGCAAACTCCACAAGTGGTAGAAATCTGTCCCAACTTCCAGAAAAATCGATGACACAGCTTCTCAACATGTCCTCAATAATCTGTATCACCCTCTCAGACTGCCCATCCGTCTGTGGATGAAAAGCAGTACTGAAGTGTAATCGAGAACCCAAAGCACTATGCAAACTCTTCCAAAACCTTGAAGTAAAGCGGGGATCTCGATCAGACACTAAAGAAATTGGAACACCATGCAACTTCACAATCTCATGGATATACAGCTCAGCTAACCTCTCCAACGAGTAATCCATCCGAACCGGAAGAAAATGAGCTGTCTTAGTCAATCTATCCACAATCACCCATATGGCATCATGTTTCCTTTGTGTCAATGGCAAACCAGACACAAAATCCATTGTCACTCTATCCCACTTCCATTCAGGCACTAATAACGGTTGAAGCAACCCAGTTGGAACTTGATTCTCTTCTTTTACCTTCTGACAGGTGAGACATTTCGATACAAACTCAGCAATGTCTCTCTTCAAACCAACCCACCAGTAATGCTGTCTCAAATCATGATACATCTTGGTATTGCCCGGATGCATAGCAAACACTGACTGATGTGCTTCTTCTAAAATGATCCTCTTCAATTTAGCATCATCGGGTACACACAATCTGTTCTTAAACCAGAGACTCCCATCATCTCTCATAATAAAATCTCTACTCTTCCCATTCTGGCAATCTGACACAATCTTTTGAATCTTCTCATCAGCCAACTGAGCCTCTTTAATTTGATCCAACAAAACTGGTTTCAAAAGCAACTGTGCCAACAATGCACCATCATCACAAGATACAAAACTGGCATGCAATGCTCTCAATTTAACAAGCAACGAGAGCGAATATACAGTTAAACCAGCTAAAGACTTCCGACTCAAGGCATCAGCAACAACATTTGCTTTACCTGGATGATAATCAATCAAGCAGTCGTAGTCTTTAATCAATTCCAACCACCTCCTCTGTCGAAGATTGAGCTCTTTTTGGACACCCAAATATTTCAAACTCTTGTGATCAGTGTAGATAAAACATTTCTCCCCAAACAAGTAGTGGCGCCAAATCTTTAATGCAAACACAATGGCTGCCAATTCCAAATCATGGGTCGGATAATTAAGCTCATGCGGTTTCAACTGACAAGATGCATAAGCTATAACTTTACCTTCTTGCATCGGCACACACCCCAAACCACTATGTGAAGCATCACTGTAGATCACAAATGGTTTGCCTTCTACAGGTAAAGTAAGAACTGGCGCTTGAGTCAACATTTCTCTCAACTGTTCAAAGCTAGCCTGACACTGATCCGTCCACACAAATCTCACTCCCTTTCGAAGCAATCTGGTAAGTGGAGTATCTATCAAGGAAAATCCTTTCACAAACCGTCGGTAATAGCCTGCCAAACCAAGAAAACTTCTAACTTCAGTCACAGACTTTGGTGGACTCCAATTCAGAATAGCTTCAACTTTACTAGGATCAACTCTAATGCCTTCTGCTGAAACTATATGACCAAGAAAAGCTACTTGATCCAACCAAAACTCACACTTCGACAGTTTAGCAAACAATTGCTTCTCTCTCAAGATTTGCAGCACAATCCGCAGATGCATATCATGCTCCTCCTCATTACGCGAATACACCAGAATGTCATCAATAAAAACCACTACAAACTGATCCAAATAGGGCCTAAACACCCTATTCATCAAATCCATAAAAGCTGCAGGTGCATTCGTCAAATCAAAAGGCATTACTAGAAACTCATAATGCCCATACCTGGTCCAAAAAGCTGTCTTAGGAACATCTTCAGCTCTGACTCTCAACTGATGGTACTCTGATCTCAAATCAATTTTAGAAAACACAGCTACACCCTTCAATTGATCAAAGAGATCATTAATTCTAGGCAAAGGATATTTATTTTTAATAGTAACCTTGTTCAATTGCCTATAATCGATACACAATCTCATAGTACCATCCTTCTTCTTCACAAATAACACAGGAGCTCCCCAAGGAGAAACACTGGGGCGAATAAATCCTTTATCCAACAACTCCTGTAATTGCACCTTCAATTCCCTCAATTCTGCTGGCGCCATTCTATAAGGAGTAATAGAGATAGGAGTGGTACCAGGCAACAACTCAATACCAAACTCCACCTCTCTCTCAGGAGGCAATCATGGCAACTCCTCTGGAAACACATCTGGGAACTCAGCAACTGTGGCAATGCTATCAATAGGAGAACCTCTAACTCTAGTATCCACCACATGAGCAAGGTAAGCATCACACCCCTTTCTAATCAACCTCCTGGCTGCAACAGCTGACACAAACAAAGATGCTAGCTGTTCCTGCTCATTAGATACTATCACATCTCTACCATCAACAGTTCTCAAAGTAACAACTTTCTTTTTACAATCTACCACAGCTCCATGTCTAGATAGCCAATCCATGCCTAGAATCACATCATATTCCTTAAAAGGCATCTCAATCAAATCTCCAAGGAATTCCTCACCCTGCACCATTACTGCACTATCTCGGTGCACTTTGCTAACAATCACACTATGCCCTAAAGGATTTGTTACCAACACATCAAATCCTAGGGATTCAGCATGCATATCAGACACAGGCAAAACAGATGCACTAATATATGAATGCGTGGATCCGGGATCAATCAAAGCAAGTACTGAAGTATTAAATAAAGAAAAAGTACCAGCTATGACTGCCGATGCATCTGGCTGCCTCTGCATAACATACATCCTCGGGGAAGATCCAACCTCCTCTGGTCTACTCTCCCTGAATATAGCACCTCCTTTAGAACTGAACCCAGCTTTGCCTCCTCTGCTAACACCTCTGCCTCCTCGACCTCCATTATTCATGTTTTCAATATCTTTAGGGTTTTGGATAACTTTGTTTTTCTTTGATTTTGATTGCACTTTGGATTAAACTAGCCTAGATTAGATTGTTCTAGCCATTGATACATCCTTCTTGCAAGATTTGAACAAGAGATTCTTCAGAAGCTTCAAGGAGTTTGTAATTTGGTTTTGTTCTTGAACTTTATCTCTTTATTTTTATTGAAATTGTATTTATGAACATTATCATGTCTAAGTTGATTTCTTTGAATATTAATGAGATGAGTATGTTTGAAATCATTATGAACTAATTTGATCTAGTCTAGGGTTTGTATGGATCTGCTATGATTGTATGAATTGGTTATTCTCTTAGCTAATAATTTCTTTAGCCTTGATTGAATGAAATATTTTAATATATAATTGATTGGCTACCAATTATGTGTTTTAGGTATTAGATGATGGATTGAGAGATGAAATCTAATGCTGGATCAATTCAATTAGGGACTTAGGTGAATTAGAGATATAACCTATTAAAAAGATTGTTTCAATTATAACAAGATTAGTTGTAAGAGGTTTGAATGCGAGAGCTTATTTCCTTGACTCAATTAATTAAGTTGTTTGAGATTTAATCTTTGAAATTGAATTAGTTAAGAGGAATAACCATTCATACATATAAGTAGTAGAGAAGTGCAAACCCTAGACCTTTTTATCAAGTGAATCAAATCAATCAGCTTAATTTACTTTTATTCGTTTTAAATTTTAATCAATCTTCTTCATTATTTTAGCAATTTAAATTTCTTTAATTACTTGTTATTTATAATCTGATAATCAATTAGCCACTTTAGCTTCCTTGTGAGACGACCTTGGGGCGATCACCTTTGCTACAACTACCTCGTATACTTGCGAGTGACGCTTTGTGGTAGAGTTAATTCGAGCGCAACAAGTTTTTGGCACCGTTGCCGGGGAGGCTAATTGGCAAAATTGTTTATTAGGCAAAAATATTTTAAATTATTTTTCATTGTTTATTTTTTATTTTATTTTGTCTTTTTCTTTTAATAATTTCTTTTTCTAGAAATTTTGTTTATGCAAGGCAGGAGATCACTCGAAGGAGAGCTACATCCATTCATTCCAGAAATTCAGAGAGTGAAAAGGAGCAAAGAAGAGTTTGAACTCTATACCGGATTTGATACAGAGGAGGACACTTCTGAATTTGAGTCAGATTCTGCACAATCAGTTAAAATGGCTGAAGAAAGGCAAAGAACGATAAGAGACTTTGCTAGACCTGTCATTGGAACTTCCACCTCTTGCATAAGACTGACAGATACAGCAAGAAATTATGAGTTGAAGAACATTCACTACAACATGCTGCCATCATTCTATGGAGTTCCAAATGAAGATCCTTTGAACTTTATTAGGGATTTCTACTCCACCCTCAACACTTTTCCATTGGGAGGATTAACAGAGGATCAGTTGAGGATGAGGTGTTTTCCATATACTTTGAAGGATAGAGCTAAGAGCTGGCTTATGATGTTGCCCGAAAACTCTTTGACAACTTGGGAGCAAGTTTATAACAAGTTCATGGGCAAGTTTTATTCACATCAAAAGACAGCTGAATTGAGAGGGAAGATTGCTACATTCTCTCAATTTGAAGGAGAGCCATTTCATGAAGCTTGGGACAGATTTAAGATGCTATTGATCCAGTGTCCACACCATCATTACCCGCTTCAACTTCTTAATCAGTTCTTCTATGATGGTTTAACCCAGCAATTTCAGAACACTGTTGATAATGCAGCTGGGGGAGCCATGGGAGAAAAGACAGCAGTTGAAACTTATGATATTTTTGAGATGTTGGGAGCTAATTCTCAATAGAAGAGTGTAAGAGGAAGAAGTAAAGGGGTGAATCAACTAGAAGCAAATAGTGAGATGGTCAATCAAATTGTTGAGTTGACAAAGCAAGTGCAGATGCTGAATATGAAGAACAATATTTCTTCATCTACTCAAGAAGCGTGTGGAATCTGTGGAACTTTCGGTCATAGAGCAAATATATGCCCCTCTGCATATGAGACTTATAGGAATGAAGCTGAGCAGGTCAATGTTATGGGAGGATTCCAACCAAGGGCCAGAAATGATCCTTACTCCAATACTTACAACCCTGGTTGGAAGAATCACCCAAATTTTTCTTGGGCAACAAATAATTCTCAGCAGCCTTTCCATTTGCTTCAAAGACAGAACCAAGAGCAGGACCAATCCTCAAATCAAGGGCAGTCTAAGATAGAGAGCTTGGAGGAAAGTTTACAAGCTTTCATCAAAGTCAGTGCTCAAAATCAAGAGATGACTAATAAGAGGCTGGATTCATTAGAAGCATCTTTTAAAAAAGTGGAGACACAAGTTGGACAACTTGCACAACAGATGAAGATTCAACAAAAGGGGAAATTCCCAAGTCAAACTGAGCAGGCACAATCAGTGACTGTTCTTAGAAGTGGTAAGGTAATTGACAATAATGTTGAAGATAATTCTGTGAGTGCAGGTGACCAAGAGAATAAGAAGGAGAACCAAAGAACAAAGGTGCTGGAGAAAGATCAGTGGAGAAGTCCCCTACAGCAGACCTACATAAGGCAAGCAATCCATACCGGCCACCTATACCATTCCCCAGCAGGTTGAAGGATGAAATAAAAGATAAGAAATTTTCTAACATCTTTAACATGCTATCTAAGGTAAGTATTAACTTACCCTTACTTGAGGCAATAAAGAACATGTCGACTTATGCCAAATTTTTCAAAGAGCTGATCACCAAGAAAAAGAGGTATGAGACGAATGAAAAGGTGATAGTTTCAGAGGTAGCTAGTGCTGTTCTGCAGCATAAACTACCTCCCAAGCTAAAGGATCCTGGTAGCTTTCTAATTCAAATTACTGCGGGGAATGGAAAGGGGACTGAAGGCATGTGTGATCTAGCAGCTAGTGTGAATTTAATGCCTTATTCTGTGTTTAAAAAATTAGAACTAGGGGAGCTTAAACCCACAAAAATGGTGTTGTAATTAGCTGATAGGTCTTTTAGATTCCCGAAAGGGGTTATAGAAGATGTGTTAGTTAAAGTTGGAGGGTTGATAGTACCTGTGGATTTCATAGTACTTGACATGGAAGGAAATAACTCTTCACCATCTGCACACACTATTTTGCTGGGTAGGCCTTTTATGGCAACTACCAACACCTTGATAGATGTTAAAAATGGTATGTTGTCAATGACTGTCTTAGGGCAAACTGTTGAATTTTCTATTTTTAACACTTCTCCTATTCCCACAACTGCTTTATATGAGGAATGTTCTTTAATTAATAGTGTTGAAGCAGTTGTTTCAGATGTTGTGTTGCAGACAGACTCCCCAGATAAATTGGAGTTGACACTGACTTTAGAAGAGGGAGCTAAACCAGTGGGGAAGACCCAAAGATGCCTTAACCCAAAGGCATATGAGAGCTCTAGGAATTTTAAGGATCACACTAAAGCACTTCATGACAGATTTATTGGGCATCAGACGTTGAGTCCAGGTATGAAAGTTTTACTTTTTAATTCTAGCCTCCGTCTGCTTCCAGGTAAATTCAAATCTCGATGGAGTTGTCCTTTCGAGGTAACTAAGGTATGTCCTTCTGGTGCCATTGAATTGCTTAACTCTAGAACTAATAAGATTTTTAAAACAAATAGACATAGAGTTAAACCATATAAAGAAGGATTTCATGAAGTGAGGATCATTGACAGTACTTTGATCCACGATTCCTAGTCTTGCATGATGTCCAGCTTTATGACATTAAAGAAGCGCTTAATGGGAGGCAACCCATTAGTTTGAATTTCTTTTTCATAGTTATAATTTTATATTTAGCAATTGTGATTTTATGTTTAGTTTAAATAAATGGAAACCCTTAAGCTCTCTTGTATCTTGTTTTTGACCATTTGTGTTTGTGATGAAAAGTTAGGGTTTTACCTCACCAAGGTACGATGGAAGACAGGTTGTACTTTCTCTTTCTCTTTATTATTCTTGTTTTCCATTGAGGACAATGGAAATTCTAAAGTGTGGGGTAATCTTTTAGCTGTTCCTTAATTTTTGTTTTGGTTGCCTTGGTGTGTTTTATTGTGTTGTGCATGGTATAATTGTTGAAAATTTATTGATCTTTTCTGTGATTCTAGCATTGTAGTTGAGACTTTAGTATCAGCATAGAAATGAGCATTTGAATTCATTCAGGATCAATTTTCACATTCTGCGGTTCATGACATATAAATCTTTGAGAACCCACCTTTGTGAGTTTTGAGCCTTATAGATTAAATGATTGATTTTCTTTTCTCAAGTGTGCACCTTCATGATTTTGCATCTCTAGAGTTTGCTTTTGCATACTAATTGAACTCACATTATGATTTAATCTCAAGTTTTAAAATGATGAAGGCAAATTAGGTTAGCCCTTTAGCTTAAAAAGACCTCCCTTAATATTAAATTCCTTAGTGTGCCAAGTTGAGCCTTTGACGTTTTCTTGTTTGATCAACACAATTCACAGCTTAACTTTCTCTTATTATCATCATACCTGCATTAAGGAATGGAGTTCTTATTATATGACAATAGGGTGGTTTATTTCAAAGTGTGGGGTAAGTAAATAAAAAAATAATAAAAAAAAATAATAAGAATATGGTATTGCTATTTGGGGTGAAATGCATACTTTGCACTTTGTATTTGATTAAGAGTTGACTATTCTTTTCCTCTACATGTTAAGCTAGATGATCTATGCAATGTTATATTTTGTATATTGACTTCTTGTTTAGATTTGTTTTGAGTTTTGTGTTAGGTTAAAAAGGCAAGGAAGCAAATTTGAAGGAGAAAGTGGCAGTGGCTGACACAGGAAGAGGACACGGCCAAGTCACTGGCCGTGTCCCATATCAAATTAAAGAAGAAAGCAACTCACAGAAGCAGACACATGCAAGGGACACAGCCAAGTCAGTGGCCGTGTCCCTCCAAAAATACTCCAACACGGCCAAGTCACTCTGACTTGGCCGTGTCTCACCAATTCCAAAGGCACAGAAGACTAAAGCTCACAGAGGCAAACACAAGCAAGGGACACGGCCAAGTCTTGTGGCCGTGTCCCTCCAAAATGGTGCAACACGGCCAAGTCACCTCTGACTTGGCCGTGTCACTCAACAAAGAAGAAATAGAAGAGAGGCAAGCAGTGATGGACACAGGCAAGGGACACGGCCAAGTCACCTGGCCGTGTCCCTCCAAAGAACACTCACACGGCCAAGTCACTTCTGACTTGGCCGTGTCCCTCATGATCTAAACACGCAGCGAATTTTTTAAAGCGGACATTCGTATAAAAGGAAAGGAGAGCTAGGGTTTAAGGACTGTTGATGATTTTGAGCTAAGTTTAAGCCGTCAAAGAGATTAGGGTTTTGGATAACTTTGTTTTTCTTTGATTTTGATTGCACTTTGGATTAAACTAGCCTAGATTAGATTGTTCTAGCCATTGATACATCCTTCTTGCAAGATTTGAACAAGAGATTCTTCAGAAGCTTCAAGGAGTTTGTAATTTGGTTTTGTTCTTGAACTTTATCTCTTTATTTTTATTGAAATTGTATTTATGAACATTATCATGTCTAAGTTGATTTCTTTGAATATTAATGAGATGAGTATGTTTGAAATCATTATGAACTAATTTGATCTAGTCTAGGGTTTGTATGGATCTGCTATGATTGTATGAATTGGTTATTCTCTTAGCTAATAATTTCTTTAGCCTTGATTGAATGAAATATTTCAATGGCTAGAACAATCTAATCTAGGCTAGTTTAATCCAAAGTGTAATCAAAATCAAAGAAAAACAAAGTTATCGAAAACCCTAATCTCTTTGACGGCTCAAACTTAGCTCAAAATCGTCAACAGTCCTTAAACCCTAGCTCTCCTTTCCTTTTATACGAATTTCCGCTTTAAAAAATTCACTGCGTGTTTAGATCATGAGGGACACGGCCAAGTCAGAAGTGACTTGGCCGTGTGAGTGTTCTTTGGAGGGACACGGCCAGGTGACTTGGCCGTGTCCCTTGCCTGTGTCCATCACTGCTTGCCTCTCTTCTATTTCTTCTTTGTTGAGTGACACGACCAAGTCAGAGGTGACTTGGCCGTGTTACACCATTTTAGAGGGACACGGCCACAAGACTTGGCCGTTTCCCTTGCTTGTGTTTGCCTCTATGAGCTTTAGTCTTCTGTGCCTTCGGAATTGGTGAGACACGGCCAAGTCAGAGTGACTTGGCCGTGTTGGAGTATTTTTGGAGGGACACGGCCACTGACTTGGCTGTGTCCCTTGCATGTGTCTGCTTCTGTGAGTTGCTTTCTTCTTTAATTTGATATGGGACACGGCCAGTGACTTGGCCGTGTCCTCTGCCTGTGTCAGCCGCTGCCACTTTCTCCTTCAAATTTGCTTCCTTGCCTTTTTAACCTAACACAAAACTCAAAACAAATCTAAACAAGAAGTCAATAGACAATAACCAACACAACATAAACACAATACTAAAGACTACATCAAAAATGACATAAACATTGAAATAAACTAAAACTACCAAAATTAATGAAAACACCAAACAAACCGATTAAAACTAACAAAATACCTAAATAAAACAATAATTATCATAATAAACAAGACACAAAAACTATAACAAAAACTAATAAAACATCGGCCAACCAAAGAAAGAAGAAGAAGATGAATAGAAAAGAACAAAGTCAACTCTCCCTCTTCACTTAACCACTCAATCTCTCTTTTGTTCTCAACCAAGCAATTATATTAATATAATATTATAAATATCATCATCCACTTTCCACTTAATTTCCATTTCAATTAATTAAAATTATTTATTTCTTCTTTTCACCATTTAATAATTTGACTTGTATATGTTGTATATATCACTCTTCTCTTCTTATCTTTTATCTCTTTTCACTTAAACATATACATTTAATCCAAATACAACAATAAATATTCCAAAACTTTTAGGGTATACTTTGGGATATTACAATTCTCCCCCTCTAAAAAGAAATTTCGTCCTCGAAATTACCTGATCTTAAGTTTGAAACAGCTGGGGATACTAATCTCGCATCGCTTGCTCATTCTCCCAAGTTGCCTCTTCCTTCGCATGATTCTTCCAAAGAACCTTTACAAGTGGCACTTTCTTATTTCTTAATTCTTTTACTTCATGTGCCAAAATAGCCATTGGTTCTTCTTCAAGAGTCAGATCCGGACTCACCTCAATAGATTCAACCGACAAAACATGAAATGGGTCTAATATGTACCTCTGCAGCATAGAAACATGGAAGACATTGTGAATTCTATCCAACTCAGGCGGCAAAGCAATTCGATAAGCAACTGGTCTAACTCTTTCTAGTACTTCATAAGGTCCAATAAAATGAGGACTTAGCTTCCCTTTATGGCCAAATCTCAAAATCTTCTTCCAAGGAGACATTTCAGAAATACTTTATCTCCAACATCAAACTCTATGTCTCTCCTCTTCAAATCTGAATAAGATTTCTGCCAATCAGAAGCTGCTTTCAACCGATCCCGAATTATTTTCACTTTCTCTTCAGTTTCTTTAATCAAATCGGGACCAACCAACTTGCCTTCTCCAACTTCATTCTAACATAGAGGCGTTCTGCATCTTCTACCATACAATGCCTCATAAGGTGCCATTTTAATACTAGACTAATGACTATTGTTATAAACAAATTCCAATAATGGAAAAAATCTGTCCCAACTTCCAGAGAATTCAATGACACAGCTTCTCAACATGTCCTCTGTAATCTGTATCACTCTCTCTGACTGCCCATCTATCTGCGGATGAAAAGCAATGCTAAAGTGCAATCGGGAACCCAAAGCACCATGTAAACTTTTCCAAAATCTTGAAGTGAACCGAGAATCTCGATCGGACACTAAAGAAATTGGAACTCCATGCAACTTCACTATCTCACTGATATACAGCTCAGCCAACTTCTCAAGAGAATAGTCCATCCGAACTAGAAGAAAATGAGTTGTCTTTGTCAACCGATCAACAATCACCCAGATAGCATCATGCTTCTTCTGAGTCAATGGCAAACCAGACACAAAATCCATTGTCACTCGCTCCCATTTCCATTCAGGCACTAATAAAGGTTGAAGCAACCCTGTAGGAACTTGATGCTCAGCTTTTACCCTCTGACAAGTGAGACACTTGGATACAAACTCCACTATATCTCTCTTCATACCTGACCACCAATAATGTTGCTTCAAATCATAATACATCTTAGTACTCCCAAGGTGCATAGCAAAAATCGATTGATGTGCTTCTTCCAAAATAATCTTTCTCAATCTTGCATCATCAGGAACACACAATCTATCTTTAAACCAAATGCTACCATCATTTCTCACCTGGAATTCTCGGCTCTCCCCATTTTGGCAATCCGAAATAATCTTCTGAATTTTCTCATCAACCAATTGAGCCTCTTTAATATGATCCAACAACACCGGTCTCAAATGCAACTGAGCTAACAAAGCTCCATCATCACATGATTCAAAACTAGCATGCAACGCTCTCAACTCAATAAGCAATGAGATCGAATAAACAGTCAAACCTGCCAAAGACTTCCAACTCAAGGCATCAGCAACAACATTTGCCTTACCAGGATGATAATTAATCAAACAGTCATAGTCTTTAATCAATTCTAACCAATGTCTCTGTCGAAGATTCAACTCCCTCTGAACACCCAAATATTTCAAACTCTTATGATCTGTATAGATAAAACACTTCTCCCCATACAATTAGTGTCGCCAAATCTTCAAAGCAAAAACTATAGCTACTAACTCCAAATCATGCATTGGATAATTAAGCTCATGCGGCTTCGACTGCCGAGAAGCATAAGCTATGACTTTACCCTCTTGCATCAAAACACAACCTAAACCATTATGTGAAGCATCACTGTAAATCACATATGGTTTATCTTCCACAGGCAAAGTAAGAACAGGAGCTTGAGTCAACATCTCCTTCAACCGCTCAAAGCTAGCTTGACACTGATCTGTCCACACAAATCTAACTCCCTTCCGAAGTAATATGGTGAGTGGAGTAGCTATCAAAGAAAAACCCTTCACAAACCATCGATAATAGCCTGCCAAACCCAGAAAACTTCTAACTTCAGTTACAGACTTCGGTGGACTCCAATTCAAAATAGCCTTAACTTTACTCGGATCAACTCTTATACCATCTGCTGACACTATATGACCGAGAAAAGTCACTTGATCAAGCCAAAACTTGCACTTCGACATCTTAGCATATAATTGCTTCTCTCTCAAGGTCTGCAACACAATTCGCAAATACTTGTCATGCTCCTCCTTATTATGCGAATATACCAAAATATCATCAATGAAGACCACCATAAACTGATCTAGATAGGGCCTAAACACCCTATTCATCAAATCCATGAAAGCTGCAGGTGCATTCGTCAATCCAAAAGGCATCACTAAAAACTCATAATGCCCATACCTTGTGCGGAAAGCTATTTTAGGAACATCTTCCTCTCTGACTCTCAATTGATGGTGCCCTGATCTCAAATCAATCTTGGAAAATATTGCTGCTCCCTTCAATTGATCAAAGAGATCATCTATCCGAGGTAAAGGATACTTATTCTTGATAGTCACCTTGTTCAATTGCCTATAATCGATGCACAACCTCAAAGTACCATCATTCTTCTTCACAAACAAAACAGGAGCTCCCCACGGAGAAACACTAGGGCAAACAAACCCTTTATCCAACAACTCCTGCAACTGTACCTTTAACTCTCTCAACTCAACAGGTGCCATTCGATAAGGATTAATAGAGATGGGAGTGGTACCAGGCAACAAATCGATACCAAACTCAACCTCTCTCTCAGGGGGTAACCCTGGCAATTCCTCCGGAAAAATATCTGAAAATTCCTCAATTATGGGTATACTATCAAGTTGAGAACCCACTACTCTGGTATCCACAACATGAGCAAGATAAGCATCACACCCTTTTCTAATCAACTTCCTAGCTACCACAGCTGAAACAAACAAGGATGCAAGTTGTCTCTGCTCACCAGATACCATCACACTTCTACCGTCACCTGTTCTCAGGGTAACACTCTTCTTTTGACAGTCTACCACAGCTCCATGCTTAGACAACCAATCCATGCCTAAGATCAAATCATACTCCTTAAAAGGCATTTCAATCAAATCACCTAAAAACTCCTCACCTTGCACCATAACTGAACTATCACGATGCACCTTACTCCATAACACTATGTCCTAAAGGATTTGTCACCAAGACATCAAATCCTAAGGTCTCAGAATGCAATTTAGACACAAGCAAGATAGATGCACTTATATATGAATGAGTAGATCCTGGATCAATCAAAGCAAGAACTGAAATGCCAAATAAAGAAAATGTACCCGCAATGACTGATGAAGCATTTGGTTGCCTCTGCATCACATACACTCTCTGAGAAGACCCAGCCTCATCTGGCCTACTGCCTCCGGATGTCGAGCCTCCTCTCTGAATGATCCCGGGTCGACCGCCTCTACTAAAACCTCTGCCCCTCGACCACCTCTGCTGACACTGGGTCGAGAAGCTGCAGTATCAGTCTATCTATCCTCCTGTAGCTCAGGGCAATCTTTGATGAAGTGAGCTGGTGACCCACATCTAAAACATACTTCTGATCCACCCGTCTTCCAGCAAGAACCCCCATGTGTCCTACCACAATGAGCACATATAGGTGGAATGGATCTCTGAACCACTGGAGTCAGAGCACTCGCTATAGAGACTGTAGGTCTCGATCTCTGCCTCTAATACTGAACTGACCTACCTGACTGCCTCTCGCTCCTACTGACTCTTGGAAAAAAACTTCCTCAACCTCTCTTCATAGACGAAGACCCTACCTCAAACTGGGATCTCCTAACTTTGGTCTCCTCTTCAGTAGCAGCTGTTGCAATACCCTGTGCTCTCTCAACACTTCTAGCTGCGGCAACTAACTGAGAAAAGTCTTGGTACCGAGAACTAGCAACAATATACATAATAGAGGGCCTCAACCCTTCCTCAAATCTCCTACACCAGTCAATCTCATCTGAAATAATTCCACCGGCATAGTGACTCAACCAGATATACTCTATCTCATACTCTGTCACTATCCGGTTCTCCTGTCTAAGATTCAGAAATTCCATCTTCTTGACATCCTTATACTCCCTTGGAGTATATTTCTGCTCAAACTCCAGCAAAAAATCACCATAAGACAAAGTAGGTGGATCATCCATGGCATGTGGAACTGTCTTCCACCAATCATAAGCATCTTTCTGCAGAAGTGATCTAGCATAATCAAATTTCTCTTCAAGAGTGGCTTGCAACTAGATGAATACCCTCTGAACTCTATCCAACCACTGCTCAGCTACTGCAGGATCTGTAGTACCAAAGAAATCTTCAGCCCCATACTTTCTCAATTTATCATAATGCCTCATCGGTACTTGTGGCTGTGGTGGCAGTGGCTGCACTGGAGCTTGACTCAATAATTCTACCACATGTCTTAGCCAAACTGGCGGAACCTCATCAGTAGCTTGTCTCTCTGGCACAGAAATAGGTGCCTCTCCAGCTCTCTCAACCCTAGCTCCGTCTCTACCCTCTTCAGGAGCTACACTCTCAGCACTACCTTCTAAGGAATGATGTGACAAAGACGCCATCACTACCTATATCTGCAAACACAGCAGAATATACCTCATCAAAGATCAGAGACTGCCAATACCAAAACATGTATCTTATTTAAAAACAATATTTTAAAAATCAAAATTTTCTTCTTTTTTTTTACAATTGACCTAGGTTGAGAATCTCATACCTAGGCTCCGATACCAAAACATTTGTAACACTCCTATACCCCATATATGCACACTACACACTACTACATCTGTAATATATGTATACCGGATATAAGAGTGCCACGATTTATATTAAGCAAACCAATCTTTCAATTTAATAACATTATAAGAAAACTTAAAACATTCAAATTATATTATAATATATATATTTATGTTATAGAACATAATAGATAAAACATTTATTTATTACGCAACAGAAAATGTAGTATTTACATATATATATACATCAAAATCAATGTTTACAAAACATAAAGTTTATACATGTTTGGCAGTTTGTTTCTGATCTTTAAGCCCACAATCAACACTTCAGAGTCTAGACTCGACTCGGTCTAGATGAACTCTCCAGTTCTACCCTGTCACCTGCGCGATGAACCACAATCGCGCTAAGCCAACGGCTTAGTGGTACAAACCACAATAACAATATGCTTTAATGTAATGCAAATGTCACACATTCAAATATCATAAACAATAAATATGAATATCATATTTCAAAACCTTACATTAAATCTTATTATTCATTTGTTTCTCCATTCATGATTCACATTTAAACAAAGACAAGCATGGGCCCAAAAGAAACTAATATGCCATTCAACTTTCAGAGAATGTTTTGGTTCAATTATCACATTTATCATTATCCCAACTAGGCTTCAAGGATTAGGCCCAACCAAGCTTCAAGGGGAGCGAAGCATGCTAAGCATCAACCCAACTTGGCTTCAAGAACCAAACCCAACCTAGCTTCAAGGGTTGTAACATCTCAACTAGGCTTCAAGGACTAGACCCAACCAAGCTTCAAGGGGAGTAAAGCGTGCTAAACTTCAACCCAACTTGGCTTCAAGGATCAAGCCCAACCCAGCTTCAAGAGATTGTTACTATTAGGCATGCCACCAACAACAAAACTCTGAAAAGTGAATAACACATTAGACACACAATTCTTTTATTATTTCATTATAAATTCCATTCTCATTTCCTCATAATCATTTAGGCAACCATGCCCCAATTATTTCATTTGCATCATTATAACCAACAATAATGGCATCACATCTCATCATTAAGGTATACACAACCAATTGCATTGGATATATATTTTGAATGATCATCATATATTTCACATTATGCAAATCATAATATTAATCAAATGTAGCAACAATGTAATAGATCACTTAGCACATTTATAACCAAATGTGTTAAGTTCCAATGTCATATAAATGTATGCAATAATGTAGGGTTTGTACTTACCTCAAGAGCAACTCACACAACACCAAACTCCTCTTCCAAGAATCCTCCAACACTTGGATTAGGACAACTCAACTCTCTTCAAAATCTAAACCAAAGGTGATCATACACACTCAGTTAGAGATACACATGAGATAATAAGGTTAAAAATCAACTAGGGCAAACTCTACACATGACACGTTCAACAACACGGGTGTGTCCCTGATCGTGCCCTAAACTCACAACGTTAAAGCTTTGACACGCTCAGTGACATGGGCGTGTCACTGGCTGTGTCAATCCTCCCACAACACAGTAGCTATGACACGCTCAATGACATGGGCGTGTCATTGGACATGTAAATGCTACTACAACACAGACGCTGTGACATGGGCGTGTCACTGCTCGTGTCACCCATCCAGAAAATAGAACCATTGACACGCCTAAAGACCTGGCCGTGCTCATGGGCGTGTCAGGCCAAAAATCCTGATTCCGGCAAAAAAAACATCACATCCAACAAACCTCTTACTTCCACCATTTTCCACTTCAAACAAACTTAACTAAACACACCCATAAACCATACTAACTTGCAAAAACACCAAAACAATTCAAAACATACATCAAACACCAATTTACAACCATCACATACACACAACTCAAACACAACACTTGCTCTTCCACCAAACCTAACACTTTCTCTTCAATCCAACCCCAAAAATCAACACCAAGAAGATTACACACCCCCATATACACCATAATCAAATATACACATACCATCAACAATCAAACACTAAACCCACAACACAAACTTAAAAGAAAACAAGGAAATCAAGTGGAAAACTTACCAAATGTGATGAAAACTCTTAGATTTCCAACTTGATCACTTGAAACATCCTTCAATCTTGAGTTTGGATGAGCAAAATCTATTTTTCCTCTCTTGCTATGGTGATGGTCGGCCAACCAAAGAAAGAAGAAGAAGATGAATAGAAAAGAACAAAGTCAACTCTCCCTCTTCACTCAATCTCTCTTTTGTTCTCAACCAAGCAATTATATTAATACAATATTACAAATATCATCATCCACTTTCCACTTAATTTCCATTTCAATTAATTAAAATTAATTATTTCTTCTTTTGACCATTTAATAATTTGACTTGTATATGTTGTATATATCACTCTTCTCTTCTTATCTTTTATCTCTTTTCACTTAAACATATACATTTAATCCAAATACAATAATAAATATTCCAAAACTTTTAGGGTATACTTTGGGATATTACAGCTTTCCTACTCAGTTACGGTTTCAAACTCTCCCAAGTTTTTGTCCAATTTTCTTCCTTTTTCCTCCTTTTTTTTGTGTTGTTTAGTCCATATTTATAGAAGAATTCTATGGGTAATTCTAATTATTCACGGCATACAATATTCAATAAGAAAAGAAAACCAAAACCTAATTGCATTAGGTTTCAAAAAACTTACGTCGAAAAAATTTTGCTGGCAAAAATAAAACTGCTGCAGAAAAACTACGCTGATGAAAAAGCTGCCGCAGCTGGCTACGGCAGGGCGGGTGGAACGGGCCCATTGGCCATTTTTCTCACAGGAGTTTCCTGCGGGCGAAATGCCCACAGGCCCGCACTGACTTTCGGCGATGATTTTTTTGTCGCCGTTTTTTTTTGTTATTTTTATTTTTTATTATTTTTGAATTTTTATTCACTTCACCATTTTTTACTAAAATAAATATTAAAATTAATAAAGATACCATAAAAAATTATTTTGGACTAACTAAAATATATTGGACAACATAAAAATTATTTTGGACTAATTAAAATATATTGGATCGGACTGGGTCAAAAATTAAGGGTCTACACATGTCGATCTGGGGCATCAGATCGACTCGGACCAAGGCCATGCTGATCTGGGTAGCTAGATCGACATGGCCTTTGGCTCATGTCGATCTGGACCACTAGATCTATATGAGCCATGCTCATGTCGACTTGGGCCCTCCAGGTCGACATGAGCAAAGGCTCAAGTCTACCTGGGCCATCCCAACTCAATTTGTTATTATATTTTAAATTTTTTAGACCGGAGAGTTTAATTTGGGCATAAAAAAATCAAGTTTAGGGTTTTATAGTTAAATTTATGCCTTTTAAAACTAGACCGACTTATTTAAAAGTTGTAAACTAAGTTTACATCTTTTAAAGTTGGATCATATTTATCTTTGCATCTTTTAATTAAGACTGTACCAACTCAGGGCCAAAATTAAGGGTCTACATAAGAGTTTAGGAATTAAGTTATTGGAATTCGGGTTTTGACCTAGGTTTGGGAATAAGCCACTAGAATTAGGGTTTTAAGTTTTGGGGTCTTAATATTTTGGAAATATATTTGGGTTTACTAAATTAAAATTTTAGGAGTTTAATGAACTGGTCTTAGGGTTTGAGGTTTTAGGTTTAACAATTTGAAAGTAGGGTTACTGGATAATAAAGTTTCAAAAGAAGATAGGATTTTTGGCTCTGGCTCCATCCGATCGGACTACATCATGTCTGGTCATGTCAGGCGTGGTATGCTGAAAACTTTAGAGTACCATGACCATGAGCTCTACTGAATGTTTTGAGGATTTAGCTTGGGATTTGATATGGTCAGATTTCTTGATGGTCCGATCGCGACATGTAGTCCGTTTACAATGTGGGAGTGACATTGAGCAAGAACTCTATTGGATATTTTGGTCCGAGCTCGGTCCGTTCAACTGCCCAGCATACCAACTCTAGTCTGGTTAGCTCAGCTTTGCAACATTTGTGCTCTTGTCACCTCATTCGTGGAACACTCGTCAGCTTGGTATGGTGCGATCAGACTTGCTTTTGGTCCGTCAACTCGGTAGTGGTACGGTGGAACTGGCTTCTAGTTCAGTCAGCTTCTTTGAGATTTCTTCAAAAATTAAAGTCCTGTAAAATGTAACTTGGTACTAATATTAGTCCTATTTAATTTGATTACCTACGATTAAAATATAGGCTAATTATTTAGCTAACAATCTCCCCCTTTTTACTTTGGCAATTAAATTGAATTGATTTAAATAAACTTAAAAAGTTTTCATGTCTAAAGAGTATTCTCCCCCTTAACATATGCTCTTCCTTTTTATAAAAGAAAGTTGTGAAAATTTTACAATTGCAAAAGTTTATAATTGCACACCTTCATATATGCTATCGGTCCAAATAAAGCAATGAAATCAATTCAAATACAATTCTCCCATTTTGACACATACAAAAAGATTGAAAATTAATATTTAAATGCAAACATTTAATAATAAACTAAACTTTTATTTAGATTAAGCAATTAAAAAGTAAACATTATGTATGATTATTTTATTAAGGGTTAACAAAAAACATGGAGATCATACAAAAGATAAAAACAAAAGGAAAGTTAATGTAGTGGGGAATATGAAGGATAGTCAAAATCATCATCATCATTTCCATTTCCATCTCTGTCTTCCTCATCTTTATCTTTCTGTTCCTCCTCCAAGCCTTCATCAAAAGTTTCAATTGGCTCTCCTTCATCTTCTTTATTCGATAGGGGACATTTAGGAATACCCATGAATTCTTGCATATCCCTAAAATTCATATGAAGATGAGCAAGTCTGATCCGAACCGACTTAAATTAAGGGTCTACAGTTTCCCCCCTACTTGAATAATCTTGAATTGATTCAGCGAGTGAAAAGCAATAAGACTTTTAATTTTGGCAAAAATAGACTTAATTTTCTTGAGATGGTTTTGGTTTTGGGTTCTGGACCCGGTTTGAGTTCTGGACTCAAAAAAGACTTGTGCTATTCCATTCTTTAACGGATTGTGGGTCCTTACCCACCAAAAAATAGATCTTTATCAATTGGAAATTGGGTCTTTACCCTTGAAACATTGATCTTTATTCATTGGGGATCTGGTCTTTATCCTTGAAACATGGATCTTTATCCATTGGCGATTGGGTCTTTACCTTGAAACATGGATCTTTATCCATTGGAGATCAGGTCTTTACCCTTTAAATATGGATCTTTATCCATTGGAGATCGGATCTTTACCCTTGAAACATGGATCTTTATCCATTGGAGATCGGGTCTTTACCCTTAAAATATGGATCTTTATCCATTGGAGATCGGGTCTTTACCATTGAAACATGGATCTTTATCCATTGGAGATCGGATCTTTACCCTTGAAATATGGATCTTTATCCACTGAAAATTGGGTCTGTACCCTTGAAATATGGATCTTTATCCATTGGAAATTGGGTCTTCACCCTTGAAACATGGATCTTTATCCATTGGAAATTGGGTTTTCACCCTTGAAACATGGATCTTTATCCATCGGAGATCGGGTCTTTACCCTTGAAACATGGATCTTTATCCACTGGAGATCGGGTCTTTACCCTTGAAACATGGATCTTTATCCATTAGAGATCGGGTTTTTACCTTTGAAATATGGATCATTATCCATTAGAGATCGAGTCTTTACCCTTGAAACATGGATCTTTATCCATTGGAAATCGGGTCTTTACCCTTGAAACATGGATCTTTATCCAATGGAGATCGGGTCTTTACCCTTGAAACATGGATCTTTATCCACTAGATATCGGGTCTTTACCCTTGAAACATGGATCTTTATCCACTGGAGATTGGGTTTTTACCCTTGAAATATGGATCTTTACCCATTAAAGATCAGGTCTTTACCCTTGAAACATGAATCTTTATCCATTGGAGATCGGGTCTTTACCCTTAAAACATGGATCTTTATCCATTGGAAATCGGGTCTTTACCCTTGAAATATGGATCTTTATCCATTAGAGACTAGGTCTTTACCCTTGAAATATGGATCTTTATCCATTAGAGATCGGGTCTTTACCCTTGAAATATGGATCTTTATCCATTGGAGATTGGGTTTATACCCATGAAACATGGATCATTATCCATTGGGAATCGGGTCTTTACCCTAGCTTCAGCTCTTTTAGCTGGACTGATCTTTTTTCTTTTACATCTTCATTCTTTTGAGAATTCTAATTTTCTTCTTTTTTCATTCTTTTTTTGTTCTTCCTTTGCACTTTTGCAAAAAATTCAGCCTTTTTTAGCTAGCATTCATATCTTCTCCTTGCCCCCCGCCCCTGCGTGGTAAAATATTAGAAGTGAGTCTCAAAATATTTTGTACATGCATAAACTCAAAAATTAGAAAGGGAGAAACTTTGCCCCCTGTGTAGGCTCAAACCCATGATTATTTTCTATGTGGATTTGGCTGATGTTTGTAGATTATCTAGTTCTTCGAACAAGCATGCATTTCTTCTTTCTTTTGCAAAATTTCTGGATCTTCCTCAAGCAATAGGCTTTCCATGCCCCTTTGATTCAATATCTTCTTTTGATTCTTTACTTCACAGTGTGTTTGCTGTTCACTTTGACAAAGAATAGACTATACAAGACAAGAAAGTGCAATATGATATGCTCATGTATGCATGATATGCATAAATGATACTTAAAATGGTTCCGTCGACTCACAGACTGAGGTTATCAGCTAAAATGTTCTCACGAATTTCTTTCAGATGCCCGTTCAGGTCTTGCACTGGAATGACAGGATGCTTCACATTTATGGATTTTATCTTCAAGATATTGAAAACATGAATAATGGAGGCCCCAACCAGCAGAGATACATTCATTCCAAACTATGGTTTGGCATGTCAGTTGGTAGCTTCTTCATAACCATTCCATTAATCATTTCCTTTGCCCAATGTGTCCTTCTCTTAACTTGAAGGCTTTGTATGACAAAAACATTTTTTTTTAATTTTGATTTTGAAATCAAATGTTGGTTTTACCAAATCAATGTCAATGTACCTTAGGATTTGATTTTTCCAAAGTAACATATCTATAACATGACAACCCTAGTTACCGTACTAAACTCGGGAATTATTTCTATTTAAGCAAGAATTGTTGCACTTTAGATAGGCACATACACATTACTTGGCCAAAGATCTCTTTTAAGTTTGAATATTATCTATCTCATATGCATGCTTATTCAAACTACCTCCACTAATAGACTCTACCTACTAAGAGAGATCAACAGGTCTTTGATAGGCTTGAAATGGGGTCTATAAGGGACATGGGTTAAATGAAAGCCATTTTGAGATTGGAGCCATTGTGACACTATAGGCAAACCTTCACACTATAAATTTCTTGTTTGAACTTTAGGTAGCTGGGAGCAATCTTGCTAGACTCCAAATTCCTTCTATATCTTCTTGGCATTAATCTGGATCTTGATCAGGACAGTCTTTGCCCTTGCAAAAAGTTTGGTACCCAAATTCATTTCTTTCCTTCTTCTCCTTTTTCTTTCTTTTTATTTTACTTACTCTTCCCTTTCTTTGAGCATTTATCATTTTGTCCTTCTTCCTTGTAGGACTGTCAAGTACAGAACTTTTAAGAACTGGATGGTCTTTCTCCTTTTTCTTAGATTTTGATCAAATCTTTGGTTGGGATGGACCAATTCAAGTCAAACTGTCCTTATAAACCAAATGGAAGCCTTTTGTTGCTTTAGATAAACGAGAACTCAATTGGCTTTCTAAACCACCTTTTTAGGTTTTGTGAGTGGGGATTTTCGCCCCCACTCCCGGTGGAATGGTTCTTGCGACTTTGGCATTGTTTAGGCTCGAGGCCTTAGAGAACACGGACCTAAATTCGGAGAAAATAGAGCCGCCACCCGGATGGGCCGAAAAAAAGAAAGGGGTGGATGACTCGATTCCTAAGGAATCCCCAACCCCCTAATGGGTTCGGAAAGTTGGGTACGTGTGGGGAAGGAGAGAAATGGCCCAGCACCCCACAACGCCCGGTTCATTGGAACCGGCCTCCTTTATAGGTCTTAATATTATAAAATTCTTAAATATAACAATATTATCCATATTACACACAACAATTGAAATAAAGCATCGTTATATTAAAAATCAAAATAATGTCCAAGCAAAACATATAAATGGACACCCATCCGAAGATGGAAACATGCCCTTACATAATCCATGCCTAGATAGGACACCCACCAAAAGGTAGAAACATGTCCTTTACATTGGTTCTAAAATAGAAAAGCAATTTAAATTACGTGATATTTAACTAATGAGGTACCCACCAAGTGGAAACATACCTCTTACAACATTTGAAAATCTAAATAAATCGATAAAAGTAAATAACCATTCATCATAAATAAATTATTCATCAAAGGTATTAAACATCAATAAAAAGTAAACATCCATCCATGATAAATTAAGTAAACCAAGCATTGAACTTAAATAAATTAAAGCATATAAAATAAATCAAAGCATAAACAAATATAAAATTGAACAAAGCAAATAAAGATTCAAATTAGAGCTATTATTTCTATTTAAGATTCTTTATTTCATGTGTTTAGGGTTTTGGAATTTATGGGTTCAAGCTACTGTGATTTTTAAAAAATTGAAATAGAGCAAAGTTTTATAATTTAAGAGGTTGATAAAGTTCTTTGATTAACCAAATTAATGTTTGAGAAGTGAAATCATGAAACTAGGGTTTGGACACTTTAAAACATTTAGATTTATGATTTGTGGTTACTGAATTATGGTTTTAAGCTTACCGTCTTTGAATTATAACATTTAGATTTATATGGTTTTAAGGTTTTAAAATTTAGGGTTTAGAAAAAATTAGGGTTTAGGTTAGTTAGTTTAGGGTTTACTGTTTTGGGTTTTGGAGTTGGATTAGGGTTTTAGAATTTTAGACTTAGGGTTTCGAAGAATGCATTAGGTCTTAAAATTTGGAAATCAATTGATAATTTTATGAAGTTTTATGAAAACAAACAAAATGATTTAAGGTTTATATAAACAGAAAAGATGTTTTTAGGGTTTGTGGAAAGAAACTGACTCAAATTTAGGATTTTGAAAAGAAACAGGTTCAATTAGGGTTTTAAGATTTTGAAGAAGCAAAAGTAACAATTTTAAGATTTTTGGAAAACAAATAAACGAATTAAGGTTTTTAAGCTTTAGAAAAGGTAAATTAAAGTTCTTAGGGTTTTTTTATTTATTTTGAAGAAACAGAAACAATTATTTTTTATCTATAGTGATGAAGCTATTATGAATTCATGAAACAAATAAAGAAATTCATACCTTCGTTTGTTGGTTCCACCAAAAATCACTTCTTGGATGAACAAAAACAAAGACAAGCTTTGCTGCCTTTTGATGGATTGAATTGGTTGTTTGCTCTCTCAAAACAGTCTGATTGATTCAAGGTTTTCCTCCTCAATTTTGGTCTCAATTTCTCCTCCCAATTTCTGATCCTTTTTTTTGTGATGTTTTTTGTCTTATTTATAGAAGAATTTTATGGTTGATTCTAGTTATTCACGGAATCTAATATTGATTAAGAAAATGAAACCGAAACCTAATTGTATTAGGTTTTGGAAAAATTTGCGTCGGAAAAATTTTGCTGGCGAAAAAAAAAACTGCTGCGGAAAAATTTCGTTGGCGAAAAAAACTGCTGTGGAAAAAATGCGCTGGCGAAAAAACTACCACAGCTGGCTGCGGGCTGCGGGTGAGAATTGGCCTACAGGCCATTTCGCTGCAACTCTTTTCGGCGACGATTTTTTCGTCGCTGATTTTTTTTATTATTTTTTTTACTTTTTATTAATAAAAATTAAATACTAAAGCACATATTACTTAATTAAGATAAAAAAAATTATTTTGGACTAATTAAAATATATTGGATCAGACTGGGTAAAAAATTAAGGGTCTACAGTTTGCCCCCTGCTTGAATGATTTGAGACTTTAGTGAAAGAGAGTGAAAAGCAATAAGACTTAATTTTTGAGATGGTTGAGGTTTTGGGTTCTAGACCCGGTTCGAGTTTTGGAATCAAGGATAATTTTAGGTTTTGGACCTAAGCTTAATTTTAGGTTCTGGACCTAAGGAAAATTTGGGTTCTAGACCCGAGCTAAGTTCTGGACTTATTAGATGATTCTAGGTTCTGGACCTAAGGGTAATTTGAGTTCTGGACCTGAGCTAAGTTCTGGACTTAAAAGAGATTCTAGGTTCTGGACCTAAGGAAAATTTGGGTTCTGGACCCGAGCTAAGTTCTGGACTTAAAAGAGATTCTAAGTTCTGGACCTAAGGAAAAATTTGGGTTCTGGACCCGAGCTAAGTTTTGGACTTAAAAGAGATTCTAGGTTCTGGACCTAAGGGAAAATTTGGGTTCTGGACCCAAGCTAAGTTCTGGACTTAGAAGAGATTCTAGGTTCTGGACCTAAGGGAAAATTTGGGTTCTGGACTTGGGTTCTGGACCCGAGCTAAGTTTTGGACTTAGAATGGATTCTAGGTTCTGGACCTAAGGAAAAATTTGGATTCTGGACCCGAGCTAAGTTCTGGACTTAGAAAAGATTCTAGGTTCTGGACCTAAGGAAAATTTGGGTTCTGGACCCGAGCTAATAATTTTTTATTTCAAAAAGTTTGGCTAATTTTTGTGCACGTCTTCTTCTCTCTTTTTTTTTTGGCCCTTGCGTGTAAAAATATTTATGCACACGCAAGCATTTGAATGATTAAAGTGAATAATTGAGTTTAATGTTTATTTACTGTGTAGTCACTGTTCATACACTACTTAATGTTCATAAATAGTAACTTACTATTCATAAATAATAGTAAATAGTATTTACTATTGGAAATAGTATTTTACTATTTATCAATAGTAATTTACTATTCATGAATAGTAAAATTTACTATTTATAAATGTAAAGTTTACTATTTGTGAGCGGGGATTTTTGCCCCCACTCCCGGTGAAATGGTTCTTGCGACTTCGGTACTGTTTAGGCTCGGGGCCTTAGAGAACACGGACCTAAGTCCGGAGAAAATGGAGTCGCCACCCGGACGGGCCAGGAAAAAGAAAGGGGTGGATGACTCGATTCCTAAGGAATCCCCAACCCCCTAATGGGTTCTAAAAGTTGGGTACGTGTGGGGAAGGTGAGAAATGGGCCAGCACCCCCACAACGCCCGGTTCATTGGAACCGGCCTCCTTTACAGGTCTTAATATTATAAAATTCTTAAATATAATAACATTATCCATATTACACACAATAAAAAGAAAGCATCATTATATTAAAATCAAAGCAATGTCCAAACAAAACAAAACAAATAAATGGACACCCATCCGAAGATGAAAATATGTCCTTACATCACATGCCTAAATAGGACACCCACCGAAAGGTAGAAACATTCCCTTTACATAAGTTTTAAGATAGAAAAGCGAATTAAATTACATGATGTTTAAATGAGGTACCCACCAAGTGGAAACATACCTCTTATAACATTTGGAAATCTAAATAAATTGATAAAAGTAAATAACCGTTCATAATAAATAAATCATTCATCAAAGGTACCAAATATCAATAAAAAGTAAACATCCATCCATGATAAATAAAATAAACCAAGCATTGAATTTAAATAAATTAAAGCATAAGAAATAAAGCAAAGCATAATCAAATATGGAATTGAATAAAGAAAATAAAAGTCCAATTATAGCTACTGTGACTTTTTATGGAATTAAAATAGATTAGGGTTTTATGTTTTAAAAGGTTGGTAAGACTCTTTGATTAACTAAATTAATATTGGAATGATGAAATCATGAAACTAGGGTTTTAGACACTTTGAAATACTTTTGATTTGTGGTTTTAAATGGTGATTTCAAGCTACTATGTAAAATTTAAAGTATTTATATTTTTATGGTTTTTAATGTTTTAAAGGATTAGGGCTTAGAAAAATTAAGGTTTTAAGGTTTTAAAGGAGTTAGAGTTTACTATTTTAAGTTTGAAAGTTGAATTTAGGGGTTTTAGGATTTAAAATTAGGGTCACGGGTGGTGAATTAGCTTTTAAAATTTGGAAATCAATTTGATAATTTTATGAAGTTTTATGAATTTAGACAAATGGATTAAAGTTTTGATAAGTAGAAAAGATGTTTTTTAAGGTTTTTTGAATGAAATAGAACCTAGTTTAAAATTTTGAAAGAAACAGAATCAAATTTTGTTTTTGTTGAAAATATGTTTAATTAAGGTTTTAAGATTTTGAAGAGGTAAAAATAACAATTTTAAGTCTTTTTGGAAAATAAAGTAACGTATTAGTGCTTTTAACTTTGGAAAAACTAAATTAAAGTTCTAAGGTTTTTGATTTAAAAAATAAAATTTCATAGATTATGCTACTGTGAAAAAATAAAACAAAAAGAATTTAACATACCTCCTTTTATTGATTCTCCAAAAATAATTCTTCTTGGATGAACAAGAACAAAGACAATTGCTGCCTTTGAATTGCTTAAATCGTGTCCCTACTATTCCATAAAAAAAGAAATTGAATTGCCCCCTTTTCCTTCACTGATTTAGTTTTAAATTTTCAAGTCTCTCTTGGATTTTCGGCTCCCTCAATTTCATTGCCTTTTGTCCTTATTTATAGTGGTTTGATATAGTTTATTCCTAATTAGTCATGGCAAGTAATGTTAATAAGAAAAGGAAATTGAAACCTAATTGAATTAGGTTTTGAAAAATTTGTGTCGAAAAAAATTACGCTGCCGAAGAAAAAAATGCGCTGGCGAAAAAAATCTGTCGCAGATTTTACGGCAGTGGGCGGACTGCGGGCGACCATTTTGCCCGCAAGATTTTCCTGCGGGCGAAATGGGAAAGCTATTTCGCCCACAGATTTTTTCTGCAGGCGAAATAGCTTGGGCCATTTCGCCCGCAAGAATTTCCTGCGGGCAAAATGCCCACAGGCCTGCGCAATGATTTTTTCGTCGCCGATTTTTCTGACTCCGATTTTTATTTTTTGATTTTTATTTGTTTATTTTTTATTTTTTATTAATAAAAATTAGATACTAAAGTAAAAATTATTTAACAAAAATTATTTTGGACCAATTAGACAAAAAAAAACCATTTTGGGACTAAATAAAACATATTGGACCAGACTGGGTCAAAAATTAAGGGTCTACACTATTCATAAATAGTAAAACTTACTTTTTGAACTTTGTTTTTTTCCTTGCCATTTCTCTATATAAACAAGCTAATTCCTTCATTCGATTCACAGCAAGATTTCTCAATTTCTATAATTCTCTCAAATTCTTTCAAATTTAGCACATAGTTTTAAAAAAAAATGCATGCTTCAAGGTCAGGAACTCATTCTAATGCCGAGTTATTGGAGTTTATTCGATATCATGAAGATGAAAATATAGATATACTAGCCGGGATGCTGCTTCATCGTAGTTCCAACCAAAAGAGCGCGGTAATTATTTTTCTTTTTCTTTTTTCTTGATTCTTCATCTTTCTGTTTTAATTTTTTTTAATTTATGTTTTATTATTATTATTATTATTATTTTTATTTTTCTGTTATTATTATTCTTTATTATTTTTTATTTATGATTATTTTTTATTTTTGTTTGATTTTTTTATTTTTATTATTTTTTTAATTTATGTTTTTATTATTATTGTGTTTGCCTTTATTATTATTTTATTTGTTTTATTTTGTATTTTAATATTATTATCTTTTTTAGAAAATTTAGGAAAAATATATTAATTTAAGCAGATAGTATAATATGTACTTACCTGGTATTAACTTACCTGGCTCAATGTTAGCATGATCGTTGTATTGCTCGGGCTAGAGGGTGTATTTACAAAGCCCGACAATGCTACGATGTAGTGCCTTCTCAGGTAAGACAGATTATCCGAGATTGCGGCTTTGAGCAGTTCATCTTACAATTGCCATCCGAGGAGTATCAGATAGACTGGAGCATAGTCCAGACGCTTGCAGAACGATGGTTGGACACAACCCACACTTTTCACTTGCCCATTGGAGAGATGACAATTGGTCCGGTCGATTTTACTGCTATAACCAACCTTGGATATGATGGTGTTCCGGTTACTCTGACCAATGATATTTTAACATTTGAAGAAATTCAAGAATTAATTGGTATGGAACCATCATATAAAGGGCCTTTTAAGATAAAAATTGAACCGATTCGTAGCTATTGGATGAACTACGAAGGACGAATTCACAGAGACACAGCCCAACAGTATGCTCAAGGATTTTTGTTATATTTACTTGGGTCGACCATCTTAGGCAGCAACGAATCCTCCATCCACTTGTCAGTGTTGAATGTCCTTTCTTACTTTAGGACAGTACCATCCTCTGGCTAGGGTGAAGCTGGTATCGCCTGTCTTTACCATGGTCTTGATAAACTTTGCCAAAAAAAGAAGTCTTTTGTCAGCTTGATGGCGGTTGTCGAGGTATTCTTCTTCTACCAATGTCAATTCCATTCCTTTCTTGCATGAATGTGATCTTCACTATTATTGTAGGCATGGGCATATGAACACAACCTCATGAGGGTACCCGGTATTTCCCGAGTTAGGGTTGGGTAACTAAGATTAAATATCTGGTTGTCCGATCGTGTGGACGTTCCCGGCTCTCACCATGTTCATACTCACCGCTTTGTGTTGAGCCGCTTAACCTGGGACTAGGTACAACAACATTAGTATACTTTAAATTTTATGTGAAAGTTTACTTACCTTATGTTATTTTGCAGGTGAATTTGGCCTGGTGGAACCTAGAAGAGCGGACAAATTGGTCTCCTTTGATGAGGGTTGCACTATCTTTCCAACATTCTCGCCGAGTCATCACCGTCCTAGTGTCTAGTGATTGGTTTCTCGGAGAGAGAGTTTATGAGTGGTTTCTCGATCTAGAGCGGTGGAGGATTCCAATGCCTTTCCCTGAATACACTATAAATATTATGTCGATGCCGGAGGATGCCTGGTGGCCGGCTCGGTATGATTATGGTATTGAAGGATTTCTCTATCCGCAGAGCGCATCTTATGCCCATTTTATTCAAAGAAGGCTCTTGAACTTTGATGTATCACCTGTTGGTTTATGGGAGATTCCCGAGGAAATTGAAGGTAGAGATGAAGAGGAACATTACAGAGATGTAGGAGAGTTTGTTCCACATCTCGGGGCTAGTACTTCTTAGGTAAAAGTTTCACCATTTCTCCCTTGCAACTGCTTTTTCTTTCTTTTTTTTATTCTTTAATGATTGTTGCAGGATGTTGGCTCATTTGATCATGAGTCTAGACCTTCTTTTACTACCCTTTCATTTGCTCGTTCTAGCCCACCAGATATGCCATCTCATCCGCAGGGCATTGATATGAACTACCTGGTGAGTTTCCTTGTTTCATGGTAATTTATGCTATATGTATGCATAATTATATAATTATGTATGCTCTTACCTTTTTCCTTTTGGGCTCACAGTGGATGCTTGAAGATCAAAATAAGAAACTTCAAGAAGAGTTGGCTGCAAGTCATCAGCAGGCTTCTCATTTTGAAAATTTATATCATCAATCTGAACAAAATTTCTGAGACTTTTGATTTTAGGGGATGAGGGATCCTGGCGCTTCTTCATCAAGAGGACCCCATAATGATGACCATGAGATCCTTTCGTCTGCTTCTGATGAGGACCGTGATGAGTTGGAACTTCAAGGTAATAGGGATTTTGGTGCTTCTACTTCGAGTGATCACGGGACGAGTAATTTGCCGAATTTTGGTGCTCCCGCTTTGGGCAGATGACTTTTTCAGGGCTTTATTTGATGACCTACCACCACCCTCTTAGTGATGTATAAATGTTATATCAATTGTATAAATATTGTACAATAATGAAAAAAAATACAATTTCCATCTTTACTGTAAATTTTTTCACTTTTCACTTTTTTTTTAGTTTCTTTTTTATCGTTACTGCATCTCCATTATTAAACTTTCTTTTCATATTTCGATATTTATACAGTCACCACTGAAAAAACCAAATGCAACATGGTAAAGTACATTCGTCATCAATTCCTTACACAACTTGGTTTGTCCTTTTCCATCACCTTTACCAAATCAATTTTGGAAAAGGTTATTTCCTCTATATAAATCACCTTTCATGCCATATTTCATACAGAATCCAAAATTCTTTCCATTTTAACTTAAGAAACTCCCTTTAACAATTTTGATTTCCCTTCATCCATCAACCATGACCGAACATCATTTAAAGAAGATAAAAATTCTATTTAAGAATATGGATGCCATTCATTGGAAGCAAATTTCATGGTTAAAACTTGATGTTTTAAAGTGTTTTCAAAATGTTAAATTGGACCACTCTTTCTTACATGCCATGTCTTCCTTTTGGAATATGGATTCTAAGGCATTTAAAATTAATGGCTTTGAAATATGTCCCTTGATTGAAGAGTTTGAGGCCATCCTTGGATATCCAAATAATCAATAAATGGCATTACCCACATTGATTTCCAAGACTCGACAGAAGATGAAGATGTTATTTCAAATTCCAAAACCCGAAGTTCTTCGGTTGATGAGAGGTGAAAAAATTCTACTTGCTTCTTTAATTGATTTTTGTTTCTCTCATTTGGCTCCTACTAAGGCATGGGGACACTTGCTTTGTCTTTGCTTGCTCGACCAATTTTTACTTATTTCTTTTAACGGCGACATTGATCCACGGGTATTGGATATTATGGACCAAATGGAAGGAGGTGTGTCGTCGGTACCTGTGATCTTAGCCAAGACTTTAGTTGGATTAGACTGACTTAAATCAGGATTGACAAAGAGACTGATTGGGAGTCCATTGCTGCTTTAGGTAATTACCTAAACTGCCCTTTCGGGTTTTCAATTTAGGTTTTCTTTTTTCTTTTTTTTTTTTGCTTTGCTCTAATTTTTACCTGGTCCGCCCATGTGGGTTTTCGGAACTAGCGAGCTGTCCTAATTTTTGCCTAAGATGCCCTTGCTGGTTTTCAACTTAGCAGACCTTTTTTATTATATATATTTTCTATTGCTCTAATTTTTGCCTAGTCCGCCCATGTGGGTTTTCAAAACTAGCGAGCTGTCTTAATTTTTGCCTAAGCTGCCCTTGTGGGTTTTCAACTTAGCAGACTTCTTTTTTTAATTTAATTCTTTCTTCACAGATTTGGCTTCAGGAGCGTCTTTGTTTGCTTGATACTCCATCAATGGATTTTGCCAGATATCTGCCATGTCATCATTCTGCTAGGAAGCTACTTCATCCTGCTTCTTCATATGCTGACTAGGTTGACTGGATCCACTCACGCTCTGGAGTCAATATTTGTTGGTTGGTACCTTGGTGGAAGATTTTTCTTATCACCATGCGGACATACTTACTGTATGTTCCCCTTGCTGCTCTTCGTCAAGGTACATGCTATGATCCTCGCCAACTTGGCCGTCAGTATGGAGCTGAGCCTCGCGATTCTGACTTTACTCCTGATTTAGACATGCCTCGCTTGACTGAAGCCTACTTGGATCGGCTAAGACAAAGCTGGCCTGCACGTTACATTTATCGACTACCATAGATTTTACATTTGTCAATTCAAAAAGTGTATTGTTAGGACGAAAAATAATTAAAGTAATAAAAGATGCTTCTTTTCCATTTTATAATTTATCATCACTTTTTGCTATTGTGTTTATTTATTTCATCCATATCTAGTCAAACACTTATAACAGTGCACATACAACAATTTTAACATTAATTCTATTTTATTAAATTGGGGAACAACCAAACATAAAGCCAGCATACACAAGATCACTCCTGTTGCCAACTAGCCCTTTCAGGTTTTCTAATTGATGATTTTCTCTCTTTTAGCCCTAATTGTTGTCTAGCCCGCCCTTTCGAGTTTTCAAGACTAGCAGACTGCTCTAACTTTTGCCTAGGCTGCCCTTTTTGGGTTTTTAACCAAGCGAGCTCTCTTTTTTTTTCTTTCTTTTTTTTATCATACATAAAACCTCTTCAACCTATCAATGTTTACTAGCTCACTAAACTGGTTCCTGTCCATGTCTGATAACTTCACTGCACCTTTGTTCATGACTTGTTTCATGACATATGGCCCTTCCCAACTAGGCCTGAACTTTCCCCTTGGATCAGATACATTAGGCTTAAATTGCTTCAACACCAAATCCCCAACTATAAATTTTCTGATTTTAACCCTTCTATTGCAGGCCTGAGCTATCTTCTTTTGATACAATTGGTAATGATACAGCGCCTTTAACCTTCTCTCTTCTAGTAAAGCTAACTGTGTGTATCTGCTCGCTACCCATTCCTTTTTAGGCAGCTCAGCTTCCAAGACTACTCTCAATGACTTGATCTCAATTTCAATTGGCAACACTACTTCCATCCCATAAACCAAAGAGAACGGTGTCATTCCAGTAGGTGTTCGCACACTTATCCTATATCCCCATAAAGCAAAGGGAAGCATCTCTGACCAATCCCTATAAGTCTTGGTCATTTTTGGATAGAATTTGCTTAATTGTCTTGTTTGTTGCTTCTACTGCACCATTAGCCTTTGGTCTATAAGGAAAGGATCGATGATGATGAATTTGGTACTTCGAGAATAAATCCTTAACTGCTCCTTGAAACTGTACCCCATTGTCTGATATCACACTGTGCGGGACCCCGTATCGGCAGATGAGGTTCTTTTCAATAAATCTAGCCATTTGGCTTGCACCCAATTTGTTGAAGGATTCGGCTTCGACCCATTTTGAAAAATAATCTACTGCTACCACAATGAAACGGTGACCGTTTGAAGCTGTCAGATGTATTTCTCCTATAATGTCGATACCCCAGGTAGCAAAGGGCCAGGGTGAAGACATAGAATGCAGTTCTTCAGGAGGCATGTGATTCAAGTTACCATACATCTGACATTGTTGGTACTTCTTTACAAACTCAATACAATCTCTCTCCATGGTCAACCAGTAGTAACCTTATCGAATGATCTTCTTAACTAGGGCCAAACCACTCATGTGCAGACCGCAACTTCCCGCATGTATTTCTAACATGATATGCTCCACTTTAGGCTTTCTTAAACATCTTAAATGCACCCCATCAGGCCATCTTTGATATAACTCTCCATGGAATGTGATGTATTGTAATGACCACCGCCTTATGGCTCTTCTTTCTTTCTTTGTTGCCCACAGCGGGTATTCTCTTTCTTCCAAAAATTGCCTTATAGTATCATACCATGCATCATGGTTTGTATCAATTTCCATGATTGTCTCATATTCATAGCAAGGAGTTGATGAACTGGTCAAGATTAGAGGCTTAAGTAATAAGCTGACAGAATTTTCCCATACCGAAGCCAATGTGGCTAGGGCATTAGCCATCTGATTTTCTTCTCTTGATAGGTGTATAAACCTACACTCCTTAAAGTTCTTCTTCATCATGGTCAGGTAATGGTGGTAAGGTTTTAATTTTTCTTCTTTCAACTCCCACTCTCCATTCACTTGGGATACTACTAGTAATGAATCGCCATAAACTTCCACCTTATCCACCTTCATAATCATTAGGGTTTCCAAACTGAAAATACAAGCTTCGTACTCCACCATATTATTGGTTGCCCTAAATTTCAACTTTTTGGCTAAAGGTATGAGTTCCCCTTCGGGTGATTCTAGTATAACTCCAAAACCTGCTCCTTTCCTGTTCATTGCACCATGAAAATACATTTTCCACCCTTGTACTTCAATTGCTTCTAAATGTTCATCCGGAAATTCCAAGATTACTTCTTCACTATCTGGTAATGGTTGTTGGGCTAGGAATTCTGCCACCTTTCTACCTTTGATTGTTTTCCTGGTTACATATTCAATCTTAAATTCTTCTAATATTATCAACTATCAACCATATTTCCCAATCAAAGAGGGTGTCTCCCTTAAGTACTTCATTTGATCCAACCTGGAAATTGCTTGCACACTATATGATTGAAAGTAATACCGCAACTTCTTAAAAGACCAAACCACGGCTATACAAGTCTTTTTAATGATAATATACTTAATTTCATAAGGTAGGAGCTTTCTACTCAAATAGTAAACTGTATGCTCAATCCCTGACTCATCTGCTTGGGCTAGCATGGCTCCTATCAACTCTTCTTCTACTGCTAAGTATAGTAATAGAGGTTTGCCGGATTTAGGTGGTTTTAAAATAGGTGGATTCAACAAATACTCTTTTATTCGCTCAAAGGCCTTTTGACATTCTTCATTCCATATGACTAGCTGATTCTTTTTAAGCAATTTGAAGATAGGCTCACAAATTGTTGTGAGTTTTGCTATGAATCTGCTAATATATTGTAATTTACCAATAAATCCCCAAACTTCTCTCTCTGTCTTAGGGGCTGTCATATCCCTAATTGTTTTAACTTTGTCAGGATCAATCTCAATGCCATTCGGACCAATTACATGTCCCAATAATTTACCTGAGGTAACACCAAACACACACTTCTTCGGGTTTAATCTTAGCTTATATTTCAAAGCTCTATCGAAGAATAATTCTAAGTTTTGAAAGTGTTGTTCCCTTGTATCTGATTTAACCATCATATCATCAACATATACTTCAACTTCTTTGTGCATCGTGTCATGAAATAGTGTGGTGGCCATCCTTTGATAGGTTGCTCCAGCATTCTTTAAACCGAACGGCATTACCCTATAACAAAATATACCCCATGTAATAATGAAAGTAGTTTTGGCTTTATCTTCTTGGGCCATTAACACTTGGTTGTATCCGGAAAATCCATCTATAAACTAGTGTAGCACACTAGAGGCTGCACTATCAATGAGAACATCTATATGAGGTAAGGGAAAATCATCTTTAGGGGAAGCCTTGTTTAAATCTCTATAATCCACACAGACCCTTATCCTTCCATCTTTCTTTGGCACAGGTACTATGTTGGCTAACCAATCCGAATATTCTATCACATCAAGGAACTTCACTTGTATTTGCTTAGTGACCTCTTCTTTAACCAATTCAGCCCACTCAAGTCTTAATCGCCTAAGCTTTTGTTTGACAGGTTTCAAGTGAGTGTAAGTAGGAATATGATGCTTGGCTATGTCTCGATCTATTCCAGGCATATCCTCATAAGACCAAGCAAACACTTCTTCATATTTTTTGAATATTTTTTCAAATCTCTCTCTCTCTCTCATCAGGAGTAAGGTCGGATGCTATGCTAATATTTTTAGGATTTTCGGTTGTTCCCAAATTTAATGATTGTTGTTTTATTAGTTCTTGTTATAGATTTGTGTCTTATTTGTTATGATAATTATTGTTTTCTTTAGGTATTTTGTTAGTTTTAATATGTTTATTTAGTGTTTTCAGCAATTTTGGTAGTTTTAGTTTATTTCAATGTTTATGTCGTTTTTGTCCTAGTTTTTAGTGTGTGTTTACATTTTGTTGGTTAATGTTCATTTAATTCTTGTTTAAAGTTTGTTTCAAGTTTTGTTTTAGTTAAAAAGCCAAGGAACCAAATTGAAGGAAAAAAGGGACAGTAGCTGACACAGGCAGAGGACACGGCCAAGCTTATGGCCGTGTCCCATACCAAGTTAAAGAGAAGATCAAGACACAGAGAGGGACACACTCAAGGGACACGGCCAAGCTTGTGGCCGTGTCCCTCCAAAGAAGCTCAGACACTGCCAAGTTGCTTAAGCTTGGCCGTGTCTCACTTAAATCCAAAGCAAAGAAGAAGAAACTTTCACAGAAGCAAACACAAGCAAGGGACACGGCCAAGCTTGTGGCCGTGTCCCTCCAAAGACATCCAACACGGCCGTGTCTCACCCAACTTGGCCGTGTCTCACTCAAGTCCAAAGGAAAGATCAAAAGCAAGCAGTAGTGAACACAAGCAAGGGACACGGCCAAGTCACTGGCCATGTCCCTCCAATTCACCTCCAACACGGCCAAGTTCACTCCAACTTGGCCGTGTCACTCATGGATTGATGAAGACACGCGGAGGTTTCGTATAAATATTAAAGTTAGGGTTTTCTTAGTGGGGGTTTGAGAGTTTTGAGATGGAATCAGCCGTCAAAGAGAGTTTAGGGTTTTGTTATCTTGTTTTTCTTTGATTTTGATTACACTTTGATTAATCTAGCTTAGATTAGATTGTTCTAGCCATTGATACATCCTTCTTGCAAGATTTGAACAAGAGATTCTTCAGAAGCTTCAAGGAGTTTGTAACTTGGTTTTGTTCTTGAACTTTATCTTTTTAATTTCATTGGAATTGTATTTATGGATATTATCATGTCTAAATTGATTTTTTTGAATATTAATGAGATGAGTATGTTTGATAGCATTATGAACTAATTTGATCTAGTCTAGGGTTTGTATGGATCTGCTATGATTGTATGAATTGGTTATTACTCTTAACTCAATTATTTCTTTAAGCCTTTATTGAATGAATTATTGCTAATATATAATTGATTGGCCACCAATTATGTGTTTTAGGTATTAGATGATGGATTGAGAGATGAAGTCTAATCATGGAACAATTCAATTAAGGACTTAGGTGAATTAGAGATATAACCTAGGAAAAGATTATTTCAATTAGAACAAGATTATTTGAGAGAGGTTTGAATGCGAGAGCTTATTTCCTTTATTCCATTAATTGAGTTGCTTGAGATTTAATCTTTGAAATTAAATTGGTTAAGAGGAATAACCGTTCATACATATAAGTAGTAGAGAAGTGCAAACCCTAGACCCTTCTATTAAGTGAATCAAAACATCAGCTCAATTTACTTTTATTTGTTTTAAACTTCGATCAATTTGTATTCTTTAATAGATAGCAATCTAAATTTATTCATTACTTGTTATTTATAATCTGGTAATCAATTAGCTACTTTAGCTTCATTGTGAGACAACCTTGGGGCGATCACCTTTGCTACAGCTACCTCATATACTTGCGAGTGACGCTTTGTGGTAGAGTTAATTAGAGCGCAACAATTGTGTGTTACCATAATTAATATTAAAGATGCCTATGTAACTGCTATTTGAATGTATGCAACCATCAGAAGAAACATCACACAAGTAAGCAAAATCAGACTTTATTGCATTCATTTTGGAAAAGAAAACATCATCATCCTCATACAAAGCAGACAAATTAAAATCAAAATCAAAATCATTGTTCTCAAAATCAAAAGGCAGGATGTCTTCAAACTTTTCTTCAACCAGGGCAACAATCTCCTTCGGAGTCTTCTCGGATTTCAGGACATCTTCATTCTTCTCTTTTGGATTGGATTCTTTGTTGGCTGACAAGGTGAGCTCTTTCTTCACTTGGTTGACTAGCTCGGCCACATCTGCAAAAATTTTGAAACCTGGGATTAACTTACTTATGAACATGATTGGCTCTGGCTTTCCTTGGAGTGGTCCCATATCTGGAGCTTTGACAAAGATTTCTTCAAGTGGTGGGAAGCTCATCTTCTCACTCTTCTTTGGCTGGACATCATTGTTTTCATCATATCCCAACCCTTTCTTGGAAGTTTGAGTTCTAAAGTCTGGCAGCTTTGTCAAACTGGCCTTACCCTTTCCAAGACCAGCTCCGGGAAGGTAGTTCGTGTTCTTCATCATATTCAAAACTTTGGAGTCCACTACTTTATCATTAGAAATTGTAGCTACTTGAAAACCATTAAGAGACCTCTCAATCATTAAAGCGTTAACGATCTCATTATCTTCAGCTTAAATGACCACTGTCTCATCTCCGTTGGGGAACTTGATCTTTTGATGAAGGGTGGAAGGAACTCCACCAAGAGGATGAAACCATGGTCCCCCCAAGAGTAAGGCGAAGGTAATCGATATGTCTAAAATGACAAATTCAACAATAGATTCAATTGGACCAACCTTGACAGCAGCTTTGAAAGTCCCTTCAGCGTGTCTCTTAGTGTTGTCATAAGCCCGAATTGTTACCTCGGTCGGGTTTAGATCCCTTATTGACATGGATAGCTTTAGCAATATCTTAAGTGGGAAAACATTTATGGCGGACCCATCATCGACCATTAAACATGGAGTCCTCTTCCTCTTGACTTCTATTTTGATAAAGAGAGGGCGAATGTGATCTCTATCCTCCTCCGGTAAATCTGCATCTGAGAAAGAAACTGCTCCCATATTAACTTCACTCTTTTCTTGAACATCTTCACATTTCATTACTCCAATTTTTATGAAGTTGATCAACTCCTCCGGTGTTGTGGAGGTAGAAATTGGCATGCTAGCTAAGGCTTTGGCCATAGTTTCTCGGTGCTTTTTAGAAGTAGCTAATAAGTCCCAAATAGTAACACTTGCTTGGGTTCTTTTCAATTGCTTAAGCACAGCATCATCTTCTTCTTCTTTATTTCCTACTTCAACTTCCTTACCCTTATTAGTTTCTACCTCCTTAGGTGGTGGCCTTGCATAAGGCTTACCAGATCTAGTGTTCATTACTTCATCTTCTTCGGGCTCGAACCAAGTCCACTCCTCCTTCTTGGATACAAGATCATCATCACTATCGCTTGAATCCTAAAACCCATTGACAACACAAATTGTTACTTCTTTACCCACCATAACTTATTTAATTCCACCAAATACCTCTTCTTCTTTGGTTGCTTCTCAACCCACATCTTGAAAAGAAGACATGACAAAATCTTCATGCAAACCTCCTCCAATCATGAAGGTTGTCGGTGGTGGTACCCTATTGAACTTTGGTAATGGTTTGTCTTTGGTGTTTGGCTTATTGGGCTCGGATAGCTTCCCATTATCAATTAGATTTTGGATCTCATGTCTCAACCTCACACATCTATCCATGTCATGATCTTGCATTTGATGAAACTGACAAAATGCTTTAGTGTCGAAATTAGGTGGGAGAGGGTTAGGCAAAGGACGAGGATTTAAGGGTTGTAGCAATCCCTTTCTTTGAAGCTTATTAAGAACCCAAGACATCGGTTTCCCCAATTCCAAAAATTGTCTCCTCATTCCTTGGTTAGTAGCATTAACACCGACTGCCTTTTACATGCTTTGGCTGCCAGATTGATAGTTCTCTTTCTCGTTCCTTCTTGTTGAAAAACGGTTCTTCTTCCTTTCCCATTCTTCAATTTACAAACCCACTTGGAGAAGATCTTTGAAATCCCTTATAAGGGTGTGAGACATCCTTTCAGAGAGACTAGGCAACACCCCTCTCACAATCATCCTTATTTGATTCTCTTCTTGAGCAAAGCGGCCTTGTTTCTCCATCTCTTCACATAGTCCATAAAATTTTCATTTGGTCGTTGCCTAATGGACTCAACTTCCATTAAGGTAACTTCCATTTCAACATTGTATCCATATTGTTGGATGAAGGCCTTGTATAGCAAATCCCAACTCTTTTGTGTTCCTTCATCTACGGTATTGAACCAATTTTGGACAACAGGGTCTAATGAGAGCATGAAGTACCTTAGGGTTTGAGCCTTAGTAGCTCGGGCAGACTGCATGGTAGTGATATATTGCTTCACATGGAGATGAGAATTTTCGGTTCCATCAAACTTCGCAAAAGATGGCATCTTGAACTTGTACGGAACTTCTTCATCTAGCTCAAATAATTTGTCAACTTTGGACATTTCTTCAGTTTTTTGCTTCTTCTCAAATTTCTTTTCTAAGTTAGCAATCATCTTCTCAACATCAGACGTCTCGGTCTTTTCAATAGTTGCCTTCTCAACAACCTTCGGTTCTTTTTTCTTCTCTTGAGCATCTTGGTAATATTGAGCCCAATCATCATCATCAATGATCACTTTTTCATCATCAAAAACCACTTCACCAATTTTGGTCTTCCCTTTATCCTTTGGGTTCTTAGTGCTAGCAGATGCCTCAACATGATTTTCTAAGATTGCAGTTAATTGGTTCTTTATGGTCTCAGCTAGGGCCTCTTTTATTTCTTTCATTTTGGCATTGAGGGCATCATCCACCATTCTTTGAATTTGTTCGGGCTCCATTATTTTTTGTGAGCAAGTGATTGAGTCGTTGCTAGATTCTTCATCTCCGGCGTAGGTCGGATTGTGGTAAGCTTTTGAACTGTCGTAATCCAGGGCTATGAGCCAGAAAGGATTAATGATATGAGATGTAAATGTATGCATGTATGCATAAACAATAAACAAGGACAAAAAGGACATTCCTTCCAACCTTATAACATCCACACACGAATGGCGAGTCTCTTTTCCTAGGTATATGGTTAACAAAATATCAACATGGGGCATCTTGTTTTCGAATAATTCCCTTGGACGTTTCAACCAATAGTTATATTTTCGAAAATGGAAATCAACTTATGATAATTCCCATTAATTAGGTTTTAATCCATTTAACCAACTAATGTAGCTTTTATGCTATATTGGATTAAAACAAAATTAAGAGGTTTATTATAAATAGATTTCTCACTTGAAAAAGGTAACTAATGATTCATGCCAAAAACAAGCCCATGATTAATTATTCTTAGTATAAACTAGGCTCACAATTGATTATTGGTATTTCTTAATTGACCTAAATAAATTGCAAGCTCTTTATAAGAAAAGGTTAGGTGAAAATAATTTTGTTTCTAAGCCCATTGTAAAAAGATCTTAGAAAAAATGGATTTTGGGCTTAGTATTTGGGCCATGAGCAAAAGAATTTTTGATTTGCTTTTAGAAAAGTTGTATGTCCAAAGACCATCTTGAAAAATTTTGAAAATAACTTTGGTCTTTTGGATTTTTTAAAGAAAAATTTATTTTGAGCTTACAATATACTTAGGTCATATTAGAAAAAGAGCAAACCAAATAAGCCATAATTTAAGCTAAGATAAATTAACCATAGTCAAACAATATGCATTTGGGGTAAAACCTAAGGAAAGTAACTAGGTCAATTACATGAGCTTTAGTCTTTGGGTTAAAAAGGCTTAGGTTCCAATAGCAAGTATATACCAAATGGTACGAGGCTATGAGTGGTTATGCCATGCTCGATCTCCATATCTTGAGTGAAAGTATGGTATCTGTGAGCGGGGATTTTTGCCCCCACTCCCGGTGGAATGATTCTTGCGACTTCGGCACTGTTTAGGCTCGGGGCCTTAAAGAACACGGACCTAAGTCCGGAGAAAATGGAGTCGCCACCCGGACGGGCAGGGAAAAAGAAAGGGGTGGATGACTCGATTCCTAAGGAATCTCCAACCCCTTAATGGGTTCGGAAAGTTGGGTACGTGTGGGGAAGGTGAGAAATGGCCCAGCACCCCCACAACGCCCGGTTCATTGGAACCGGCCTCCTTTACAGGTCTTAATATTATAAAATTCTTAAATATAACAATATTATCCATACTACACACAATAAAAAGAAAGCATCATTATATTAAAATCAAAGCAATGTCCAAACAAAACAAAACAAATAAATGGACACCCATCCAAGGATGGAAACATGTCCTTACATCACATGCCTAGGTAGGACACCCACCAAAAGGTAGAAACATTCCCTTTACATAAGTTCTAAAATAGAAAAGAAAATTAAATTACATGATGTTTAACTAATGTGGTACCCACCAAGTGGAAACATACCTCTTACAACTTTTGGAAGTCTAAATTGATTGATAAAAGTAAATAATCAATCATAATAAATAAATCATTCATTAAAGCTATTAACCAAAATATAAAACAAACATTCATCCATGATAAATTAAATAAATCAAGTATTAAAATTAAATAAATTAAAGCATAAGAAATAAATCAAGGTATAAATAAATATGGAATTGAATAAAACAAATAAAAGTTCAAGTATAGCTACTATTTCTATTTAGGGTTATTTATCTCAAGTGTTAAGGCTTTGGAAATTCTAAAGTTTAAGCTACTATGACTTTTTAGGTAATTAAAATAGATTAGGTTTATGTTTTTTAAAGGTTGGCAAGACACTTTGATTAAACAAATTAAGATTTGAATGATGAAATAATAAAACTTGAGTTTTAGACACTTTTGAAATATTTTTAGTTCAATGATTTTAAATAATGATTTAAGCTACTGTGACTTTTTTGAGTTTTTTATGTTTTTATGTTTTTTATGTTTTAAAGGGTTTAAAGTTTAGAAAAAGTTAGGGTTTAAGGTTTTAAAGGGTTAGGGTTCATTATTTTAGGTTTAAAAGATGATTTTTGGATTTTTAGGCTTTGAAATTGGATTCTCGGGTAAAGTATAGTTTTTAGGGTTTTAAAAAAGCAATTTGATATTTTATGAGGTTTTATGAATTTAAACACATGGATTGAAGTTTTTATAAGTAGAAAAGATGTTTTTTAAGGTTTTTTGAGTGAAAAAGAGCCTACTTTAAAATTTTAATAGAAACAGAATTTGGTTTTGGTTTTGTTGAAAAATATGTTAAATGAGTGTTTTAAGGTTTTTAAGAAGAAAAAATAACAATTTTAAGTCTTTCTAGAAAAGAAGTTCACGTTTTAATGTTGAAATCTTGGAAAACCTAAATTAAAGTTCTAAGATTTTTTATTTGAAAACTTAAATTTTGTGGATTTTGCTATTGTAAAACATAAATCAAAAGAATTAAAACATACCTTCTTTTGTTGATTCTCCAAAAAATGACTCTTCTTGGATGAACTAGCTCCAAAAAATAAGCTTTGATTGCCTTTGAATTCTCCTCCCTCGTGATGCTGCTGTCCAGAAACTATTTAAATTGAATTCTCTCTTTTCCTTCCTTGATTTGGTTTCAATTCCTAAAGTCACTGTGTATTTTTTTTCCTCCCTTGATTTGGTTTAATTGGTCCCTATTTATAGTGGTTTTTAGGTTGTTTTCCTAATTAATTAAGGTAAGTAATATTAATAAAAGAAAAAAGAAATTAAAACCTAATTGGATTAGGATTCAAAAAATTGCGTTGAAAAATTTTGCGCTGACAAAAACTGTGCTGCCGGGCCCGTGGTTGTGCCAGCCTGGCCCGTGGGCGCGCCAGCCCGCAGGAAATTTTCGCCCGCTGGAATTTCTTGCGGGAAGTTATTTCGCCCGCAGGAATTTCCTGCAGGCGAAATAACTCGCCCGCAGCCCGACGGGCCCGCGCGACCACTTTTCGCTGCCGATTTTTTTTCCCGACTACAATTTTTTTTTATTTTTAATTTTTATTTGTTTATTTTCATTTTTTATTAATAAAAAATTAGATACTAAGGTAAAAATTATTTAATTAAAATTATTTTGGACCAATTAAACAACAAAAATCATTTTGGACTAAATAAAGCATATTGGATCAGATTGGGTCAAAAATTAAGGGTCTACAGTATCCCTTACATAACACAACACGGGTAACACGGGCGTCCTAACTCACGCACAATGCAATCTAATATGATGCAATGGATAATATCATTATAAGAAAGAATGGAATAATATAAAGACCAACGGAATCAACTTCTCTTATCCCCAGTGGAGTCGCCACTGTGACCGGCAATTTTCCCCCCACTTCCGGTGGAATGGTTCTTATGACTTCGGCATTGTTTAGGCTCAGAGCCTTAGAGAACACGGACCTAAGTCTGGAGAAAATGGAGTCGCCACCCGGATGGGCCTGGAAAAAGAAAGGAGTGGATGACTCAATTCCTAAGGAATTCCCAACCCCCTAATGGGTTCAGGAAGTTGGGTACGTGTGGGAAGGTGAGAAATGGCCCAGCACCCCCACAACGCCCGGTTCATTGGAACTGGCCTCCTTTATAGGTCTTAATATTATAAAATTCTTAAATATAACAATATTATCCATATTACACACAACAATTAAAATAAAGCATCATTATATTAAAAATCAAAATAATGTCCAAGAAAAACAAATAAATGGACATCCATCCGAAGATGGAAACATGCCCTTACATAATCCATGCCTAGATAGGACACCCACCGAAAGGTAGAAAACATGTCCTTTACATTGGTTCTAAATAGAAAAGCAATTTAAATTACATGATATTTAACTAATGAGATACCCACCAAGTGGAAACATACCTCTTACAACATTTGGAAATCTAAATAAATCGATAAAAGTAAATAACCATTCATCATAAATAAATCATTCATCGAAGGTATTAAACATCAATAGAAAGTAAACATCCATCTATGATAAATTAAGTAAACCAAGCATTGAACTTAAATAAATTAAAGCATATAAAATAAATCAAAGCATAATCAAATATAAAATTGAACAAAGCAAATAAAGATTCAAATTAGGGCTACTGTTTCTATTTAAGATTCTTTATTTCATGTGTTTAGGGTTTTGGAATTTATGGGTTCAAGATACTGTAATTTTTAAAAGAATTGAAATGGAGAAAAGTTTTATAATTCAAGAGGTTGATAAAGTTCTTTGATTAATCAAATTAATGTTTGAGAAGTGAAATCATGAAACTAGGGTTTGGACACTTTAAAAAATTTAGATTATGATTCGCGGTTACTGAATTATGGTTTTAAGCTTACTGTGTTTGAATTATAACATTTAGATTTATATGTTTTTAAGGTTTAAAAAATTAGGGTTTAGAAAAAATTAGGGTTTAGGTTAGTTAGTTTAGGGTTTACTGTTTTGGATTTTGGAGTTGGATTAGGGTTTTAGAATTTTAGACTTAGGGTTTCGGAGAATGCATTAGGTCTTAAAATTTAGAAATCAATTGATAATTTTATGAAGTTTTATGAAAACAAACAAAATGATTTAAGGTTTATATAAGCAGAAAAGATGTTTTTAGGGTTTGTGCAAAGAAACTGACTCAAATTTAGGATTTTGAAAAGAAACAGGTTCAATTAGGGTTTTAAGATTTTGAAGAAGCAAAAGTAACAATTTTAAGATTTTTGGAAAACAAATAAACAAATTAAGGTTTTTAAGCTTTAGAAAAAGTAAATTAAAGTTCTTAGGTTTTTTTTTATTTTGAAGAAACAGAAACAATTATTTTTGATCTATAGTGATGAAGCTACTATGAATTTATGAAAAAAATAAAGAAATTCATACCTTCGTTTGTTGGTTCCACCAAAAATCACTTCTTGGATGAACAAAAATAAAGACAAGCTTTGCTGCCTTTTGATGGATTAAATTGCTTGTTTGCTCTCTCAAAACAGTCCGATTGATTCAAGGTTTTCCTCCTCAATTTCGGTCTCAATTTCTCCTCCCAATTTTCGATCCTTTTTTGTGTTGTTTTTGGTCTTATTTATAGAAGAATTTTATGGTTCATTCTAGTTATTCAAGGAATCTAATATTGATTAAGAAAAGGAAATCGAAACCTAATTGTATTATATTTCGAAAAAATTTGCGTCGAAAAAATTTTGCTGGCAAAAAAAAAACTGCTGCAGAAAAATTACGCTAACGAAAAAAACTACTGCGGAAAAAATGCGCTGGCGAAAAAACTGCAGCAGCTGGCTGTGAGTTGATGGTGAGAATTGGCCTACAGGCCATTTCGCCCATAGAAATAATCTGCGGGCGAAATGGCCCAAGGCCATTTCACCGCAACTCTTTTCGGCGATGATTTTTTCATCGCCGAATTTTCCGTCGCCCATTTTTTTTACTTTTTATTAATAAAAATTAAATACTAAAGCACATATTAATTAATTAAGATAACAAAAATTATTTTGGACTAATTAAAATATATTGGACCGGACTGGGTCAAAAATTAAGGGGCTACAGGTTTTATCTTTCTTTTTTTTCTTTTTTTTCTTTTCTTTTCTTTTCTTTTCTTTTTCTTTTTTTTTCTTTTGTCCTTTTTTCTTTTTTTCTTCTTCTTTTCTTTTCTTTTCTTTTTTTTTTTGGGTTTTAGCTCTAACAAAGTTGTCTTGTTTGTACCAACTTGTATTTTTAATAATGGATGAGTGGAGTGACATAAATCTTCTTTAACAGGGGTAAATCATTTGTTACTCTAATGTCATCTTGATAGATTGGGGATATTAGGAGAACTTCAACTACCCTTATGGTCTTGAAAACATCAACTATCCTTATGATCTTGACTATTCATTCCTTTCTTTGATCTTCTTGCCTCTTCATCTTAGTGGTCATAAGACTTGTTAAAAGCATCACAACAGCTCAGGGTAGGCTGTTGGGGTTATATGCCAATGAAAAGAAAGCCAAAATTTTATGAAGGCTCAAAGGGACAATTAGGGATTGATATTTAATTGGGTGGATACTAGTTGTTCACTAACCAAACAATGCCTAGATCATTTCTCCCATAAATAAGCAGAGTTCAATTTCGCCTCAAAAGTTTGTCAAAGCATGTTCTAAGACTGACTAGGACCTAGAAAAAGGTAATTATGCAGTAGCCCTCTCTAAGTAAGCATACACAACTCAATGCTATAGAGAAATTCCCTCATCTAATAAAGTCATTCAAGTCATGATGCCTAGGTATATTAATTTATGAACATCAAGCTAGATTCCTCATTGGTTGAGCACCAAAATAAACAAAGGCCAACAAAAATTTTATGAAAGTAATTTATTCAAACAACTTTAAATTTAAAATACAATTGTTCCAATTAAATATTAAAGAAAGCAAAATAAATAGAGCAATATTAAAGCTAAGGAAAGTTTATTGAGTTAAGCTCCTTCTCCGTTCATATCTTCAACATTCCCATCTTGAAAGGAGGATAAGACAAGATCTTCCTCCAATCCTCCTCCTACCATGAAAGTTGCTGATGGTGGCACTCTGTTGAACTTAGGCAGAGGATTACTTTTGGTATTGGGCTTATCCGGCTTGGGTAGCGTACCACTGTCAATCAAATTTTGGATCTCATGTTTTAGTCTTAAGCATTTGTCTGTCTCATGTCCTTGTGTTTGATGAAACTCACAAAAGGCTTTAATATCAAATTTTGGGGGTAAAGGATTCGGCAATGGTCGAAGGGCCAATGGCTGTAATAGTCCCTTCTTTTGTAGCTTGTTGAAGACCCAAGACAAAGGCTTCCCTAGATTTGAAAATTGCCTTCTATTTGCTTGACCAGTTGTATTAACATCAACTTCATTTTGCATTTCCTTTCCCGTTCCTTCTTGTTGAAAAATGGTTCTTCTCTCTTTCCCATTCTTTAATTTGCAAACCAGCTTGGAGAAGATCTTTGAAATCACGGATGAGTGTATGAGACATCCTTTTATGAAGACTAGACAACACCCCTCTCATAATCATTCTTATTTGATCAGATTCATCATGCCTCTTCTTGAGCAAAGCAGCCTTATTTCTCCATCTTTTCACATAGTCCACAAAATTCTCATTTGGCCTTTGTCTAATGGACTCCACTTTCATTAAGGTAATTTCTATTTTGACATTGTATCCATATTGTTGGATGAAGGCCTTGTATAGCAGATCCCAACTCTTTTGTGTTCCATCATCTAAGGTATTGAACCAATTTTGGATAACAGGATCCAATGAGAGCATGAAGTACCTTAGAGTTTGAGCTTTAGTAGCTCGGGCAGACTGCATAGCAGTGATGTACTGCTTCACATGGAGATGAGGATTTCTAGTTACATTGTACCTAGTGAAGGAAGGCATCTTGAACTTATAAGGGACCTCCTCATCCTGTTCAAACAGTTTGTCGATCTAGGACATTTCTTCGGTTTTCAACTTCTTCACAAATTTCTTTTCTAAATCAACAATCATCTTCTCAACATCAAACGTCTCGGTATTTTTAATAGTTGTCTTCTCCGCAACCTTTGGCTCCTTTTTATCTTGAGGATCTTGGAAGTACTGAGCCCAGTCGTCATCATCATCAAGGACTACCTTGTCTTCATCAAAAGCCACTTCACCAACCTTAGCCTTCCCTTTGTCCTTTGGCTTCTTGGTGCTAGCAGATGCTTCAGCATTATTCCCTAAAATTGTAGCTAATTGATTCTTTATGGTCTCGGCCAGGTATTTCTTCCATCTTGGCATTGAGGGCATCATCCACCATTCTTTGAATTTGTTCGGGCTCCATTGCTTTTGGTGAAAAAGAGATTGAGTCGTTGCTAGATTCTTTATCTCCGGCATAGGTCAGATTATCATAAACTTTTAAACTATCGTAATCCAGGGCTGTGAGCCAGAGAGGATCAATGATATGAGATGTGAATGTATGCATGTATGTATGCATGTATGCACAAACAATAGACAAAGATAAGTAGAACGTCCCTTCCAACCTTATAACTTCCACAAATGAATGGTGAATCTCTTTTTCTAGGTAATATGGTTAACAAAAATACTAACATGGGATATTTTGTTTTCGAAATGTTTTGTAGGACGTTTCAACCAATAGTTATATTTTCAAAAATGGGAATCAGTTCATGATAATTCCCATTAATTAGGCTTTAATCCATTTAACTAACTTGTAGCTTTTATGCTATATTGGATTAAAACTAAATTAAGAAGTTTATTATAAATAGATTTCTCACTTGAAAAAGTAACTAATGATTCATGCCAAAAACAAGCCCATGATTAATTATTCTTAGTATAAACTAGGGTCAAAATTGATTTTTGATATTTCGTAATTGACCTAAATAATTTGCAAGCTCTTTGTAAGAAAAGGTTGGATGAAAGTAATATTGTTTCTAAGCCTATTGTAAAAAGATTTTAGAAAAAATGGATTTTGGGCTTTGTATTTGAGTCATGAGAAAAGAATTTTTTATTTATTTTTAGAAAAATTTTATGTCCAAAGACCATCTTGAAAAGTTTTGAAAATAGCTTTGCTCTTTTGGACTTTAAAGAAAAATTTATTTGAGCTCACAATGTAATTAGGTCATATTAGAAAAAGAACAAACTAAATAAGTCATGATTTAAACCAAGATAAATTAACCAGAGTCAAACAACATGCATTTGGGGTAAAAACCTAAGAAAAATAACTAGGCTAATTACATAAGCTTTAGTCTTTGGGTTAAAAGGCTTAGGTTCTCATAGCAAGTATATACCAAATGGTACAAGGCTATGAGTGGTTATGTCATGCTCGATCTGTAATATCCCAAAATGTGCCCTAGAAGTTTTAGTATAATTGTTGTTTTATTTGAATTAAAATGTATATGTTATTGGAAAGAGAAAATAATTTAAAAAGGAGTGTATATGTTGTATATATGGATATATATATATAACATATATACAAGTCAAATGGATGGTCAAAGGAAGAAGATATTTATTTTGGTTATTTATGAAATTACTAAAAAGGACAAATAAGTAAAAGGGAGTTAAGATATATAGAAGAGGGTATTTTAGTAATTTTCTTTTTAGATTGCTTGGTGGAGGTTTAAAGAGATGAGAACTTTGACTTTGTCTTTAATTTCCTTTTCATTTTTCTTCTTTTTCTTTTCTTGGCCGGGTACTCCAAAGTTAAGAGAGCAAGATAGAGTTTGATTTTCTAAGATCAAATTCAAAGGAGATTTCAAATAAACAAGTTGGAATTTCAAGAAATTTCATTATTTTGGTAAGTTCTCTCTTGATTGCTCTTGTTGTTTTTGAAGTTATTTTTGAGTTTGATGAAGTGTTGTTGATAATATGGTTAGGATTGCTTGTGGTGTGTTTGTATGTGATGAAAATGGAATTAAAGATAAGAAGTTAGGTTGGTGTTGGTGATGGAAGAGTAAGAGTTGTGTTTAGTGAAATTTTTTTATGTTTTACAATTAGTAAAGGCTGTGACTTTTATGATTTTTAATTAAATATAGAAAAATGTTCTTGAATTGAATTTTTGATATGTTGTGCCTCTATGAGTCTAGAATGACTGAAAAATATTTTGATTTGATTTTGGAATGGTTATGACTTTGGAAAGATTATTTTTATTAGACTTGTTCCAGCAGGTACCTTAACTGAGACATCTATCTTTCGGGATTTTTAATAAAATGTAGAAAAATAATATCCAATTGAATTTTGGATATGTTGTTGCTTAGTGAGTCTAGTATTTGAGAAAAATAATTTGGAACCACGTTGATTGAATTTAATTCATGGAATTCACAAAGTTCAGAACTACTTTCAGGATGCAGGGCAATTGGAGCAGTCTGGTTGGGTGAACTATTTGACCAAGATTTTGTGTTCAGTTTGATCTGAAATTTTAAAGGAAAGATTTTAAGATGTAAAATTTAGTTCTGTAAAAATTTTAGAGTTTTTATTCAAGTAGATTATTTTATACAATTTTTCAAAATAAGGATAAAATGGAGTCTAAAACCAGAATTTACTATTCATATGGTCATTTTGCTAATATTCCTTTTGGATTAGGTTGTGAAGAGGTTGAATTGCCCTAACCTAAGTGTTGAGGATTCTTGGAAGAGTAAGTGTATAGATTGGTGTGAGTTGATTTTAAGGTAAGTACAAACTACATTATTGCATACATTCATATGATATTGAGACTTGAGACATATTTGGTTATAATGTGAATGTTGTGATGAGTATGTAAAATATGTGTTAATGCCATTGATTATATCCATTTGAATAATGAATTGATTAATGTGATTTGAAATATAACGAAATGTGAAATGTGCAAGATGTGATGATGAAATGAAATGTGAATGATATGATGTTATGAAGAGTTGCTTTATTGTGATTTGAGATCATATGTGATATGAGGCCATGATTGTTGGCTATGATAATGCAAATGAGATGATTGAGACATGGTTGCCTAATTTGCTTATGAAATATAAAATGAATTGAGAAAGAGATTATGAAGAGATGAATGAAATGTTTGTGTGCTTAATATGTTATTCAGATTTCAGAGTTCTGGGTTTGGCGGCATGCCTATGAAATATATGAATAATAGTAACAGTCTTGCCGGGTTGAGAATCTCCTCGAGATTAGTCGGGTTGAGGTCCAAGAGACTGGGTCTGTTACACTTGTTTTGGTAACAGTCTTGCCGGGTTGAGGATCTCCTTGAGTCTAGCCAAGTAGAGGTCCAAGAGACTGGGTCTGTTACCCTATCCATGGATAGATATATATATGTGTATATCGCCTACGGGCTTGATGATTATGATTATGGACCAAAGCAGTAACTCTGAACTTTGAATAACATATTAGTGTATTTTGGGCCCATGCTTGTCTTTGTTTTCAATGTGAATCATGAATGTTTTGATTAATTATTAAATAATGTAAGATTGTGAAATATAATATTCTCTTGAATTGATCTTGCATCTTGATTGTGTGACATTAGCATGGCATTAAAGCATCATAGCACTGTAGTCTGTACCACTAAGCCGTTGGCTTAGCGCGAATGTGATTCTTCGCGCAGGTGACAGGGAAGAACCAAAGAGTTCCTCTAGGCCGAGTCGAGCCTAGAATTTGAAGAGTGAATAGTGGGCTTTAAGATCGAAGACTGACTGCCAAACATTTATAAATTTTATGTGTTGTAAAACTTGAGTTTTGATGTATATGAATTTGTAAATATTGTTACTTTCCATTGCATAGTGAACAAATATTTTATCTGCTGTATTTCATAATAAACCTTTACTTTATTTTGTACTAGAAGTGTAAATCCTTTTTGCAGGTTGTAGTTGAAGTTATAAGGGGGATTTATTGGAAGTGTACTGAGAATGATTTTGTTTGCATTGGTTTGTGTAAAAATATTTTCAAAAATCAGAAAAAAAAAAAAACCAGTTTTGTCGACACTTGGGATTGAATTTTTAGGCGAAACTATGGCAAAATTTCTGTAAAAATCGGAACAAAAATTTGACTAAGTAAAAGTGGTAGCAACATTAGGATAGTGTGGTGCCTCTACTCAGCTTACACACTTAGGTCAGGAAGGGGTGCTACACGATCTCCATACCTTGAGTGAAAGTATGGTATCCCTTACATAACATGGGTAACATGGGCGTCCTAACTCATGCACATGATGTAATCTAATATGATGCAATGGATAATATCATTATAAGAAAGAATAGAATAATATAAAGACCAACGAAATCAACTTCTCTTATCCCCAGTGGAGTCACCATAGTGAGCAGGGATTTTTCACCCCCACTCCTGATGGAATGGTTCTTGCGACTTCGGCACTGTTTAGGCTCGGGGCCTTAGAGAACACGGGCCTAAGCCCGGAGAAAATGGAGTCGCCACCAAGATGAGCTGGGAAAAAGAAAGGGGTGGATGACTCGATTCCTAAGGAATCCCCAACCCCCTAATGGGTTTGGAAAGTTGGGTACGTGTGGGGAAGGTGAGAAATGGTTCAACACCCCCACAACGCCTAGTTCATTGGAACCGAGCCTCCTTTGCAGGTCTTAATATTATAAAATTCTTAAATATAACAATATTATCCATACTACACGCAATAATTAAAATAAAGCATCATTATATTAAAATCAAAGCAATGTCCAAACAAAATAAATAAATGGACATCCATACGAGTATGGAAACATGTCCTTACATCGTTCATGTCTAAAACTAAATAACACTCACCAAAAGGTGGAAACATGTCCTTTACATTGGTTCAAAATATAAAAGCAATTTAAATTACATAAAAATTAATTAATGAGGTACCCACAAAGTGGAAACATACATCTTACAATTTTAATACCAAAACAAACAAATAATAATCATAATAATAAAGAAAATATTCATCCATGATAAATTAAATAAATCAAATTAAGTAAATCAAGCATTAAAATTAAATAAATCAACCATCAAAACATATGATAAACTATATAATCAAATCTAAATTTAAATAAAGCAATAAATATATAAATTTAGAGTTTTAAAGAATTTAAGATTTTTAGAATTTAGGGTTTTGGAACTTAGGATTTTAGAAACTAGAGTTTTGTAATTAGGATTTTTAGGGTTTTTGAAACTAGGGTTTTAGAATTCAGAGTTTGGAATTAGGGTTTTAAAATTAGGGTTTTTGAAACTAGGGTTTTGGAATTCAGAGTTTGGAATTAGGGGTTTTGGGTTAACTTAGATTTTGGAATTAGGGTTTTTTGGTTAACTTACTGCCTTAAAAACATAATTTTGGATTTGGAGAGATAAATTAAGGTTTTAGAAAAATAATCAATATTTTGGAGTTTAATAATGAAATGGTTTAGGCTTTTGGATAAAAATGGTTTGAGGTTTTGAGTTTTAATAAAATAATTTACGGTTCTTGAGGTTTTAGTAAACAAAATAGATTCTAACAATTAATTTAAATCCTCGACGGCTACTGGATAGTTTTATATTTTTTATGAAACGTGCAATTAGGGTTATGAACACCAACTGATCAAGCAAATAATTAAAGTTATTAAAACAAAGATCAATTTGTTGCATGGTCAAAGATCAAGGTACTGTGTGTTCAAAGATCAAGTTACTGCATGTATGTTCTTATTAATCAAAGAAAACAAAGCTACTATGAGCATGAATAATTTATGATTAAAGATCAAACTTGCGTAGTCGGTTCCACCAAATTAATTTCTGGATGAACAATAACAAAGGCAATGTTACTGCCTTTGATAGATTGATGATTGATGAATGCTTGCTGCTAATCTTCTCTGTTTGTTGCCGTCTCTTCTATTTTGTTGTTTAATCTCTCTTAATATTAATTATCGACCTCCTTAATGTTAATTGCTACCCTTGTTAATGTTCATTGTCGTCTTTCTAAATTCTGAAACGTTATTATTTATAGGCCCTAACCTCACTCAGAATCTCTAACCCTAATATTAATTCATCCTTAAAACAAATTCTAGTTCAATTAGAAAACTCATTGAAACCATGTCGATCTGGGCCAACCAGATCGACATGGACCAAAGCCATGTCGACCTAGTTGCCCTAGGTCGACATGAGTCCAACCTCATGTCGATCTGGGCTTCCAAATCGACAAGAGGCATGCTCACGTCTACCTAGTCTACCCAGATCGACATGAGTCCAACCTCATGTCGATTTGGGCTGCCAGATCGACATGAGGCATGCTCATGTTGACCTTGTCCCTCCAGGTCGACATGAGCAATTGCTCATGTCTCCCCGGCCGGCAGGACTCCAATTATTCTTGCCTTTTTTAACTTATTTACCGAAAAGTTTTAATTTGGGTCGATTCAACTTAATTTTAGGGTTTTAAAATTAAATTTATGCCTCTTTAATCCGAACCGACTTCTTTAAAAATTATAAACTAGGTTTAAATATTTTAAAGTCAGATCAAATTTATTTTGGCATCCTTTAATTAGGACCGTATCAAATTGGGGTCAAAATTAAGGGTCTATACTATCATCTTATTTCATCAATCATCACTTTCTCTCATAACATATTCAAAGAAGAAGAAAGAAAAAAAATCTCAGAAAGAAAAAAAAATCTCTTCTTTTTCAATCCAACTTTAAAAATCATCATTAGCTACTCACAACAACTTCATACATACCCAAATAAGCTATTAAAACATGCTAATACATAATACCCAAAATCAATATGTTATTCTTCCATAGAATTCCAAAGAAACTCGCAAAATGATAAAGGAACTTACCAATTGATGAAGAATCCTCAAAATCTTCACTTGAATCTTTGAAATCTCTTGTAAAATTTGTGTATGGAAGAAGAACAAACTCTCCCTTACTCTCTCTCTAACTCATGGCAAAAAGGAGCAAAAGAAGAAGAAGAAAAAAATATCTTCTCTTTCTATTCTTATCTATATATAAATATTAATTATTTTTTTATATGTGTTGTATATGTTTGGTATGTGTATATGTCATATTTACTTCAAATATATTTCAAATATATATTTCACTTAAAATCATTTCATTTTACATTCAAATCATTTATTTAATTTATCCAAATTTAATTTATTTTATTTAATATTCAAAAATTAGGGGTATTACATTATTTTATTTATTATCTGTGTTGAATATTTATTTTCATATATTAATTTCATTATTTTATAATTACGGTTAATTATTTATTAATAAATTCTATTTTTATTAAATAAATTAATATTAATGAAATATAAATAATAAAAATGTATTTTAATATAGAAATTAATATACTTTAATAAATATTAAAAATATGTGTTTATTATTTATTTAATATATTTTTATTTAATATAAAAATATTTAGTTTTAAAAAATAACTAAAAATAAAAATAAAATTTTAATTTACCAATAGAAAGAATGTTGGCCTGTTGGCCGGTAAATTAAAAATATTCTTGACTATTTATCAACATAAAATTTTGTCGGCATCAGTGATAAATTTAAATTTGGTCGCAAAATATCTGACCAAAACTTTAGGATTCATCGAGAGAAATTATGTCACTATTGCCGACAAATTTCCTTTTTGTGAGTATTATAAAAATATATGCCCATATTTTTCCAATAGAAGATTTAGTCATTATTATCGACTGAAGTTGATTAGGTCGTCGTTATCGACAATTTATTCTCTCGGTATTGTCGACATACTAATAGTTGCCGGTAAATTTATAATTATTTTTCTTCCCTTTATCGAGTAAAATTTTTATTAGCATTACCGATAACCATTTTATTCGTCAGTATTACCGATCGATAAGTTAAATTGGTCAGAGAAATTTACTGACAAAAGTTATGTCAGTATTCCCGATAGAAATCTTGTCTCTCGGTATTGTTGTTGCCATGAGAAAATTCGTAACCTCTCGGTAAAATATTTTGTCGACCAAAAAACCCATGTTATCAACTGATTTTTTCGTCAATAACCCCGATGGACACTTGTAGTGTTCACACTATAGTCCCCTATGATAATAAAGCAATTATTTTGTTTATTGAGTTTATTAAGTATATTATTACTTTCATAGGCCTAAATATATGTTTTTTAGAATTTAAATTATTTATTATTTCAGTAATTTATAATTAATATGCTTATATAAATTTTAATGTTTAGTTTTTCTTATTAAATTTGTTACGTATATTATGAATTTTTGTAGGCCTAAATATATGCTTTTTAGAATTTAAATTATTTATTATGTTAGTAATTTATAATTAATAGGCTTATATAATATTTAATTTTTCTTATTAAGTATATTATGTATATTATGAATTTTCATAGGCTTAAACATATATTTTTTAAAATTTAAATTATTTATTATGTCTATAATTTATAATCAATAGGCTTACATAATTTTAATGTTTAACTTATTTTTTATCATATTTATTACATATATTATAAATTTTCATATGCCTAAATATATATTTTTAGAATTTAAATTATTTATTATGTCAGTAATTTATAATTACTAGGCCTATATAATTTATAATATTTAATTTTTTTTATTAAGTTTATTATTATGTTATGAATTTTTGCAGGGATAAATATATATTTTTTGGAATTTAAATTATTTAATGTGTTTGTAATTTGTAATTAATTTGAATTATTTCGTTAATGTGAATTATAATCTATATGGGCTTTGACCCAAATTTATAGTTTATTAATATAATAATTATTTATAAATTTCAAAATTAACTATCTATTTTAATTACATATGGGCTAGATTCAAATTCTTGTTATATTTTAAATAGGCTTTTGCCAAAATTTATAGTTTATTAACATAATAATTATTTATAAATTTTAAAATTATTTATTTATTTAACTATCAAGATTTGTTTTGGTAATAAAAAACATGTGTTGTTTATGTTTAGATATCAAATTCGACCTTAGGTACTCTCTCTTCCTATATGATTAATGAAAAAAAAATTATTTATTTATTTTAACTATATAATGGGCTTAGGCCCAAAATTATATGAAGAAAGTACACCTTCTACCCTCCTTTCAATTTAAATTTTTAAAAAATACAGGCTGAAGATTTGTATTTTTGAGCAGTCTAAACACACATTAACATTTTTTTTCATTTTTACTATTTTGCATTAATTTTTATTTTTTTCTTTTATATTTTATATTTAAAATTTTTTTATATCATATTCTCAATATACATATAAAAAAATAAACATATTCATAATATATATACAACATATAATATATATATATATATAATATATATAACAAAATAAACAATATCTACTGAATATCTATTAAATATCTATATAATATTTTTAATATTTATTTAATTTAATTTTTTATTCTTACAAAATTCACACTATATTCACATAAAATTCACACAATTTCTATATAAAATACACATAATATATATAATAAATATGTAACATATAAATAATATCTACCAAACATCTATAACATCTACTAAACATACATAGAACATCTGTCAAATATCTACATAATATGTACATAATATAATTAATATTTTTTTAACTTATTTTTACATATATAATATGTAAAATGTTTTTAAAAATAAATTAAATAATTTTTATTAATATATTTTTATATTTTTTGTGAGTGTTTATTTATTATTTGTAATCAAAATTAAATTTTTTCTTTATAAAAATTAATGAATTTTATATGCTAAAAAATAATTTAAATTATTAATTATTATTATTTTATTAGAATATTTTAATATAATAGTGAAGTTTAAAAAAATAAAAAATTGAAGTAAAATATTGATTGTATTTAGAGAATAAGTATTTTTGAAAGAACAAAAATCTTTATTTTAGTGAAAAATAAAAAAAAAATTTATTTTAATAAAGAATAAGGTATTTTTGAAATTTTGCTCTAACTTTTTTTATAAGAGTAAATATTTTTATTTGTTGTAGTTTTTTTGAAATTATGTTTATTTTTTTAGTTAGTTTTGTAAATATCCTAATTCCTATTATATTCTAAATAGGCTTTGGCTCTAATTTATATTTTATTAATATAATGATTATTTATAAATTTTGAAATTATTTATTTATTTTAATTACATATGGGCTTAGACCCAAATTCCTAATATATTCCAAATCGGCATTGGCCCCAATTTATAGTATATTAATCTAATTATTATTTATTAATTTTAAAATTTATTATTAATTTTAATTACATATGGGATTATGCCCAAATCTCTATTATATCATAAATGGGCTTTGACCGAATTTATAGTGAATTAATTTAATTCTTATTTACTAAATTTAAATTTATTATTAATTTTAATTACATATGAATTTTGGCCCAAATCTATATTATATCTTAAATGGATTTTGACACAAATTTCTTGTATATTTATTTAATTCTTATTTATCAAATTTAAAATTTATACTAATAGTACTATAGTTTATTAATTTACAAATAAAATTTATTGTATTTCAATTTTACAATTAAAAAATCGATACATAAATAACCTAATTTTGGACTAAATAATTATTCAAATATCAAACTTAACAAAAAAAAAATTAAGTAGAAATTTAACTGAAACATTCGATAACATAAACATAATCTTATATACAATCATAAAATTTATAATAATAGTATTATATTAGAAAAAATATATTTAATTTTTATATTTTTAAATATAAAAGTGTAATTAAATGGAATTGTTTTTTAGCATATGGTTTAGCCTAAATTTATATTTTATTAATTTACAAAAAAAAATTATTGTATTTCAGTTTTACAATTAAAAAATTATATAAATAACCTAATTTGGGACACAATAATTATTCAAATAACAAATTTAACAAAAAAAATAATTTTTTAAAATTGAAATTTCAATGAAACATTCAATAACATAAACTTAATCTTACATAAAATCATAAAATTTAAACCTAAACCCTAAGAAATTACTGAAAATATATAAAAATTGCAATAAAAAAATTAAATTCACAACAACAATAAAATATACATATAAAAAAACACATTTTTCTTGAAATTTACATATACAAAAATTTCACAGAAAAAAAAAAAAAACATTCACCACAACAAAATATATATATACGTACACAGAAAATACACATATTTTGCCAAAATAATTGCATAAAATATACATATACATAAAATTCACAGAAAATAATAATAATTAACTTCAACATTTCGCGCAAAAAAATAATATCCCCACGTTCAATCAATATTCCAGCCAACATCTATTATTAACATCCAAAAAAATACAATGCAAAAACGATAAATGCTTATCGGCTTAGTGCAAAAGTTTAAACTCCCAAGCACAAAAAAATCACACCTCCAAAAAAATGAAAAAAATCAATATAAATCAAAGCAAAAAAAAAAAAAAAGGACTTTCTATGATTTTGACCGAAGAAGTCATCGATCACTGCTGAAGAAAACAAGAGAAACAGAGAAAGGGATGGAGGGAGGGAGGGAGAGAGAGAATGGTAAATGTGAGCGGAAGAAGAAAATGAAAAATATATACCTTGGGTATTTTTTTTACCGAGAGCCACTTATTTCTCTTTGTAAATTACCGGCCACACACAACTAATGTCTTTAAACATTTTGACTTTCATATTAGGGTTTATTACTTAACGAGAGACGAATACATTCTGTTGGTAAAAGAATTTAATAATATTTAAAAGACGCATCTCCTCATTTTCATTTACCGAGAGAAAGATCGCATCTCTTGGTAGATGAAAAGACATTTCAATTTAGTATTTACAGTTTGCCAAGAGATATGTCTTTCGATCGGGAAAGGAATTTAATAATATTTAAAAGACACGACCCTTAATTTTCATGTACCGGCAACTAAAAAGGTGATCTCGATAATATTGAGAGATCATTGTCGTCTCTTTATAAATCGATTACCTTAATAGTCTTGGTTTATTTATTCATTAAGAGAATACATGTATCCCTTGGTACTACTGAGAGATTATATCTTTCTCTCAGCAAATCTGTTACCTTAACAACTTTTAGTTCTACAAATTCTCGAGAGAATATATACATCCATCGATATTACCGAGAGAAGATATTTGTCTCTTGGCTATCCTCTTACCTTAATAGTATTGGTTTTATATATTCACTGAGAGAATATATTTATCTCTCGATAGTATTGAGAGATCGTCCTTTTCTTTCAGCAAATATAATACCTTAACAGGTTTTGTTTCTACAAATTTACCGATAAAATATATGTATCTCTCGATATTATTGAGAGACAATATCTATTTCTTGAAAACTTTATTACTTTAATAATCTTCCCTTTTTATATTCAATAAGAAAATATATGTATCGCTCAGTAGTATCAATATATTGTCTTTTTCTCTCGGCAAATCTATCACCTTAATAGTTTTTATTTCTGCAAATTCACCGAGATAATACATACATCTATCCATCGGTATTACTGAGAGACATTATCTATTTCTCGGCAACTCTATTACCTTAATAGTCATGGTTTTACATATTTACAGAGAGAATACATGTATCCATCATTATTATTGAGAGAAAGTATCTTGCTTTTAGCAAATATATTACCTTAACAATTTTTGGTTCTGCATATTCACCGAGAGAATACATGTATCCCTTGATATTACTGAGACTATTTATCGGCAACTATTTTACCTCAACAGTTTTGGTTTTACATATTCACTAAAGAATACATGTATCCCTCATTATTATTGAAAGAAAGTATCTTGCTTTTGGCAAATATATTACCTTAACAGTTTTTAGTTTTGCATATTCACCGAGAGAATACATGCATCCATCGATATTACTGAGAGATAATATCTATTTCACTTTTACCTCAACAGTTTTGGTTATGCATATTTACTGAAAGAATATATGTATCAGTATTTGGTCGGTAATTAAGCACAAAAAGTAATCTCTCATTTACTTTTCATTGGTAAACGGTCACATTTTTGTAGTGTATATAATAAATCATTTAGCTTAAATTGATTGGTTAATTATCTATTGATATTTTGTTAATTAGTTTTTAAGTTTATTTTCTTGCTATTAATTTGTTTTTGTTTTTAAAAATTCATTAAGTCCTTGGTTGTCTAAGTAGTAATTGATTAACACAATTTGATTAATTACTCTTCAATTCTAGTAAAAATGAAACCCTCTTATTTTTTATTATTTGGACCGATTTTTATACTTGTAAACAATCCGACAAATACTCAATCAAAGTTGGGCTACAGTCCAAAAGAAACTTTGATGGTTCTAATAAAACCTATTCAAATAAGTAACAAAAATCTAGATCCAATCATGCCTCAGCAATGCCTAACCATAGCAATGACCAAATCCAAGAAACGAACATAAAGATTCGGCAGACAAAAAAGAAAAGAAAAAAAACAAGAAAAAAAAAAACTAAGCATGCAAATTCCGTATCAAATAAATCTACATGAATATTGAAAAAGGATAAAATGGAATAATCGAAAATGGTCATACAGAGATCGATCGCACGAAAAAATATTGCAATCTTGTTTAGTTTATTTGTATGCTAATGCAATCATGGCAAGGTTTAAATGGAGCATTTTTGAAGCTAGAAAGAGAGGTTACTAGTTGCTAGGTAACCTGTAAATAGGTAAGATTGAATCTTTCGTTAGATTTGGTTTAGAGAATGCCACTCAAGTACGGCATTGAACCATTCCTCTCTGTTGAATTCTAAGTGATGGGCTCACCATAAGACTGTGACCTACCACTTTTATAAATATTTTCCAAATAATGCAGAAGGGCCTTCTCTACCTTATCCACTAATTAAAAAACTGTTGAGGTAAAACTACCTTCAAATAAAATTTTCATTTTTAAAAATATTACATCTTTAATAATTAATTTCAAAAATACTAAAACTGATGTTTTTTTTTTAAATACCTCACTTCTCTTTAAAACAAGTTTTTTTTTTTAAAAAATAGCTCATCTCTCATTTTAAATAATATTTAATACAAATTTCAATTTTTTTTTCAAACTTCACAATTAAAATAACTATATTTCAATAAAATAATAAAAATTAATTTTTTAAAAATATTTTCAACTAATAAATGTATTAATTTTTATAAAAGGAAAATTTCAATTTTAATTATAAATAAAAATAACACTTTAAAAATTAAAGAAGGTAAAATATATTAAAGTATATTAATAAAAATAATTAAATTTATTTTTAAACAAAATTTGCATATTATAAACATAGAAAAATTAAAAAAAAATTAATTTTTATTGTATAGATTTTATGTATATGTTATGTAGAAGTTGTAGATGTTGAGTAGATGTTATGTTTATATTATATTTTTGTTATATATGTTGTGTGTACGTTAATTATATATTTTGTGGACGTTGTGTGTATAAAAAATTTTAAAAATTAAAGTTAAAAATGTTAAATAAATTGTGTAAATATCATTTAGATGATATGTGTATGTTTGATATATACAAATGTATATGTTACTGTTTGTTTTCTATTTCTATTTTGTATTTGTTATATATATGTTGTATATATATTATATATTTATTTATTTATTTTTTGTGTATATATTGAGAAAAATGAGAATAAAAAAATATTTAAAAATAAAATGAAAAATAAAAAAATTAACAAAAAGAAAAATAAAGAGAAAAAGTAACGATTTTTGAAAGTAAAAATGAAAAAAAAAATTCTTACTATTGAAACAAATAACAAACCAACCATAAATTTGAAAACGAAAAGTTGAATGAGGTTATACTGTATAATTTCCCCACTAATAAATTCGGGGTACAATAATCCATAGGAAAAAAAAAAAAAGAAGAACATTACATATGTTATAAAGAACGTGGGTTGAAAAGAAATTATTATAATTAAAATCCTTAACTAATTAATTTGTGCAAATCAATTAAACACCATTTGAAGAAAATGTTGATTTTAAATCTAGACTTCAATGATTTTAAGTTTAAATGAAGTTAAAATTAATCAACCTAAAGCAATTTTTATATGGCGAGATTCGGTTGAATGATAAATATTGCATCATAGATTATGCTTTTCTTTTGTTATTATATAAAGTGATTATGAAGTCATTGGAGTTGCATAAATTCTCCTCAAATTGTACAATACTGATTATGTTATTTTAAAGGAAAAACACATTTTTGAGTATCTAATGTAATTTTTTGATATTAAGCTCATAAATTTTACTTTAGTAACATTGAGATCTCGAATTTAGCGATTGATGTACAGTGAGCCATTTTCTAATGGAATTAGCTATCAGCGTTAGCACTTCAGTTAATAAAATATTTAACGCCGTTAGTCAATTTTATTAAAAAAAATTAATGCATATAAATTGTCAAGTTTGAGGATACAATATTACCAAAATAAAGTTTAGAAACTCAATATGAAGAAGTTACCAAGTTAAAAAACTCAAAAAATACTTTATTCCTATTTAAAAAAAAGTGAAATAAAAAGAGAAACTTACACAGAGTACGTAATTTCCATGGCCACTTTTCAAGTTGATGGTGAGGGAGGGGATTTTTTTCTCATTTTTTATGTAACATGTGCTTTTTTTTTCTTCATTTTTATATTTCTTAGGCGGTGATTTTTATTTATTTTTATTTTTTTATTTCTATTTTTATTCAAAATGATTTTTTATGTTATATTCTTAATATATATAATATATATATAACATATATATAATATATATAAAATATACAGACAACAAACAACATTTATATAACATATACTATATATATATATAAATTAAACATTTAAATGCAGAATTTTAAGTAAAAAATTAAATATTTCATCCTTGAATTTTTTTTTTAACAAAAATTTAGTCTAATTTGAAACTCTTTGTCCTTGACATGATTTCAATATCACGAATAAAAACCTCTTTAATTTGTCATACATACTTGCCATTTGGCAAACCTAATGGCAAAATTAACTAGTTTCAAGTTAACATTAATCCCGTGCTTCAAACTACACAAAGTTTCCATTAAATTTTAGCATTAGGGCAGGGCGCGGGATGCAATGTATAAAATCTAAGAGTGCTTAGTTTAAAAATCTAAGAGTGATTATTCCTATTAAACTTATGTTTCTATAATTTTTATTAGATATAACTCTTATAAAATACTTTTACATTCTAAAATAATACTAACACTTATTAATATGATATAAAATAACAAATTTAACAATAATATAAATTAATAAGAAAAAAATAAAAAGACAAAATAAGATTTTAAAATTTTCCTCATCAACAAGGAAAAAATTGATTTGAATATTTCATATATAATAGAATTGTAATTTCTATATAAAATTTTATATTTGTTACATATATTTGATATAAAATAAATAAAAATAAAATTTAGAGTTTATGCAAGAGTTCTTTATACCGCTTTGAAACAACACAGAGAAAAATAGAAGATGGGAGAATTGGTTTAAAAAAAATTATAACTGTATTTTATATAAAAAAAAAATTGACTAAAAAGAGAAAGACAACAGAGAAATAAAAGAAAATTTCCTAAAAAATAATGATTTGAAATAATATATCTTTTTAATAATAATAATAATAGTCATATCAATTAAATTGAATTAGTTTATAAAAATTAATTATATTAAAAATTGTACACTAAGCTAAACATTCCTTATAGGGCGTTTAGCCTAATTTATGAAAATTAATGCTAATAAATTAATATAAATTTATATTTATTTTAAATCATAAGTTTTGTATTTGATTTGAGTATTTATAAGTTGATGATAGATACCTAATTTGTTTTGCTAAATTTTTTTATGCGAATTTATTGTTAAAATTATTAAAAAATATATAAAATTATATTATAAAGAGTATTTATTGATATAAATAGAAATAATATAATAAATTAATTTATAAGTTAAATATTTATAAATATTAAAATAATAAATTAATCTATCAATTTATATTAATTAGATAAAATAAAGAATCGACTTTTAAGTTAATGATAGTTAAATTATTTTAGTTATGATGTTGCTGACTTCGAACATTTTTTTCAGATGAAGATTACTGACTGAGAAACCAGATTAATAATAATAAAACAAAAAGGTTAGGTCGCATCTCAAAAAAAAAAAAAAAGGTCAAATAAATGAGCTAAGTTGTTCTATTGACCATCATTTTCAACAAGTGTTTGTCTGGCACGCCTCTATTTCTTGCAATGTTGGTGGTTTAATTAAGAAGCGCAAGAAAATCCCAAAGACAGTTTCCTGTTGCTTCCTCTAACTTTGTTACAAACGGTATCTTATTATTGGACATGGAAAAGAGGAAGATTTTATTATAAACATATCTACTAGTTATTCTATATATGACAAGTACCTACATATCGTAATCAATGTCTATATTTTCCTTTTACAGTATGACATTTATATATATATATATATTATCATAATACATTTTTATATTTCATTAACATCAATTGTTGCTTTTTGTCCAACCAGCTTTATCACTAACAAATTGTTTTACAACAAATATATATGACGTTATTGTTGTCTAAGCATTTTTGTTAAAAAAATATTTCTGTTAGGGTGGATTTAAAAGTTAATTAGATATAATATAAAAAATATAATTGCAAAATAAATAATATAATAAATTATGTGATTCGGTATAAATCTATTTTTATAAGTGAAGGAACATAATTTTTACTAATTAAATAAGAGGGATACAAAATTTAGAAAATAAAATAATACTTAAATCTTTAAATCTAAATTCATCCAATGTACTTATTACTCTCAAAGATTGAAATTGTAACACTTTTAATTGATTTTTTCTAATATACAAGACTTATTTAAATATTGACCAAAAACTAATTACATAATGATACTTACCACTAATCTTGACTCAATCAAGATTCTTACTCAATTAGAAATAATATTAAAATAAAAATTCTATTTTATATAGAAAATAATCCTCTTCATGATTTCAGAATATTTCTCATATACAAAATAGAAAAAAAATATCTCTTTCCAAAACATATAAGTATTTTGAGATACAATTCTAATAATATCCAGGTTGATTCAAAATTTCGCAATTAATCATATAATTGTGAATAATCCCAGCAATTACTATCTTGCCTCAAATTAAAGAATCATATAATTTTTAAATCTTTAAAGTCTTCTATGTGTCAAACCTTCAATAAATTAGTACAATTTTTCTCTATATTCTCCTTTGAGCCTTTTAAGTTTTCAAAAATTTTCTCCAACTTCTCTATTAATCTCTCAATGACTTGTATCAAATATAACAAATACTAAACAAGTACAAATAATGCCTAAGCATGCCAACAAACCAAAATCAATTGCAATCATATTTCTTAATGCCAAATTTTATCTTAGCTATAACTAATCCCTAACAAAATTAATCTACTTTTATACCACTTGTTAGAATCGATTCAAAAGTTACTTAGGGATAATATAAAAGATGTAATGACAAAGTAGAGAATACAATAAATTTTATAAGTTTTGACTTAAGTCTACATCTAAGGTGAAGAGAAGAAAAATTTTATTAATCAAATTACAGAGATACAAAATTAAGAAAAAGAAATAACAATCAAATCCTTAAGCCTAAATTTATCCAATATGCCCTCAATTATCAAAAATTGAAATTATAACATTCTCAACAGACTCTCTCTAATACGCAAGGCTCACTCAAATAGTGGGCAAAAGCTTTTAAAGAACCTCTTCTATAATAATTTTACTTATAATGCGGCTCACCACTAATCCTAACTTAATAAAAATTCTCATTCAATTAGAAATAACATTAAAATAAAATTTATACTTTATGTAGAAAATTAGTAAGGAATTAATAACAATAAAATTAATAATACTTATTTAAGATTCAACACAATATTTTACAGATAATATAATTATAATTTTCTCTCTCTCTCTCTCTCTCTCTCTCTATATATATATATATATATAAAGGAAAAATAAATCTAACAATTTAGAAACTTGTAACATATGATTTATATTGAGAAATTTATGAAGAGAGATAAATCCTAGATTCTCTGAAATGGCGTTTACAAAGAGAGAGATAAAAAAAAATGGTAGAATTACTTGAAAAAAAAAATTGCAATTGCATTTTAAAATTGATTGAACTCATGCAACTGCAAAATTTTTCAATAATGATTAAAATTGGCAAAGAAAGAGAGATAGAGGAATCTATATTAATTAATTTTAATGGTAGTCATGTCAATTAAATTGGCTGAAAGTGTATATAATACACACACACAAAGTAATAAGATAATAAAATCAAACCAACCATAACATTGCTTCACAGGCTTTCAATTTAAATACTTCTGCTTGCAATCTCACATAACAAGTTTAATACTTTTGAACCATAGAATCATTGGTTTTTTTTTTATATTTATTTTATAGTACAAAAGATTGCCAAATAATGATATTTTTACTATATTTTTGTTTTTGTATTGTTTCCCTTCATAAATGCAGAAATGGGTATGTTGTTGACTGGGGCGAAGTTACTTGATGGAGAAGCCTCCCTTGTTTTTTTTGGCTAAAATAAATTTATATATAGTTATATTTATTAAAATTTTGAAAAAATTTAATTGTCCCTTTCAAAATTTTAAATTACACTCTCTCCCTCTCAATCTTTTAAATTCTACTTAAAAAATTGACTAAAAAATAATTGACACTCTCTAAAATTAAAAAAAAATTAAAAAAGGGATAAACTCATCCAAAAAGAATACACGATTATAATTTTTATATTTTTAATATATATTTTTAAAATTTTTTCTCTTCTCTTTGATTTTATTATTTATAATTATAATATTGTGTGATAATTTTTACTTTAATTATTATTTAAGAGATTATATTTGTGATTCAATATAATTTTTCTTTATTTTATTTTTATAGTGTATTATTAGATAAATTTAGAAACACATATATAAATATTAATATTATGTTTAATTACATAATTGTTATTGTTATATTTTTTTTTGAAATTATGAATTACTATCAAGGTATGAAAATATATGAGAGCAAAGTTTTTTTTTGCTTTTTTAATATTTATATAAGAAAAATATTTATATATTAGTTTGTAAATATATAAAAAGCTAATTATTTATATTATTTTTAATATATATATATATATATGTATGTATGATATTTTTATTTTACTCCTTTTTTTTAATGTCTGGCTTCTCTTCTGGTTATTAAAAGCTAACAATTAGGAAGGCATGATTTTTACAACGGAAGAAAATAAAAAGAAGAAGAAGAAGAAATTGGAACCAAAATGACATAAAATCTTCCTGGAATTATCCTACAAAACAAAGCAAAGCGGATTGCTTCTAGATACCCAAAATGATGCCCAAATCCACAAAAAAAGCCGAACTGATGGCCTTCAAAGCCTTAGAAAAAGATGATTATTTGATACTTTTTTTGGAACATACGGCGGACCACGTGTGATTTTGAATTTTTTGAATGTGACGCGCATTGGCAGATCAAAGGCTACAATAATAAATAAATAAAATAAAAATTGGCTCCATATACATAAAACCTTTCAATTCGAAGTGAACATATGTGCCTAAACTCTAGTTGCCCGTATCTCATACCTTTTCGACATTGGAATTTTTATTTATTTACTTATTTTTACACCTTCGTTTTTTTTAACACCCTTAATAGATGACAAGGCTGACAAGGCTAATGTTGATCTCATTAGGTGGAGGGTTTAATTTTGATGGAGGAAATATTATAATTTGATATTGCTGGAACATGTTAATTTTGATGGAGGAAAAGATTATAATTGGATGTTGAAGCAAAGAGTCAATCTTAATATAATTTGCGAAGACAAAAGTACAAAATATCACTAGAAGCTTGTGCCAAGCCTATGGTTTGATATTGTTCTTCCAATACTTATGTTACTTATGTTAGTGTGCTTGTATGTACGATGCTAATTAATTTGGGAAAGAGTAAAAATAAAAATTAGGTGTTTCTCTAAATGAAAGGTTTGAGAAATTCATAGTATAACTTTTTTTTAGAAGGAAAACAAGTTTTTTTTTTTTTTTTACATTATACTGTAAAGAGTGATTCATTTAAAAAAAGAGTATAGTCTTTTAGTAGAAGACCAAGAGACTACTCTTTTGATGAGGCCTTTCAAGGAAATTGTTATCCTTTACACCAAAAAAAGCGGATTAAACGGTGATTTATGAAAGTTTTTCTAAATTTAGAAAGAGTAGGAAGAAAGAAAGAATGCAACAAATTTTTTAGTGATTCAGGCGTTAATCAATACTATATCTACTTCCCTAAAAATAAAGTCAATTGGGAATTCCATCATAAAATGGTGTTTTCAAAACTTAATCCAATCTTACAAGATTTTTTTCCCAATGTTCACTTTTTAACCCATGCAAATGTTTTACCCAAGACTAAAAGTCAACTTTGCAGAACTATTTTAATCATCAAGCTTACATCAAACTGTATCCAAATGTTTATAGCTCAGACTTAAAACTTCACAAAGAGCATTTGAAGCACTACACAAAAGACAATGAAACTAAAGATAAAGGCTCAAGAAATCAAAGTGCAAGAGTTTGGTTATAATTAATGTTGTGTGTTACTCATAAATGTTGTTTACAGGGTATTTATAGCCTCTCAAATGTATTTTTGGTTAGACATTGATATGTGGAAGAATCACTCCTGGACATCAACAAAATTTGCATTTAATACCGTATTAGAGCTATTTTTGCTTGTGCTTAACTGGGGATTTGCTCACCATAGCGTGGTTAAGACATATAAACAACGGTCGTGATCTACTTTAGAGTCTAATGGATATCCAATGGCTGGCGCCACATTTCAGATGTTCACTGGCTCCACATGTATCCATTGCTACCTATCAATGGCTAAATGATTTTTGCATTCGCCATTTATTTATCGTGCTTTCAATTCAACTTTCTCTTGCAAAATCACATTATGCTTCTTCACCGTAAAACCTTATGTGTCTCTTCACAATTTGGCTTCAGGTGGGTCACCATTGTGCTTTTTTCCATTATGGTCATTATCTTGCCATTGTGCTATACTCATGCTTGATACCTTCAATATAAATGCTATTGCATGTCTTGGTTCTCAACCCATCTCGCTTCATCATACTTTAGTGTTGCAGTTGCGATTTAACTTTCATGTGCTATGCTGCATCGCTACCCTCCAGCTAATCTCTTATTTGTTTGTAAAGTTCTTGGGCCAAACTAGGTTGTGGTCGTGCATCCTTTGTTGCAATCGCAACTTTAAGGTCCATGGTTGAGAATTGATGACCACTAACAGTCACCGATATAACTTTTAGTGTAGTTGAACTTCCGATGCTTGTTTCTAGGCTGTTCAATATCCGATTGATGCGATTCTTGATGCATTGGAACCATAACAAATTGAATTCTGCCATGGGGTGTAGAAAATGAGGGTTCACACCAGTAAGGAAATATAGTCTTGTACCAAAAACTTAACTTTTCATAAAATCTTATATTATCACGTGCATAAATTCACTTGACAAAAAATTAGCAATATCTAATTTGATTACCTGAGATCAAAATAGAGTTAGCATCCAAGGGATTTGGCTAACACTTTTTTTCACTGAATTTAAAAAAGAACTTGAGTAACATAATGGAAGAATTAATTTGGAATTAAAGAACATGAACGAACATGATATTGCTAATTGGAACGAAGAAAACAATATATTTGTTTTTTTAAGAGTCAAACACAATTGGAACAATAACAAAATTCGAATGAAATAGAATAAATAAATAGATAGTGAACATGACTTAGAGCCTAAGCTCGAATACCAAACTGGTGCAAAGTCCTTGCATATAGACAAAGGATCCAATCACCTTTATGCTTAGAATTCAACCCCTCAGAAAGCTAAATTACCCAATCTTAACCTATGGAAGAGAACCCCAAAATTAAACTACAGTCAAATTGATTAGCTCTGTTGTAGGAACCTTTATTCAAGTAAGAACCAAGAACTAGAGAAGAATAATCTCTCAAAATTCTATAATTTTAATTCAAAATTAGCTAACCTCTATAAAATGTCTTAAGGATGAATTTATAGTACAAGAGATCATTACTCTAGATAGGGTGCTTAGCTACAAAGCTAAATCAATCCTCATTTTACTATCTAACTAAGCATAATTAGGCTTGAAGTAACACCTGCACCAAACATAATTGAATAATGGATATGGAGGGAAGTTAGTGCGTTAGAAAAGGGATATATATAGTATATACATAATATATACACAAGATATACATAAAATATATATTGGATACCTAATGTATACATGGTATACACATAATATATACATTATTACTAAAAGACAAAATCAAGTAAAAAGTAAAAAGTTAAAATTAAATATAATAATAAAAATAAAAATAAAAGAAAATAAAAATTAATTATAGATAGGAAGAGGCAAAAAATCTTAATATTAATTAATTAATTATTTAATAATTATATTTATAAATATATGTGGTTAGGAAGGAAGAAACTAAAAACTTATCTTCTTCTTCCTTCTTCATGGTGGCCGAAAATTTGAGAGAGAGAGAGAAGATTTTTGCTTCATCAACACATTAAAATTTTCACAAAGATTTCAAAAGATTCAAGGTATTTTTGAAGAGTAATCAAGGTTTAGGTAAGTAATCTTTCAATTTGGGTATCTTTTCTCTGACCAGTCCCAGATCTACCACCTCTGCCAAAATCTCTACCACCACGACCCCCTCTAACACTAGGACGAGAAGCTGTTGTATCTGTTTGTCCATCATCTAGTAGCTCTGGACAGTCTCTGAGAAAATGATATGGTGATCAACACCTGTAACATATTGTTGGTGCACCGATCCTCTAACATACATCCCCATGGGCCCTACCACAATGAACACAGGTAGGTAGAGCAGGTCTTTGAATCATTGGGGTTGGGACACTTGCCACTGAGGCTACAGGTGTCTGTCTTTGTCTCTGCTGCTATATTGACCTGCCAGACTGCCCCTAGCACCTATCGAACCTCTGAGGATAACATCCTCGACCTCTCTTCACTGGTGAAGATCCTACCTCACCATAGGGTCCCCTAGCTCTTCTCTCCTCTGCTCTAGCAGCTGCTGTAAGATCTTATGCATTCTCTACACTCCTGGCAGCTGCAACTAATTGAGAAAAATTCTAGTACTGAGAGCCTGCCGCATGACACATGATAGAGGGTCTCAGCCCCTCCTCAAACCTCCGGCATCTGTCAATCTCATTAGAAATAATGCCACCAGTATACTGGCTCAACCAGATAAACTTAACCTTATACTCTGTCACAGTCCTCCTGTCATGCCTCAAACTCAGAAACTCCATCTTCTTGGCATTCTTATACTCTGTGGGAGTATACTTCTTCTCAAATTCCCGCAAGAAATCATCATAAGTTAGCATTGGTGGATCAGTTGTACCATGGGGAATCGTCTTTCACCACTCATATGCATCCCTCTACAACAGAGATCTAGCATAATCAAACTTCTGTTTCGGACTAGCCTGCAGCTGAATAAATACTCTCTGGACTCTGTTCAGCCATTACTCCGCTACAGCCGGGTCTATAGTGCCAACAAAATTTGTGGCTCCAAATTTTCTCAGCTTTTCATAATTACGAGCAGGCAACTGCTGTTGTGGCTATGGCTGTAGTGGCGACTGAGGCTGCTGAGCCAGAGCCTGTCTCAATAACTTCACCATATGTTGTACCCAGCCTGGTGAAACCTCTTCAGCTGCTAGTCTAACAGGCATAGAAGCAGATGCCCCTCCAGTAGTCTCAGCACTAGCTCCGACTCTACCCTCATCAGGAGCTACACTCTCTAAATTACCCTCTGCAGACTGAAGCGTCCAAGATGCTATAACTACCTATATCATTAAATACAACAGAAATTGCCGCATTCGAGATCAGATAGATTGCCAGTGCCAATGCATATATCACAATTTAAAACCATATTTACAATACTCATTTTCTCTCTCTAACAATCCACCTAGGTCGAGAACCTCAAATATAGACTTTGATACCAAAATAAATGTAACACCCTTATACCCTATATAGGTATAATATATACACCCAACATATATAAAATACGCATATAAAGTATAACAATGTCACAACCCGATTTAATAAAATTTTCACATTTTCAATTTAAAATCCCAAAACACTTTAAAATGTATATTTAAGTAATAAATAAAATATTTTTTTATAACTTATATGTTCCAAAATAAGCATTTTTACATAAAAATCTATGAAAAAATTCACCAGAGTTTTGTCTGTAATTTGGACATCTGTTGCGCTCAAATTAACTCTACCACAAAGCGTCACTCGCAAGTATACGAGGTAGCTGTAGCAAAGGTGATCGCCCCAAGGTCGTCTCACAAGGAAGCTAAAGTGGCTAATTGATTATCAGATTTAAAGTAACAAGTAATGAATAGATTTAAATTGCTAAATAATGAAGAAGATTGATTGAAATTTAAAACGAATAAAAGTAAACAAGAACTGATGTTTTGATTCACTTGATAAAAGGGTCTAGGGTTTGCACTTCTCTACTACTGATATGTATGAACGGTTATTCCTCTTAACTAATTCAATTTCAAAGATTAAATCTCAAACAACTTAATTAATTGAGTCAAGGAAATAAGCTCTCGCATTCAAACCTCTTACAACTAATCTTGTTATAATTGAAACAGTCTTTTTAATAGGTTATATCTCTAATTCACCTAAGTCCCTAATTGAATTGATCCAGCATTAGACTTCATCTCTCAATCCATCATCTAATACCTAAAACACATAATCGGTGGCCAATCAATTATATATTAAAATATTTCATTCAATCAAGGCTAAAGAAATTATTAGCTGAGAGAATAACATATTCATACAATCATAGCAGATCCATACAAACCCTAGACTAGATCAAATTAGTTCATGATGCAATCAAACATACTCATCTCATTAATGTTCAAAGAAATCAAATTAGACATGATAATATCCATTAATACAATTTCAATGAAAATAAAGAGAATAAGTTCGAGAACAAAACCAAGTTACAAACTCCTTGAAGCTTCTGAAGAATCTCTTGTTCAAATCTTGCAAGAAGGATATCTCAATGGCTAGAACAATCTAATCTAAGCTAGACTAATCCAAAGTGAAATCAAAATCAAAGAAAACAAATGTTAAAACCCTAAGCTCACTCTCAGACGGCTGAAAACAATCTCAAACTCTCAACAGTCTCTACCCTAGCTTTTCTTTTTGCCTTTTATACGAAACGTCCGCTTTAAAAATCTGTGTGCGTGTTTGGTTCATGAGGGACACGGCCAAGTCAGAAGTGACTTGGCCTTGTGAGTGCTTTTTGGAGGGACATGGCCAGTGACTTGGCCGTGTCCCTTGTTTGTGTCCACCACTGCATGCTTTTGATCTTCGTTTTCTTCTTTGTTGAGTGACACGGCCAAGTCAGAGGTGGCTTGGTCGTGTTGCACCATTTTGGAGGGACACGGCCAGGTGACTTGGTCGTGTCCCTTGCCTGTGTCTTCCACTGTGAGTTTTTAGTCTTCTTTGCCTTTGGAATTTGTGAGACACGGCCAAGTCAGAGTGACTTGGCCGTGTTGGAGTATTTTTGGAGGGACACGGCCACTGACTTGGTCGTGTCCCTTGCATGTGTCTGCTTCTGTGAGTTGCTCTTCTTCTTTAATTTGATATGGGACACGGCCAGTGACTTGGCCGTGTCCTCTGCCGTGCACCAAAAAAACTGAGACTCCATGCAATCTTGCAATCTCATTGATATACATCTCAGCCAACCTCTCAAGTGAGTAGTCCTTCCAAACTAGAAGAAAATGAGTTGTCTTCATCATCTGATCAACTATCATCCAGATTGCATCATACTTCCTCTGGGTCAAAGGCAGTCCAGTCAAAATCCATCATCACTCACTCCCATTTCCACCCAGGCACTAATAGTGGCTGAAGCAACCCTGAAGGAACTTGGTGTTCAGCCTTCACTCTCTAGCAAGTGAGACATCTAGATATAAATTCTGCTATGTCCCTCTTTATATCTGACCACTAATAATGCTACTTCAAATCCTGATACATCTTAGTACTACCAGGGTGCATAACATAGAATGACTAATGTGCTTCCTCCAAAATCTTCCTCTTCAATCCTGCATCATCAGAAATACATAGTCTATTTCTGTACCACAAACTGTCATCATCTTTCATATGAAAGTCTTGACTCTCCCCCTTTTGGAAATCTATCACAATCTTCTGAATTTTCTCATCTACCAACTAGGCCTCCTTGATTTGATCCAATAAAACTTGTCTCAACTGTGTAACATTCATAAATTTTAAATATTGCTAAATAATTAATTTGGAGGGTAGTTGGTATATTGAAAGAGAGAAATATAAGATATATACATAATGTACACAAGATATTTATATAATGTATACATGATGTATACATTACCTATATATTACATATACATATAAATATACATAAAATATATATAGCATATTTATGAAATATAAATATATATATGTATAACTATGGATGGGAAGATAATAAATGTATAAGTAAATAAATAAATAAATAGAGAAAAAAAGTCAAAAGAAGGAAGAAATGTATGGTTGTTATTAAAAGTAAAATAAATAAATAAATAAATAATTATATTCATATATATGAATAGAAAATGAAGAAGACATAAAAGAATAATATTTTTTTCTTCTTTGAATAGCCATGGCTGAAATTCCTAAGGCTAGAGAGAGTGAGTGCATGATTTTTCAAATACTTCAAATTAAATAATTAAATATATTAATATATATGAATAGAAAATGAAGAAGACAAAAAAGAATAGTATTTTCTTCTTCTTTGAATAGCCATGGCCGAAATTCCTAAGGCTAGAGAGAGAGTGCATGTTTGTTTTTCAAATACTTCAAATTACATAGAAAATCCAAAGGTTACAAGTGGGTTTTGAAGAAAAATCAAGATTCAAGTAAGTAGTTCTTCCTTAAGCTTTGGTTTTCTTTGATTTTATGATTATGTTTGAAATAGTTTGAGAGGGAAAGTATGTTTAAATTGTTAAAATTGATAGTAATGAAGTTAAAATGATTATTACACGATGATTTGTTAGTTGATTGGTTAAAATGAATATAATTGATGAATTTAGGGTTATGGGATGAATATGTGAAGATTAGGGTTTCAATATGGTTGTCTATAATTCTTGTAATGGAAGGATTTAATGTTATTTTAATGTATATATTGGAATTCTTGGAATTTGGATATGGATAAGTTGGGATGAAGTTAAGGTTATGAATATGTTATGTGAAATTTGAGTTTTTGTAGGAGATTTCAATAATAGCTAAACTGGTTTGCAATGATGTTATATTGATATATAAATGATGATTCTATGGTAACATGATGGAAATGAATTTGAAATGTTGAAGTTTAAATAAGGTAGTAAGTGAGGGAAAGTAGGGTTTTGGAGCAATTTTGGGTGGAATAAATATAATTGATGTTTGGTTGTGTAAAATGGCTTTGAATGTGTTGTTAATGGAATATGTTTAGTTAAAATGTGGTTTAGGTTTGAGTAAGGTGGAATGGTAAAATCAAAGAGAGGAAGGCATTGGAGAAGTAAAGCTTGGATGTTGAAATTAGTGATGGAATTATCATCTCCAAGGTTAATACATATTTCCAAATCTTATATTTGTATTAAATATAAGTGGCAATTGTGTATGTATAATATTAATTTAAAATATGGATATGCACATAATCTATGCATTGTGGCATAATTATGTGTTCAGTGTCACATTGGATAATAGTCCAATGTAGATTGATGTTTGTGTATGATATAAGTGAGATATATTTATGATATGTGTTATGATGTCCAATATTGACATATTTGTGACTTTTGAAGAATTGTGGAACATGAGTCACATTGTGAATGTGATTTATGGATTTGTAAATTTCATAAGCTAAAAATATGAAAAATCGGGGAAAAAGAATGAAAATAATGAAAATTGATAAGATATGAGAAATGTGAAAAAAATGTGTGGAGTGAGGCACATTGTGAACGTGATTCAAGGATATGTAATGTGGTATGATGTAATGTAAATTATGTGTATGCTTTGCACAATATCATATTCCAAAATATCGAAAATGGTACTATATTGAGGAGGCAACCTTCGGGTGAAATATGTGACACTTGCCTTGTAACACCCCTATGCCCCATATACGTACACCACCTATACTCTCAATATGTAATATACGTATACCGGATATAAGGATGTCACAGTCTAATTGAAGCAAACCAATCCTTAAAACTTTAACATCAAATCATTAGTAATAGGTAAAACATTCCATGTTAAAATACATTTACATATATCTTCATTACCTTAAAAGTTTATCCAAAATATTTGTTTAATAAGTAGCGAAAAATACATACATATACATCAAAATCAATATTTAAAAAAATATAAGGTTTATACATGATTGGTAGTTCATCTTTGATCTTGAAGTCCAAAAATCAACTCTTCACAAAGGATCACAAGCCTAGACTCGACTCGGTCTAGCTGAACTCTCCGGTTCAACCAGATCTACCCTGTCACCTGCGCGATAAATCACAATCGCGCTAAGCCATAGGCTTAATGTTACTAACCATGATAACGATATGCTTCAATGTAATGTCAATGTCAAACTTTCAAGAATTATACACAATATACAAGGATAACATATTTCATAACATTACGTTTCATTATATTGTTCAATTGTTTCATCATTCATGATTCACATTTAAGCAAAGACATGCATGGGCCCAAAAGAAACTAATATGCCATTCAAATTTCAGAGTTACTGTTTTGGTCCAATAATCACATTTATCTAGCCCGTAGGTGAATCATTATCACAATGAGGATTATCTCATATGTAACATCCCAACTAGGCTTCAAGGACTAGGCCCAACTAAGCTTCAAGGGGAGCATAGCATCAACCCAACCTGGCTTCAAGGACCAAGCCCAACCCAGCTTCAAGGGATTATTACTTTTAGGCATGCCACCAGCAATAAAACTCTAAAAATTGAATAACATACTAGGCACACAATTCTTTCATTATTTCATTATCAAATCCATTCTCATTTTCTCATGATCATTTAGGCACAATGCCCCCAACTATTTCATTTACATCATTATAGCCATCAACAATGGCTTCACATTTCATCATTAGAGTATACATAACAAATTACATTGTTCATACATTTTGAATCCTCAACATATAATTCTCATAATGCATATCATAGCACCATTCTCATATTTCAACAATATAATAGTTAACCTAACACATTTTCCAACCAAATGTATTAAGTCCCAAAGCCATGTAAATGTATGCAATCATGTAAGGTTTGTACTTACCTCAAGAGCAACAAACACCAATCTAACAAGCTCCTCTTCCAAGACATCTTTAACACTTGGATTAGGGCAACTCAAATCTCTTCAAAACCTAATCCAAATGTGAATATACAAACTCACTTAGTGATACATGTAATATCCTCATTTATGCCCTAGAAGTTTTGCATATTGTTGTTGTTGTTATTGTTATATATTGGATTGAATATATGTGTTAAATTGTAAGAGAAAAGAAATTGAGAAGAGAAAGTATATGTATATGTATTTTGGGAAGAAATAGGGTTTAGAGACAAATTTATATGTTGTGTATATGTTAATATATATGACATATAAAGTGGTCAAAAGGCTTGGTCAAGGCAAGAGAAGATATTTATTTGAGATTGGTAAATTACTTAATTGGGCACATATAAGACAAAAAGATAATTATGTGAATAAGGGCACTTTGGTAATTGCTTGGATAAAATCACATGGTGGATATTTAAAGAAGGTTTGACTTGTGTTTTCTTCACCATTTCTTCTTCTTCTTCTTGTTGATGGCCGGCCCTCCATAGCCAAAGAGAAAGAAAGAGACAAGTGATGGTTTTGATGATTTCAAGCTTAAATTGAAGAAAGATTAAGTGTTCAAGTGTTGCTTTAAGAAGTTTTTAACTAAGGTAAGATCTTTTCTCTAATTTCTTCAATTCTTTTGAAGTGGTATGATTAAGTTGCTTATGGTATGATTGTAAGTATTGATTTTTCTTGATAGATGAGAAGTTGGGTTGGTGTTGGTGATGGAAGAGTAAGATTGGTGTTTAGTGAAATTGTTTCTGTTTTAGGATTAGTAAAGGCTGTGACTTGTATGATTTTTAATTAATTTTAGAAAAATGTTCTTGAAGTGAATTTTTGATATGTTGTGCCTCTATGAGTCTAGAATGACTGAAAAATATGTTGATTCGATTTTGGAATGGTTATGAGTTTAGAAAGATTATTTTCATTAGACCTGTTCCAGCAGGTACCTTAACTGGGACAGCTATATTTCGTGATTTTTAATAAAATGTAGAAAAATCATATCCAATCGAATTTTGGATATGTTGTTGCTTAGTGAGTCTAGTATTTGAGAAAAATAATTTGGAACCACGTTGATTGAATTTGATTTATGGAATTCACAAAGTTCAGAACTGCTGCCAGGATGCAGGGCAATTGGGGCAGTCTGGTTAGGTGAACTATTTGACCAAGATTTTGTGTTCAGTTTGATCTGAAATTTTAAAGGGATGATTTTAAGATACAAAAATAAATTCTGTAAAAATTTTAGAATTTTTAGTCAAGTAGATTATTTTATAAAATTTTTCAAAATAAGGATAAAATGGAGTTTAAAACCAGAATGTACTATTTATGGTTAGGGTTTTAATTCTTTGTTCTTTTTGCATTGCTTTGGTTTTCCAAAGGTAGGTTGGTCCTTAAACCTAACCCTAAACACTTTAAACACACTTGAATCAATGAATGTTATAATCAATTGTTCTTTGCCCTAATTGCATTGTTGAGATTGAACAATGTTATGTTGTGCATTGTGAATGGTAATGTGTTTTATGAGTAATGTGGAATGAAATGTTGATATTTATGAATGATGCTATGTGAGATATAATATGATCATGGATGAGATATATATATATATATATATATATACTTGAATAATGAGATGTTATATTGTGAAATGAAATGTGAAGCCATTGTTATTGGCTAAGATGATGTAATTGAAAGAAAGAAGGCATGTTTGCCTAAATGTGATGAGAATTGAGAATGGAAATGAATTGTTTGTTTAATATGTTATTCAGTTTCAGAGTTCTGGATTTGGGTGGCATGCCTAAGAAATGATGAAAGGTAACAGTCTTGCCGGGTTGAGGACCTCCTCATAGGTGTTGAGTTGATGGTCCAAGAGACTGGGTCTGTTACACTATGAGATATATGATTTGTAACAGTCTTGCCGGGTTGAGGATCTCCTCATATGTGTTGAGTTGATGATCCAAGAGACTGGGTCTGTTACACTTGCCTACGGGCGTGATTATTGTGACTATGAACCAAAGCAGTAACTCTGAACTCTGAATATCGTATTAAATACTTGTTGGGCCCATAGGTGTCAAGGTTATATGAATGTCCTAAATAATGTTATGAGTTAATGAAATAAGATGTTGGTTGTTGAGTAATGTTGAATGTGGTATGCTCATATGACTATGATTTGTGAAATGCATAATTATGTGTTAACTTTATATTTATAATGTTGATCTTATCAATAGCATATGTGGCATTGTATTGCATTAAAGCATACTATTAGCATGTTTTATCTTATTAAGCCGTTGGCTTAGCGCGATAGTGTTTAATCGCGCAGGTAATAGAGTAGATAGAGTTGAACCCGAGAGTTCATCAAGACCTAGTGAGAGTAGACCTTGAAGAATCCATTTTGGGAGCTTAAAGATCAGAGCAGACTTGCCAATCATGTATAAATTTTATGTGTTGTAAAACTTGGGTTTTGATGTATATGAATTTGTAAATATGTAAATATTTTATAACTTCCGCTGTGTAATATTTAAATATGGGGGTTGTCACAAAACCTTTATTTTATGTGGTACTAGAAGTGTAAATCCTTTTTGCAGGTTGTAGTTGAGGTTACAAGGGGGATTTATTGGGAGTGTACTGAGAATGATTTTGTTTGCATTGGTTTGTGTAAAATGTTTTTAAAAATAAGAAAAAAACCGGTTTTGTCGACACTTGGGACTCAATTTTTAGGCAAAACTATGGCAAAAATTTTGTAAAAATCGGAACTAAAATTTGACTAAGTAAAATTGGTAGCAACATTAGGTTAGTGTGGCACCTCTACTCAGCTTACATATGTAGGTCGGGAAGGGGTGTTACAATACACATAAGAAAATAAGGATAAGAGTTAACTAGGGCAAACTCTACACATGACACGCTCAATAACTTGGATGTGTCCTTGATCGTGCCCTAAACCCACAATACAGAAGCTTTGACATGCTCAGTGACATTGGCGTGTCACTGCACGTGTCAATCCTCCAACAACATAGTAGTTGTGACACGCTCAGTGATATGGGCATGTCAATCCTCCAACAGCACAGTAGCTGTGATACTCTCAGTGACATGGGCGTGTCACTGGACGTGTCACCAACCCAGAAAATAGAACCAATGACACACCCAAAGACATGGTCGTGCTACTGGGCGTGTCAGGCCAAAACCTGAAATCGACACCAAAAATGCCATATCCAACAAACCTCTTTCTTAAATCCTTTTCCACCCCAAACAAACTTAACCAAAACCATCAATATATCATAATAAACTTGCATAACATCAATACAACTCAATTACATGCATCAACACACAAACACAATGTAACAACCCCCTATATAGTTCATACACTTACCTACATAGGAGATGTCACCTAACATTCACAATTGTTCTATATATTATATATCTATGTATGTACTAAAGAAATAAAGTCATAAAATCTTTAAGCAATAATACCACTGTTAAGTTCTCTATATTACACACATATTTTCATATATTTATAAGAACTCTTAATAAAAACTTACATTATTATAAGTATTCTCAAACTACACTTAAAATTAATACAATTGTCATACAAACTTATAAAGATTTGCTATGTGAACCATAACGAGTACAATATTTACAATATTGTTCATTGAACCTTGATGATGCAGTTGTCCAAGAACGTAAGTCTCTCACTCTGCGGTTTCAACTCTCCTTGTTTGATCTGCGTGTCAGAAAATAATTCCAACACATTAAGCAAAGCTTACTGGTGTTTATGTATTTATAATATACAAGAAAATTTAAAGAAAAGAGATATAGCAATAAAAGAGATATAGCAAGTAAATAATTTAGAAACAACGACTTGCAAACTAAATTCATTATAAATTGAAATTCTAAATACAATTAGGTTTAGAATTGTCTAGTTTATCGACATTGAAGAACACATTATTTTCATTCTAGATAACTATTTTTAATTATGCCCAAACACACTGAACTCAGATTCTAGATTTGGATAACGGGTCACTGATGGCAATTGAATGCCGCTGTATAGAATTTTGGCCAATGGCCTACTATGGCAAGAATGCCCACTGAATATGATGACACCGTGTGTCTATTGATGGCACGGAGTGCCCACTAACACTTTGGATATCCTCCCTTTTGGCTAGCCATTCAATCCCAAGCTAGATCTAAAGTTAGTATGATTAGGACAATTCATTAAGTTGTAGTTGATACTGAATTATATATATATCATTTCTATGAAACAATACTTTCATTAACATTTGGTATTCTATACATTTATCACAAATTCAAGGTTTATCACTCTTTTTCATACTTTCAAAACTTACACAACACAAAAGTGATAAATATAAACATAATAGCCTCATACTAGGCCCATATATCACAAAATACAAGTCAAAAACATCATTTAGGTACCCCACGGCTGTGGCATCTCAACCCCACGCCCGTGGGATACAAAAAGAAGCTGTAAAATGAATTTTGAAGACCCCACGGTCGTGGCCTTATAGGGCCACGGTCGTGGCATATAAAACCCTTCTGTTTTATCGAAATTTTTGAAGAAAGAGCATCACTTTCAATCCCATTGTCGTGGCATCTCAGGGCCACGATCGTGGCATTGATTTTGGGACTATTTTCAGAGTAATTCTTTGTCTAACAATCTAAACTTCGATCCCACGGCCATGGCACCTTAAAACCACTCCCATGGCATCTTAAAATCATGTATTTTACACTTGTAACTTCATAAAACACAAATATAATGAAGATCGAAGATAAAAATGAATCAACATCAAAGTTTTCACATGAAAAGAATTTATATCTAATACCTTACTAAAACTTTAATTAATCAAGTATTTAACAAATGATCTACTCATCAACTTTCACAATCATCATTCAAAATTAAGAAAAACAACATCAACAACTTCAATTTCTACTTATATCACACAATAATTCATTTATCCAATATTTAGGAAATATCTCTTCTAAATGACCCAATAAACTAATTTAAACATGAAACTCAAAGAAAAATAAATATTTGTAAATTCAATTACATAAACACATACCTCTTTAACTCTTCTTTTCTCTACTTGCTTGGTAATAATCTCAACTTTCTATCTTAATCTTCTCAAAACTTATAACTAAACATTGTTTGCTCTTTATTTTTGATGAAAACCTTAGAAGTTAGGAAGAAAGAAGGAGTTTTGATGAGGAAGGTGGTGCTAAATGTGAATGATGTAGAAAGAAATGAAGTTTCTACACTCTTACACCTGTCCACACACACGCACACACATATATATACAGCTCAATCTAGTGTGGCCAATCTCATCTTAGTTATGGTGCACCCTCTTTCTTAACCGTTGATTCTAATTCAATTTTAACTCTCATAAGACCATAAAAATAATTAATTGCTTCGGTAAATTTTTGAGATCCACTATTTACATTACTTATCCATATCACTTATATCACAATTCCCTATTAATTATCACTATTCATTTAAAAGTTTAGTATCTAACATTTTAAACATTACAATTCTCCCCCTCTAAAGAAATTTCATCCTCGAAATTTACCTGTTATAGACGCTTGAAATAGTTGAGGATATTGTTGTCTCATTATCTCTTCGCTTTCCAAAGTGGCTTCCTCCATCGAATGATTCCTCCATAGCACTTTTACTAAAGGAATGCGCTTATTACGCAACTCCTTTATTTCATGAGCTAAGATAGCCACTGGTTCTTCTTCATAATTCAAATATGGTTGAATTTCAATAGATTCTACCTGAATCACATGTGTAGGATCTGATCTATAGCGCCTAAGCATCGACACATGAAATACATTATGAATCTTAGCCAATTCTGGAGGCAAAGCTAGTCGATAGGCTACCGGACCTACACGTTCCAGTATTTCATATGGTCCAATAAACCTAGGACTTAATTTACCTTTCTTTCCAAAGCAAAGAACTTTCTTCCATGGTGATACTTTTAAAAATACTTTATCCCCCACATTATACTCAATATCACGCTGTTTCAAATCTACATAAGATTTTTGTCTGTCCATCGCAATTTGTAATCGATCCTTTATAAGCTTCACTTTATCTTCAGTTTGTTTTATGAGATCAGGCCCTACAAGTTTGCTCTCATTCAATTCCACCCAACACAATGGAGTTCTACACTTCCTTCCATAAAGTGCCTCATATGGAGCCATTCCAATACTCGTTTGATAACTATTGTTATAGGCAAATTCTACTAAAGGTAGATATTTATCCCATCAATTACACAACTTCGAAGCATATCCTCAAGTATTTGTATCACCCTTTCTAATTGACCATCTGTTTGGGGATGAAATGCAGTACTAAAATGAAGTCGAGTGCCCAATGCTTTCTGTAAACTATCCCAAAATCTGAATGTAAAGCGAGGGTCTCGATCTGAGATAATAGACATTGGTACTCCATGAAGCCTGACTATCTCATTAATATACAACTCTGCAAGTTTATTCATTGAATAATCAACTTGAATGGGAAGGAAATGAGTTGATTTAGTTAATCGATCAACAATTACCCAAATTGTATCATGCTTCTTTTGGGTATTTGGAAGTCCAGTCACAAAATCCATAGTTATTCTATCCCACTTCCATTCTGGTATGGATATAGGTTGCAAAAGACCCGATGGAACTTGATGTTCTGCTTTGACTTGCTGACATACTAAACATCGAGTCACATATTCAGTAATATCTCTTTTTATACCAGGCCACCAATAATGAGATTTCAAATCCCGGTACATCTTATTGCTTCCGGGATGTACAGTATACATAGTATTATGAGCTTCACCAAGAATACATTTGTAATATCCCTATGCTTGCCCTAGAAGTTTTGTATGTGGTTGTTGTTGTTGTTGTTGTTGTGGGTTTAAATTGAGAAAAGAAAAGTATATGTATATGTGTTTTGGGAGAAATTTAGGGTTTAGAGACAAGTTTATATGTTGTGTATATGGTGATATATATAACATATAAGTTGGTCAAAGGGCTTGGTCAAGGGAAGAAGATATTTATATTGTTAAGTGTGAAATTACCAAAGTGGGCAAGAGATAATTAAGGGAATTAAAATGTGTATGAGGGTGTTATAGTAATTTTCTTTTGGATGGGTATTTAATGAAGGTTGACTTTGTGTTTTCTTCATCATCATTTCTTCTTTTTCTTCTTGTGTTGGCCGGCTCACCATAGACAAAGGAAGACAAGAGAACCAAGCAAGGTTTTGATGTTTGTAGCTCAAAAGTTGAAGGAGATTTCAAGAAATCAAGTTGAGGAATTGTGGAATTTCTTCATTTAAGGTAAGAAATCTCTTGTTTTCTTTGGTTATTTTGAAGTGGTGTTGGATGTGAATTAGGGTTTGGTTGATTTTGTGATTTGGTGTGTTTGATATGTGTTTGCAAGTGTTAGAATTGATTTTAAGTTAAAAGATGGAATTGGTGTTGGTTTGGTTGTGAATATGGTAAGATTTGTGGAGGATGTTAGTGGAGAGTCAAGAGTGAAGTTGGAGTTAGGGTTTTGGAATGGTTTGTGTTTAAATGTATTATGAATGTTTTCTGAAGTGATTCTTGTGTTGAATTTGTGTTTAGAACATTGATTTCATTCATTTGAACCATGCTATATTGTGTATGATGAGTTGAAGTGCAATTAGAGGAGAGTTGTGCATTTTAGGGTTTTGGTGTTGGGTGACACGGCCAAGTCATGAAAATTTGGGAGTGTTGGATTGGTTTTTGAGAGACACGGCCGTGTCCCTTAGCATTGTTCACTACTGGATGTTGGTGTTGGGAGACACGGCCACAAGCTTGGCCGTGTCCTATGCCCGTGTTTGCTATTGTCAAGTGAGGTTGAGAGACACGGCCACAAGCTTGGCCGTGTCCCTCAAAGGTGCTGCCCGTGTCCCTCCAATGTGTTGGTTAGGGTTTTATTTCTTTGTTCTAATTGCATTGTTTTGGTTTTTCAAGGGTAGGTTGGTCCCTAAACCTAACCCTAAACACTTTAAAAACACTTGAATCAATGAAAGATATAATCAAATGCATGTGTAAGGTCCTAAAGCTATGAATCATATCAATTGTTCTTTGCCCTAATTGCATTGTTGAGATTGAACAATGTTATGTTATGCATTGTGAATGTAATGTGTTTCATAAGTAATGTACATTGAAAGGTTATATCAATAATGCTATATGCATAGTATGAATTGAAATGAGAAATGTGATACAATGCCATTGTTATTGGCTATGATGATGCAATTGAAAGAAAGAAGGCATGTTTGCCTAAATGTTGATGAGAATTGAAAAGGGAAATGATAATTGAATAATAAATGAATTGTGTGGCTAATGTGTTATTCCATTTTCAGAGTTGGTTGTTGGTGGCATGCCTAATAAGTGTAACAATCTCTTGATGTTAGGTTGGATTGAATCCTTGAAGCCTAATTGAGATGTTACCACCCTTGAAGCTAGGTTGGGTTAGTTCTTGAAGCCAAGTTGGGTAGAAGCTTAGCATGCTTTGCTCCCCTTGAAGCTTGGTTGAACTTAATCCTTGAAGCCTAGTTGGGTATATGATATTGATAAATGTGATAACAAAACCAAAGCATTAACTCTGAAAATTGAATGGCATATTAGTGTGTCTTGGGCCCATGCTTGTCTTTGTTTAGTGTTGATTATGAATGGTTAAATGAATATTAATGAGATATATGAAAAGATATTGAAATGTGATATGTAATATGAAAGTATGTTGTTAGTTTCGCACATATGATGTTACATGTATAATATGGATTGAGAAATGACATTGCATTGCACTAAGTCATATCATTTGCATGATTATCTTACTAAGCCGTTGGCTTAGCGCGATAGTGTTTAATCGCGCAGGTAATAGAGTTGATAGAGTTGAACCCGAGAGTTCATCAAGACCAAGTGAGAGTAGACCTTGAAGAATCCATTTTGGGAGCTTAAAGATCAAAGCAGACTTGCCCATCATGTATACTTCTTTATGTTTTATAAAGAAATGTTTAATATGTAAATATGTACATATTTTATAACTTCCGCTGTGTAATATTTAAATGTATATATATATATAATTAATATGTTTTGTTTTATAAGTAAATGATCTACTTTTCTATAATGTATAATGATAAGGGTATTGAATCAAGTTTAAAGTGTTTTGAATGTTAAGAAAACCGTAGCATCACTATGTTTGGTGCACTTATGCTACATTGTTGTGGTTGTAGTGTGTGTGCATTGGATATGGGGGTGTTACAACATTCCTTTAGTTCCTTCACATCAGGTACACACAATCGATCTCTATAGTACACTCCACCATCTTTTGACACAACATAATCTGGCTTTTCCCCATCCTGCACTTGTTTCAACAGTTCTAACAATTTTTGATTTTGTTTCTGAGCTTCTATCACTTTTTGCCTAATGGTTGGTTCAACCCTCAATTCTGCTAACATAACACATGATATCATTTAGTTTATGTAATATATATATATATATAATGTTAAAATATTCTATATACAACATACCTGCTAAAGTCTTTCGACTTAAAGCATCGGCTACCACATTAGCTTTTCCAGGATGATAGTCGATGATATAATCATAATCCTTGATCAATTCCATCCATCTTCTCTGCCTTAAATTCAATTCTTTTTGTGTTGGAAAATATTTCAAACTTTTATGATCAGTGAAAATATAACACCGTTCACTATACAAATAATGTCGCCAGATTTTAAGAGCAAATACAATAGCAGCTAACTCCAAATCATGTGTAGGGTAATTCAATTCATGAGATTTTAATTGCCTAGAAGCATAAGCAATTACCTTACCCTCTTGCATCAATACACAACCAAGTCCTTGATGAGAAGCATCACTATAAATAATATAGTCTTTACCTGGAATTGGTTGAGTTAAGAATGGTGCTTCAGTCAATAACGCCTTCAATTGTTCAAAACTAGCTTGACACTGAGCATTCCACTCAAATTTAATTTCTTTTCTAAGGAGCTTCGTTAAGGGAAGTGCTATCTTCGAAAACCCTTACACAAATCTTCTATAATATCCAGCCAACCCAAGGAAACTTCAGACTTCAGTTATATTCTTTGGTGGCTGCCAATTCAAAATAGTCTCAATTTTACTTGGATCCACACGAATACCATTAGCTGACACTACATTTCCTAGAAATGCCACTTCCGTCAACCAAAAATCACACTTCGATAATTTAGCATACAATTGATTCTCTCTGAGTGTTTATAGTACAATTCTCAAATGCTTATCATGATCTTCCCTATTTTTAAATAAACCAGTATATCATCAATAAAAACAACTACGAACTGGTCCAAATAGGGTTTAAAGACTCGATTCATTAAGTCCATAAAAGCTGCTGGAGCATTAGTTAAACCAAAGGGCATAACCAAAATTTCATAATGTCCATATCAAGTTCTAAAAGTTGTCTCTGGAATATCTACTTCTTTAATTTTCATCTGATAATAATCCGATTTAAGATCAATTTTTGAGAAAACACCCGCTCCTCTCAACTGATTAAATAAGTCATCAATCCTAGGTAACGGGTACTTATTCTTAATAGTCACTTTATTCAACTGTCGATAATCTATACATAATCTTCAGGTACCATCCTTCTTCTTTACAAACAAAACTGATGCACCCCAAGGTGACACACTAGGTTTTATAAATCCTTTGTCAAGCAATTCTTGGAGTTGCACCTTTAATTCTTTTAATTTCGGAGGTGCCATTCTATAAGGTGGAATAGAAATTGGTGTTGTACCTGGAACTACATCAATAACAAATTCTACCTTTCTCTCTGGTGGCACTCCAGGTAATTCTTCCGTAAAAACATCTGAAAACTCACTCACTGTAGGTATGTCTCCCAAAACCTTGCTTGAATGTCGTGTATCATTAACATAAGCAAGATAAGCTTTACATCTCTTCCTAATTAACCTTCTAGCTTTAGCTGCAGAAATCAAACTAGAAGGATAAAATTGTTTTTCTTCTTGAACTATAATTTCACCATAACCCGGACTCTTACAAGTTACAGCTTTCCTACAGCAGTCCATAACTGCTTGATGTCGGAACAACCAATCCATTCCCAAGATTACATCAAAATCATGGAATGGTAGTTCAATCAAATCAGCAGAAAGCTCTACATCATGAACTCTAAGTGGACAATTTCGATATACTCTATTTACCTTCACACTATGGCCTAAGGGATTTGTAACTTCTATCTCATAATCAAGTTTATCAACACACATTTTCCTTCCTGAAGCTATAGTTGTACAAATATAAGAATGTGTAGAACCAGGATCTAACAATTCATACACATCAAGACCAAGTAAAGAAAATTTACCAACTACAACATCAGGAGCATCCTGGTCTTCCACAGCTTTCATGGCATAAGCCCTAGCTGGAGCATTGCCTTGAGTCTGAGGTCTATCCACTGTTTCATATCCTCTCTGCTGACTACCACTGGGTCGACCACCTCTACCTGCCCTACGGTTTGATTGAGACCTCTGTACAGAACTTTGTCCTTCCACCACTTCTAATTCTTTTATTATTGGACAATCTTTGATTTTATGCTCCAAAGAACCACATTTCAAACAAGCCCCCTTTTTAAACCAACAATCTTCACTTGCATGACCCTTACCACAATATTGACAAGGTGTAGTAACAATTCTTGAAGAAGAGCCTGAAGCCACTCCAAACCTCCCACCTCTAGATTTCTGAAAACTAGCTCCACTTCCTCTACTAAACCCCTGTGTTTGGGCTTGAATATTTCTCTGTCTTTTCTGGCTACCTTGTTGTTGTTCACTAGCAATTCCCTTCTTGAATTGTTGTTTTCTTCCCTGCATTGGTTTAATCTCATTTTCTATAGCGACTGCTACATTAACAAGAGTAGAAAACTCCTTAATCCTCATTGCTATTAAATACACCCGAATCTGACTATTCAAACCTTGTTCAAACCGCTTACACTTCTCTTCCTCAGATACAACCAACTTTGGAAAATATTTACTGAGGCGAACAAACTGCCTCTCATATTCAGACACAGATAATTGCCTTTGCTTAAGATACAAAAATTCTCGACGCTTCTCCTCCAAATAGATCTCACTAATATATTCCTTTTTGAATTCTTCTTGGAAAAATTCCCAAGTAAGTCTACCTGCAGGTATACCTTTATGCTTTGTATCCCACCAGGCAAAAGCTTGTTCTTGCAATAAGGAAACTGCACATTCTAATCTTTCCTCATCATTACAATGCAGAATATCAAAAACTCTCACAATCCTCTCCATCCAATACTCTGCTACTGAAGACTCATCAGTGTCACGAGCTTTAAAATCTTCTACTCCCAATTTTCTAATTCTCTCCAAAGGAGATCGTTGGAGTACTGGTGGTGGTGGTTGTGCAGGAGGAGTAACACTCACAATTTGCCTAAGGATTCCCCCATATTTCTCACAAATTGAGGAGCTAATGGAATTTGTTCCGCAGAAGGTTCCGATGGCTACTGATTTTCCACACTAGCTTGACTGTGTGAGGATGCAACTTGATCCTCGGCGCCTTGACGGGATTCAAAGGCCATCTTATACCTTTAAACATAAATAAAATCAACTGCATCAAACATTTGTTCAATTATATAGTTCACATAGCAACGACAGTTGTACTTTTTTTTTTAAACCCACAACTTAGAACTGTCTAAACCTGCTCTGATACCACTAATTGTAACAACCCCCTATATAGTCCATACACTTACCTACATAGGAGATGTCACCTAACATTCACAATTGTTCTATATATATCTATGTATATACTAAAGAAATAAAGTCATAATATCTTTAAGTAATAATACCACTGTTAAGTTCTCTATATTTCACACATATTTTCATATATTTATAAGAACTCTTAATAAAAACTTACATTATTATAAGTATTCTCAAACTACACTCAAAATTAATACAACTGTCATACAAACTTATAAAGATTTGCTATGTGAACCATAACGAGTACAATATTTACAATATTGTTCATTGAACCTTGATGATGCAGTTGTCCAAGAACGTAAGTCTCTCACTCTGCGGTTTCAACTCTCCTTGTTTGATCTGCGTGTTAGAAAACAATTCCAACACGCTAAGCAAAGCTTAGTGGTGTTTATGTATTTATAATATACAAGAAAATTTAAAGAAAAGAGATATAGCAATAAAAGAGATATAGCAAGTAAATAATTTAGAAACAACGACTTGCAAACTAAATTCATTATAAATTGAAATTCTAAATACAATTAGGTTTAGAATTGTCTAGTTTATCGACATTGAAGAACACATTATTTTCATTCTAGATAACTATTTTTAATTATGCCCAAACACACTGAACTCAGATTCTAGATTTGGATAATGGGTCACTGATGGCAATTGAATGCCGCTGTATAGAATTTTGGCCAATGGCCTACTATGGCAAGAATGCCCACTGAATATGATGACACCGAGTGTCTGTTGATGGCACGGAGTGCCCACTAACACTTTGGATATCCTCCCTTTTTGCTAGCCATTCAATCCCAAGCTAGATCTAAAATCAGTATGATTAGGACAATTCATTAAGTTGTAGTTGATACTGAATTATATATATATATATCATTTCTATGAAACAATACTTTCATTAACATTTGGTATTCTATACATTTATCAAAAATTCAAGGTTTATCACTCTTTTTCATACTTTCAAAACTTACACAACACAAAAGTGATAAATATAAACATAATAGCCTCATACTAGGCCCGTATATCACAAAATACAAGTCAAAAATATCATTTAGGTACCCCACGGCCGTGGCATCTCAACCCCACGCTCATGGGATACAAAAAGAAGTTGTAAAATGAACTTTGAAGATCCCATGGTCGTGGCCTTTTAGGGCCACGGTCGTGGCATATAAAACCCTTCTATTTTATGGAAATTTTTGAAGAAAAAGCATCACTTTCAATCCCACGGTCGTGGCATCTCAGGGCCATGACCGTTGCCACAACCGTGGCATTGATTTTGGGACCGTTTTCGGAGTAATTCTTCGTCTAACAATCCTAACTTCGATCCCACGGCCATGGCACCTTAAAACCACTCCCATGGCATCTTAAAATCATGTATTTTACACTTGTAACTTCATAAAACACAAATATAATGAAGATCGAAGATAAAAATGAATCAACATCAAAGTTTTCACATGAAAAGAATTTATATCTAATACCTTATTAAAATTTTAATTAATCAAGTATTTAACAAATGATCTACTCATCAACTTTCACAATCATCATTCAAAATTAAGAAAAACAACATCAACAACTTCAATTTCTACTTATATCACACAATAATTCATTTATCCAATATTTAGGAAATATCTCTTCTAAATGACCCAATAAACTAATTTAAACATGCAACTCAAAGAAAAATAAATATTTGTAAATTCAATTACATAAACACATACCTCTTTAACTCTTCGTTTCTCTACTTACTTGTTAATAATCTCAACTTTCTATCTTAATCTTCTCAAAACTTATAACTAAACATTGTTTGCTCTTTATTTTTTATCAAAACCTTAGAAGTTAGGAAGCAAGAAGGAGTTTTGATTAGGAAGGTGGTGCTGAACGTGAATGATGAAGAAAGAAATAAAGTTTCTACACTCTTACACCTGTCCACACTCACACACACACACACACATATATATATATACAGCTCAATCTAGTGTGGCCAATCTCATCTTAGTTATGGTGCACCCTCTTTCTTAACCGTTGATTCTAATTCGATTTTAACTCTCATAACACCGTAAAAATAATTAATTGTTTCGGTAAATTTTTGAGATCCACTATTTACATTACTTATCCATATCACTTATATCACAATTCCCTATTAATTATCACTATTCATTTAAAAGTTTAGTATCTAACATTTTAAACATTACACAACCATATTCACAACTCAAAGTCATAATGCCCACAACTCTTGTCTCTTTCACCAAACTTAACCCTTTCTCTTCAATCCAACCCCAAAAATCAAAGTTAATAAGACAAAACACTTCAAACATACCAAATCAACCAAAAACACATCTACAACAACCATTCACTAAACTCAAATGCACAAACTCCAAAAGAACACAAAGAAACAAGTTGGAAACTTACCAAAAGTGAAAAAAATCCTTAAAATTCCAACTTGATCTCTTGAAATCCTTCAATTGCTTGAGTTAGGAATCAATAAAACCTCTCTTTCCCTTTGGCAATGGTGATGGCTGGCTCTTGGAGAAGAAAGAAGAAGATGAAGATGAGCTTTCCTCAAGTCAAAGCAAATCTCCTCTCTTAACCACAAAAAAACTCTCTTTAATCTCAACTAAGCAATTAAATATTATAATAATAAATATCATCTTCCACTAATAATTAAATATCTCATTTGACCATAATTAAAATATTGACTTGTATATGTTGTAAATATATGTTGTAAATATCTCTATATATACAACATATACACACACCTTCTTTTTATCTTCTCACTTAATAAAATATACACACTTTAAATCCTTTAATTCAATTTCAACAATAAGCATTTCCAAAATTCTAGTGTATCATTTGAGATATTACAATTCTCCCCTTCTACAAATAAATTTCGTCCTCAAAATTACTTGATCTCAAGTTTGGAACAACTGAGGATACTGATCTCGCATCACTTGCTCACTCTCCCAAGTTAGTTCTTCCTTAGCATGATTCTTCCAAAGAACCTTCACAAGTGGCACTTTCTTATATCTCAACTCTTTCACTTTGTAGACCCTTAATTTTTGACCTAGTCTGGTCCAATATTTTTTTATAGTCCAAAATAATTTTTGTGGTATTTTAATTAAATAATATTTATTTTAGTATTTATTATTTATAATTTTTAATAAAAATAAAATGGTAAAGTTAAATAAATAAAAAATAAAAATTGACGACAAAAAATTCATCGTCGAAAGTGAATTGGCTAGGCCAATTCGCCCACAGGAAATTCCTGCGGCGAATTGGCGCCCGCCTGCAGGAAAATCCTCGCAGCTCAAAATTCTTGGCCCGCAACAAGTTTTTCACCAGCGTAATTTTCCAACGCAGTTTTTTTTCGAAACTAAATTCTATTTGGTTTTGGTTTCTTTTCCCAATTGGTTTTAATTTCCTTAAACAAATAGAAGTAGGTGTATTATTTTTACTATAAATACCACATTAAGACACAGAATTGGGGGACTTGGCACTTGAGATTTTTTTGGGGATGAGACTTTGGAATTTTGATTGGGAGGAAAAAATTGTTTGATTGGATTGGAGACTCAATCATCCGATCAGCCAAAAGAAAAGCTCAAGCAAGCAGGAGATATTAGCAATCAATAATTCATCAAGGACAGCAACACTGCCTTTGTTATTGTTTCATCAAGAAGTCAATTTTGATGGAACCAACTACGCAGGTTTGATCTTTAATCATAGATTATATATTTATAGTAGCTTTGTTTCTTTGATTAATAAGAACATGCACATAGTACCTTGATCTTTAAATATGTAGTAATTTGATCTTTGTTTCAATAACTTAAATTATTTCTTCTAATTTCAAAAACCTTCAAAACCCTAAAAAGTTTCTTCTGCTTCCAAAAACCTTTAAAACCCTAAAATTATTTCTTCTGCTTCCAAAAATCTTCAAAACCCTAAAGTTATTTCTTCTGCTTCCAAAAACCTTAAAAACCCTAAATTGTTTTCCCCAAACTATTTTCATCTAAACCCTAACTTTTTGTCCAAAATTTTCAAATGTTTTCTTAAATATCCAAACCCTAATCTTCTTTACGTTTTCTAGAAATCATAATTATTTTTTATAAAACTCTAAAATGTTTTCTTAAATCCTAAAATCAAATATGTTTTCCAAAATATCAAAAAACCCTAATTCTCTCAAAACCAAATACAGCAAACCATAGTTTTCATAAATCCTAAATTCTTAAAGCATCAAAACTTTATGATAAATTCAACAACACCCTAAACCCTAATCCAGTGAACTTAAAACCTCAAAATCTTATGATAAGTAAATCTAAACCCTAAAGCCATAATCCAATAAAACTAAAATCATAATCTAGTAACCAAGAATTATAAACCCTAATGTCTTAAGATTCCAAAACTCTAATCTCATGATGTTAGCCCTAAACCCTAATTTGATTAACCAAAAACCTTGCTACTTTCTTAAATTTATAAAACCCTAATCCATTCCATTTTTCTAAAATCTTCACAGTAGCTTAAATAATAATGATAATAATTCCAAAATCCCAAAATCTTAAATGTTAATTAAAGAACTCTAAATTGAGACATAAACCTAAATTTGTATCTTTATTTGCTTTATTTAATTTTAGGTTTGATTATGTAGTTTATTATATGTTTTGATGGTTGATTTATATAATTTCAATTCTTGATTTATTTAATTTATCATGGATGGATACTTTCTTTATTATTATGATTATTATTTATTTGTTTTAGTATTAAAATTGTAAGAGGTATGTTTCCATTTTGTGGGTACCCCATTAGTTAAATTTAATATAATTTAAATTTCTTTTATATTTTGGACCAATGTAAAGGACATGTTTCCACCTTTCGGTGGGTGTCCTATTTAGTTTAGACGTGGATGATGTAAGGATATGTTTCCATCCTCAGATGGGTGTCCATTTATTTGCTTTGTTTGGACCTTGCTTTGATTTTAATATAACGATGCTTTATTTTAATTGTTGCATGCAATATGGATAATATTGTTATATTTAAGAATTTTATAATATTAAGACCTATAAAGAAGGCCGGTTCCAATGAACCGAGCATTGTGGGGGTGCTGGGCCATTTCTCACCTTCCCCACACGTACCCAACTTTCCGAACCCATTAGGGGGTTGGGGATTCCTTAGGAATCGAGTCATCCACCCTTTTCTTTTTTTCGGCCGGTCGGGTGGCGACTCAATTTTTTCCAGACTTAGGTCCGTGTTCTCTAAGGCCCCGAGCCTAAATAGTGCCGAAGTCGCAAGAACCATTTTACCGGGACTGGGGGCGAAAATCCCCGCTCACAGTGGCGACTCCACTAGGGATAAGAGAAGTTGATTCCATTGGTCTTTATATTATTCTATTCTTTCTTATAATGATATTATCTATTGCATCATATTAGATTGCATCGTGTACGTGAGTTAGGACGCCCGTGTTACCCGTGTTGTGTTATGTAAGGGATACCATACTTTCACTCAAGATATGGAGATTGAGCATGCCATAACCACTCATAGCGTCGTACCATTTGGTATATACTTGCTATGGGAACCTAAGCCTTTTAACCCAAAGACTAAAGCTCATGTAATTGGCCTAGTTACTTTCCTTAGGTTTTACCCCAAATGCTTATTGTTTGACTATGGTTAATTTATCTTGGCTTAAATCATGGCTTATTTGGTTTGTTCTTTTTCTAATATGACCTAAGTACATTGTAAGCTCAAAATAAAATTTCTTTAAAGTCCTAAAGACCCTGATATTTTCAAAACTTTTCAAGATGGTCTTTGGACATAAGACTTTTTTAAAAGCAAACCAAAAATTCTTTTGCTCATAACCCAAATACTAAGCCCAAAATCTATTTTTTCTAAAATCTTTTTACAATGGGCTTAGAAATAAAATTATTTTTATCCATCCTTTTCTTACAAAGAGCTTAGAAATTATTTAGGTCAATTATGAAATACCAAAAATCACTTGTGAGCCTAGTTTATACTAAGAATAATTAATCATGGGCTTGTTTTGGGCATGAATCATTAGTTGCTTTTTCAAGTGAGAAATCTATTTATAATAAACCTCTTAATTTAGTTTTAATCCAATATAGCATAAAAGCTACTTTAGTTGGTTGAATGGATTAAAACCTAATTAATGGGAATTATCATGGATTGATTTCCATCTTTGAAAATATAACTATTGGTTAAAACGTTCGAGAGAATTATTCGAAAATAAGATGCCCCATGTTGGTATTTTGTTAACCATATACCTAGGAAAAGAGACTCGCCATTCGTGTGTGGATGTTATAAGGTTGGAAGGAACATCATATTTGTCCTTGTTTGTTGATTATTTGTGCATACATGCATTTGCATCTCATATCATTAATCCCTTCTGGCTTACAGCCCTGAAGTACGACAATTTAAGAGCATGCAACGATACCATCTACAACATTGATTTTGATTCAAGTACTTCATTGGAAGGATGGATGCAAACCAGCCAAGGGACATAGTCGATGAAGTACTTCATGACCGAGCTACGAGATCAATTGGTTGAAATTATGAGGACCAGTTGATTCAAATTCTAGAGATCATCAACAATGCTAATGAGGCATCTCCCATTGACATAAGAAAGAAGGAAAAGGCAACATTAACAAGGAACATGTCTACTGATAGAGATCAAATGAAAAATGAGAGATCAATCCCTATTCTACAAGACCAACCGAACCATGTGCTATCTAAGTGGAGCAATAAGAGCGGCTATCACCCTAGTGGGCAAAGTCAAAGGGAAAGAGGAGGTATTGAGAAAAATGAAACAACTGAGCCAATAAAGAAGCATAAATTTTCATACTTAAGGGAACCTTTGTCAAAGATGTTAAAAAATCTAATGAAAATGGATTTGCTACAACCATTGGCACCTCAGCCTCTATATAAGCCTCTACCACCAAATTTTGATGCCAAGGTTTTATGTCAATTTCATCAAATGGAAGGGCATGGAACAGATAAATGTGTTCGATTAAGGCACAAAATCCAAGATTTAATTAATAGTGGAAAGCTGCCTGAGCCTGATAAGCCCAACACTGAGAATAATCCTTTGCCTAAATTTGGAAGGGCGCCATCGCTTACAACCTTCATGAAGAGTTTTATCTTGTCACCTTGTCATGATATGGATAGAGAAGCTGCTAAAGATGATATGCTACTAAGCAAGCTTGGACTAACTGTGGATGATGAAGCAATGATCCTTGACGATGGAAAAAATCCTTGCCCTTGATAAATGAAGTATCTTTGACTCTAACTCAACGAACTTCCCTTAGCTTGGAGTGTTGCTCTATTTATTTTGCTTTCTTTAATATTTAATTGGAACAATTATGTTTTTTTTCAAATTTAAAGTTGTTTGAATAAATTATTTTCATTAAAGTTTTTATTGGTCTTTGCTCATTTTGGTGCTCAACCGATGAGGAATCTAGCTTGATATTCATAAATTAATGTGTCTAGGCATCATGACTTGAATGACTTTACTAGGGGAGGAAATTACTCTATAGCATTGAGTTGTGTATGCTTACTTAGAGAGGGCTCCTGCATAATTACCTTTGTTTAGGTCCTAGTCAGTCTTAGAACATGCTTTGACAAACTTTCGAGGCAAAATTGAACTCTACTTATTTAAGAGAGAGATGATCTAGGCATTGTTTGATGAGCCAACAACTAGTATCCACCCAATTAAATATCAATCCCTAGTTGTCCCTTTGAGTCTTCATAAAATTTTAGCTTTCTTTTCATTGGCTTACAAACCCCGATAACCTACCCTGAGCTGTTGTGATACTTTTGACAAGTCTTATGATCACTAAGATGAAGAGGCAAGAAGATCAAAGAATGGAATGTATAGTCAAGATCATAAGGATAGTTGATGTTCTCAAGACCATAAGGGCAGTTGAAGTTCACGTAGTATCTTCAATCTATCAAGATAACATCAGAGTAATAAATGATTTATCACTGTTAAAGAAGATTTATGTCACTTCACTCATCCATTATTGGAAGCTCAAGTTAGTAAGAACAAGACAACTCTTTTAGAGCTAGAACCAAAAAAAACAAAAAAAAGAGAAAAGAAAAGAAAACAAGAGAAATGAGAGCAAGGAAAAAAAAGAAGAAAAGGAGAAAAAAAAAAGAAGAAAAGAAAAAGAAAAGACAAAGAAAAAAAGAAAAGAAGAAAAATAAAACCTAAAAAGGCGGTTCAAAAAGCCAATTGAGTTCTCTTTTACCTAAGACAACAAAAGGCTCCCATTTGGTTTATAAGGACAGTTTTGCTTGAATTGGTCCAACCCAACCAAAGATTCGATCAAAATCAGAGAAAAAGAAGAAAGAGCATCCAGTTCTTAAAAGTTCTGCACTTGATAGTCCTACAAGGAAGAAGGACAAAATGATAAAATGCTCAAAAAAAGGGAGAAGTAAGAAAAATAAAAAGGAAAGAAAAGGGAGAAGAATAAAAGAAATGAATTTGGGTATCAAACTTTTTGCAAGGACAAAGACTGTCCTAATCAAGATCCAGATTAACACCAAGAAGATAGAAGGAATTTTGAGCCTAGCAAGATTGCTCCCAGCTGCCTAAAGTTCCAACAAGAAATTTGTAGTGTGAAGGTTTGTCCATTGTGTCACATCAGCTCCAATGTACAAATGGCCTTCACTTTAACCCATGTCCCTTACAGACCCCATTTCAAGCCTATCAAAGACCTGTTGATCTCTCTTGGTAGGTAGAGTCTATTAGTGGAGATAGTTTGAATAAGCATGCATATGAGATAGACAATATTTAAACTTGATTAGACCTTTGGCCAAGTAATGTGTATGTGCCTACCTGAAGTGCAACAGTTCTTGCTTAAATAGAAATAATTCCTGAGTTTAGTACGGTAACTAGGGTTGTCATGTTATAGATATGTTAATTTGGAAAATCAAGTCCTAAGGTACATTGACATCAATTTGGCAAAGAAAACATTTGATTTCAAAATCAAAATTCAAAAAAAAAATGTTTTGTCATACAAATCCTTCAAGTTAAGGGAAGTATGTTGAACCTCCAAAGGACACATTGGGCAAAGGAAATGATTATTGGCAAGGTCATGAAGAAGCTATCAACTGACATGCTGAAACATAGTTTGAAATAGATGAATCCCTGACTCTGCTGCTTGGGGCCTCCATTATTCATGTTTTCAATATCTCAAAGATAAAAGTCATAAATGGGAAGCATTCTTTTATTCCAATGCAAGACCTGAACGAGCATCTAAAAGGAACCAATGAGAATACTTTTGTCGATCACCTCGGTTTATGAGTCATGGAACCACTGTAAGTGTTATTTATGCATATCGTGCATACATGAGCATATAACATTGTATTTTCTTGTATTGTATTGTCTATTCTTTATCAAAGTGAATAACAAACACCCTGTGAAGTAAACAATCAAAAGAAGATATCAAATCAGGGGGCATAGAAGGCCCATTGCTTGAGAAAGTTCCAGTAATTTTGCAAAGAGAAGAACAAGACAAAATACAAACGTCAATCAAAGCTTGCATGGAAAAAATCTTTGGTTTGAGCCTGCACAGGGGGCAAAGTTTCTCCTTTTCAAATTTTGAGTTTATATATAAAATATTTTCAAACTCACTTGTAAATATTTTGCCACGCAGAGAGCAAGGAGAGGATATGAAGCCTAGCTAAAAAGGGCTATTTTTTTTTTTGCAAAAGTGCAAGGGAAGAACAAAAAACAATGGAATAAAAAAAATTAGAATTCTCAAAAGAATGAAGATGCAAAAGAAAAAATATCAGTTTAGCTAAAAAAGCCGAAGCCAGGGTAAAGACCTGATTTCCAATGGATAAAGATCCATCTTTCAAGGGTAAAGACCCGATTTCCAATGGATAAAGATCAATGTGTCAAGGGTAAAGACCCAATTTCCAATGGATAAAGATCCATTTTTCAAGGGTAAAGACCCGATTTCCAATAGATAAAGATCCATGTTTCAAGGGTAAAGACCCGATCTCTAATGGATTAAGATCCATGTTTCAATGGTAAAGACCCAATCTCCAATGGATAAAGATCCATGTTCCCAGGGTAAAGACCCGATTTCCAATGGATAAAGATTCATATTTCAAGGGTAAAGACCCAATTTCTAATAGATAAAGATCCATGCTACAAGGGTAAAGTCCCGATTTCCAATGGATAAAGATCCATGTTTCAAGGGTAAAGACCCAATCTCTATGGATAAAGATCCATGTTTCAAGGGTAAAGACTCAATTTTCAATGGATAAAGATCCATATTTCAAGGGTAAAGACCTGATTTTCAATGGATAAAGATTTATATTTCAAAGGGTAAAGACCCAAAGTCCAAAGGATAAAGATCCATGTTTCAAGGGTAAAGACCCAAAGTCCAAAGGATAAAGATCCACGTTTCAAGGGTAAAGACCCGATTTCTAATGGATAAAGATCCATATTTCAAGGGTAAAGACCTGATTTCCAATGGATAAAGATCCATATTTCAAGGATAAAGACCCAATTTTCAATGAATAAAGATCCATGTTCCTAGGTTAAAGACAAAATTTCCAATAGATAAAGATCTATTTTTAGTGGGTGAAGACCCACAATTCATAAAAATGGAACAAGCAGTTATGTTAGAATTCTCAACTGATAAAAGGTCAGTCAAATCAAATTCAATCTCGAGTCTAAGTACCCAAATCAAATCCAAGAACCCAAAACCTCAACCATCTCAAAAATTAAGTCTTATTGCTTTTCACTCTCTTTTGCTGTAGTCTCAGATCGTTCAAGCAGGGGGCAAATTGTAGACCCTTAATTTTTGACCCAGTTCGGTCCAATATATATATTTTAGTCCAAAATAATTTTTGTGTTATCTTAATTAAATAATATTTGTTTTAGTATTTATTCTTTATAATTATTAAAAATTAATATAATAATAAATAAAAATAAAAATAAAAATAAAAATCGTTGACGAAAAAATCAGAGATGAAAAATTTCATCGCCGAAAGTCATTGGACGAAATGGCCTACAGCCCACCAGTGCCAATTTTCCACGCAATTCCTCGCAGCTCTCGCAGCTCGTCACAATTTTCGCGAACGAAATTTTTCCAACGCAATTTTTTTCGAAACCAAATTCTATTTGGTTTCGGTTTCTTTTCCTAATTAATTTGAGTTTCCTTAAACAATTAGAACTAGGCATATAAATTTTCCTATAAATAACACTTTAAAGGACCAGAAAAAAGGACAAAAAAACATTAAGGAGAAAAACTAAGGACTTGGCAGTGAAGGGATTGGAATGGATTTTGAAGAGAACTAGAACTTTGAATTTGGGACTTCAAATTTGAGAGTAACAAGCAAAGCCATCAATAATTTATCAAAGGTAGCAACCTTGCCTTTGTCCTTGTTCATCCAAGAAGCAGATTTTGGTGGAACCAACGTACGAAGATTTGAATATCTAATTTCTTTTTATTTTCTTACAGTAGCTTTGTTTTTTTATTCATAAGATTATACACACAAAATCTTGATATATAAATATGTAGTAACCTTGATCTTCGTTTCAAAAAACCTTAAATGATTTCTTCTATTTCCAAATACCTTAAAACCCCTAATTCACTTCTTTTGTTTCCAAAAACCTTAAATGAATTCTTCTGTTTCCAAATACCTTAAAAACCCTAATTCATTTCTTTTATGTCCAAAAACCTTAAAACGTTTTTCCTATTTCCAAAAGCTTTTAAAACCCTAAACTATTTTCTTCTAATTCTTTTCCAAAATGTCCAAATGTTTTGTTAAATATCCAAACTCTAAACTCACTTTACAGTTTCTAAAATCATAATTGCTTTATGAAACTTTAAACTATTTTCTTCAACTTCAAAACCAAAACAGTAAACCCCCAAACCGGTTAATCTAAACCCTAAGTTTTCTAAACCCTAATTCCCCTAAAACAGTAAACCCTAGTTTTCCTAAATCCTAATCCTTAAAACCTTAAAACCTTATAAACCTAAATATTAAAACTCAACACAGTAAGCCTAAAAATAACAATCCAATAACTAAGAACTATAAACCTAATGTTTTAATATCCTAAAACCCTAATTTCATAATGTTACCCATAAACCATAATTTGATTTATGAAACCCTAATTCATTCCAATTTTCCAAAACCTTTACAGTAGGTTAAACAAATATCAACAATAATACTAAAATACTAAAATTCCAAAATCTTAATATATTAATTAAAGATTTTTAAATAGAAACAGTAAACCCTAATTTGTATCTTTACTTATTTTATATTTGATTATGTAGTCTATTATATGCTTTGATTTATTTTCAATGCTTTGGTGATTGATTTATTTTAAATGCTTGATTTATTTAATTTATCATGGATGAATGTTTATTACATATTTTGATTGATGATGAATGGTTATTTAATTTTATTGGTTTATTTTGATTTCCAAATGTTGTAAGAGGTATGTTTCCACTTTGTGGGTACCTCATTAGTTAAATATCATGTAATTTAAAGGACATGTTTCTACCTTTTGGTGGGTGTCCTATTAGTTTAGACATGGAAGATGTAAGGACATGTTTCCATCCTCGGATGGGTGTCCATTTATTTGTTTTTCTTGGACATTGCTTTGATTTTTAATATAACAATGCTTTATTTCAATTATTGTGTGTAATATGGATAATATTGTTATATTTAAGAATTTTATAATATTAAGACCTGTAAAGGAGGCCGGTTCCAATGAATCGGGCGTTGTGGGGGTGCTGGACCATTTCTCACCTTCCCCACACGTATCCAACTTTTTGAACCCATTAGGGGGTTGGGGATTCCTTAGGAATCGAGTCATTCACCCCTTTCTTTTTCTTGGCCCGTCCGGGTGGCGACTCCATTTTCTCCGGACTTAGGTCCGTGTTCTCTAAGGCCCCAAGCCTAAACAGTGCCGAAGTTGCAAGAACCATTCCACCGGGAGTGGGGGCGAAAATCCCCGCTCACACTTGGGTTCTTAGTAATCTACAGAAGAGAGGGTTGTTATAGGCATTGACTCCTCAACATTTGACAAACCCTCTACTACCTAACTTTGATGCTAAGGCATTTTGCCAATTCCAACAAATACAAGGACACGAGATGGACAAATATTTGAGGTTCAGGCATGAGATCCAGAAATTGATTAATAGTGAAAAGCTGCCCAAACCTAGCAAGCCTAGCATGGAGGACAATCCATTGCCAAAGTTCAACAGGGTACCACCACCGACAACTTTCATGATTGGAGGAGGTCTAAATGAGAAGTTTATTCTATCTTCTGTCCAAGATGCAGGTGATAAGGCAACTAAAGAAGAAGATGTGCTTGGTAAGATGGAGCAAGTTATGGTTGAAAAGGAAGTGGTCATCTGTGTTATGAGCGGGTTTTGGGATTCAACCGATGGTGATGATGATTTTGAACCAAAGAAAGAGGAGTGGACCTGGTCCAAGCCTGAAGAAGATGAAGTAATGAACATTTGCTCTGGTAAGTCTTATGCAAGACCACCACCAAAAGAAGTGGAAGTCGATAAGGGGAAAAAATACTGAAATGTGGAATAAAGAAGAAGAAGATGATGATATTCTTAAGTAGTAGAAAAGAACTCAAGCTAGTATTAACATCTAGGACTTACTAGCTACATCTAAGAAGCATTGAGAAATTATGGCCAAAGTTATGGGGAGCATGCAGATTTCCACATCTACGACACTCGATAAACTGATTTATTTTATGAGGGTGAATAGGCTAAGGGAGTAAAGAGATGACACTCAAAAGAATAGCAAGGTTGATGTAGGAATAGTGTCATTTTTAGATGTTGATTTGCTAGAAGAAGGAAGAGATTACATCTTCTCGCTTTTCATCAAGGTAGAAGTCAAGGGAAAAAGAACTCCATGTGTCATGGTTGTTGATGATAGATCTGTCATAAATGTGAGCCCACTCAAGATCCTACCAAAGCTAGCTATGTCAACAAGGGATCTAAGCCTAACTGAAGTAACTATTAAGGCTTATGATAATACTAAAAGGCATGCTGAAGGAACTTTCAAAGTTGTTGTGAAGGCTGCCCCTATTGAATCCATTGTAGAGTTTATGGTCTTGGATATAACTGTCACATTTGTACTATTGTTTGGATGACCCTGGTTTCATTCTCTTAGTGGAGTTCCTTCTACACTCCATCAGAATATCAAGTTTCCAAATGGGGATGAAACAGTGGTTATCAAGGTGGAAGATAATGAAGTGGTGAATGCTTTAATGATTGAGAGGCCTCTCAATAGATTTCAAGTGGTTGTGCTTCTGATAATAAGATAGCGGCTTCAGGATTTTGACTATGATAAAGAAAATGAATTACCTACCTTGCACTGGCCTTAGGAAAGGAAAGATAGGTGTGACAGAGATTTCATATTTCAATACTCAAACTTCCAAGAAAGGGTTGGAATACAATAAGCTAAGGAAGGCGTTCTGCTGAAAAAGAATGAGAAGATGAGTTTTCCTCCACTGGAAGAGGTTTTTGTAAAAGCTTCAGACATGGGACCACTCCAAGGAAAGCCCAAGCCAATAATGTTCATGGGGAAGATGATTCCAAGCTTTGAGATCTTTGCTAATGTTACTGAACTGGTGGAACATATTGAGAAAATGCTTGCCTTGCTAGCTGATAAGGAACTTAGCCTAGAAGAGAAGAAAGAAGTTGTTCTTAAGATCCAGAAGACTCCAGAGAAAATTGCTGCCCTCATCAGAGAATAATTTGAAAGCCTTTTGGTTTATTGTTATGATAATAATGATTTTAATTTTGATTTTAATTTGTCTACTTTGTATGAGGATGATGATGTTTTCTTTTCCCAAATGAATGCAATAAAGTCTAATTTTGCTTACTTGTGTGATGTTTTTCTTGATAGTTGCATACTTTCAAGTAGTGATTATATGAGTATTTTTAATATTAACTCTGTTAACACACAATCATTAAATTTGGAAACAACTGGCAATCCTAAAAATATTAGTATAACATCCGACTTACTCTTGAAGAGAGAGAGAGAGAGAGAGAGAGATTAGAAAAAAATATTTAAAAAGTATGAAGAAGTATTTGCTTGGTCTTATAAGGATATGCCTGGAATTGATAGAGATATAGCCGAACACACAATTCCCATTTATACTTACATGAAACTTGTCAAACAAAAACTTAGGCGGTTAAGGCTGGAATGGGTAGAACAGATCAAAGAAGTCTCTAAGCAATTACAAGTACAATTCATTAAGGTGATAGATTATCCTAACTAGTTAACTAACATAGTTCCTATGCCAAAGAAAGATGGAAGAATTAGGGTTTGTGTGGACTACAGAGACTCAAATAAGGCCTACCCTAAAGAAGATTTTTCTTTACCCCATATAGATGTCCTTATTGATAGTGCACACTCTAGCATGCTACACTCATTCATAGATGAGTTTTTCGGATACAGCCAAGTGTTAAATGGCCCCAAGAGGATAAAACTAAAACTGCCTTCATCACTACTCGGGGTATATTTTGCTATAGGGTGATGATGTTTAGTTAAAGAATGTAGGATCAACCTACCAGAGGATGGCCACCACTTTGTTTCATGACATGATGCATAAGGAAATTAAGATCTATGTTGATGACATGATGGTGAAGTCAGATATAAGATCCAAGGTTAAACCCAAAGAAGTGTGTGTTTAAGGTTACTTCATGTAAGATTTTGGGAAATATGATTGTTCCAAATGGCATTGAGATTGACCCTGACAAAGTTAAGGCAATCAAAGATATGCCAGCCCATAAGACAGAGAGGGAAGTTTGGGGGTTCATCTGAAGGTTACAGTACATTAGCAGGTTCATAGTAAAGCTTACCACAATTTATGAACTTATCTTCAAATTAATTAAAAAGAACCAGTCGATCATGTGGAATGAAGAATTTCAAAGTGCCTTTGAGTGTATAAAAGAGTATTTACTGAATACACTTCTTTTGAAGCCACTTAAACCATGTAGACCTTTGTTACTGTACTTAGCAGTGGAGGAAGAATCGATAGGCGCAATGCTAGCCCAAGCAATGAATCAGGAGTTGAGCATGCAATTTACTATTTGAGTAGAAAACACCTACCTTATGAGATTAAGTGTATTACCATTGAAAAGACCTGTATAGTTGTGGTTTGGTCATCTAAGAAGTTGCAAAATTACTTTCAATCTTATGTTGTGCAAGCAATTTCCAAGATGGATCCAGTAAAGTATTCAAAGGAAATATCCTCGTTAATTGGAAAGTATGGTAGATGGTTGATAATTTTATAAGAATTTGAAATTGAATATATAACCAAGAAAACCATCAAAGGTATAGCAGTAGCAGAATTCTTGGCTCAACAACCATTGTTGGACAGAGAGGAAGTGGTTTTGGAATTTTTGGATGAACATTTAGAGGCCATAGAAGTACAAGGATGGAAGATGCATTTTGACGGAGCTATGAATAGAAAGGGAGCAGGTTTAGGAGTGATATTGGAATTGCCAGAAGGAGAGCCTATTCCTTTGGCTAAGAAGTTGAAGTTTAGGGCAACTAACAACATGGTGGAGTATGAAGCATGTATTTTTGGCTTGGAAACCCTGATGATTATGAAAGTGGATAAAGTGCAAGTTTTTGGGGACTCATTGTTAGTGGTATTCCAAGTAAATGGAGAATGGGAGTTGAAGGAAAAAAAGTTGAAACCATACCACAATTATATAACCATGATGAAGAAGAACTTTAAGGAGTGCATATTTGTACACCTGTCAAGAGAAGAAAACTATATGGCTGATGCCATAGCCACCTTGGCTTCGATATGAAAGGATCATGTCAAAATTAAGCCTTTAGTTTTGACCATTTCATCAACCCTTTGTTATGAGTATGAAATAATAATAGAAATTGATATTGGCCATGATGCGTGGTATGACACCATAAGACGATTCTTGAAAAGTAGGGAATACCTACAAGATGCAACAAGGGAAGAGAGAAGAGCTATAAGGCGATGGCCCTTGCAATACATCACCTTTCATGGAGAGTTGTATCAAAGATGGCCCGATGGGGTGTACTTAAGATGCTTGAGGAAGTTTGAAGTTGAGTAGATCATGTCTAAAATACATGCAGAAAATTATAGACCCCACATGAATAGTTGGCCTTGGTGAAGAAGATAATTCGACAAGGTTACTATTATTTGACCATGGAAAGAGATTGTATTGACTTTGTGAAGAGGTGCCAACAGTGACAGATGTACAAAAACTTGAATCACATACCTCCCAAAGATTTACATTATATGTCTTCACCCTAGCCTTTCGCAACCTGGGGAATTGGCATTATTGGAGAGATACATTCAATGGCTTCAAATGGTCACCGATTCATTATAGTAGCAGTGGATTATTTTTCAAAATGGGATAAAGCCAAAATTTTCAACAAGCTGGGGCAAGGAAAATGACTAGATTTATTGAAAAGAACCTCATCTGTAGGTATGGGGTCTTATACAGTGTAATATCAGACAATGGAGTACAGTTTCAAAGAGCCGTTAAAAACTTAATCTTGAAGTATCAGATCTGCCATGACCAATCCTCCCCTTATAGACAAAAGGCTAATGGTGTAGTGAAAGCAATGAATAAGACAATTAAGAAGATTCTGTCTAAGATGACCAAGACATAGAGGGATTAGTCATATATGCTTCCTTTTGCTTTATGGGGGGTATAGGACAAGTGTGCGAATCCTTACTGGATTGATGCCATTTTCCTTGGTTTATGAGATGAAAGCAGTATTGCCTGTTGAGATTGAGATCAAATCATGAAGGGTGGTCTTGGAAGTTGAATTGCCTGAGACAAAATGGTAGTGAGTAGATATACGCAGCTGGCCTTATTGGAAGAAAGAAGGTTGAAGGCATTGTATCATCATCAACTGCATTAAAGAAAGTTAGCTTAGGCCTACAATAGAATGGTTAAGATCAGGAAGCTTAAAGTTGGGGACTTAGTGTTGAAGCAGTGCAAGCCTAATGTCCCTCATCTAAGAGGGAAGTTTAGGCCTGGTTGAAAAGAACCGTATGTTATGAAGCAAGTCATGAACAAGGGTGTAGTCATGTTGTCAAATATGGATGGGAACGAGTTTAGTGAGCCAGTAAACATTAGCAGGTTTAAGAGATTTTATGTTTAAAATTTAAAAAAGGGGGCTCGCTAGGTTAAAAAGCCGAAAAGGTAGCCTAGGTAAAAGTTAGAGCAGCCAGCTAGTTTTGAAAATCCAAAAGGGCGGACTAGGCAACAATCAGGGCTAAATGAGAGAAAATTATTAATTAGAAAACCCAAAAGGGCGGGTTGACAACAGGAGTAATCTTGTGTATGCTGGCTTTATGGTTTTTGGTTGTTCCCTCAATTTAATAAAACAGAGTTAATGTTAAAATTGTTCTATATGCACTATTTTGAAGAATTTCACCATTAGGGAAGAATAAATCACATAATAGCAGAAAGTGATGGCAAATTATAAAATAAAGGAAAACATCTTTTATTATCATTATTGTTCATCCTAACATTATTTTTTCTAAACAATTGAAAAGTCTAGAATCTATGGTAGACGATAAGTATAATGTGCAAGCCAACTTGTCTTCAGTCGATCCAAGTAAGCTTCAGCCAGACAAGGCATGTCCAAATCAGGAGTAAACTCAGAACCTCGAGACTCAGCTCTGTACTGGCAGTCAAGTTGATGGATATCATAACAAGTGCCTCGACGGAGAGCAGCAAGAGGAACATATATCAGATACGTATGAATGGTGACATGGGCATTCTTCCATATAGGTACCAACCAATGGATGTTAATGACAGCCTGAGAGCAGATCCAGTCAACCCACTCAGCATATAAAGAGGTGAGATGAAGTAGTTTTCTTACAAAATGATGTCGGAGCATATACCTATTGAAGTCCATAGATGGGGTGTCGCGTAAGCAAAAGGGCTCCTATAGCCAGATATGAAAAGATAGCAATTCATTTTAAAAAAAAAAGAGAGAGAAAAGCTAGTTAGGTTGAAAACTCGTAAGGGCGACCTAAGCAAAAATTAGGGCGGTTCGCTAGCTCCAAAAACTTGCAAGGTAGTCTAGGCAAAAATTAGAACAAATTAAAAAAGTCTGCTAGGTTGAAAACCCGCAAGGGTGGCCTAAGAAAGATTTAGGATAGCTCACTGGTTTTTAAAAACCCGCAAGGGTGTTCTAGGTAAAAATTAGAGCAATAAAAATAAAAGCCTAAATTGAAAACTCGAAAGGGCAGTTTAGATAATTACCTGAAGCAGCAAGGGACTTCCAACAAACCTCCTCGAAGAATTTGTCTTGAATTAATCCAATCCAACTAGGGTTTCAGCCAAGATCATGGGTACTGGTGAAAATCCTCTCTCCATTTAGTCCACGATATCCAGTACTCGAGGATCAATGTTGCCATCAGGAGAAACAAGCAGGAATTGAGCAAGCAAGCACAGTCAAAACATGCATTCCCAAGCCTTGGTAGGAGTCAAATGGGAAGTGCAAAAATCAACCAATGGACCAAACAAGATTTTCTCACCTCTGGTCAATTGCAAAACTTCATGTTTTGAGAGTTGGAACAACATCTACATCTTTTAATGAGTATTGGAAGTCAATATGGGTAATGCTATTGGGTGATTGCTCGGATATCTGAGGATGGCCTCAAATTTCTCGATCATAGGACATACTTCAAGTTGTTTATTTTAAAATTCCTAGTTTTTACATCCCAAAAAGGAGGCCATAGCATGTAAGAAGAAATGGTCCAACTTAACATTTTGAAAGCACTTTAAGACATTGAGTTGAGACCATGATATTTGTTCACAATGTGTTGCCTTGATGTTCTTGAAAAAATTCTTCATCTTTTTCAAATTGGCTTTTATCAATTTAGGGAGTGTAGCAATTGCAGTTGAATTGAGTTTATAAGGAAGAATTGATAAAGTGTTGCAATTGAAAATTTGGAGTTGTTTCTGTTGCTGGGATAAAATTCAGAAGATGAGAATTGATTAGCTGTAGCACCGGTGGATCAGCTATAGCATGGGGGACCATCTTCCACCTCTCATAGGCATCCCTCTGCAGAAGAGATCTAGCTTAATCAAACTTCTCCTCTGGACTAGCCTGCAGTTAGATGAACACCCTCTGGACCCTGTCTAGCCACTGCTCTACTACAGCAGGGTCTGTAGTGCCAACAAAATCTTCGGCTCTAAACTTTCTCAATTTGTTATACTTCTAAGTCGGCAACTATGACTGCGGCTATGGTAGTGGTGGTAGCCACGGCTGCTGAATCATAACCTATCTCAACAGCTCCACCATATGCCATACCCAGTCAGGCAAAACCTTCTCTGCTGCTGGTCTAATAGGTACAGAAGTAGATACCTCTCCAATAGACATAACACCAGCTTCAACTCTACCCTCATCAGGAGTTACACTCTCCGCACTACCCTCCGTAGACTGGTGTGTCCTAGACACCATAACTACCTATATCTGCAAGCACAGCAGAAATTGCCACATCAGAGATCAGAAATGCTAGTGCCAATGCATGTATCACAATTGAAAATAATATTTAAAAATCTATATTTTCTCTCTCTAACAACCCACCTAGGTCGAGAACCTCAAACATAGGCTTTGATACCAAAATAAATGTAACACCATTATACCCTATATACGTATAATGCATACACCCAGTATATGTAAAATTTTCATATACGGTATAAAAATATCATAAGCTGGTTTAATAAAAATTTTCAACTTTCAAATTTAAAATCTTAAATACTTTAAAATGTATATTTAAATAACAAATAAAATATTTATTATTAACTATAGGTTCCAAAATAGTATTTTTCAAAAAAATCTCTGAAATTTTTTTTTCAAAGTTTTGTCTGTAATTTTGACATTCACAAATTATCAACAAAACACAACCTGTAAAAGAAAGACACGCCCAATATTACCAATCATACATTTCACCCATACTCCTCAATTTCTCCAAGTTTCTCAAAACATCTATACATATACATATATATTTATCAAAAACACATATATCAAACCCATATTATAAAACTTTTCAACACATTCTTTATAATTTACAATATATGCATCAAAATGTAATATAATATATATAGTATTAAAATGTAATATAAAACATATACATGCTGGCAGTGTCTCCGATCTTAATGCCCAAAAATCAACTCTACAATCAAAATCTCAAATCTATACCTGACCTGATCTAGATGAACTCTCCGACTCAACCGGATTATCACTATCACCTGCACGATGAATTACAATTGTGCTAAGTTAAAAGTCTAATGGTACAAACTTCAATAGCAATAAAATTATAAAGCAATGCCAATACACAATACCTTGCAAATCATGTCACCATGTGCCATATAATTTCATTTTAAAACATATTCTTCAATTATTTTACAATTCACATATGCACAAACACAAGCATGGGCCCAAAAGATCTAATGTGTCATTCAAATCTCAGAGTTACTATTTTGGTCTAAATTGACAGCATGTGTCTAGCTTCGAAGGTAAATTATAATAATTGTTCAAAAGCTAGTCCCAAAGGCAAATCATATCACAATGATGCCAACCGTCTAGCCCCAAAGGCAAATCAAAGTAATTGCGTAAAAGCTAGTCCCGAAGGCAAATAATGAGGATAACCTCATAGGCATGCTGCCAAACACAGAACTCTAGAAATTGAATAACATACTAGGCACATAATTATTTCATATTTTCCATCATCAATTTCTTTCTGATTTTCCCATAATCAATTAAGCACATTGCCTCATTTTCTCATTTTCAATTAGGCATATTACTTTATTATTCATTTCAATTCATCATATCTCATCACAATGTTATACAATTCACATCAAAATTACATTAACCAAATATTTTGTCTCATTTTCACATAATTCACATATTTCACATTTTATTCAATTTAGCCATTAACAATGGCTTTTCACAATGCATATGATGCATACACGGCAAATCACATGTCATACCACCATGTTCATGAATATTCAATGCATCAAGTAGCTTAACACATTTTTCAACTAAAATGTGTTAAGCCCAAATTTATGACAACATAACCAATTCATCAAAAGTTTGTACTTACCTTCGGAAACAATCAAAAGCAAACTATAAAACTCCCTCCAACCTTCACTTCCAAGTGCCCTTCAACACTACGTTTGGGCAAACTACTACCTCTCAATGCCTATACCGAATGCGATCATAAATAATCATTTAATATCACATTCTAAGGCATTTCAAGCAACAAACCTTAATTAAACATCATTCTAATCAAAACACCAAAGTTAAGCCTAATCTTACTTTAACTTTGGAAAACCATATTAAGCCATTCAATTTGGTGTTTTAAGTTTATTTATATCATTACAAACATATTTTAAAATATTTAAACCAATTACATTAATTAAATAAACACTTTTATTCAAAACCCTAAAATGGCATAACCTTCACCATTTAAGGTTTTTCATTCCAACTCCATCCAATTATCAATCCAGGCTTATTTCCATCACATTTATCGCTAAACAACATGTTTTAAACATTAAAATTGAACAATTCACCATCTTTGAAAATTCACTTTTCCAAAACCCTAAATCAACACTTCCATTCTCAAACTCTATCCAAACTTAACCAAATCCATCATTTGACTTTAAAATACTTGTTTATGCATCAAAATAACACATTTAGAACCAAATTGCATAATTAAATCACATGAATTCAAAAGTTCAATTCTCCCATAACCCTAAATTCTCTCTCTTCACCAAACCTTACTCAAACTTAGCCATTTCTTCAATCCAAACTTAAAATCATTGTTAACTACTGGAAACAACTTCATTTATACGCAATTAATCAGTTAAAGCATAGCACTTCAAAAGTCCAAAATCAACATATTTATTCTTTCATTAAATTTCTAGGAAAAAGTAAGAAGTAGAAAACACCAAAACTTCAATTAAAACCTTGAATTCCTTTCAATTCATGAAGCATGGAAGAAGAAAAATCCTTGAGCTCTATAACCATGGAGTTCGGCCAAGAAGGAAAGAAGAAGAAGAAGAAGGTCAAATAGTTTTTCTCTCTCTTTCCACTTTCTTTTAAATCACACACATATATATAATATTATATTATATTTTAACTAATTATTTAATTAATTAAAACTCCAAAATTACTTCTTCCATAAAAAAATTTATTTTTGAATAATTTAAATAATTTTTAATTTTCAAAGTTTAATTATAAAAATGCCCTTTGACCTTTGACTTTTCTTTTAAAAGAGTTGACTTTTGCTTAACTTGTATATATTATGTATATTTCACATATACCTTCCATTTTTTTCATTTAAAATCCTCTCATTTACCATTTAAATAATTTTATTTAATTTATCTAATTTAGTTTAATTTATTTTATTTAATTTTTTAAAAATTAGAGATTTTCAAAAATTAGGGATATTACAGGCCCCCTTGATGATGAAGCACCAGGATCCCTGTAGCTCTGAAATCGAAAGTCCCAGAAGTTTCACACAAGATAAACAGCATGCCAATGACTGACAGCCAATTCTTCTTGTAGCTTCCTATTTTGTTCTTTGAGCATTTGATGTGAGCCAAATAAGGAGAAGTAAGTTCACGCCTTTTCATGCATGCATATGCATACATCAATATAAAAAATCCAAACTAGGTAATTCAGATCAAAGTCCAGAAGCTCAAAGGATGGATCAACATATGGCACTGCAGATGAAAATGTCGCTGAGACGGAGCAGCATGAGATGGACTAGTCCCATCATGCTGGCGACCACCTGATTGTCCGGCAACCTATAATAATTCAAGATTAAACAAGTGTATTGAATAACGATCCTGGGTGAGCAAAAAAATATATTTGGTTAACCTAAGAAGAGACAACTATGAAATTATCATCCCTGTCTCCATCCTCATCATTTTCTTCTTCTTTCTCTTTTTCTTCTTCTCCTTTGGGATGTCCTTGAATGCCAACAGGAGAAACTTCAAAATTCAAAGCTGCCCCCAGATAAATTGAATGTATGACTTAGCAGGTGGAAGAAGATACAGTTTGACATCATATCCACCCCGAGCACATATCTAGAAGTGTTCCAGCATGGACATGATGTCTTATGTATATGCTGAAATATCCTTAGGAACCCTTCATTCCTCGAGGTCAAGAAACCAGTTATGCACCCTTTCACCAAGGAACTACCTGCTAGATACAGGACCAGTAATAACTTGGTGGAAATTTTGAAAAGGCAAGGCTACATTCATGAAACGAGTCCAATTGGCTTGCTCATTGTTCCCCTACCAAGTGATATCTATATGCAGAACAAAGAAGACAAGGTAAGCCAATTTCTTCATAAATTTTAATGGTTGCTAACTCTTTTTTACCTGCTCCCAGGTCAACCGACTCAAGTGATAGCAATGAGAATGGATATGATGAGAACCCAGCACCTCCCTGCGGCCTGATAGCTAAAGGTTCAATCTTGAATACCTAACTATTTATCTAGAAATTCATGGTACCTATACGAGGTTATGCTCAAATGCCCTAACCTAAAGGAATAATGAGGGTCGGATTTATACAAATTCTTTATTTGACATAAATAATTGGTGAGAATTAATACCTCAGCAACTACTATGCAGTCAAAAAATGATCTTTTCCTTTGGCAAAGTTTGTCAAAACCATGATACAAGCAAGTCAGACTAGCTTCTCCCTAGTTATATAAAACCACAAGGTTGATGTTAGCAAAATCTCATAATACTGAGAAGTGGATGACTGTAACACCCCTTCTCAGCCTACGTGTGTAAGCCGAGTAGAGGCGCCACACTAACCTAATGTTGCTACCAATTTTACTTAGTCAAATTTTAGTTTCGGTTTTTATAGAAATTTGACCAGAGGTTCGCCTAGAAATTGGGTCCCAAGTGTCGACAAAACTGGTTTTTCTGATTTTTTAAAACATTTTTACACAAATCAATGCGAACACAATCAGTCTCAATACACTCCCAATGAATCCCCCTTATAACCTCAACTACAAAACCTGCAAGAAGAATTCACACTTCTAGTATAAAATAAAGTAGAGGTTTATTATTATGACATACTACTAACGTACAGTATAACATAGTAATTCTCAATCTTATATATATATATATATATACATATACATGTCACAACTAGTTAACTCAAAATGGAAACTAAGAGATCTACCCTGAGATGCTGTGGGTCTGGTCGTCGCTTCCCAAGAGTTAGCTACTGCTCCAAACCTACGAGTCAAGGAAAACTTAACTCGCTGAGCAATGTCTTTCAGTGGGTACTTTACCAATGGAAATAAACGTAAAGAGTATTTATACAAGCAAGGTAATAAAATATATGAATGTTAAATAATATAGGCAATAAAATATAAAGCTCACTTCAATGAAATAAAAATGTACTTTCCGAAAAAGAATTTCAAGTTTTTCAAAAGATTTCAACTAAAATTGTAAAATATTCACAATTCAACTTATGCCATAAAATAGTCGTGTCATAGTTTGTAAATTTTTGCTCTACTGGTAAAAGCAGAACCACAACGATAAGGTAGTGGCCCTCACCACTGTAACACGGGTGGCCCTCACCACCGATATCAAATCACAGGAATGGTCCTCACCATTCTGGTTATAACCAATGACCCTCACCATTGGCCCCAATGGCCCTCACCATTGAGTTCAGATCATAACAATTCAATCACAATATCAAGCAGTATTGCATAAGTTAGTATAGTGCACTATACCCTTATCTACTAAGTTCACCCACCAAGTAGAGCATAAGGGTTTAAAATTCAAATCCAAGATTTCCACAAAATTTCAAATGATTTCCACATCCCTTTTCATTTTTACCAAGTCATGCCATTTCGCTGTGTACTAACTCTGTGGCTAAAGGCCATTTCATTTCCAAGTGTTTACCACCATTCTGAGTCATTTCCACACACTTCAAATCACATTATAACAATTCCCAAAAATGACCAAAAGAATAGTAACACGGCGCGTAAAATTGGCAACGCAAATGGCATGACCATATGAATAGTAAAATCTGGTTTTCGTCTAAATTTCAGTCAATTTCAGTCATGCATTTGACCAGGTAAATGATCTTATTTTTGGCTGAAAGTTTACAGGAAACTTATTTCATATGTTGACTAATTTCATGTAAAATTTCGTTGAAAAATTCCATCGTTTGCTGCCTCAACCGGCTGCCCAAAGTTGGGTCCAGAATTGGCTCCCAAAGGGCACCAATTCGGTCCCCACTTGCATTTGGTGCAAAATTGTTTATTTTTTTTTCTAAACCCATTTCAAAGCTTCCCTAATAATGTAATGAAGACTTAGACACTTCCCTTTTAAAATAAATTGATTATTTAAATCAATTTGGACTAAATGGAGTTCATAAACTCTTTTACCAAAATCATTGAAAACATTAGATTTCATTTGAATTTAAACAACCCAATCACCACATGGATTCAAAAATACCACTCAACAATTGAATTCAAACTCAAACAACACATTTAGGCATCTATAGCAAAAGTTCCATAGATAAATTTTTGGCAAGAAAATGAAAGAAAATTTAATTCTTCCAAGGTAAAGTACCAAACCTTGTATTTTAATTTCCTTTTGCTTTGCCTTCTCTTTCGAGCTCTTCCTTCTCCTTATTTCCACCCTTGCCTACAAAAATTTCACAACACAACGTCAACCATAAACCCTAGAAATTTAGAACATGCACTACCCTTCCATTTATTTTCAAATTAAGTCCTAATCTAACCTTATTAAACCATAGAAACCTTAATTCTTCCATTTAATTAATCAATATCATCATTACTTAAGTTTTCCCCAAATCCACCATAAGAACCCTAATTTTAATCTCTCAAATTACTCATTAAAACCTGAAATTAGGATTAGAAATGAACTTACCTTAGTTTAGGACCTTGGATTCCACCAAAACCTTTGATAATAAACCTTAAAACTTGAAAATCACCACCTTTCTTCATTCTCCTATGGTTTGGACGACCCTCCTTCTCAAGAGGGAGTTTTTGCTTTCTTCTTTCATGTGTTTTTGGTCCAAATGGCTGCCCAATTTGGCTAATAATGTGTTAAGACAAATGCTTAATTCCAATTGGTCCACTTTAAGGCAAAATGGCCATTTTTCATTGGTACAATTGTCTCCCTCTTTTATTTATTTAAGGCCCAAGCCATTGGGCTTTCTTTTAATCATATTTTGGCCCCTCTTCTTCCCTTTACTGTAATTTTATGATTTAGGATGTGAAAAGACCAAAATACCCTCCGGCAATTGATTGTCTGTAACTTTTAAACCGTATGGTTCCACGAAGTGAACCACATATGGTTTTGACCCTCTCGACCTCTACTTTCCATTTTTAAGGTCTATTTTAGGTTTTCAAGTCATTTTGAAAAATTACCAATAAGCCCTCGACTTTTTACAAAATTCCCTTTAGGTTCTTTCTTTGCTCGGGTTTGCTCGGGCTCCGTTTCTACTGACGATCGTTTCATATTCAACCCCTCGATGTCCTCTATGCACTTGTGTGTATATTTCCTACTTTGGATTCATGTATAAATTTTAATTGATAATGACCAAAATGCCCCTAGTCTACGTGTCTTCGTTTCTCTCTAACGGGGCGTTTCCGAAGAAAATCACTGTTCATAGTTTTTACCCTGTTTTTCTCTAGTTTCCATTTCATTACACTATCACATACATTATTAAGACTTCCCAGACTGGTCACCCATCGCCGTTAGTTACGCACATTTAACCCCGGTCCTTTAATGAATTATAGCTTAACGGTCTAGAGTTAGCCGGATTTCTTTAGCATGCCTACTTTGTCAGCACGTGTGAATACTGTATACATAATTACTGTACATATCTGCTATGGCCGGTCGTGACAATAACAGACTCAGTGCTGCACAAAATGGTTGTCTCCTACAAATAGAGTAAAATCAACTGGGCCAATAGTCATTTTTCCCACTGGCAAGTGGAAAGTATGGGTGGTATCCATCCACCTTTCTGCTAGTGCTTATGCTCCTATCTATCTGGTATCCTTTCGATGGTAACTGAGTGATAAATTCCTCGAAGCCTCACCGTCCAATCATCTGCTTTACTCTAGACAGGGCATGATTATACCATTGTCGGGCTCTATATATGCAATAGCTGCCATGAATGATACAGTCATCATCCTGCCACAAAATAAGTAAGTCCTAAAAAAAGATACGTAAACTCCTTCGCTTTGGCTTATATATAATTAAATATAAAAAGTAATAATATAAAATATATATGAAAATTAAAATAAAATAAGAAATGGAAAAAATAAAAAAATATATATATATATACAAATAAAAATTTAAGAATATATAATAAATATAATTTAACAACCATTGTTTATTATACTTAGTTATTTTTGTGCAATTAAGTAATTATTTTCTAATAAAAATTATATTTACCTCGGTTTTCTCATTTGAATTACAATGTAATTCCATGCCAACTAGTAACAATACTCTTTAAATAGCCAATTTTTTTTGCATTTTTGCAAAACTTACCATTGAAATTTATTTTTGCAGATATCTTGGGTCCATAACCCAAATCTTTTTTTAGTACAGAACTTAATACGGGTCGAGAACCCAAACTAACTCTAATTCAGAATGCAAACCATTTTCGAGTCCAAAACTCAACTTGGGTCCAGAACCTAAATCATTTTCGAGTCTAGAACTCAATCTGGGTCTAGAATCCAAACCAACTTAGGTCTGGAACTTAAACCATTTTTGAGTTCAAAACTCAATCCGGGTCTAGAACTTAAACCAACTCAGGTCCCGAACCCAAATTATTTTTGAGTCCAGAACTTAATTTGGGTCTAGAACCCACACCAACTCAAGTCCAAACTCCAATTCATTTTTTAGTCCAAAACTAAATCCTTATTTAGAACCCAAACCAACTTGGATCCAAAACTTAAATCCAAAACCATTTTCGAGTCCAGAACTCAATCAGGGTCTAGAACCCAAATTAGTCCGACCTTTTAAAATTAAATTGCTTTTTTACTCTTTGAATAAATCCAAAATTATTCAAGCAGGGGGTAAGACAGTAGACCCTCAATTTTGGTCCACGTTAAATTTAAGATTAATTTGAATACAAGATAAAATTTGATGTCAATATCAATCCCAAATCAAGTCTAATTAATTTAATTCGGTTTAAATCAAGACAATTTGATTTAGCCCAAGCCAATTCGGTATGAAAAAGCTCTATAATGAATTGGCCCAATCCAATCTGATATCAGTAAGTCCCATATCAAATTTGTCTTGGCCAATTCGATATGGGATAGACCTCATATCGATTCACCAAGGCCAATTCGATATGGATAGACCCCCAACTTGCATAAATGTGTATTTTCCAAATTGTGTTAAAATTCAAGGAAGACGGGGATAAGTGGCAAAAGTGTTTTTTTTTTTTAATTCGGAAGACTTATCTTGTTTGCCCTAGTTGATTCTTATAAATACAAAAGCTTAGATGGGAGAGGGGATCAAGCAGAAGAAAAGCAATTAAAGGAGAAAAGAAAGGTAACAACAAAGATCAAAGCAAAAAGTAAGTCAGTAACCACAACCAAGGTAGTGTCTAGGCAATTACTAAATTGCCAAAGCTCAACAAGAGAACTAGGTTTACTCAGGCAGTAGCAAATGCCAAGCTTGGTTCAAATCTTTCAATTTGGTGGAGCTACAAATGAAGGTTTGTTTCCTGTGTTTAATTTATTCAAATTATAATAGTTAATTTATTATTATTTCATGCAGTAATTTGCAAAATATTTAAACAATCTAATAGCATTGTTTATTTTTTTTAAAATAATGTTGTTCATCACAGTAGCCAACATTAAACCTTGGCCTTTAGCTAAAACACTAGACTCATTTATAAACACCCAAAACCCTAGCTTCTAGAAACCCTAAATTCCCAAGCCTAAATTCCTAAACCCCAACTTGTTTTGTAAAACCTAAACCCTAATTTCCAAAACCCTAATATGTAAAACTAATTTCTAAAATCTAAAACCCTAACTAGTAAAACAATTCCCAAACCATAATCTAAAAACTCAAACCCTAATATACTAATATCCAGTAACCTAATTTCTGAAACCCAAAATCCAAAACCCTAATTTCTAAATTTGAAACCCTAACCCTTTTTCAAAATATCCAAAATCTTAGTTTTCTAAAATCCAAAACCTAATTTCCAAACCCTAATTCCTTAAAACCCTAGTTTGATCACCAAAACCCTAATTTCCATTTATAAACCATTATTCATATATCAAATCCTAATTTTACATGTCTTATGCTTAATTTAAAGATTATAAGCCTATATTTAATTTTTTCATGCGTGTGGTGAGTGATTTATTGATGTTCTATTTTTCATGGATGATTTATTTTTTTAATTATTATGGATGTTTTTATGGTTTAATTTATTTTGTTAATTGTTTTTTTTATATTGATTTATCATTTAAATTTTAAGGTATGTAAAAGGCATATTTTCACTTTGTGGGTACCTTAATTATTTTTAATTATGTAATTTATTTTATGAATTTTGGGATTTTATAAAGGACATATTTCCACATTTTGGTGGGTGTCCTATTGTATTCATGGACTTGGACATTGTAGGGGCATGTTTCCATCCTTGGATGGGTGCCTATTTTATTTGTTTTTATCTTAATAAAGTGATGGATCTCTATTTCATTTAAATTGTGTGTAATATGGATAATATCGTAATAACTAAGAATTTAATAATATATAGACCTGAAAGGAGGTCTGTTCCAATGAACCGAGCGTTATGGGAGTGCTAGGTCATTCTCACTTTTTCCATACGTACCCAACTTTCTGAACCCATTACGGCATTGGGAATTCCTCAGGAATTGAGTCATCCACCCCTTTCTTCTTTCCCAGCCCGTCTGGGTGGCGACTCCATTTTCTCAAGGTTTATACCCATGTTCTCTAAGGCTCTGAGCCTAGCAGTATCAAAGTCATAAGAACCATTTCACATGAGAGTGAGGACAAAAATCCCCGCTCACAATAATTATCAACATCCCCTTCAAAAATCCAAAATACACATAATAGGTCCATATCCCTAAACTTAACCAAATTCTCTCTTATCAAAATTTTAACCATAAAATCATTACACATGCAAGAAAACAACGTTAAATTACTCCATTTCAGTAATATTAACCATCCACAGCAAAACCCTAATTTACACATATTCATTCATAACCCTAAATTCACCAATCATGCCATTTTCAATCATCCAACTAAAAATCACTATATAATTCTCATTCTAACTTCATTTCTATATATTTTAACAATTTAAACACATATTCTCTCTCTAATCCAAACTTACATAATCATAAAACCAAGAAAATAAAGCTTAAAATAAAAGATATTTACTTAATTCTTTTATCATCCTTCAAAGCCTTCTTAAATCCTCTTTCAATCTCTTGTAAATTTGATGTATTGCACAAGCCAAAATCAAGCTCTCTCCCTCTCTAGTATCACATGTCCAAGAAGAAGAAGAAGAAGAAGATGGGATTTTACTTTAGTCTTACTTTCTTCTGTTGTTTCTAACCACAAATATATATATTGATATTTAATTAATTTATTAATAATTTAAAATCCATAATTCTCCACTACCATTGAAATATATTTTAATTTTGATTTATTTTATTATTATTTTTTATTTATTATTATACTTACACTTTCCCATCCATAAATATATAATAATTAATTTAAATAATTTTAACCAATCACCTTATTTCCTTTTTTGACTTTTCTCTCTTCCCTTTATTATCATCATCATAATCATCATCATCATCATCCACTTTTCCAACATCAATTTATACCTCACATTATGTGTAATGTATATTTTATGTATATGTATATGTCTTATATATGTTACTTATATTTTACACGTACCATTATGTACATATTTATGTAATGTATATACTATGTATATGTAATATATATTTAATAAATATAAATACCCATATGCACAAATAATGTGTATACTATATACACATCAAATATACCTTACATATATATCAAATATGCTAAGTATGTAATATATATCCAACATATACAATTAATATACAATATGTATATGTTATGTATAAACTAGGTATACATTAAGTATATACAAATTTTATACCTCTAAATGCTTATTTAATTTCTCTGCAATCACAAATATGATACTTATTCTAAAAGGTCCCATCATATTAGGATAATTATATACCTAACCATATAACAGATAAAGAATTTGGCATGGGTCAAACAGTATTACATATCCGTTACACCTTAACATTATCGAGGATTCGTTGTGGACTGGATACTTTTTCTATCCCCCAACATACAACATACCTAAGCAAGGTTGCTAGGTAGTTGCTACTTGTTATCCAAATGATCTCCTAAAACTAAGGGTAATGAATTCATATGCTTCAAAAGGACCATTTAAAATTTTTTTCTTAAAAAATTCTTTTTGATCCCCATTAGAGTTACAAATTGTGAAGCCTCACTCGAGTACCGATCTAACCCACCGAAGTGAGTTGAATTGCTCATTTAGGTTAAACTTCCCACAAAACTACTATATTCAATCTCCACTCAATTTAGTATGCATGAGTTTAAAAATTACGCCTTCTATTTTGAAAAGGAATGCCTTTTATTTTGAAAAGGATGGCCTTACTTTAGAAAACTATTTTATTTGTGAGTCAACACCTTAATTTATTTTATTTTGGGAAAAAGTTAATGAAAAAATCTTATTTTATTGATTCCAAAAGATTTTTAATGTTTGAGCCTAAAATGTACTAATTCAAAGCTAACCACGATGGATCTTGAACTAGATTTTTAAGTTTTAAGTAAAAGGTGATTTCCTTATAGTGAAACTTTGACTTTTAAAAATTTTATTTTTACGAATGAGATTATAAAAATGCGTGACATTTATACAATAAATGAGCAAATAAATATATGTAACACCCATTCAAAGCCAATAAAGGAAACTATTAAATTACAACTCCAAAATTTCTAAACATTGGGGATCCTAACTCTAGCGCTTATGGATTTTAGGTTATGCAGACTTCCCCAAAAGATAAATATTTACAACATGAAGTAAATAAACAAAGATGAAGCGAGAGAGAGAGAAAGGAAGAGAGAGAGATAAAGTAAAGGACCAATTTTATGGCTTTTATTTGGGCCTACCACTTGAAGTGAAATTTCAAGGTGTGCCTATTTATTCCTTTGAATGGGAATTAAGACCCTTAGTAGTTCATGTCTTTGATTGCAAAGGGCTTGGGTTAATTTATTTATCATATTTTGATTGATTTTTTTTTGTATTACTAAATATGAAAGGAATAAGTTTGAAAGATTGCCTTAGTCCTCATCTCCCTTGTCTTAAAGAAAGGTTAAAGGCCACTCCCACACATTTAAGCTTGCCTTGAAGGGCTCAGACTCAAAACTTGGCTTAAATTTGAACTTAAGCACAAAACTTTAAAAATATAAAAATAGTAAAAGAAGAAAAGTAGAATCAAAACTTGTAGAATAAGCACTTGTGAGCGGGGATTTTTGCCCCCACTCCCGGTGGAATGGTTCTTATGACTTCGGCACTGTTTAGGCTCGGGGCCTTAGAGAACACGGACCTAAGTCCGGAGAAAATGGAGTCGCCACCCGGACGGGCCGGGAAAAAGAAAGGGGTGGATGACTCGATTCCTAAGGAATCTCCAACCCCTAATGGGTTTGGAAAGTTGGGTACGTGTGGGGAAGGTGAGAAATGGCCCAGCACCCCCACAACGCCCGGTTCATTGGAACCGGCCTCCTTTACAGGTCTTAATATTATAAAAGAAATTAAGGCTTGAATGATGAAATCATGAAACTAGGGTTTTAAATACCTTAAAATACTTTAATTTGTGATTATTGATTATTGAATTTTAAGCTACTGTGCAATTTTTCGGTTTTCATGTTTTTATGTTTTTTAATGTTTTAAAAGGATTAGGGTTCATAAAAATTAGGGTTTAAGGTTTTAAAAGGATTAGGGTTCATTATTTTAGATTTAAAAGTTAAATTTTGGATTTTAGGGTTTTGAAATTTGGGTCTCGGGTAATGAAGAATTTTTAGGGTTTTAAAAATCAATTTGATATTTTATGAAATTTTATGAATTTAAACAAAAGGATTGAAGTTTTTATAAGTAGAAAAGATGTTTTTTAAGGCTTTTTGAATGAAATAGAACCTACTTTAAAATCTTAAAAGAAATAGAATTTGATTTTGGTTTTGTTGAAAAATATGTTCAATTAGAGTGTTAAGATTTTTAAGAAGGAAAAATAACAATTTTAAGTCTTTTTAGGAAATAAGGCCACATTTTAGTGTTTTAACTTTGGAAAACTAAATTAAAGTTCTAAGATTTTAACTTTTGAAAAAACACAAAAAACCCTAGTTTTAGCTACTGTGTAAAAAAATTAGAATTTAGAATTTCATACCTTCTTTTGTAAGTTGCTCCAAAATTGCTTCTTCTTGGATGAACTAGCTCCAACGACAAGCCTTTTTTGCCTTTGGAATCCCTTTTTTCGTGATGCTGCTGTCCAGAAAAGATTTAAATTGAATTTCCTCTTTTCCTTCCTTGATTTGGTTTCAAACTTTCCAAACTCCCTTTCGATTTCCTCTCTCTCGGCCACCCTCTTTTTTCTATGCCTTTGGTCCTTATTTATAATGGTTTAATTTTATTTATTCCTAATTAATTAAGGTAAGTAATATTAATAAAAAAAGAAATTAAAACCTAATTGGATTAGGTTTCAAAATTTTGGGTTGAAAAATTTTGCGATGGCAAAAACTGTGGCAGCCGGGCCCGTGGCTGGGGCCAGTGGGCTTGCCAGCCCGCAGGAAATTCCTGCTGGTGATGTGCTGGGCCTACGGGCGTGAAATGCCCATGGGCCTGCACGACTACTTTTCGCTGTCGATTTTTTTTCGACTCCTTTTTTATTTTTATTTTTTAATTTTTATTTGTTTATTTTCATTTTTATTAATAAAAATTAGATACTAAGATAAAAATTACTTAATTAAAATTATTTTGGACCAATTAGACAACAAAAATCATTTTGGGCTAAATAAAACATATTAGATCGTTTGGGTAAAAAATTAAGGGTCTACAGTTTGCCCCCTGCTTGAATGATCTGAAACCTTAGTGAAAGAGAGTGAAAAGCAAAAAGACTTAATTTTTTGAGATGGCAACTTGTTTTGGGTTCTGGACCCAAGGATGAATCTAGGTTCTGGACCTAAGAAAAATTTGGGTTCTGGACCCAGTTTGAGTTCTGGACTCAAGGATAACTCTAGGTTTTGGACCTAAGGGAAATTTGGGTTCTGGACCGGTTCGAGTTCTGGACTAGGTTCTGGACCTAAGGAAAATTTGGGTTCTGGACCTGGATTCGAGTTCTGGACTTGAGGATAATTCTAGGTTCTGGACCTAAGGGAAATTTGGGTTCTGGACCTGGATTCGAGTTCTGGACTTGAGGATAATTCTAGGTTCTGGACCTAAGGAAAATTTGGGTTCTGGACCCGGATTCGAGTTCTGGACTCGAGGATAATTATAGGTTCTAGACCTAAGGAAAATTTGGGTGCTGGACCTAGTTCGAGTTCTGGACTCAAGGATGTTCTAGGTTCTGGACCTAAGGGAAATTTGGGTTCTGGACCAAGATTCGAGTTCTGGACTCGATGATAATTCTAGGTTCTAGACCTAAGGGAAATTTGGGTTCTGGACCCAGATTCAAGTTCTGGACTCGAGGATAATTCTAGGTTCTGGACCTAAGGAAAATTTGGGTTTTGGACCCGGATTTTGGATACTCAATCCTAAACTAGACTTGGATACTCGATATTAATTTTGATTGGGATACTCAATCCTAACTGGATTTGGATACTCGATCCTAGACTGGATTTGGATACTCAATCCTAAGTGGATTTGGATACTCGATCCTAAACTGGATTTGGATACTCGATCCTAAATTGGATTGGGATACTCGATCCTAACTTGATTTGGATACTCGATCCTAAATTGGATTAGGATACTCGATCCTAACTTGATTTGGATACTCGATCCTAAACTGGACTTGGGATACTTGATCCTAACTGGACTTGGATACTCGATCCTAAGCTGAATTTGGATACTCGATCCTAAACTGGATTTGGATACTCGATCCTAAATTGGATTGGGATACTCGATCCTAAATTGGATTGGGATACTCGTTCCTAACTTGATTTTGATACTCGATCCTAAACTGGACTTGGGATTCTTGATCCTAACTGGACTTGGATACTCTATCCTAAGCTGGATTTCGATACTCGATCCTAAACTGGATTTGGATACTCGATCCTAAATTGGATTGGGATACTCGATCCTAACTTGATTTGGATACTCGATCCTAAATTGGATACTTTGACTTGATATTTGAATTGATTTTTATTTAATTTGGGTACTTGGACCCGAGATTAGATTTGATTTGGGTACTTGGACCCGAGAATGAATTTAACTAACCTTTTATCAGTTGAGAAGTCTGACTGCTCCGGCTGTTCTATGCATTGTGATTCTTCACCCTCAGAATGGATCTTCATCCTTGGAGATTGGGTCTTCACTCTTGCAAATGGATCTTCACCCTTGAAAATGAATCTTCATCTTTTGACATCGGGTCTTTACCCTTGAAAAATGGATCTTTATTCTTTGAGATTGGGTCTTTACCCTGGCTTTAGCTTTTTTAGCTGGATTGGTCTATTGTCTTTTGCATCTTCATTCTTTTGAGAGTTCTAATGTTCCATTCTTTTGTTCTTCCTTTTTACAAAGATTTAGCTATTTTTAATTGGACCTTATATCCTCTCCTTGCCCCCCTTCTGTGGCAAAATATTTGTAAGTGAGTTTAAAAATATTTGGTATATAAACCCAAAAAATTGAAAAGGAGAAACTTTGGCCCCTGTGTAGGCTCAAACCAAAGATTTTTTCCATGCAAGCTTTGATTGATGTTTTTGCCATCTAGTTCTTTGTACAAGCACGTATTTCTTCTCTTTGCAAACTTACTGGAGCTTTCTCAAGCAATGGGCTTTCCATGCCCCCCTTGATTTGACATCTTCTTTTGATTCTTTACTTCACAGAGTGTTTGCTGTTCACTTTGATAAAGAATATACAACAGAAGACAAGAAAGTGTGATGTGATATGCTCATGTATGCATGATATGCATGAATAATACTTACAGTTGTTCCATCGACTCACAGACCGAGGCAATCAGCAGAAGTGTTCTCAATGGTTCCTTTTTGACGCTCGTTCAGGTCTTGCATTGGAATGATCGAAAACTTTGCATTTGTGGCTTTTATCTTCTATATGTTGAGAACATGAGTGGTAGAGACCCTTAATGGTAGAGTAAGGGATGCATCCATTTCAAATTATGTTTCAGCATGTCGGTCGGTAGTTTCTTCATGACCTTGCCAATAATCAATTCAACATACTTCCCTTAACTTGAAGGCTTTGTATGACAAAACATTTTCTTTTATTTTTTGATTTTGAAATCAAATGTTGGTTTTGCTAAATTGTTGTCAATGTACCTCAGAACTTGATTTTTCGAAATTAACATATCTATAACATGACAACCCTAGTTACTGTACTAAACTCGGGAATTATTTCTATTTAAGCAAGATTTGTTGCACTTCATATAGGCACATACACACTACTTGGCCACTGGTCTCATTGAGTTTAGATATTGTCTATCTCATATGCATGCTTATTCAAACTATCTCCATTAATAGACTCTACATACCAAGAGAGATTAACAGGTCTTTGATAGGCTTGAAATGGGTCTATAAGGGACATGGGTTTAAATGAAGGCCATTTTGAGATTGGAGCTGGTTTGACACAAAGGACAAACTTTCACACTACAAATTTCTTATTTGAACTTTAGGCAGTTGGGAGCAATCTTGCTAGACTCCAAATTCCTTCTATATCTTCTTGGCATTAATCTGGATCTTGATCAGGATAGTCTTTGCCCTTGCAAAAAGTTTGGTTCCCAAATTCATTTCTTTTCTTCTTCTCCCTTTTCTTTATTTCTCTTACTCTTCCCTTTCTTTGAGCATTTTATCATTTGGTCCTTCTTTCTAGTTGGACTATCAAGTACAAAACTTTCAAGAACTGGATGGTCTCCCTCATTTTCTCCAAGTAAAAATGTCTTTATGAACCAAATGGAAGCCTTTCGCTGCTTTAGGTAAAAGATAACTCAGTTGGCTTTTTGAATCGCCTTTTTAGGTTTTATCTTCTTCTTTTTTAATTCTTTTTCTATTCTTCTTCTTCTTCTTCTTTTTTTCTTTCTTTTCTTTTTTTTCTTTTTTTTCTTTTTTTTTTGGTTCTAGCTCAAACATAGTTGTCTTGTTTGTACCAACTTGGGCTTCCAATAATGGATGAGTGGAGTAACATAAATCTTCTCTAACAGGGATAAATCATTTGTTACTCTAATGTTGATGTTGTAACACCCCCATATCCAATGCACACACACTACAACCACAACATTGTAGCATAAGTGCACCAAACATAGGGATGCTACGGTTTTCTTAATATTCAAAACACTTTAAACTTGATACAATACCTTTATAATTATACATTATAGAAAAGTAAATCATTTACTGATAAAACAAAACATATTAGTTATATATATATATACATTTAAATATTACACAGCGGAAGTTATAAAATATGTACATATTTACACATTAAACATTTCTTTACAAAATATACAGAAGTATACATGATTGGCAATTCTCTTCTGATCTTTAAGTTCCCAAAATCAACTCTTCAAGGTCTACTCTCACTTGGTCTTGATGAACTCTCGGGTTCAACTCTATCAACTCTATTACCTGCGCGATTAAACACTATCGCGCTAAGCCAACGGCTTAGTAAGATAAAACATGCTAATGGTATGCTTTAATGTAATGCAATTTCACATATGTTAATGATAAGATCAACATCATACATATAAAGTTAACCACATAATTATGCATTTCACAAATCATAGTCATATGAGCATACCACATTTCAACATCTTTCCACATTCAACATTAATCAATCATACTCAGTAAACAACATCCCATTTCATTAGCTCATAACATTATTTAGGACATTCATATAACCTTGACACCTATGGGCCCAACAAGTATTTAATACGATATTCAGAGTTCAGAGTTACTGATTTGGTTCATAGTCACAATAATCACGCCCGTAGGTAATGTATATACATGTATCTCTATCCATGGATAGTGTAACAGACCCAGTCTCTTGGACCATCACTCAACACATATGAGGAGATCCTCAACCCGGCAAGACTGTTACAAATCATATATCTTATATTCACCGTTCTCATAGTGTAACAGACCCAGTCTCTTGGACCATCAACTCAACACATATGAGGAGATCCTCAACCCGGCAAGACTGTTACCATTCATCATTTCTTAGGCATGCCACCCAAATCCAGAACTCTGAAACTGAATAACATATTAAACAAACAATACATTTATTATATAGTTACCATTTCCATTCTCAAATTCTCATCATCATAGCCAATCACAATGGCATTGTCTCATATCATATCTTATTTGAATTATCATTGCATCTTTGATATACATTTCAATTTCAAGGTATATTACTCATTAAACACATTACCATTCACAATGCATAACATAACATTGTTCAATCTCAACAATGCAATTAGGGCAAAGAACAATTGATATGATTCATAGTTTTAGGACCTTACACATGCATTTAATTATATCACTCACAACCTAATCCAAAAGGAATATTAGCAAAATGACCATATGAATAGTACATTCTGGTTTTAGACTCCATTTTATCCTTATTTTGAAAAATTGTATAAAATAATCTACTTGACTAAAAATTCTAAAATTTTTACAGAATTTAGTTTTGTATCTTAAAATCATTCCTTTAAAATTTCAGATCAAACTGAACACAAAATCTTGGTCAAATAGTTGACCTAACCAGACTGCCCCAATTGCCCTGCATCCTGGCAGCAGTTCTGAACTTTGTGAATTCCATAAATCAAATTCAATCAACGTGGTTCCAAATTATTTTTCTCAAATACTAGACTCACTAAGCAACAACATATCCAAAATTAAATTGGATATGATTTTTCTACATTTTATTAAAAATCCCGAAATATAGCTATCTCAGTTAAGGTACCTGCTGGAACAGGTCTAATAAAAATAATCTTTCTAAACTCATAACCATTCCAAAATCGAATCAACATATTTTTCAGTCATTCTAGACTCATAGAGGCACAACATATCAAAACTTCACTTCAAGAAAATTTTTCTATAATTAATTAAAAATCATACAAGTCACAGCCTTTACTAATTGTAAAACAGAAAGAAATTTCACTAAACACAACTCTTACTCAACACAATCACTTCCAACACCTTCACCAACTCAACTTCTCATCTATCAAGCAAAATCAATACTTAAAATCACACCCTAAGCAACTTAATCATACCATCATCAAATCACAACTCAACTCAAGCATAACTTCAAAAATAACAAGGGTAAACAAGAGAAAACTTATCAAATAATGAAATTCCTTGAAACTCCAACTTGTAACTTTGAAAACTTCCTTCACTTTGAGCTTGAAATCATCAAAACCATCACTTGTTCTCTTGCTCCCTTGTCTCTTTGGTGAGCCGGCCACACAACAACAAGAAGAAGAAGAAATGATGAAGAAACACAAAGTCAATAGGCATTAAATACCCATCCAAAAGAAAATTACTATAATACCCTCATCCATTTAACTAAGCTTTTGTCATATCTATACCCATTTAAGTAATTTCACAACCAACACAAAAATATCCTCTTTCCTTGACTTTCCATTTTGACCACTTTATATGTTATATATATCACCATATAAGCAACATATACAATTATCTCTAAACCCTCTTTTCTTTCCCAACCACCAAACAAAAACATTCTCTTCCAATTTCTTATCAACTTATCATATATACATAATTCAAGTGCAACAACAATAACACCAAGACTACTAGGGCATAATTAGGGATATTACAGATGTTGTCTTGATATATTGGAGACATTAAGGGAACTTCAACTACCCTTAAGGTTTTGAGAACATCAACTATCCTTATGGTCTTGAAAACATCAACTACCCTTATGGTCTTGAGAACTTCAACTATCTTCATACTCTTGACTATTCATTTCTTTCTTTGATCTTCCTGCCTTTTCACCTTTGTGATCATAAGACTTGTCAAAAGTATCACAACAGCTCAAGGTAGGTTGTTGAGGTTATATGCCAATGAAAAGAAAGCTAAAATTTTATGAAGGCTCAAAGGGACAACTAGGGATTTAATTGGGTGGATACTAGTTGTTGGCTAATCAAACAATGCCTAGATCATCTCTCCCTTAAATAAGCAGAGTCCAATTTCGCCTCGAAAGTTTGTCAAAGCATGTTCTAAGACTGACTAAGACCTAAACAAAGATAATTATGCAGGAGCCCTCTCTAAGTAAGCATACACAACTCAATGCTATAGAGCAATTCCCTCATCTAGTAAAGTCATTCGAGTCATGATGCCTAGACACATTAATTTATAAACATCAAGCTAAATTCCTCATTGGTTAAGCACCAATAAAAATTTATGATAAAAATAATTTATTCAAACAAATTTAAATTTGAAAAACACAGTAGTTCCAAAATATTAAAGAAAGTAAGATTGAAAAGCAACATTCAAGCTAAGGAAAGTTCATTGAGTTAGGCTTCTTTTCCTTTCACATCTTCAATATCCCCATCTTGAAAGGATGATAAAACAAAATCTTCTTCCAATCCTTTTCCCACCATGAAGGTTGCTGGTGGAGGTACTCTATTGAACCTTGGTAATGGATTGTCTTTGGTGTTGGGCTTATCCAGCTCGGGCAGTTTGCCACTATCGATTAGGTCTTGAATCTAATGCCTTAGACGAGCACATTTATCTGTTTCATGCCCTCACATTTGATGAAATTGACAGAAGGCCTCGGCATTGAAGTTTGGTGGCAGTGGATTATGTAGAGGTTGAGGAGCTAACGGTTGTAACAACCCTTTCTTTTGCAGCTTGCTAAAAACCCAAGATAGAGGTTTCCCCAATTCTGAGAATTGTCTTTTATTCCCTTGACCGGTTACATTAACTTCTTTTTGTGTGCTTTGATTGTTAGGCTGGTTGTTCCCTTTCTCATTCCTTCTTATTGAAAAGCGATTCTTCTCCCTTTCCCATTCTTCAATTTGTAAACCAGCTTGGAGAAGATCTTTGAAGTCCCTTATAAGAGTATGAGACATCCTTTCGCGGAGATTGGGTAGGACACCTCTCACGATCATCCTTATTTGATCAGATTCATCGGGCCTTTTCTTGAGCAAAGCAGCCTTGTTTCTCCATCTCTTGACATAATCTGCAAAATTCTCATTCGGTCTTTGCTTAATGGATTCTACTTCCATCAAGGTAACTTCCAATTCAACATTATATCCATATTGTTGGATAAAGGCTTTGTAAAGTAGATCCCAGCTCTTTTGTGTTCCATCATCTAAGGTATTGAACCTATTTTGGACAACAGGGTCCAATGAGAGCATAAAGTACCTTAGGGTTTAAGCCTTAGTAGCTCGAGTAGATTGCATGGCAGTGATATATTGCTTTACGTGGAGATGAGGATTTCCGGTGCCATTGTACTTAGCAAAGGAAGGCATCTTGAATTTATAAGGGACCTCTTCATCTTGTTCAAATAACTTGTCAACTTCAGACATCTCTTTGGTTTTCAGCTTCTTCTCAAATTTCTTCTCTAAATCAGCAATCATCTTTTCAACATCAGATGTCTCGGTCTTTTTAATAGTTGCCTTCTCGATAGCCTTCGGTTCTTTCTTCTTTTCTTGAACCTCTTAGTAGTATTGAGCCCAATCATCATCATCATCAATGACCACCTTTTCATCATCAAAAGCTACTTCATTAATTTTAGTCTTCCCTTTGTCCTTTGGCTTCTTAGTGCTAGCAGAAACCTTGGCATGATTCTCTAAGATTGCAGTCAATTGGTTCCTCATGGTCTCAGCTAGGGCCTCTTTTATTTCTTCCATCTTGGCATTGAGGGCTTCATCCACCATTCTTTGAATTTGTTCGGGCTCCATTGTTCTTGGTGGGTAAGTGATTGAGTCATTGCTAGATATCTCGTCTCCGGCATAGGTCGGATTGTAAGCTTTTGAACTATCGTAATCCAGGGCTATGAGCCAGAGAGGAACAATGAGATGAGATGCAAATGTATGAATGTATGCATGTATGCACAAACAACAAATAAGGATAAATAGGACGTTCCTTCCAACCTTATAACATCCACACACGAATGGCGAGTCTCTTTTCCTAGGTATATGGTTAACAAAATACCAACATGGGGTATCTTGCTTTCGAATAATTCCCTCAGACGTTTCAACCAATAGTTATATCCTTGAAAATGGAAATCAATCCATGATAATTCCCATTAATTAGGTTTTAATCCATTCAACCAACCAAAGTGGCTTTTATGCTATATTGGATTAAAACGAAATTAAGAGGCTTATTATAAATAGATTTCTCACTTGAAAAGAGGTAACTAGTGGTTCATGCCAAAAACAAGCCCATAGTTAATTTATTCTTAGTGTAAACTAGGCCCACAATTGATTTTTGGTATTTCATAATTGACCTAAATATTTTTGCAAGCTCTTTGTAAGAAAATGTTGGGTGAAAATAGTTTTGTTTCTAAGCCCATTGTAAAAGATTTTAGAAAAATGGATTTTGGGCTTAGTATTTGGGCCATGGGCCAAAGAATTTTTGATTTGAAAAAGTCTTATGTCCAAAGACCATTTTGAAAAGTTTTGAAAAATAGCTTTGGTCTTTTGGATTTTAAAGAAAAATTTATTTTGAGCTTACAATATACTTAGGTCATTTTAGAAAAAGAACAAACCAAATAGGCCATGATTTAAACCAAGATAGATTATCCATAGTCAAACAACATGCATTTGGGGTAAAACCCTAAGGAAAGTAACTAGGCCAATTACATGAGCTTTAGTCTTTGGGTTAAAAGGCTTAGGTTCCCATAGCAAGTATATACCAAATGGTACGAGGCTATGAGTGGTTATGCCATGCTCGATCTCCATACCTTGAGTGAAATTATGGTATCCCTTACATAACATAACACGGGTAACATGGGCATCCTAACTCATGCACACGATGCAATCTAAGATGATGTAATGGATAATATCATTATAAGAAAGAATAGAATAATATAAAGACCAATGGAATCAACTTCTCTTTTCCCCAGTGGAGTCGCCACTGTGAGCGGGGATTTTCGCCCCCACTCCCTGTGGAATGGTTATTGCGACTTCGGCACTGTTTAGGCTCGGGGCCTTAGAGAACACGGACCTAAGTTCAGAGAAAATGGAGTCGCCACCCGGACGGGCCGGGAAAAAGAAAGGGGTGGATGACTCGATTCCTAAGGAATCCCCAACCCCTAATGGGTTCGGAAAGTTGGGTACGAGTAGGGAAGGTGAGAAATGGCCCAACACCCCCACAACACCCGGTTCATTGGAACCGACCTCCTTTACAGGTCTTAATATTATAAAATTCTTAAGTATAATAACATTATCCATATTACACACAATAATTAAAAGAAAGCATCAATATATTAAAATCAAAGTAATGTCCAAACAAAACAAATAAATGGACACCCATCCAAGGATGGAGACATGTCCTTACATCACATGCCTAGATAGGACACCCACCAAAAAGTAGAAACATGCCCTTTACATAGGTTCTAAAATAGAAAAGCAAATTAAATTACATGATGTTTAACTAATGAGGTACCCACCAAGTGGAAACATACCTCTTACAACTTTTGGAAATCTAAATTAATTGATAAAAGTAAATAATCATCCATAAATAAATCATTCATCAAAAGTATTTAAATATCAATAAAACAAACATCCATCCATGATAAATTAAATAAATCAAGTATTGAAATTAAATAGATTAAAGCATAGGAGATAAATCAAGGTATAAGTAAATATGGAATTGAATAAAGCAAATAAAAGTTCAATTATAGCTACTGTGACTTTTTATGGAATTAAAATAGATTAGGGTTTTATGTTTTAAAAGGTTGGTAAGACTCTTTGATTAAAGAAATTAAGGTTTGAATGATGAAATCATGAAACTAGGGTTTTAAATACCTTAAAATACTTTAATTTGTGATTTTTGATTATTGAATTTTAAGCTACTGTGCAATTTTTGGGTTTTCATGTTTTTATTTTTTTAATGTTTTAAAAGGATTAGGGTTCATAAAAATTAGGGTTTAAGGTTTTAAAAGGATTAGGGTTCATTATTTTAGATTTAAAAGTTAAATTTTAGATTTTAGGATTTTGAAATTTGGGTCTCGGGTAATGAAGAATTTTTAGGGTTTTAAAAATCAATTTGATATTTTATGAAATTTTATGAATTTAAACAAAAGGAATGAAGTTTTTATAAGTAGAAAAGATGTTTTTTAAGGCTTTTTGAATGAAATAGAACCTACTTTAAAATCTTAAAAGAAACAAAATTTGATTTTGGTTTTGTTGAAAAATATGTTCAATTAGAGTTTTAAGATTTTTAAGAAGAAAAAATAACAATTTTAAGTCTTTTTAGAAAATAAGGTCACGTTTTCATGTTTTAACTTTGGAAAACTAAATTAAAGTTCTAAGATTTTAACTTTTGAAAAAACACAAAAAACCCTAGTTTTAGCTACTGTGTAAAAAAATTAGAATTTAGAATTTCATACCTTCTTTTGTAAGTTGCTCCAAAATTGCTTCTTCTTGGATGAACTAGCTCTAAAGACAAGCCTTATTTGCCTTTGGAATCCCTTTTTTCGTGATGCTGTTGTCCATAAAAGATTTAAATTGAATTTCTTCTTTTCCTTCCTTGATTTGGTTTCAAACTTTCCAAACTCCCTTTGGATTTCCTCTCTCTCGGCCACCCTCTTTTTTCTATGCCTTTGGTCCTTATTTATAATGGTTTAAGGTTATTTATTCCTAATTAATTAAGGTAAGTAATATTAATAAAAAAAGAAATTAAAACCTAATTGGATTAGGTTTCAAAAATTTGGGTTGAAAAATTTTGCGCTAGCAAAAACTGTGGCAGCCGGGCCCGTGGTTAGGGCCAGTGGGCGTGCCAGCCTGCATGAAATTCCTGTGGGAAGTTATTTTTCCCACAGGAAATTCCTACGAGTGACGTGCTGGGCCTACGGGAGTGCCACTCGTAGGAATTTCCTGTGGGTAAAACGCCCACGGGCCCGCACGACTACTTTTCGCTGCCGATTTTTTCGACTCCGATTTTATTTTTATTTTTTAATTTTTATTAGTTTATTTCCATTTTTTATTAATAAAAATTAGATAGTAAGATAAAAATTACTTAATGAAAATTATTTTGGACCAATTAGACAGCAAAAATCATTTTGGACTAAATAAAACATATTAGATCGGATTGGGTAAAAAATTAAGGGTCTATAGCACTATAATAATTTTATAGTCCCCCAAAGTGAGAAATAAGCTACTATTTATAAAAAAGAGCCAAAAGAGGAGAAAGATAAAAATTGGAGATTCGGGGTGGAATCTGCTCAAGCTATAATTTGTACCTACCCCCCTGTGGGACTGACTTTTGGGTCCATTTTGGGTCCTTCTAGAGTCCAATTCATGCAATTCCAATTGTATTTGAACTGTTACTATGTATACTTCTAACTGAATGCAAGATTTAGGGTTCATAAAGATTCACATTGGGGAGTCTCTAATCCTTACTGGGTATGGAAAGTTAAGCATGCTTGGGGAAGGTAGGAAAAGGCCTAGCACCTTAAAGCATGGCTCATTAGAACCGGCCTCCTCATAGGTTCTAATACTGTGTCATGACTAATTACCAACGTTATTTAACTCGAATATTACAATCGCATAAACAAGAATAAAGTTGTGTATTAAAATATGATTAATGCATGGAAAATGCTTATGAATATAAAAATAGGCACTCTCCCTTATGGAAAGATGCCCTTATAATCCCAAAGTTCAATAAATTACATATAAGGGAAAAGAATGAAAAAATACGGCGAAAATATCCTACTATATTGAATCTAGAAAATTACATAAATTCCAAACCTACTACAATAATTTAAGAAAATATAAAATTACATTAAAGTGTGCATCATACATCCATTTGAAGAAAATAGAACCAAAGATGTATGCATGGGCATGTAATGCAAAAAACAACAGTATAACATAAACATGAAAACAACAACTTAACCATTCAACAAGTGCAACACAACATTTTTAAAAACTAACAAAAATAACATATAATAACAAATTAAAAAAAATTGATTAAACTTAAAAATTGATCATAAGGTAAGACAAATCTTAGTAGAAATAAAGAAACTCACTATATGGGCCTAAAATCATAGACATACACATGCACATAAGGACATAAATGCACACAAGTGCGACTTTTGATTTTTATTGTTTTAATAGAAAATGATGTTTATTGGTTCATTGGCATGTGTTTTCAATCTCAAGGAACTACCAGTTTCGGTCTCACTTGAGAGGGTGGAAGGCATATATGTGAACTGTAATATCCCAAAGTGTGCCCTAGATGTTTTGGTATTATTGTTGTAATTGGATTAAGTGTATATGTTAAATGGGAAAGAGAAAAGAATTAAAGAGAGAGTGTATATGTTGTATATATGGAAATATATACAACATATACAAGTCAAATTGTTATGTGGTCAAAGGAAGATATTTATTGATTTTATTTAATTAATGGAAAATGGGAAAAGTAATATGATTGGAAGAGAATTATTTGAATATTTTATTGATATTGCTTGGTGGAGATTTGAGTGGAGATTAGATATTTGACTTTGCTTCTTCTTCTTTTTCATTTTTCATCTTCTTTCTTTGTGGTTTGGCCGGCACTCACCAAAGACAAGAGAGCAAGAGAGGGTTTTTGATTTTTAAGAGTAAATTGAAGGAAGATTCAAGAGATTAAGTTGAAATTGTGAAGTTTCATCAACTTTGGTAAGTTCCCTCTTGATTTCTTTTGTTTTGATTGAAGTTGTGTTTGAGTTTAATTGTGGATAGTATGTGTTTGTTTGATTTTGGTGTGCTTAAGAGTGTTTGGTTCAATTGATTTTGGATTTTGGGGTTGGATTGAAGGAAAGAGTAAGTTTGTTGGAAGAGAAAGTGTTGTGGTTGTGTTTTGAGTTTGTGATGATGATTATGAAGTGTGTTTGATGTATGTTTGAGTTGCTTTGAGTGTTTTTGTAAGTTATTATGGTTTTTGGGTGTGTTTAGTTAAGTTTGTTTGAAGTGGAAGATGTTGGAAGTAAGTGGTTTGTTGGATGTAGTGTTGATGTTGTCGAAATCTGTATTTTTGGCCTGACACGCCCATTAGCACGTCCAAGTCTTTGGACGTGTCAATGATTCTGTGTTGCAGTAGCATTTACACGTCCAGTGACACGCCCATGTCACTGAGCATGTCATAGCTACTGTGTGGGTAAAGGATTGACACGGCCATGAGCACACCCGTGTTGTTGGACGTGTCAATGTTTCTGTGAGACAGAATGTATTACGCATTCAGTGACACGCCCGTGTTGTTGAGCGTGTCATGTTTAGAGTTTGCTCTAGTTGGTTCTTAGCTTTATTATCTTATATGTATTTCTAAGTGAGTGTGTATGATTACCTTTGGTTTAGGTTGTGAAGAAGTTGAATTTCCCTAACCTAATTGTTGAGGATTCTTGGAGGAGGAAGTGTATAGATTGGTGTGAGTTGGTTTTGATGTAAGTACAAACTACATGGTTGCATACATTTACATGATTTTGATACTTAACATATTTGGATGTACATATGTTAAGTAATTGATTACATTGTTAATACATTTGATGAATGTTATGATTTGTATAATGTGAATGATTGATGAGCATTTAAAATATATGTTAATGCAATTGGTTGTGTACAATTGAATGACAAATTGAGATATAATGAATTGTGAAGCCAATGTGATTGGTTATGATGAGTTAAATGAAATAAGTGGGGCATGTTTGCCTAGATGATGATATTCAATGCATTTAATTATGTATACTCTATTGATGAGATGAGGAGCCATGGTTGTTGGCTATAATGATAATGATGCAAATGAGATGATTGAGGCATGTTTGCCTAAGTGATGATGAGAAAATGAGAATGATATTGATAATGAAATAATGAATGAATTGTGTGTCTAATGTGTTATTCCATTTTCAGAGTTTTGTTGTTGGTGGCATGCCTATAGTAACAATCTCTTGAAGTTAGGTTGGGCTTGATCCTTGAAGCCAAATTGGGTTGAAGTTGAGCATGCTTTACTCCCCTTGAAGTTTGGTTGGGTCAAATCCTTAAAGCCTAATTGAGATGTTACAACCCTTGAAGCTAGGTTGGGTTTGGTTCTTGAAGCCAAGTTGGGTTGATACTTAGCATGCTTGTTCCCCTTGAAGCTTGGTTGAACCTAAATCCTTGAAGCCTAGTTAGGATAATGATAATGATAAATGTGATAATTGAACCAAAACATTAACTCTGAAAGTTGAATGGCATATTAGTGTCTTTGGGCCCATGCTTGTCTTTGTTTTTAATGTGATTCTTGAATTGTGAAATCAATGAATAATGAGATACATGATGTGTAACATGTTTATGAATGTGGCATGGGAAGCTATGTTGAGTAATGAAACTATGAAGATACAACATGAATGTTTTGATATGATATTGAACAATGTAAGGTTTTAAAATATAATATCCTTTTTAATAGTGTATGAAAATTGATTGTGTGACAATGGCATTGCATTGAAGCATAGTATTATTGTAGTTTGTACCACTAAGCCGTTGGCTTAGCGCAAGTGTGATTCGTCGCGCAGGTGACAGGGAAGAATCGGAGAGTTCCTCTAGGCCGAGTAGAGTCTAGATTTTGAGGTGTTGATAGTGGAGCTTAAAGATCAAAGACATACTGCCAAACATGTATATATTTTATGTTTTGTAAAACTTGAGTTTTGATGTATATGTATTTGTAAATATTTGTTATATTTTCCGCTGTGTTTTGAATAAACATTTTATCTAGTGTGTTATATAATATAACTTAAATGTTTTAAATTTGTTCATATTATTGTAAAGGGATGATTTGTGTGTTTAGTAAATCGTGGCATTTCTATATTCAGTATACGTATATTACGATCGTAATAGCATGCTGTGTATGTATACGGGGTATAGGGGTGTTGCAATTATTTTGGTATCAGAGCCTAGGTTTGAGATTCTCAACCTAGGTCAATTGTAAGAAAAAGGAAATTTTGAGTTTTAAAATACGATTTTTAAATAAGATACATGTTTTGGTATTGGCAGTCTTTGATCTTTAATGAGGTATATTCTGCTGTGTTTGCAGAGATAGGTAGTGATGGCGTCCCATTCACGTCAGTCTGTAGAAGGTAGTGCGGAGAGTGTAGCTCCAGAAGAGGGTAGAGATGGAGCTAGGGTTGAGAGAGTTAGTGAGGCACCTGTTTCTGTGCCAGAGAGATCAGCTGCTGAGGAGGTTCCGCCGAGTTGGTTAAGGCATGTGGTAGAATTGTTGAGGGGAGCTCCCGTACAGCAGCCACCACCGCCACCACAGCCTCAAGTGCCGGTGAGGTATTATGATAAATTGAGGAAGTATGGGGCTGAGGATTTCTTGGGCACTACAGATCCTGCAGTAGCTGAGCAATGGTTAGATAAAGTGCAGAGGATATTTATCCAGTTGCAAGCTACTCCAGATGAGAAATTTGATTATGCTAGATCCTTATTGCAGAAGGATGCTTATGATTGGTGGAAGACGGTTCCTCATGCCATGGATGATCCACCTACATTATCTTATAGGGATTTTCTGAGGGAGTTCGAGCAGAAATATACTCCAAGGGAGTATAAAGATGTTAAGAAGATGGAATTCCTGAATTTGAGGCAAGACAACCGGACAGTGACAGAGTATGAGATAGAGTACATCCGGTTGAGTCACTATGCTGGTGGGGTTATCTCTGATGAGATCGACCGATGCAGGAGGTTTGAGGAGGGGTTGAGGCCCTCTATTATGTGCATTGTTGCTGGTTCTCGGTACCAGGATTTCTCTCAGCTAGTTGCAGCAGCTAGAAGTGTTGAGAGAGCATAAGGTATTGCAGCAGCTACTACTGAGGAGGAGACCAGAGTGAGAAGATCCCAGCTTGAGGCAGGATCTTCATCTATGAAGAGAGGCCGAGGAAGTTTTATTCCGAGGATCAGTAGGAGCCAGAGGCAATCTGGTAGGTCAGTTCAATATCAGAGACAGAGACCGAGACCTACAGTTTCTGTAGCTAATGCTCCGACTCCAGTGGTTCAGAGATCTACTCCACCTGTATGTGTTCATTGTGGTAGGACCCATGGGGGTGCTTGTTGGAAGATGGGTGGATCCGGAGTATGCTTTAGATGTGGGTCACCAGCTCATTTTATTAAAGATTGCCCTGAGATGCAGGATGATAGACAGACTGATACTGCAGCTTCTCGACCCAGTGTCAGCAGAGGTGGTCGAGGGGTTAGAGGATTCAGTAGAGGTGGTAGACCTGGGTTTAGTCAGAGAGGAGGATCTTCATCCAGAGGTAGTAGGCCAGAGGAGGCCGGATCTTCTCAGAGAGTATATGTGATGCAGAGGCAGCTGGATGCTTCAGCAGTTATAGCGGGTACATTTTCTTTATTTGATATTCCAATTCTTGCTTTGATTGATCCAGGATCTACTCATTCATACATAACTGCATCTATATTGCCTGTGTCTGAATTGCATTCAGAGTCCTTAGGATTTGATGTATTGGTGACAAATCCTTTAGGACATAGTGTTGTGGTGAGCAAGGTGCATCGTGATAGTACAGTGGTAGTGCAAGGTGAAGAGTTTCGTGGTGATTTAATTGAAATGCCTTTTAAGGAATATGATTTAATCTTAGGCATGGATTGGTTGTTTAAGCATGGAGCTGTGGTAGACTGTCAAAAGAAATTTGTTACCTTGAGAACTGGTGATGGTAGAAATGTGATGGTGTTTAGTGAGCAGAGATAACTTGCATCCTTGTTTGTTTCAGCTGTAACAGCTAGAAGATTGATTAGAAAAGGGTGTGATGCTTATCTTGCTCATGTTGTGGATACCAGAATAGTGGGTTCTCAACTTGATAGTATACCCACAGTTGCAGATTTTCCAGACGTGTTTCCTGAGGAGTTGCAAGGGTTACCACCTGAGAGAGAGGTTGAGTTTAGTATCGATTTGTTGCCTGGTACCACTCCCATCTTTATCACTCCTTATCGAATGGCACCTGCTGAGTTGAGAGAGTTGAAGGTGCAGTTACAGGAGTTGTTAGATAAAGGGTTTATTCGCCCTAGTGTTTCTCCGTGGGGAGCTCCTGTTTTGTTTGTGAAGAAGAAGGATGGTACTATGAGGTTGTGCATTGATTATAGGCAATTGAACAAAGTGACTATCAAGAATAAGTATCCTTTGCCTAGAATTGATGATCTCTTTGATCAACTGAAGGGAGTAGCAGTGTTTTCCAAGATTGATTTGAGATCGGGGTACCATCAGTTGAGGGTTAGAGCTGAAGATATTCCTAAGACAGCTTTCCGCACAAGGTATGGGCATTATGAGTTCTTGGTGATGCCTTTTGGGTTGACGAATGCACCTGCAGCTTTCATGGATTTGATGAATAGGGTGTTTAGGCCCTATCTGGATCAGTTTGTGGTGGTTTTCATTGATGATATTTTGGTGTATTCACGTAATGAAGAGGATCATGACAAGCATCTGCGAATTGTATTGCAGACCTTGAGAGAGAAGCAATTGTATGCTAAGCTATCGAAGTGTGAGTTTTGGTTTGATCAAGTGACTTTTCTGGGTCATATAGTTTCAGCAGATGGTATAAGAGTTGATCCGAGTAAAGTTGAGGCTATTTTGAATTGGAGTCCACCGATGTCTGTGACTGAAGTTAGAAGTTTTTTGGGTTTGGCAGGCTATTATCGACGGTTTGTGAAGGGTTTTTCTTTGATAGCTACTCCACTTACCAAATTACTTCGAAAAGGAGTTATATTTGTGTGGACAGATCAGTGTCAAGCTAGTTTTGAGCAGTTGAAAGAGATGTTGACTCAAGCTCCTGTTCTTAATTTACCTGTGGAAGATAAACCATATGTGATTTACAGTGATGTTTCACATAATGGTTTAGGTTGTGTTTTGATGCAAGAGGGCAAAGTTGTAGCTTATGCTTCTCGGCAGTTGAAGCCGCATGAGCTTAATTATCCGACGCATGATTTGGAGTTGGCAGCTATCGTGTTTGCTTTGAAGATTTGGCGACACTACTTGTATGGAGAGAAGTGTTTTATCTATACGGATCATAAGAGTTTGAAATATTTGAGTGTTCAGAGGGAGTTGAATCTTCAGCAAAGGCGATGGTTAGAGTTGATCAAAGACTACAACTGCTTGATTGATTATCATCTGGGTAAGGCGAATGTTGTTGCTGAAGCTTTGAGTCGGAAGTCTTTGGCAGGTATGATTGTGTATTCGCTCTCGTTGCTTGTTGAGTTGAGAGCATTGCATGCTAGTTTTAAATCATGTGATGATGGTGCATTGTTGGCTCAGTTGCGATTGAGATCAATATTGTTGGATCAGATTAAAGAGGCTCAATTGACAGATGAGAAAATTCAGAAGATTGTGTCAGATTGCCACAATGGAGAAAGTAAAGATTTCCATGTAAAAAGTGATGGTAGCCTTTGGTTTAAAGATAGGTTGTATATTCCTGATGATGTTAGTTTGAGAAAGATTATTTTAGAGGAAGCACACCAATCG